>OX336388.2:2013054572-2015454572 GCA_946902985.2 Meconema thalassinum | reverse complement strand
TGATCTATTCTTCGTATGAAATCTCGTATGCCGTGGGCATAATTGGAGATATGCTTTGTACCGGAGTGTATTTAGTGTTTGGACCCTAACTCTGATGATGGATATGGAATGTTCCGGGTTGGAATCCCGTGACAGGTGAGAGGCAAACGTTGGACACCTCTACACTCTATCTGATTCCCCGAGAACTTATTATTGAGTGATTCAGCTCGTTGAAGCGAATCGTATTACGGCAGCATGTTCTGGGCTGACCGCAGCAGTTATTTAAGATACCGGTTACCTACTAGACCAATGTTTTATGAACCTCGTACCTTCATGTTGACATGGGCCTATTTGGTGCCAGTTATTATTATCCTCCGGGTAGGAGTAAATGTAAAGCTCATTCAGTACCTATTTGCATAATATTCAATTAAAATCCATTGGGATATGTGTGCCATTGGGACAACAGTATTTGTCTTGTAAAATCTTATACTGCTTGGAAAGAGAGCCTTTAGACAGGAAGCGAGGGTCGAGGTGATGGTGGAACCCCACTCCACTTCTATTGTGTGCAGGCCACTTGGGAAGAGGGTCTGAACGGTCAAGCGGACCGTGAAAGCAAGTTTGAAAAGAATAGATTTTAGACCCTGTTAATGACATGAAATGAAATATTGTTATATTGAGTAATGAAGCCATGTGGTTTAAGAACACATTGATAATTATAGATCACCCTGATGGTTCATGATTTTAGCTATCTAACGAAGGGTTAGACGTTGCATTTGTACTGTCACTGACAACTTTTTCAGAAGTTGGTTACTAGATGCCACAGGCTACACGCGCAAGGTAGTGTAATTGTACCATCCGACACAGCAATAAATTAACGTTTTAAGATGAAATCACAAACGGCATGCAGTGGAACTATATAAATGGAGGATGGGTAGGGGTAGCTTACATAATTATGGAGTTGTACGTAGACTGCTGTGCAACACCAGAATAGGCTAATGCATGTAAAGCATTTGGTGGAAAGAGAAAGATCAAAACACACATGGTACACATAATTGTCAAATTAAGATGAAGGTTAAGAAGTAATTTTGTGAAATTAAGGAAGTCACATTGGATGACAGTAGAATTAAAGTACAGTTTGTTTCTGAAGTTGTATGTGCATCAGCGCACTAGAGTAATTTGTGAAGTTGATTAAGGGTAAAGGTTTGTGTTATGAGATGATTTTATTATGATTATATTATGTTCATATGAGTGGATTGTGGAAGTAATTTTTGTTTGTTTTGTTTTTATGGTTATGGGGATTGTTTTGTTTGTTTGAAGCCATGAATTTATTACCGAATTAAAGTTTTAGAATAGAGTTGTGCCTTGTCATTGTAGAGTTGATACCTTTTAGCCTCAAATCCAAAATATGCAACTGCTCAATGGGGAGGCGGTACACGCCCGGGTCCTGATGCTAGCTGGAGGCGGAAGCATATTTTCCATGGAGATTACTCACATGGGTACAATAGAAGGATGAGTAGTGGGCCCAAAACCGATCTCTGGGGTACTCCAAATTTAATAATTCCCCCATTGGACAATGTTTCATTAAGTAATTTGGTTCCATCATCCTAGTGTCTCAAGCTTACTATTTGTTTACGCCTTGTTAAGTAAGACTCTATCCATTTATTAGCTAGACCTCTAATACCTTATTGATTTAGTTTTGTAAGGAGGATTTTATGGTCAACAACATCAAATGCTTTCGATAAATCCAAGAATAGGCCAGTTACATGTTCCTTATTGTCAATTAATTTCAGTATACTATTAATACATTCATAAATTGCTGTATGTGTAGATTTTTCCGTTCTGAATCCTTGTTGTGAGTTTGATAATATTTTATTTCTTTCTATAAAACTTATCAGTCTCCCATACATGATTTTTTCCACAATTTTTGCGATACCAGTTGGTAAGGTAATAGGACGATAGTTATCTAATTCATCTTTAGAACCGTTTTTGTGCACTGGAATTACTTTTGATAACTTCAAAATATCCGGGTAAGTTCCTGAGAGAATTGAACTGTTTATTAAGTGTGTAAGTGGATTTATTATATTTTATGCACATTTCTTTAAAATTGCATCTGGGATGCCATCAATGCCAGCACAAAATTTATTTTTAGCTCTTTTATAACTATTCTTACCTCTTCACTTGTGACATGATTTATAAATAAAGAATCACTACATATATTTATTTTATTATTAGAATTTAGTGTATTTACCTGTGATTTATTTAATAATTTTTGTGGAATTTCCAGAAAATAGTCATTGAAAGTGTTTGCTATTTCCTCTGGATTATTTATCACTTTATTATTTCTGGTCAGTGTAATGTTCCTTTGTATTTTAGCAGATTTTCCAGTTTCTTTCTTTATCACGGACCACATAGCCCTGTTTTTATTAGATGATTGGGAAATAAAATTATCATTATGCATTTTCTTTGCTAGTCTTATTACCTTATTTAATATGCTAGTGTAATTTTTGTAGTATAAATTGAATTCCGGTGTTGTGTGGTATTGTTTATATAATTTGTGTAGAAATTTCTTTCTTTGACATGGATTTATAATCCCTGTTGTTATCCAACTGTTAGTTTTGTTATTTTGAACAGTTCTTTGTCTAAAGGGGACTGCTGTTTCAAAATAGTGTTTTAGGGTACTGTTAAATGCATTAAATTTATCATTTACATTTTCTAGTTTATACATTTCTGACCATGTTTCCTTATTTAATAAGTCATTGAAATATCTAACATTTGTTTCAGTGAATGACCTGCACTTTGATTTTACTCCATTATCATTATTATTGATTGTTTCGTGTACTTCAGAATTCAGTATTTGTCCATGGTGGTCACTAAAACCCAGACAATAGACTTCTATTGAATTGTGATATTTATCTGTATTTATAAAAATTTGATCAGGAGTGGTTTTACTAAATTTTGTTATTCTTGTTGGGGTATTTACTGTAGGTTTCAGTCCATAGGAAATTAGTAACTGTGTTAATAATTCACAATTTCTATCAAATTTTAAGAAATCCACATTTACATCCCCACAAATTATTATATCGAACTTTACTTTGCTCATGTTACTGAGTAACAATTCTAATTTGTCCATAAATAAAGGAAACTTTCCTGACGGAGAACGGTATACGCATACAATTATTAACTTAAACTGCTGTATTTTTGCTGCAGAAACTCAAAATCCTGTTCCATAATTAGGTAATCATAAGCTGTTAACTGTTCATGATCTAAATTATTTCTTAATATGGCTAGTAAGGATGGCGGTGATATCGCTGATCTCAAGAATTTGTATGCAATGCTGCAGACTAAAATAGACAGCATACATGAAACTTGGACCACACGTAGTCAATCAGTTATTCAGGAGGTGGTAGCTGACAGTCTTAAAACAGAGATAGGGTTAATCCAAGCTTCCTTAAAAGACCGCAACTCGAGTTCTAAAAGGGTTGAATCAAAGGTTAATAAATTAGAAACCTCTGTAGATGAAGTCCAATCAGATATTGGATCAGTCCAATCAAATATTGGAGCAGTCCAAAAGGATATTGATTTCGTGCAAAAAGATTTGGGTTCTGTTCAAACCGGCCAATTAAGGTTAGATTCCTGTGTTGGCAAGATTCAGTCAACCATTGATGAAGTTCAACTTAACATTGTTAACATAGAAACCAGTCAGGATAAAATGGAGACTAGTCAGGATAAAATGCAATCTGACATTAGTAGAATGGAGACTAGTCAGGATAAAATGCAGACAAAAATTGTGGCTTTACAATCAACCCAGAGTCATATGTATGCTAATCAAAATCAAATGCAGACTATTCAATCTAATATTCAGACCAAAATTGACATTGTTGACGCTAACCAAAAGCTGATGCAAGTTCAATTAAACGAGTCTGAACAGTCAAATAAAGTTTTTTAGCTTGAAATGAGGTTAGAATTATCTAACAATAGAAAAGAAGCCAAACGTAATTTAGACAGTTTCCAATTGCAAGTATCTCGTGACTATGGTCAGACACAAGACACTTTGCAACAGTTAAGGACTGAAGTAAGTCTTCTTCAATCTCAAGTGAAGGATCACAATAAAATGATCAAAGACGAATTCGATGTAGATATTAAGGGTATCATTAACGAAAACATTGCCATTCTTAGACAAGAAATGCTTTACGTCAATGAGGACTATTATAAAGATTTTAAAACAGAAATCAACAACAAAATTGTAGAAACAGAGGCTAGATCGAGTAAGGAAATAACTGATGTAAGAGAGGACGTGATTAAAAGATTAAATGTAATTCAGAATGTTCAATCGGAAAATCATAGCGCTCTCGAGACTAGGATTAATTCCATAGAGAACAAGGTGGATCAAGCTAAGTTAGAGTTGATAGAAGTTACGGAGAAAAAGACTTCTGAACTAGGGGAAATTAGAAAACAACTCGACAATTTAACATTGGGAGGTCCGATAAATGTAGATGCGTTGCGAAATCAACTTAGTCCGATTTGGAACGCGGATTTCATTGCTACTCTTGATGGTGTTGATAGTACCGGTCAGGATGGGGAAGATGGGAATCGCCAACAAACCCCCATAAGCCATGAAACACCCAGATTCGATCCAACGCAATATGGAAACATAGCACAGCAACGTTCTCCAACATATAATCCTCCGACAGCTAACGTGAGTATAGGTCCTTAGGCGATTCGAACGTCAGATGGGACAGGTCATATTACCATTATTCGTAACTTCGAAGATAAACCTCGACGTGTTAACAACCTCGATGGGACCACCCCCATCGAATTTATTAGAAGTGTACGAGATTACTTCGCGGAATCACACGTACCACGTGAAAGAGAGTTGAGAGTGGTGGAACGCTTTCTGGCGGATGCCCCTCTTCAGTGGTATTGAGCTTTCCGCTATACTTTCACTGATTTCGAAGAGTTCGCGGAAGCCTTCATCAGTAGATTCTGGAGGGTGGAAATTCAGAATAATCTGCGGTCAGAAATGTACTCCAGGAAGTATGCGAATACAGGGCCAACGAGTTATTCTGAATACTTTGCTTCCCAGTTAGCGAAACTTCGTTTTCTTCAACCTCCGTTGACACAGGCCCCAACTGATCGACTCTATATCTCGACAGCTTCCTGTGGAAGTGCGTAAACAAGTTATTTCATCAGGTGTAAGCGATCTTACGACCATGGATGATCTACTACGACGTTTAGATCACGTAAGTTCGCTCACAGCTCCCACGATTGTGAAGAACTCGCGAAATGAACCGAGAGGTGTGCATACGATCGTAATGGATCGCACGCAGCAAACGGATCAACCTCAACCAGATAATAGATACAAAAACAGGTTCAATACACGTAATGGTAACAACCAAATATATAATCGCCAAGATAATCGTTATGTGGATTATACAGAACAACCTTGGCAGCGCAAGTACGAGGAGAGGAACTTTTACCGGCGTGATTATGGCAACACCAGGAATCGTTATCGTGAAACGCCATACCAGTCAAACAACAGATCTAATCAAGGTTACAGTCGCTATAAGAACTATAGAACAGAGGAGTTCCAGCGTAACCAACAGCGAGATAGGCTCAGAGACGAGCAAGATAGGCCTAATGAGTACGCTAGGCGAAGAAATTCAAAAGAGAGAAAAAAAGAGGAAGACATTTCAGAAGCTACTCCTAGTACTAGTCGTCAGGGAAACACTGAGAGACAGGGCCCGGAGGAAGTAAAAAACACATATTTCCAAAAGGTAGAGAAGACGGATGATTTTACACCCCCATGTGTGATTACCACAAATGAAACTTTCAACATAACCGATGAGGACTTGTTGTATGAAGAAGAAGGTAGAGAGTTAGGAAGACCCATTATACTGCCTGTTATACCGATTCGAGTGGGGAATCAGACATGCAGAGCTTTAATTGATACTGGCGCGATGATTTCAATTATCAGTGAAGAATGCTTTGAAAGGCTTAAGAACGAGGATCCATTCGTAATTCTTCCCGCATCTCCAATGATGGCCAAAGCCATCTTTAAGGACAGAACCATGAAATGAAAAGTCCAGGCCTTGATGAAGTTTGAAATAAACAATAGAAAATATGAGAACATATTCGTTGTAGTAAAGGACATAAACTTTGACTTGATTATCGGCATAGATTTCATTATAAAGGCAAGAGCCGTGATTGATATGGATCAGAGATTGATCACGTTTCAGGAAGATGCTATAGAAAAGATAGCAAAAGAAGAAATAGATAGGAAAGAAATTGATAAGGAATACACTAGACAGGAAATCCTAGATCGCGTCGTCAACGAAATCGATCAAGAGAGGGAGCAGTATGCACTCAAAGCCGTGGGATTGGAGGACGTGGAAAAGGAATTCACAGACCTATTAGAACAGTATAAAGATATCTTTGATGATAAGCCTGGTAGAATTAAGGACTTCAAATGCCAGATTCGTCTTACTGATCAATCCCCATATCAAGCGAGACTTTACCCGATACCTCAGAAATACATGAGGAAGTCAAAGTAATTATAAAGAAAATGGAACACGACGGTATCATAAAAAAAGCAAGCATCCTCATTTTTGAACCCAGTGAGAGTTGTGAAAAAGGCAAATGGGACACTGCGGTTGTGTCTCGACGACAGGAAAATTAATTCTAGGATTCTATTAGAATCAGATCGTCCGCGGAAGATCAGGGAACTGCTGAAGAAGTATAGGGAAGCTAAGAAGTTATACACTAAGTTCTCATTTATTTTCTACGGCCCCTATCGAATATCTCGGGTATTTGGCAACAACTGTTATGAAGTAACTAACTTGAATGGTACTGAAATCATCGGTAGATACAATGCTAAGAACATCTGGAGATATTACAAGAAGATTACACAGTAACGCTTTGAGGCTAATGCTACATAGCATAAAAATGCATTAGAACGTGTACATAAAAGCAGTTTCTTCTTTTGCGTAAGATGTCGAGAGGAAAATGTACCATTTCTCTCAAGCGTTTGTTGCAGCACTGAGCTGTAGGATTGGTTTTGTATTAAAATACAGCGCATTACCGGCGAGCTTGTGGCGTGATAGCTGACGGATTCCGTGAGGCTGGCCCGAGCCGAGCAGAGCCGAAGTTTTCCGAACTGGCTAACGCAATAGTAACATTCGGAACTAGTGTGCCGCGCAGATACAACTTAATGATATTGAAATATTGAAAGATCACCTCATCTATAATAACGAGGAAGAGAAGTTTATTTATCATTTTCAGCATTTTACCAAAGATGTATTGACATTGTACATTGAAGAGTTGATTTCTTTGGCAAGACTTCATGACATATGACAGCTATGTTGACCATGCGCCAACGCTTTGATTTATCGATATACGCACCACAAGGGAGGGGATGATTACCCTCGTCAGTATGCGGGCTGTTCGAGCAAGCCAGATTTTGATATATCTCTGCCCAGAGCAGTACGACCTACGAGCGCGAATATTAAGACATATCGCGAAGTGCAAGGCTCACTTGAAACATGTGCGAGGCCATCGTTAGGATGTTGGAGTTGTGTGACGAAAAACTCTAACATAGGCATATCAGTAATGAGTGATGTTTTCACGCTGAATATGTGCCGTGTAACGTGCAAGTTTATTCATGCTACATTCACATTAAGGCAAGCGCTTTACAACGAGCAACGTTAACTTTGGCGAGTGTACAGTGATTCTCGCAGTAGACTTTTCACTTCAGAATCGTGCTACTTCTATGGATACAAGTGTTGTTACACTTGAGCACTAGATGAACTATTTCACTCATTCCTCTCATGTTTCTGGCATGATAACCGACAAGGTGTCGGGAGGAAGGAATATAATGCACGTATACATTATAGCTATGGCTGAGTAAACATTCGTATATGAATACTGTGATGTAGGCAACGCACTATGCATTCTACGGAATGGACACTGACATTTTAAAAGCGTCATTGCTAGTGCTAAATTTTCTTCTTCCATGTCAATCCATTATGACATGATGACAGTAAGATGCAATTATCGCTTCGGGCGTATGCTACTACTCTGTGATGAGACTCTTACTCGAAACGATATCGTCAGTACGTGGAGTGCGGAAAAACCGATGATGTTCGTGTGGCTGTCTGGAACCCGAGAGTCTGGGATTGGCAATTCCATCGACATTCCAGGGGGACCCAGGGCATTTCTACGTATGAAGGAAGACTGGATATGGGAGTCATATCATTGCTTTCAATTCCATCATCGTCTGGCGATAAGGTACAGCAAATTTACACCCGTCAGTAGTGGTAATGCATGAATATAATAATGTTTTAGTAACTGTCATATCTTATTTTTCTTTGTATAGTGGATGGGTAGGACTTTGACTTGACGTTTTACTGTTGGCTGGTCCTATTCTCGGCAGGATTTTGATTCTTTTTAAAAGAATGCATCCATTGTGTAGTGTGTTTTACACAAGTCATTGTAACTCATGGTAATTTATATGGGAACATTTTTGTCGTAGTGAAGAGAGTCGACTTAGGGAAGTTTGTATTATTGTGATTTTGAATCTCCATCGTGGTTTATATTTTCTTTTTGCCACATTTAGATAGATAGACTTTTATTAATTCCATTTGATCAAATACATGTATTCAATATATTTTTAATATAGGACACGTCAGAATTTACATCTATAAAATAAAAGAACTAATAGGTATATATATATATATAATATTATAACTATTTATAACTTATTATAATAACACATCTTAATAGATACAATCTTATTGCACAACTATTTACACCTCACTCTATTATCGTAATATGAAAACTTAATTCTATAAATACAACAACTTACAGCTAGGTATTACAATTAAAATAGAAAAGTAAAATATAATTATAGATTTCATCGTTCCTATACCCTAAGATATTCAACTACAGAGTAAAAACAATGGCACTGCAGATAAGCTTTCAACATTCTATCAAAGTTTTTATTTTTGGCGCCAGTTTTATATACTAGGGTAGTTTATTGTATAACTTATCTCCAGTGTGATAAGTTCATTTTTGATATATGCTTGGGTGTGTGTGTGAAATATGAATGTTTTGATTTTGTCTTGTGTTATGCCTATGAACATCATTGTTTGTTTTAAGAAAACATCTTTATTCATTAAATTCCTTTTAAAAACATAATATTTTCAAAGATATATATGCAGGGCGTTGGGAGAATGTTAAAATCTTTAATCAGAGGTCTACTTCTCTAGAGTTTACATTTGACATAATTCTAATCGCCCTTTTGTATCCTAAACGTGCTTAGTACATCTGGCGACATACCCCAAAATATGACCCCATATCTTAAGTATGAATGGAAATAAGCAAAATAAGTATTTCTTAATGTGTGCATGCTAGTGCAGGTTTTCAAAATACGTAACGCAAAGCACATCGAGTTCAGTTTAGTATTCAGATATTGTATATGTTTATTCCATTTGAAGTCTTGTTGTATCCATAGCCCTAAAAACTTTGTTTCTGATTTATTTTCTATTTGATGACCATTTAATATTATATTGGGCTTCGCAGGATTCCTATTCTGTATAGTGTGGAAATTTAGACACACTGTTTTCTTATAGTTTATTATGAGGCGATTATCTTGTGACCATTTGGTTAACTCTCCTGTAACGGAGTCAGCAGACTGCTGTATGACCTGTTTAGTTTCACCTTTGATTACGAGTGTCGTATCGTCCGCAAACAAAATTTCCTTATGTGAATGAACGTTCTGTGTTATATCATTGATATATAGAAGAAAAAGTAGTGGGCCTAAAGCCGATCCCTGGGGTACTCCAAATTTAATAATTCCCTCATTGGACAATGTTTCATTAAGTAATTTGGTTCCATCATCCTTGTGCCTCAAGCTTACTATTTGTTTACGCCTTGGTAAGTAAGACTCTATCCATTTATTAGCTAGATCTCAAATACCATATTGATTTAGTTTTGTAAGGAGGATTTTAAGGTCAACAACATCAAATGCTTTCGATAAATCCAAGAATAGGCCAGTTACATGTTCCTTATTGTCAATTAATTTCAGTATACTATTACTACATTCGTAAATTGCTGTCTGTGTTGATTTTCTGTTCTGAATCCATGTTGTGAGTTTGATAATATTTTATTTCTTTCTATAAAACTTATCAGTATCCCATACATGTTTTTTTCCAGATTTTTTGCAATACCAGTTGGTAAGGTAATAGGACGATAGTTATCTAATTCATCTTTAGAACCGTTTTTGTGCACTGGAATTACTTTTGATAACTTCAAAATATCCGGGTAAGTTCCTGAGAGAATTGAACTGTATTAAGTGCGTAAGTGGATTTATTATATTTACTGCACATTTCCTCAAAATTGCATCATGGATGCCATCAATGCCAGCACAGATTTTTTTAGCTCTTTTATAACTATTCTTACCTCTTCACTTGTGACATGATTTATAAATAAAGAATCACTACATATATTTATTTTATTATTATAATTTAGTGTATTTACCTGTGATTTATTCGTATTCGCTTTTATCAACGGATCTACTTTTTAGAGATCATTCTGATTGTTAGTTGAAGAGTTGTCAATGTTCGTTTGAACATTTTTCTTCGTCGTGTTAGAGAGTTGAGACGTTTTTGAGCTCACTCTTGGCCTGATAGGATTTATTTTTGCTTTTGCTAAGAGAGATTTCCAGTTTTGGTGCATTGTAGAGACAGTAGGGTTTTCTAATCGATGATTTGGTGTTTATCGTTTCGATCACCCTCGTTGATGGTGTAGGAACCCTATATTATTTTCCATAGTCCACTCGAGCAGGAATATTTCTTTTTATGCTTGAAAATCTTGATCCTACTGAATTTATTGTTATGACACACGATTGTCATGATAATTTTGAGCTGATAGAAATCCATTTCCTATGGTATTTTTCAGACTTTTCAATGCGGATTATAGTCTAGTAAAAAACCATTCTGAACAGCATTTACGATCTTTTCTTCGACGTAAGTCTCAGATAATCGAATGTGGAGGCATGTTCTTTAATAGACATGTGATTGTAATAAACTATTGTAAAAGCATTAACTATAAGCCTAATAATCAATTGGAAAATGAGAGATAAAATTTTTTAGACACTCTATATGAAGTATAACTCTAGAAACGCAAATATCAAGCAAACAGTAAATATTGAACTATATTATTGATGAAAGCATTCATATCACCAGTGAGGGTGCCTTATAATTACAAATGTATAAAAGGCAATTTTGAAACAATCAATACTCAGTGGAGTAGATTTACCGTGTGGGTAAGACCATGTTCTGGCACCGTTGAATAATAATAATTAATTAATGTTTGAAATAATTATGATGAAATCCATTGCTGAATGGAAGGTGAATAAGTCAGGTGTGACTTGAAACAATCATAGATTTACAGTTATCGAACTTTATTGCAGTAGTGTACGATCAGGAAACGTGTACTCCTAGACACGAGCACGTATAATTTATGTAATGATCTTTATCACCCAAGTTCTGAATTTAATTACAATGCTAATAGCTACATAATCATCCCGTTGATGAATTCTCAGATTAATGTCGAATGAATTTGATTTTTTCTTGCTTATTCTCACAAGACATTATTGGGTCCAAGGGACACCAATCATGTATGATCTTACTACCACGAAACCACTAATGACTTATACAAGTTACACTTATGGAGGGTGTACAATCTTCGTCTTTTGCTATAACACTCTGAGAGGTGATAAAACCACTTGTATATATGTATATTCTTTTTCAGGGTTATTATCAACATGTATAGTAGGGAAATTACTCACTGGAACGAGACCGTTCTGATATTTGATTTAATATTAGTTTGTTTGGATCAATATTTTTAATGGTATTTTGCAGCCCATTCTTGTGTGATGGTTTTATCCTTGTGTTTGTGTGATTTATTCTCGACCAATGTCGAGTTGATTAATGTTCATCAGATTTTCATTCCGAGGGCATAGCACTTTGCTATGTCATTTTTGTGAATAAAATATTTTCAATTCCTTTTAATTCGACATCGTGGTGATTTATAGAAGTGAGTGGAGGTCACGTTAAAAAAGCCATTGCTGGGTATTTCTAGGTGTTTCTACGCCTGAGATCACACTCCTGTGTAGACCTCGTGTTCTTTCAGCTGTTGCTTTTCAGCGTTTGGCCATGGTTTTTCTTAACGTTGCCTGGTTAGGTTTCCCTGTGCCCTATTATCCCCATCTCTCGCTGGTAGTATCTGGGGGGTTTCATCCGGGGCTTTTCAGGTTCTACGATCCAGTGATCTTCGTGGGATTTCAGCAAGCTGATGGTAGGTAATTTCGGGTACACTACCATGTTTCGACTTCAGGAAAATTTCGAGTTATCTTCGCGTTTCACATCCCCCGGACTCCAATACCACCGTCAGTTCAAACGTTTATCTATATATATATAAAAATGAAAGTTTGTCTGTTTTTTCTGATTTTCCACGGAAATTTGCGATATTTGCGCGTTTCAGGCTGTTTTATGACGGATGCGCGCAAAAATAATTTTTTGTCTGTCTGTCTGTCTGTCTGTCTGTGTGTCTGTGGACAACTTCTACGAGTCCTTATAACTTGAGAACGGCTGGGTGGATCAACGTAAAATTTGATAAAGATATCCATCAGAGGCACCACACTAATCATTGATGTAACTCTTCTCCGTAACTCTCATAAAAGGGGCCCTAGCCCTTTAAAATACATGCTGAAATAGGCGTAGAAGGGTGAAACAAAGCTCATTTTCAGCCCCTCAATGTGAGAAACGAAACTCGGGGGGCCCTAAAGGGACCCCTAAAACCAACTTTAAGGCCCTAAAACCAACAGTTTTTGAGATATTCCCAGAAAACTAATTTCACTTAATAAATTAATGAAAGAATGCATGGCGGTAACCATGGCAACTGAATCTCAGAGGTCCATCTATTTCTGTAAGACGCAATGCAATTCCATTTATTACATTACTGTGAAGGTTTGCAAACGGCTATAAGGTTATAATGGATCCAAATTAAGCTGAAATATTCATTAATACATACAATGCGCTTAAGGGGTCAAGGGGTACTCTAGAATTTTTTCACGCGATTTACACGTGCGGGTTTGGTACGGAAGGTCTATTATATCCCTTCTCTATTGTATAAAAATGAATGTTTGTCTGATTTTTCGGCTTTTCTACGAAAATTTGACATATTTGCCCGTTTCAGACTGTTTTGTGACGTTTGCACGCAAAAATATATTTTGTCTGTCTGTCTATGGACAATTTATTGTGTCCTTATAACTCGAGAACGGCTGGGTGGATTAACGTAAAATTTGATACAGATATCCATCAGAGGCACGACACTAATCATTGATGTAACTCTTCTCCATACCTCTCATAACAGGGGGTCTACCCCCTTAAAATACATGCTGAAATAAGTGTGAGACAAAGCTCATTTTCAGCCCCTCAATGTGAGAAACGAAACTCGGGGGCCCTAAAAGGACCCCGAAAACCACATTTTAAGGCCCTAAAACCAACAGTTTTTGAGATATTCCCAAAAAACTAATTTCACTTAATAAATTAATGAAGGAATGCATGCCGGTAACAATGGCAACAGAATCTCAGAGGTCCATCTATTTCTGTAAGACGCAATACAATTCCATTTATTACATTACTGTGAAGGTTTGCAAACGGCAATAAGGTTATAACGGATCCAAATTAAGCTGAAATATTCATCAATACATATAATGCGCTTAAGGGGTCAAGGGGTAATCTAGAATTTTTAACGCGATTTACACGTGCGGGTATGGTCCGGAAGGTCTATTATATCCCTATCCCTATTTTGTTATATTATTATTAGTAGTAGTATTATTCTTTAATTATTATCATTATTATGGCGTACAACGAAGAGACAAAGCTCATTTTCAAACCCTTGGGATCAGAAACAAAACTCGGGGCCCCTCAAGAGCAGTAATGGGTCCCCGAAAACTATAGTTTAAGGCTCTAAACACAACAGTTTCTTAGATATTCCCAGAAAACTAATTTCATTTAATAAACTAAAGAAGGAATGCAAGCCACTAACCATGACAACAGTATCTCAAGAGGTGGCATCCAACTTTCCATCTATTTCTGGAATAAGTAATGCCACCCCATTTATTACATTTCTGTGAAAGGTTGCAAATGGAGTACCCTAGATTTTTTCACACGACTTACACGTGCGATATGTCGTACAGAAGGTCTATTATATCTCCAAACATCAACATTATTTTCAAAAATTCCTGAATAGAAATAGTAGACTGTTTTTTGCTGATTTTAGGAATTTGGGCCATTGGAGGCTAAAAACACTGAATTTTCATGCACCACAAGCCTTTATAATTTATAACAGGGGTCTTCCTGTAGTTGGGCACTTGACACAACGGTTAGGGTCAGTTCGTATGTGACGTGTATTGCGATTCTTCTACGAAGTTTTCGATTTTATTTTCACGCCAGGAAGAACACGTTAGGTAAATTTAGTTTGAGAGCACATTTTAACTAATAAATTTTCTTTGCCAACAAACAGGTTCCAAGCCCCTAAACATTGCAACAGTAGCTCAATTGATAACATCTGGTTATTAATACCGAAGACCGTTCGAAGAATGGGTACTTCTGCTAGTATATATATATATATATATATTGAGCCCGTCAGACGAGCTGTTAGGGTTGCCACTAACCGAAATGACTTCCCGGACAACTCATCATCCGAACACATATGCTGAAGAGGATAGGATGTACTTCCTATAGGTCAGTGCGCACGAAGACGCATCATCCTGGGGCGATCTGGGCAGACAAGGTATGTGTCAAGAAGTACACCGCAGAAACACATAAACTACAAAATAATAACATCCAGACTTATGTAATCTCGGGTAAAATTTATTTTAAAAAATAAGAAACCCCTAGCCTAGTTCGGAGGGTTTGTTTCGGGCTAATTCCGCAAGCTAATAAAAAAAGAATGAATCCTACACTGATTGAAGTTTAAAACCCTCCCGAAAGATCTAATTACAAGAAAGCAAAAATAGTAAAGCTAGGGTAGTGGCACGAAAAGTACACCCTACACAAATGAAACGGGTTACTCATGAAAAAGAAGTTAAATTAGCAACATTCAAGCAAAAGAATTTACGATGGTACCACTCCCAAATTTATCTTTAATCAATTAATGAATCTAGTTTATTCCTAACATTACAACAAAAGTTTACGGCGACCGACTGCCTTAACAAACAAACAATTATAACAAAAGCTATGTGACAACCAGTAATTTAAAAAAAAACATTAAAGCACTTCTTATTGGCTACAGGTACAATGGGTGGTTGTACAATGTTACACACAACAGATATATAGAACACAGCACTCACAATGTTTCTTATTAACAGCCTGCTTACACGCAAGAATACTGTTTGTATCCTTGGGTCATCTATCTATGTTGGCAACGGCGCGATTACAATCACGTCCTATGTCGCATGAGCGACGTGTGCCACCAGTTGAAAACAAGTGGCCCGAACCAGCTCCGTCGTCCCAAAATAGTGTATAAAAAGTCTACCAGTAATCTCCCGTTGAAAATGTAACACATCCACAGAATCGGCCAGCGAGCGTAAAATTGTAGATCAAGATTAATTCAGTCATTATTAGCATATTATTTATAATAATCGAAAATCCACAGCCTGCTTCCAGTCTCCGACCGGGTCAGGAATGGAATGAATGAAGCCCCCATCTAGCGGCGAGGATATGGACTGTACCGGCTGCCGAGGCCTGACGCACTCCTCTGGGGCAATGATTAAATGAATGACAGATGAAATGAAATGATAGTGGAGAGTGTTGCTAGAATGAAATTTTGACAGGGAAAACCGGAGTACCCGGAGAAAAACCTGTCTGCCTCCGTTTTGTCCAGCACAGATCTCACAAGTAGTGACCGGGATTTGAACCACGGACCCAGCGGTGAGAGGCCGGCGTGCTGCCGCCTAAGCCAAGGGGGCTATTTATAATAATTAGTTGTTATTATTATTATTATTATTATTATTATTAGGAGCACGGTGTAAGTTGTCGTAGATTTATAACGAATGCTGGTGATTCTAAGTGGACACCTCGGCTTAACGGCGTGAAGTCTACTGAAAGAACATCACTAAACAACCTCGGCTCAATCCTGGCCGGAAAACAATAACACAAGTTGACAAGACTCGGTTGCAACAAATACTGTAGGGGCGCACAGCTCTCCTATCAGTCCTCAGGCTAATCTTGGAATAAAGTGGTCGCAGGTCTATCACCTGTACGACAGTGCGTCACGGGCACTCAAATCTAACATAGAAAGCCTTCAACAGGGTGTCAAAATCACCTTTAAATAATAGACAACAGGCATCCTTCCAAAATCATGTACTCTCAAATAGTGCTCATACAGCTAGCTTTCTGAAGCGTTAACAAAAAGTTACTAGCTTGTCCAATGACGTAAGAAAAACATCTGATTACAATATAACACTCATAGCCTTGAGCTAGAAATGGTCATATCTTCCAAACGGTAAAATACTTGAGCACTCATGCGCGTCTCGTCAAACAGTACAACAGTGTCCCGGAGAGAGCGGGACAGACCTTCGGCTTGGTAAAAGCCGTTTACACTGGTGTGTCATAACACACTTCTCATATGGTCGCGTCTAGTGACGGATTACATTTAGCAGGCGTTAATTCACTTAAATAAGTCAAAATGTGAATTACGCTGGTTCACTAATCATAAGAAATAACTGTAAATGGTTCGTGGCTTCCCTACCACGTAAAAATACGGAGTACAATCATATGCTATGTTACAAAACTTCCAAAGAACAAATTTCAAAGACATTCCACTGCTAGCGGAGTGCTTTGGAGTCAACGAAAGATATGTCGCTCCACTCATATTTATATTCTAACTTCACAAAACTTCCAAGTGTCTATGACTTGACACAAAACAAAATATAATGACATTTGGCAATCCTACAAGCTGCTAGGATGTCGGAAACGATCAAGGCTACTAAACTACAGAGGTTGCCTCAATATGGAGCTCTTAGGCGAGGCATCGCCGTCTACTATGCTCTAACGCCTCCCCACTTCACTCCAAACAGCGAACATGCAGGAGTACTAAAATGCTCCACCACTTACCTCGCAGCGCTAGCAAGCTGATACTCCAGTCGCTCGTATCTGTTGGTGTCATAAAACTCGTTGAATCTTCCGACTTGTTGGCTTTGTGTTCAGATATTTAACATGTTCAAATCGCTCTGTCATTTCACACGCGATCTTATCAATAAATGCTGGTATTGCAATTTTGCAAATCAACTTACTTAGCACTTCCTTGTGGCCGCTGTCAGACGATGATTCGCACATCATCAAGGGGGGCTTACCCAAAGCAGGCAGAACAATTGCAGTCACGTGTTCACATATTCGGGTGGACATAAACTTTGCAACAGCACACACGAACTGAAAAATTGTTGTCATAATCCACACTAGTTGTTCACTCGGATAATGCAGCTTAGCAGAAGTGTCCCTCTTGTAAATCAAATCTGTCAGTGGGGAGCTAAATTTCCTTCTTCCAATCAGCTGATAACATAGTTCACACTGAATTTCCTTTTGGACTTGTTGCACTATAAATCCTCCGATGTACGTCATCGATGCTTGTTCCATTGTGACAAATCCAAAACCTGAAAGTTTATGTAATTAATAAATGCGTTCAAATGACGTTTAATGTAATAAAATATTTATAACAAATACTGTAAAATTTCGACTTACGTGGTGGTTCACTGAGGTTGTTTAATATACTCTTGACTGAATCAGGAATAGAAGTCTGCTCTATCTCAGGTCTCGGCAGGTCCTTACTGGATATAACCATGTTTGCTAGGCCTTCTTTGTTTCTTCGTGTATGGGATGAGAGGGAGTAAAAGCCGGTTTTCAATATTCGGTTCAAGCTGAATATTACAGCCCTACAATCTAGCATGTCATTGCTTCCCGAGATATGTCTCAATTTGCTAAAGAAGTTCTCTATGGAGTCACTGTTGAATGCCCTTGTCAGTAAGAAATGAAATCCAGAAGACAGAAGATAGAAGATAACGTACACACAGAACGATCGAAGAAGTAGTCAGTAGAATAGCTTCATAAGTTTCTTTACTAAAAAATCCCATGGCCTTTTCATGACTCGATTCCTTGATCTTAGCTAGATACGACGTAAATTCTTCTTCTAACCATAAAAGTCTCTCGTCGCTCGTGTCGAAGAAACGCATTTTATCGCGATGTTGACTAAGGTTTGTACTACTTACATCGTGAATTCCAAACCATTTCTTAATTACTTTTAAAAAAGTAATAGTTGCACTGCAGTTCTGAAAGGCTTGTGCTTTAAAATGAGAAGAATTGTCCTTCAGGCATTCCAAAGCAGTTATGACTTCCGTAGAAAATACTTATTTTGCCCTTTTTACGTTCATTTTCTCAAAGTTGGTCGGTGCAACATGCTTTCTTGTAAGGAAGGGGACGGATTTGATTATTTCCTTGGACTGCAGTTTATATAAATTTTCTACATACTCTCCAGTTATTTCTTCATGTCCATCTGCCATGGTCTTTTCTAGGAGACTGTTTCTTACATTCTTTAAAATGTGACACTGATCGAAAGCCAGAAATAAAGGCCTGTTTTGATTTTCAGGATGGCATATCTGTGGCTTTATTTCTTTTCCGCTCGACAGTCTTCTCATCAAATTAACATTAGTTTTATGATTGTCAGTAACTAATCTTAAAATCATAAAACCACAAGTTTCCACCTCTTTTATTACTGACAGAGTTAGAGTGTAAAGTTCCAATCCCAAAAGTCTTTTAGGGAAGAAATATGCCGCAGGAATTCTGTAAATGGTAGATAAGCCACATATCAGGAAGCACAGTAGGTTGTTTGCAAGAACCGTCCGATTTTCTTTTGCAACTGACGGGTTGGAACTGTTTTCACACCTGAGAGCGTCGGCATGAGTAGAGGTGTCCTGTCGACCGAAAAGTGTGTCGAGTTTCTTGTCGTACTGCAATTGCTGCTTGATTGACATCTCATCAATAATTAGAGAGCACATTTTTTCGACTTCGTTCAGCCTTTCAGACTCTAGCAGAAGCCTGTTTTAACTAAGTCTGTTACTCCTGTTTCACATGAAGTGTCCCCTATGTAACGGCTAAGTGTGCTCTTCGATGGTAATTTAAATAAATTAATTCTGGCGAAATTGTATCCCTTAGGTGAAATGAATTCCCATATTAAACATTGCTTTACTGAATTTTCTGTCCATCTGGGTGATTTCTTGTTATAGTATACAATTTGCTCTAAAATGAATGAACATTTGGAATTGCAAGGGTCACGCTCGTTAATATTTAGTATAGATTGTAAAGATGCAAGGTATTGATTATCATACTGGTGTAGTTGTCTCTTTTGGGATTCTAGTTCCATTTCCAATTTTTTAATGTTATTATTGGCACGCCAACGTTTTGCTCTAAGTGAAGATAACTGTCTTCCAGCGTCCGAGAATTTATTACGTGCGTGATTATCTGTCTGAACTTCAACAGACTTGTTACCATGACCTCGCAATCCAGAAACTTGGCCATCGTAAGGGATATCAACTGATTCAACTCCCTTAGTTAAATAGGTCACGTTGGCTATGGGCTTGACGTCATTACTATCGTGAAAATTTCCCACGGTATCGTTATCTCGCTTTCTTTTCTTGCCATGGTTTCCGTCATATTTCATGAGTTTTCTTCTCTCTAATGTTGGTTTCGGTACTTTATGTGCAGGATAATCTTCGAATACCGTGGGGAAGACACTGTCCTTCAATTTCTTTATTTTCAGCCCTGGGCGATAATCAGACTCAAGAAAATGCCGCAGACATACGTGAGAGGTTTTTGACTCAAAATTCGGTACAAAATTGTCTCGAGAAATAGCCTATTGTAAAGCCATTTCTGTCTTAATTCTGCATCACACGGGAATTCATGAAACGAAATGCCTTTTACTTTCCCGCTCTTACTCTTGCAGTATGGAACACAGCATTATACCATCGTGGGTAACAATCACCTACGACAATTTAAAGTATTACTCCTCTTCGACATGATTATCAGCTATCACAATACAGAATACCGATACATGTTCTAGAGACTATACATAACAAGATAATACGTCGGCACAACATAAGATAGGTATTTAAATTAAATAATCATATCTGTCTGTATATTCCATAGGCATGACAAAATTATGGAGTCGTAGTAAAAATGCTGTAACTACTGTAAGTAACACAAAATATCAACACTTAGTGAACACCACTGCACTTCTCACATTACACAACTCAAATGACAGATAACAAAGGTGTTAGGCCTAGATATTAAAATTAGAGACGTAAGTGGAATATTGCGCGCTTGGACAAGCTCACAATCGGTTCAGCTTAGCAGCGCTCCTGTCGGCAAGATCGTCAAGTAGGCGATGTTCGCTGCTTAGCACACAACTCGCGCTGAATGGGAAGGCGTTAGAGCATTGCAGACGGCGATGGGCGAGGGGACCGCGGGGAGAAGGGAAAGGACGTGACGTCATTAGATTCCTCGTAGCGCGCGAGATATGCTAGGTAATTCAACTTTTCCACACATTATATTGTATTGATTGCAGTGGTTTAAACACGTGTTTTAAGCCCTTTTGTTTATAATCATGCCAGGTCAAAAATGTGCTGTGGCAGTTTGTCACAGTTATTATAAAGTTGGATATTTCAGCAAACGATGTTACATTTACCTCAGGCAAAAAAACTACATTACCTTTTACCAGGAATTTCTTCATTGCAAAGATGGGCTTCAAGTTTAAATTTGAGACAAAGGATTCTGGCTGATGTAATTCGTGTAATGGAAGTTACAGGCCACACTATGAATAGTTTTGAAAAAACAACAGTTCTCTCTTATGATGAAATGAAAGTGGCAGCTACATGTGATTATGATCAACAAGAGGATGAAATAGTAGGTCCTCATTCATACATACAAGTTATTATGGCTCGAGGACTTTTTTCCAACTAGAAACAGCCTGTGTACCTCGATTTTGACTGTAAAATGACTAAGGATAGGCTTGACCGAGTGACTATCGAGCTTGACAACGTTGGGTACAATGTGCTAGCCTGTGTGAGTGACTGTGGAGGTGGGAACATGGGTTTGTGGAGGAAATTGTCTATCTCAGGGAACTGCTCTTCTTACAACAGCCCAGTAACTCAACAGCCTATATATATATATATATATGCACCCCATTTTCTAATACTTATCAGGAACTGGTTCTTGGATTATGGCTATAGGTCTATTCTAGAAAACGGACAGAAAGTTAACAGTGCTTCTGTGGTAGAATTAGTGAAACAAACCAATTCTGAGATAAACTCGTGCAAAAACTGACACTGAATCACATACAGTGTGAAAAAAGACAAAATGTTCGACTAGCAGCACAGCTTCTGTCACACACTACAGCTACAGCTTTAAAGTACTACAAACCACGTCCAGATAAATTACTAGCAGAGGCAATAGGGGAATTCATAGAACTTGTAAACCAGTGGTATGATGTTATGAATTCATACTGTCCTAGCCCACCTTTACCAACAAAAATAACCTATAAATACTAATTGAACAGCAAAATATAACTTTGGACAAGATGGAAAACTTCATGAGCAATTCTCTTTGCATTGGTAAAAATTATTTGCAAATATTCCAGAAAACAGTCATCATCTCAATAAAATCCCTTCGACCGGTAGGCATAATATGAAGTACATTCTCACACATAGGCTAAATTAAAATGTACCGGAAAACCTCTTTTCACAATTGCGGACCCGTGGTGGCTTACACGATCATCCTCCCCTTGACTGCATTTACAGACTGAGGATGATTATTTTAGGGAAAATTCCAGGAGTAGTTCAAAATAAAACAAACACTGCTTATCCAGATTCAGATGAATATTTAGTTGCTAAAGCACTAAACAAAGCTGGCACAGTGTCTGAATCAAGTAACGTGCTTCCAGAACCAACCTTAGACAGCAATTTGCAACCAGAGTCCTTCATTTTCAATATCATGGAACAAAGTGAAGAAGATGGCAAGGCTTATGTTGCAGGTTATGTAGCCCACAAGTTCCAAGATAAATGTCCCCAACTTGGGAATTTAACCTATGGAATGCAAACTCAACACGATTATGCATTACCAACCTGGATTAACTTAAACACTTGTCTTGCGGTGGTTTGACTAATCCCTCAGAAACGTGGCTAAACCAGTTCCGGCACATTTCAGCAACGGATTTCAACGAGGCAAGAACGTTCTAAGAAGAACGACAGTTTTTTTTGTCGAGAGAAGTTCCTGACGTACCGTCTGATGTAGTTGAGGCAGCTGTGAGAACAATTTTCTTAATCATATTGAAACATTCCAGTTCTATCTTGCATAAGAAGAGGTTATTGGTAGTCGCTAACACCCACACCAGCACCACTGATAATGCTACCGAGTCTAGGCGAATCACCAAGAAATTCAAGAAGATCACAACATAAAATGTAAGTAGGCTACATACAGTTATTTTATCACCCATTTACCAATAATTTCATGAGAATAAACTGTTCTTTACGTACTCAACAGCTGATGTTGGCAGTTTCGTTACGTTCGCCACATGGCGAGTTTGGTATCTTGTGACGTCATTCGCCTTCCGAGCACGGCCAACGAGAAATACTGGCCCTGGTGCGCTTTCGTGACGTCGGCAATGTAGTGCTATTGCACCATTTCCGGTAGGGTTATGTATGACGGGAACACAAACCCTATAAACCCTATTGTCTACAAGATGCTGAAATCACAGAATACTTAACCCATATCATATCATATCAGAAAACACGCTGTAAAAAGCATTGACCCATCAGAACCCTGGTTTCTGGCAAAACATACATGGTAATTGCAACTCAAGTCCATACTTAGCCACAATTTACTTATTTATTCATTACTCTAAGTAGAAGCAGTAGATCACTTATATTTAATCGTTGTAGTTGATCACAAGGTAATACTTTTCAGGAGTATGTTGTCTTTCCCTGGCGGTCGCTTGTTAATTATGTGGAATTACTGGACGGTTACAAAGGGTTCAGGAAGGTTATGAAAAGCTATGAATAGTGCCGGACAATGTATGCATGCTTTCTTATAGTTGAACGATATGCATAAATGTATCAAACGTTTTTGTAATAGAAAGATATTCACGAACATAATATTCTATGGTCTTCGTCTTACTGCTGGTGTGGTAGTCATCTTGTCTTCATCACTGAATCTGTATAAATGCTGGTATTCATTTACCACTTGTCTTCATAGAATGTATTGATTGATAGCCTATTAGTCGTTAGTCGGTGGCGAGTGTATTTCGCAGATCTTCGTATTAGTTTCTGTTCCGCCCCTTAAAACAACAATAACTAAGTAATACTTTCACTGCAAGATTCTTTGATGTAATTATACTCATGTCACTGCTCATGTCCACATAAGTTACAACGAAGGTCACAGGCTCTACAACTCAACTTACTCTACTCGTTGCAGCTATTAAAGACACAACAACCCCTTGATTCCTAGTTCGCGTGGATTTTTGTTACGAGTAACTTCAGCATGTAAATAGGCTGTATATAGTGTAGCTTTTTTAAACCTATACGGTATAATTTATCGTGCTTGAGAACACACGGAACATCTAAACTGGGTCCCTTTCAAGAAGATTGATATAAAATATCGCATTTCTGCCGCTCATGAATTGCTCTCGACTTAAACGTACAAGCACCATCAAGCACTACATTGCCTACGTCACAAAAGGATTAGGTTTACGCGCCATGGCCTGTCTTTCTCGTTGGCCGTGCCTTCCGAGCGCTGATTGGTGAGTGAAATTTGAGGCAACCTCTGTAGTGTATAAGCCTTGGGAAACGATACGAAAGGTATCCGGGGTTCAATGCTTAAGTAGCATATTTATTACAATTCCCCACTTTGTTCTGACTTGAACAGATGTGGCTTCTGAGCTCATATAAACAATACAACGTAATGAAATCAATAATGGGTAATGACTACGGTTGGTCACTAACTGATACGGCAATAAAAAGACCAAAACTAAAACAGTGGCGTCAATGGAAGTGTCGCGAAAAAGGGGTCACAATAAAATGACAGAATGATGGTTGTCCATCTTCCAAAACTAACTTGGCCCACATGAAGGGTCGACGACCAAACCAACCCCAAGTGGTTTGTGGTCATGTCTAACTGAAAAACTTAGGACATAACGACCTGCGGACACCTCCAGGATTCACCATGGAAGCATGGTGACTCACATTCACTGTAAAGAAAGGTAACAGTTCTAACTATAAATTCCTACCTATCTGGTCGTCACTAGTTCGGTTAATTTCTACTGACTACTCTACCACAGATCAACCCGTACAAGAAAAAGAAATAGTGGACTCACATTGCAGTCACCTTATGGTAAATCCAAGGTAATCAAGGTGTTTCAGAGACCTGGATGGTTGGCAATAATTTTCCAGAATGGACTCGGGAATTGAGTCTCTCTCGTTCCAGTCTCCTCCTTCTGCTATTAGTCTCACGAACAAGATCTCCTCCTCGTGGTCAGCTGCTGGGTTGGTGGACTCCTGGGCTCCATATCCCATAAAGTAGATGGACAGATCTCCTGCCATGATGTAGTCGTCTCTTCTTAGATATTCCTCTCACATGATGGGGGTTTTATTCCATAACACTGACGGATTTCACTGGGGGTAATCATCATGTACACGTGGTCGGCGTTAAGAGAATGCATAGTGATCAAATTCACACGTGTTTCACAGAATCTATTTGCCTTAGAACAGTATAAGAATTTCATTCACTGGCTCTAATTTGCAGACTTATAATAAAATGGCCTTCACTGTCTGCTCCACTGATTATACTCGACATATGGTGTCGGCAATTACTGATTCTAGTGGTAATTTTCATCGTAGAAAATCACAGTAATCTGGCACTGAAATTCACTTGCAAAGGGCATCAAACAATGTAATTAACATTGCGTGCATGTTCACACATGGATGATTTGTGAATTGTGAAAATTAGACAGTATTTCAGGCACCTCGTGGACTTTGGTCTTATGCGGCCAACGCGAAGAAATGTGGTGTTCCTGAACAACAAAAAATATTCGTGAAAATACAACGAAAAATCCTGCACTTTCACACGTGCACTAGGTGAACAATTATATAGTTGAATTTGCATTCACAGATTACATGTCAGTGACAGTGACATATCTGGTAGCCAAAGTTGGAACTACTTGATATTAAACCTGTTGGGAAGCCTACGGGCATTCAATTGAAATGCCCTGCTATGGCCATTGGCTGCAATTCAAATATAAAAATAACTACAGTTGACCTACCTATATGTACTGTACTGGTTAGGAATTTCAAAAACATAAGGGATTCTGAGCCTTCACACACAACGCAAAACACAACAAAATAGAATAACAAAGAACAGCAAACATTTACATCAAATACATGAAATAATACTGTTGTCCCCTTTCTCATGAGAACTGATACCAGACCTGAAGCTACGTTATGATGTCCTCAATGATGGTAACATAGTTCTCCACAGATCTTCCCGCAAGCCAATGAACACAAAATATAAAAGTCCTTAGTTAAACAGCTGCTGGCAGTCACATAGAAAAGTCCAGTAAAGTGTGGGTGTCTTCGGTGCCTGCCACCTATTTTATAGGACAGTCCTAGGTCAATCACCCTATGTCAAATATAGAACGCATGACTACTGTGTTTTTGTTCTTGGTGGGCACAAATACAAATTCCCATTGTTGGTCCAACAAAACTTTCACTCGTAGATTATTACCTTGGCTTGGAGTCATCTTGATATTCCCTCCAACCCAACATGGGCATTCATTGTCAATTAAAAACTAGCATGGTTTCACTGAGGGATGATGGCTTTAGGAAGCCAAATATTCACGGTTAAACTGGTCAGATTACAAGTTTGTTGGATACAATGCACTGGAAATTAGTGATTGATACTGATTACTACTTGCATTATTGGTTATCAAATTCTTTAATTAAAATCTTATGAATAGGTAAAATAGCTTTATTCCACATAAGTCAATACTCTATTGAAACTAAGTAACATATATAACTTGTTACCATCCTCAGTTAGAATCAAATTGAAATAACATCATCTAAATTATAATCTGAACATTAACAATCTATCAATAAAAATTAAGCACTAAAATAAAATATTCAACATAAAAATAATTTAGTATTCGTTGAATAACCTTCCAAATATACTCTGAAATCTGCTTAAATGAATGTTAGAATCAGAAACAAAACACCGTCTATGTTGATACTATTTGAAGAATGATTATAATCATGGTAAATTATTTTAAACAATCAGATCTATTACATAGGATATTAGCAATATTTTTATAATGCTTTTTAATTTTCATTAAACATCCAATGTAATAGATCTAATTTTTCAAAATAATTTACAATATTTTACCATGATTATAACCATTCTTCAAATACACTGTGGTGAAAAAAGAAACGCAACACTAAACTTTTGTAAATTATGTCAATCATTTAAATGCTATAAATATACGTACTTGATTATTACTATTTCTTATTAAAGCACTTAAAATTTACCCATATCTTGTAGTATCAAGATACAGTAGATGTTTTTTTTGTTTCTGTTTCTAACATTAATTTAAGCAGATTTCAGTTTATATTTGGATAGTAAAATTTTTTACAGTGAATATTTATACACATGGATGAGACCAGGAGATACAGGGCATTACCAAATCAACGTCATTATGGTCAAGCAGAGATTTCAAAACAAGATTTTGGATTGCAAAACATACTCCGGTGCTGACATAAACTCTGACCATAATCTGGTTATTATTAAATGCAGACTAAAGTTGAAGAAATTGAAGAAAAGTCGAAAGCCAAAAAGGTGGGCAATACACAGACTGAAAGAGAAGGACGTGAATGAACGATTCAAGAAGAGTATAAAGGAAGGAGTAATGAAAAACCCTGAACAAGCATCAATTGCAGAGGAATGGCCACTTTTGAACAATGAAATAATCCGAGGAAGAAAACATTAGTAGGAAATAAAGAATAGGTAGAAAACTGTGGATCACACAGGATATACTAGAATTAATGGACAAGGGGCGGAAGCACAAGAATGTAAGAGATGAAAAGGGAAAAGCACAACACAGACGAAAGCCTCCGTGGCTTAGGCGGCAGCACGCCGGCCTCTCACCGCTGTGTCCGTGGTTCAAATCCTGGTCACTCCATGTGAGATCTGTGCTGGACAAAACGGAGGCAGACAGGTTTTTCTCCGGGTACTCCGGTTTTCCCTGTCAAAATTTAATTCCAGCAACACTCTCCACTATCATTTCATTTCATCTGTCATTCATTTAATCAGTGCCCCAGAGGAGTGCGTCAGGCCTCGGCAGCCGGCACAGTTCATATCCTCGCCGCTAGATGGGGGCTCCATTCATTCCATTCCTGACCCGGTCGGAGACTGGAAGCGGAATCAACACTTCTTGGCCTTGATGTTTGCCCAATAACTCTTCATGCGCAACGATTGAGCTAGTCTTCGTTGCTGCGACCAGACGTGTCTGGTAGGTCTTCTCTCTTCTGCCTCAAAACCCCGTGTATGAGTAATTTTCCTAATTTCCTCTCGATCCTTGAGATTGGGAAAACCTAATTCAGCCTAGTCCTTTTCCGCCTGTTTGTACCAATTGGACCTTGTTGCCTTTTTCTGCAAAAAAGTATAGATTTTATTTGTTAACCTAGTTGGGTCCATTCTGTCCAAATGTCCCATGAATTGGATCCTTCACATACGGATTGTGTCTGTGATTTTAGTAATTTTTAAATAGATGTCAGCATTATGTTTCGGAAGGTGAATTCCATCTTTAATTCTTGGTCCCAAAATTTTTCGCATGATTTTACGTTCCTTAATCTCCAATTGATTTCTCAGTGTTTTATGTTGTAGATTAAGTGTCTCGGCTGCATAAAGGGCTGCAGGCAAGACTACTGTTTTATAATGTTGAATTTTACAATTCCAAGAGAGGCATTTTTTGTTATAAACTTGTTTTGTCAAATGGAAAGCAGTTTCCATTTTCTGTAGTCTTGCTTCTATAGCTTTTCTTTCGTTGCCAGTTTCATTGATCCATTCACCTAAATACTTGAAGTCTTTCACTCGGGAGACCTGACAATTACTGATGCGGAGTGTATTCGGAGCAGTTTTAATATCTGTCATAAATTTTGTTTTGTCAGAAGAAATCCGTAAGCCGATTTTTGCTGCTTGTTCTTGGAGTAATTCAAGTTGTTTTTGGGCATCGGAAATGCTTGGAGCAATTAACGCCATGTCATCCGCAAATGCCAAACAGTCTAGTGTTATCCCTTTGAGTTTTGGTCCTAGTCTATGGGATGGTGCACCAGATCGTCTCCATTCTCGTACAACTTTTTCGAGCGCACAATTAAACAACAATGGAGATAACCCATCTCCTTGATGCACCCCTGTATCAATTGAAAATTCTGCGCTCAGTCCTCCCATAAATTTAACTTTTGAACTTGTATTCAAGAGGGTATCTTTGATGATTGATGTCTTGCGATCTAATCCAAATTCTGAGAGTACAGCAACAAGCGATTCACGGTCAATGCTGTCATAAGCCTTTGCAAAGTCAACAAAAGTAATGATATAATTCTTGTTTGACATTTTACGGAAGTAAAACATTGAGTTTTTCAAATTGATAATTTGCTCTGTAAATGATCGGCCTTTCCGGAACCCACCTTGGTATTCACCAATCTGTGGAAAGGTGATTGAGAATCATGTAATGCAAAGGGAAGAGGAAGGTGATCAGGATGAGAAAGGAGATTTATTATTGAGATCAGAATTTGACAGAGCATTAGAAGACTCAAGCAGGAACAAAGCACCAGGCATAGATGATATACTGATTGAGTTGCTATGCTGCATAGGTGATGAAGGCCTGATCAGGTTTTAACTTGGTGTGTAGGATTTATGAAACAGGCGAGGTACCCTCTGATTTCAAGAAGAATGTTATCATCCCTATACCGAAGAAAGTGGTAACTGACAGATGTGAAGGTTACCGTACAATCAGCTTGATCACTCATGTTTCAAAGATATAATTTACAAGAGGATGGAAAGACAGATAGAAACAGAGTTGGGTCAAGATCAGTTTGGCTTCAGGATAAATGTAGGAACAAGGGAAGCTGTACTAAGGCTTAGGCTGATTTTGGAAGCTAGAATAAGGAAGGATAAGAGAACGTTCATGGCATTTGTAGACTTAGAAAAGGCTTTTGATAACATTGATTGGAGTAAGTTGTTTGACATTTTGAAAATGATTGGAATAAAGTAAAGGGATAGGAGGATGCTCTACAATCCATACAGAAACCAGACAGCAGTTATTCGAGCCGAAGGACATGAGAGAGAAGCTGGTATTCAGAAAGGTGTAAAGCAAGGCTGAAACTTATCACACATATTTTTCAATCTATACATACATTCAACAAGCAATGAAGGAATTTGGAGAAAAATTCTAAGTAGGAGTAAGATTCATGGAGAAATAATTTCAACTCTGAGATTTGCTGATGATATCGTCATCTTAGCCGACACACCAGAGGATTTGAATGAGTTTTTAAATGGTATGGCTTCCGTCTTGAGGAAAGAATTCATGATGAAAATTAATAAATGTAAAACAAAATATTGGAGTGAAATCAAAAGATATCAGAAACGCCTATGGACGTCGAATTGGCAAGTTAAAAGCTAAAGGATGTTGGAGACTTCTGTTACTTAGGAAGCAAGATAAGCAGTGATGGACGAAAGAAAGAGGATGTAAAAAGTAGGTTGGCACAGGCAAGGAAAGTATTTCAACAGAAAAGAAATCTGTTGACATCAAATATTAGGAAGTAATTTTGAAAGCCTTTGTCTGGATCGTGGCACTCTATTGGAAGTGAAGCTTGGACTGTCGGAGCAGCAGAAAAGAGGACAATTGAAGCATTTGAAATGTGGTGTTACAGGAGAATGATGAAGATCAGATGGGTAGATAGGGTTATAAATGAAGAGTTATTAAGACGAGTGGGAGAGAAGAGATGTTTGTGGCCACTGCTAATGAAGAGAAGAGATAGGTTGATAGGACATATATTAAGACACCCAGGAATAGCAAAGTTAGTTTTGGAAGGGGTAGACCAAGGTTAGAATATGTTAAACAGATTGCCTCTGATGTAGGATGTGGTAGCTATGTAGAGATGAAATTATTAGCCCAGGACAGGGAAGCATGGAGGGCTGCATCAAACCAGTCAAAAGACTGAAGACTCAAACAGCAACATTTTATTTTAGTGCTTATTTTTTATTTATAGTTTGTTAGCCTAGTTAAACGTTATTATTACAATTTGATTTTAGCTGAGGATGGTTACAAGTTAATCAAAGCTAGTACTAAGTTACATATGTTACAGTATTTAGTTTCAATACAGTATTGACTAAGGTGGAATAATACTATTTTGCCTATTCATAAGTATTTTGATTTTTTTGTCAAGATGGATAACTTCTACGAGGTATGATGTAGGCCTACTTCATACCAATGCTTATAAAATTCTTTGTAATTTGGTATTCCCCTCCAGAGCCACAGAAATTCACATGGGCTATTCTAAACTTAGTTTTCAGGGTCTTATTCATCGTCGGTTACACTATCAACTGCCTCCATGCTAATGAGTCATTGCCCACGGCCTGTATTATGAATGACAAGGATTACTACACTAATCAGATAATGTTCTTTTTTTCTGGAAGAAGTGTGAAAAGAAGAATGTTAAACACTAACCAGACAATTCTGAACTGTACTGCACTCCATTTAACTCTCCCCGGGCTACTGATGAGGTGTCCAGTTTGTACGTGTCCTGAAGTCGCATCAATGCCACTGCTGCTCCATTCAGGTCCTCATCGGTGGGAAACTTGAGAACTGCACGGTAGTTGGTTATGTTCTCTACAAAATATGTCAACAGAGATTTCATCAGTCTCAGCTACTATATAGCTTATAAATCATAGACCACATTAACCAAGAAGAATAATTGTGGGGAATAAAGACATAAACGTTAGTGAAAGGCAAAATGTGAAAAGCGTAAAACATCGGTGGGTTGCACGAGCTGTGTGGGTTGCCTACACTTACTCCTGCGAAGCTAACGCCATCTCTTCGCCGTACTCAGAAACAGCCTGTCCGCCATTTTGTTATAAAGGCCAGTTGGTAAATAATAGGGAGCTACTCGCATTTAGGTGATAAAACGTAAAAAGTAGCCCTTTTCTTCGTTGAATTCGAGATGTATGCTGTGCAATTGTTGCTTGTCACACAAGGACTAACAAGGATAGAGCTGATCACACGGAGGGTGTACATTTCTTCAGCATACCGTCAGTGATAGAGAACCAATGCGAACTCACGAAGAAACGAAGTGAGAGACGCCGAGCACTTTGGCTGATAAAATATGTCACTGTGGTAACCGCAGTAATGTGCAGTTAGATTCCCTCCTGAGCATTCCTGGAAGTGGTTTTCAGTGGTTTGCCCACTTCTACTCCAGGAAAATGCTGGGATGATTCTTAACTTAAGGCCACACCCACCTCCTTCCTGATCCTATTCCCAATTTACAAATACAGGCACTAATACAGTAGAACCTCGGTAGTCCGAGGTAATTGGGACCTAGAGTAGCTCGAATTTGGGAAATCTCGGATTACACAAAGTTATGAAATTTTAAGGCCTTTAATTTAAAATTAGATGCACAGGAACCTTGTGTTTAAATATTCTTACAGTAAACGGCATTATTTCATCAGTTATCGTATAATGTGTTGCAATTAGGCTTTGTTTCAGAAATTAAAACAATATTCTACAAAAGAAATGCAAATATGTACATATTTACTTTAAAGTAGGTACAGTCTGAGCAGACACTGTCTAGTTGGCGGAAGGGCGATAGCGGGCAGAATTGTAAACAACGCATGCGCGCACCTCCACAAAAGACCTTGGGTAAGCTATGCGTCTCACTGTCATCCACCTCGGATTAAACGGAGGCTCGGACTGCTGGGACTCGGATTACCGGGGTTCTACTGTACAGCCATCACAATAACACAGGCTATCACACAAATTCCACACTCACACGATGACCACCATGTCACAGCCCTTATTCTAGGGGGCGTGGTGGCTCAGCGGTCTAGCTGTATGCCTCTCACCAAGGCGGTCCGGGTTCGATTCCCGGTCAATGCATGTGAGATTTTCGAAGTGAAATGCCATGTCCTGTGGCTCGGATTCCACGTAAAAAGGAGGTCCCGTGGCTCATGATCTCAAGATTAACGGTCACGTTAAACTACAAGCTTCCTTCACAGCCCTTATGCAACAACAACAGCAAAGATGCGAGAAAGCGCTACTCTCCAGCTTTTAAACTTGCCTCCGAGGGATGTTGACCAACCCAGCACCTTGTCAAACATATTGGCCTAAGGTATGACTCGTGTGTCGGAACGCGAGGTGACCTGTTTTGGTATTGCAGGACGGTCGACGGGAACACGAGTTCTTCTTTCTTATCGCGACGCTGTAGGAATTTGCGGCAAAGTGTTATTCTGAGGAGGTGTTATAAGTCATTCTATGAGTGAAAATATTATTCTAAAGTGTGTGTTAACTGGCCTGAAGACTAATCGACCGCACGAGAGCCATAATAAAATTGGTAACAGTTCAGAAGTGGTGAACATTATGCAGAAAAATAACCCCTGGCAGGACAGCCCATGAAGGGCCTAGACCTACCAAGCGACTGCTGCCCAGCCATTTCGCATGCAAATATTGGGGTGACGCGTGATCAGCGCATCGAGTACCTTCGGCCGTTAATCTTTGTTTTCGTGATCGGGGCGCTGCCTCACTGTCAGACAGCTACTCAATTGTCCTCACGAGGCTAAGTGCACCACGTTTATTTATTTATTTATTTATTTATTTATTTATGGTACACAACAGGGCTCAGTGTGCGCCCCACCTACACAGTAAGATACATTTCCTGATATGTCTGCATTAAGTATTAATATCTTAATGTAATTCTTAAAACTAAGAAGTTCACACAGATCAAAATGCATAGTAGTAAAAAGATAATATAAAAACTAAATCTAGATATGATCTAATGCCAAATATAAAAACAGGTTTTGAAATTATTACATAATAAACTAAAATGTTACATTAATAACTAGGGAACAGGCCTATCCACATATATACATTGTTGATTCTGTTATGTGTGATAATTTTATTTCAAGTATGAATTAGAGTGAATGGATTATAATTTCCAAGAACGGTCTGATTGAGTGACAGAAATCTAGTTTCCAATTTACACGAACCGAATCGTTGTAAATACTGCAAAGCCTCCATACAGGTGAATTTTTATGTGAAGTGGTATTGGTTATATCATTTTTGAATGTTATGGTTGATCTTGTAGTTAAGCGAGGGATGTTGACATTTAGGAGCGATAGAAAAAATGAGTTATCAATTTGACCGTTAATGATTTTATAAAGGAATTTCATATCATTCACTTGCCTTCGAGACTCCAAACTAGTCATGCCGAAATTCAACAAAAGTTCACCGTAGGGTACCATGTGTGGGTAATTGCCCGTTATTTTGAGGTGTAAGTATCTGAGGAATTTCTTTTGAACTTGCTCAATGGACTTAATGCATGTTTTCTGCCAGGGAGTTCATACTTGGCTGGCGTACTCGAGCTTGGATCTCACCATGGCAGTATAAAGGTTTATGCAGGTACTGGTCCTAATGAATGGCTTAGTGTTTCTTATTATAAACCCTAACATGCGGTAAGCATCCCCGACCGTCTTTTGCACATGATAAGTGAAAGCAAGCTCTCGGTAAAACAGAATCCCTAGATCTTTCTTCTCGCTTACTGTTTTCAATGACTTAGGTCCAATTCCATAAACAAATGTGATTGGGTTCTTCTTACGTGTAAAGGTCATAACAACACACTTCGGTACGTTTAAGTATAATTTGTTTTCTATACTCCATTTGTGTATATTATTTAGGTCATTTTGTAGTAGAGTGCAGTCATTAGTGGAAGAAATTGATTTAAAAATTTTGAAGTCATCTGCATATAAAAGACTATTTGAGTGCAGTATACATCGTGGCAAATCATTTATCATTGCTAGAAAAATCAAAGGTCCAAGGTTCGAACCTTGGGGTATTCCGGAATGAACTATGTATTCCTTTGAGACAATTTTCTGGAACAAAACAAATTGTTTCCTGTCTCTGAGGTAGGAGATGAATAATTTGAGTAATGGGTGGGAAAATCCCAAAATACATAATTTTTTAAGAAGGATCGATCCAGCTCTCATGTCAGTTTTAAAAATCCCTGACGGAGCCGGGAATCGGACCCTAGGCCTCCGGGTGAGAGGCTGGCGCGCTACTCCAACACTACTTAACTTAACTACTTAAAGTAGCCGAAATGCCTTTTTTAATGGATAATAATTTTGTAGAAATGCTATGGTAATAGATGTTTTCTCCTCCGTTGTCTTTAACCCACCCACCATCCCCTTTTTAGATCACGACTTATATAGTAACATTCCAGTTGTATCCGCCATAATACACGTGGATTATGGGACAAATACAATATTGCCAAACCAGCGCATACGGTACTACTCATCAATAATCTTTATCCGAATCAATGATTTTTGCCGCGTTAGCTAGTACACTGACTTAGGAAATGTCATGGGATAGTCACCTAATAGCATGCGGGGCCTCTGGCAGCTCAACATATCGCAGAACATCAAAGTCTCTTCCAGAATAGCCAGGGGGCCCATTCCATACCAGGAACTTGCACCCCAAACCATAACAGAGACACCACTTCCCTGGACCACACCTTCGAGGCACGTGGGATCCATTGATTCATGTGGTCTGCGCCACACACGGTGCCTCCCATCGGTGCCTCACATCGGCATGGTGCAATTGAAATCATGATTCGTCCGACCATATCACGTTACGCCGTTGTTCCAGTGTCCACCCCTGGTGATTGGCGACAAATGCGCGTCTTTGTGTCGATGACATTGGGTTAACAGCGGCACCCGTGTGCGGTTTGAGGGGTAGAGTCAGGTTTGACAATTACTTCTCCACAAAAGGCATTTTTATCACTAAAAGTTAATGCTTCTCACCACATATACCCCCATGGAACCCATGTTCCTACGGATAGTCCACTGAGAGACGCATCTAGCACGGCCTGTGTTGAATTGAGCCATGATTTGTTGCACTGTACCTCTTCTGTCACTACTGACAATCCGTCTGAGATGTCGCCAGTCACGGTCATCGAGGGTAGCTGGACGGCCAGTGATACACACATTCAACCATTCACCATACACTCTGGAGATGGTTGACTGTGAAGCCGAATTCCCGCACCACTGCCGAAATCGCACTTCACATCCGTTGGGCACCAAGCACCATATCTCGTTCGAACAGTGTCAGCTCAATATACAATCTCAGGCAGTGAACAAAAATCCAACCTTTTGGTCGGACATTTGAGGGGTAGAGTCAGGTTTGACAATTACTTCTCCACAAATGGCATTTTTATCACTAAAAGTTAATGCTTCTCACCACATATTTACTCCGGCTTTTACAACAATATGACGGACGCTTTGTTTCTCGAGAGAGGCAATAGATGGCACTCGCATCGGCCGCCCCATCCCCGACTCGTGCAACCCACCTATTGTAATTGTCTGAAATAAATTTTAAATATTATTCCTAATGTTAACTTATCAAACTTTCTAAATCATTAAAGGTTTTGAAGATAATTTTCTTATCTCTACATTATATTTATAAATCCATGTACTGTATTGTAGGAAGTGTCTTATCATGTGACTGAACATGATAAGGCATGGTATATTGGCTTTCACGGCCGGTGAATTAAAACTCAGCAATTCTTCTAGGTATGTGCCGTGTCTTGTGTGGGGTTTCGCCTAGGACACCAAGCTAGGCTCATCGGCGGGCTCTTGGTGTCCCCGCCCGGACCCCCACAGGAGTGACGAACTGCGCGCCACCTCCCTTTATATAAGGTGCAACTGCACCACTTGACTACGAGAACTAAAAACTCAAGCAGCCTTAACCTCCCTATGAAGGCTTCCAAAAAGATGGTATATTGGCTTTCACGGCCGGTGAATTAAAACTCAGCAATTCTTCTAGGTATGTGCCGTGTCTTGTGTGGGGTTTCGCCTAGGACACCAAGCTAGGCTCATCGGCGGGCTCTTGGTGTCCCCGCCCGGACCCCCACAGGAGTGACGAACTGCGCGCCACCTCCCTTTATATAAGGTGCAACTGCACCACTTGACTACGAGAACTAAAAGCTCAAGCAGCCTTAACCTCCCTATGAAGGCTTCCAAAAAGATGGTATATTGGCTTTCACGGCCGGTGAATTAAAACTCAGCAATTCTTCTAGGTATGTGCCGTGTCTTGTGTGGGGTTTCGCCTAGGACACCAAGCTAGGCTCATCGGCGGGCTCTTGGTGTCCCCGCCCGGACCCCCACAGGAGTGACGAACTGCGCGCCACCTCCCTTTATATAAGGTGCAACTGCACCACTTGACTACGAGAACTAAAAACTCAAGCAGCCTTAACCTCCCTATGAAGGCTTCCAAAAAGATGGTATATTGGCTTTCACGGCCGGTGAATTAAAACTCAGCAATTCTTCTAGGTATGTGCCGTGTCTTGTGTGGGGTTTCGCCTAGGACACCAAGCTAGGCTCATCGGCGGGCTCTTGGTGTCCCCACCCGGACCCCCACAGGAGTGACGAACTGCGCGCCACCTCCCTTTATATAAGGTGCAACTGCACCACTTGACTACGAGAACTAAAAGCTCAAGCAGCCTTAACCTCCCTATGAAGGCTTCCAAAAAGATGGTATATTGGCTTTCACGGCCGGTGAATTAAAACTCAGCAATTCTTCTAGGTATGTGCCGTGACTTGTGTGGGGTTTCGCCTAGGACACCAAGCTAGGCTCATCGGCGGGCTCTTGGTGTCCCCGCCCGGACCCCCACAGGAGTGACGAACTGCGCGCCACCTCCCTTTATATAAGGTGCAACTGCACCACTTGACTACGAGAACTAAAAGCTCAAGCAGCCTTAACCTCCCTATGAAGGCTTCCAAAAAGATGGTATATTGGCTTTCACGGCCGGTGAATTAAAACTCAGCGGGATAATGAGTTACAATAGCGATGTAGCTGGAGAAAGTTCGCGCCAGATAGCGCTCATGTAGTACTGGGTAAGCGCAAGGCGATCGTCTTATGTTTCTCACAGTCAGCTACGAGGAATGTATACATTGTGACAGAGTTTTTTAAGCAAAAGTAAATTATATCTTCTCTAATTTTACTCCAAGACTATATTAATTAATCCTATAGGTATATCTCCTAATATATTATGGAGGATTTTCAGCATTTAAGCGTTAAACAGCTGCAAAATGAGCTACGGACCAGAGGCGCTAAAACTAGCGGGAGGAAAGAAGAGTTAATACAGCAGTAATAACAAAATTCTAACACGATTTATTATTCAAAGGTAATGAATATGAGTCAGCATGCTACCTCCTAAAGATTACAATGTCTTGAATATTGTAGGCCTATATTGATAAATATATCTTCATAAGACTTTAAATCATAAATAGAGATTTAAATATTCACTTGCTCCCCTTGCTTCTAGACTTCGATTCATGTCTTCAGTTTTTGTCTAAAACCCGCGCCATGTTCGCACATGTTTAGTTTGCGTGGTTCCGCTATTGCCATCCATGTACATCAGTTCGTTATTATTATTAAACTCACATCAGTTCGCTTTGATTATATATCTATGGTTTCCTCATATCCTCTTACAGGTTATGGGCCCAGATGCGCGAGACTAAACGCGTAAATAGCAAATCGTAATCATTCGTAAAAACGTGCCAGAGGTTAACCTAAAAAAATGAAAGTATTGGGAGAATTGAACCCCTCGGTAAGGACAATTTCGACACGTGGGCCGTGCAGATGCAGGCTATCCTCATTACGGGCGATTTGTGGGAATTCATCGGCGGGAATTCTACGAAACCAGAACCAGCGGTTGGAAATGCAAACGCGGCGGCAATTCAAGAGTGGGACAAGAAGGATCAAAAGGCTCGATCGCTGATCATTTTGTCGATGTCGCCAAGTGAAATAAAGCAAGTCAAAAATTGTGTCACGGCACGTGATACATGGCAACGACTGAAACAGATCTACCAATCCCAGGGACCAGCTCGGAAGGCGACCTTACTGAAAAGGCTAACCTTACAAAAATTGGTGGACGATGGCGACGTGCGTGACCATCTGAATGATTTCTTCGACACCGTGGACAAATTGGGAGATATGAACATCACGATCAATCCGGAATTGTTGACAGTTATGTGTTTATACAGTCTGCCGGCACGGTTCGAGAACTTTAGGTGTGCAATAGAGTCACGTGACAACCTACCGACTCCCGAGGCTCTTCGGACCAAAATCATCGAAGAGGATGACGCACGAAAATCGAGCACACAAGGCGAAATAGCGGGAGCTATGTTCGTCAAGAAGAAGACTGGTCCAGGTATCAAGAACTATAAGAAACAAACACCCAAACTAAACAACAATAGTGAAACAGAAGGAGGCGGATCTGAGTTCCGGTGCTACGTGTGCAAAAAGCAAGGTCATCGAGCCAGCCAGTGCAGTTTTAAACAAAGAGATCCATCGAAGAACAAATCTTGGTAGCTGTGAGAAAAGGGAGGGTTTCTGGCTTTGAGCTGAGAAATCCATCGACGACTCTGGACTGTAGAGTCTGACTCGAGGGGAAGATGTCCAGGACGCAGTTTCCAAAGAAATCCGATCGACGGACGGAGCTACTCGATTTGATCCACACGGACGTGTGTGGACCAATGCCGACTCCATCTATGGGAAGTTCAAGGTACCTCTTGGAATTCATCGACGATCACTCTCATTGGTATGAAGTGAGATTTCTGAAGGCAAAATCAGAGGTCTACGAAGCTACCGTCGAGTACGTTACCAGGATGGAGAATCAGAAAGAAAAACTAGTAAAGGTGATCCAGTCTGACAACGGCAGGGAATACCTGAATCGAGAGTTCGACAACTACCTGAAGAAGCGCGGAATCACAAGACGCCTCACAGTCCCTCACAACCCGAACAAAACGGGAAGTCGGAGAGGATGAATAGGACTTTGATGGAGACTGCCAGGTGCATGTTGTTCGACGCCGGATTACCTCACCGCTTCTGGGTGGAAGCAGTGAATACTGCAAATTACATCCGTAATCGCCTGCCATCAAAAAGTATCGAAGGCAAAACACCGTACGAATTGTGGACAGGAGAGATTTCTGACATCTCGCAATTCAGAACGTTTTGAAGCAAGGTTTACTTCCTGGAGAGGGATCCCGGAAGAGGGAAACTGGATCAACGAGGCAGAGAAGGCATGCTCATGGGTTACTCCGAGGAAACCAAGGGCTTTCGCATATACTCCCCTGACAAAGACAAAGTTTTGATCAGCCGAGATGTAAAATTCTTCGAGAGTGAAAAGCCACTGGAAGAGACTAGGATGGAGCGCCCAGAATCCTCGAAGCAAGATATTCGTTGGGAACTGTTCTTTGCAGAACCACCGCCACAATCACTAAGAGAAAAAGATCAACCAGCTGTCATGGAGGAACCAGTCTCTCAACCCGAAATCGGAGAAGATGATGAACCTTTCCTCGGTTTTGATGTGACGCCAGTGGATGATCATGATAGAACGACTGTCGAAAGATCCGATACTACGCCTCAATTGATACAAGGACCTGGTCGACCCAAGATTATGCGAACTGGAAAAAGGGGAAGACCGAAGACACTTTTTCAAACAAATCTCCAAGATGTGGAGGAGCAAGAAGAAGACGAGGAGATTTTTCTAGCAGAGATTCCATTCAAGGAGGCAATAACAGGACCAAACTCTAACGAGTGGCATGGTGCCATGGTCATGGAAATTGAATCTATCCTGAGAAACAATACATGGGTGCTGGTGGATCCTCCCCGTGATGCCAAAGTCATCGGATACCGGATGGTTCTGCGCGACAAACTAAAACCTGATGGAACACTTGGGAAGAGAAAGGCCAGGCTGGTGGCTCAAGGTTTCAACCAGGAGTATGGAATCAACTACTTTGACACGTTCGCACCGGTGGCGCGAATGGAATCAATTCGATTGATGGTTTGTCTCACTGCCAAGCTCGGTGTAAAAATCAGACAGTACGATATCACAACGGCTTATCTGTATGGTGACCTAGACGAGGAAATATTCATGAAACAACCGAAGAACTTCAGTGAGATGTTAGAGAGCATTGCGATGTCTGGAACTGACGACGAAACCAAGGAGAAGGCCAAGAACATGCTTCGCCAGTTGCAGGGAGGCGACAAGGTCTGCTTACTACAAAAATCACTGTACGGATTGAAACAGGCCGGTAGAAACTGGTATGCCAAGCTGCGTGAGGACTTGAGGAAGTGCGGTGCCAAACCAACCGCATCGGATCCGTGTCTATTCCAAATTGGTTCCGGAAATAACATAACTTTGATTGCCGTGTACGTTGACGACATGATGGTGCTGTCAAAATGCTAAAAGACGATCGCCGAGATTTCCAGAGTCCTGAGTGAAAATTTCAAGGTCGACTTAGGATTGGCCAAGCACTTCCTAGGCATCGAACTAATCCAGGAGACCGGATGTATAGCCATGCTACAGCAAGGTTACATTGAAGAGCTTCTCCAACGCTACGAGATGGCCGACTGCAACTCTGTAGTCACACCACTCGACCCTGGAACGAAATTGAACAAAAATGAGAATCCCAGTACTGACGAGTTGAAGTTGCCTTACCGCGAATTGGTAGGCGCGCTGACATATCTGTCGACAACTACACACCCGGACATTTCGTTCGCTGTCAGCTACCTGGGACAGTTCAACAATTGCTTCGGAGTCGAACATAGGAAAGCTGCCAAGAGAGTGCTGCGGTACTTGATGGGGACTTCGAACATCGGGCTGATCTACGAAGCGGACACCGAACCGATCCAAGGATTCGTCGACGCCGACTGGGGAAGCTGCCAAGAAGATAGGAGGTCCTACATGGGGTACGTGTTCCTGCTCGGTGGATGCCCTATATCGTGGGACTCAAGAAAACAAAGAACCGTGGCCCTTAGCACCACGGAGGCCGAGTACATGGCGTTGTCAGAGTGCGCCAAGGAAGCTGTGTACTTACGTCGATTTCTGCTCGAGTTAGGCTTCAAAGACTTAGCCACTATGTTCATATTTTGTGATAATCAAAATGCAATTAATTTGGCAAAGAACACGATGTATCACAGTAGAAGCAAACATATTGATATCAAACATCAATTTGTTCGCGAAGTCTTTGAGTGTAATTTTTTTGTTTTGAAGTATATCTCTACGAACGATCAAGTTGCTGACTTTCTCACGAAGAGTTTAAGTCGAATGAAACATGAACGTTGCTTGAAGTTTGCTGGTTTGGAGAGTGTAAAGATTGTAAGAACCTCTACTTGAGGAGAAGTGTTGTAACTTTGGTAGTTTTATATTTTACTTCTAACAAGTATGCGGTTCTATACATGTAAGGTGCTGCCACATGCCCTTTATGCTTCAGTTTTTGTCTAAAACCCGCGCCATGTTCGCACATGTTTAGTTTGCGCGGTTCCGCTATTGCCATCCATGTACATCAGTTCGTTATTATTATTAAACTCACATCAGTTCGCTTTGCTTATATATCTCTAGTTTCCTCATATCCTCTGACACATCTGACTATGTCTCAAGAATTTAGAAGTCAGTCGCTACCACATTCTCCGTCGGGCAGATGGAAGTTGACGATTGAATTCAGTAGTTGTTATCGAAATGTCTAATCAGTTTATAGGTATAATATAGGAATTATTTCCCTTTGTAAATCACACTTATCCAACTCAGTTTTCGTGAAGTCATCGGGCTGTAAATGATGGGAACACACATTAATATATTCGGTGAGATTTTTCTCACCGAAATTTTCCCTTCTAATAGCATTTCTTTATTTTGTGGAAATTGGTGAAACGAAAGCGGGCTTCCCTGATTTGTGCACAGAGGAACACTGCAATAGCTCGGCATAGTCACGAAAATAACAATTTAAACAACTTAAATTCGTACATATTAGCGGCATGAGAACACAGGAGACAAATGAAGAGCGCTTTGCGCTTACCCAGTACAACAGCAGTGCGCTCTATCGGTGCTAGTTCTATACATCCCTATTCTGAAATTGTTACCCTATATTTTCTATTTAGTCCATCGTGTGGAATATATATTATTCTGACAGGGGAGTTTTGTAGTGTTAGTTCTTCATGGAACTACTTGAATTTTTCTAACTGCCATCTGCCAGCAGTAAGTGCTGGTCTTGAAACTGAGCTCGTGGTCCGGTGCCAGTTCAAATCTCCCCACATGTATGGATGTGTGTGTTGTCTTTGTGTGCCCATTAATTTCTAAGACTATTAGTTATTGTTGTTTTAAGGGGCGGAACTACGAGGTCATCTGCCCCTCTTAACACAGATTAAAGATTACAAATTTGGAATTGAATTTAAAATTTTGAGGTGAACACCTAAATTTAAAAAGACCAAAAATTAATAAAACAAAAACAAAAAATTAAATAAAAATAAAATTATAAAAATAAACAAAAATTACGGAAAAACAAAACATTATCATTCAAAAACGAACAAGTCGTTGAGTCAATTTATACAGGAAAATTTAAATTGCTGGCCCTAACCCACTCTCACTTATAAAGCGGATAACGCGATCAGCAGCCACCGCGTCATCGGCTAATATAAGTTTGAGTGTCATCTGCAAACCAAGGTTACCTCATAAGTCAGCAAGATCCACACACTCGGTGAAAATGTGGGCCACGGTGAAAACGGCTAATTTCTAAGACATTAATATATACATTCCAATCGTCTTTCCTTATCATAACAAGATACACAATGCAAGTAATAATAAATTGGAGCTAGCTACTTGGCTTAAAAGGACCAAAAACCTTTTTTCCTTCTTTAAAATTTGCATGCTGGCTGATGGTTTATTTCTGTTAACAACTGATTAATGTTTATTGTTGTCACTCAAATTTCAATTCTTTGTCATAATCTAATTCTAAACAGAACAATGTACAGGGTGCAAATTGCATAATCCCATGGGTGCTGGCCAAAAAGTGTCCTACAGCCAAGCCACTGCTAAGACAAACCCTGTCACCAGTCGCCTGAGCACTATTTTTATTTAGCCCTACATCACAAACTCAGATATAAAATTCTAGTATTTTAACAACATGTGGTCTCCAGTGAGGTCTGGTGCATGTATCATGTAGGAAGGTTGGCAACATTTGTGGGACCCAACCTGTACCTAACAGAAAGCATTTGTTTGTTTTATAATAAATCTTTATTGCTGCAAAATAGCCAAGATAAAATTGAAATTTTACATGTTTGCATATTCAGATAATGACTTTGTCCTTTTTGTGCATATTTCGATGTGATAACGATTACATGCCGTTTCACACAGCCTACATTCACAGTCTATATTTGGTTCGTGGAAGTTTGTGTTCTTGCATATCAGGTGGTGGAGTCCATGGACTGCCAACCTAGTGATGACGTGTCTGATTTCGACGTTTTCCTTTGTCCACGCATGGTCTACCATGGCTCCTGTGCTGTAGAATGTCGGATGAATTTCCTCTCTTTTCCTATTCAGTGTTGCCAGCAGGTTCTGTGAGGCGCACGTGTTAGGTAGGAGTACGCTTGTCCTGAGATCCTCGATGGGGAAAGTTTCCTTCGCCAGCAGATATGTGTATCTTGAGTGCGTCATTTTTGACATTCCTAACGCTTTCTTTATGTATCTTGCCTTCACTCCTTCCAGCGTGGATAGATTCTTCAATGCTAGGTGTGACCAGATGATTTCTATGCCATACGTCAGTACTGGTAAAATTTTTACCCGGAATAGCAGCAACGCCATCTCTAGGCTGAGGGATCGAATATTTCTTATTTCGTGCATTGTCATTATCGCTTTAGTTGCCTTTTCTGTTTGTTTTATGAGTAGATGTTTTATTATAATAATTTTAGGCAATTCCAGCACGGTACAGTATTATTTATATCATTACAACAAAGAAATCATTGCTTATGAGATTGAAACAAATTAAATACCATACTCTAGATCAGGGCCATCCACACAGCGCTCTGGCCGCGCTCTAAGCCAGTGCTCCGAGCGCTTTGGTGGAAGGTAGTTTCGTTAGGGGTGGGAGGAGCTTGGCTGGCTGAGCGCGTCTAGTCGCTAGTCTAGTCCAATGCGCTTTGTCGACAGCGTGTAAGTAAGTCAGTTTCGCAGTGGTCATGACTGAGCGTCATATGAAAAAAAAGGAGTGGCGAAGCAGCAGCCCTTAAAGCAGAATGGGAAATGCCATTTTTCTGTACAGCTTATAAAGGGCATGCCAAATGTTTAGTGTGCCACCGAGATTTAATGTGTTTAAAGAAACACAATTTGGATCGGCACTGCAGTGCCAACCACAGGGATGACTACGGTGATTTGACAGACGCCAGTCACCGATCGAAGTTCGAAGAATTGAAAGAGAATATCAAGCAGCACTTTTCTGTAAAGTATTATTGTTTTAATTTTAAAATGCTTGTTTACAAACAAACAAATGACTCATTTAACTGAAGAACACTAAAATTGTTACTTGCCGTATTTCTGTCCAGCATGAGATAGAGGACAGTGAGGTTGGTGGACCCAATTTACGAGCAAGCTACAAATGTTCGATGCAAATTGCCAAAGCTGGGAAACACTTCGCGGAAGGGAATTTAATCAAGGAGTGCCTAATGGACGCGGCGGCATGTGTTCGTCCTAAGGAGCTAGTTGAGAAACAAGAAAAAATCTCACCCTGTAGGCTTATGTGAGGTATATTTTTATGGCAAAATGGGCCTATCAATATGATGTCAACAATCCCACAAATGCCGTCGACCGCACGACTGTATGTACGTATCTTGTCAGCACGGTCGGAACATCGTCCGTCTGTCTCAGGTCTCCTCCCCTGCCACAGTGTAGTGGTGGTAGGGGAAGGAGCGTTAGTCTGACTGCCCAGTGCTCCCCGAGCGCGGCCGCGCTCTCAGAGCACAATGACTGGATGGCCCTGCTCTAGATTGTAGTTGGAAAGAGTTACCTGAACCAACATCGTTGACCAAATGAGACTCCACAGCCTTCCAGTCTGTGGTGAGCCTTTTGATTAGCAGATAAGCGCTAATAGGATTTGAGAGGTACCCCTGCACATCCTGGCTTGCTTCTTCGTGCTTTCTAGCATACTCTTCATAATGTCTGTAAACAAACAAAACACAAGGTACAGTGAGTCCGGGAATGTTCTCCGCAGCGCCTACATGCGTCTGCGAGAGCTAGCTACAGCAGTTACGTTGGCAGCACTGCTGCCGCTTGCATCATCTCTACTTAGTATAAAACAAAGTGCCCGTTTCTTGGATGTTACTGGTAAACTCAAGAACCACTGGATAGATTTTGATACGGTTTTCACCATTCTGTAAAGGATATATCGAGTATGATTTCTGTAGAATATAATTTATTTATGATCAAAGGAAGACGAGCAGTAACGATTTTAGTGGAATAGTCGGTTAAAAAAACTGGCGTCCGAGCGCTTTGTAAGCTTACGCTGGGCAAACCGTTAAAAATATCTAAATACTATGAGTGTAAGAATTGTTCAGTATGAAAAGTTCTACAAAAAAGTCCGCGAGAGCATATGTCTATCTTCCATACATCGCCCACTATAAGGGAACAACTGAAGCTTGTCTCTTACAGCTTTATGTGCTGTCGACTTGGAGATTCCTGTTTGTTGAGCTAATTTTCGTGTTGATTTACTTGGGCTTCGCAGCATTATATCGGAGATTTCATCAAGTTTTTCGTCTGTTAAAAGCGTAGGCCTGCCTGTTCCCGGTACATCGTGAACTGAGCCAGTCACACGAAATTTACTTACCAAATCCCAAATGGTATCACGGTTTGGACACTTTGAATTAGGAAACCGCGCCTGAAATCTTAATTTTACATTTTGTGTAAACCGATCGCCTTCGCGAAAAACGTATTCCACCAAAAAAAAAAACTCTCTCTTCAATTGTAAACATTACCGCCTGTTGCACTCTTCCAATAATAATCTATCCGAACGCTCGCTGACTGTAATACACGCTGAAGACCTGCAGGCTCGCGCGCCTATCGCGATGCACATCGACAGCTCACACGGGGAAGTCCCGCTTTGAAGGACACAGTGCAGTGCAGCCAACTAAAACTCATGACTCAACCACTCACAGCTGCACGTACCCACTGCGGAGAACATTCTCGGGAGCCATATATAAGCAAATATTGTGGCATAAACATGAGGAGTGATACAGAATTATGTTGGACAGAACATGGCCCAATTACTAATTACCATACCTGTGTTGACATTATTTTCTAGAACTGAAAACGGTAGGCCTAATGTTTTCTGCTGACACACACTGACAGTTTACAACCTCTCTGGTATTTAATGCAGTTAGTGTTGCTCGCAGGCAAACATTTTGCAACCGGAGAAGCAAACACCGACAGGAATATATGCTGCACATCACAAAATTATGGTACTACATGAGGTGATTAATGATTTCAAACTAATTTGTTTGTTGTGATTAAGGCATCTGTTCTGACCTAGGCATTGAATTCTAACTTGCTGGATGATCTTGGAACCTTAACAGTGGAGGTCTACCATCAGTGTGCGAGTGTACTACTGTGGTGTTATGAATTTGTCTACTATAATAATAATAATATCGTATGGCCTCGGCTGCCGGGTGCAAGCTTTTGTTATTTGACACCCAGAGTGAATCACTATGAAAGTCATGGAGGTTAGATATCTAAGCTCCTTGAACACTGTAGCGCTTCCTAGTAGAAAAATGAGGAACTTTGTGTTGGCGGAAACACTCGAGATTAATTTTGCCATTATGAACACGGCCTACTGAATTCAAATGGGTTCTTTGACATACCAACATCATATGACATGCGTGTCGTATTTTGCCGCCTTTCAAAAATCACTTACCATGGCCTGGAGCGAACCTGCAATCTTGGGGTTAGTAGACCAACACGCTATCCACTCACCCACCATGGCAAGCTATTTGTGTACTAACAATGTGTAATATTTAAAAATATGAATCGTGATGTCGCTCCTGCACACTGCCACGTAAGGCCACTCCATTCCCTAACATCTAGCATAGCGGAAGGCTCACTTAGGAAACTCTTTTGGTGAGTTAATTTTTTCATGGGGTGGGGGGAGGGGGTTCTGTTCCTGTTTAATGGATACTATACATATGCCTTAAGAGCACAATTTCTGGGGAAATGTTTTCAGCAGGTGTGGTTTGAAAGTACTAATATGAATACCTCTGGTTGGCAACTTTGGATGGAAGGGTAGACAGGTTTAATATGGTAAAATTAACCGACATTCGAACCATAGTATTTCCCACATTTATCATTCTATACATTTAAATTATTATGTAAATCCTTTTATGTCTTAGTCTATGCCATCAGCAAATACAAACAGTGATAACTTTATCGGTTTCATGTGCTAATTCCAACAGTCCGAAATGTTATCCTCCTTTGGCAAGTTTTAATTCTGCCATCCAATAAAATTGTAAATACGAGTAACATCAAATTCAGGATGAATCCTCGTCATTCCAGGTGTTGATTGAAACTGTACAGGCTACTCCGTGTATTGCTGGATTGAACATAGCGACTGCAGTTCTAGAAACTTTGTAGGCATGGATCCATACTTGTATCGACTTTCCACATTCATAGAATTTTTCACAGTATATTTAAGGTGCTGGTACTCTATCAAATGCCTTATCTAGTGCTATGAAGCACAAATATAATGATTTATTGTATTCAAAGAGCTCCTCTTCAGGGAACTAGTACCTTACTCTAGATTGGCCAAAAGATTTATTTTAGCTGGTGCTCAATTCCCTGCCTTAATCCATGCTCTGGAATTCTATCATATGATACCGGTACCTCTGTACATGACACATCATCGCCCCGTTAGCAACAATAACTAACTATTGTCTTTTTTTTGTCTACTGGAATAAGGCAGGGATCTAGAGTTTGTCTTTGGGGGGGGGGGGGGTCACAGAATCGAAATTGTTAAGGAAAATGGTATCACTAACAACGCAATCACAAAATAACCAAACGTACAAAACCAGACCAATTCTTTTGCAAGCTACATAGATAGAAATTTGATGCGTTTAGCGCACCAAAAATATTCGTACAAATTGCAACGGCGTGTTTTGCGACTTTTACATCGAGCTTCGAGAAAAGTATCAAGGTACGTTACAGTTTCGGCAAGTCGAGTTGGTACTGACAAAGGGTGAAAGTCACAGCTTAAATTGCCAACCAAGCTTGCAGTTTGGACGTCAGCAAAATTTTTTGGTGCGAAAAAAGCCCCAAATTCCTATCCGTGCATTGCTGCATATTCATCGTGACATCACTATAGACATCGATTCGGTAATCACAAGGTTTGCTAAACAAAATAGACGAGTTGATTTTTTATATAAATAATCGTTTTTATATGAAGTTGTAAATATGTACAGTTGTAACAGATCATAATAATTGCAATAAAGATATTTTCAGTATTTAATAAAATGAAAAAAAAAATGTTTTTCAGCTAAAATTCGTTAAGTTTTATTTGTCTGGTTATTGTGCTTCGTTTTTTGAGTTTGCCAAAAAAAATTGGTCTTCGTTTGGGGGAGGTCATGAACCCCGTGACTCTCCCCCTTGAATCCACGCCTGACTGGAATAATTACAGTTACCGTACACTCCTGTCACTTGGGGTGTTTATTGTATTGCCACGTAAGTCTGATAGTATTTGCATACCGGTACGTTTGTGGACTTGGTTCACTACAAGAAACTGCATGATAACAATGGGTCAACTTTGAACATATCAAATAAGTACATTTTGAAAACGGAACAAATATAAAGGGATATTTTGGGAAAATGCATCGTACATTCATTGTATATACACGAGATCTACATCAGAAAATCCAAACAGGTAATCTTCTCCAAGATAAAGAAAATCATGGACACATAGCTCGCTTCTGTGGTCATCTACGACGCATGGGCAATTCTCAATGGTCAGGGCACATCTTTAACAATTTTAACTCAAAGCCAAAAACAAAAATACCCTGGTACGTCAACGTCAAGAAACTCCTATAAGAAATGGGTTCGCGACAATTAGACGTGCACAATCGCGTCCTTTTCAGAACAGACATCGTGAGTTTTGGTATTTCCCGAGATGAGAAACGGACATCTGATTTCAAATGGTCGGATGAAAGCCGTGCTAGACACAGCGAACTAATGAAAATTACCTGGAGTATAGGCTAATGAAACATGGTGGTCCCTAGTTGGCAGATTAGTGAAACATGAAGTGCCTCAAGCAAACGTATCTCTGGTGTCCCAGTTCCCGCATTACGTATCGGACGGAATGGAAATGGAAAATGCTTTGACGGAAATTGTGTCTCTTTGTTATAATACACCATCCTTTTCGCCGGCTCTCAAACCAGAATTCTGTGGCGTAGCCGTGCTCGTTAAATCGTGCACCACAAGACTCTCATTTACTAAGTTTCGTTCTAATTCCGCTCTTTCATCTGGAGGATTTCATTCCACCAACTTCAATGTATCGAATCGTTGTTTTTTTGATTTCTACAGAGAAAGTCTCTCATGTGAGATTACAAAGCCTACTGCTTGCGTTTAGTCATTTTGACTGAAATAGTGGATTATCGATATTAATGTTTTAAATTTTCAAGTTGGTGGTTGCCTGCTATGTGCAGTGCGATAGTCTTATGACTAATGCTAGTGGGGTCTCTTATGTGATAGTCCTCTCTTACAAAGTTCCCTGCTAATTGTGCCATTGGATCCTGAGTATTTAATTTCAAAGTTTTAATACAAATGGCCAGATAGAAATGTAGTTGGGTGAAGACCAGTTTGGTTTCAGGAGAAATGTAGGAACAAGGGAAGCTGTACTATTCTTAGGCTGATTTTGGAAGGTAGAATAAGGAAATATAAGAGAACGTTCATGGTATTTTGATAACGTTGATCAGAAACAAAACAAATAGGAAACTGTTGCAAATGTTATACGGAAGCGCAGACTCCAGTGCTATGGACATATGATGCGAATGAATAATACTAGAACAGCAAGGGACTACTTCAATAGAGAACTGAAAGGGAATAGCATTTTGTACGCAAAGTTGTATGAAATAAAACATAGCGAAGGGCTGTCATTTGAGGGCATTATTTGCAGTTCATTCGCCTTATTAACGCAAAGCGGTCGCGAAACTTGCTTTAAGTAAATTAGAAAACATGCCAGGTACTGAATGAATGCATTCCAATCAATATTTAAGATCTAACTGTAATAATTGAATATTTTACCATAAGCGTTAATAAGAAACGCAACACAAACCTCCAGATTGTGAGAGTGGTATCGCGCCCGCTCGCTGTTTCGAAGATACCGGGTTCAAGACTATCCAAAGGCGGCAATTTTTAATACTAATCACCAGTGGCGTATACTGGTCTGAAGATCTGGGCTACCACTGAGCTTAATATAACACAAAACATGCTTTTGAACTGCCGTGCGAAAAGAGTTCATATTTGAAAACCCTTCCTTTGACCATACATTAACTTCACGACTAAATAACAAACACGGCCAGCAATACAATTTAGACAGTTTAGAACTGCCAGTTAACCTATTCCACCTAGCATATGTAGATGACGTGAAATGGCGTGTAATACATTGGCACACAATTGCAGTTCAGATGTAGGCCTTGTCATATGTATAATATGAACTTTCTCACAGTATGGACGACGGCTGAAAGGAACTTCTAACAAACTTCTCTATTATACAGTAATTGGCATTTAAAGCCCCCACATGAGTATTTTCCATAATCTTCTTACAAAATCACAACTGGCACAGTTAAAACAAAACACTACATAAAGATTCTTCAGCATACACACACTTAAATAAACCACACATCGAAAATACTACAACTTCTAAAACATATTCACATCTATGCGCGCGATAGTGTATATTTATTGTAGGCAAGTAGTTGCTTTAAACGGTTTTAACTTCAACGATACCGCTGGGTGTAGCGGCAACTGTCTCGCTATGAGCGCTGTGCCTGCATGGAACAAGGCTGGGTGCGGAGAGATGGGGAGAGCGGCGTAAGGCTGTCGCTTTCTCGGTCGGTTTCTACTGCGTTGCCGCGTTGACTACCCACTAACCATTATTTCTTTCGATAAAGAAGAATGTGCATGAAAGTCACGATTGTTTGAATGCTTTGTTGTTGTTTGAGTCTTCAGTCTTTTGACTGGTTTGATGCAGCCCTCCATGCCTCCCTGTCCTGAGCTAATCGTTACATCTCTACATAGCTCCGACACCCTACATCCGAGGCAATCTGTTTAACATATTCTAACCTTGGTCTACCCCTACAGTTCTTGTGCTCGACCCTTCCTTCCATAACTAAGCTTGATATTCCTGGGTGTCTTAGTATGTGTCCTACCAACCTATCTCTTCTCTTCATTAGCAGACGGCAGAAACATCTCTCCTCTCCCACTCGTCTTAATACCTCTTCGTTTGTAACCCTATCTACCCATCTGATCTTCATCATTCTCCTGTAACACCACATTTCAAATGCCTCAATTCTCCTCTTTTCTGCTGCACCAATAGTCCAAGTTTCACTTCCAAAGAGCGTCACGCTCCAGACAAAGGCTTTCAAAAATGACTTCCTAATACCTAAATCTATATTCGATGTCAACAGATTCCTTTTTTGTAGAAATGCTTTCTTTGCCTGAGCCAACCTACTTTTTATATCCTCTTTGCTTCGGCCATCACTGGTTATTCTGCTTCCTAAGTAACAAAAGTCTCCTACTTCCTTTAGCTTTTCACCTGCCAATTTGATCTCCATAGAGGTTTCTGATTTATTTCGGCTGCATTCCAGTATTTTTGTTTTACATTTATTAATTTTCATCATGAATTCTTTCCGTAAGACGGAGTCCATACCATTCAAAAACTCATTCAAATCCTCAGGCTTGTCGGCCAAGATGACGATGTCATCAGCAAATCTCAGAGTTGAAATTATTTCTCCTTGAATCTTCACTCCCACTTTAAATTTTTCTCTAATTTCCTTCATTGCTTGTTCAATGTAAAGATTGAAAAGTATGGGTGATAAGTTGCAGCCTTGCCTTACACCTTTCTGAATACCAGCTTCTCTCTCATGTCCTTCAACTCGAATGACTGCTGTCTGGTTTCTGTACAGATTGTATATCACCCTCCTATCCCTGTACTTTATTCCAATCGATTTCAAAATGTCAAACAATTTAGTCCAATCAACGTTATCAAAAGCCTTTTCTAAGTTTACAAAAGCCATGAACGTTCTCTTATCTTTCCTTATTCTACCTTCCAAAATCAGCCTAAGACTTAGTACAGCTTCCCTTGTTCCTACATGTCTCCTGAAACCAAACTGGTCTTCACCCAACTCCGTTTCTATCTGGCTTTCAATCCTCTTGTAAATTATTCTAGACAGGATCTTTGAAGCATGAGTAATCAAGCTGATTGTACGGTAATCTTCACATCTGTCAGCTCCCACTTTCTTTTGTATAGGGATGATTACATTCTTCTTGAAATCAGGGGGTACCTCACCTGCCTCATAAATCCTACACACCAAGTGAAATAACCTGATCAGACCTTCATCTCCTATGCAGCATAGCAACTCAATCGGTATATCATCTATGCCTGGTGCTTTGTTCCTGCTTAAGTCTTCCAAAGCTCTATCAAATTCTGATCTCAATATTAAATCTCCTTTCGCATCCTCATCAATTTCCTCCTCCCTTTCCTTTACATGATTCTCAATCTCCTTTCCCTTATACAAACTCTCTATGTAAGCTTTCCATCTCTCAACCTTTTCTTCCCTATCTGTTAGAGGCTTTCCATTTGTGTCCTTAATATTACAGCACTTAGTCTTCTTTTCCCCAAAAGTATTCTTAATCCTTCGATAAGCTGTGTCTACTTTTCCTAATTTCAGACAATTTTCTATACCTGCACATTTCTCTTTCAACCATTCTTCTTTCGCTTCCTTGCACTTCTTGTTAACCTCATTTCTCAGACGTCTGTATTCTGCTTTCCCCTTTTCATCTCTTACATTCTTGTGTTTCCGCCTTTCATCCATCAATTCTAGTATATCCTGAGTGATCCACGGTTTTCTACCTATTCTTTCTTTCCTACCAATGTTTTCTTCTGCGGATTTTGTTATTTCATTCTTCAAAAGTGCCCATTCGTCTGCAATTGAAGTTTGTTTAGGGTTTTTCATTAGTCCTTCCTTTATACTCTTCTTGAATCTTTCGTTTACATCCTTCTCTTTCAGTCTGTCTATTGCCCACCTTTTTGGCTTTTGACTTTTCTTCAGTTTCTTCAACTTTAATCTGCATTTCATTACAACCAGATTGTGGTCAGAGTTTATGTCAGCACCAGGATATGTTTTACAATCCAAAATCTGGTTTCGAAACCTCTGCTTGACCATAATGAAGTCGATTTGGTAACGCCCTGTATCTCCTGGTCTCATCCATGTGTATATTCTTCTATTGTGGTTATTGAATAAGGTGTTAGCTATGACCAATTCATGCTCGGTGCAGAATTCTACCAGCCTGCTTCCTCGATCATTCCTTTCACCTAATCCGAAATCTCCTACTATCTTCCCTTCTCTCCCTTTTCCTACCACAGCATTCCAATCTCCCATTACTATAACATTTTCATCACCCTTGATATACCTCAGAATTTCGTCTATTTCTTCGTAGACCTTTTCAACATCCTCATCATCAGCTTGACTGGTAGGCATATAGACTTGTACCACTGTGGTGCAGGTAGGTTTAGTATTGATTTTTGCTACAATAATCCGTTCACTATATTGCTCATAATATTCCACCCGCTGTCCAAGTTTCCTACTCAATATGAGGCCAACCCCTGCTTGGCCATTGTTTGATTTAGTGCTAATGACCCTATAGTCTCCTGACCAAAAGTCCTGTTCTTCCTGCCAGCGCATTTCACTAATCCCAACCAAATCCAACCTCAACCTATCCATTTCCCTTTCTAAGTTTTCTAACCTTCCACTTCCTAGCAGACTTCTAACATTCCACGCTCCGATCCGTAGAATGTCAGATTTCCTCTTTGTCACTTCTGTGATGTTAACCCCCTCTCGAGTAGTCCCCACCCGGAGATCCGAACGGGGGACTAGTTTACCTCCGGATTGAAATTTTACAAGGGAGGAGGCCATCATCACATGTAATTATGCATAGAGAGGTGCATATCCTCGGGAATAGCATACGGCTGTAGTTTCCCGTTGCTTTCAGCCGTGCAGCAGGACGCAGTGTAGCCATTATTTGGCTTATATTATCAATATCTTAACCGTCTATAAGACTAGTAAAGATTTGATTTATTCTGAAAGGCTGCTACTCCCTTTCAGAATAAGTAAAGAGCAATTCTACTAACAGAAATACTAACCTTCAACCGTACTAACAATTAAATACCAAAATTCTACTAAAAAAAAAATACCAAAGTTCCACCAACAACAAATACTACCACTAAAACAGTCTGTCACCAGGTACACTCACATGCACCCTCACACATCACATCTATTTGAAAATGTAATAAAGTGTTATTTATTTTAATGTAATTTTCTGGGGCTACCACCAGTAGCCTCGGTAGCCCTAAGAATACGCCCCTGCTAATCACGCTGACCACTATGCAACTGAAGCGACTCTATTCGTGATTATTAGAATTTTAATAGTTCAATATTTATCCTAGAATAATAATAATAATAATAATAATAATAATAATAATAATAATAGCCTATGACACGTTCTGTATTTACTGCCTTGCTGCGTGGCTCAGCGGTAACGTTCTCACTTGCTGTGCCCAAGGTTGAAGGTTCGTATCCTGGCGCAGTCAGCTGGCATTGAGGGTGCGCAAATGCGAGGGAGCCATGTCAGTAGATTTACTGGCACGTTGAAGATCCCCTTCGGATCAAAATTCCGGCACTCCGGCGTCTCTTAAAGCCAGAGTAGTTAGAAGGGTCGTAAAACCAATAACGTTATAATTATCTGTATTTACTGTATGTTTGGGGCAGATGACCTCGTAGTTCCGCCCCTTAAAACCTCACTAACTAACTATTACTGTATGTGTATAGCAAGCGCTTTTCGCACATACGCCGTTGAAAGAAATTTTAGTTTCGTTCTGATGTATTTATTCGTGAGCCTACCCACATAACAAATCTATTTGTTATGAGGGTCGTCTGAGTGAGTCTGAGTTTTCCTTTAAACCAAGGTGGTCAAAATTTTGAACACATGCTACCATGAATATACAGGATACCTTGATTTTGTTCTACAGATCATTATGTCGTCGTCCAATCTGGCTACGTACCATCGGATAAATATGGTCCTTTTCAGGACCAAATAAAAAATCACTCGTTGGAACAGATAGAATGCTTCCATAATACATCCTCAATAAACGACATTAAGCAACCCAAAAAATGCACTAATTCAAGGTTCAAACCTACTACAATGCGACTTTGTTGACGCTACTCTAGCAATTCTTGATTTTGCCACCATAGCTAGCGAGAAACATGGTGTAATGCTGGCACGTATTGAATCTATTCGTAGACACTTCCTGTACAAACGTAAGAAGGTGTTATTCGGAGCTCTGATAGTTTTAATCATGCATTGTATTTGAGGTCATTGAAATAACACTGCCACTATTGATTTCTACTATATTCGCGAGCATGTACTCAACGGTAAAGTTGTACTAATGTCGTGAAGGAGCAGGTACTAATGTTTTTAGGACGACTATGATATACGCGTTAGTTGGATTGCCTCCCTTCTAAAAATAAGGGGCTGGTGGACCACTCTGTATATCAGTTTCTTGTGGACACGATAACTGCCGTAATTTTACACCAATCACTTCGATTTTTGTACATAATATGTATCCCCTTAAAATCTCGGTTGAGTTCGGTGAGGGGAAAAATCGGTTGAAGGGGGTGAAACTGGGGGGCTTTTTATTCGAAAATGTGAAATATCGCTATAACTTTCTTAATACGTGAAATATCGAATCCATTCAACGTTCATACTATGTGTCGGATAAGTGCCAAACATGTATGTTTAACATTTTTTCGATAGCACCAACCATTGACCAAAGGGGTGGAAAAATTGGGTTTTTCGGGAAACAATAATCATATCTCTCTCAATAGGCAAAATATGAAAACCGTACAATATGGACAATATTCTCCTAATAATTACCTACAACTTTAGTCTGAAAGAATTTTTGATATGACCCACCATTACGCCAAGAGATGAGAAAAATGATTTCGGAATTATAAGAAAATGCCAAAAGCTATCAGAGGTTGCCATGACAACGCCATTGCATGAGATCACATTCAGTTTTCCATCTGACTCTGTGGGAAGCGGCTTCGGTGACGTAACTGGTAGCATGCTGAACTTCTATGCCCAAGGTCGCGGATTCAAACTCGGCCGAAGTCGTCGGATTTTCTAAGAGCCCTAAAAATCCCTCAGTATCCTTTCCTTCGTAGGGGAAGTTCCAAAGTACGTTGCTGGTTTCGGTGACATCTAGTTGCCAAGTACACAGCTAGGTGTCGTTGACGGTAGTATTTTGTACCAAAATTAGGAACTACTACTTGAAATTGATCGCCTGCAGCCCTTACCTGAATTACAGACTAATACAGCCAACACAATTCACACCGTTTTTCAGACAGATTCTACACTCACCCAAAGAACACGGGGTTACATGACCGCGTTGTCGCAGCCCCTAAACTGAGGAACCAACCAACATCTCTGCGGGAGATATAATTTTGCGTGAAGAAGTAACAGACCGTTACATAGTTACACATCAGTGTCGAAACCTTGCATAAGGACAGTGTGACCACAAGTATAAAAAATGGACCCCAAATGACAAGAAGGTTACCGTCCCCATAAGACAATAAAATGTTAACAATAAGTATAGAAAGATGAAAAAGAAAAGTTAATTAAGCTCCAATTGTAAAATACTTTCTCGCAATAAATGAGGTCTGATCCTTCTACGAAAACCTGCATATTCTGCCAATTATAGCCTATCCCCTAGTTTGCCCGGTGAAATCTACCTCTGCCTTCCGGCGTGCCGAGAGGAATTTGTTTAAATAGCATGGATTTTTTCTTGAGGAAAGAATTCATAATGAAAATCAATAAATGTAAAACAATAATATTGGGATGCAGCCGAAATAAATCAGAAACATCTATGGACATCAAATTGGCAGGTGAAAAGCAAAAGTAAGTAGGAGCCTTCTGTTACTTAGGAAGCAAAATAACCAGTGATGGATGAAAGCAAAGAGGACATAGAAAGTAGGTTGGCTCAGGCAAGGGAAGCATTTCTACAGAAAAGGAATCTCTTGTCATCGAATATAGATTTAGGTATTAAGAAGTCATTTTTGAAAGCCTTTGTCTGGAGCGTGGCGCTCTATGGAAGAAAAACTTGGACGATTGGTGCAGCAGAAAAGAGGAGAATTGAAGCGTTTGAAATGTGGTGTTACAGGAGAATGATGAAGATCAGATGGGTAGATAATATAACAAATGAAGAGGTATTAAGACAAGTGGGAGAGGGGAGATGTTTCTGGCGACTGCTAATGAAGAGAAGAGATAGGTTGGTAGGACACATACTAAGGCACCCAGGAATAGCAAGCTTAGTTATGGAAGGAAGGGTCGAGGACAAGAACTGTACGGGTAGACCAATGTTAGAATATGTTAAACAGATTGCCTCGGATCTAGGGTGTAGAAATGAAACGATTCGCTCTGGACAGGGAAGCATGGAGATTGCATCAAACCAGTCAAAAGACTGACGACTCAAACAAAAACAACAATATAAGTGGTACGCTCAGCCAACATCTTGTATACATAGCGAGACTGTTATTTTGCCTTGGGCATACAACGCCCACATACGGTTCTACTTCAATACAAATTTTAGATAGTACCTTTAAAATATACAGGGAGTAACTATATATGTAGGAAAGCTCCAGGGATTCGATGGAGGACCTGACAACAAGAAAAACATATCCTATAACCATGTGTTAAATGTGCGTTCGTTGCCGTATTACAAGTTTTGTTTGTGGTGTGCATAACACAGACGGCGACTGGATGCTAGTAGGTCTTCTGTGGAGCACAAAACAGGCCACTTGTATGTTTTGTCGCTATTCAAGTCTGTGTGCAATTATTTTGCATTCAGGGACCGACACCGTGGCCTGCTTGTTCTCCCGATCTCAACCCGTTGGACTTTTACACTTCTAGTTACTCCCTGTATATTCGTTTCTATATTCCATAATTACAAGATAGCCGCTGCGCGCTACATTCATTACTACACACATCAAAACAAGTTTTGCATCACCTCGGTTCCAAGAGTTCCGGAACCTTTAAATACAAAGGGAATAGAGATCAACACAAACAACATTTCAGCTCGTTTTATTGCTCATGAGACCCACACATTGCATGTTGTACCATCATACAGCTAGACTTTCAGCATTTGTGGTCCAGATTGCAGTACACACCACTACCTCTAATACCCAGTAGCACGTCCTCTTGCATTGATGCATGCCTGTATTCGTCGTGGCATACTATCCACAAGTTCATCAAGACACTGTTGGTCCAAATTGTCCCACTCCTCAACGACAATTCGGCGTAAATCTCTCAGAGTGGTTGGTGGGTCAAGACGTCCATAAACAGCCCTTTTCAACATATCCCAGGCATGTTCGATAGGGTTCATGTCTGGCGAACATGCTGGCCACTGTAGTCGAGCGATGTCGTTATCTTGAAGGAACGCATTCACAAGTTGTGCACGATGAGGTCGAGAATTGTCGTCCATGAAGACAAATGCCTCTCCAATATTCTGCCGATATGGTTGCACTATGGGTCGGAGGATGTCATTCAGGTATCGTAAAGCTGTTTCGGAGCCTTCCATGACCACCAGTGGCGTACGTCGGCCCCACATAATGCTACCCCAAAACATCAGGGAACCACCACCTTGCTGCACTCGCTGGACAGTGTGTCTAAGACGTTCAGCCTGACCAGGGTGCCTCCAAACACGTCTCCGACGATTGTCTGGTTGAAGGCATATGCGACACTCATCGGTGAAGAGAACGTGATGCCAATTCCGTGGGGTCCATTCAGCATGTTGTTGGGCCCATCTGTACCGCGCTGCATGGTGTCGGGGTTGCAAAGCTGGACCTCGCCATGGACGTCGGGAGTGAAGTTGCGCATCATGCAGCCTATTACGCACAGTTTGAGTTGAAACACGACGTCCTGTGGCTGAACGAAACGCATTATTCAACATGGTGGCATTGCTGTCAGGGTTCCTCCGAGCGGCAATCCGTAAGTAGCGGTCATCCACTACAGTAGTAGCCCTTGGGCGGCCTGAGCGAGGCCTGTCATCGACAGTTCCTGTATCTCTGTACCTCCTCCATGTCCGAACAACATCGCTTTGGTTCACTCTGAGACGCCTGGAAACTTCCCTTGTTGAGAGCCCTTCTTGACACAAAGTAACAATGCGGACGCGATCGAACTGCGGTATTGACCTTCTAGGCATGGTAGAACTACAGACAACATGAGCAGCGTACCTTCGTCCTGGTGGAATGACTGGAACTGATCGGCTGTCGTACCCCCTCCGTCTAATAGGCCCTGCTCATGCATGGTTGTTTACATCTTTGAGCAGTTTTAGTGACATCTATGAACAGTCAAAGGAACTGTATCTTGGATACAATATACACAGTCAACGTCTATATGCCGGAGATCTGGGAACCGAGGTGATGCAAAACTTTTTTTGATGTGTGTATATTCTAATGTATAATGCAAATGGGGTCTTTTCTATGAAACTCCTTTTCTTTCAAATGTCACCTTAATTGTGCCATTATATCGAGAGGTATCGGTATTCAAGTTTTGAGAACATACCCAATCATCATCTTAAAAGTTTGGAGTCGCTGTTATTTTGCTTTGGATTTACGATTCCACATACTGTACCCGAATTCGCATTCGCATTGTATTATATTTGCCTGTTATGAAAGTCTAGCTATGATAAATTTTATCGATGTTGGATTTGAGCACTTGAGCGTGATGACGATACGGGTCGAGCTGCAGTAAACAAACCTAGCCAATTAAAATATTCGCTCAGAAAAAGGCAAGCCAGAGACGGCGAATACGAGTTTCTTTTTGATGCGTGAAGCCGACACACGACTAGTTACAGGGGCAGCTTATTCAATCTAGCCTGGCACATAAAAAAACTTGTAGAAGGTGAGTCGAGGCTCGTGCAATACTGGATGACACAAGTCATAAGCGTGTCAAGATGATCACGTGGTATTCGATAGCCAATGAGAAAATTATATTTATAGCAATTATAAAAGCTTCTCATTACTCAATGCGAGGCTAATTAGAAGGTTTTAATTTACCAAGAAGACATCAAATATTATTATAGAATATAGTTGTTATTAAATTGTTACGATGGAAGACTCATAGAAGAGTAATGGAGATAATTATTGTACCAGCCAACAATCCCCGCGAGTTTTTGTTGAGGACGCCACTTAAGAGTAGAAGTGGGGGGGGGATCGAACAGGACGATCGTGGCTTATTGTTCAGAAAACTTTGTGGAGGACAGACGTGTTTCTTTACGCTGCGATAGTGCGCGAGTGTAATAGAAACCAGTACAATTTCAAAGTGCGGCAACACATCACCGTAAATAGACCGATGATTTAATGTGAAATTAAGTTCCGAAATATATTACATCGTTATTGAACATTTGTGAAAGTATTGAAGCTTTGAACTTGGCAGAAGTAATTTTAGTAAGAACGCCGAAAAGCAACTAAATTAACGTGTTATATACATAGGTTGCTTTTTTTTAGTTTTGTCTACTATGTTATAATTGGATAAATAACACGCCTACATGGCTTAAGTTTCATAGGCCCTCGATGTAGTCTCCAGCACTGCATACAACGTGTTCCCAGCGACGCGGAAGCCGTTGGATTCCGTTGGCACTGCCCAATCTTTCGATGGTGCGAAGAGAGCGCTCGGCAGCCTGCACAACATCTCCAATTGCAGGGTAGCGGTTCCCGCGCAGTGGCTCTTTCTTCTCGTGATGATATCAAAGTCGCAGGGACTTATGTCGGGAGAGTAGGGGGGATGATAGGGCACCTCCCAGTTCCAGCGATTCAACAATGCAGACACAACTCCTGTTGTGTGTGCCCTAGCATTGTCATGCAGAACGATGGGCGGAGTATCCATGTGGTGTCACCGTTTCCTTCTCCGAGCTGCTAGCAGATGGTCTTGCAGAAACAAACAATAGTACGCCGCATTAACGGTTTGCCCTGGGGGAACGGTATGTTTTATGATCACACCATCCCAATCATAGGCAAGAATCAACATTACCTTCACATTGGTGGGGGTTTGTCGAACTGTTTGTTTTCGTGGTGATCCGTGGTGCCGCCACTCATTTGATTGGCGTTTCAACTGTGGCTCGTAAGATTTGGCCCACGTCTCGTCAATGGCTATGATACGCCGTAAGAAGTCCTCTCCTTCGCTGCAAGTGCGTACGAGAAGCGTCATATCGTAGCCATTTCTGCTTGTCGGTTAGGTCATGCGGAACCCATTTTGACGCAATTTTCCTAATTTTCAGGCATTCCTTCAGGATGTGGAGGACAGTCGAATTCGCCAGTCCTGTATCATGCGCTAATTCACGAAGCGTTACGTTCCGATCCACCTCCACTAACGCGGACACCATCTGTACATTTTCATCACTTACTGGTGGGTGACCAGATTGAGGCATGTCCACCACACGTTCGCGCCCATCTCGAAAGGCTACAACCCATCTTGCTACCGTTCTGTAAGGTAACGTCGAGCCGTACACACTGAATTTTTATCCACGTTCTCTGCTCCTGCTTCGAAAACATTGCGACCGTCTTGCGCGAGCACTTGCCCACAACTACTCATCTAATAGGCGCCACTGCATACGAATGGTGGAGGGGACGGACGAGGTCATGTGCTCTAAGGGAGGAGATACAGGTTAGCAACTTTTGGTAACAATGGCAGAGTCCAACACCGTTGCAACATAAAGCAGCAGCATCGTTGCCAAAACTAAAAAAAGCAACCCTTGTGTAAAGAAAAACATTACAGCGAAAAGTATTATAACGACAGTAAAACTATGGTACTGAATATTTTGTGGGCCGATAACCTAGATGTTAGGCCCCTTAAAACAACAATTATCATCATTATCATTGAATATTTTGTGATGTATTTTCGTTACGAAAAGAATTATATCTTATGAAAATAAATTATTACTAATTATCAAAATTCTTATGCAACTTCGTGAAATTACATAAGTACAACGAGCAACGTATAAAGGAAGTATTATAAAGGTCCATAATCTACGAGAATTATGACTACCATGGTTGAACAAACAAAATTGAGAGGGATGTTCTTGAACGTTTTGGAGGTCGTTATGATGCACTGTTAAATATGCCCGAGGGAACATAGCCTACGGAGATGATGAGGATATCTGGAGTGACGTAAATGTTAACGAGAGGAGGATACCATCAACTCCTGTGATATACAAATTTATAATTCTACATGGACGACTATTAATAAATGGCTGCAATTACTATAATTAAATTCTACGCGGATGAGATGGTGAACAGAAGAAAAGAAGAAGATGCCAGAACTAGGTCAAACCCAGTTCAGATCAAGGACGAGTAGATATCGTTCGAGAAGGAGACGTCGGAGAGCTATAAGGAGCTTCTAACGATGATGCCTGGCGTACTTTTCCGATCAAGAGGAATGATTTCTACTTGGAGTTGTACGAGGGAGGTAATTCTGGAATCATCACTGAATTATTATTATTATTTCGTATGGCATAAAGGATACATATGTTACAAATAAGGTGAAAAACTTAATTGCTAGTAATACAAAATGTACAAAAGTTCTGACAGGGAAAAAGATACAGGCATTACAAATGGATGTCCAACGAGTTTAACCAATTCACTGCTTCATCTGAAGCCTCGTGTATTTCTTGTAGCGTCCCACTGAACCTCCTCATTGGGCATTCCATGGCAATGTGATAAACCGTCTGTGGCACTTCACTGCAATCGCAGGCTGGACTGTCGATCATCTTCCACTTATGCCTCCAATAATGGCATCGACCATGTCGGGTTCTTAGTCGATTTAGTGACGTCCAAGGTTTTCGAGATAAGTTGAAACGGGGCGGGCGTTGAGTTGGATCCACAATTAGATGATATTTGTCTGGATCCGAGGAAACCTAATTGTTGCGCCATGCTTGATAGACATTAAATTTCTCTTGAACCAATTCCTCACCTAGTAACCAGGGAGGTTTCCTAGATGTCAATCTGAGATGTGGTTGAAAAATGTCCTGATGAATTGGAAATTAAGGATCTTTACAGTATTGTTCCCATTCTATCGTCAGTGCCAATTGTCTACGGATGTGATGAGGTGGAATGTTTGATAGGACTGGTAACCAATCCAGAGGTGTAGATCGGATGGTTCCTGATGTAGTCCTCATAGTATCATTCAGCTCAGTATCAATTTTCTGTATATGAGCGCCATTTAACCACACAGGACAGCAATATTCGGCCACTGGGCATACTAGGACAAGAGCTGTTGTTCTAAGAGTTGATGCAGTTGCACCCCAGCCTGACCCAGACAATTTGTGAAGAATATTGTTTCGGGCTTTGACTTTAGCAGATGTTCTGCTTAAATGTTTTTTGTAAGTTAGAGTTCGATCAAGGACAACACCAAGGTATTTTGGGTGAGGATTGTACTTCAATAGTTGGCCATTAAGGTGTACTTAGGGAGAATAACTTGCTATATTGTGGCACAGGTGGAAACAACTAACTTCAGTTTTGGATATGTTTGGGTTTAGATGATTAGTGTTGACGAACTTGCTCACTTCCAGGAGATCTTCCGAGAGGATAGCTTCCGCTGTTTAAAAATCATGGGATTGAGCAGCAATGGCTAGATCATCGGTGTAAATGAATTTTCGAGAAGTGGTAGATGGTAAATCAGCTGTGTATGTATTAAACAGTAGGGGTGCAAGCACTGAACTCTGTGGTAGTCCATCATTAAGTCTAAAGGATCGGCTTATATTACCGTTTAAATGCACTTCAAACATTCTATTACACATCATATTATTCAAGAGGATTGCAAGGGACTTACTTGGGATTATCTTCAAAAATTTTGGAATCATACCTTTGCGCCAGACAGTATCATACGCTGATGTCAAGTCTACAAACACAACGATTGTCTTCTTCCGGTATTGGAAGCCTTTCTCAATGTGGGTTGTTAGAGCCAACACCTGATCAGAACAGCTTCGATTTGTTCTAAAGCCAGCTTGTTCAGCTGGTATATGCTCTAAAAGTCTGCTTGAGATTCTGTTGTAGATGAGTCTCTCTAGTAGCTTATAACATACACTTAGGAGTGCAATCGGTCTGTAATTTTCTTGTCCACTTTTCCCAGGTTTGATTATAGCCACTATCTTAGTTCATTTAAGTAATGGTGGGAGTTTGCCTTCTTGTAGAATATTGCTATAAAATTTAGTTAACCATTGACTTGTGCGAGGGCCACAGTGCAGCAGAAATTCAGGATATATTTCATCTGAACCTGCTGCTTTACATGGTTTTATTTCTCGGAGCGCAGAGGTGACTTCGACATTAGTAAATATTGCAGAGAGTTGATGTGATGTACTGGCTTGAGATAACTTGGTTTTTAATACGCGTAGAATTCTTTTGGATTCTGGTTTCGAGCAGTTGCTAGGATTTCTAGTCCGACCCACTAGCCTTCTTGCCACATCATCTGCTTTTACTATGGAGTTCTTACTACTGAATTTTGGAGTGCTGCTACCTAACTTTCTGAGGAGAGACCAGGCTTTTCTGCTCGAGTGTTGATAGTTCAGGGTTTCCATTAGTTCGGACCATTTTTCTTTTCTTACTTTATCCAAGGAATGTAACAATTCATTTGCAATTCGGTACAAGTCGGTACATCTGGGGCTCCATCCAGGTATGTGTTCTCGTCTGTATCCTCTTGGAATGTGCTTTTTAGCTATGGAGCACATTAGGCCTACAAAGCGCTCACAGTTTTCTTTCTTGGGTGGGATACACTGTATGTGATGATCTACTTCGCTTGTTAATTGAGACCAATTTGCTTTCCCAAAGTTCCAGCGAGGCAAAGGGATTGATCTAACAACTGGGATTTCTAGGACAGCTTTGACAAGAACTTCGAGGAAAATCAGGTAAGACTTTCCGATGCAGTGAAAGGGTCTTCCAAGGGAATCCTTTGAAACAAAACATAGGTCAGTGTTATAATCCTTATTCCATCTGGCAGAGTGTAAGGTGCCCTTTTCCTTGGCATCATACACTAGGAAAACATTCTCAGCATCCGCCCAGTCTAGCACGTCTTGACCGTCACTATTTGTATCACTGTAGCCCCAGTTGGAGTTCCAGCTATTAAAATCTCCGAGAATAACTGCAGGATGTTGGATGTTTAGAATGTTTGTATTCAAAGTCCAGGGTTTGCAAGGAGGTTTATAAATATTTAGAATTTCAATATTGGCTATCTTCATTCTAGAGGCAAACATATTGTCATCAGAGTTTGAGCTTATTATTTCAACTAAATCAATATCGTTCTTCACAAAGACAGCAGTGCCATAACTGTTATGGAACGTAGCAGAGATTAAGGTGTACCCAGAAATCTTGCATCTGATCAGATGTGAAACTGACTTAGATCTTCACAATGAGTCTCATGCAAGAGGACAACATCCACCTGATATTCCTTTAGTGTTTTAGTTACATATTCACTCTTGGACCTGCTTGCTCCTTCAATGTTAAGTTGAAAAATCAATATGGAATGATGCAAATCTCTCCCTGCCAAGCTCTGACAAGAGCTGTTTCTAGGCTGAGTCATAGTATTCATTGTATCCTCAAATTGCTAGGATATCCAAAAGTAAAACTTAAGGTCCAGCAGCCAATGTACCTGTTGATTTGTTAGCACCACCCAGGAGGCACGTGTAGATCACTTTAAGGTAATACCTACGGACGTGAAGCAACTCGACCTGAATGAAGGTACACGATGGAAACCTTATTTATGGAATCCAACGCAGGATGTTCCACTTCTAGACAACTAGACGCGACTAAAGGTAGAAGAAGAATTTTTATTAGTAGCCCATTTTTAGTAGTTTGAAAATTTATGAAAGTATCCATTTGACCAATTTTCTAGGTTTCATATTGTAGTAATTTGCTTCGTTATTTTCATCTTTGTTGATAGCAATTTGTTTGTTTTTCAAATTTAGAGATTTGGAAATTAAGATTTGTTAGGGTCAGTTATTTGCATTGTGGAAGTAGGAGTATTTAGATTCGAGGTCTCAGACCGAATTTTTGTCATTTTTCGTATTTTTAAATTAGACTGTGGAGATTTTCATTCGTAATTTTCGATTTTTATTCGGATTTTCGAGTTTATTTATAATGTTAGGAAGATGATCTTTGTTATAGATCGAACTCAGAAATTTGTATATCAACGCTGATATGTTAAGAAGTCAGATAACGATCATTTCTCGAGGAAATGTTATATATGTTAAAAGGAAGGATTATGAACATTAGTAAACAAGGATATTGTTATAAAAATATTTTTGACGGTGTGGAAAGATTTTTAACGAGTTCTATGAATGTAGAATTGCCTCCGTTGCGTAGTGGCAAGCGTGATTAGCTGCCACCCCGGAGGTCAGCCTCGGAGGTCCAAATGAGTAGAGGGGGTTCGATTCCCACCTCAGCCATCCTCGAAGTGGTTTTCCGTGGTTTCCCACTTCATCTTCGGGCAAATGCCAGGATGGTACTGTACCGATATTTTATGGTCCAAAATACGGTACATTTTCCTCCCGAGATGTCACTATGACCCAGTTAAGATTATATCATTGACAGCTGGTTTACAGCTAGGCAGCTCGCCCGAGTAAACCCGAAGCATTCAATGACTCTTCTCGACCGCTTCCGAACTCAGTTCCAACTCCGAGATGCACGGAGCGATCGATAAATATTGAAATGTCTTTGGAGTTGACCGCTTGAGAAGTGTTTATTCTGATTATTTGGAATTGAGACCCATTTATGCTGTTCAGTATGCATATAGGAGTTTACATTCATCTAGCAAAGAGGTAATGCAAGCATATTTCCGTGAAAATATCTTATGCAGAAGAAATGAAGTATGTTAATATTATGCCAGCGTGTCAGACATCGATATATCCCACACAGGAGTGGGGAAATATAGCTTTCCTATGATTTGCAGCTGGGGCAGTGAAATCAGATCTTGTAGTAGCTCCGTCGAGTCAACTACGATACCGTGACTGACCAGTTCGTACGCGAATTCTGTACTTAGAATGATAACTGTGATATTCATCCCAAGTGTCAAAAAGGGACTTTAAAATATTCACATGCAGAGTGGATTATCGTGCAGTACAGCGTGTAAGGACTCTGTTTTATTTCGAGTCATTTATATCACTAATACACGTAGAAGGTATCGCGGAATGATACATGGAAGAAACATTCTATTAACGCTACAGCCTAAAAACTTGGTGGTTACATTTTACATGTTCGCCATTAATACTGTGAGTATTATATTTGCCAAAGTGCTGCAACATGAACCTATACATTTGAAACTCCTCAGTTTAGACGTTGTATTAAAATCAAGGCGTTAGGAGGAATGCTGAGGATGAATATTGAACTAATAACCATGTCCGGTTAAATACATAACATGGATACTGCTCATTAGGCATTGCATTGAACGTTATAAGCAACCACAATGCCGTCTTCATTTTTGAGAGTGTTGGCGGCGCGGATTATAAGCGTGTGGGAAATGAACATTCGATTCCATGCAACCGCAGCATTTATGAACATAAACCGTGAATTCGCTCGGGTGTCGCGAAACTGTTGCCGTGCGCATAACTTCTTTCAGGCGAATTGGAGCTTGTCTATGGAGGAAAGAGACCATCTCCACTACAATGGAGAGATCCTATTACCAGTCGAGACCCAAGGGAAGGAGAGTTGGTGGTCCCTAGTTCGAATGTCGGAGATGTGGAGGAACTATACTGTGCTACAGTATATGGTGGAACCAGATGGTAGGGCATGTCTTTGCTCTAATCTCGACTCCGAGATTCTTCAAAAGGTAGAAATAAGAACATTTATGTAGCATAGCAAAGCAGCGACATTCCAGAGTGACCACTATTGCCATCTTTTATGTGTTTAGTACATGAGATTTAGGCATGATATTCCTTTCATGTCTGATCTCATCCTCAATCGGGTTTCGGCTCGAATAACGAGCGCACCCTGTTTTCTAAATTGTTGATAATTGCTATTTTGATTTCAGATTAATATATTTAAATTCATTAAATTTCAGTGAACTCCTTAATTGTAGAGAAGATTAATTTTTAGGAGAAGACTTGCGGTTTTCTTAGTGGAGTTAAATTAACTTTTGTGATAGATATTTTTGATCTTTGTAAAGACTTTGATATTTTATTCAAGCTTAGACTTGATATTGATAGACGCACTCTAATTCGTGTTCGATAGTTGCGGTCTCTGAATATTGCCAATGCACTTAGATATTTTTGAAAGTAATTATTTGTAGGATTTATAGGATGAGAAGTTTGATCATTCTATTGGATTAGGGGATTTTTCTCTTGTGAAGGATCAGTGATCGTTCTGGTTCATAATGGATCAATAGTTGCTAACTTGAGTCGTTACCTAGATTCATGGTGTAGGACCAGTTCGGACATTGTGAATTCACTTGAAGGGAATGGTCCTATTTTGACTGATCAATTTTGACTTCTAATTCGTTACCACGTGTACTTTGGTACATGTAGGTCATTATTAAATTCAGTTAGGATTGATATCCATGAATTCAGCTCATTCATGAGTTTTCTACGAAGTTTATATTGGCTATGAGAATTTACGAAAGAACATTTATTCTTTTTGACACCAATCCCAGGGTTAATTTTAAGTGGAGGCGTATACCTATGATATACGTGACTATGAGTATAATTTTGTGAGGCAATATTTTTTGTAATCCAGGGGAATATATATTGCGCCCTTATCCTATGGTCATAGGCTAAGATCGCATGGTTTTCAGTAATACTAGAAACAGCGTTTAAATGAGCCTCGATTTGCAGGGAAAAAGGAAGTCTGATTTGGCGTCATTTTAATCATGTTAAGCTCCTGCCGCAGTGCTATTAGGGCGAGCCATGCAACTGGCCACTTGACGAACCAACGGTACGTCGCACGGAACTCGCAGACAAAGGCTATTCGAGAACATGCTTCTATAACGCGCATTTACCACGCAGGTGTACGCTCAAGGACATTCGGAGGGGCTTGCATCAGATTACGTTCTGGATAGTTCTGTAGTACGTCTTATTCTGGTTTCACCACGCCCCTAAGTAGCGGAATTAATTTATTTCTACGATACGGCAGCACCCAGGATCGAACCATTGACCACAATAAGTCGGAAGTAATCCTGAGATTTTTTTGCAGATGAACAGAATAATTAAGTCATCAAGAAATTAATAAATCAGTGGTCCAGAACTGAGATCCTTCCGCGGATCCGTCTGGGTTGGAGAGTTTGTTGTGAGAGTGGGATGGCGTCTATTTCGCCATAAATAACCCGGAGGACGCAGTGTTGATATCCCCTAAAATTACGATCGATTATCGATGATAATCCTATGATTCAACGGACCTTACTATCACGAATAATGTGTACACAGTGTATTGAAATAGATGTGTGGGAGTACGGAGCTCTTGCTTGTGAAACGATCTTCAGGTGCTCTGTCGCCATGTTTTAGATATATTGCACCCCTGCGCAGTCCAGTTAGTTAGTTTCAAGCAGACCACACGAGGAGGAGTTAGTTTTTCAGCAGTCCACACGGAGAGTTGTTAGTCCTCCGCAGTTTGGTTGTCACGCAGTTAGCGCGCGAGGGAATGTTAGTTGATGCATAGTTTTGCGAGCCCGCTCGAGATTGCTAGGGTGTTCGCAATGTGCTATTGTGCAGTTCGACACATTTTCGACAAACAGTTACAAGCACTCGCGATAAATCAGTTTACAGTCAGTCGTCATGCAGTTTTCACGCTACAGACAATGACACTCAGTTGCATGTAAATGGTCAGTACGACTCAAGGCTGCAGGTTGAACATTTCAGAGAAGCAGTCGTAGCTTTAGTAAATAGCATATGTGTGCAGGGAGAGCTTGCAGGGTTACAAGTTAACCCAATTTGTATAGCTGTAGAAACAGTACTGTCAGTCGCAGAAGTTGGGAGGTGCGCAGTTGATCACCCGAGACTCGAACCCTCGTCGCTGGAACAAGGACAGTTCCGTGAATGAACAGTGGGAAGAGAAAACGCATCGAGGTTACCAGTCCGGCACGTTATGAAGAGCAGAATAACAGAAGAGTTGGTGCATGATTTAACGAGTGTTCCGTAATCCTAGCCCGATTTTTATGTGAAAAGTGTATTGTGATGTAACGTACGCGTGTTGGATAAGGTACTGGAATACAACAAACGTACCAGTAGTGTTATTTTTTTTTCATAAGAATAAGGTGAAATTTAGTGCTAGCCATGATTATCAATCACTCAGTGGAGTAGTGCATTGAATGTGAATATGTATAGTGCCGGTATGGTGTGAAAGGCACATGGCTAGGGGTTGCTGACAGCTATTGCTGGAGAGGATGACGGCCAACGTGGAATATATGATGAGTATTAATTTCCATTAATTATCTATGTCATAGTTTTATGGGTCGTGTTTATTATAGTTCAATACAGGAATAGATATTCATTTGAGTGTAATATCAGATTTTTTACTTTTTTTAGTTTAAGTATCATTTGTCGTTGGTTATGTGTATCCGTGACGACGGAACGCTATTTGTTTAGTTCAGGAGATGCTTAGCGATGATGTTTGTTCACAAACCGCGAAAAATTGTTCATTGATAGGGATGCATGTGTTCTCCCCATTATCTTGTATGTATTTCAGCCCCAGGATGGAGTTGCCGGAAAGAGCAAAGGCACGTAGATCTAGAAAGAGAGAGAGATTTAAAGAATGAAAAATTTATAGACGCACTAATGACGCAGGTTATTGATAATCATAATAATAATAATAAGCATGACGTCAACTAGGGATAATATAACAATATCGAGAGTAATAATGATATATGGTATGGATAGAAGTGGTGGAAGTTTAAATGTTAATGCCCTTATTACGACACATGTGGTGGTAATTATTCATACGGATGCACTCTGAACTGTGTCAGGGATGATTTGACGCGTCCTTTCTCTTAGATTAACGCAGGTAAGTGTGGTGTTGAGTGGGAGAAGTGTTTAAGGTATCCATTTGAGTGTATTGGGGGAGAAAGGTGAACATCGGCTTAATCGTGGTATGTTAATGAGAACATAGTTGATTGTATGCCAAAAGTTATACCGGGAGGTTCCGTGAGGCCCCGGGGGTTCAACGGAGAATAAATAAAATGGTATAATAATATTGAAAAGGTATAAGAAGTTGCAGGTGACACAGCCATATGTCACTCGACTGCCAACTGGAAAGGAAAAGAAAGGTAAATGAGGTGTATGGGGCATACCCTGTGAAACAGGTAAGACTAAGTTATGCGTACAGGTTTTGTGTGATAAATAGGACCACGTTAATGATATTGCTCCAAGACCAGGATCCACTCAGGTCGAACCAAAGACTATCTTGATGGTGAGGTAATTTCTCCTTGTGTTTCCATTATGCCTGTGTAATTTACTAAGAGGGCAGTTTGGGAGCCCTCAGCATTTAGTGTCTGAGCTGCTGTGGCACTCGCCAAGGTCGTACACTCCCCGCCCCTCTCCCTAACGGGACCCTTTGTGTTCAAATGGGGCTATGTTTGACGGTCATGTGGGCAGCTGACTCCCTAGTCAGAGAAACTTATATAATATTCAGATTCATTTCCAAAATTAATTAATGGTTGAGATTTACATATGGTACTGTATTACACTAATCTTGTGATCCAAGTCTATTATAAAAGTATTAATTATGATAATATTTATGTTAATAATAATAATAATAATAATAATAATAATAATAATAATAATAATAATCTGTTGTCGAGTTGAGGATAAACTTATGTAAAGGGTACTTTAATCCAATAACCTTTTGTGTCCTGGCATTGCCGCGAAGATTTTATTCAAATAGATTAATAACCAGATGGATCTTAATAATAATAATAATAATAATAATAATAATAATAATAATAATAATTCATGGATTTCAAGACCGAATTTATTTTAGGGTACTGATACCCAGTAACCTTTGGATAGTTGATTCCATCACGGCGGTAATAATTAAAGGTGATAACCATATTGATAGCAGTAATAATAATAATAATAATAATAATAATAATAATGGTGACTTTTATTATAATGGGATCCGTTTGGTGATTGATTTTCCTTTTCGTGATGTTAATTGCTCTCTCGGATAGTAGCAAGCGTCTGTGAACGTGCAATGCTCTGAAAAAGGTAGGTGAGAGTCCTTGCTTCGAAGCATACAAGTGTATATATTTTTCCTGTTTGCGTTTCAACTTGTAAATACATATTTGTGTTATGTTGTCTATTGCAGGGTCGCAGGCATCGTTGACAAGATACACACACCGTTCTTTAATTTTTGTCGCTCGGTGCGGTATGCGAGCTTAGGATTTTTTTATGTATCTGGAATATGCAAATTTTCTGCATACAGTTGGTATTTATTTTGGTTTCCTTATTTTCTTGCCTTACGGTAAGCTTATGTTTTTGCCATGTTACTCGCGAGCATCTCGAGTTGTATTTATGAGTATAGTTTAGCACACGCACGTAAGACTTTGACAGACGTATTGGATCCGGGACCCGGATCATTTTGTTACGAGTCCTGAGTTCAATCCTTGGTTGATCATATTTCTAAGGTATTTTGTGTTTATTTTAGGTATCAGTGTAGCACATCTCAAACTCAAATCTCATTGAGGTCATATGAGTGTAAATTTGCCAGTTGGTATTAATAAGTACGCATTGATGTATGCTTAAAGGCTCAAAGGTATAAGTGTGCCAAATTTCATATTCATTTGAAGGGCGAATTTTGTAGTTGTGAATAATGGATACATGAGTATTGTGATTTGGTGAAAGTGTCTTAATCCACCAAAGGGGATCACAGGGGCAATGTTGCCAGATCGTGTGACAAAATGATTACCTCATGAATATTATAATTATGGAAGCCCTAAATTAATGGTGGATATGCCAATGGCTTGATGTTTGTTGTATTAATTAATTGGCACACAACAGCAAGATGCCATGGTATTTTGAATATTGAATTCAGAGGTGTGGAATGTATTACAGTGAATATTAATTATGGTCAGACCAGATTGATTTTCATCTTGGCATATGTTCAATGATTAGTTGTTTGTTTAATTGAGAGATTGGATTAATTGATTGATAATCGATTATTGATAAATGATGGGATTCACAGTTCAATTAAAGTTTAATTGATTTAAATTGAACATTATTTGATTCACTGAGTAATTTGAATTGATGATTAATTTAATTAAGGTTGATTTTATCTGAATTGATGATTAATTTAATTCAGGTTGATTTCGTTTGAATTGGTGATTAATTTAATTAAGGTTGATTTTGTTTGGATTGGTGATTAGTTTAATTAAGGTTAATTTTATTTGGATCGATGATTAATTTAATTGAGGTAATTTTATTTGAATTGATAATTAATTTAATTGAAATTGAATAATTTAATGATGGTTGATTAATTGAAATGTAATGAATTTAATTGAGGTTGATTAATTTAATTGGAATTTAATCACTCATTTTTTTGAGTTTTTGACAATTTTTTTATATTATTATTTTTATTTATTTTTAAATCTTTTGGATTGATTTTAATATTTGTTCGTTATCTTGATTTCTTTTGGATTTATTTCAAAATTTGTAATTCGTTAAGTTGTTTTGGAGATTCTTTCAATTTTGAATAGTTTCTTATTCTTAATTTTGATTTTCCTGAGTTAATATTTTTGGTTTTTGCTTTCTTTTCGATCATTTTTGTATTTCTTTACCAGTGCTAATAAAGTTGTTTTTCCTTTGGTTTTGAATCCTGTGTGTGATGATTTATTAATCAGCCCTATTGATCTTCCAAGTAATGCATCCCAGGACAGTTATTAGCTTCAAGGAGGTGCGCACCACCCCCGAGAATAGAATCCTGTCCTGAAGGTCCTATGTTCAAAAGGGTACAATATTATGATCTGAATTGAAGTTATGTAATTTGATAACGGAATATTTTTATGAGCGAAGGCCTAGACAGAAATAGATACTTGTAAATGAATTTAATAATCACCATGAGGGTGATATATGGGTACTAGCGGGTACCCGCGGCTTCAATCGCGTCATAGTCGTGTCATATTGTTATTCAATGAAATGCAGGTTTTACCCCGTTAACATCCCTTTATAACCTGAATGTCCAAAAATCCCTCCTTATTGGCCATTTTCGACACACAACAAACATATCCCCAAAATATCATTCTTCCAACTTGAATAGTTTTGGTTGGTCGATGAGAGTGAATATCCAAAAATCCTTCCTTATGGGAAGTTTTTTTTTCTTTCAGAATTTCACCCCTATCCAAAAATCTTTCCTTAGTGGACGCTTTCAACATACAACGAACATATCCACAAAATTTCATGTTTCTAACTTTAGTAGTTTTAGCTGGGGGATGATGCGTCAGTCAGGACACTTTGTTTTATATAATAGATAAGCATGGGTCCTAGGGGAAAATAATTCTATCACCTGAAACCAAAAATGCATGGGACGAAAAAAAACATCAAAATATCATGTTGGTTTCGGACCCTAAAAAACGTGAAAAATATAATAAAAGTATTAAAAAAGCTACTTTTTGAAATTTCATTCGAATCAATTCTTTGTCATTCATGAGACTTAGAAAATTCCGGCCAAAAAGTACAAAATTATTAATAACTCCCTAAGAATTCATCGTATGATGAAATAGCAAGAGACAAAAAAGATGTAATGTGTTATTGCCTACAACATAGGGCATGTATAATTTTACATATTATCTGTTTTTTCCCCCAGGATTTCACCCTTCCCATGGGCCCCTTAAATTAGATTTATGAAAAAACGGTCAAACATCTATTTACTTATTTTTAAGCTGATTTTTTAGCCTATTTTCAATTTTGAAAAAATAGGCTTATGAGATCACCTTTTGTCCGTGTGTGTGTGTGCGTGTGTGTGTGTGTGTGTGTGTGTGTGTGTGTGTGTGTGATTCGTGTGTGTGTCCCCCCCTAATAAAATCTAAACGGCTGGAGCGATTTCAATGAAACTCGGTATGTTCATAGCACTATTCCCGGCGACCTCGACCGTGCCCTTCAAATTTTGTTACGTCTCACCAATGCAAAATGGCGGCTGTGCGAAATATTTCACTAGCATTCAATATCTCCGAAACTATTACCGATATCGCCCTGAAATTGTGTACGGTGATAAAGGGTACTACTAGAAGTTCACCTATGAGACTTTCAAAAACCTGGTGACTACAAAACCAACATGGCGGTCAAGCGAAGTTGAGACTTTTAAATAGACTTTTCTCGCGATTTAACTATCCACACGTAATGAAACTTGGTACAGCAAATGTTTATACACATTGTAATGCACTGGAGTCTAATTTAGTTCAATTGTTTACATAACCTGAAAATGGCGGCTGTGCGAAATATTTCACTGACATTCTATATCTCCGAAACTATTACAGATATCACCCTGCAATTTAGTACGGTGATAAAGGGTACTGATACAAGTTTACCTATGTATATTTCATAAACTTGTAAAGTAGAGAACGAACATGGCGACCAAGCGAAGTTGAGACTTTTAAATAGACTTTTCTCACGATTTAACCATCCAAACGTAATGAAACTAGGTACAGCAAGTGTTTATACACATAGTAATGCACTGGAGTCTAATTTAGTTCAATTGTTTACATAACCTCAAAATGGCGGCTGTGCGAAATATTTCACTGACATTCTATATCTCCTAAACTATTACAGATATTACCCTGAAATTTTGTACGGTGATAAAGGGTACTGGTACAAGTTTACCTATGTATATTTCATAAACTCGTAAAGTAAAAAACGAACATGGCGACCAAGCGAATTTGAAATCTTTTAATAGACTTTTCTCGTGATTTAACTCTCTGAGCGCAGTGAAATGTGGTACAGTAAATGATTTTGCAGAATGTAATGCACTGCCATCTAATTTAAATCAATTGTTTACATAACCTCAATATGGCGGCTGTGCGAAATTTTAAAATTAAGTTTTTATTTCTTGTGTCGTAATCATGCGATCGAAGTGAAAGTTTGAATAATGAACCTAGGCAATAATTGTCCTTGAATGGTACATAATTCTATGGCCTATACATATAACAATCCTAAATGGCGAGCTTCCGAAATATTTAGACGGTTCTCAATATCTATGAATCTTTTACAGCAACCAAACTGATTTTTTTTATTTTCATAGAGACTATGAACATATGTTCACCTATAGGACTTTCATTAACCTGGTGAGCACAAATCCAACATGGAGGCGACGCGAAGTATAAATATTTAAATGGACGATTCTCGCGAATTAACTATCCGAGTGCTGTGAAACGTTGCACGTTAAATGCTTATACAAATGTTGATCCACTGGCATCTAATTTATTTCAATTGTTTGCATAATCACAAGATGGCTGCTGTGCGTAATTTTAAAATCTCGTTTTACTTCTTGTGTTCTAATCATGCGATTGAAGTTTGAATACCACACGTACACAATAATCTTAATGTAATAGTACAAAAATAAAAATCCAACCTGGCGACCATCTGAAATATTTAGACGGTTCTCAATATCTACGAATCTGTTACAGCAATTATACTGAAATTTTGTATGTTGTTAGAAGAAATTAACATGAGCAGGATATATGAAAATAGGCTGTATAGTTCTTCACGGAACTACTTGTTTCCGCTGAGTTTCAAACTCCTCGCCTATGTCGTTTAAGAGATACACGCTCCGTTAGGAATCCCTCAACCCCAACTTTTCACCCCTTTCACCTCATAATATACACCACATCGAAAAACCCTCAGACACGTGTCTTCTTATTTTTAATGATGAGTTTATATGCCCAGTATCACATGCCCCAATGAAACCAATCGGGAGATATTGTTATTCGATGAAATGCAGGTCTACCCCCTTAACACCCCTTTAGAACCTGAATATCCAAAAATTCTTCTTTAGTGCGCGTTTTCGACTTACCATGAACATATCCCCAAAATTTCATGTTTCTAACTTTAATAGTTTTGGCTGGGCGATGATGAGTCAGTGAGTCATTGAATCAGTCAGTCAGTCAGTCAGTCAGGACACTTGTTTTTATATAAGAGATAGATGAGACTTTCCAAGTCGATTGGCTCGTAGAAATATGGAATATCGCTCATTCCGTGCGTATCAACACGAGGAGCAATGTTCGTAGTTTCCACTTCTATGAAGTGGGAACCGAATCCCGCGTTTTAAAGCCCTAAAACGAGCAGTTTTCGAGATATTGCCAGAAAACTATCCCCGGTCTGCGAAATTTCAGCGGTTGCCATAGTAACGTTGATCTGTTTCTTCGAGGGAACACAGTTATTTGGGAATATCTCCGAAACCGTTCATTTTAGGAACTTAAAAAGTGTGTTTCGGGGTCCCTACAGGACCTCCGAGTATTGTTTCTCGTATCTGGCGTCTTAAAATGAGCTAAATCCGAACATTTTACCGACTGTCCTTGCTCAGTGCCAAAGGGCCGAAAAAGGTCACTTACAAATTGACTTTTAAAAAACCGTTCCTTAATGAGCCTCTACATACTCGGATCAACCAACATGCAAAATTTCAGCTTTCTAGGTCTAGTGGTTTGAGCCCTGCGTTGATGAGTAAATTTTGGATGCTCAGTGCCAAAGGGCCGAAAAAAGTCCCTTACAAATTGAATTTTCAAAATCCGTTTCTTAGTGAGCCTCTACATACTCGGATCAACCAACATGCAAAATTTCAGCTTTCTAGGTATAGTCGTTTGAGCCCTGCGTTGATCAGTCGATTTGCTCGTAGAAATATGGAATATAGCTCATTCTGCGCGTATCAATGCAAGGAGCAATGTTCGTAGTTTCCACTTCTAGGAAGTGGGAACCGAATCCTGCGTTTTAAGGCCCTAAAACGAATGGTTTTCGAGATATTGCCAGAAAACTATCCCCGGTCTGCGAAATTTCAGCGGTTGCCATAGTAACGTTGATCTGTTTCTTCGAGGGAACACAGTTATTTGGGAATATCTCTGAAACCGTTCATTTTAGGAACTTAAAAAGTGTGTTTCGGGGTCCCCACAGGACCCCCGAGTATTGTTTCTCGTATCTGGCGGCTTAAAATGAGCTAAATCCGATATTTGTACCGACTGTCCTTGCTCAGTGCCAAAGGGCCGAATAAGGTCACTTACAAATAGAATTTTAATAAACCGTTTCTTAGTGAGCCTCTACATACTCGGATCAACCAACATGCAAAATTTCAGCTTTCTAGGTCTAGTGGTTTGAGCCCTGCGTTGATGAGTAAATTTTGGATGCTCAGTCCCAAAAGGCCGAAAAAAGTCCCTAACAAATTGAATTTTCAAAATCCGTTTCTTATTGAGCCTCTACATACTCGGATCAACCAACATGCAACATTTCAGCTTTCTAGGTATAGTGGTTTGAGCCCTGCGTTGATGAGTCAATTTTGGATTATATATAATAGATTAAACGTCTGTGAATGTTAATGGTAATATATATATACAGTATATATACTAGCAGAAGTACCCATTCTTCGAACGGTCTTCGGTACTAATAACCAGACGTAATAAATTGAGCTACTGTTGCAATGGTTAGGGGCTTGGAACCTGTTTGCCGACAAAGATATATGATTAGTTGAAACATGCTCTGAAAATAATTTACCTAACGTGTACTTCCTGACGTGAAAATAAAATTGAAAACCTCGTAGACGAAACGCAATTGTACACGTCACATAAAAACTGACCCTCACTGTTGTGTCAAGTCCGCATCCAAAGGAAGACCCCTTTAATAAATTATAAAGGCTTGTGGTGCATGAAAATTCAGGATTTTAGCCTCCAATCGCCCAAATTCCTAAAAGCAAAAAATAAAATAAAAAATAAATTATTTCAATCCAGGAATTTTTGAAAATAATGTTGCTGTTTGAAGATATAATAGACCTTCTGTACGACATATCGCACGTTTAAGTCTTGTGAAAAAATCTAGGGTACCCCTTGAACCCCTTAAGCGCACAGATGAATTTTACTGTTTCTGTTGGTTCCGTGATAACCTTATAGCCATTTGCAAACTTTCACAGAAATTTAATGAATGGAGTGGCTTTACTTCTTGCAGAAATATATGGAAAGTTGGATGTAACTTTTTGAGACACTGTTGTCATGGTTACTGGCTTGCATTCATACATTAGTTTATTAAATGAAATTAGCTTTCTGGGAATATCTCGGAAACTCTTAGTTTTAGAGCCTTAAAATGTAGTTTTCGGGGACCCTTTACGGCTGTTTAAGGGCCCCGAGTTTTTTTTCTGACACCAAGGGGCTGAAAATAAGCTTTGTCTCGTCGTTGTAGGCCATAGTATAATAATAATAATAATTACAATAATAATATAGGGATAGGGACATAATAGACCTTCCGTACCACACCAGCACGTGTAAATCGCGTGAAAAATTCTAGAGTACCCCTTGACCCCCTTAAGCGCATTATATGTATTGATGAATTTTACAGCTTAATTTGGTTTCGTTATAACCTTATAGCCGTCTGCAAACTATCTCAGTAACGTAATAAATGACTACGGTGGCGTCTAGTAGCTAAGTTCTGAACTTTGCCTAGTAGTCGTTGACGGTGGCGCTTGGCGGCAAAAGTAGGAACTATTTGAAAAATTCCAAGTCGCAGTACTTAATTTAAACAAGTAGTTCCGTGAAGAACTATACAGCCTATTTTCATATATCCTACTAATGTTAATTGCCTCTATCAACATACAAAATTAAAGTTTAATTGCTGTAACAGATTCGTAGATATTGAGAACCGTCTAAATATTTCAGATGGTCGCCAGGTTGGATTTTTATTTTTGTACTATTACATTAAGATTATTGTGTACGTGTGGTATTCAAACTTCAATCGCATGATTAGAACACAAGAAGTACAAACGAGATTTTAAAATTACGCACAGCAGCCATCTTGTGATTATGCAAACAATTTAAATAAATTACATGCCAGTGGATCAACATTTGTATAAGCATTTAACGTGCAACGTTTCACGGCACACGGATAGTTAATTCGCGAGAAACGTCCATTTAAATATTTATACTTCGCGTCGCCGCCATGTTGGATTTGTGCTCACCAGGTTACTGAAAGTCCTTTAGGTGAACATATGTTCATAGTCTCTATGAACATTAAAAAAATTCAGTTTGGTTGCTGTAAAAGATTCATAGATATTGAGAACTGTCTAAATATTTCGGAAGCTCACCATTTAGGATTGTTATATGTATAGGCCATAGAGTTATGTACCATTCAAGGACAATTATTGCCTAGGTTTATTATTCAAACTTTCACCTCGATCGCATGATTACGACACAAGAAATAAAAACTTAATTTTAAAATTTCGCACAGCCGCCATCTTGAGGTTATGTAAACAATTGAATTAAATTAGATGGCAGTGCATTACAATCTGCAAAATCATTTACTGTACCTCATTTCACTGCGCTCAGAGAGTTAAATCACGAGAAAGGTCTATTAAAACATTTCAAATTCGCTTGGTCGCCATGTTCGCTTTGTACTTTACAGGTTTATGAAATATGCATAGGTAAACTTTTATCAGTACCCTTTATAACCGTACAAAATTGCAGGGTGATATCTGTAATAGTTTCGGAGATATAGAATGTCAGTGAAATATTTTGCACAGCCACCATTTTGTGGTTATGTAAACAATTGAACTAAATTAGACTCCAGTGCATTACAATGTGTATAAACATTTGCTGTACCAAGTTTCATTACGTTTGGATAGTTAAATCGCGAGAAAAGTCTATTTAAAGTCTCAACTTCGCTTGACCGCCATGTTGGTTTTGTAGTCACCAGGTTTTTGAAAGTCTCATAGGTGAACTTCTAGTAGTGCCCTTTCAGGGCGATAGCGGTAATAGCTTCGGAGATATTGAATGCTAGTGAAATATTTCGCACAGCCACCATGTTGGATTGGTGAGACGTAACAAAATTTGAAGGGCACGGTCGAGGTCGCCGGGAATAGTGCTATGAACTTACCGAGTTTCATTGAAATCGCTCCAGCCGTTTAGATTTTATTAGGGACACACACACACACACACACACACACCTCACACACACACACACACACACACACACACACGGACAAAAGGTGATCTCATAAGTCTATTTTTTCAAAATTGAAAATAGGCTAAAAACAGATAACACACAGTAATACAGTCATCACAATTAACACCGGTTATCAGACAGATTCTACATACACCCAAAGTACACGGGGCTACATGACCGCGTTGTCGCAGCCCCTAAACTTAAGAACCAACCAACGTAATAAATGGAATTGAATTGCGTCTTACAGCAATAGATGGACCTGTGAGTTTCTGTTGCCATGGTTACCGACTTACTTTCTTTCATTATTGTATTAAATTAAATTGATTTTCTGGGAATATCTCAAAAACTGTTGGTTTTAGAGCCTTAAAATGTGGTTTTCGGGGGCCCTAGGGCCCCCGAGTTTTGCTTCTCACATTGAGGGGCTGAAAATGAGCTTTGTTTCGCCCTTCTACGCCTATTTCAGCAAGTATTTTAAGGGGGTAGGCCCCCTTTTATGAGAGGTACAGTGAAGAGTTACATCAATGATTAGTGTCGTGCCTCTGAAGGATATCTGTACCATATTTTACGTTGATCCACCCAGCCTTTCTCAAGTTATAAGGGAACAACCACTTTGTTCACAGACAGACAGACAGACATACAGACAGACAAAAAAAAATATTTTCGCGCGCATCCGTCATAAAACAGTCTGAAACGCGTAAATAACGCAAATTTCCGTAGAAATTCAGAAAAAAAACAGACAAACTTTCATTCTTATATATATATAGATATATATTGAAGTACTTAATGAAGTACATGTGAATCTATTATGCTAATGTGAGCAAAATGTGTAAAATATATTCAAAGGAATATTCTTCGTGAAGTTGGTGGTATTATCCACAATTATAAGCAATCGTCGATGTCATGTATGACTATGAAATGAATAGAGTATCTTAGTTAAACTACGCCATACTAATGATGTTTATGATGAACATAATTTTCAATGCCTTCGTAATTATTGTTAGTTGATTAATTTATGATTCCAGTAATGGATAACTAATAGTAAAGCCTCCTAATTTTCTCTTGTCATCCCCAGCTAATTATTCCTGAGATTATGTCTAATTAAGAGTATCTAAATAAGAATATTGATAATTAATTAAACAGAAATAATTAAGAATGATAATGAGAGTAATAATAATTCAGAATAATTGTTGAAGATAATAATAAGAATAAAGACTAATAATTGAAATTAATGGTAAAGAATGATAGATAAATTATAATTATACTTCTTCTCAGCTCAATTGATCGGTTGATGAACCTGATTAAGACTTGAATTTGCCACAACAACGATTTATGATGAACGCACACATGGTGGGTGCACGAATATCAAGTTAAAGGCGTTTACACTTAAGGGTGTGTAACTATATTGTAAATATGTATAAAAGGGTTATATTTCTGTGCGTAATTTTACTTTAACTTTGGAATAACCGTGTAGATGATCCATTAGGGTTTCATATTTGTTGTCGGATCATCTGATGTACATAGTAAAATCTTGTTGAATGATTAGGGTCATTTGTGCAGTCCAGTCCAAGGGGAGATTATGCTGCATTTGCTGCATTATTCTGAAATGCTATTCAAGTGAGGAATATTAGCTTTTTATGTCCATTCTCGGACGTCGTCGACTGACTTTCCGTCAGTTATTTTTGAATAAATCTGTTATATCTTTTTAATCGTGCGGTGTGATGATTTAGAGAGGTAATAAGAGGTCGCATTAAGAGGACCATCGCTAGGTATTTCTGGAGTTCCCCACAATCCTGAGACGACTTTCTCATGATTCTCGTGTTCTGTGAGCAGTTTTCTTTGGTGCCTTGGTTTTGCTTAATGCCACCTCTGTTAGGATTAACTTGTACCCTATTATTCCCTTCACTTGTTGGTAGGATCTGGGGGTCTTTCTAGCCGGGGATTTTCAGTTCCTGCGATCCAGCTACCATCGAGGGATTCCAACAGGTAATGGGTAGGTAATTCGGGTACAGTAGCTACCGTTTGGCCACGGCCACCTCCTTTTCTCTTTCTTGTCTAACCCTCCCACTCTTCCCATCCCTTCATCAGGCTCCTGTTCGCTTTGTGGGTGAGGCCGCCTGGGCGGGTACAGTAGCTACCGTTTGGCCACGGCCGCCTCCTTTTCTCTTTCTTGTCTAACCCTCCCACTCTTCCCATCCCTTCATCAGGCTCCTGTTCGCTTTGTGGGTGAGGCCGCCTGGGCGTGGTGCTGGTCACACACCCCGTATCCCCGACTCAGATTCTCAAGCTCCAGGGCACTGCCCTCAGTGGCGGTAGAGGTGGGATCCCTCGCTTAGTTTGTGGAAAAGCCAACACTGGAGGGTAAAACGATAGCGAAAAAAAAGGAATGTAGAGAATATAGTGATGAAGTGAAGTCAGATAGACATGTAGGATTGTTGTTTGGGTACAGTAGCTACCGTTAGGCCACGGCCGCCGCCTTTTGATTGTAATTTCGAGATTTAACTCACGGGTAATCTTAAGAACTACAATGATGTGTGTAAATTTGCATCCCTGTTTCAAAAACATGTCAATAGTTATTATAGGGTAGGTGTAGGTCTATATCGTACTGTTCATTGATTCTATACTGTAATACTGCACTCATAGGACATAAGATAGGCCCACGTTGTGAAGCAATTTGTAAGTAATGAAATTGCAAAAAAATAAAAAATAAACAGTTGCCTCAGAAAGTATAAATTAAAAATTAATGAAATAAATGATAAAATCCAACAACATGACAAAGACTCCTCTTTAATCCCCGTGTGAGTGCAGAGATCCTAAAAGAATCTGGCTTAATTTATAGGCCTTACTCTCACTCCCTAAAACGTATAAAGGGAAGTAAGGCCAGCAGCAGGCATCTATTAAAAAAATTGTACAACCCAATTTAAATTAATTATCTATTCTGAAACTTAGCAACAAAATATAAAAATTGACCATCAAAATTGAGCCTGCCATTGATTGATTCCCCTAATATGAGCAGAATTCCACATTATGAACGATATTGTACTTCCCCCCGAATTCATGCTGTAGTTGGCAGATGTCGCCAATTCCTTCCAGTCACTGTGATACAGCGGAACCTGGTCGCAGACCAAACGATGATCGTAGGTGTTAGTACCGCAGTGCCGACGCAGTCTTCCTTAAAAGACGTGTTCACACAATGCACAGATACGAGTGTTCGGCATAACTGCCAAACTCATACGCGCAGCACTTCACAAATACAGATATCAGATCTACTACGGCCTAACAGCCATGCCGGTACTCACACGAAGAACTCAGATACTCAATAATTCAGTCCTCGGGACCAACAGCCACTTCCATCAACAGACAACAATTCAGAAAGCAAGTCTTCCCGCCTAACATCCATACAAACTCGTAGCACTTCCAAATACAAATTAAGTCCAGGCAAGATAGCCATAAACACAAGTAGCACTCGGATAATCAATAATTAATTCATCTGGCCTAACAGCAATTCGCACATGTAGCACTTTCAAGTACACAGTAATCAAGTCCCAGAGTCATGCCAGACACCGTCATATACAGGGTGTATCTTAATTATACCGACAAAAAAAATCAGGGACGCTCTGCGTGTTATGTAAAAGACGATGCCGCAATCGGATTGGCGGAGAAAGTTTTTCCCTCCGAGAAAGTGAGGTTACTTTGTTACTTCCGGGCGCGCGATTCAAATCTACGAACTCGCCGTATTTGCTGAGCTAGAGAGCAAGCCGCTGGCCACTGCTGTGCTTCAAGCAAGGGAAGGGAGTGTGATAGAAGGTGACAGAGATATGCTGGCGGGCATGCGCAAGTTTCCTCGATCGCCTCGGCTTGCCACATGCCCGCCAGCATATCTCTGTCACCTTCTATCACATTCCCTCCCCTTGCCTGAAGCACAGCAGTGGCCAGTGGCTTGCTGCCTGGCTCAGCAAATACGGCGAGTTGGTAGATTTGAATCGAGCGCCCGGAAGTAACAAAGTAACCTCATTTTCTCGGAGGGAAAAATTTTCTCCGCCAATCCGATTGCGGCATCGTCTATTACATAACACGTAGAGCATCCCTGATTTTTTGTCGGTATAGTTAAGATACACCCTGTATAGCCGAAGAACTCTTTCCATCCATCACAGTCCAAAACATAGTTCCTGAGCCGAAGCCAACCGATCGTGACTAGGGCTGCAGTTACTGAGCCCCCACTCTAACGTCCACCAATCACTGTTCCAGACTCTGAATGATGTTCTCGAATCACAGCGAAACACATTCGCTGGGTACCTAGTTCATGATAGCGTTGCCATATCGCTAGAGCGATGAGTTATGATCCAGACCTATGCGTCATTCAGAATAGCCCAGATCTGAATTTTCTATCCAGGAATAATATTCTTGCCCGAGTTATGTCCTGCCAGGCTTAATACACACTTAAACATTCGAAATCTGTACAAATGAATATAAAATATTCTATACAAAACAGAATTAAACGAAGCTTCAGAATATCACTATACACAATTGCATATTAACCCAGATTAAAATATGGCCTTAAATAATATAATTATAGTGATTATAACAAATTACGTCTACTGCGAACCGACCAATGCAATTGGACACGTTGCCAACACGATAAAGTATAGATGTAAAATGTATGTAACGAAATTAATAATATCAATAGCCTAAATCAAACTGTCATGGGGAACGCATAAAAGCGTTGGTTAAAATATAAATTCAATACGGTGACAAGAAAAGTATATTTACAAAATAATAAAAATAGATCGTTGTACAAGACTTCGTATCAGTTCGTACCATATTATATGATGTAATGGGAGTAAAAGAAGTAAGCTTAAATAATTTAGAAAAGAGTGGCGGATACCTCATTTGGATACCTTGGATATCTTAAGTCTGAATGCAGGGTTTAGTAGTTAAGTTTGGTTTGATTTGAGATATTTCCTGAACCTCATCAGCTTCCTAGCACATGGAAAAGCCTTTTTTTTTTACTTAATCTTATTCAAGCCTTAATGATAGAGACGTAGAAAAGAAGCCGAAGAGAACAGAGAACGTTAGATAAACATTTAAAATATGAGATATACAGATCTTGAAATTATGTGAATGTTGTTAAAATAATGCTCGTTGATCCGCCAGTTAAACAACCAGCAAGCTTGACATTACATAACTTGCCCATCTCTGTGGATAAATTACATGTTTCAAGATCGGCACATTCAAGCTTCAAATTTTTAACTAATTCCAGTACTCTACATGAACTGTTAGGAATATATTTTGTGTTCTTGTCAATGAAACTTACCTCCGGAGTAACCTGAGTTTTTCTTCCTGCGCTGCCATGTAGCCTTCCAGGGTGTTCATGAGCACTGCTTCAGTCTCCAAAAGTTCCTCCATGTCTGCAAGGGCGGTGTACAGTTCTCCATGGCTGCCAACTGACAGGAGTGCGGCTAGGAGTAAAGAGAACCAAGCACTTTTCATGACTGTAAGCTGAAACACAAGATAATTATGTCGAATTTCGTGAATATGTTCAGAAATAAGAACACGTTTCATGTGGGTGATATCTTATTTCACCACACCAACATTCAAAGTAATATAAAAAGCTAAGTCAAAACTTAGTGGAAATATTCGTTGCAATAAGAAGATGAAAATATATGATTAGATATGGACTGGGAATCACGAGTAGCCTTTTTAGAGTGCATAGTTTACAGCTTTACCTCATACGTTTTAAATGAAACGTGTACGCTAGAGACTGTTCGCTACAAGTACGGTGAAGAGAAGACATCTGCAAAAAGTAGTGAGCTAGGCTACGTGTGTACCGCTGAATTTTGGGAAAGTCTCGATGAACACTTATGATCCATTGACTTGAAAGAACACCTGATCATTGATGGAGATTTAAATGGGCATGTCGGAAGGTGAGAGAAGGATACCTGCAGTGTCATGGTGGACAGGAATTTGGAGAACATAACAATGAAGGAGAACGAATTTTGGATTGTGCTGTGGCACATGACCAACACATGTTTTAAGAAGAGACCAATTCACATCAAAACATTCAGCAGTGGAGGACGAACAACTCAAATCGACTATTGGTTGCCCTGTCGGTGTGAGCTGAATAGAGTATCCGATGCCAAGTCATCTCATCCTTTAGAACTACACCCCAGCGTAGAGTTCTAATCCGCATTAAATGGTGAAAACTAACTAACCACAAGTAAGACCTAGCATCAGCCCTTCTCGATGTACCAGATTTACAGACCAGCCATCAGGTATGACTCGGGAAGACCTTGTTGAACATGAACGTAATGCCTCGTTTAGCATCCTGGGAACGACAAAACCAGATAAACTTTATATTGATAAACAAACATGAGGTTGTAATGACGAGGCTCAGGACTGTGATAAAAGAGAAGCATGCCTGCAAAATTTGTCAGAGCACTGGCCTAGATAGTGACCTTAAACAATATAAGAGGCTAAAGATTGAGGCCAAGCAAGCTGTGACTATAGCCAAAGCTGCTCAATTCGAAGATCTACACGAGCGTTTGGATATTTCAGAAGGAGAAAAAGGTATTTACGATTGGATCGATTACAACAACGCCCTAGGTTCCTCCTAGATATCAGGAACGATATTAGTTAGTTAGTTATTGTTGTTTTAAGAGGCGGAACTACGAGGTCATCTGCCCCTAGGAAAGACATTAACGAGATCTGTGAAATCTTTTACGATCTCTTGATGTCCGCTGTTCGAGAAGCAGGTCGTCGTGTGAAGGTTAATCCATACCGTTACCCGCCTTGGATTAATGCATATGTAATCAGAGCACTACTAACTAAGAATAGGTCACATCGCCAGTGGAATAATCTTCTTTGGAATGCCATAGAATTGAATTCGTGGTCAGAAGGGCCGAATTCAAAGAAATTCACCGCCGTAAGTACGACTTCTACCTAGAAGACCTTCATTCCAGTGTTAACTCTCATCCGGACAAACAATGGCCCTTCAAGATCCAGGAACACCAAGTTATCGGTCACACTCGAGTACGAAGGACGTGCATGTACTGATACAAACTCTGCTTGCGAGCTGTTATCTGATTATTTCTAAACCTTATTCCTTCCTGTGACCTTTGCATGATCTGCCACCATCTAGTAACACATGTATTTCTTACTTCCATATTTCTGAAGACTGCATCACGAATGAATTACATAATCCATCGTCTGGCAAGTCTCCCAGTCCTGAAGCCATTCCTATTGATATAATTAAATCTTTATGCCACTAAATATCTCGTCCGCACTACATTCTATTCAACCAAACCATTAGTGATGGAGTGATTATGGAATACAGGAAATCGGTCTATATCATCCCGGTGTTGAAGAAAGGCTCCAGGCAGACCTATGTCACTTACAGTATGTCTATTTTCTTATGCAGGAGGAGAATGAGGATTGGAACAGGAATACGGCTGAGAAAGTAGAGAGGTAGTAATTAAAATTAAAATGTCACAAAGCGGCTGGGGTGTTATCTCAATTATGCTTCCGCGCGAAGCGCGGGAGCAGGCGGGCCGTCGGCTAAACTAGTAGCCCTTAGGCCTTTAATTATTGGACTTGGTTATTATGATGGAAGTACGTCATAACGTACGTGTGGGTTTAAAAGAATGGCGCAGAGGTCACCCTGAACAACAAAGCGTCCCCCCAGGAAGCCCCCCCCCCCCCACTCGGGCCGTCACCCTGCTAGTCCCCCGTTTATTGAACAAAACAAATATCATCTTCCTAGCGTTTGTCCCGCTTTTGAGCAGGGTCCGCTACTTGACATGCCAATCTCCATTTCTGTCGGTCAAGGGCATCATGCCGACACAGATTAACTTGTCGCATGTCTTCTCTAAGGCGATCAAGCCACCTCTTCTTAGGTCGCCCACGATGACGTTTGCCATCCGCGTTGAGGCACAAGGCAGTTTTAGCCACTGATTGTTCGTGACTGCGTATGACGTGGCCGTACCAGCGTAGACGAGCCTCCCGCATTTCATCCTGTATGGGCGCAACTTCCATAGTTAAATATTAGCAATGATTAAGCATGGTTAAACAATTTACAATATGTACACAATATTTGCTAGTGATTAAAGTTCATTTCTTTTATATTGTTTGGTATTGCAGAGTAGTGTCCTTTTCCATTGAAAATGTATAAAGGAAAATTAGATAACACACGAATTATCATAGGACACTTTACACACACTCATTATTGTGGCACAACAAATCCCACCCGACTTCAAGAAAGCTAAAATCATTTCCATATTGAAGCCTGGAAAACCTGCAAATATACCTGAATGTTACAGACCCATAGCCCTCCTTAGCTGTTGCTACAAACTCTTTGAAAGGCTTATCTACAACAGAATTGGGTCAACCATTTTAGAACTCATTCCTGTGGATCAGGCAGGCTTCAGACCTAACCGAAACTGCTGTGATCAAGTACTTTCATTAACATCTTACACTGAGGCCAGATTCCAGCAAAAGCTTAAAACATCTGCTGTCTTTGTGGATCTCACTGCTGCCTTTGATACCGTATGGAAGGAAGGATTGATTTATAAATTACTCAGAGCTATACCCTGCAGAAAAATTGCACAGCTTATCTACAACATGCTCAGTGACAGAAAATTTCAGGTCTGTTTAGGCGAAAAGAAAAGCTCAGTGAGAAAACTGCATAATGGTTTGCCCCAGGGATCAGTTTTGTCCTCTCTACTGTTTAATCTATACATCTCTGATCTTCCAGAAACAATATCCAGAAAGTTCTGCTATGCTGATGACTTGACTCTGGCCACACAACACAAGATCATTCAGAAAACTGAAGACATTTTGATTAAGGACTTATCCACCCTGACAGAATATTTCAGGAACTGCAGACTCAGACCCAGTGCAGCCAAGACGGAGGTCTCTTGCTTCCATTTGAGTAACCGTCTTTCTAACTTCAAACTAAATATTACCTTTTCCAATAGAGTACTTAATCACAATAGGTTTCCGAAATATATTGGTGTTGCCTTGGATCGGACTTTATCCTTCAAGCAACATCTTTTGAACTTGTCGAAGAAACTGAAAACCCGAAACAATATTATTCAGAAGCTAACTGGTACTACCTGGGGATCTGCTGCGAACATCCTGCGCTCTTCAGCCTTAGCACTGGTTTTCTCTACTGCCGACTATTGTGCTCCAGTGTGGCTTAATAGCCCGTATACGAAGTATATTGACCCACAATTGAATACCAGCATGCGTCTTATATCTGGCACCATCAGACCAACTCCAGTCCACTGGCTCCCACTATTGTCTCGTATAATGCCACCTGACTTAAGAAGATCCAGTGCTCTTGTTCGAGAGTACAACAAGATCTGCAAGAATCCTCTGCTACCTGTTCTAGGCGACATACTAGCTCTTAGTCTCCAAAGATTGAAATCACGACATCCACCTCTTTGTGATGCAGCTCTGAAGACATCCACCAACTTCGATGCTTTGGAGGAATGGAAAGGCCGCTGGAATAACTCCACTGACTTGCCCCTACATAACATCTTCAGAGGTGAAAAAATTGCTAACGGATTCCAACTACCGCGTGCAACTTGGTCCAGACTGAACAGGATCAGGACAGGTCATGGAAGGTGCAGGGATACCCTCTATAAGTGGAACTTTGTACCTTCTCCAGAATGTGATTGTGGAGCCCCTTGCCAGACCATTCCCCACATTTTAAGCGAGTGTCAACTACGGGCTTATCTAGGTAGATTGGAAGACTTTGTATCACCAACAGCGGAGGCACTGCAGTGGGTTCAAAAGTTGGACATTCAGCTTTAATGGATAACTCTAATGCCTGACGTGAATCAATGTTTATTTTGTTATTGTGTATATATTGTATATATTATGTATATAATTTCCTTGCCATACGCTAATAATAATAATAATAATAATAATAATAATAATAATAATTGTGGCACATATTCACTTCACTGGGTTTTATGTATATCATTACGGTGGTTTTCACTGTTCATTGGAGACGGAGCATTGCATTATATTCTTTGTTATGAGCTAATTGTAGTGGGTATGTAAAAAGAAAAGAAAAGATAAAACATATAAAACAAATTTAGTGCGGTGATGTGGCAATGCAGCTGTAGGACGTAAGTTTGAGCAGGCTGTGTGCCTTTGGCTCACTGAGCTTCTATAAGACCAGGGAAGCCACCAACCCAAATTGTGTATGTTATTTGATTTAACAATAAGGAGAGGATAATATTGATAGATGGTGGGGTGGGGGCTGGGTATTGATTTGGTAGTGTACGCTCGAGGAAGGTTGGTTGGTTCTTAAGTTTAGGGGCTGCGACAACGCGGTCATGTAGCCCCGTGTACTTTGGGTGTGTGTAGAATCTGTCTGATAACCGGTGTTAATTGTGATGACTGTATTAGTGTGTGTTATATGTTTTTTTTAAATTTAAGTACAGACTGCAACTTAGAATTTTTCAAATAGTTCCTACTTTTGCCGCCAAGCGCCACCGTCAACGACTACAAGGTGATTGGTGGTGGGAATAGGTGTGAGTTTGATGGGGTGTGGTTGTCATGGAGGATGGCTTGGGCAAGGGGAGAGATGGTAAAGGCTTCTGTGAAAAAAGGTAGATCAGCGTTGCTAGCTTTGGTTAAATATTTGAGGCGGAGTATATGGATGGTTGTGAGGATAGTCGGAAAGGTGTACAGGGATGTAAAATCCGCTGAAGGAGTATCGTATGGTAGGTGGTAGGCTAAGCGTAGGGCATGTCTGTCTAATTTTCAAAGGTTGTGGCTTTTCACCGATGTCTCAGACCCACTAATGGCTGTGATTATATGGAAGCTACTGAGGTATGGGTGGTACTTAGTAATGACATTCAGGGCACAATCAGTGCCTGTGGATGTTGTGAAAGGTTCTACTCATAGGGTTAGTACTGCTGTTCTGACTCGGTGAGGAAAGCAATGGCAAACTACCTCACTCCTCACCTTGCCTAATACGCCTCAATATAGCGCTGCCTTGGGTTTTTGTGGGTATTTACCCACATAACCTATCGGCGGTACTTTTTGAGGATCCAACCAGCCTTCGGGCTGACTACCTAACAAACAGACAGAAGTAAAGAGGGGGATCTGCGGTGATCCAGGATATCGAGGCATAAACAAGGACAGGACGGATGAATGTCTGGTAGATCTGGAGGATTTGGGGGGCTTTAAGGCCCCAGGTATGACCTTTAAGTTTCCAGGTGGCTGCTAATCGATGATAAGCACGGCGGTAAATGATTTGGAGGTGATGGTTCCATTTAAAATTATTTTGGAATGTAATGCCTAAGTAGGTTATAATGTTAGTTTCGATGAGGGGAAGGGAATGAAGGGTGAGTTGGATTTTATTGCGTGGTCAGCATATGCGGGATTTTTGACGGAACACTATGAATTGGGTTTTACGGGGGTTTATGGTGATGTGGGAGGAGTTGAACCAGTCTTGAAGTTTATCTAGGTATTTTTGTAGGAGTCTAGTGAGGCGGGAGGCTGTAGGTGCAAGGCCAAGTATGGCTAAGTCTTGTGTAGGGGGGGGGGGGCGGAGTATATCGTGTGTGAAGAGGAGATAGAGCAGGGGTGAGTGGGGGCGATCCCTGGGGAACGGCAGCTCTGAGGGGGAAAACATAGGAATGGGCATTGCGGAAGCGAATGTAGGCCGTATGATGGTGAAGGAAGTTATAGATTAGTCTAATAATAGAAGGGGGAAGGGAGAGGTGACGGAGTTTGAACATGAGAACTGGGAGATATACTGTGTCGAAAGCTTTTTCAATGTCAAGGAAAATGAGGGCGGCTGTGTTTCGTGGTTTTAGGTAAGCATTGATTGAGGAGGTGAGGTGGAAGAGGTGGTCCTGGGCTGAGCGTCCTCGGCGGAAGCCGGCTTGGGACTCTGGGATGAGGAGGAGGGTTTCCAGATAGGTGGACATACGGCGAACAAGGATAAGTTCAAATATTTTAGAAAGTACAGGAAGTAGGCTGATAGGTCGGTATGAGTGTAGGTCAGAGGGGGGTTTATTGGGTTTTAGGAATAACTGGATAGAGGCTTTGCACCAGTGAGCTGGGTAAAAGCCGGTATATAGCATGGTATTATATATGAGACAAAGAATATGGAGGAAGGAGAGGGGGGCTTCTTGGATGTGTCTGTATGTAAGGGTATCTGTCCCTGGTGCGGTTGTTTTGCGTCGATGAAGGATACGGGTGATTTCCTCTAGGGTGATAGGGTGGTTTAGAGGGTGATCGTATTGGATTTGAGGGAAGTGGTCAAAAGAGGGGAGGAGGTCGGGAGTGTTGGTTGGGTTGTTTAATCGATGGATGAGTGGGTCGTTTGGATTACAGGATTTAGGGTTTTGGACGGGGGAAATGACAGAGTGAAAATGGGTAGCAAACATGTTGGCTTTTTCTTGAAAGGAAGTTGGCACTATGTTATTTGATCGTATAGGATATGTAGGGGAAAGGGGTTGGGTATTCGTCAGTCGTCGGAACGTGGGCCAACATTTTGAAGCATCGGGGGTGTCTGAAAGACGCGTGCAGGTGTTAGTCCAGTATTTGCGCTTTACAGCTTTTATATATGATTTGGCATGACGGTGGTGAAGACGGTGTTGGTGAAGGTCAGCAGGGTCACAAGTGCGGATATATGTACGGTAATAGTCATTGGAGAGACGGAGGAGTTTTAAGGCTTTTGTGGGTAATGGCAGTTTAGTTGGGTGGCGGGAATGGCGGGGGATATGAAGGCGATCGGCAGTCAAGAGGACAGTTTCTGCTTCCGATATGAGGGTTTGGAGATTGGGGAGGGAGGTTGGTGGTGTGGTTGTTTCTAGGAGTGAGGTGATGGTGTTTCGGTAGGCATTCCAGTTAGTTTTCTTATATTGAAGGGTAGGAGGGGGGCGGTTTGAATCTGTTGAGCGGGGGAATATGTTTGGAATTGACATGAGTGCAGGGAGATGGTCACTTCCGTTGTGAGGTAGGAGTTTGACTTTCGGGTTGGCACAGAGAGTGGGAGGCATGAGGATGACATCCGGGGTGGAATTGGTATGAGGAATGGTGTGAGCTGGGAAGGGAACCAGCACTCCTCGGGTTTGACGCAGCAAATTTTGGAAAATGTTATTATCTGTTACTTCTTCTTCTTCTTCTTCTTCTTCTACTTCTGCTTTTACAGCCTCATTGGACCACTTCAGTCAATCATTTCGTGGTCCTCTTCTTCAGTAAGTTTCCTTTCCGAGTCGCCCAGTTGCTTTTCATTCGCTCTGATCTTCTCAGGCGTTCCTCATCTGTAAATACCCTTTTTCTGTACTACGTTAGTCTATTTTAGCCTGAAATCTTATTTTTATATCTCTCAGTTTTTTTAAATTTTGTTTTGTTTTGCAAGTCATCCAAGGTTATTTCCAATTCTTTCATATCTTCTCTAATTTCCTTAATCCATCCTACTTGTTTCATATTCCAAAGTTTCACTACAATTTTTCTAGATAACCTGGTTTCTGGTGTCCTCATGATGTGACCAAAGAAAGAAAGCCGTTTCTTCCGAATAGTATCAGTGATGGGCTCCAGTTCTCTGTATACCACTTCATTTGGTACTATCCGCCATTGTCCATCTTTCTGATATTTTTTATTTATGCATGTTCTAGCTATTCTTCTTTCTACTTTTAAAATTTTGTCGATTCTGTTTTTCTGAGTAACTTTAAAAAGATTTTCACTTCCATGTGTCACCTCTGGTTGAACCACCGTCTTGTAATGTTTTGATTTTGTTGTGATTGATAGACATTTTCTTTTATATGTAGACCAAGTTAATGTTTGGACTTTTATCATTGTATTAGTTCTTTCTTGCCATGCAGGCTTCTCATCCAAGTTGTAAGTTGTAATTTCTCCTAAGTATTTAAATTGCTTCACTATTTTAACTTTCTTGTTATTTACTGTTATGTGATTGATTACAAGTGGATTTGCTACCATTATCTCTGTCTTTTCAAATGATATCTGTTACATTATATGAATTTATGTTAATATCTGCGACTAGTATATAGTTGGTGAAGGTACGATCGATATGTTGTAGAAAATCTATAGGTGGAGGGGTTCGAGGTAATAAGTATAGGGTGACTATGGTAAAAGTTTTGGAAGGCGCGAACATTTCAAGGATGAGATATTCTGAAAAGTTGTGTGGCCAGTTATAAAAATGTTGTTTTACTATTAAGTTACGGTGTACTCCAACTGCTATACCTCCCCGAGCCGCGCCAGACGGCCTATCAGCACGGTAGATAGTGAACGGGGGCCAGTACAGCTGTTGAATAGGGTTAAGGAAAGTTTCATTTAGGATGAAAATATCCGGGGAGTGCTGGTTGATGGCAAACTCAAAGGTCACCCGGTTGGCACGCAGAGAACGGATGTTATCATAGTAAATATGTAGTCATTTTAGCTTATAGGGGGAGCACTGGCAAGCGGAAAGAATGCATAATGCATTCTATTCCCTGGGTAAGCGATATCTACGTGGGTATGGAAAACCAACCGGGCCGCCATTTGAATGTGTTGGGTAATGAAGGGACGTTGGAATGGGAGACAGTTTTGCAGTACCGTAGACATGAACCGTATAATATTTTCTGTACTAAGGGAGGGAAGGGTGGAAGAGGGAGCGGGGGTGGGGAGGTCTTGGAAGATCACTGGGATCACGGTTTCTGGTTCGGCAGGAGTGGGGGGAGGTCTATTCTTGCACTTGTAGCTAAAGGCTGGATGGGGCAGGGTACAGTTTACACATTTTGGGTTTGCACGGTTATTACACAAATATGTTGGATGGTCCAAGCTGCATATGCCACATACCTGGGGTTGCACACAGGGTGCTCCTGGAGCATGATCATAACGTTGGCTTTTCTCGCACGTCATCCTTTGAGGGGCTGAAGCGCGGGAAGGCTCAACGTGGTGGCGCCTGGCATATATCAATGCTCCGTCCCTCAGAAGTGCGTCCAGAGTAGCAGCGTCCCGACTTAGAATTCTAACGATCGTCGTGGGTCTCGCGTTGTTTTTGATGCGGATGGCTCTGAAGATGGATGTCCTTGTTGGAGTAGTTGCTGGGCCACTTCGTCATCCGTATACAGCTGGTCGACTCCATAGATCACCACTGATAGTAGAAGGGTGCGGCGGGAGGGGGGGGGGGCATAGTGGCGGGAAGGTTGCAGACTGTATAGATTGGTGGCCCGCGTGCGGGGTTTTGATGTTATAGCCCTCTTTGGTTTTCTGAAGTTCAAGCTGGTATGATTGGAGATCGGGGGTGAAGGAAGATATTATTGTGTATAGGGAGCGAGGGTTTGCCTTGGCAAGATCCAGATCTGTTAATTTGATTATATAAAATGGGGCCGATGGTATGGGACAAGGTGTCACCTGACTCCTTTGACGTACTTGGGGGTGCAAGGCTGGAATTTTTGGTCATCTCAGCGAAGCTGCGGAGGTTGCCCAGCATGTAAGTAGGTACTGCTGGTTGCGAGAATGGTGAATGGTCTGTATTTAAAGATACTGCTGTCGTGGGACTGTTCATGGGCAGGTATTCGATGCCACTCAGTGTTCCTGTGTCTGGTGTCGTTGACGTGGATCCTGAAGATCTGGATTCATCGCCACATACGCGCTTTCGTTGATGGTATGGGCTGATGTAATCTTCTGGCCTTTGTGCACATTTGACTTGGGACGACTCCATTTGATTTAGTTCTGGATGGTCGAAGATGCTCGCACGCCTTCCAGTTTTAGACGGCGAAGATGATTCGCCCGACATCACAGATGATAATAATAATAAATCACTTATTGTTAGCAGAGATGTAGAACTTGTACACTGAACTGACACAAGACACAATAACTTCCTCACAGAGGTTTGATGATATAACTGGCGTACCAATTTGTTGTTTTTAGCAGAGTTTCCGGCACTTTTGAAGTAGACAGTGAGTGTTCGGCCAGAATGAATGAATGAATGAAGAGGAGTTATTTCATTCCCCTTCCCGGAAGACCGGGACGGGGCGGGCACCCAGCTCAACGAGGAGCTCTTGTGCCAAAGAACAAAGAAAAAGGAGGAGAAAAGGAAAAAATATAATTGAAAATATGCTAGGCATATGAAAAGAAAGGATTTGAGGGAGAAAAGCTGGCGCAGAGGAAACCCGCGACCCCCAAGCCGGCCCCCCCGGACGAGGCCCCCGCACCACCCGCCCAGACCTCACCCTACGTCGCCCCTTTTATTGAATAAGCATAGTAAAATACAAAACAGAGAACATACAGCTTTGTGGGTACAGAATAGGACAGTAACAGTTACATATCAGAAGAATAGATGAATGTTCAAATTGTCTGTTCAGTCTATTGTACAGCGAGAAATGTAAACACACAATGAAAATAAATGAACAGAACACAAACAATCGTCCAGAAATGGTAAAGTATGTCACATACTATGTGTGTTGATTTTCGTGTACGAGTGTGTCATTATGATTTTATCTGAAGAAGGATAGCTTTGGTAAATATAGCTTCAGAGTGGATATGTTACTAATCTTCTAATTTTTGTCGTCAAATTTCGCCATCACATATAAACTGGTTCCTTTTGGTGTATGGTTTTAACTCCATATTTGGGTGATATGGTGTCTGAATAGGGTTAGTTTGTCTCACAGCCACAAGGTGTCTCTGTTGGACTGAAACGTGTACTATCATTTGAATATAATTTGTATTGCTATGCGGAGCATTTAATTATCTGTAAATCAATAGGGCAATTTTCGTACATTTTATAATTTTACTATTTTGAATATTTAAAGTAATAAATGACGTTTAAAAAGTCCGACAGAATTTTCGTGAAATATACATTTTAGACAATATTGTTGTTTTACCAAATTACTATCATTGTATGTCTACCCCTTATTATTCCCGTTTTTCCAACGGGGTCGGGGATGAGATGCGATGGAAGTCATTGTGGCGGTGTTTTTTTTACGGCCGGATGCCCTTCCTGACGCCAACCTCATGAGAGGAGTTAATGAGAGATGAAATGAATGATGGTGAATGAAACTGGGCAAGGATGTGGAAGGAAGCGGCCGTGGCCTTTCAGAAGGTACTGTCCCAGCATTTGCCTGGTGTTGAAAATGGGAAACCACGGAAAACCATTTCGAGGACAGCCGACGCTGGGGCTCGAACCCACGCGTCTACCGAGTCAGCAGAGAGCTTGGTCCCATGACCTAACGCTGCGCTTTAGCCAGCTGAGCCACTACTGTCGGTATTTACCAAATTACTATCATTATTATTCAAAATTAAATGATTAATACGTCATAGCATTCATGATTGAGACGTTGCTAAGTGTACTCTTTACAACTACAATATTCGCGGGCGAAGCAGTGACGGGTAATGCTAGTTATATGTACAGGGTGAACCAAAAATGGCGCACTTGGAGGTCAGCATGCGATTCCTCATCCAATTGCCAGTCAAAAGTTTCAATAGAAAAATCGGATCGGATGCTGTTTGAAAACACAAGTATGAAAACGAGAAGCTGGCAACACTGTCACATTCTGCAGTGCATCGGAATGTATAGAGAATGCTCCGGCAGAGCGCCGAGTTCCTGCGACCTGCTTTTGGTCACGCTGCATGCAGTTATAGCGTTGCCAGAGCCTCCTTTCTGAACATGCATTTCTGTTAAACCTATTGGCGGGACTAGGTTTTGCAACATAAACTTTTGTCGTGAATTTCGGCGAGGAACCGCATGCCGACCTCCAAGTGCGGCATTTTTTGTTCACCCTGTATAATATTTGCAAATGGGGGTTATTTCCCGGTGGCAAATTGCACAATTACAGAAAATTACCAACAATAGCATCAAACACAATATAGACAATTCTCAATTTGGGAACTATAGTTACATCGTAGTATTTACACAGTATGCCTTCCTTCGGAGGGGAAGTAAAGCCGGCGGTCCCATGTCATAAATTTATGGCTTGAAAACGGACCTTCCACTAACTACACTTGTTTGAAGCCAAAAATGTAGGTTAGAATTGATAAAGCTACATTAGTTCCAGCGTTCACCACCAGTTGCTGACTGCGATGGCATCTAGTAGCCAAATTCGCAAGCTATGTGTCATGGACGGTAGTATTTGTTAGCAAAAGTAGGAAATACTTGAAATTATTTTCTGCAGTCCTTACTTGAATTAAAACAGATAACACACACTAATACAGCCATCACAATTAACACCAGTTATCAGACAGATTCTACACACACCCAAAGTACACGGGGCTACATGACCACATTGTCGCAGGCCCTAAACTAAGGAACCAACCAGTATTTTCAAACATTTCAATTTTCTCTTAAACACATCAATATGTTTGGGGAAAGGCTCCAAGACTGTTGCAGGTAATGAATTCCAATTAGCAATACCTCGATTAATGAAAGAATATTTTCCATAATTTGTACGCTACGGTCAGCCCTTAACTCTATGTGGATGATCTGCCCTGCTCAGGTAGATGGGATTTCCCAGCCGTTTGCTTAGTTTTTCCCATGCTGGCCGAATAGTGTTAAACATAGCGTATAGTCTGGATTTCGTACTATCTTCCAGAGATTCCCACCCTAGTTTTTTCTATCATTCGAGTTACACTACTTCGAGGATTTAGATCGTTGAGCACACACCTAGCAGCCTTCCTTTGTACCATCTCCATATTATTGACGATCCCTAACTGATATGTGTCCCAAACCGCTGAGCCGTATTCCAAGATTGGCATCACCAAGGTCAAATATCCTAATTCTTTTGCGGTAGAACTACTGCTCTTTAATACCCGCATTACAAAATGAAGTGACATGTACGCTTTGAAGACGACACAACCCACATGTGTACTCCATTTCATATCATTCCTTACATGGATGCCTAAGTACATATTTGCACGAGTCTTCTTCTACACGTATTTCCGAGCCGATATTATATTGAAAATCATGCCTTCGCCCTCTCCCTATTCTCGTAAGACTACAGTAACTCATATTAAACTTCATTTCGTCGACAACCGACCATTTATGAACCAGGTTGAGGGCAGTTTGTAACTGAGCGTTGTCTTGTGAGCTATGAATGTTTTGGTATATTACACAATCATCCTCAAACAATCAGCAGTCACTGCGATTCCCATTCGGTAGGTCGTTCATAAGTGCCAGAAATAACAGGGGCCCAATCACACTACCCTGAGGGACTCCTGACGTTATCAAAATGTCCTCCGAGAATACATTACCTATTTTAACATTTTGTGAGCGACCAGCCAAGAACTCTTGAGCCCATAAAATTACTCTTTTATCAATCTTCGTTGCCGCTAATTTACGGAGTAGTATGTCATGTGAAACGACATCAAATGCCTTCGCATAAACTGTAATTACGGCGTCAACTTCCACTCCTCTGTCTAGCGAGTCATTAATATCCTGAAAGAGTGATAACATTTGGCTCTCGCATGAGTACCCTTGTGAGTGCGACAGGCTTCGGCAGCCGGCACAGTTCATATCCTCGCCGCTAGATAGGGGCTTCATTCATTCCATTCCTGACCCGGTCTGTGACTGGAAGCAGGCTGTGGATTTTCATGAGTACCCTTGTTTAAATCCGTATTGTCTCCCATTAAGCCATGATAACCTTCCCCTCTGTTCCCTTAAGTAATCAGAAATAAGGTGCTCCATCTGTTTACCTATGATGGATGTGAGGCTAACAGGCCTATAGTTTCCCATTACCAATCTGTTCCCTCCCTTGAATATCTTAACGATTGCAGCTCAATTCCAGTCTTCCGAATGTTAGCAAAAGTAGGCAACAATAGGATACGATTGCTGCAAGAATCATTAAAATCGGTTGGCAAGAATGTCAGATATATCATTAAAATATTTAAAAGGATTAGCGTTTTAAATGTTTAGAATCACTAGCTATGATTACCCGTCGTGCACGGGTACATAGAGTAGAGGAAGGCTGTTTATGATGATAACTTCTAGGTCATCTCCCCGTCACCGAAGAAAACAAAGAAAAATGGAGGACAGCCTTACCTTCTAATCGTGGAGTAAATTGCACTGACACGATGTTCTGTGAAGAAATAAGTATTGCACATAGACCGCTCTCCAACACTGGAATCTATAGCAATAAATCAATGTTGGCACAAATAACAGTGGAGTTTGGGTGTTTTACTAATAAACCTAAAATGGCTGTTGAGCAAGCAAGGGTCCCCAGTATAGACAAAACCTATCTGGATATTGTGAATTAGAAAATAAAATATCCCGTCAAATACCTACTTATATTTGAACGGGGTAGGGAGGGTGCGGAGGAGGGGAGGGGGTAGGTAGGTTGTAGGTACCCATCGTGGTCAGAGCAGAAATGGTCTAACAACTTATGTCGAGCAGGTAAATGAGGATCGTGATAGTTGGATTTTGCGTATTTTGTATCTATATTTGTTTGGGTTTGAACTCTCGTGACTTTGGTTGGTCATTGTGATTGTAATGTTAGTGGGCACTCTACATTACCAGTGAGGTTCGCACTTTTATTTGTGTGCTGGTCAGGTGAGAGTTCTTGTTTATTTGTGGGATTAATTGTTTCTGTATTTGACCTGTTGTATTTGATTGTTTTGTGGTCTGCTTTCGGCAGACGAGTCCGCGAGCTCGTCATGAGGGGTGAGAGAAAAAATTGATCGAGTATCAGTACCATCTAGAGCCGGGCAAAAAGCTCTTGAGTTACGATCGGTCTCGTTGCACGAGAATTAAGAACGGAAATGCTGGTTCCAGAACTGGTATTACCGATAAAGTGGGCTCGATAACGATAATTCTCGTCATTATCGCTCGTTCTCGCTTGGGCAATATGGCGCTGCCTGAAGGCACTGAGGCTTGTTGTGTAAGGATTCAATGGAAATTGTTCATTCCGTTGACTGGAGTCGGCGAATTGGAAGAATAACTCAACTTCAACGATATCATATTAACAGACTACCTAAGGTACATTGAGCATATCATCCTAATGACATATCGAAGGAGAATTTGATCGTCAGTCGGTATTACTTGGTAATTAAATTTCAGCAAAAGAAAATTCTATTTGACGTGTACATATTGAGATTTTTTCGTGTAATATCACATTCAAGCACTATGTAACTTTTTCGTAATCGAACCTGAAAATTCATGCACTCGCTATATTACTAAAGCCCCTATGATGCAACTGTGTACTGTCGTATCATTTTTGTACTGGTAAAGTGGTCCACATAAACAATAAAACGTAACGAAAAAAAATTACTTCCTCTACCAAGTATCGAGCCCCAGTCCTTTTATTCATGAGTCCAACGCGTAACCAATTCAGCCACTGAGACTCTCATACACAGAGGGAAAATGTCACACACCTACAAGAGAAAACTTTTGTGTTGGATACTTGACTCTCTTTATCTCAAATGCTCCTACCCGTTTGAATAATATTCTCTAGTCGTCGGGCATACGAAAAAATAATGTTCGCCTTCAAGAATAAGATTGATTTTATCTTTCGTCATAATGGCTTTGCCATATGCAAAAGCCACCGCCATTTCAATCGCGTCCCTACGCACGTGCTCACACGTTGCATCATGGGTGATAGTGAGAGCAACGATATTACCTTGTGATCGAACGAGACTGTGGAGTAATGAGTTGTTCTCGGTGCAACTCCAAGGGCCGTCCCGAGGGTGCGCGGGGCCTTGTAGTCATGAGTTCGCGGCGGGGGAGGGGGTAGTAAATGTAAATTTTAGACTGTAAGCGGCTGTGTCGTACGGAGAGTGATGTTTTAAAATAAATAACAATTTTAGGCTTTTTTTTTCCTTAGTTGTTTACCCTCCAGGTTGGTGGAACCCACGGACTCAGCGAGGGAACTCACCACTACCGCCTCTACGGGCAGTGTCCTAGAGCTGGGAACATCTAATCGGAGGGGATACAACTGGTGAGGTGGGATTGGCACCTCGCCCAGGCGGCCTCACCTGCAAAGCGAACAGGGGCCTCATGAGGGAAGGTAATGGATGGTTAGGATGGATAGGCAAGGAAGAGGGAAGGAGGCGGCTGTGGCCTTGAAGAAGGTACCATCCCGGCATTTGCCCGAAGACGAAGTGGGAAACCACGGAAAACCACTTCGAGGATGGCTGAGGTGGTAATCGAACTCCCTCTACTCATTTGGAACACCCGAGGCTGAGTAGACCCCGTTCCAGTCCTCATACCACGTTTCAAATTTCGTGGCAGAGCCGGGAATCGAACCCAGGACCTCCGGGGCGGCAGCTAACCATGCTGACCGCTACGCTACGGAGGCGACCCTTAGGCTAATTAAAACTCATTTTATTACATTTCTAGTTTCTAAACAAACCTCAACAAATAGGATAATCATAAAATTGGATACAGGAAGCGCCTGATCAGATAAAAGCAACAAGCAATATCTATGGAAACCTGATATAACTAGCGGATCCGTGCGAGAACGCTCGCATAATGGGTTGTGTGCGTCCCCATGTGTACAGACTACCCGCTCGGTTTAGTGCACTGCGGGCTGTAGGCGACAGAGTTCTCGCAGGGGCTATCGTCTTGTTTATTTGTTTAAAAGCACTTTATAAACAAATAAATTATTTCCGTTGACTGTCCAAGAAATGTAAGATTTTTCCTATAATATTGAGACGATTTGGAAGATTTTGGTACAAACCACACCTTCTAACTCCTTCTGGTTTAGGAGCTTGAGTTTTGTGATACTTAGCGTATTATATAATAAGATGAGCTAACACAGGTGTTTTTTTTTGGCGTAAATGATATACAGTATTATGGAAAACGAAGCATGTGCTTAATGTATTTTCTTACCCAAACGCACATAATTAATAATAATACGCAATCACGTTTACATATTTCAACATTTCTACGACAATACAGTTTTTCATAAACTAAACTACTAAAAGTGCTATAAGTCAACTTTCACCAATAAATATGAGCTGAACGGCCCCTTTGTTAGGGAAATAATATGGTTTACAGGGCAGGCTTTAAAAAAATCTGCTTTTTGCTTAGAATTTAAAGCTTTTTATTTACGTAAAAGGCACTTTGCGGGCCTTTGCTAGGGCAAAAGTGCTGATTAAATCGTTCATTTCTAATTTTTTGGCCGTTTCACATTCGACTGACAGAGTAGCCAAACCGTTCAGACGCTCCTGCGCCATCGTTGATCGCAAATAGTTTTTGATTAGTTTCAAAATAAAATAACTCCTTTCACCCGAAGCAACCGTTATAGGAATCGTAAGCATAATTCGATAGGCCTTCGTTATATTAGGATAGGACTCCTTTATCGGGGCTAAGTACTGTAGTGCACTTAGCGCACCTCTTACAGATAACGGAACAGCGTACCTAAATAATTGTAGCTCCAGAAAAAGATCTTCTGATCCAAATCTTCAAGCTTCCCGTCTTTTAGAAAATTAGAGAGTGTTTGACAATGGTCTTTCAATTGCTTTTCCTCCAAATTGGAAAGCTTGGAAGGATCGAAAAGAAATCCAAAGTATTCCGAAAAGAAATTAACTTCGTTAAATTTATTTTCTACGCAGCTCAGTGCAGTATCTACGACAGACAAAAAGTAATTTACGCGAAATTTATTTTCAGCTTCTTTTTGCAGTCCCTGTTCGTTTTTTTTCCACCTGTTGATCATTTTGCTGATTTATTTCATGAAAGAACCCTTTGCGATTGCCTTGACAGCGAATAGAAAATGTATTTGCTTAGACCAAAGTATCCAATACACTAGCGGTGTACATTGCACTGTTAAAGCCAGTGTTGCTATAATATTGAAAAAACAAGATGTTCAGTAAAGAACATATAGCCAACTTTCTCCTAAATGTATGGGTATTGTTATAACTCTTTGTCCTTTTCGAGGAGTATAATTGAATATTGATTGTAGTAGCTTGTTGAAATACAACGTGCTATAGGGATATTAAACAAGAATATGAGGTGGCCTTTGCTAGTGCTACCTCCGTAAAAAAAATCTTTCAATTTGGTTTCACCGTGTTTGAATTGATATGGGGAATGGATTTGCACACATACATGGCCGCTATTTGCAAACTATTGGGCTGATGACCTTGTAGTCAGTCATAAGATGCTTTCCACAAAAAGGCATGTTGTTGCAAAATCTGGTAGAGATCAAATTACTAGGATGGTCGTAATTTGATCTAAGCTTTAACATTTGGTTGTCCGTCATTCCGTTTCCGTCAAGATGGCGACGATATAAAACACGACACTGAGGTGCCCTTTGCTAGTGCTACCTCTGTACCAAATTTCGTTCAATTCAGTTTCACCGTGTTTGAATTGATAGGGGGAATCGATTTGCACACATACATGGCCACCATCCGCTAAATATTAGGCTAATGACCTATTAGTTTGGCCAGAGGATGCTCCCTCCATAAAGGTATGTTGTTGCAAAATTTGGTAGAGATCGGATGATTAGCTTAATCGTAATTTGATTTAAGCTTTGAACATTTGTGTGGCCGCCATTACGTTTCCGTCAAGATGGCGGCGATATAAACATGACACTGAGGTGCCCTTTGCTAGTGCTACCTCTGAACTAAATTTCGTTCCATTCGGTTTCATAGTGTTCGAATTAATCAGGGGAATCGATTTTGACGCAAAGATGGCCGCCATCCGCAAACTATTAACCTAATGACCTATTCGATTGGTCAAAGGATGCTCCCTCCATAAAGGTATGTTGTTACAAAATTTGGTAGAGATCGGATGATTATGTTAGTCGTAATTTGATTTAAGCTTTGAACATTTGTGTGGCCACCATTACGTTTCTATCAAGATGGCGGCGATATAAAACATGACACTGAGATGCCCTTTGCTAGTGCTACCTCTGTACAAAATTTCGTTCCATTCGGTTTCACCGTGTTCGAATTAATAGGGGGAATCGATTTTCACACAAAGATGGCCACCATCCGCAAAATATTAGGTTGATGACCTATTAGTTTGATCGAAAGATGCTCCCTCCTTAAAGGTATGTTGTTGCAAAATTTGGTAGAGATCGGATAATTATATTAGTCGTAATTTGATTTAAGCTTTGAACATTTCTGTGGCCGCCATTACGTTTCCGTCAAGATGGCGGCGATATAAACATGACACTGAGGTGCCCTTTGCTAGTGCTACCTCTGTACTAAATTTCGTTCCATTCGGTTTCACCCTGTTCGAATTAATAGGGGGAATCGATTTTGACATAAAGATGGCCGCCATCCACAAACTATTAGGCTAATGAACAATTAGATTGGTCAAAGAATGCTCCCTCCATAAAGGTATGTTGTTGCAAAATTTGGTAGAGATCGGCTAATTATGTTAGTCGTAATTTGATTTAAGCTTTGAACATTTGTGTGGCCGCCATTACGTTTCTGTCAAGATGGCAGCGATATAAAACATGATACTGAGGTGCCCTTTGCTAGGGCTACCTCTGTACCAAATTTCGTTCCATTCGGTTTAACCGTGTTTGAATTGATAGGGGGAATCGATTTTGACACAAAGATGTCCGCCATCCAAAAACTATTAGGCTAATGACGTATTAATTTGATCAAGGGATGCTTCCTCCATAAAGGTATGTTGTTGCAAAATTTGGTAGAGATCGGATAATTATGTTAGTCGTAATTTGATTTAAGCTTTGAACATTTGTGTGGCCGCCATTACGTTTCCGTCAAGATGGCGGTGATATAAAACATGACACTGAGGTGCCCTTTGCTAGTGCTACCTCTGTACCAAATTTCGTTCCATTCGGTTTCACCGTGTTTGAATTAATAGGGGAATCGCGTTTGACATAATGATGGCCGTCATCCGGAAACTTTTAGGTTAATGACCTATTAATTTGGTCAAAGAATGCTTCCTCCATAACGGTATGTTATTGCAAAATTTGGTAGAAATCGGATGATTAGGTTAGTCGTAATTTGATTTAAGCTTTGAACATTTGTGTGGCCGCCATTACGTTTTCGTTAAGATGGCGGTGATACAAAACATGACACTGAGGTGCCCTTTGCTGGTACTACCTCTGTACCAAATTTCATTCCATTCGGTTTCACCGTGTTCGAATTAATAGGGGGAATCGATTTCACACAAAGATGGCCGCCATCCGCAAACTATTAGGCTGATGACCTATTAGTTTGGTCAAAGGATGCTCCCCCCATGAAGGTGTGTTTTTGCAAAATTTGGTTGAGATCGGATGATTAGGTTAGTCGTAATTTGATTTAAGCTTTGAACATTTGTGTGGCCGCCATTACGTTTCTGTCAAGATGGCGGCGATATAAAACATGACACTGAGGTGTCCTTTGCTAGTGCTACCTTTGTACCAAATTTCGTTCAATTCGCGTTCACCGTGTTCGAATTGATAGGGGGGGGGGACAGACATTCAGAGTACACACACTCACACACACAGAGACTCTCTCACACACACACACACACACACACACACACACACACACACACAGACAGACACACTTTTTTTCGCCCTGTGTTGATCTCATAAGACTACTTTCATTTTTTGCAAAAATCGAAAGTAGGCTAATGACTTTAGGCCCTGCAGTTCGGTTAAAGCCGTATCTAACGAAGTCTTCTCAGATTGAAGAGTTGTACTAGTTGAGTTGAGTTTGAGTCTTCAGTCTTTTGACTGGTTTGATGCAGCTCTCCATGCCTCCCTGTATTGAGCTAATCGTTTCATCTCTACATAGCTCCGACACCCTACATCGGAGGCAATCTGTTTAACATATTCTAACCTTGGTCTACCCCTACAGTTTTTGTCCTCGACCCATCCTTCCATAACTAAGCTTGCTATTCCTGGGTGTCTTAGTATGTGTCCTACCAACCTATCTCTTCTCTTCATTAGCAGTCGCCAGAAACATCTCTCCTCTCCCACTCGTCTTAATACCTCTTTGTTTGTAACCCTATCTACCCATCTGATCTTCATCATTCTCCTGTAACACCACATTTCAAATGCTTCAATTCTCCTCTTTTCTGCTGCACCAATAGTCCAAGTTTCACTTCCATAGAGCGCCACACTCCAGACAAAAGCTTTCAAAAATGACCTCCTAATACCTAAATCTATATTCGATGTCAGCAGATTCCTTTTTTGTAGAAATGCTTTCTTTGCCTGAGCCAACCTACTTTTAATATCCTCTTTGCTTCGTCCATCACTGGTTATTCTGCTTCCTAAGTAACAGAAGTCTCCTACATCCTTCAGCTTTTCACCTGCCAATTTGATCTCCATAGAGGTTTCTGATTTATTTCGGCTGCATTCCAGTATTTTTGTTTTACATTTATTTATTTTCATCATGAATTCTTTCCGTAAGACGGAGTCCATACCATTCAAAAACTCATTCAAATCCTCAGGCTTGTCGGCCAAGATGACGATGTCATCAGCAAATCTCAGAGTTGAAATTATTTCTCCTTGAATCTTCACTCCCACTTTAAATTTTTCTCTAATTTCCTTCATTGCTTGTTCAATGTAAAGATTGAAAAGTATGGATGATAAGTTGCAGCCTTGCCTTACACCTTTCTGAATACCAGCTTCTCTCTCATGTCCTTCAACTCGAATGACTGCTGTCTGGTTTCTGTACAGATTGTATATCACCCTCCTATCCCTGTACTTTATTCCAATTGATTTCAAAATGTCAAACAATTTAGTCCAATCAACGTTATCAAAAGCCTTTTCTAAGTCTACAAAAGCCATGAACGTTCTCTTATCTTTCCTTATTCTACCTTCTAAAATCAGCCTAAGACTTAGTACAGCTTCCCTTGTTCCTACATTTCTCCTGAAACCAAACTGGTCTTCACCCAACTCCGTTTCTATCTGGCTTTCAATCCTCTTGTAAATTATTCTAGACAGGATCTTTGAAGCATGAGTAATCAAGCTGATTGTACGGTAATCTTCACATCTGTCAGCTCCCACTTTCTTTGGTATAGGGATGATTACATTCTTCTTGAAATCAGGGGGTACCTCACCTGTCTCATAAATCATACACACCAAGTGAAATAACCTGATCAGACCTTCATCTCCTATGCAGCGTAGCAACTCAATCGGTATATCATCTATGCCTGGTGCTTTGTTCCTGCCTAAGTCCTCTAATGCTCTGTCAAATTCTGATCTCAATATTAAATCTCCTTTTGCATCCTCATCAATTTCCTCCTCCCTTTCCATTATATGATTCTCAATCTCCTTTCCCTTATACAAACTCTCTATGTAAGCTTTCCATCTCTCAACCTTTTCTTCCCTATCTGTTAGAGGCTTTCCATTTGTGTCCTTAATATTACAGCACTTAGTCTTCTTTTCCCCAAAAGTATTCTTAATCCTTCGATAAGCTGTGTCTACTTTTCCTAATTTCAGACAATTTTCTATACCTGCACATTTCTCTTTCAACCATTCTTCTTTCGCTTCCTTGCACTTCTTGTTAACCTCATTTCTCAGATGTCTGTATTCTGCTTTCCCCTTTTCATCTCTTACATTCTTGTGCTTCCGCCTTTCATCCATCAATTCGAGTATATCCTGAGTGATCCACGGTTTTCTACCTATTCTCTCTTTCCTACCAATGTTTTCTTCTGCGGATTTTGTTATTTCATTCTTCAAAAGTGCCCATTCGTCTGCAATTGAAGTTTGTTTAGGGTTTTTCATTAGTCCTTCCTTTATACTCTTCTTGAATCTTTCGTTTACATCCTTCTCTTTCAGTCTGTCTATTGCCTACCTTTTTGGCATTTGACTTTTCTTCAGTTTCTTCAACTTTAATCTGCATTTCATTACAACCAGATTGTGATCAGAGTTTATGTCAGCACCAGGATATGTTTTACAATCCAAAATCTGGTTTCGAAACCTCTGCTTGACCATAATGAAGTCGATTTGGTAACGCCCTGTATCCCCTGGTCTCATCCATGTGTATATTCTTCTATTGTGGTTATTGAATAAGGTGTTAGTTATGACCAATTCATGCTCGGTGCAGAATTCTACCAGCCTGCTTCCTCGATCATTCCTTTCACCTAATCCGAAATCTCCTACTATCTTCCCTTCTCTCCCTTTTCCTACCACAGCATTCCAATCTCCCATTACTATAACATTTTCATCACCCTTGATATACCTCAGAATTTCGTCTATTTCCTCGTAGACCTTTTCAACATCCTCATCATCAGCTTGACTGGTAGGCATATAGACTTGTACCACTGTCGTGCAGGTAGGTTTTGTATTGATTTTTGCTACAATAATCCGTTCACTATATTGCTCATAATATTCCACCCGCTGTCCAAGTTTCCTACTCAATATGAGGCCAACCCCTGCTTGGCCATTGTTTGATTTAGTGCTAATGACCCTATAGTCTCCTGACCAAAAGTCCTGTTCTTCCTTCCAGCGCATTTCACTAATCCCAACCAAATCCAACCTTAACCTATCCATTTCCCTTTCTAAGTTTTCTAACCTTCCACTTCCTAGCAGACTTCTAACATTCCACGCTCCGATCCGTAGAATGTCAGATTTCCTCTTTGTCATTTCTGTGATGTTAACCCCCTCTCGAGTAGTCCCCACCCGGAGATCCGAACGGGGGACTAGTTTACCTCCGGATTGAAATTTTACAAGGGAGGAGGCCATCATCACATGTAATTATGCATAGAGAGGTGCATATCCTCGGGAATAGCATACGGCTGTAGTTTCCCGTTGCTTTCAGCCGTGCAGCAGGACGCAGTGTAGCCGTTATTGGCTTATATTATCAATATCTTAACCGTCTATAAGACTAGTAAAGAATTGATTTATTCTGAAAGGCTGCTACTCCCTTTCAGAATAAGTAAAGAGCAATTCTACTAACAAAAATTATTATTTATAAACATAATATATTACAAATTGACTTAACAGGCACTTATGAATAATTGAAATACTATCAATTCACTACTTACAAAGTGTGAAATTGAGTTCACAGAAAATAAAATATCGTACCAGATAACGAGGCTTAAAACAAATTCATACGAACTTGTATGAAGCAACAACGATTGGGCCTCTGACCGGATAACAGGATCTTTGGTAGTTTCTGTCACTTTTTCTAGAGCTTCGTTTACTTTGCCTAACTGGTACCTGATGGGCTTGACACTGTCAATTCTCTATTCCCATCTCGCGTTAGATTAAGATTTTTAGTGTGATGAGGCCAGGACATAGTTCGCACAAAATGTGCCACCTTTCCGTGGAAGCTACAAACAAAGTGTACAGACGCTGAACTATACTAAGTTAAGATTATGTGCAACACATGCCATGAGCATTGCTCGTTTGTTAATATTGTTTTACTTGCCTCTGCACTCCCTTATACTTGGCCTTCATATTAGCACCGTTGTCATACGCTTGTCCCCTACAGTCCATGATACTGTTTAGCTTTTAAGGGCTGAAACTGTGTACAAAGGGGTGTAGTGTGTTGGGATGTCTGGGAGCTGATTACGGGGGTGTCGTCTAAGAGGTTGTTGGAGGATCGGATACTTAAATTAAATGTAACACGGGGGGAAGCTTCCAGATACGCAGGATGTCTGGTAAGCACAGGGTTAGGGGTGCTCTCAATCAGTCAAGGCGGATCAGACCGATTGAGTAAGATCGTGCTTTTACTGTGTGAGGGAAGTGCGCGCAATCGCAGAGTAGAATGGAACTGCTGAGTAGCGGCTTTACTTCAAGTCGGAAGACGAATTAATTACCGACTGTTTACAAGCATGCAATTAAATAATACTAGTGAATCAACTAGGTCGGGATTTGGGGGTAGACGGTTAGCGTGCAAATAAAATAAACTATGAGACCAATGGTGCTAGGATTGAGTAGTTTAATAACTACTAGGCGTGAAGTACCAAGACTTCACTAATCAGCTCTAGTGCGTATAGATTCCAATACTGGACAAAGGCGATAACAAATCATAATCAGGGGTGAAGGTGGGAATTAGTGTAAGGAGTAACTCCTGAGCACACTTTACCTGAGTTCGGTGTCCGTCGAAGATGATGACAGGACAAGACCCCGGTGCCTGAGATGCTTGCCAATGTATAGTGTCGCACATACCTGACCCACATATTGGTTACTGCTAGTGTTGGGACATGATGGTGTAATGAGTATGGCGTGTTGTTGTTGATTCCTCTATTGTTTGTGTATTATGTTGTACTAGAAATAGGGTCTGAAGGGTGTGTTGATGGGGGTCAGATGGTGTTAGTTTGTTAGGGGTACAACCCTATGAGATCCATATAGGATCTTAGGGTCGTAACAATATCAAGATCATTATCCTCCAATACTCCCTCTAAAACCTCAGCTAACCCCTTTCCCGTAGTGTCGTGTACCTCCAAAAACTCAAGGACCGACCCAAGTTTTGTCAACAAACTGACTTTAATTCAGACGATCCAGATTCAAGTAATTAAGTTAATACCCCCCGGGGGGTATTCATTACTTGGATGTATGGGGGGGGGGTCCCCCATACAAACACAGCATATTTTACATTGTTGGCTTATTTTAATTTGGGCTGGACTGAATCAAACACACTATCTTTATTTTTATGTAATCCTCAAATCCTAAGGTTTGTCAGTTAGGCACTCAGTTGTGTGAAGGAAGCTTTTTCTGGACTTCATTTATGAAAAAAAAAATGGCGTGAAGCGCGGGGCCTTGCGCGACCGCACCTCTGGCGCCGCCCTCACGACGGCCCTGGCAACTCCCGCCGCACGATTTTCACTGAAACTGTCATTTCTTTGGCATTTATGGACAAATCAGTGAGGTGTTTGCACTGACATGATTAATACACCGCATGCCACAAACTGGTATTGCTTTCAAGCACAAAATCAGAGGTTTTAGTATATGAAATTATTTTAAACATTTTAAGCGAAATATTTTGCAAGTGTATTTTCACCATCGTTGCTAATTTTGGCACTATAGCTGCCTCGAATAACAACCAGTTACAAAGTGGAGAAGAAGATTGAAAGTATTCTTTAAAGCAAATTCCTAGTCAGTAGGGCTAATAATTCATGAGCCAAACACGTGAGACTTTCTTTCAGCTCTTCTCCGCTACGTCCATTATTTGAGTTTTATTTTACTTCAGGGGCTATAACATCGTGATCATTTTGGTGTTCTTGTGTTTCAAGTTTGTCTAATAACCTGAGTTATTATGGTGTCTGTAGTAGTGTGTGTATATTTGTAATTGAGGGTAGGAGTGGTAAAGAGGTGACAGTGGCCTTGAATTACGAACCATGTCACAGAAGGCGGGTAGATATTTGATGTTGAATACGGTCAAGTAGGCTTCAAATGTTTATATTAATTTCAAATTTATGCCTGCGCGTTTGATGCAAAACGCCATCCTATTAAATATTAAAAATTCATGCAGATACTTGAACCAAAACTGACATCCATTTATTTGTCAAACAAGAAAACAAAAACACTTAAAGATAGAGCTTCATTAATCTAAATGATAGACGATATACTGCGTGAACATGATCACTTCCAATCTTCTCTAATATATAAAAGTGAAAGTCTATATGTGGGTATGTATATTTGTTCCGTATACAAATCTATACCGTTCCACCAATCTCAACCAAAGTTTGCATACACATAGTTCAGGACCCAGAAGAAACCACTGGCTACATGAATTTTCGATAGTCTTTCTCATTCTTCTGATATCGGCCTATTTGCTCTCGAGCAAAGGCTAATAACGTCAGAAAATTAACTTATGAAGGAAAATCAAGGCCGGCCATCTCCATGGCAACAGAAGCACAAGACGGGTCCACCAAGTTTCCATCTATCTCGGTAAGAGGCCATGCCACTTAATTTTCTCAACGGCAACAGTACCTCAAGAAGTGATCACATGTTTCCACCTGTCTCTGTAAGGGGCTATGCCACTCCATTTCCTCCATGACTACAGTAGCTCAAGACGTAAACACCAGGCCATGGGCCTCCATTGGCTACCCAAACCACGATAAGAACATTAGGAATCTGAACGCCATAAAAATCAGAATACGTAGTTTTTTAAAATGTTATTAACAGGGGTCGATGTAGGGAATGAAAATTTTAAAAAACAACTACACCGGCTAACCCTGCACGCAGCCTAACGTAACAACGGCCATAGGTATCACGAAACTTAGTATTAAGATTAAATGAGCTTAAATGATTCTGTTATTGTTGATTGATTTAGAGGCTTGGCGACATCATGGCATTGTCGCCCCATGAACTTAAGTGTGTGTGATATTTTTTTGATAACCTGTGTTACTGTGATGGCTGTAGTAGCGTGTGTGTTTGTAATTCAGGTGACGATTGAAAAGGAGGTTGCTGTTGCCTTCAGTTAGAACCTATCCCTGCATTTGCTTCGAGTAGAAGTGGGAAACCATGGAAAACATTGTAGCAGTAATTAATGCCCCATGTTGGTAGCGACAAGTGTAACAGTTTTGCTAGCCCACACGTTGAGCGACAAGTGTAACGGTTTGACTGCCCCTAACTGTTGGGTGATAAATGTAACTGTTTACCTTTGCCTAAGCTATGTTGTTTTAATGGGCGCCAAGACCTCAACGCAATGTTGAAATCTAAATTTGTATTTAACAACGTCTAGCTCTGGTAGAACACCTTCAAGAATCTATTCACTCAGATCGTGGTATGATTTGATCATTAACCCAACAAACAATTGTATCAGGAGAAGGAATTGGTCTATATCTAATGCTACCTACTGAAAGCAAAGATTGCATTGTAAAAGAAATGAATTTATTATATAAAACAAGTATAGCAAAATTAATAATAATAATAAGTTTAAAATTTAAATTGGAGCGTTGCGATTTTAATATTACCGATAGAAAATTATGTGAAAACGGAGTCTGATAAATTATTGATTTTACTCTTATTCCCAAGCTATGAAGTTACTGAAATATGAAATATAAAACAAAGAGAAATGAGAGATTGCGTATTTCTGCGTCATTCGCGCTTACCACTGGAAATTGCCAAAGCATTTCCCTCGTACTGGATGATGCTGTGTGCTTCCCCACAGTCTCCTGGACGTCGTCATCTCCGTCGATATTTGATGATATACTTGTAGATTTGGTGACTTTATGGTCCTAACAACGGAGCCATACCCTCGTACAACCACACTGGTTAAGTTTTAAACAGATAGTTCTCCACTCCACGGAACATTGGAGCGACACACACTTGCAACCGAACTAGTCAAGTCTTTCACAGATTGTCCCCCACTCCACGGAACATCGGAGCGACTCCCGCGTGCAACCATACTCGGCAAGTTCTACACAGATTGTCCTCGTTCCACGGCGCGCCGAACAATATATCTACACGTCGGCTCCCCACCTCGATACCGACTTCCAGCATACGTGGTCTCCACTCATTGGCTCTTCTCTACGCTCTACTTCCCCTTCTCTGGCTCATTACACACGGCGCGCGGATGATGAAGTCGATTTTCGTTCAAACTATCCGCCTTTTCTTGACGCTGCGACCCAAGCTTGCGTAATACTTCTTGACAAGAATCAGCCTGTACCTGAATTTCCAGTGAGTCATGTCTCTCATAATATCCTAACTGACGAAACTCCGTAAAATTCCGTAATCACATAATTTTCTATGATATTGTCGTTCGTAATAATTTGCTTGATAGCGTTTTCTAAGACATAGAAAACCTATCTGTATGCTTATAATTTTTATAAAATGCTCCGAAAATATCTTAACAATTATTATAATAAATTAATAATAATAATAATAATAATAAATTAACATGAAAAATTCTCTTGGCTGAACAATTTGCCGCGTAAATAAATATAGAATGGCTTCCTACTGACTTATGCCAGTGGCATAAAAAACCCTCGAAAAACACGTTACATATTCGCCTCGGATCATCGGATGATTTACCGTGACGACGGTCCATTATCCGATTATCCCAGACACGTTAATAAACCTCATCCAAAATACCTATAACATAAATGAAATCACCCTAAATTACAGATAATTTTTCTTCACGTATTTGCGTCAAAGTTTGTTGTCACTATGGATTGCACTTTGCAACCAGTCCAATGTTTTACATATAGAATAGTGTTCCACGGATATTTCCGCCTCTCAAATTTCTCTATGTTGGAGAAATAGACATAATTAATGTGTGAGCACTATGTATCTATGATGTCATATCACACGCATTGAAGGTGTTCTGATATATTTATATCACCATAGAACTTCCTAATTTCTCTGGAGGTCCCTTCCTTATGGTGAAATTTAATCTCACTTATCACTGAGCACACGATCACACTATTGTGCCAGCGCATCGTGACCATAATACTTGATCTCTCTTTATAAAAGATGAAATTAATATTGACTTCTGAAAAAAAAAACAGTAAATGCGCATTACATATAACACCAAATATTTCTGTGCTGTAATCGCCCTGTCTTGTTAAGTTCCCGTAGACCATATTCTACTTAATACTAGTTCTCAACTCAGACCAGTTCTCCTCACACAAATGAAACCATTGTACAAATTACCTTAAATTACTCACTTAAAAATCTTACATGGCGAGGCCGTAAACAGAAATCACGTGTGCCGTTATGTATGAGTTTCATGAAGGACTGTCTCGCATTCTGATGGCCCATCTTTTGTCCCGTGGACGCCTTAAGCAAAAATACCCTGTCCAAGCGCTCACCCATCTCTTGGGGACAAATGGGAATTCACCAGCGCTACCAAATTCTGGCCTTGGTGTATCGAGACATTTTAGTGCTCAAGAGCATCCGACAATCCCGTCATATTTCCCTGTACCTTAAAAACTCTCATTTACTTACATACTACCCCCCTGTGTGACTTCTGATACGCCTGCCTGGAAGACCATCTCCTCCCACGCACCAAATACCACACTTATTCATTTGATAGGCTGGCTCGCCAGCTAAACATCCTCACTTTATGACACATACTTTCGGAGACTATGTATATTATACGTCCCGTATAATCTGTTTCCCTCACTATTCTCCAGCACATATGCTGTGTTCCCAATACGTTTGGAAACTATAAATGTAACTGCGTCACCTGCTTCCAACCTTGCAAGTGGCTCCCTTTAAATGAACGTCATCACGCTGCTCTACTAGCATATTTCTCAGTGTCTGTAACGATGCCCTGTTGCTACTGTCCACACATGCTAACCCTACTTTCCTCTGGTGTAACACCTCTACTCGACACTCTATGACCTAAAAATGTCACTTCTGACTGACAGAATGACGACTTAGGCAGCTTCAAAGTGAACCCTGCCTGATCTAACTTCTGAAAAACTATATCTAAATGACGAAGATGCTCCTCAAAACTGCGTGAACTAATTACCATATCACCTATGTAAATGGTTACAAACTCTCCTGTGTCATCCCCTAATGCGATGTTTAAAGCCCTAATTAAAGCTGCTGAACTACTCTTTAACCCTTAAGGTGTTCTACAAAATTGATAAAGGGTATATTTATGACTAAAAGCTGTAAATGGTCTATCTTCGTACATAAGTGGCACTTGCCAAAAACTGGAACTCAAATCTACACAAGTGAAATACTTCTTCCCCTCAAATGTTTGCATTAATTCCTCTATTGACATAGATTTCAGCTGATCTGAACTAATTCTACTGTTAACCAAACGAGCGTCTAAACAAATACGAACCGTACCGTCGGTCTTGGGTACCGTGATCAAAGAATTAACATATGGACTGTTAGAGTGCTCAATAATCCCATCTTCAAGCATCTGGTTAATTTGTGCCTCAACTGCACTCTGATAAGTGAAAGGTACAGGATATCTATGTCCTGTGAATACTGACCTATCAATAACGTTCAATGAATGTGTATAGCAATTGGCCATACCAATGCGATCCTCAAAAACTCTCCTATTACACAATAACACATCATAGAGCCGAACACATTGTTCCACCTCTATATTTCCCTGAAATGCAGCATCACGTAACGAGTCCTTTAGACTTCCGTTCGTAATCACACTGCCCACAAAACATGGAGAACCCCGCTCTACGGCTGGCGATATCTCATTTAAAGTACAAATCACACCTACAATACTACTTCTCTGAATATGGTCATTGAACGCTACTTCTACTTCAGAATCTCCCCATTTCAATTTCAAACTCCCTACATCATAACATAAGTTACCAGACACTCTACTTAGCCACTCTGAACCCAAGATAACACTGAATACTAAATTTGGAATTACAAGGCAAATCTGCTTCTCTACATGATTATTAATTTTAATGTCTACTAAAACTTGCTTAGAAATTACTTTAGACCTCTTCCCAACAGCTGTGATAACAAAAGTGCTTTTAATTGGCATCTCCTCAAAATTTACTCCAGTTCCTTTCATTTTATCATAAAATGCACTACTTATGCAACTCTTCATACAACCACTATCAATTAAAACATCTGTGTACGCCTCGGACACGTTAAATTTAACTATGGGGCTCTTACTAACCACTTCCTGAATAATACCTTCATCATTTAGTTCATGTAATAATTCATTTCTTACATTTAGGTCATAGGGTTCCTGTATAATTGTATGGACAGGGCATGCTACAGACTGAGATTCTGACCTTACTTCGCAGCCTGGTTCGCGTTTAAAGAACCGCTACAGCTGGCCGTAGTACTACTAACTACTGAACTGGTCTGGTTGTTCTGGGCTGTGTTGTCATTGTTTGGCTGTACATTACTACCACTAGGCTGTCCTCTTCCTTGACCCCTATTCTGGTTGTTATTATTGTCATTATAATTTCTCCCTTGATTTCCCCTGAAATCATTGTTTCTCCCTTGATTTCCCCTGTAATCATTGTTCCTCCCTTGATTTCCCCTGAAATCATTGTTCCTCCCTTGATACTGATTACCATAGCCATTTCCTCTGTTCTGATTTAGCTGATTATTATTATTTCTATTTTGAGCGTTGGCCCCTTCGCCACCGTTCCCTTGAACTTCTTGATGCCTGGCTTCATTAGGTCTATTATTATTATTACCCTGGTTCCGATTGAAATTGTCCTCATAACCCCCTCTCCCTAGTGCATCAAATGTGCTTAACAAATTTTCTACTTGTGATATTGTCTTTACATTCTGGATACAAGCAGCCTCCTTGATCCTATAGGGAAAGTGCCTAAGTAGCAACCTCACCACATCACTTTCCTCCTTCAACCCATCCAGATATTTACACACTAATACCTGCCCTAAAATGTATTCGGTCATGGTGGAGCTTCCTTTAGGGTTACATTTACCACACACTACTCCCTCACGATGCTGCGACTGAATAACCTCATTCCAGAACTTTTCACAGAATTTCATTTTAAAGTCATTAATATCAGTAAACTTGTCTCTGTAGACAGCAAACCAATTCCTCGTTTCCCCCACAAACACTTGTTCTAAAATTTCAACTACCTGGCACCACTCAATACTACCATCTTCCAACCTCTCCCCAAATTTATTTTCTATAGAATTCATGAACTCCATTGGGCACCCTTGTCGATTGCTGAACTTCCCCAATTCTACCTCCCTGTGTGTGCTATTCACAAAAACTGGCCTATTCTGACTATTTTCTTGCCTGATCCTAGCTTTTAATTTTAATTCTAATTCTGCGATTTTCTCCTCAGCCTTCCTCTCAATACTGTTTACTGTTAATTTAATGTTTCCTTCTGATTCTTCTACTTTATCATATAGCTTTGCTTGTTTCTCCTCAATCTTGCTAATGCTCTCTCTATTACTCTCTCTTAAATCATTTACTTCTGCAACTATTTGCGAGTGGACTTTCTCAATTCTACCCCCCAGCTGTTCATTAACCTCTTTAGTTGCTACCTGAATTTTATCAATTTCTCCCCCCAATTGCTTTTTGACCTGCTGTGTTTCCAGTTCTTTTAAATTTTCAGCCTGTGTACTGATTCTAATTTCTAACTCCTCCTGTACTTTTCCTAATTTCTTGTCTACATCTGCAATGATCTCCTTAACCTTCTCTTCCATTACTCCTCTGATTTCTCCTCTAATCTGCTCCATTTTCACACTAATTTCCTTGTTGTTCTTATCTAATTTTGCATTATTCTGTTCTAATTTTTTATTTAAAGCTTCTGTACTTTCTTTATTTTCCCTACTGTTTTGTTCTAATTTACCGTTGTTTTGTTCCAGTTTAGCATTTAAAGCGGCTGTACTTTCTTTATTTTCCCTACTCTTTTGTTCTAATCTGGCGTTTAAGGCATCTGTACTTTCTTTATTTTCCCTACTGTTTTGTTCTAATCTTGCATTTAAGGCATCACTACTAACTTTGTTCTGATACATAAACTCGAGAAGTAAAGTTTTTAATTCTGGTTGGCCGCCTACACTCCCTGTTTCAGTATCGGGATTTACCTCCGCTACCCCGGTACTACCATCACTCGACATACTGCTCGTATCATCACTCTCCCGTTGATGACCACTACGTAACCTCATCTGTCTTTCTTTCTCATCCCCCATAATGATATACACTGATACAGACAAATAACCCCCAAAATACAGGCACAGAAATATATACCCTTCTCCTTTCACAAATGTTATTAGGTTTTCAGCCCCAAGTTGTCGGCGACAATTGTAGCAGTTATTAATGCCCCATTGTTGGTAGCGACAAGTGTAACAGTTTTGCTAGCCCACACGTTGAGCGACAAGTGTAACGGTTTGACTGCCCCTAACTGTTGGGTGATAAATGTAACTGTTTACCTTTGCCTAAGCTATGTTGTTTTAATGGGCGCCAAGACCTCAACGCAATGTTGAAATCTAAATTTGTATTTAACAACGTCTAGCTCTGGTAGAACACCTTCAAGAATCTATTCACTCAGATCGTGGTATGATTTGATCATTAACCCAACAAACAATTGTATCAGGAGAAGGAATTGGTCTATATCTAATGCTACCTACTGAAAGCAAAGATTGCATTGTAAAAGAAATGAATTTATTATATAAAACAAGTATAGCAAAATTAATAATAATAATAAGTTTAAAATTTAAATTGGAGCGTTGCGATTTTAATATTACCGATAGAAAATTACATGAAAACGGAGTCTGATAAATTATTGATTTTACTCTTATTCCCAAGCTATGAAGTTACTGAAATATGAAATATAAAACAAAGAGAAATGAGAGATTGCGTATTTCTGCGTCATTCGCGCTTACCACTGGAAATTGCCAAAGCATTTCCCTCGTACTGGATGATGCTGTGTGCTTCCCACAGTCTCCTGGACGTCGTCATCTCCGTCGATATTTGATGATATACTTGTAGATTTGGTGACTTTATGGTCCTAACAACGGAGCCATACCCTCGTACAACCACACTGGTTAAGTTTTAAACAGATAGTTCTCCACTCCACGGAACATTGGAGCGACACACACTTGCAACCGAACTAGTCAAGTCTTTCACAGATTGTCCCCCACTCCACGGAACATCGGAGCGACTCCCGCGTGCAACCATACTCGGCAAGTTCTACACAGATTGTCCTCGTTCCACGGTGCGTCGAACGATATATTTACACGTCGGCTCCCCACCTCGGTACCGACATCCAGCTTACGTGGTCTCCACTAATTGGCTCTTCTCTACGCTCTACTTCCCCTTCTCTGGCTCATTACACACGGCGCGCGGATGATGAAGTCGATTTTCGTTCAAACTATCCGCCTTTTCTTGACGCTGCGACCCAAGCTTGCGTAATACGTCTTGACAAGAATCAGCCTGTACCTGAATTTCCAGTGAGTCATGTCTCTCATAATATCCTAACTGACGAAACTCCGTAAAATTCCGTAATCACATAATTTTCTATGATATTGTCGTTCGTAATAATTTGCTTGATAGCGTTTTCTAAGACATAGAAAACCTATCTGTATGCTTATAATTTTTATAAAATACTCCGAAAAATATCTTAATAATAATTATAATAAATGAATAATAATAATAAATTAACATGAAAAATTCTCTTGGCTGAACAATTTGCCGCGTAAATAAATATAGAATGGCTTCCTACTGACTTATGCCAGTGGCATAAAAACCCCTCGAAAAACACGTTACAACATCTTCCGAGTGTTGTCAGACCAGAATTAAAATTTCTTGGCTGAGCCGGGATTCAAACTCGGACCTTCCAAGGCGACAGACGAGAATGTTACCCGCTAATCAACGTGGTCGCCTAAATGTGACATTTTAGGTCTACTTTCATATTCTTGATGACGCTGCTGTTACGGGTGATTTTGAATCTTTACCTTATGACGGGAGGTATCACGCGCAATATATTGTATTGTAGTGTTATACTCTCAGTTAAGGTGTGTTCTACTACTGATATGTTGACGTTTATGTTTTATTAATCCTACTGTTTTTATGCTGCATTGTTAGGTAGATTTCATTAGAAAGCTAACTATTGCAATGGGTACCATGTTTCGACTTCCGGAAAATTTCGACATACCTTCGCGTTTCACATCCCCCAGACCCCAAAACCACCGTCAGTTCAAAAGTGTATATATAATGTATGTATATATGTATATATATATATATATATATATATATATATATATATATATACAGGGTGTATTTGATATGATGGAAGTCCTTTACACTGGTGATAGAAGATGGTATTCTAAGCAAATATCTTCATGAAATTAAGTCGGATCTTAATTAGTGTAGGTGGAATTAAATGACAAAAATCGTCGGTCAATGTCTTGGAAACGGGCTTTCAGTTCGTTCCCCTCAGCAGCAGAGCTGACTTCTCCCCGTCACCCTCCCCACCTACGCTGAGGTATGTTGACCAGAGTCTGCAGTTGAGTGACCTCCTCGCCTTGTCTGCCAATGACATTGAAATACACAAACCGAGCCTATGAACAGCTGATTCACACCTTCATGGGGAGTGGCTACATGACTAGTGATGGTGGATCTGTCTAGGATTTTGCCAGCTTCATGGACTATGCATAGAAAATAGAAATCCTAAAGATTTGGTAAATTAATTTAAGGAACTGTTGGTCTATCTTTGTGTGAAGATAGTGCAACAACTCTAATAAACATATTAATAATACTAATAATAGTAATAATAAGCTTTTAGACACACTAACTTTTTAATGTTTCTTTTTGGTATGTCGAGTTGCCAGACTTTAATGTACGTAGGATTTCTTGTATGTGCCATGAAATCCATGGAGATGATCGTATTAGATCCCATTCATTTACTACATGAATGAACGTAGATCACACCCTCGGGAAGGTTAGCACTCTACCACCAGAACTACACATGCTGACTCTTATTATTATTATTAGCAGACTATTATTATTATTATTATTATTAGACTATTGTTATTAGACTATTATTATTATTATTATAACACTGTATTATAACAATGTATTTGTATTTTATTTTCATTTTCGTCTATTTTCATATGTATTTACATTGTTGATGGACAAATAAATCAACCCTCCCCCCCCCCCCCCCTCTCCAGTTAATGGCCACCCGAGGGCTGGAGATGGGATGGGACAATTCACAATATGAACATGTGGTACCGCACTAGTATTAAATCTTGGAAGTAGTTTTCCATGGGTTCCCACTTCTACCCCAGGCAAATGTCGGGATTGTTCCTAACTTAAGGCCACGGCCGCCTTCTTCTCAATAATCATAACCGCTGGCAATGCAGCCCATGAAGGGCCTAGGCCTACCAAGCGACCGCTGTCCTGCCATTTGGCCTGCAGATATTAGGGTGACGCGTGGTCAGTGCATCGGGTCCCCTCGGCCATTAATCTCTATTTTCCTGACTCGGGCACTGCCTCACTGTCAGACAGCTACTCAATTGCCCTCACGAGGCTTAGTGCACTGCGTTCCAGCCCTCACGTCAGTTTCTAATATCCCTGATGGAGCCAGGAATCGAACCCAGGGCCTCCAAGTGAGAGGCAGTTGCACTGCCCCAACACCACAAGGCCGGTGCCTTCTTCCGAATTCTCACCTGAATTACAAATACCCACATTACTACAGAATCCACAAAACACAGGTTATCACACAAATTCTACCCACACCCAGCTACATGGGGCTAAATGACCAAAATCGCCAAGCCTCTCAAACAAAACATCAAGTATTTTACTTCCGTCTTAAATGCCTAGTTCTGAACAGACTACGGGATGTCGGAATTTTGTCACACTGCATTTCATTAAGTGAATGTTTTTAGTATTTTCAGTAACTAGTCAACAGAAGGTCCGACACGGACGCCAATGATACATCAGGGCTGAGTATCGAAATTATTTTATACATGAACATCAATCAATGAATTCCACACTTACTAAGTAGGCTACACAATACTATCGGTCCTAACGTACCAAGCCATTGCGTGCGTTGTCAACAACAACAACAACAACAACAAGAACAACGGCAATGCACATTTTCTTACGAGACGGTAGAGCTCATCCTCATAACAGCTGATAGCCTACCACCCCTCAAGTCAACCGGTAAGGTCAATGCTCCGATTACGTAACAACTTCCCCTTCGCGCGTCGTCTCTCCTGGCTCCGCCTCGTTTACCCCAGCCTGCCGCACCACTTTCTGCCTGATTAGTTTCTGAAATAACTAAAAACATTGACTTTTTAATGATTAATTATCAATTTCAAGATAGGTGACAAATTTTTTACCTAGGAAGCTTAGAATAGTCTCTTCTATCACCAGTGTAACGGACTTCCATCATATCAAATACACCCTGTATATATCAGTTTCTTGTGGACACGATAACTGCCGTAATTTTGCACCAATCACTTTGAATTTTTTACATAATATGTATCCCTATAAAATCTCGGTCGAGTTCGTTAATGGGCAAAATCGGTCGAAGGGGGTGAAAATGGGGGGCCTTTTTTTCGAAAAAGTGAAATTTCGCTATAACTCTCTTAATACGTGAAATATCGAATCCATTCAAAGTTCATAATATGTGTCGGATAAGTGCCAACAGTTTATGTCAAATAAGTTTTTTGATAGCACCAACCATTGACTAAAGGGGTGGAAAAAAGTGGGTTTTTCGGGAAACATTAATCATATCTCTCTTAATAGGCACAATATCAAAACCGTACAAAATGGAAAATATTCCCCTAATAATCACCTAAAACTTTTGTCTGAAAGAATTTTTGATATGACCCACCATTACGCCAAGGGATGAGAAAAATGATTTCGGAATTTTAAAAAATGCCAAGTGCCATCAGAGGTTACCATAACAACGCTTTTAAATTGATAAGGGATGATCTATCAGAGGTTGCCAAGACAACGCAATTGACGAGATCACATTCATTTTTAGGCTACTTTTCATACTTTTCAACAAGTAGTTCCGTGAAGAACTATACAGCCTATTTTCATATATCCTACTTATGTTAATTGCCTCTATCAACATACACAATTTCAGTTTGATTGCTATAATAGATTCGTAGATATTGAGAACCGACTAAATATTTCGGATGGTCGCCATGTTGGATTTTATATATGTAGGTCCTAGAGTTATGTACTGTTACATGCAGATTAATGTGTACGTGTAGCATTCAGACTTCAATCGCATAAGGAGATTTAAAAATGTTCACAGCTGCCATCTTGAGGTTATGTGAACAATTGAAATAAATTAGATGCCAGTGGATTAACATTCGGATAAAGATTTACTGTACCAAGTTTCACTGCACGCGGATGGTTAAATTGCGAGAAACGTCCATGTGAATATTTATAATTCGCGTCACCGCCATGTTGGATTTGTGATCACCAGGTTATTTAAAGTCCTATAGGTGAACTTAAGTTCATAGCCCCTATGAACATTAAAAATGCAGTTTGATTGTTAAATAGATTCGTAGATATTCAGTATCGTCTAAATATTTCGGATGGTCGCCATGTTGGATTGTTAAATGTATAAGCCATAGAGTCATGTACCATTAAAGGAAAATTATTGCGTAGGTTCATTATTCAAACTTTCACTTCGATCGCATGACTACATCACAAGAAATAAAAACTTAATTTTAAAATTCGCACTGCTGCCATCTTGAGGTTATGTAAACAATTGAACTAAATTAGATACCAGTGGATTACAATGTGTATAAATATTTCCTGTACCAGGTTTCAGTGCGCTTGGAACATTAAATTGCGAGAAAGGTCTATTTAAAATGTTCAAATTCGCTTAGCCGCCATGTTCGTTTTGTAGTTAACCGGTTTTTGAAAATCTTATAGATGGACTTCCAGTAGTGCCCTTTATCTCCGTACAAAATTTTAGGGAGATACCGCTAATAGTTTCAGAGATATAGAATGCCGGTGAAATATTTCGCACATCCGCCATCTTGTGATTATGTAAACAATTGTACGAAGTTAGATGTCGGTGCATTACAATGTATATAAACATATACTGTACCAAGTTTCATTGCGTTTGGTTGGTCAAATCGCGAGAAACGTCTATTTAAAAGTCGCAAATTCGCTTGGCCGCCATGTTGGTTTTGTAGTTACCATGTTTTCAAAAGTCACATAAGTGAACTTATAGAAGTCCCCTCTATCACCATAGCAAATGTCAGGGTAATATCGGTAATAGTTTCGGAGATATTGAATGCTGGTGAAATATTTCGCACAGCCGCTATGTTGGATTGGTGAGTCGTAACAAAATTTGAAGGGCACGGTCGAGGTCGCCGGGAATAGTGCTATGAACTTTCCGAGTTTCATTGAAATCGCTCCTGCCGTTTAGATTTTATTAGGGGGGGGGGGGGGGGGACACACACACGAATCACACACACACACGCACACACACACAAAATAGGCTAAAAATGAGGAAAAAGTAGACTTATAAGATATATCCGGGAAAATGTGTCTGTCCTTCTGTCTGTCTGTCTGTCTGTCTGTCTGTCTGTCTGTCCTTCTGTCTGTCTGGCTGTGTGTGTGTGTCCACCCCCCTATCAACTCCTAAACGGCTGCAGCAATCGAAACCAAATTTAGTATGAGTAAAGATGTATACCGGAATATCTCAGGCCCATATTTGAAAAAGATGCCAGTGCTACCAACTGCTAAAAAAAACGCACTAGAAATTTGAGCTCCATGTTGGATATCTTGGAAGGTATACATGGGAGCTATTCTAAAATTGGCACACATGTAGATAATACTATTTCAGTTTAATTTCCAGGTGGCCATACATGACAGCGTTGCCAAAATAATTTTAAGCCTTCTGATAAGTCCAATTTTTAAATGCATATAACTTCTACACTATCAATTGGATTTCAACCAAATGTTGTATGTAATATGTGTACATAAACATATATGACTGAGTGTATTCTTAAGAGCCACAAGGGCTGCCAACTGTTAATAATTGCTCTCTATTTTGTATCCAAATATATCAGAAAGTATGCAAGCCGACAGCTTTAAACTATGCACACGTAAATTACCCGTCATTTTACATTAATTTGGAGTAACTTATGTACGTCAGTTCTACCAACATGATTCTAAGCCTGCTGATAGGACCAATTTTTAAATACATGTAACTTCTATACCAACAAATGGATTTCATCCAAAATTGGCACAAAAATATATAATATTTCAGATTATTTCTGACCAGTACTCGCATGACATTGTTGCCAACATGCTTTTACGTGTACTAATAGATCCAATGTCTAAATCCATGTAACGTCCTTTGGACTTCAACCACATTTTGTATTCTGTACCTTAGGAGATGGAAGTAAGAATATATTCAGTCACCAGAGCTGCCAACTGTATTGCTCTATTAGGCTACATTATGCCTAGTATACCTTATTTCGAACTAATTAAGACATTTCGATATTACCCACTTAATTTCGTCATTATTCTAGATAGGTTCATATACTGTAGATTAATCTATGGCATGCATCTTAATTTTAAGAAAAGTAGGCTCTTTAGTTCGTCACGGAACTTCTTGTTCCATCTGACTATGAGGGAAGCGGCTAACTGGTAGCATGCTGAACTTCTATGCCCAAGGTGCTGGTTCAAAGCCGGACAAAGTCGCCGGATTTTCTAAGAGCGCTAAAAATCCGTCAGCATGCTTTCCTTCGGAGGGGAAGTTACAACGTTCGTTGCATGTTGCTGGTTGCGGTGGCATCTAGCAGCCAAGATCACAGCTAGGTGTCGTTGACGTTAGTATTTGGTACAAAATTAGGTACTACTACTTAAAATTGACCGTCTGCAGACCTTACCTGAATTACAGACTAATACAGTCATCACAAATAACACCGTTTATCAGACAGATTCTACACACACCCAATGTACACGGGGTTACATGACCACCTTGTCGCAGCCCCTAAACTGAGGAACCAACCAACATCTCTGCGGGAGATAAAATTTTGCGTGAAGAAGTTACAGACTGTTAGATAGTTACACATTAGTTCCAAACCTTGCATAAAGACAGTGTGATCACAAGTATAAAAATTAACCCCAAATGACAAGTAGGTTACCATCTCCATAAGACAGTAAAATGTTAAAAGTATGCATAGAAAGACGAAAAATTGTTAACTAACCTCCAATTGTAAAATACTTTCTCGCAATAAATGAGGTCTGATCATCCTACGAAAACCTGCATATTTTGCCTATTATAGCCTATCCCCTAGTTTGCCCGGTGAAATCTACCTCCGCCTTCCGGCGTGCCGAGAGGAATTTTTTAATTTTTAACAGTGTTAACCTGTACCGGCTATCAATTGTATTACAAATCAGGAATACAGAAACTGTGAAATGACTTGACTAAGACTAACAGAACCAGAATAATTTGTAGCAACCAAAATGAAACAGTAACCTAATATGACTAACCACGCCAAGAACACGTCCTCATTTCTACTTAAGACGTTGGGTTCAGCTCCCTGTACACGCAATACGTTAAAAAGATGACTATAAGAGTAAATGATTTGTACAGAACATTACCTCCTTCACTGCCCTCAACAGATACAGTACCGTAGCAAACCTTCAGGTAACTGACGTCACCAATATTTCTCATAGTAATCATTAGAAGCCATGACCAGCCTCCTTTTGTACTTAAACATGGGTACTTTCAAATTACTAAGTAAGTAATATCGTACGATTTTCGTACATGAAAAAACTACATCTATACTGATATATAAAAGAACGATGGTATGTGTCTGTGTGTCTGTGTATTACTCAATCACCAAATAACCACTAGTCCGATTTACTTGAAATTTTACATGGAAGTAGCTGATTTATCTGGTTAATATATAGGCTACTTTTGATTTCAATACTTTGCACTATTTAAAGATGGCGACCATTTTAGTGACGTAACTACACTCTTTGGTTTCAAACTTTCATATTTCAATTCCAAATAAAAGGAGAACGCTAAGAAATAGCAAACATTTGATGGCATATGCTAGGTTTAAATTTCTATCCGAATGGTCCTTATCACTTTTCATGTAAGTTATCTCCAACTGTTAGCGAGTAAAACCTAATCTCTCCCTCCGCTCAGCACCTCGCATATCCCCTGTTTTAACTGTCACCTTTACATTTCAATTTATTTATGACCAGTAGCGAAGCACGGGTACTTCAGCCAGTCCATTAATAATTTTCATAATAGTGGTTTACATTCCGGAGTTATTACAGAAGGCTTTGACTTTTCACGTGCAGCGGTTTGAGTGACACGTGCAGCGGCTTGAGTAAGTCTGCTTTTACCCTTAAGTAAATAATGTCGATAACATCGAGAAAAAAGGAGTTCCGGTATTATCGAGACTTAAGGTTCCCACTCAGTACCGGTATTATCGAGACTTAAGATTCTCATTCAGTGGAAAGACTGGCCTGAGTGCGCTTGCTGGGGAACGATACTGGCCATGCGGCAACTTACGATCCCGATCGGAAATAGAGCAAATTTGCCCGGCTCTAGTGCCAACCTCGGTTTTGACCATGTGGGTAGCTTGCTTTATTGTTGTTGTTGTTGTTGATTCTTCTAGAGCCTTTACGACATCGTTGTCATATAGTCCTGTCTAATTCGGTGTGGGTAGAATTTGTGTGATAACCTATGTCACTGTGATGTCTGTACTAGTGTGTGCATTTGTAGGATTTGGGTAGAAAGCGACCGTGGCCCTAAGTTAGGTATATCCCGGCTTTTGCGTGGAGTAAAAGTGGGGAACCAAGGGAAACCACTTTCAGGATGACTGAGCTAGGAATCGAACCCACCTATTCTAAGTTTTGCCTCACGAGGCTGAGTGTAGACTATCCTGTTCCAGCCCTCAAACCAGAATTAAATTTCTTGGCAGAGCCGGGAATCGAACCCTGGCCACCGCGGTGACAGCCAAGAATGCTAGCCACTATGCAATGAGCTTATGAGTGCTCATATATTTCTGCAACTTAAGTGTATCAAGTAGTTCCGTGAAGAACTATACAGCCTATTTTCATATATCCTACTTATGTCAATTTCCTCTATCATCATACAAAATTTCAGTTTGATTGCTGTAATAGATTCGTAGATATTGAGAACCGACTAAATATTACGGATGGTCGCCATGTTGGAATGTTATATGTATAGGCCATAGAGTCATGTACCATTAAAGGAACATTATTGCGTTGGTTCATTATCCAAACCTTCACATCGATCGCATGATTAAGACACAAGAAATAAAAACTTAATTTTAAAATTCGCACAGCCGCCATCTTGAGGTTATGTAAACAATTGAACTAAATTAGATACCAGTGTATTACAATGTGTAAAATCATTGCCTATACCAAGTTTCATTGGATTTGGATCGTAAAATCGCGAGAATGGTCTATTTAAAATTTTCAATTTTGCTTGGCCGCCATATTCGTTTTGTAGTTAAACGGTTTTTGAAAGTCTTATAGATCAACCCAATAGTGCCCATTATCTCCGTACAAAGTTTCAGGGTGATACCGCTAATAGTTTCAGAGATGTAGAATGCCGGTGAAATATTTCGCACAACCGCCATCTTGAGGTTATGTAAACAATTGAACGAAGTTAGATGTCAGTGCATTAGAATGTGTTTAAACATATACTGTACCAAATTTCATTGCGTTTGGTTGGTTAAATTGCGAGAAACGTCTATTTAAATATCGCAACTTCACTTGGCCGCCATGTTGGTTTTGTAGTTACCAGGATTTCAAAAGTCACATTAGTGAACTTCTAGTAGTTCACTTTATCACCGTAAAATATTCCAGGGTGATATCCTTAATAGTTTCGGAGATATTGAATGCTGGTGAAATATTTCGCACAGTCATCATGTTGGATTGGTGAGACGTAGCAAAATTTGAAGGGCACGGCGGGGTCGTCCGGAATAGTGCTATGAACTTACCGAGTTTCATTTAAATCGCTCCAGCCATTTAGAAGTTATTAGGGGGGGACACACACCATCACACACACGCGCACACACAGACAGACACACGGACAAAAGGTGATATCTCATAAGCCTATTTTTAGCCTATTTTCAATTTTGAAAAAATAGGCTTATGAGATCACTTTTTGTCCGTGTGTGTGTGTGTGTGTGTGCGTGTGTGTGTGTGTGTGTGTGTGTGTGTGTGTGGTGTGTGTGTGTGTGTGTGTGTGTGAGGTGTGTGTGTGTGTGTGTGTCCCTAATACAATCTAAACGGCTGGAGCGATTTCAATGAAACTCGGTAAGTTCATAGCACTATTCCCGGCGACCTCGACCGTGCCCTTCAAATTTTGTTACGTCTCACCAATCCAACATGGCGGCTGTGCGAAATATTTCACTTGCATTCAATATCCCCGAAACTATTACCGATATCGCCCTGAAATTGTGTACGGTGATAAAGGGCACTACTAGAAGTTCACCTACGAGACTTTTAAAAACCTGGTGACTACAAAACCAACATGGCGGTCAAGCGGAAATGAGACTTTTAAATAGACATTTCTCGCGATTTAACTATCCAAACGTAATGAAACTTGGTACAGCAAATGTAATGCACTGGAGTCTAATTTAGTTCAATTGTTTACATAGCCTCAAAATGGCGACTGTGCGAAATATTTCACTGACATTCTATATTACCGAAACTATTACAGATATCATCATGCAATTTTGTACGGTGATAAAGGGTACTGATACAAGTTTACCTATGTATATTTCATAAACCTGTAAAGTACAGAACGAACATGGCGACCATGCGAATTTGAAATATTTTAATAGACTTTTCTCGTTACTTAACTCTCTGAGCGCAGTGAAATGTGGTACAGTAAATGATTTTGCAGATTGTAATGCACTGCCATCGAATTTAATTCAATTGTTTACATAACCTCAAGATGGCGGCTGTGCGAAATTTTAAAATTAAGTTTTTATTCTTATGTCGTAATTATGCGATCGAAGTGAAAGTTTGAATAATGAAGCTAGGCAATAATTGTCCTTGATTGGTACATAACTCTATGGCATATAACATATAACAATCCTAAATGGCGAGCTTCCGAAATATTTAGACGGTTCTCAATATCTATGAATCTTTTACAGCAACCAAACTGAATTGTTTTATGTTCATAGAGACTATGAACATATGTTCACCTATAGGACTTTGAGTAACCTGGTGAGCACAAATCCAACATGGCGGCGACGCGAAGTATAAATATTTAAATGGACGTTTCTCGCGAATTAACTATCCGAGTGCCGTGAAACGTTGCACGTTAAATGCTTATACAAATGTTGATCCACTGGCATGTAATTTATTTCAATTGTTTGCATAATCACAAGATGGCTGGTGTGCGTACTTTTAAAATCTCGTTTTTACTTCTTGTGTTCTAATCATGCGATTGAAGTTTGAATACCACAAGTACACAATAATCTTAATGTAATAGTACGAAAATAAAAATCCATCCTGGCCACCATATGAAATATTTAGACGGTTCTCAATATCTACGAATCTGTTACAGCAATTAAACTGAAATTTTGTATGTTGATAGAGACGATTAACATGAGCAGGATATATGAAAATAGGCTGTATAGTTCTTCACGGAACTACTTGTTTTTCATAAATGTAAATAGGCTAAAATGTGTATGTCATAATTTTGCAATTTTTAAGATCTCAAGATGTTTCTTTGATACATCAGGAAGGTTTGTTGTTTCTATTTGCTTTGACTATTCTAATTGGAAATTATATCCACTAGCGGACCCGTGCGAGAAATCTCTCATGTTCATAAACCGCACTTTCCTCAATAGATTTATAATGAGACACTTAAGGAGAAAGGTTGTTATGTTTGTATTTCAACCAAATGATTTACATTTCACTTAGAATTCCAAGTTCTACGTTCCCTAACTTATTGAAAATTGGATCATCATAATACTCACCGGTTATCCGATATTTATCAAATTATACGATTTGAGTCCTCATTCCTTCGATTTACTGTTTCTGAAATCCATGCAAAATGAAAAGGAAAGACCTCAGAATGTTAAAATGACATGAAAGAGGCGTCACAGTGGCCAAAATGTGAAGTGGACAGCAATTATTGAGCGTATTTTCCTACAACAGTATCTGCAAATCGCACACTTCGTACATCTTTTTAAAAGTCATTTTTTAAAGAAATTATAGATATTTATGAAATTAGAGTGCAATTCGTCACTGCTAATGTCCATTCTCTTTCATTTGAGTGCTCATTTAACACGATCGGTCGCTTGTGAGCGCCGCAGGAGGGATCTATACTACTGAAATAATATTGATATATTAGAACATATGCCTTTCATCTCACTAATCCCAGATACAGGGCTGCCTCGTCCACGATCTACACTGTTGCATAGTCCATCTACTCCACTGTCTATGCCTTTGAGGACTTCCACTGTAACCCTGGCGGGGTTTAATGCTTGTTCGTGCTTTGTTTAATGCGTTGTTGATATGCGAGCTTAACTTTAATGTCCTGTCTAGTGTGACTCGTAGGTATTTTATCTCCTGTGTCTACAATCCACCCCCAAAACGCATACTACTCCAAGACTTAGACATAATTTTAGCTCACAATAAATTAATAGTATTTGGCGACCTTGATTCTAAACATTCAAGCAGCCTCCGTGGCTAAGGCGGCAGCGCGCCAGCCTCTCACCGCTGGGTCCGTGGTTCAAATCCCGGTCACTCCATGTGAGATCTGTGCTGGACAAAACGGAGGTAGACAGGGTTTTCTCCGGGAAATCCGGTTTTCCTTGTCACAATTTCATTCCAGCAACACTCATTTCCTCTGTCATTCATTTAATCACCATTACACAAAAATAACAGGTAGGGCCTACTCAAGAAAAAGCAGAACTACTAGCAGAAACACTAGAATAACACTTACAACCAAATCCCAACTTCGGAGACCATAATTACTATAACTACACAAACATCACAGTTCGAAACTACCTACACACCCAAAACAACACTGAATCACCGACAATATCGCATAATCTAATTAAAAACTTAATCAAAAACGACATAGCCCCTGACGAGGACGAGGTACACTCAATAATGCTAAAAAAATAACAACCAACGCATTTGTGCATCTAGCATTAATACTAAATTCAATTAAAAAGCTGGAATAGTATCCCCAAGAATGGAAGTTAGCCAAAATCATAGCATTTTCGAAACCCGGTAAAAACCGAAAGGACCTGGAAAACTATCGTCCTATAAGTACGGTATATTAAGTATTTTATCAAAACTATTCGATAACATTATATACCATAAAATATTTTCACAAGTAAATGATCGCATAATCATACAACAATTTGGATTCAGAACACGACACTCCACTACTCATCAGCTGTTGCGAGTCACTCAATATGCCATAACCATAACCAGGGCACGCTAGCACTATTCCCTATCAACAAGCTTTTGACAGAGTCATACATAATACACTTATACATAAATTAATCAACGCACGGTACTCACAACATACATTAAGGCTTAATGTCCCGGTTTTTAGTTTGTAATTCTGACACCACGTAGCAGCACCAAAGTGAGACAATTTCTTGTTTCAGTTTTTTCTTGAACGAAAGCTCGTATTTGCGATCTAAAAACCACTATGTATACTAGACTGCAATTGAATTGATATTAATTCGATGCATATTCCAAAATGTGAAAAAAGTTACTAACAGTTTTTTATATCTCTGCCTAAAATATGAAAAAAAAAACTGGTAATACCAAAACGGAGATTTATCTCCTGATTCCAATGCATTTTTCAGAATTAAGATCGGGTGAATGGAATCGACAGCATTAGTTTGGGAATTGTTTTGAAAAAGGTGGTAGGCGGAGGCGCGGCTTCACAAGATCCCTTGCGAAGGAAAATGATGAACACGCTGACAGGGCGGAGGGAGAAGGGAACAATTTGACGACAGGAAGGAGTTGTCTTCCTCTTGTCATAAATATTATAGTTTGGCAAGTTACATGTACAAGTGCCTAGTCGTGGAACAATATCTAAGCAATAAAATTATACTGTAGTAGTGTCACACTATGTAACGTTGACACAATGTGTTTGTACAGATTCATTTCTTACTTCCACAAACATTCTTGTTGATAATAATACATTCTAGGGGCTTGATACATCTTGGTCATCAGTCCCATTGGCTGGCTGCGTGGCTCAGCGGTAACGTTCTCGCTTGCTGTGCCCAAGGTTGCAGGATTGAATCCTGGTGAAGCCAGTTGGCATTTGAGGGTGCGCGAATACGAGGGAGCCGTGTCATTAGATTTACTGGCACGTTTAAGATCCCCTTCGGGGCCAAATTGCGGCACCCCGGCGTCTCTAAAAGCCACAATAGTTAAAAGGGACGTAAAACCAATAACGTTATTATTATTATTAATAATATTAGTATCATCATCATCATCATCAGTCCCGTGTAGTTGATTATGTGTGTAACTGTATTAGAGTCAGGGATGGGGCAGGTACCCTGAAACTTCACGTACGGTACTATCTCGGCATTTACCTGGAGGGATTGTGGAAGAGCCGGTGAAAAAACACTCAGGATAGATGCTGACAGCGCTGGATTCCCTTCTAGTTAACGGTTTTAGAGTTATTTGAGGATAAACTCCCGAACAAAAGACATATTGTTCCGACATTATTAATACTTTGTAGGGCATAATTCTTACCGCACAGAGCAGCGACTGGTTCCACTCGATGCGAAATTGAATACTGTATAGAAAGATATGACTGGTTTGTGGTTGATATTTTAGAACAAAGATGTACAAGATATGTTCGCGTTCAGGTTTATTGGGAATACCATATATTCTAAATTCCATCCGATGCGGACGTCCAACTCTAGGTATCGTCTTCTAGACATATCAAACAAGACCGCAAACCGTAAAAAATTCTAATCAATGGAGACAGCTATTATTGATTTATAAGAGGCGAAAAGCGCACGCACATAGACCTACATACATACATACATACATACATACATACATACTGTACATGCATACATACATACATACATTTATTTTGGTGATTCGTATGGGTCTTTGGTTCTTTTGACACTAATTCCCTTCTTTTTTCGTGAGGTCTGAAACGACTCCGTGAGGCCAATCACTATAACTTACTTCAATTTTCATGGAAGTAATAATAAAAGTTCATATTTATGTAGAACTTTTTATTACAACAAACAAATTATGAAAATTCATAACAAGGGCAAAATTATTATGTGCATATATATAATTAAAGTTCCTAAGATATTCTCATATGCCTATTGTTAGCACAGGCAGTACTGCGTACTATAAACAAACAAAAAATATTATACCTAATTATTTCCTGTTCTTGAAATCAATGCTTCATTGTTTTCCATATCAAAGATAACTTATCATGATTTACACACACATCAGTATTTTACTTCACCTCAGGTTCTCTTATATCCATTGATCTGGTCATCCTGGGATCAATGATCTCATGGAACAAGATTTTTTCGTAGCAGAATTTCAGTTACATAAGCATTTTTTGTCTCCAGAACTTTTCGTTCCTCTTTATTGTTTCTATGTGAATGTCCTTAGGCGTCCATACCACAAAATAACATATTTCCCGCTGTGTTATTTCCAACTGGCCCTGGTTTTGGAAATAAAAATCATGTGTGTTTTAGAGAGCTATCAATCTGTTCTCTTCTGAATGGCACTATTCTTGACATTCCCTAGGCTTTCTTTTTCGCTTACTTTCTGCCAAACAAAATCCTTTAAGCGTTTTGCAGGCTTCCAGTATGGTCATATTCCGTGGAGAATAAGGGCAATTGACTTCGACTATAGCGTCATCTACTGTTAATCCGTCTGGGGAGGCACCTAAAAACAGATGTTTTATGTACGAAACAACCACATTCTTCGACTTTTCTACCGATTTCTCCTCTAAATTTCGTTTTGCAAATCGCTCATTATCACAGTCATACTGCATTGCTTTTGAGTGAAATATTCGCCGTACAGAATGTTTTCTACTACTGGAGCCCGTTTCGAAGTAGGTTTCCTCTTGCATACATATCCAACATTGGATGCCGTAAGTGTGTCCTTTCTAGCTGTGTGCCACTTTTCATTTTCACTTTGGCCCCTTGTTTCCTTTTCCAGTTTTTGTAGGCTATATGGCCTTCTCTAAGCTTTAGTTGCTTGATCTTCTCATCACTAAACTCTCTCAACAGTACCTCATCGAAATCCAACTGCATTGAACGGTTTCCATAATCACGTGAGACAGTACGTTTCATTTCATTAGACTGTTGTTGGGACATTCTTTTCTCTTCTCGCGACGGAAATAAACTTTTTCGGAAAGCTGCTCTTCGCCTCTTTCTTCAGAGTGCAGTGTCCTTCACTAATGAGGCAATTTTTTCTCTAAACTGATTTCATTGTTTTATAATGCTAGGATGGCCCAAACTGAAAGACCAGCCCGGCAGCCTTGGTTCTATGAGTGAAGGAACCTCGTTTCCCTCGACTGATCTGCTTACCTCCCGTGATTTTTGCAACAAGGGACATATAATTTTCGGCAGCATTGCTGGTGGTGTTTGAAACTAGCTGGGAACTTTTTGCAATTAGGGACTGCAAGCAATAACGCATAAGTTTGGTTGCAGTTAGCTGTTTGTCTTCACCTTGCCCGCTGGTAGTTCAAAAGTACTGTTTGCAGTCTTTATGGATCCCAATCCAATCCATTATTTCCGGAAACCATTTTTCCGTTTTCACAATCGCTACGCCTTTATTTTTCCACACAACGCATTGTTTTCATTTGAAGTCGAACTTCCTTCTCTGAAAAAATGTTGACACTGAATAGTTCGTGATTTTGTACTCTACACTTGTGTATTAGAATTAAAAAACAAACTACACCCGTGGCGCGACAGCCCATGAAGGGCCTAGGCCTACCAAGCAACCGCTGCGCCCTTCAGCCATGTAGCCTGCAGATTGCGGGGTGACGTTTAGTCATCCAACTTGTACAGGTAAAATATAACTGAAATCATAACTGTTCAGTGCATCACCGATTTTCTAATGCAAGCGTAAAGAAATATATAATTTCAAATATAAACTAGGAAAAAAAACATACGGGTGTGTAGAGGCGTTTTTCTCTTTTTTAGGGCCTGACTTCCTTTTCTTGGTACTTAGTGGCAATCTCCCCTGGGATTTAGTGGAACGCCCTTGAATCGGTTTTGGTGGTGGCTCCATTTTTCAACAGAAACGAAAAAAATAACTCCACGTGATGACCGTAATGCTCTCCACCAGTCGTAGCCTACCTATATGTATATGTATCTATTCTACCAGAAATACTCTCCAAAAAATAAAATGCCGAAAATAGAACACCTAACGGGCATTAAAAATAATACTGTTGCAGGTAAAATAAATTAAACAAAGAGTAGCCTAATTAATGATATCGATGAACTAAAAACAAGAAGTCGAAACTAGGAACTGGTAAAATATCAAAGGATCACTCAGAAATATTCAGACCTTGACAATAATTCAGAACTAACCAGCACAGTCAATCGCAACATTGGACTAGATGCTCGGGAATTCTATACCGTTTGGCAAGGTTGTCGCTCTCTCAAATCACTCGACCTCCGCTCCCCTCTCCTCCCCCAAACCCTCTCCCAACCCGCTCTCCATGACCTTGTTCTGCTGCCGCGCCTTGTTGCAAATACAGTAACGCTTTTATTCACAAACTTCCCTAATTGATTCCGACGAATCTATTCAACCGATTTAGGTTTTCTATGTGGCTTTGGAATCAGTGAGTAAAACTCAACTTTCCTATTACCCGTTTTCTTTCGAATTTTAATCAGATATATGAAAAACAAACAGCAACTTTCCTGTTTTTGAAATTAAAAAGTAAGCAATGAATTAATATCAATTCTGCTACTAGACAGAGTACATAGCAGTTTTCAGATCGCAGATTGGAGCTCCCCTTCGTTACAAAAATAAATAAATAAATAAATAAATAAATAAATAAATTCAGCTTCGCTTGTGCTGCCATCTGTTGAAATATATTCTTACCAAAGTGTCGGGACATTTAGCCTTAAACTCATGCATCAATACCTCACTAACAGGAAATTCTTAGTATAAACAACATAAAATCAATAACTGAACAAATATTAGCCGGCGTACCTCAAGGTAGGATTGTGGGCCCAATACTATTCCTCATTTACATTAACGATAACCGACAGTAGTGGCCACGCTGGCTAAAGCGCAGTGTTAGGTCATGGGGCCAAGCTCTCTGCTGACTCGGTAGACGCGTGGGTTCGAGCCCCACCGTCGGCCGTCCTTGAAATGGTTTTCCGTGGTTTCCCATTTTCAACACCAGGCAAATGCTGGGACGGTACCTTCTGACAGGCCACGGGCGCTTCCTTCCACATCCTTGCCCTGTTTCATTCACCATCATTCATTTCATCTCTCATTAACTCCTCTCGTGAGGTTGGCGTCAGGAAGGGCATCCGGCCGTAAAATCCATCGCCACAAAGACTTCCATCGCATCTTATCCCCGACCCCGTTGGAAAACGGGAATAATAAGGGGTAGACATACATACATACATTTACATTAACGATATACCTAAAACATCAAACACTTTAACTGAAATATTTGCTGATGATAACCTACTGCATTTATGTCAAAATCATGGATACCAGAACTAGCTCGAAGATATACTAAACAAGTCACATTACACAATTCGAGCCCTGGTCAACACAAAATAAAATTAAAGTAAACACAAACAAAACACAAGCCCTCCATTTCACATGGAAACACAAACATCCCAATCGACCACTACAATTATACAACACTGACATTACATACACAAATACTTATAAATACCTAGGAATAACTCTCGACCCCAAACTAACAAGACAAAGGCACATTGCAAACGCAATACATAAAGCTAAAGGCTAAATTAAAACTCTCCTCTCCAGCAAAAGGATTTCTGCCCGTCTTCCGCATCATGAAACTGCATACAATTAAAAATTGGCTGCTAAGATACGCAACTAAATCCAAGAAAGATGAAAGACACACAACACACTACATCCACCAAGAAAGAAAGAAAGAAAGAAAGAAAGAAAGAGCACTATACTTGCTTGACCAACTCACAAAAACTACACATAAATTCTACCAAAGGACAGCCACATACACTAACTTCCTCTTCAGGCAACTGGGAGCGTATCAGGTAGACCCACACCAATGACTTAAACGACGACCCAAGTACATTATCACAATAGACAAAAACTCGAACACCCAGACACAAATTCCCCCGCATTAAACATAAATCTCTCCTACAACTGCTGACGAAAGCAGAGGCTTATCAGCAATTAATTATTGTAATAGGCCTGTCATAACGTCACACCTAAATAAAGATAAGGAGTCTCAGAAGGAACAAAACAGTACAATACACCATCAATAACATATTAGGAACATTATTATCTAAAACCATAATTACCATCAGAGACAGCCGTTTTTTCACCCGTCCCCCTTATCAACCACTCATTTCTTCTTGCCCATCCTCTAATGCTTCTCAGAAACCAGCTTTAAGCCCAAACACCCAACTTTAACTTTTATACAACATCAAAGAAACTTGCTGGACACATGGTCGGATGACCACACCCAAAAGATCTCACATTTAACACAGTACACCCACCACTACTCAATTAAATCAATTAAACTTAAGCCATGGAGGCCCTGGGAGTAGTGGAAGGTAGAGGCTTCCACTCTTTGTGACATCGGTAATAGATGGGATGGAGTTGTCAGCTCCATGCCCGGCCGTCTTTGCTCCCAGGAATTACCCTGGTACTCATTTCTGGTGTAGGCTGAGTGAACCCCAGGGCTATTTGCGTTTCCGAAAGTGGTAGTTTTGCTTCTAAAACCCACTACCTGGGTGGGGATCGAACCCACTCCCTTTCAGTTAGAAGCTCAGCGCCTCTACCGACTGCGCCACGCAGTCCCCCAATTAAACTTAACCAACCACCAATCTCAGACGACATTTCCACAAGAATAAACAAACAGTTAAGGGCTGGCGGCACTGGTCGGTGACAGGATGGCTGACGAACGTCCGACCTCCCCATATCACTAACTAGTCTACTAACCGTACCAAATATAGCCCTGTCTGATAGGTTATCAGCCCGAAGGTTGGTTGGATCCTCAAAAAGTACCGCCATTAGGTTATGTGGCTGGATACCCACAAAAAACCAAGGCAGCGCTATAGTGAGGCGTACTAGGCAAGATGAGTAGTGAGGTAGTTTGCCACTGCTTTCCTCACTGACTCAGAACAGCAAAACTAACCCTGTGAGTAGCTCCTTTCACAGCATCCACAGGCACTGACTGTGCCCTGAATTTCATTACTAAGCACCGCCCATACCTCAGTAGCTTCCTAGGGAAAGATGACCTCGTAGTTCCGCCCCTTAAAACAACAATAACTAACTAACCCAGTAGCTTCCAAATAATCACAGCCATGAGGGAGACTGAGACATAGGTGAAAAGCCTCATTTTACTCTAGCCTGTGCCAACAGACAAATGCAAATGTACTGCATTCATCAAGAGCCCAACCCATTAAAAATAGTCATAAACAAAAATATTCCAACGTAAAATTAATGCATTTTTATGCTCAACAGTATAAACATGTGTCGCCTCCGTAGCGTAGCGGTCAGCATGGTTAGCTGCCACCCCGGAGGTCCTGGGTTCGATTCCAGGCTCTGCCACGAATTTGAAAAGTGGTATGATGACTGGAACGGGGTCTACTCAGCCTCGGGAGCTCCAAATGAGTAGAGGGGGTTCGATTCCCACCTCAGCCATCCTCGAAGTGGTTTTCCGTGGTTTCCCACTTCGTCTTCGGGCAAATGCCGGGATGGTACTGTACCCGATATCCGGATAGTAGGCTGTCAGATATCCGCCCCCTCAATCGGATTGCCAATAATCAAACGCGCCGGCATAGCTACATCAATGAAAATGGCACTGACAGATACTATCGAGATTAGAGCACAATAGTTAACAAGAAAATTATTGTGGAACACACCAAAATATACGGGGGTTATTACTTACCTTTACTTACCTCTTAAATATATCTCGGGGACTGGGTTGTCAACTGGATCACTTAAAAGTATGTCCTCACAATAACCTCCACCATGATATTTAAAATGAACCAGAACGAAGACGAGAAACTTTAAACTGCACAATAATTTATTCCACATAAAGAATGATTTTAACAAATAAAACAACAAAATTAACGTGGCCATCAGAAGCCATCGATCACATAACCATGTCCTCCTGTAGGACCTGTATTCTCCACATGTAATGTTTTAGCTTTCTCAAGCTTATAGCAACGAAAATATAACAATGCAATGGGAATGGAAACGGGATTTGGGATGAGACACAAATATCAATTGCTTTGCGTGTTTATATCCTGCACATTTTATTTATAGCCACAAGGCTATTATGAAACGCCCTTGGTCTCAGTAACACAGTTGTCCGGACCAGCTGCAAAACACCTGTGTCGTCAAAGCGGACACCCGTTCGTTCAACCCTACCATAAGCGTGCTACCTCAGAGCTCGGCTCTCTCCTTTCAAATACGTAAATGTTCACATCTCAACTGAAATATTATCACGCAAATGTCTTACATGCTTCATTCAAACATCATTGGATTCCTCCAACAATCCCAAAACATGATTATTTGTTCAAACCACTTGCTTAACTTGCATTGTTTAGAGTGTAAAAAAAACTCTAAATGTTAATAACAAAAGTTCATTAATTATTTATAACAATAACAAATTGTTTATAACAATGTCAAATGACCATTGAAAATTTAATACACGCTTCTATTAATCACTATCATTTCAAATTATTTAACAAAGATATTTACAAAATTGTTTTACACTATTAAATTGTTTATATTATTTATACAAGGAATACATTGAACCACACGTTTATCCGGTTGATAATTACTCAAATCGTGTTGATATAATCGACCAATGAAGGTTAGTTATATTAAACTGTCAAATTCAGGTTTAATAATGTTTAATAATAATTATTAATATTTGTGACTGTAACCTCCATTCAAAATCTTTATCTCAAATTATTTAACACTCTTGTTAATTTTAACCATATCTTCATATGAATAATCTTTCAAAGAACAAGAACAACATTCAGCGGGAAAATACTTCGCTCATAACGCACAAAAATGGGACAACAATTGGCCCAAAATTCATCATATATCTTCATATATATGGCATAAAAATCCTCCAAACTACACACAAAAAACCTCCACTATTAATTCAACAACTTCATTAATTATAGTGGGAACCTCCTTCATTATTCAAGGGCATTACTCAACAGCGACTTTTACACGTCCACTGAACTATCGCTTATACATCCATTGTTCCTCTTTAAAAATTCTTATATTCATCAATTGTAATAATGACTGTTATCATTTAACCTTCGTGGGTTTCATTCATGAATCGATATGAAGTAAAAACTTGCCAATCACAAATAAATTTAATAGCAAATACGGTTAGACACTCCTGCCTGGTCTATCAAAATTGAGATTAACATCTTCAAAGTAACGCAGTATAAAAATACAATCTTCAAACAAAGATCAACTAAACTGCAAATTAGTCGAATAGTATACAATTAGATTGTGGAATGCAAACATTATTGTTCCAATCTATAATTGAGAAAAACTCCTATCAAATGTTCGTTACTCTAGTGTATTCAAAAATTGTAATCAACGTTCGTATTTCATAAAATTGTCTATAATGCAATGATAAATGGCTATGTTGCAATCATGTTCATAAGACGACTAGTATTTCAAAGATCGTCGATATCGTAGTAGATTTTAACGCTCTAAAATCTTTTAATCATTCTTCTTTCTTGAGGATGACAGAAAATTGGTCAAAGTAATTTACTGATTAGAATTACTTTAATAAAATGACACGCTGTCTGAATTTAAATCTGCCATAGAAAATCAATAACGTTACAGTCAAATCGTGACTACAAAAATATGCAAATTACTGAAAGAATCTAAATCATCAGTCTCAACTGATCCAAAATTATTAAGTATGCCAATGACATAGCAATGTCTCAACAAATCGAAGAAAAAGGCATAAATCATCGAAGTGTACTGAGTACAGAAATATCAATCAAGAAAATGGGGCAAAAGATAGGACAGAAAATATGGGAAGAATGGTTGCTCAGATATCGCTACAAGACTCAAATAATACAAGAAACGTTCACGACTACCTTATCTGCCGATTGACGTTCCAGAGGAAAATTCCCCACAGAAGACTGCTGATGGATCCATTTCACCAACTTAAAGATGAGCTCCATCCTCGAAACAGGAATCAGCGTCCTCGGAGAATCGAACTGCTTCCTCCTCCGAAATGGCACTGCTCCGTGGATACGAGAAACATCCTTCCGGCAAAATTCTTCATTGTGCGCCGGGATAACCCTGGCCTCTCTTGAAAGTTCTCTGAAGTTCTTGCAGGAATTCGTCATGAAGTTTAATGTAGTTATTTCCGCAGAAATATTCATAGTTGTGGAGTATGAAAATATTTTCACTGTTATCTGGTATAATTCAGCGATGGATTAACGATGCATGAGTGTAGTTGGATGTTCACTACATGCTCGCTTTTGTAGAAAGACGATTAACGAAGTTCCATGCTGTTACTTTACTCCAATGATCTATGTCCCAATTGCATCAAAGCCTTAGCCTTGCATCTCAACTGCAGTTATAATGATCAAAAGCACTGCAATATTATAGTGTTCCATAGTCGAATGTATCGTTGTAATACCAAACTGTTGCACTCCACGTGTCAGCCGTAGTGTATAATGTGGAATATAAAAGTGTTTCTCCTGTGGCGAGAAAATCACTTTTGTTGGCAGCCTAAAAGTTCCAATATCTTTCGAAGTATCACTGTGAAATCGTTGAAATCTTGTATACACCTTAATGTTATACTGCCTAATAGAATTATCGTAAAGGCTGAAGTTAGCGCTTGATATCTTGACTGGTGGAAACGTTAATGTGCGCGTTTCAACTTCACCTAGTTTTGAGCAGCGTGAAATGGAACTGCCCCGAGTTCGTTCGATGCGGCAGGCTTTCGCCTCACGCTAAAGACACCTTACTTCACTGAATCACTTGACAATAACTCTATATCACCAGAAATATATATGCGATCACAAGTATTAGATCTGAGCGTATGAGATCTGAGTATGAGAGCTCCTCTCTCCTGTGCACGACCTTTTATCAACTTCTTAAGGGGCGTAACCATCCCTACCATAGCCTGTTGCTGCGTCATTGCTGGAAGTTTTAACTTTGGCTATACTTGACGGATTTTCAAAATTCAAAAACTCAAAATTAATTTCTTCAAAATTCCAAATCAATGCCATAACTGAAAATAGATTTCCACAAATCTGCATGCCAAAAGTAATCGAATATCGTAGTTTCAGCAATCTCCGTCTTCCTTCCAAACTATCGTTCATTGGTTCGCATCTCTCCTCCAATAGCGTAGCTTCTTCCTTAGCACAATACCTTGTTTCCTGCGACTGCGTCGTAAATCTCGGATCTTTCTCGAATAAAATCATGACGTCACCAAGAATCTCAGCTCAATCAGCCTACTGGCATGAATTCTACGTCATCCGTGCCTACGTCATGAATATCCACGTCATAACTATGACATCCATAACTTTACTGATATTTTCCAATACAGCCACCGTGGTCTCAGTATAATTCAATTTCCGGGGGCATTCTCCCTTCACCACGTTTTAAAAACAGTTGCAAATTGTTTTTAAACTCTGTGTTATAAATATCTCAATTCACTTGAACACGAAATTGAATTATTATTGGCTTACTCTTGGATAATATTTCTTCAAGTTCCCAGCATTGAACTTGCCATAAACGACATTATTCTCATCATCGTATAGTTCATAACAGTTGTTTCCGTAGGCATTCGTAATTCTGAACGGACCCATGAACACTGATCCAAATTTGGGGTAAATTTTCTTACTTACATCAGCCTTGACAGGTCTGCGTAGTAATACCAGATTTCCAATTTCTAAGGGAGCACCAAAACGTTTTCCAGCTACTCTTTTCAGTCGTTTTTGTGCTGCTTTCTGGAGTTGATCCTTCGCTTTGTCTATTCTCTGCTGCCTTCCTAAGTCGGGATCTCTAGGAACGTGGTTAAAAAGATTATCCCATGGCCTTTCTGGGTTTCTTCCTAGATGAAGTCTCATTGGCACCTCTCCTGTGCTCTCCTGCACTGTAGAATTTAGACATTCCTCAATATGGGGTACAAATCTCACCCAACCAGAATGATCATTTGGACAGAAAATTCGACGGAATTTCGAAAATTCAGCCATATATCTTTCCGAAGAATTCGATTCCGGATATCGCACGCTTGAAAATATGTGCTTAATACCAAGCCTTTCCATATCTGCAGCAAATTCCAAGGACGTAAACTGAGCTCCATGATCCGAAAGTAAATATTCTGGTTTACCAGCTTTTGGAAATACAGCATGTTCCAGTCTGCTTACAACGTTCCTCGTGTTAGCTTTTTGCATGGGACTCATTGTTACAAATTTTGAGAAGACATCCACGGTAACCAACAGATACTGATTACCCTGATATCCCTTCGGACAAGGACCAAATATGTCTGTCGCCATGAGTTCATTCGGTTTAGAGGGAATCATAGCCTTAGGTTTTCCTTTCAATAGAGCGGAAGCATACTTTGCTCTTTGACATTTATCACATGAACGAATGACTTTAGCAATGCTGGAACGCATGTTAGTCCAAATAAACCTCTCTTTAAGGGTATCAAGAGTTTTATCTAAACCGGCATGCCCAGTTGCGTGATGAGCTACCCACACTAAATTGACAACAAGTTTAGGTGGCACGACTATTCGAAGCTTTGTATGCGCAGAGTCAGCATACTTGCATACAATGTCTCCACTCAAGACAAAGTGTCGTGATTCTCTCTGTGTAGCTGCATAGTCAACATCAGTATTGTCCATGTAACCCTTAAGGAACCTGTACATTTTCCTGATTGGAGCGTGTCTCTTCTGTGACACACCGATTCGGGCTAATCTCCTAACGGTTTCTTGATCTTCTTGCTCCAATTGTACATGGTGTATCTGCACATTTTTATTAGGGTTACGTGATAAAGCATCAGCCAGTAAGTTGTCTTTCCCAGGCTGGTGGACGATAGTGACATTAAACTGTTGGGTGAACAAAGCCCAACGTGTCAATCTATCACTAGACATGTCAGTTTGCAACATAAACTGTAGTGCTTTGTGATCTGTAATAATGATAACCTTATGTCCCAGCAACATTTTTTTCCAAGCTTGCAAAGCTGTTACAAAAGCTAACGCTTCTAGTTCTGTTGTAAAGTAACTTTCCTCGTGTTTCTTCAACTTCCGACTAGTGAACGCAATGTAGTGCTTGTTGCCTGCCTCGTCTTTCTGGTATAAGACTGCACTAATGCCTATTCTTGATGCATCAGACTCTATATAGAATACCTTCTCAAAGTCTGGGTACTCCAGTTTGACATTGTTTCTGGGCATCTCCTTTGCTTTCTCAAAAGCCTCATTTGCTGCGGTACTCCATTTCCATCTATTATTTTTCTTGAGTAAATCATACAGAGGAGCCATAATTTCGGAGTATCTCGGACAGTGGCTGCTAATGAATTGGCATGCGCCTACAAATTCTCTGACTTGTTTCACCTTAGTTGGCTTTGGGAATCTAGTGATTGCATCTACTTTTTGCATGTTTGGATGATATCCATCTTTATCAATGGTATGCCCCAAGTAATTTATCTCCTTCTTCAAGAATTGACATTTTCCAAAATTGACCTTGATATTGGCCTCCCTTAAATTCTCGAACAACTTTCTCAGGTGCACTAAATGTTCTGCGGCGCTGGGTGAAGATACAATTAAATCGTCAATGTAGCAGATTACATTCTCCTTTACTTCGTCAGTGAGCTTACTATCAAGTGCTCGAATGAGTGCTGGTCCACTGTTAACCATTCCAAAAGGCATTCTCACAAAGACCCATGACGTCTGGTCAAATAGGAATCCAGTGTACTGCATACTCTCTTCTTCTAGTCGAACTTGATAAAATGAAGACGTCAAGTCAAGAACACTGAAACATGCTCTCCCTTTGAATTTTCGAAGCAGATCTCTAATCTTGGGTGGTCGGTCATTTTCTGGAAGAATCTTCAAGTTGATGGTCCTGGCATCGAGACAAAGACGTATCTGACCATTACTTTTCTTTACTACTGTGATGGGGTTTATATAAGACGACGCCTGTTTTTTAATAATTCCGTCTACCTCCATTTTTCTGATTAACCCTCGTACTTCTTGATAGTATTTCTCAGGAATGGGGTATATTCTCTTCTGGTAAGGGGTTTCATCTGTCAGCCTTATCTTGTACTTATAATCCTTAATCAATCCAGGCTTTTCATCGAAAATATCTTGGAATTCCTTTATCAGATCCTCAAATTCCCCCTGAATTTCTTCAAATCCTTCAGTTTTTCTACTGGGTATTTCTGCTAAATTTTCCACTTCATTAATTATGGTATTCAAAATTTCTTCCCTAAGGTCTATTTCCAGACTGTTTTTCACGTCCTGTTCTTCTATCTCTTCTGTGATCATGTACCCATCATTAAAGCTAATACTCCTGTTCTTCGTGTCAATAATAGCTCCAACCTTCGATATAAAATCGATTCCAAGCACCATATCAAAATTGATCTTGCTCACCACAATGAAGATCTGTTCATAATTCCTTCCATTGATCTCAAAATTCAATAACACTTGAATCTTGCACTTCACTGCCTTATCTTGGAAAATCCCTCTCACTTTGACGGTAGAAACAGGTAGAACTGTCATGTTCTCTCCTTTTAGCAGACTTTGATAACAATCTTCTGAAATGATGGAAATAATCGCACCAGTGTCCATCAGGGCTTTATACTGTTGGCCATCTATCAGTACAGAAATGATAGGTAATGCACATGGTCTTTCCTCTTTAACGATACCCCTCTCTTCTAGTAAATCTTCATCAGTAACTTCATATATCTCATTAATTGTAATTAGGTGTGGTGTGGCAATGTATTTACAAGTTTACAAGTTCTCACTGTCGTTGAGAAATCGGCGTTGTTTTTTTTTGTGTTACCGACCTCAAAATTATGCTGGCTCGTAGAAGGCCCAGGATCAATCACAACATCTTGCCTTTTCTTTTGATTTTCGGCTTCTTTTTCCCGTAACTCCTTCAGGTATTGCTGGCTTTCCTTCTCTCTTTCCTGATACTGATCGGGTGTCATAACCTGACCTTGAGAATCCTGATTTCTATTTTGGTTCTGGTTATTTCTATTATAATTTCTGTTATAACCATTATTGTTGTAGTATCTGCCTCTTCCATTGTTGTAATTGCCTCGATTATAGTTCCAGCCTCTTCTCTGTTGATACGGACGGTAACCTTGCGATCTGTTATTCCGAAACTGATTATTCCTGTGAGGGCCTACATTGTCAGTTTTCTCTTCATCTGGCTTGTCAGTTTGCTGAACTTGGTCCATATATACAGTATTTATTTCTTTGAAGTCATGCCTTTGACCTTTCTGTACCACGTTAGGCATTGGACTTGTGTAGTCTAACCTCCTCAGTAATTCGTCCATGCTGGTCAAATCCCTGATGTTTGACGAAATGATTAGTCTCCTCACTTCCACAGGCAACATACGAGAAATCGCATCAATTAATTGCTCCGTTGACAATGGGGGTTGCAAAAATCTCAAGCGGGACAATTGACTCGTAAAGAAATCAGCGTACCGTGTTGGAAGAGTACCTGAGTATTTTCTTGAATAAACCTCCGCTCTTAACGAATTCTGCGCTTCTATGGACCAAAATCGTTTGATTAATGCCTCTGCAAACTCGTCAAAGTTACTGAAAGTGTATCTAAAAGCTCTAAACCATTCAAGGGGTCCTCCAATCAAAAATCTTTCCACTATCTTCATCTCTCTCTCTCTCTGGGAATGTGAGCTTCGATGAAATAATCTTTGAGGTTCCTGACATATTCTATAGGCGTCAAACTATCAGTGTTGCTGAATTTTTGCGGTTTGTCTTCAAAATTCCTGATGACCGTTACATTCCTCGGATATGAATCCGGGTAGTTTTTCCCACTTTCTCGATAGTTCCACTCAGGTTCCCTATTCCTCTCGTCATCTTCCTCCCTGAATCTGGATATACGTTCTTCAGGAGTCACGTCTCTCTCTTCTGGATCTAGGTTATATCTTCTGGCATAATTCCTATTAGTTTCGCAAGCCAAGCCTTCTGTATCCTTATCAGTGATTTCCGTTAAGACTTTCCTGATTAACCCTTCTTTGTAGGTCTCCATTAAACTAGCTTCTCCTAGCTTCAAATTCTGCAGTTTGCTCGTCGTTTCATTTACATCAGAGACAACTTTATGAATCTGATCCTCTAACGCAGATTTTAATGCTTGCACATCCTGACCTATTTGTGTTCTATCTTCTACTTGTCTCTCGGATAGCGAATCCATCCTTACGCTTAAATCTTTCCTAATCTGTACTACTTCATTGTTAATATCTATTTGAGTACTGGCAAGTTTTCTTTCAATACGTTACTGAATTTGGGTTACATGTTCCCCACTTGACCTATTCCACTCGTCTTTCCATACTGCTACATTTGCCGTTAACATTTCTGCTATGTCTCCTTCGATATCTTCTTTGAGTAATCTATTATGGTCTAATACCTGGGTTCTCATGACCTCTACATCATACTTTAAACCTGCTAAAGACGCTGTCGTTCTAACTGACTCATCAACTAGCCTAGTCGTTAATGCACTCATATTCCGCGTACAAAGTGTTTTCGAATTTTCTATTTCTTCCCTGACTTTATTTACATCAGTTTGGACTTTAGCAATATCTACGAAAACTGTGTTGACTTCTACTTGAATCTTATTTATGTCACTTTGCATCTCATTTACATCCGAATGAATGTTATTAATATCAACCTGAACATTGGACACATCAGTTCTAACATTTTGGACTTCTCTTTGGACTTCCTCAACCTTGTCTTGGACAGTCGCAACATCATTTTTAACAACAACTACTTCAGCCCTAGCACAAGAAATATCACTCCGGACATTAGCAACATCAAGATTCAACATAGTAAGATCCTTTTGTACCTTAGACACATCAATTTTAACAACAGACACATCTTTATGCACATTGGACACATCTGTGCGCATGTCAGTTACAGCATTCTCTATTCCTTGGGTATTAATCTGTAAACGCGACATATTATCCTCTAGGTTTGCAGAACTGATCTGAATAACTTTCAAATTTTCATCCATCCTAGTAGACAAATTAGCAGACAAATTACTAGCATTCTCCTTCATCATCTCCTGCATTCGACTAGTATTCCTAGCTTCCATCTCCTTTACACTTTCATTCACGCTAGCTTTCAAGTTAGCAGACATATTACTAGCATTCTCCTCCATTCGACTAGTATTTCTAGCTTCCATCTCCCTCATGCTTTCATTAATGCTAGCTTTCATTTCTTCCAACATCATTCTCAGACTTTCATCTGCCATTTCAATAATATTTCAATAATAAACTGCTTTAGGGACATACATCAAACAGAGTAAAATAACAACATCTGAGCAACATTCTTCTCCATATATAAATTTGAGCAATTTTCCGTCTTAAATCTAACTTATAATTACCTTATAATTAACCTTCGTAGACATTTTATGTTGAAACAAACTCAAGCACATGTTCAAGTTTCTTTGGTTCATTTTAAAATATCCTAACACAAATAATTTACATTTATAATCCAAATAGTTTAATTTTATCTTTAATATGACTATACATGTCATAAGCCGGTCAAATAAAATAAGATTCCAGATCATAGGCGATTTTTCTAAGTTTCCAGCCTATTTAACCTCTCTCAAGTCGTATAAGATCTGATCTTTTCTGAGTGTAATTTTCCTAATACAACACAACATTTATTCCTATATAATCACACTCTCAAATTCTACAATTGGCTAAGACATCTAACAAAGAATCAACCTCTTTATTTGAGTCTTCACACTCCCTTTGACATCGATAACTTGGTAATCCAATGTTATTCGAACACTCCACAAAAATTGCGGTGTCAATTCTACTGCAATTACTTGGTAATCCAATGTTTTGCAGATCGTGCCAATCGAGACAATCGTGCCCCACCGAATTGCGGCGCCAATCCTACTGTACCCGATATCCGGATAGTAGGCTGTCAGATATCCGCCCCCTCAATCGGATTGCCAATAATCAAACGCGCCGGCATAGCTACATCAATGAAAATGGCACTGACAGATACTATCGAGATTAGAGCACAATAGTTAACAAGAAAATTATTGTGGAACACACCAAAATATACGGGGGTTATTACTTACCTTTACTTACCTCTTAAATATATCTCGGGGACTGGGTTGTCAACTGGATCACTTAAAAGTATGTCCTCACAATAACCTCCACCATGATATTTAAAATGAACCAGAACGAAGACGAGAAACTTTAAACTGCACAATAATTTATTCCACATAAAGAATGATTTTAACAAATGAAACAACAAAATTAACGTGGCCATCAGAAGCCATCGATCACATAACCATGTCCTCCTGTAGGACCTGTATTCTCCACATGTAATGTTTTAGCTTTCTCAAGCTTATAGCAACGAAAATATAACAATGCAATGGGAATGGAAACGGGATTTGGGATGAGACACAAATATCAATTGCTTTGCGTGTTTATATCCTGCACATTTTATTTATAGCCACAAGGCTATTATGAAACGCCCTTGGTCTCAGTAACACAGTTGTCCGGACCAGCTGCAAAACACCTGTGTCGTCAAAGCGGACACCCGTTCGTTCAACCCTACCATAAGCGTGCTACCTCAGAGCTCGGCTCTCTCCTTTCAAATACGTAAATGTTCACATCTCAACTGAAATATTATCACGCAAATGTCTTACATGCTTCATTCAAACATCATTGGATTCCTCCAACAATCCCAAAACATGATTATTTGTTCAAACCACTTGCTTAACTTGCATTGTTTAGAGTGTAAAAAAACTCTAAATGTTAGTAACAAAAGTTCATTAATTATTTATAACAATAACAAATTGTGTATAACAATGTCAAATGACCATTGAAAATTTAATACACGCTTCTATTAATCACTATCATTTCAAATTATTTAACAAAGATATTTACAAAATTGTTTTACACTATTAAATTGTTTATATTATTTATACAAGGAATACATTGAACCACACGTTTATCCGGTTGATAATTACTCAAATCGTGTTGATATAATCGACCAATGAAGGTTAGTTATATTAAACTGTCAAATTCAGGTTTAATAATGTTTAATAATAATTATTAATATTTGTGACTGTAAGCTCCATTCAAAATCTTTATCTCAAATTATTTAACACTCTTGTTAATTTTAACAGTATCTTCATATGAATAATCTTTCAAAGAACAAGAACAACATTCAGCGGGAAAATACTTCGCTCATAACGCACAAAAATGGGACAACAATTGGCCCAAAATTCATCATATATCTTCATATATATGGCATAAAAATCCTCCAAACTACACACAAAAAACCTCCACTATTAATTCAACAACTTCATTAATTATAGTGGGAACCTCCTTCATTATTCAAGGGCATTACTCAACAGCGACTTTTACACGTCCACTGAACTATCGCTTATACATCCATTGTTCCTCTTTAAAAATTCTTATATTCATCAATTGTAATAATGACTGTTATCATTTAACCTTCGTGGGTTTCATTCATGAATCGATATGAAGTAAAAACTTGCCAATCACAAATAAATTTAATAGCAAATACGGTTAGACACTCCTGCCTGGTCTATCAAAATTGAGATTAACATCTTCAAAGTAACGCAGTATAAAAATACTATCTTCAAACAAAGATCAACTAAACTGCAAATTAGTCGAATAGAATACAATTAGATTGTGGAATGCAAACATTATTGTTCCAATCTATAATTGAGAAAAACTCCTATCAAATGTTCGTTACTCTAGTGTATTCAAAAATTGTAATCAACGTTCGTATTTCATAAAATTGTCTATAATGCAATGATAAATGGCTATGTTGCAATCATGTTCATAAGACGACTAGTATTTCAAAGATAGTCGATATCGTAGTAGATTTTAACGCTCTAAAATCTTTTAATCATTCTTCTTTCTTGAGGATGACAGAAAATTGGTCAAAGTAATTTACTGATTAGAATTACTTTAATAAAATGACACGCTGTCTGAATTTAAATCTGCCATAGCAAATCAATAACGTTACAGTCAAATCGTGACTACAAAAATATGCAAATTACTGAAAGAATCTAAATCATCAGTCTCAACTGATCCAAAATTATTAAGTATGCCAATGACATAGCAATGTCTCAACAAATCGAAGAAAAAGGCATAAATCATCGAAGTGTACTGAGTACAGAAATATCAATCAAGAAAATGGGGCAAAAGATAGGACAGAAAATATGGGAAGAATGGTTGCTCAGATATCGCTACAAGACTCAAATAATACAAGAAACGTTCACGACTACCTTATCTGCCGATTGACGTTCCAGAGGAAAATTCCCCACAGAAGACTGCTGATGGATCCATTTCACCAACTTAAAGATGAGCTCCATCCTCGAAACAGGAATCAGCGTCCTCGGAGAATCGAACTGCTTCCTCCTCCGAAATGGCACTGCTCCGTGGATACGAGAAACATCCTTCCGGCAAAATTCTTCATTGTGCGCCGGGATAACCCTGGCCTCTCTTGAAAGTTCTCTGAAGTTCTTGCAGGAATTCGTCATGAAGTTTAATGTAGTTATTTCCGCAGAAATATTCATAGTTGTGGAGTATGAAAATATTTTCACTGTTATCTGGTATAATTCAGCGATGGATTAACGATGCATGAGTGTAGTTGGATGTTCACTACATGCTCGCTTTTGTAGAAAGACGATTAACGAAGTTCCATGCTGTTACTTTACTCCAATGATCTATGTCCCAATTGCATCAAAGCCTTAGCCTTGCATCTCAACTGCAGTTATAATGATCAAAAGCACTGCAATATTATAGTGTTCCATAGTCGAATGTATCGTTGTAATACCAAACTGTTGCACTCCACGTGTCAGCCGTAGTGTATAATGTGGAATATAAAAGTGTTTCTCCTGTGGCGAGAAAATCACTTTTGTTGGCAGCCTAAAAGTTCCAATATCTTTCGAAGTATCACTGTGAAATCGTTGAAATCTTGTATACACCTTAATGTTATACTGCCTAATAGAATTATCGTAAAGGCTGAAGTTAGCGCTTGATATCTTGACTGGTGGAAACGTTAATGTGCGCGTTTCAACTTCACCTAGTTTTGAGCAGCGTGAAATGGAACTGCCCCGAGTTCGTTCGATGCGGCAGGCTTTCGCCTCACGCTAAAGACACCTTACTTCACTGAATCACTTGACAATAACTCTATATCACCAGAAATATATATGCGATCACAAGTATTAGATCTGAGCGTATGAGATCTGAGTATGAGAGCTCCTCTCTCCTGTGCACGACCTTTTATCAACTTCTTAAGGGGCGTAACCATCCCTACCATAGCCTGTTGCTGCGTCATTGCTGGAAGTTTTAACTTTGGCTATACTTGACGGATTTTCAAAATTCAAAAACTCAAAATTAATTTCTTCAAAATTCCAAATCAATGCCATAACTGAAAATAGATTTCCACAAATCTGCATGCCAAAAGTAATCGAATATCGTAGTTTCAGCAATCTCCGTCTTCCTTCCAAACTATCGTTCATTGGTTCGCATCTCTCCTCCAATAGCGTAGCTTCTTCCTTAGCACAATACCTTGTTTCCTGCGACTGCGTCGTAAATCTCGGATCTTTCTCGAATAAAATCATGACGTCACCAAGAATCTCAGCTCAATCAGCCTACTGGCATGAATTCTACGTCATCCGTGCCTACGTCATGAATATCCACGTCATAACTATGACATCCATAACTTTACTGATATTTTCCAATACAGCCACCGTGGTCTCAGTATAATTCAATTTCCGGGGGCAGTACCTACTGTACGGCCACGGCCGCCTCCCTCCCTCTTCCTAGCCTATCCATCCCAATCTTCCCCTCCCTTCCCATCCCTCCTGAGGCCCCTGTTCGCTTTGCAGGTGAGGCCACCTGGGCGAAGTGCTGATCACACCTCCCCAGTTGCATCCATCCAGATGTTCCAAGCTCCGGAACACTGCCCATAGAGGCGGTAGTGGTGAGTTCCCTCGCTGAGTCCATGGGAACCACCAACCTAGAGGGTAAATTGACTAAATAAAAAAAAAACAGTATAAACATGAGGTTAACCATCCGCCAATCACAGACCAGAAGCACGTAAACCACCCAATCGCAATAGAACAACTAAAAAGGAAGCTTTGTTTAGCGTGACCGTTAATCTCACGAACATGACCACGGGACCTCCTTTTTTACGTGGAATTCGAACCACAGGACATGGAATTTCACTTCGTAAATCTCACATGCATTGACCGGGAATCGAACCCGGTCCACCTTGGTGAGAGGAAAACAGCTTGACCGCTGTGCCACCATGCCCATGATGTGTCCCTTTATTCTGTGATATAATTATTTCATTGTAGGGTCGTGTTTAAAAAGTTTTCTTGTAAATTGTTAGTCCAGTCAAAATAGACATAAAAAGGGGACCGACCTTGCAATAGGTCATGCAGTTCTAATTTTTAGCCTATTTCCATTTTATGAAAAAAGAAAATAGGCCTATGAGATCACCTTTTGTCCGTGTGTGTGTGTGTGTGTGTGTGTGTGTGTGTGTGTGTGTGTGTGTGTGTGTGTGTGTGTGTGTGTGTGTGTGTGCGTATGTGTGTATCTGTCTGTTCCCCCTAATAACTTCTAAACGGCTAGAGAGATTTTAATGAAACTTGGTAAGGTCATAGTACTAGTTTGGCCGACCCCGACCGTGCCCTAAAATTTTATTACGTCTCACCAATCCAACATGGCGGCTGTGCGAAATATTTCACCGGTGTTCTATATTTCCGAAACTATTACTGATATCACCTTGAAATTTTGTACGGTGATAAAGGGCACTACTACAAGATTAAAACCTGTAAGGTACAAAACGAACATGGCGGCCAAGCGAAGTTGAAACATTTTTATTTACATTTCTCGCGATTTAACAATCTGAGCGCAGTGAAATATGGTACAGTAAATGTTTATACATATTGTAATGCACTGGCATCTAATTCAGGTCAATTGTTTACATAACCTCAAGTTGGCGGCTGTGCGAAATTAAAAAATTAAGTTCTCATTTATTGTGTCGTAATCATGCGATGGAAGTGAAAGATTGAATAATGAACCTACGAAATAATTTAACTTTAATGGTACATAACTCTATGGCCTATACATATAACAATCCAACATGGCGACCATCCGAAATATTTAGACGGTTCTCAATATCTACAAATCATTTACAGCAATCAAACTGCCATTTTTTATGTTCATAGAGGCTATGAACATAAGTTCACCTATAGGACTTTCAATAACCTAGTTAGCACAAATACAATATGGCGGCCACGCGAACTATAAATATTTAAATGGACGTTTCTCGCGATGCTACCATCCGAGTGCAGTCAAACTTGGTACGGTAAATGCTTATACAAATGTTAACCCATTGCCATCTAATTTATTTCAATTGTTTTCGTAACCACAAGATGGCAGCTGTGCGAAATTTTAAAATCTCGATTTTACTTGTGCCCTAATCATGCGATTGAAGTGTGAATACCACACGTACACAATAATATTCATGCAATAGTACATAACTCTAAGACGTATATAATATAAAAATCCAACATGGTGACCATCCTAAATATATGACGGTTCTCAATATGAAAGACCTATGCTAGCTGTGTAATAACCAAAAAGCAGATAAATCTTTGCACATTTTTCGGGTTTTGCTCAATATCTTTTAACATATGCATCTGCCAGAAAAAAAAAACATGCATATCGTTTTAAAACTAGATTAAATGTACTACAGTTTGAGACTTAAACGAGTAGGGGAGAGTGGGTAGGAATGGGAAAAAATTTAGAATATTCCTGATAATTCACAAATTATTTTTTAAATGCAAATGTATTTACTGCTATGTAATTGTACATCTTCTGACTATCACACATAGAATTTTTAATTTAATATATGCACTAGAAAGTGAAGAAAGTTAATACATTTCTCTTTCGACACTTTGTCCCATTCCTCCTACCTGGTAGGAGGAATGGGACTGAATGCAGGAGGTTTGGGACATACCTAACGGACATCAGGAAACTGTTCAAACCATACTACAAAAGAGTATATTGACTTGGTTCTGTGAGTTCCACCACATGTCAAAGGTACTGGTAACTTGAGAACTACATCACTCACTGGAACACTACTTTTATCTTCATTCTCCGGAAAGACAAACCCTCTTGAATCTAGTTTTCGCCGCATAAAGTTTAAAAACAAGTCCCCATCTCCTTCAACTCTTTCAACCTGTCCAACATAATGAAGAGTGGACATTTTCCCCTGAAACTTTACCAGCACATAATCACCACTTTTAAATCTTTGCAGTCAAAGTCAAAATCACTGATATTTTCTTCTTCAAACAAATCACCCTCTGAGGTGTGGATGCACTGTGGTTCTTCTGAGCTGTCGGTGTCACTGTCCGTAATGAGAGCTTTCGTAGACTTCTTCTTCGTAGGCTTATTGCGCCGCTTCATTTCAGCTTCTTCAATGCACTTCTCAGGTGTGTCGGGAAGAATTCTTGTTCTTGCCCGTCGCCGCCCTCCACGAACCCTATTTTCTTTTCTGGCCCCTGCTTTAGGATAGGGACGTATATCATCAGGAGTCACAGGATGAAAATAAAAACACTGCAGATAGATAGAAAGAAAGGCTAATGGAAATATTCCACATTTTGAATGTTTAGGCTTGCAAAATGTAGCCTATATAACCGCATACCTTGGCTGCTACAACTGGAGATGATTCTGATCTGGATGTAGACGGTTCACTGAGGAGATGATTCTCCTTTAAATGCTGAGATGTAGCCTCCAGTTCAATTGGACGGTCAGTTACAGAATACATTTGGAAGTCATCTTCAGAGAAAGTGTCCGGATTGAAAGGCCAAATCCCTGTTTTCTGAAAACCTTTCATTATATTGGTCTTAGACATTGCACCATCAAATGCAGGGCTCACAAGTTCTGCAGTGTTGTAGATGGTCCACGTCTTTCCTGGATTATTTACCATCCAATTATCACTGGCTTTGTTGTACCGAGATTTGAATGGCCCATACACACTAACATCAAGTGGCTGGAGCCGATGACTAGTATGAGGTGGGAATGTGACCATATGGATTCCATTTTCTTTGGCTTTGGTTATTACATGGATATTTGTGTGACTATCGTGGTTGTCTAGAAATAAAACCACTGGGTCTTCTTTGGAGCATTTCACATGAGCGATGAAATGTTTCAAAGCCAAAGCAAAGTTTTCCCCAGTCATCCAGCCACTTGGATGTTCAAGTCCAAGGCTATCACAAGGTGCATTATTCAGCATGTGGTCTTGAAAGTTCTTCCTTGGGAAGACAAAAACTGGCGGAGCTGTATTTCCACATACATTTACAAAGCACAAAATTGTCACAAGAGTACCACGCTCTGCTGATGTCACTTGTCCTACTTGCTTGGCACCTTTTTGTGCAATTACCTTAGGTGATGTATGTACAGGTGTGACAGCAGTTTCATCACAATTCCAAATTCGATCTGATCTGAATACATGGCCCTTGTAAACTTCTCTTACATTCAGGTAGAAAAAGCCAACATTATGCTTATTGAAGCTTGTAGATCGGCCCAGACTCGTAGCTTCTGGTGATCGAATGGCTAAATCAGAATTGCGTCTAAGAAAACCAAACAACCATTCTCTCCCAGCTTGTTTAGTTATATGCCGGTTATCTGGAAATTTAATTTGAAGCCCAACAGCATATCCATATGCAAGTTTTCTGGTCTGTACAGTGGTTAGCCCATAATGCATTTTTGAGCAAGTCTTTAAATATTCTGCCAGCTGTGATTCCGCCTCTTGGGAAAATACCTGCCGCACTGTTGTGTTTGGATTGTATGAATATGGCGTCCCTTGTGGAAGAACTTTTGATGCTCTTACGTGGCGAGCAAGGGTAGATTTTGACATATTGAGTTCCTTAGCGACTTCTCTAATTGATCTACCTTCATTTACAACTTGTTGTAGGGCAATTTTTAATCTTGGTCTCGTCATTCCTCACCCTATCCGTTTTCCTCTCCCAAACTCGCGGCATCCTGCGCACCTACAGTACAAAATACATGTAACTATATACAAAATTACAGCCACTAAAAATAAGTACTCGAGGGCATTAGTAAGTGGTAAATCAAAGCAGGAGGTTTGGGACATATGCAGGAGGTATGGGACATGTCCCAAACCCCCTGCCTTGTTCTGTCCCATTCCTCCCACAAGCACATAGAATGGCAACGTGGCAGAATCCTTTAAATTGGTTTGTAGGTTAGTATAATTATATCTATACATATACGGGGTATACTAGTACAATTGTATAACTACTTACATCGACAGTTCTGGCAACCAGATAATTTCAAATGTACAAGTCAAAATTTACTTTTTCTACGAGAAAACGCCAAGCAAACAATAACTTCCTAACGCTCTCGCCAAGTGATCCCAAACAACAAGGGAAGATAAGGCCACTACAGAGACATCTACTGTTATAAACAGTCACTTTAAGCCGCGCGCCAAATTCAAAATAAAGCTCATGTCCCATTCCTCCTGTGTCCCATTCCTACCCACCCTCCCCTTTTGTATGTTCAGTAGATCCCGAGATACAGTTCATCAAAGATTGAATATTGTTTCATAAAAGTAAAAATGGTTGGCTTTGCTCTCATACTTGGACAAATACTGTATTGTCAGAAATACTCATCCCATGAGAAAAACCATAGGCAATGCACTTGAGGTTTATTTGTTTAGCTTTAATTTGAGCTCTGATTGGTACCTGTAGGTCTAGGCTTCTCTCAAAAGAGGCATGTAACTGAAAACCTTGAAAAATAGACATCTGGAAAAATCAGTGAAAACAAGTTTTGAGAGCATCAGACATCACGTCTACAGCCTATACTGATGATGTCTAATTAACTTACATTTTTCTCGTTCGAATGGCTTGTAGACGAGTTAGGTTCATTGTGTGTGTAAGAGCAGTCGTCAGGACCTCAACAATGAAGGCGAGGCCCCTAAACACAGAATCGACCATTCCTTCCTCCCTCCTACACATTCAGTTTTGCCGCGTAAATCGAAGAGTGCGGAAAATGAAGTGTTAGTGTACTCGAAATATTTATGCAATGTCTGTTACAAACCAATATAGTACAATATATTTCCGTCAATCAAATGTGAGTGTTAATACAATTTAACATAATTGTTTGGTATTGATTGACGGAAATATATTATACTATATTGTACTATATTGGTTTATAATCTCTTGTCAATACGGACCATGGTGGAATCTAAAGTAGAAGGAATGTCTGTTACTCCAGGCGTTTGTTTTAAATGTCGTAACCCTTGAGTGAAGGCACAACCATTGTCGTAAAGCAAGTAGGTATTCGCACACGTTAACGTGAGTGTGAAACGGGACCTTAAAGAAAACAACATTTTCCGTCATGATGCGTGTAGGAAGAGTTACACTGCTGGAAGTAATGTTAAAGCATCTGTTCGACGTAAATGAGATTCTGATCTCCAACCATCCAGACCCTCAAGATCGCCAAGTGAACTCTGCTAGAACCTTCATAAAAAGAATTTTGTATGTGGTGCTGAAATAACTGAAGAATTGGTCAGACAACAACAAAAAATCCTGCCCATATCACGAAGAAATGATGTTCACAAAGTTGATTAGTTGGAATTCAGAACAACAGTCCTAGACGCAGCTGAATTGTAACATTGTTTCAGAAGGGATTCCGACAAGCGGATGTTGCTGCCCGTGTTGGAGCGAGTCAAAGTGATGTCTCGAAGGTGTGTAAAAAGTTCAGGGAGACACAAACAGTTTCTGATCGACCAAGAACTGGACGCCCCCGCGAAATCATTCGCAGGGAGGATCGGTATCTGTTGCTTTCAGCACGTCGCGTCGTAGGCCCATTGGTACTGCCACGTCGTTCCGCAAGGATCTTCGAAAGGCCACTGGAGTGATGTGTCCGGTCATACAGTGTGCTATTGGCTGCATGAAACAGGGCTGATGTCAAGGGTACATACGCCAATACCTCTTCTGAAGCCACAAAGACAGCTCGTGTAAGGTGGGCAACAACTCATCGGCCATTGCAGCATTAAGATTGGAAGCATACTCTTTTTAGCCTATTTTCATTTACGAAAAAAAAAACAGGCTTATGAGATCACCTTTTGTCCGTGTGTGTGTATGTGTGTGTGTGTGTGTATGTGTGCGGCTGGAGCGATTTTCATAAAACTTGGTGAGGTCATAGCACCATGCCGGCCAACCCCGACCGTGCCCATCAAATGTTATTACGTCTCACCAATCCAACATGGCGGCTTTGTGAAATATTTAACTGGCATTCTATATATCCGAAAATATTACAGATTTCATTCTGAAATTTTGTATGGTGATAAAGGGTACTACTAGAAGTTCACCTATGATACTTTTTAAAACCTGTTAATTACAAAACGAACATGGCGGCAAAGCGAAGCTGAAATTTTTAAATAAACTTTTCTCTCGTTTTAACCATCCAAACCTAATGAAACTTGGTACAGCAAAAGTTTCTACACGTAATGCACTGGCATCAAATATATATAGTTCAATTGTTTACATAATCTCAAGATGGTGGCTGTGCGAAATATTTCACCACCATTGTATGTCTCCGAAACTATTACATATATCACACTGAAATTTTGTACGGTGATAAAGGGCAGTAATACAAGTTCATCTAGGTTACTTTTAGAAAATCTTTAAAGTACAATACAAACACGGCGACCAAGCGAAGTTGAAATACTTTAATAAACGTTTCTCGCGATTTAACCGTCTGAGCGCAGTGAAATATGTTATAGTAAATGTTTATGCACTTCGATACGCACTGGCATTTAAGTTAGTTCAATTGTGTACATAACCTCAAGATAGCGCCTGTGCGAAATTTTAAAATTAAGTTTTTATTTCTTGTGTATTAATCATGCGATCAAAATGAACGTTTGAATAATGAACCTACGCAATAATCGTCATCTAGTAGTAGGGGGGTAGTGGGTGTTCTAAATAGTCTCATGGCCGCCGCGTGAGTCTAAGCCGATAACTCTCGAACCCGTGGCCGGAGATTCACGAATGAGGTGTCGTTGGACTCGGGATGACGCCCTCTTTTCAATGGACAACTCAATTCAACCCCTAAATAAATCTACCCCTACTAGGGGTTGAAATTGTAATTTTTTAGTGAAAGTCGCCTTTCAAATGCAACATGTAAAAGGTGCGCTGCTAATATGGTTGGTTGGTTGGTTCCTTAGTTTAGGGGCTGCGACAACGCGGTCATGTAGCCCCGTGTACTTTGGGTGTGTGTAGAATCTGTCTGATAACCGGTGTTAATTGTGATGACTGTATTTGTGCTGCTAATATGAACTTAAACGTTGTTGCTCATATAGCGCATGCGTTTTGCTGGATGCCGCTATGAATCAATATTTTTGATTTTGTTTTTTACGCATGCGCACCTGGGATTTTTGTAAGAGGGCGAGCTCTTTGAAAAAATGATTTATAAGAAGGGGTTTTGGTGGTGAGGAGAGAACCAGATAGTCGCCTACTTTCCTACGAAGTTTGCCGATATCTTTCGAACGCAAGATCGGATTTGGACGTGTGACGTGTCAAATCGCTTGTCTCGAAGCCCTATTTATTTTGGTAATAGGTTAAAGTTTTTGAGAATGAGGGAAACAGAATTTTTGGTGTAAAACTGTGATTTTAGACTTTCTGTTATATCTCACGAACCAATAACGCCAGAGACGTATACGAGGGGTCGTAGGACTTGGGGTGACGCCCCCCCCCCCCCCCACACCACTCCCCCCTTTCGAATATAGTATTTATGTTTTTAAAAAAAATTTGAAAGGGTCTAACGACACTTTTGTTGAAAACATTTTAGTTTTTAAAACGTTTTTTTTAATCTGTCTAAAATGTTCATGAAGAGTGGTTGTAGATAGAAAGAGACGATACCACTAAGCACGTGTTTCAACGAGGCTATTACTGGCAACGGTGGTGATATACCAATACAGTATTCGCTATTTCGATGAGACGGCGGGTCGAGGGTTCGTTTTCTGATTTTTCCTATGATGGAATTCCTAATTCCTAAATCCCCTGAAGGGGGTCATTAACATGTAAACGATTATGAGTGACATGACAAATGATAATTCCTTGATCAGATGAAGCTGGCTTTAGATAGAACAAACAGAACTTGGTTATATGTTGCTTGAAGTGAGTATAGAAAACAAACTTGCTGGCGCAGACTGACAGGATGTGGATGTTATTTGAGCTTATTGGAATGCATTGACCTGACTTGACAACAGGGCAATGAAAAAAGCACAGAGATGCTGAGGACACTTGAAGGTCAAACGATATGGCAACCATGGTGGGAGGGGGAAGCGAGGATGATGTCGCCGATCATGTTCAATGTTCAATGGATGAATTTATATTTTGCGAAGCATTGTTCGGAGAGCGTCATGTGACGACTTGTTTTAAGGGTATTTATTTTTCCGATCTTTCCTATGGTGGACTCATTGATTGAAATAATCCAAAACTGCTAGGGCATGGCCTTGAGATTTCATAAACCGATAATGGGATGTTGACATACAAGGTTCCCCAGAACTTGACATGATGTCATTCTTTTTATGGCTTATGAATTTCCCAAAAAAAGACCCAAAACAACAAGATCATGGACTTTTGCTTTTCTTAATATATTGCAAACCCATTATGTTAGATGTTTAATGTGAGTAACGAAACCTAGCTAGGTAAAGAAAGAATTATTGTAGGCTACATGTATGGTGACTGACACGTCTTTGACCATTGGAACTTGTTTTCAGATCTGACTGTAGTACATAGGGAGTATAGGTTGTAGGCATGGCTTGACAAACGGTGTACACAAAATTCAATTTATCGATTCAAGAATTAAGAGTAGACTATCATTAATTAATTGGTTAAAGAGTGTAGCTAAAAATAAAAAATTGTGACTACATTAAACTAAACTGAACCAAGTCGAATCAAATTCTACTGAACCAAACCAAGCCTAAAGCAAACCAAACCTAATCAAGAACAAGCCAAGGGCTTAAGTGTAAAACTTGTGGGGGAATGCAGTCATTGGCAATCTCCAAAGGAAGGGATAACGCTCTACCTTTAGAGGGTAAGGTTAAGCTAGTGCATAGTGCTAATGCACACAACCAAGTACATGAACCACACACAACTATCCTATGCAGTTTTTATGGGTTGACTGTTAAAACTTGCTCAGTGGTTACTGGGACAAGATGGTCGCTACACACAACAAGCTTTAAATACTTGAGGCTAATAATCTATACACACACACACATACACACACACTTGTTCTAAACTAAACTGTCTTGCTGGCAGTGCTCACACAGTAGGCAAATGACAGAAATGCTTGACTAATAGAAATACAATCATTTTTGGTTGTCTAATGTTACCAGCTAACCATTACGTGCTGTAGTGGTGAGCACATGTGCCTCTTGCACTGGAGATCGTAACTTGATTTCTAGCTCTAAGGCCTAGAACGAATCAAACTAAGAAAGAAGGGTATGGTGACGCAGTGGTTAAACTTTTAGCCTTTCACTAAGGTAGACTAGGGTTTGATTTTAGGTTAATATGCATGTCATAAACAAACAAACAAACAAACAAACAAACAAAAGCAGGGATAATGTTTAAAACTGATTACACTTGTCTCTTTTCAAATTATTACTTAGATTACAAATACAAAGGTGGACTGGGTTTGATATACAGTTAATGCTGCCTATCGCATACTAGCCTGTAAGAAAGCCAAACAAGCAAAAGACGTAGGTAGAGCAGTGGTAAAATCGCTATGTGTAGAGAACTACCTAACGGTTTTATGAACTGGCAAAGGTATGTCGCATAAACAGTGCAGGATACAATCCAGCAACCATAATTTTTATCTTGTGGAACAGAGAAAACATATATAGACAGAGAGAGATATAGAAAGCTTATGTATGTATGGGTAGCATTGATTGTTTGACCAGAGAAAATACGGTGAGGTAGAGTGGGGAGAGGGAGAATTAACACTTATATATGAATGGTAAATAGTATTTTTTTTCAATAGTTTTGTTTTTCAAATACAGTGGTAGATAGCCGTTATTTTGTAAAACATTCTTACTTGCAGTAGTAATAAGCCTCTACGGTTCCGCTAACACACATAGACAGACTGTACTATTGCCATGGTCAAGCACTCACATTAAGATCATTTACAAAAACATAAAATGAAAAATAAAAATCTTTTTTGGAAATATCGTTTTTCAACAGACACAAAATAAAATTAAAAATTTGTAAACAGCAAAATGGAAAATCCATGTTTCCATATTGAACCCTTCCAAAGAAGCATATAAGACTCAATTTCGGGGGGTGTAACAGTCCATTTCGTAAAGTTGTTGTTAAGCGCTTCTTATAATATGCAGGGTAACATATAACAAAATAACATGCAGGAAAAAGTGAATACCGGGATTAAAACATATGAATTTAATAATCAGATCGGCAAATAACACTATTTACAACAACAAAAACAAGGTCTCCCAAATGACACCCACTTGAATTAATAAAATTGCCGAACTAGGCCTGATCTCAGGAGAGATCGTAAACATCTGGACCAAATGTCCCAAATTACTGCAATGACATGTGCGTGTGCGGCTTTTCTACATGCGTTACGATGTGTACAAATTACTGCGAGATTCGTTACCATCCAGTAAACCTTCAGGGGACGAATCTGCATTGTCTTAGAGCTAGACAGACACTAGGAACCAACTAAACACTAATAAAACTAATACGACACTTCCTACACTGAATAAGACAAAATATAATTTCCGCATGAAATTGGAATCAAAGAACTGCCGTAGCAAACAACATTAACGCCTAAAATTAGGACTTTTCAAATCAACACAAGTAAATCAACACGTGACCAATCAAGAAAAATACATATATGGCCGCTTGCCGTTTTTATAAGAGAAATACAAAATACACCCAACGGTGTCACAACAGACGAAATCTAACAATACAAACAAATGAAATGAGTCACAGAAATCACTAGGCTCAAAGCCAACATTTACATAATAAAACAAACATTTCATTTCATACGATTGAGGTGTTTGAAGCCATATTTTCAGTGTTGCCTTAGTAAACAAGAGTTTAGTGCTTTTCAGTCGGTCAACACGAATGTACCCAAAAGAGATGGGTTATGCCCTAATCCTGAAATAAATTACATGAGATTAATAAAACACTAGGATGACCAGTTTCGATCGTCAAGCGATCATCATCAGATCCATTACACTTAGGCTACAAAATCTATGTTTGAAATACAGGTGAAAATATTTACAATATGTACAATTATTTAGTTGCAGTATTGGTACTGCAACTGTCAGTGTATGCTAAATGCAGTATATATGTTAGGTGAAATGCTAAATAGTGATAGCTATCCGTAGATTGTACTTTAGAGAGATTATATGGTTGTAAACTATGGTTAAACTATAAAATTTTAGGCTAACTACTTATCTGATTGTCTTCCGTACTACAGCTACTCGCAGTTTTCGTGCTCACTGGAACTCACTGTGCGGTCGACTGCGGTGGTTATCTTAACGACTGTTTTTTCCCTGCCTTCTCCCCCCTGTCCCTACGTGCTGTGCGGAGTGATAGCGATGTGTTTATTATTTACAACGTTCCCGCGTCTAATCTAGCTACATATTCAATAAATCAATGGTTTGTACATCACCGTGCAGCTTGTAGAATATCAACCTCCATCCCAATGCATTCCCCCACGGGAAATCTACTCCTTCATCGTCGACGTTCTGGTAGATGCGTAGCACTTCATTCCACCAATCGACCTTCCTGTAGACATCTTGGCGTGGCTTCTTGGAAAGAAATGTTCAAAGTTATTATTCTACCTAGCTAGAATCGCTATGAGCTACTGACTTTCACTCAAAATGTCCTGGGCGATTACTCAGCGTTGAACTGGCCCTATCTAAGCATTTGCTTACTTCACACGCACATATACATCACACAAAATATAACACAAAATTTACAGAAAATATTACAATCTTCGTCCACCACGCAACTGGCTTTTAACAAGTCTCACAAATTACGTCTACCGCGTAGCGCTTATCTCAACTAGAGATCTCCCTCCGCTAGGCCTGAACTCTGCTCCCAAGAGCACAGTAAAATGTTCGTTCAGACAGACGTGATGTATGCTCACTAGAGCCTGATAAAATTGTGTCTCAAACTGGCGTTGTGTGTCAAACTGCTCATCACCGATCAATTTATTAGAAACTGACAGAAAGGAGTGGAGTGGGACAATCTGTGAAAATAATCTGTAGTTTTCAACTCACAGACTTGGGACTAGTATCAAACTTCTTCTTTTCATTTAAACGTCTCAATGCACTCATGCGGAATCCTATCGCATCGGCGGTTCTTCATACACGTGTTTTTAGCGCCATTTTTTGTACGCAAATCTCCGCGTGGTTTAGGCGTCCTCTCTCCTGATTCGCTGATTCAATCGTGTATCGGTTGGAAATTCATTTCTGGCACTTTCATAATGACGCCGACTTGGATGCGCGTTCACCCTGAATTTGTCCTTGAACTCGGCTTAGCTTATTTTTAATAATAATAATAATTTGGAAAAGTAAGGTCCCGTATATTAGACACTTGATCAAATTTAACGATTTTATGATCTACTAGTACGTATGCCAGATATTATAAATGTATGAATCTGATGAACATTTTCCCCCAGCACAGTAAAACTCTTCAACATACTGTACAGTACCCCAGGGGTATGCACCCCTTGGAGACCATCCCCCCAGCATCTATCTAAATATCCTAACGGGCAACCCTCGTAAAGCCAGGCCAACATACATCAACGCCGCAAGGACAGCTTGCCGTTCTAGAAAGCAGCTCAATCCTTGCACAATTATTACACACAGCGACATATTATTAACTGGGGCAGCTATGCCATCACATTGCTGACAGCATAGCGCCCAAGAATATAAAAGGAGGCCTAAGGAGGTCACGAGAATCTCTCCATTATCAGTCTTTCAGTGATACAGCCGGAGGCTACGTTGGTGTCATCAGAGGTGAGTCAGTCGTGTTCAGATTTCCTACTTTTGTAACCTTAACCCACAGCTTGTACTTGAACATTGTTACATTGTTACATTCCCTACAAGGGACTCATACTATAACATCACAGACCAATAAACACTTGGTCAACACTCTACACTCGCCTTACTGTTTATACGCCTCTTTACATCCCAACGCCCTTCCTTATTCCCGTCACGGTTAGACGTGACATACGGTAGTCTGATAGTGCTAGCTCAGATATCATTGTATTCCTCGCGACGGCCCGGCTTCTAGAGAGCAGCGCGTGCCACTTAGCTGATACAAGCACGTTCAGTTATATAATAAGCCAGTCAGCTGAGCGACCAGCACAGTGACCCTTGCATTGGGTCCCATCCCCTAAAACACTACTACATTATTTATAGGAGCGCCCCCTAGCTCCTAGCACACAACAACACTCTACACTGGTCAGCTTACCCTGCCAAGGGAAGCTACCCTCTTTTAGGCACAGCTCAATAAATTAATACAATAACTCTGTCTTTTAGATCCAACCACCCCCAAATAAGGGATCTAAAACACTGGTGGAGGCGGGGTACTACGCATAGAGAACAGGACTCAACCAACGAGCCCTCGTAGTTAAAACGACCCCTTCCGTACCGCAAAAAGCCAAGCAAATAGTGAAAAAAAATGTCCCCAGACAAAAAACACCATTTTTGCTCCAAACTAGCTACACAGGGGAGATTCTTACTAAACCAACCCCCCAGCCCCAGAAAGAGTCAAACAGATACGAAAATACACTGTCAAACACGCACAGATATTTTATTTTATTTTATTCACATACACTTCAGTCAGAATGGCGCCTCATGCAGAGATTGCAAACCATAGAGGCAATAGGGTTACGCCAACATTATTAACATTATTAATAAGATGCCAAAGGCATATACAGAGGCGACAGACACAAATACGGGCACTCCAAACAAAAGTCGGAGCAATACAGGGCAAACAGCCATACACTCCGTCAGAGGGCAGGACAACGCAATTAAGATGCGCACACAAGCACTTGAGGAACATACATGAACACCTCAATAGAATCCATGTCCAAAGAAACAAAATATACGAACAATTAATCACCACACATGGTCCCGTAATAGACAATGCAACCCTCGAGAGAATGAGGGTGCACTACACAGGTTTACACGCCCAATACAGGGAGCTAATTCGCGTGCAAGCGCTTCTCCAACTAGCGGCCACAAAACTATACAGAGCACAGAAACATGAATACAGTAATTTGCAAACAGACCATAGGCCTCAATAGGCAGTACACCCAAATTTGGGACGAGTACCGTGAGCTCCAAGCCAACAAGGCCATTTTCGAGTTCATGGTAGGGCCACCAGCCCAGCCGAGAGAGGACATAAGCGTAGATACGCTAACTCAACAATTTGCGAGGATGTCCCTCTCGCCATGTACTGCCACACATGGGAAGGAGGTCACCATGGCCACAGTCCAGGAGACGGCCAGGTTAGGCTCCAATAGGCTACAAGTACAAGGTTACACAAACACATGTCCTTCAGCTCCGGATCGGAAGGCAATTTTGCCAAACCGAGGGGCAGAGCCTAGAACAACCCCCTCGGAACAAAGGGACGAGGGGGAGTTGAAGCCAGGACTCTCAAACACACATAGCATGACAAGGGGACAACGAGACGTAACCACGTCATGGGCAGACGACATAGAACCCGTCCCATTACACATAAAGCCTACATACACCCACACAGATAGGCTCACACAATGGCAGGAGTCTGCCGTGGCCACAGGCCGAAAAGCGGTCAGGCTACACGCCAGCACATTGCTAGGCCAGACACAAGCCATTAAGCGACCTTTACCGCCAGTTCAAAGGGCAAATTTGCCAGAGCGAAGGCAAACACCGGTATTAGTCCCTCAGGATGCACGATACACGCACGCACATTGGGACCAGACACTACCACACGGTACATGGGGATTAGGAAGAGTGTTATTACCTACCCCACAGAACAGATCAGTCGAAAACACACACACCCCCGTAAAATCTACTAGAGTAGCACAGAGCAAGAATAGGTCCGCGAACACAGGTACACTTAGGCCAACGGTCAAGCGATACGGTGAAAGCAAGCCCTGGCGTACTTTGCTACAAACTCCTCCGAAAAATAGCAGAGGGGCACCTCAGTGGATCCCAGGGGCTTACACCCTAGTGACGGGGCGACGGTATCCACCTGCCGAGCACTGACGCTCGAAATAGGATAACGGCTTTCACTAGGAATACAATATATTCCGACATCACTTGCACCAATAGTATAGTACACATAAGTTCTTTTACACGGGAGGAAACAAAATAATAGACAAACAGGTACTAACAAACATAAACTGCACATTTTTTTTTCTCTTTCTCTATCTGCCTTCTTTCACGTATATGCAGTGCAACTTGGCTAGATCAGAAGTGCATGATTCAAAATCCTTGTTTTTTTTGTTCGCCCCTGACACTTTTTCCCTCAGGCCATCAATGATTATTGGGCGGAGTGGTTAGCACCATAAATTGGATAACGTAAAGTTTCTAATATCCAAAGCCAAGTAGAAGCCCATCAGGTGAGCTACGCGGCTTAAAGCCGGAAAGAGATATTTTGAACATAGCTTAAGCATCAAATCACAGCATAGAGCTTAAGCGAGTCTTTCTAAGCAGAAATGACTAAATGTTCTATGTTCCGGTTCAACAGTTGGATAGATTCTCTTGTAGTGGGCAAAAGCCATAAGCGTGGCAAGAATTAAGAATCGCAAACTAGTTTTCAAAAAATTTTGGTGAGGTGTGCTTTAACCAACTGAAAAGCCCAATTGCACACCGGGGCGAGACACTATCATTTTGTTGAGTTATGCCGGAACATTTAGCACAATTTGTGTATAAACATATAATGGCTCAACGGACAATACATATTTTACTTTTGAAAAATATATATTCAATGCCAAGGTAAGGTTATAATTGCTTTGGAGTGGAGTTTCGACTCCCATAGTGCACTGGCTTTGCTCGTGACGTGGATACACATGTATCAAATACGTCTTGCAATGGCCTTCCCAATGTGTACTAGACAGTGTTGGTAGATTCCCCTGAGATGTAACCAGATTACTATAGTGCTAACGTCACCTACTAGGTGGATAGTACGATCAGGACCTACTTACCATTTTCAAGCATTTTTTTTCATAGTGGTTACGACACAATTTTGGCAGACTATCGCCATCGGGCAACCCGCTTTAATCAGCATAAAGCAGGGTGCTAACGAGATACAGCATAGTCTTTCTATTATTTTCTTTCAAAGTGCTCTCTTAATTCAAAGCGGGGCATGGAAATTTTTTTTTGCCTCACGCATTCGGCCCGAGAAAGGAAGGTGGCCAAGTTAAACTATATATATATTTAATACATAGGCATCCGTTACACATAACACTGCCTCTAAAATGACTTTTTCTCACCGGTACATAGTCACCAAACACGCGACTAGCGGCCCGGAGACATTCGCGTACAACGACATTTTGTACCATGGATAAGGAACATACTCGAACCACGTTACAGTAACACACAATTGGGGACACAGAGGCAGTTAGCAAGAGGTTCTTTTACAAGTACGGCCAATGCATGTGAGACTTTCGAAGTGAAATGCCATGGCCTGTGGTTTGGATTCCACGTAAAACGGAAGTCCCGTGGCGCATGATCTACAGATTAACGGTCATGTTAAACTACAAGTTTTTTTTACAATGCGAGAAGCACTGCTCGCAATTACTACAGACAACAATCAGGTCCACACACACACACGTGCAGAAAACAAGGACGTGGGCTGAACATAAAACAAATGAAAGCCCACAACATCGTAATTCAAAACCATCGAGTCAGCAGTCACACACCTCAATGGCCAAGACTGCTCGACACAGACGAACTAAGCCAGTTCCTAGTGAACAGGAATAAACGCATCATTCACGTCCGATCCAAGGACCCTATAACTTCCAAAATTACACTACGAGGAGAGTTCAAAAATACGCAAACTCCTCACAGTAATGAGTACTTTCGTTTGCGCATAGCAAATACACAGTACATGTGCCATAAATATATGCGGCACAGAGAGGATCACACCAAGTCTTTACAGGCAACCGGGTCCGAACCCATGACCACACACCACACTCGTACCAAAAACTAACTATCCAACGGTATTTTTGGTACTCGAAACACAAGCAAAAACCACACTGGCGACGCCTCAAGCCCTGAAACACAACGCAGACATAGAACACAGAGAATGACATAAGGTCACTGGTTCCAATCCCAGTAAAAATTAGACACAAGGGAAAGCAATTATCCAGGCTTCCAACCACACCGAAATTGGCCCATACAAATACATGAACAGGGAATACTACATTTCCTCCCACCAAAAACCGGGCATAAAATTTCGAATTACACCAGACATAGAAAATACATTTCCCAAACACAGGTAGGAAAATTTCGCAAGACACAAGTCTTAGGAAACAATGGCCACACAACATCATTAGCTAATTAGGATGAATTGCTACATTAGTCCGCCAGGAATCTAAAACAATGACCACACTTGCCTACGTGCAGGAAAGCACATGCCAGCGGATGACAAACAATAACATCCCAGCCTGACATTACACATACCAACTGCTGACTTGCAGACTAGTCATACTGCAATACTGCTGATGACAAGACACTATTGTATACCGGCATTGACAATGAAATCAAAAACGCAAACAATCATAACAACATACATTTTTTTTTAACACTGCAAAAGCACTTGGCAATGGACAAGACGTTGACAGGCCACGGGCGCCTCCCGCCCAGACACGCGATACATATTACGACTTAGCCTGCAACAGACCAACCGTCCGCGTGGTGTAGCGGAACATAGTCACACACACGCACATGCACTCAACAATTAGGAGCAAACACAGACAAGATCTCCCCTCTAATAACTTCTTTTATCGATCGTAAGGCATAGGAGTCATTACAGATGACTAGGACATGGCCAGTCGCACTACGACCACTGGCCACATGTACACTACAAATGGCAGACCAGATTAGGTCGTGAAGCTTTACTATCCCAAGGCGCGGATAGAAAGCCAACGTGGACCAAGGGAGGATGACAAACCATAGGTGGATAATCCGAGAGGGATTACCGACATACCACAGCAGGCTACCATGGTTAATACCCAATTCCCTTCCAATAACCCTCTCACGTCCAACATAAACCAACGCAGACACATGAACACGATCAAAACAGCTACACTACATTACAGAGTACACACAAGGGGTTGATGGACTTCATGCGTCTAAACAGAAGGCATGCTACGCCTTGGATCACGATGCTACCACCTGAGTATTAGGGGTGGGTCGGCAAAAATTAAATAAGCATAATGCGCATCTCCAAATGAGAGATGAGGCCATAGATATATATACTAACCATTCTTTATTAATTAAACACTCCCGCATGACAGGAATATATTGGTACTATGCCCCACCCTACACCTATCCTTATATGAGTGCAGATGCCTCATATCCAGACACATGCATGACTATCCCATCCATTCACCAGGGATATTAATATCAAACCTGCATGGAATTTTCGTATCTTTGCAATCCCGGGAATTACCTCCCCAGTCCACTCACTATAGGAGCATCCCAGCGCCATCACCGGTTCCAGGCCACCACTAACGTGGAACCCAAAGGTGCGCAACCCCTTCCTACCATACTTTAAGCCCACTCAACAAATAACTACCCCCAGATCCTAATAACAGGGTACCTGACATTACAGACCCTACTAACACCTCCATTAACATAAAGAGAGCATTATTGCTGGAAAGCTGACGTAGCAATGGTAGACCAGAAGTAGTCTATGTACTTAGAAGATCTACAACCCCACAACACTGGAAATATTTTACATTTTACACAGAGATTAAACTATTTACACAGGTTACGCTCACATTTTTTTTTCTTACAAAGGAATCTGATACGCTCTGATTGATGACAACGGCGTAAGCCGAAGGTCTGAGGGACCACACTGGAGCAGAGCTGGGGAAGGCGATGTGGACCCTTACCCCAGTTGGCTCAACAGAGCAGCGACCTCACTTAACTTGACGGCTAGACCAAACAGACGAACCACGTAAGGTCAAAGCATTCGCGGCCTGGCCGGGCAAGCTCTGGAATCCTAGGTGCGCATAAACCGCCCCTGGGAGGAAGGGATGCTACACCCACTTTGTGCCACGGTCGTCGAAGCCAAGACCTGCAGGGAGACTTTCTGAGAATGGCGGGAGAAATAGCTCACTCAGCGCCGGACTCGAGAGCTATCCCTAGAGACGACCCATATTATGACTAGACTGTTAGTTAAATTTACGTAAGTAGGACTTCCATGGCGGGGAGTCAGACTCCTATTCGTCAGGAGTGAAGCAGGATCCTAGGGTTCAGCAGGACCAATCCTAGATCCGACAAGTCCTTACCCCGCGAGGTGAAGGTGAAGACCACGACGTTAATCAATAATGAAGAATGAAATATGAATATATATATATGGAATGTACGCGCTCATTCGGTCCTGCGCCCACGTAAATGGATGACAACGGGTCGCCAGAGATCTTAAATGAGTAGCATAGCGGGCACTCAAAGGGGTTCAGTGGGCCACCCCAGCAATGCCGACAATGGCGAAGAGATTCCTACAATGCGAAAAGCATACTACTACGGCCGATACAGGCGAATATTAATGCGAAAAGCATACTACTACGGCCGATACAGGCGAAGATTACTGCGAAAAGCAGATTACGATTGCCGACAAAGGCGAAGAGAATATTATGCCATTGGACGACAATGTCCAATGCCCACATAAATGGCGATGCATCGGGCAGCCAATGGGCATTAAGAGAGGGGCATTGCGAGCGCCTCATAAGGGTTACGTGGGCGGCCCAGCTACGACTACACACGCAATGGCAACGGCAAAGAAATGATAAGTACAGCGGGCGAAACGGTTTGCTTAGTGGCACCGTAAGTCGCCTGCGACTAGATTAGTACTAGTAATAGACGTCGACACCTAGAGTTAAGGGGGCGGAATCCAGCGGTTCTAGAGACAACCGGTGTTTCTGGAATCGTGCGGGTGGTGTCCTGGGGAAGTAAATTGCCCCAGGCGATCGCCCTGGTCGAAATTTAGCTGTAAGACGGTTGCATTTGACACGCAACCTAGGATTAAGCAAATTTATTCACCGCTGTTGCCAGGTATGGCACAGCACATTTCGGCAGTAGATTAAGGCAACCCTTTCGGCCTAGAAATAGCATTTTTTTTTTATTTAGACCATAATTAAGATAGATAGCATTAAGTAACGCCGTTCGGCGCCTGATGGCCCACAAACCCGGCGTCAGGGTAAGTCCGACAATTCATGACAAATTCATGACAACTCATGGAAATTCATGGGAAATTCATGACAAATTCATGACAACTCATGGAAATTCATGGCAAATTCATGACAAATTCATGACAACTCATGGAAATTCATGGCAAATTCATGACAAATTCATGACAACTCATGGAAATTCATGGCAAACTCATGGCAAACTCATGGCAATTCATGGCAAACTCATGGCAATTCATGGCAAACTCATGGCAAACTCATGACAACTCATGGCAAATTCATGGCAACTCATGGCAAACTCATGGCGAGCGCATGGCAAAATCATGACAACTCATGGCAAACTCATGGCAACTCATGGCAAACTCATGACATTTCATGACCACCCATGATACCTAGTGATAAGGCATTACAATACAGTCTACATTTAGGGCAATTTTTTTTAATGTATATATTAAGGTAAAATTTCGGCACTCGGTGACTAAAAATCCGTTACCGAGGTAAGCCCGACCATACTTAGGATAAACTAGACTAACATAGGCTAACCTAGATTAAGTTAGACTTAAGTGGCAACATAATTTATTTTATATAATATGCGCAGCGATGGAACTGCTATATGTATTAATACACTCTATTTGCAGGAAAGCAAGGAAGCGATTGAATGTACATGTTTCCAGATATATGGCCATTAACACATTTTGTTTTGCAGATAACGAGGATTATACACAAACCTGTTGTATATATATATATATCCCAACACAGAAATACCACACTCTCTCCCTTTTGTACAGAAACATACACTTTTTTTAATTTCCGTTGCACCTCCTCAAGGTGACATCGTAGCGACCACCGAAGCACAGTATCCGTGGGATACTGGGCGTCGATGAACGCCAAAAACAAGATGCACGCAAATAAGGCGTGACTTCGGCATCGAAGGGCGGCACAAATATTGTAAGGGCCGAACCTTCGACGCCAAGGTGGAATTTCCCAACCCACGGCGGGAAAACCACTAGGACATAAGCTCAATGGAGAAGGAATTAGCGGCCTAGCCACTAAACTACGATAAAATGGCTGAGTGGAACATGGCCAGGAAAGAATCAGCGAATGGTATACAAAGGTCAGGTAAAGAGCTCTACGAAATGAAAGGTACCAGGCTCATGAGCAAACCGGTTTAATAATAAGATTCTTATTTTTATATATACATTATATCATGCTTGTAAATTAAAGGTTTATATATATAATATCATGCTTGTAAATTAAATGTAACAATATGTCACGCCACTCAACACTGCCATAATGGCAACACTGAATATACGGTTTTGTTTTTTCCTTTCTACTCTACTAACGCCCAAATTTGTCAGGGTGTTCCGTTTTTTCCCAAACAAATAAATACTTTGAATATTTCCCTTAAATTATACCCTGGAACACCCATTTTTTCTATTCTCTTCTATCTTTCTCTTCGCAGGGAGCACTTTTTCCCCAAAATAAAGCCAGACGGCACAATTCCTCGTCTAGCTGGGTTTTTCCTCCCTGCACAACTATGTAACGAAGCACTATCAAAACCATGTTTTTTTTCTTTTTTGAAACTAGCAATATGCCAGCAATGGCAATGGCAATTTTTTTTTCTTTCAATGTCAATTTTTTTCTCGATGTCAAATTTTTCGCAATGTCAATTTTTTTTGTCAATTTCCATTTTCACAATGCCAATATCAGTGTTATACATATATCTGTACATCCCATAACCCTCCCCTCTGAACACGGGCTGATCTCACACCTACACTTCACGACATCACCCATTCTACACGACAACGCCGACGACAACGAGGAAGACACCGCCAGACGATACGAGGGGGCCTCACGAACGACTTCATCAGCATCCCAACCTCCAGTTCCGTTCCCGTTCGCGGGGACGCGAACTAAATAGGGAAGGAGGCTTGTACAGTACCCTAGGGGTATGCACCCCTTGGAGACCATCCCCCCAGCATCTATCTAAATATCCTAACGGGCAACCCTCGTAAAGCCAGGCCAACATACATCAACGCCGCAAGGACAGCTTGCCGTTCTAGAAAGCAGCTCAATCCTTGCACAATTATTACACACAGCGACATATTATTAACTGGGGCAGCTATGCCATCACATTGCTGACAGCATAGCGCCCAAGAATATAAAAGGAGGCCTAAGGAGGTCACGAGAATCTCTCCATTATCAGTCTTTCAGTGATACAGCCGGAGGCTACGTTGGTGTCATCAGAGGTGAGTCAGTCGTGTTCAGATTTCCTACTTTTGTAACCTTAACCCACAGCTTGTACTTGAACATTGTTACATTGTTACATTCCCTACAAGGGACTCATACTATAACATCACAGACCAATAAACACTTGGTCAACACTCTACACTCGCCTTACTGTTTATACGCCTCTTTACATCCCAACGCCCTTCCTTATTCCCGTCACGGTTAGACGTGACATACGGTAGTCTGATAGTGCTAGCTCAGATATCATTGTATTCCTCGCGACGGCCCGGCTGCTAGAGAGCAGCGCGTGCCACTTAGCTGATACAAGCACGTTCAGTTATATAATAAGCCAGTCAGCTGAGCGACCAGCACAGTGACCCTTGCATTGGGTCCCATCCCCTAAAACACTACTACATTATTTATAGGAGCGCCCCCTAGCTCCTAGCACACAACAACACTCTACACTGGTCAGCTTACCCTGCCAAGGGAAGCTACCCCCTTTTAGGCACAGCTCTATAAATTAATACAATAACTCTGTCTTTTAGATCCAACCACCCCCAAATAAGGGATCTAAAACAATACGCAGAACCTTCTTGCTGAATTTCATCATTATTGCTAGAATAATTTCCTAATTACCGATGGCTGTTGCGTGTAATGCCCAATCACAGTGTCTTGTGAATTGAAGAAAAGAGACCCCTTACAAGAGTGTCTCTTTTTTTTATTGTTATCAAGATTAGTGACGATTGCAGAATTACGTCCTAAGTTAATGTGCTTTTTGTTTGCTTTAATAGTTTGCACACCCACCATCATGAATTTATGAAGCAGAGGAAACTCACGTAGTGGGGGTGAGTGTAAAGTTATACCTTTATGCTAAATTTCGTCATAGCGATCTATTTATTACTGAGGGATCGATTCTAATAATTTACATATCATTCTTGCGCATAAGGATCAATCTATTTGTTTTGTGACTGCATCAGGTGAAGTCCCTTATTTGTGCCCCATATATTACCAAGCTGTATTTGCTCTACAGTAACCCGAGATAATGAATTCAATATTGTAATTGTTCGCACGACCGCCATCTTGAAGAAATGCTGCCCAAGAAAGCGTACGGTATTTGTCTCTGATACATATATACCACCTTGTCAAGTTTTGTTATTATGCTGTGGTTCAGTAGTATCCTAATTGATTTGAGTATTGTATGTTATACCAGCAGTAGTGTCCGGCTTCGTCCGGTGGATTTATTTGTTTTATGGATGACAAGGAATACTACTACAGAACTGGCACATGATACTTAAACTAACAGAAAAAAAAAATATTTTAAAAATATAACATTTTGTGGTGGTGGTGGTGGTCGTGGTGGTGGTGGTGAAGTGGTTGTAGTGGGGGTGATAAGTGGTACAGTATAATGGACTTAAATTTTAGGTCATTTTCACGTAATGATAATAGTAATAATAATGAATAGGGAAACGGCTATTTACTAACTACAGCTCTGACACATGTAATTTAAAAACGAATTAAACAAGTAGTTCCGTGAAGAACTATACAGCCTATTTTCATATATCCTACATATGTTAATTGCCTCTATCTACATACAAAATTTCAGTTTGATTGCTGTAATAGATTCGTAGATATTGAGAACCGACTAAATATTTCGGATGGTCGCCATGTTGGATTTTATATGTGTAGATCCTAGAGTTATGTACTGTTACATGAAGATTATTGTGTACGTGTAGCATTCAAACTTCAATCGCATGATTAGGACACAAGAAGAAACAAGGAGATTTTAAAATTTCGCACAGCTGCCATCTTGAGGTTATAGAAACAATTGAAATAAATTAGATGCCAGTGGATTAACATTCGTATAAGGATTTACTGTATCAAGTTTCACTGCACTCGGATGGTTAAATTGCGAGAAACGTCCATGTGAATATTTATACTTCGCGTCGCCGCCATGTTGGATTTGTGATCACCAAGTTATTTAAAGTCCTATAGGTGAACTTAAGTTCATAGCCCCTATGAACATTAAAAAAATCAGTTTGATTGCTATAATAGATTCGTAGATATTCAGAGCCGTCTAAATATTTCAGATGATCACCATGTTGGATTGTTAAATGTATAGACCATAGAGCCATGTACCATTAAAGGAAATTTATTGCGTAGGTTCATTATTCAAACTTTCACATTGATCGCATGATTACGACACAAGAAATAAAAACGTAATTTTAAAATTCGCCAAGCCGCCATCTTGAGGTTATGTAAACAATTGAACTAAATTAGATACCAGTGTATTACAATGTGTGTAAACATTTCCTGTACCAGAATTCATTGCGGTTGGAGCATTAAATCGCGAGAAAGATCTATTTAAAATTTTCAAATTCGCTTGGCCGCCATGTTCGTTTTGTAGTTAACCGGTTTTTGAAAGTCTTATAGATGAACTTCCAGTAGTGCCCTGTATCTCCATACAAAATCAGGGTGATACCGCTAACAGCTTCAGAGATATAGAATGACAGTGAAATATTTCGCACATCCGCCATCTTGTGGTTATGTAAACAATTGAACCAAGTTAGATGTCGGTGCATTACAATGTGTATAAACATATACTGTACCAAGTTGTATTGCGTTTGGTTGGTTAAATCGCGAGGAACGTCTATTTAAATGTCGCAAATTCGCATGGCCGCCATGTTGGTTTTGTACATACCTAATTTTCAAAAGTCACATAGGTGAACTTATAGTAGTTCCCTTTATCACCGTAAAAAAATTCAGAGTGATATCAGGAATAGTTTCGGAGATATTGAATGCTGGTGAAATATTTCGCACAGCCGCCATGTTGGATTGGTGAGGCGTAACAAAATTTGAAGGGCACGGTCGGGGTCGCCCGGAATAGTGCTATGAACTTACCGAGTTTCATTGAAATCGCTCCAGCCGCTTAAAATTTATTAGACACACACACACACTCCTCTCTCACACACACACACGGACAAAAGGTGATCTCATAAGCCTTTTTTTTTTCAAAATTGAAAATAGGCTAAACATGATTAGAAAGAGGAGTAAGTGAAATAAAAGACACTGCCTAGGGCCTATATCTCATTGGCTGTTAGAAATGTAGAGACCAATAGTGTAGTCTTTTATCGCATAGCGCCGTAGGAAAATGATCAGAACACTTTGGAAATTTTCGGCTGTCCCGAGCTCCAGAGGTATCCATAGTATAATTTATCGCCACATAGCCCTCAACGATAAGTTTCGGAATAAATGAAGGAAAATTTGAAAGCACTAACGCTTATTGCAGCTGATAACCTCAATGTAATGCACCCAAACCATTGCACTTATACAGAAGCATAATATTTTCATGATTTATTTATTTATTTATCGTATGACATACGGACAACAAGCATGCAAGATAAATATATACACATTGATATATACATATTGTGCCCAATTAGTCACGGCAGTCTGGCATCGAACTCAGGTCTCATCAGAGAAGACCAGGCACATGGTTATGCCTAGAGTCGAACCATTGATCTCTGCGGGGGAGCGATTCAGGGAACCCAAAGAGCAATGAGAGGTATACTGACATATAACAAGGTAGCGTGATTTCACGATCTATAGGTGAATATCATAGCAATTTAAGGGAAGAACTGTAGCCAAATGCAAGGAAATATACATTTTCAGAGCATACGAAAATGAGAGAAGGCCAGTTTGAAGTTTTACAAATGACCCTTAGCTAGTGGGCGGAGAATCTAGGCGCCGACCGAACTATTTACGTCTGGAGCAGGAAGACAGCTCAGAATTAATGACTCGGGTATCCACCGCTTGACAACGGTGCAAGCTATGGTGGGATCGACTGCTCATGGAAATTAATTAATTACAGCCAAGTGGAGTATTGAAATGCATTGAAATATACACCCAGGTGAATATATTCACGGAGAGGTAATTTAGGAGTGGTTTTTCACCTAAATTAAGGCCTTTATCTCCAAATGAATGCATTACAACCTAGCCTACGCTCAAGAGCAGTGACTTTGTGACCAGTCAACGGGGAAGTACCACGATGGCGTGCCCACGCGCTGAACTAAGGCAATTAATTGTAATTAATTGGCCGAAGCGATCGCCGGCACGCGAATGTTTTTGTAACCTCCACACCTAAATAAACAAGATGTAGATGTCATTTCGGCTGAAGAGGTATTATTTCAAGAAAGGAGTCGCTCTCATGTGTCCAGTGGACTATTTTGTACGAGAAGCCTTTATATATGGGGAGCGAGGCAAGCCAAGCCAGTCTTCTACAGTCTTCACCAGTCTTCACCAGTCTTCACGAGTTGCTCTACAGTCTTCACCAGTTCGCCTAGAGTTATTCTACAGTATACACGTAACTAAGACGCTGCTAGTAGCGCGCCAAATGTTAAAGTATCAACGCGCCGTCGTTGGAGAACAATAGAAGCAAGCTATAAAGCTTCATAAGTAATCATGAAGTGCGTCGAAAGTAAATTAATACAGGTATTTACCTATTTTCTGACGCAAATATAAATTCGCCACAGCGAAAAGGAACTTATAATGTTTTGAACAGTTCTTATACCGGGAGGTATTGTCAGAATTATATATGACATCATCAGAAACACTACAATGATGGGAGCTTGGAAACCATTGCCACCTAATATGGATAGTGAGCTGAACAAGATTGCAGGGAACGAGGATTGAACGTCCGTAAAACGCTGTTAGATTTTCACGGAGACCAGCGGTTGTCATAATTGCAGCGCATCTCTGAGATCAGGCGTAGGAGAAGTCCAATTTAAGGATCAACATGTGAAGTAGTGGATAAATGTATATAAATTGTGAAATAGTGATTTAAAGTGTTCATGTGTATAGTGATTAATATGCAGTGTATAGCAATGATAAAAGCCACTGATAAAAATATGTGTATCATGTGGAAAGTGTATGAATCTAAGTGTTGTGTCAAGGATAACATGATGGCTTAAGTCAAGCGTCATGGTAGCGCCAAAGCTGAGGCGCTGGCACTATCCAGCAAAGAGGAAAAAGTGAGTACCCTTTTTTTTATAATGTCAGTATAACTAAATAGTTCACCATGTAACGATTTATCACTTTGAGAATAAGACGTAATAGTCACTTACTGAACGAGTTTTCACCACTCGTCTTGAATAAGATATGGCTTGGAAGGTGATTTGTTTGAGGCCATTCAGGCAAAAATAGTGATGGATGTAACGGTAACGTTAAATGATAATAATAATAATATTATGGGGTCGGCTACAGTAAAGTAATAGGCATTTTTGGCCTAAATAGTGTTCAAATAGTGTCATGTCTAATGTAAAGATACTGTATTTGGTAAACAGTAAGAGTATAACATGAAATATAGAGAAATACGAGAGCTTTTTCAGTGTCAGTGAAATATGAATGAATATTTGATATGGTCAATCCTTAGGATTATGTGTGAGGACCATTAAAGTAATGTAAGCCAGTAAATTTTATTACATTTTGTTAGGAGCTATGTAAAGCTTTGGCTTAAGTGGTATGGCAGAGAGAACGCGGGTGCCTTAATAATTGAGTCATATATGTGAAGTATTGTTTGAGCCGCTTGTAAGCGTGCAGAATTAACGTAGAATCCAGTGATTTACGTAATAAATATAGCGGGGACAAGCTAGTATAACTTGCGCGTTAGGTGAGAAGTTGGCTAAATCTACGAGTAGTATCGCCCTTGAGCATACTGTATTATTTCGCAGCGAATTGGACAGAGTCTGTCTGTATCCAACGCTTGCTTGAATTATGCCACTATTGACGTCCGTCGAGACGCTGTGAGCATGTGTGTATTAATGACCTACCCTGAGGTAAGGATCAGATTCGTCGTTTAGGAACGCGGGGTTCCTTATATATTATTGACAGCTGCTGGTGAAAGTCGTGGATTTTCACTATGATGCGCGTCTAAAAGCCACAAGTAGTCACCATAGAACGGCAAGGCTATCACTAGAATTCCACCCCAGCCATGAATGTTAATTAAGGAGCCAGTTGAGCCCAAGACACTATAAGGATAGGTGTTAAATATTTTATGACTCAATTACGTAGGAGCTACACTTAGCGTTACTCCAGTATTGCAATTTGTAAACAAACCTGACCTTGATCTTGACAGTAGAGAGAGAGGGGGTATTGTAGACCACTTCTGCGGCCGCCATCTTGGCTAGCCAGCTGGAACGAATTTTATTGCCTGCTGAGGGAGAGGAAGGTCGTTCGACCGGTCCCTTATAAATTAGAGTCACAATAGGACACTGAGGAATCTCGATATTTAAATATGCAATTACGATATGATTATTTTGATGATGCCAAGTGAATTGAACGGTGGGTTGCAACTCACATACGTTGTTGAATCATAGAAATCAGATAATATTTGGCTCAGTTATCCTCTGAGGAGAAATGCTGAACCAAAATAATGTAGGCATCTTCTTTTAGAGTGCATTTTGCCATTCCTGCTAATTTATGCAGACGGGTATGTGTTTTCCCAGAACATGACACATTTGTAACGATGATAAGCCCGACAAGACCCAGAAAATCGTTATATGGTGAAACTATAAAATTAAGTACCACTTTTCTTAAAGCGTTCATATGGATGGAAGGAGGGAAGATGATTCACACAACACAACAAATATTTGTTAATGATTGCAGAAAGTAATGAATTCATGTTAATCAAGGTAAATGCCATAAGAAATGGAATAATGTTTTATTAGTATCATTTTTATGTGATATGTGATTTTGTGTTATGATACTCCCATTAACTAAAGTGGTGTCAGTTGATGAACACTATGGAAACCCATGGAAGTCTGAAAATATCATTGACTGGATGCTAGAATTAGATTTGAGTGCAGTGTAGCACTATTTAAGAAGAAAGCTCACAGAACAACCCTATTTTATTTGTGGGAATTAAATGTAATTTGTCCTTTATTTGTATTTATTGTATAGCCATGATTTTAGACCAGTAAATGTGTTATTTTTAGGAAAATGTTGTGTATTTCCTGTAGAGTAGTTACCTGGTAGACTCAAATCCTGAGCATGTGGTCGTATAGTGGGCAGGAACGTCCCATACCTCGAAAGACCGTGAGTTAGTTGGGATACGAACACATGGTCCACATGATGACAATCGGGTACATGGGGGAGATGTCTCTGTACTAGGATTGAGTCACAGGTACTGCTAAAGTCGGCCAAGATATAAATGGTAGAAGCAAGTACAGCATAGAAAATAGGACAGAATAGGAAAGGCCGCGTCCCATTTGTTAATAAGCCATCGCGTAAAATAAATGTTGATAATCCTCCATAAAACATGCTTAAATGCAAATGTAACTTACACACAAACCCCTTTAATTATCATGGCCCAAGCAATGTGGGACGGTATTAATTCATGATGGAACCGCCTGCATCTGTGCAATATGAGCGATTTTGGCATTGCGCAAACTGGCCAGGGCAAAGCATGTCATTACCCACTTCATTATCATGACGGCCCATATGTGGGGCATTCGGCAATAAAAACCACTCCTTGGAGAGTTTTATTAATAATTCAGAATATGGCCGATGTCTTACAATGAGGACCAGAATGATAATGGTTATCTCATCATTATCATGTCGCCCAGGTGTGTGGGGCAAAGCATGGATACTCTCATCATTATCATGGCGCCCAGTACGTGAGTGGCTTATGGGATTCAGATAAACCCCATAATAATAGCATGGTTTTCATGGGGAAAACCATAAAAATGATATTTTTCCTCAAACTTTGTTTGAGCGATTGTGAGTCTTTCTAAATGATATTCAGACGTCAGACATTGTTGTCAGACGGGTACGAGGGTCTATACCCATTCCATAGTTAGTTTTGACATTTTATAATATGTTGTTGTTGTTGTCGTGGGATCGGAATCCTTTTCTTTCTAATAGAACGCGCCAGCATATTCAGCTGCGGCCTACCTGAATCTCAAATTAAGAAGTACAGGATGGCTGGAACTGAAGACGTACTCAGGTGTATTGCTGAGTTAAAGGAACATTTTGATAATTCTAATGCTAAGAATAAGGAAGAATCCAAAGCATTTAAAGATGAAATAGCAGATAGATTGGCTACAATAAATGTACAATTGGAGGCTAATCAAGCCGAAGTAAACACTAGACTAGAGGCTAATCAAGCCGAAGTAAATGCTAGACTAGAGGCTAATCAAGCTGAAATAAACATTAGACTAGAGGCTAGTCAAGCTAATGTAAACACGCAGTTAGAATTAAACCTAATAGAGGTTAATAAGAAAATGGATGACGTTAAAGAGTCTGTCCAGCGTGAGGTAACTAAGAATATTGTTAGCGTGGTCTCAGAAATGCAAGATGATAACGATAAACGCTTTGAGTCTATTGAGTTAAAATTAGAGAATAATCTGCAAGCGTGCAGAGAGTCACAGCGTGAAATTAACGATAGTTTAAGCAGTATGTCCATGGAGCTTAAAGACATTCAGAGTCAGAATGAAGCTAATACTAAACGGCAATTAGAGCAGTTTAATACGTTCACTCAGACCGTGGATCAAAGGTTCGAGGATAGCGATATAAAATGGAATACGCGAATGGCAGGTTACGCCAAGGCGGTAGACGAAGCCTTAAGGAAACAGGATCAGAATATCCTTGACCAATGCAAGGAAATTCAGGAAATAAAAACTTCTGATCAAGAGGATAAGGAGATAATGTCAAATATGAAGAGACAAGTCGGGAAAGTGCAGAAAGAGTTGGAACAAACTCAGAATGACTTAGCAGTTATCCATAAAAGACAAGACGAGGACCAGGGAGAAATCACGAAAATAAGGACTGAAATCTCTCATATACAAGGTCACATTCAAAAGGAAGTTATAGGCTTACGAGAAGAATTAGAACTTCGAGAAGGCTTAAAGACTGAAGCCAGCGATAAGACTCTTGCCGAAGTAAGTGAGAGTCTAGCAGGGGGAATTATCCACCTGAAGGAAAACCTTAAGGATGATAAGGAAAAGGTATTTTCTATGGCAGAGAGAAACCGAGATCGCCTAGAGAAAATAGAACGAGAGGTATTAGCTCGTTTGGAAAGGGCAGAAAACAGACATAGCCAAATCGAGACTTGAATGATCGCGCAGGAGGAATCTATGTTGCGGAATCCTAGGTCTAGCGAAGGAAGTATAGACGAGAATAGGAGAAATAAATGGGCAGAGATAGAAATACAGCCCACTCCAAAGAATGCAGCCATGCCAAGTGATAGTCCATATACCACACCTGGTATGCCAATTGCCATGTCAACACCGCATGAAAATGCTGTTCAAAGTCAAATCGTCACAGTTATAAGGGCTAGTGATGAGAAACCAAAGAAATACTCTGGGAGTAATTCTAACATGACACCCAAGTACTGGCTTAAAGAAGTTTCCGAGTACTTGAATGACGCGAAAGTACCGCCAGAGCGCAGGTTGAGAGCGATTGAAAAACTAACCGAGGGGGAGTGTGCCCTATGGTTTAGGAGTTTTCGGTACACGTTCGACACCGTTGAAGAATTTCGCCAAGCATTTTTAAGCAGATACTGGAACGCGAGCGTACAACAGAACCTCAGATTGGACTTGTATTCCTGGCGTTACAGTACTAGTAATCCGACTAAGTACGGAGAATTCTTTGTGAATCAATTGTGCCGTTTTCGAGAGCTTGATGAAGGGCTTAGAGAGTCAGACTTGTGCATAGCAATAGCCAAGCAGCTACCGTATGAAGTACAACGTCTGCTAATCTCGGCAAACGCCAAAACTGCAATCGATATGGAGGAGGTGCTGAGACAACTCGATCTAACCACAGTGCAGCACACAAGACAAAGTCGAAATGTGGAACAGGTTAACATGACGACTACACCGATTGAGCCAACTAAGGTGCAAACAAAAAGCAAATCTACAAGCACTGAAACAGAAAAATCCGACTGGCAACGCGAAGGACGCGAAAACCAAAATTGGAGGCCAGTATATCGAGGAGGATCGAACCGTGGTAACCGAGGAAGGAAAAACTGGAATCAGCGGGGTACCAGAGACCAGCAGCTTGATAACAGAAGGAGTTACGGCCGAAATGGGAACAACCAAGAATGGAGATCCCAAGAGCAGAGTCGCGGGTTCGATGAAGAGGCGGAAGAACGTTATCACGCATCTTTAAGATACATGGAAGAGCGCGGAGATGATCCAAGACAATCGCGAGTTCATTGGGATGAAGCGATTAGGAATAGAAGGTCACCCGACATATATAAAAATAATGACGGTGCCAAGAGTCTTGAACTTCAGCAGCATGAAGACAGACAGAAGAACTCCACAAAGAATGGAGCAATTGAAAAAAAAAAACACCAAATTTAAATGGCCAAAGAGAGATAAGTTCAGGATGGAATACAGTGAATGTTGTTAACTGGATTGCCAAACCTGAGGAGCTTATCGAAGACCTCGATGAAAGGACGATCAATGTAAGAAGGGAACTACCCATTATTATTGTAAACATTGCGGGTATGAAGATAAGAAGTCTCATTGATACAGGGTCAACAGTGTGTTTGATAACCCAGGCATTATACAGTGAAATCCAGAGTAAAATTCACGTATTGAAAATACCTATTTCAAGCGTGAAAATAAAAGGTGTCATCTATAGATATAAAGCTCAATGTTTGTCTGTCTGTCTGTCTGTCTGTCTGTCTGTCTGTCTGTTATGTATACAAATCCACACCGTTTCACCGATCTGATCCAAAATTTGTATACATACCCTTCGGAACCCTGCGGGTAACCCTGTCCACTTGAAATTTCCGACAGACCATCCCATTCCCTGCGTTTAGGCCCTTTGTCCCAAATCTACACCGTTTCACCGATCTCAACCAAAATGTGTATACTTACCCTATGTAACCCTGTGAATAACACTGTCCACTTAAAATTTCGGACAGACCACCCAATTTCCTGCATTTAGGCCCTTTGGCAAACTTCTACACCGTTTCACCGATCCGAACCAAAATTTGTATACCTACCCTTTGCAACCCTGCGGGTAACCCTGTCCACTTGAAATTTCGGACAGACCACCCCATTCTCTGGATTTAGGCCCTTTGGCCCAAATCTACACCGTTTCACCGATCAGAACCAAAATTTGTATACTTACCCTTTGGTACCCTGCGAGTAACACTGTCTGCTCGAAATTGCGGACAGACCACTCCATTCCCTGCATTTAGGCCCTTTGGCCCAAATCTACACCGTTTCACAGATCTCAACCAAAAGTTGTTATTTACCATCTGGAACCCTGCGAGTAACACTGTCTGCTTGAAATTTCGAACAGACCACTCAATTCCCTGCATTTAGGCCCTTTGGCACAGATCTACACCGTTTCACCGATCAGAACCAAAATCTGTATACTTACCCTTTGGTACCCTGCGAGTAACACTGTTTGCTTGAAATTGCGGACAGACCACTCCATTCCCTGCATTTAGGCCCCTTGGCTCAAATCTACACCGTTTCACCGATCTGAACCAAAATGTGTATACTTACCCTTTGTAACCCTGTGAATATCACTGTCCACCTAAAATTTCGTACAGACCACCCCATTTCCTGCATTTAGGCCTTTTGCCAAAAATCTATACCGTATCGTTTCACGGATCCGGACCAAAATTTTTATACTTACCCTTTCGAACCCTGCGGGTAACCCTGTCCACTTGAAATTGCGGACAGATCACCCCATTCCCTGCATTTAGGCCCTTTGGCACAAATCTACACCGTTTTACCGATCAGAACCAAAATGTGTATACTTACCCTTTGGTACCCTGCGAGTAACACTGTCTGCTTGAAATTGCGGACAGACCACTCCATTCCCGGAAAGAGGACAGGGTCCGTCCCAAAGGCAATGGAAAAAAGGGGTAAAACCGGACCCGCTCAGGAAACCCTCAGGGTTGCCAGCTCCCGAACTCACCAGCCATGAGCCCTTGAGGATGTAGCACTATCCAGGGTGCATCCGAATTGGTGGGGCTACACACACCCTGCCTCCTTGAGGGTCTTGAGCAGAAGACATGAGATAGTAAGAAAATAAAAAGAAGGCTGACACCTCGAAGAATGAGGCTATCAGGAATGATTAGACAATGGCTAATTAAGGCGGGAAAGTGAAAGAGTTGCTAGGCCTCGGATACCCTGATACCATCGGGGTCGGAAGAGAACAAGAGTTTGACCAAGGGAGGCTGACAGGAAAGAGAACTGAAAGGAGCCCGGCACCAGTAAGTAGAAGCAATGCCGGACTCAGCTGGGGTCCCGTGGTCGCAAACCCACGTCCCACAAGTTGTGAGACATTGGTGGGTGGAGGGGGGAGGGGGGGGGGGGCAGGTGTGAGAATATCTTGCTGATTCATCGCGAGGTGACATGAGAGAAATGTCCCGACCCCGCCGTGTTACTTGGTATTGCTGACTATGCTGATGTTCATATTGCGTCTTTGCTCAAACCCCTGTAGTGTTACGAAAGAATGAGTGATTCACCGGTCAATGTGAATAGGACCGGGAACCCCCACCCGAACGTCTGTCTTCATAATATATCGTCATCATCTGCGATATTCTCAGGTTAGTGCAGCTAGGACCCGAGCAGTACTCGATAAGCTCTTTCACTACACGCATCCAGTATAGGCCTAAGCCAGAAAATAACGTTCAGACATTGGAAGACATCGAAGGTAGAAATCTGAATTACCTATATCAGATTTAAAATTACACCATGTTCGTTTAGTAGTCATTTTTCATTACCTTATTATTATCATAAGGACAAATGACCTAGATGTTACGCCCATTATACCACTAATCACCACACACAATAACTCTTCATCGCCTGTGAATTTTGAAATATTTCTTTCTACCACGGTAGTTTGCAAGTTTCTCGTGTCAATTCAACAGTAGTTTTCATTACCATCCTCATCAAAAGGGCAAATGACCTAGATGTTACGTCCATTATACTACTAAGTAACACCACAGTCTTCATCGCCTGCGATTTTTAAAATGTGTATCTCCATTAGTTTTTAAGTTTGATATACCCGTTCAGTAGTAGTCGTATTGACAGGCTATGCCAAAGGAGAAGATATCTTCATTCCCCGAATTCCTTTGATCCCTACTGATATGCCTTTTGATTTCAAGCTAATGCAATTCCCTGCATGATCCCCTCTCATGATCAGTTATACGAAGCTTGCTCAAGAGAGGGCACACCTAAACATTTATTTATTTATACACCAGAGGGAAAAACAAGGAATATCGTTTATCCTAACGCACTCCATTAATTTCAATGTTAGCTACAAACATGTTAGTATTTATTAAATAACAACTGCGAAGTGAGATGAAACATTTCTCTGAAGTTCAACCATTACATCGTATATTAGGCCGTGTTACTTTGCGAGTCATCTGTCTAGGATACTATTTAATCTACTGTTACTGTATTCATTTATGCCAATGATCTGGTTCCTCTTCTTGAGAACCTGTACCGAAACATGTAAGCCGGTCACGTAGAAAATTCACAGCGAGTGTTATGGTATATCGTACATCTCTTTTCTATTGTATTCCTTTCATTCCTTTAAAGTATCAATTTTTCCCATTCGTTGATAAGTTATATGTGCCAGTAGTCGCTTCTGTGTTCATCATCACTATGTAGAAGATGTTTTGCGTCAGAAGAAAAGACAACTGGATGCTCAGGAATGTTAACGATATATCGACTGAGATATCTGGAAGCTTCACTTGGAGGAATTGCTTCAGACATTTATCGTACAGTTTAAACCTTAACAAGACAAAACTTGTAACCAGATAGCGATCTAAGTGGGAGCTCTTTGGCAAAAAATAATCAAGTCTTTCCCGAAATATGAGTCCTAAAAATAACTTTTTCTATTATTTTCTAAGTTTCATGTCAGTTATGTAGTAATTTTCAATATCATCCTGATCAGTAGGGCAAATTACCTAGATGTTACGCCCTCAACGTCATTGGGGGCAAATGACATAGATTTTAAGTCCATTATATTTCTAATCACCACCACATATAGTCTTCTACGACTGAGATGTCACGAATTCTGGGACCGCTAACGACATATCTCGACTCGGACTGAAGACAAATATCACGAGAATGATCATTATTTTACAGAGCCTTCCCATAGTGACTTAAGTATACACATTGTCACTGGGTTTGGTAATGTAAGAAATGAATACATAAATAAATATAATTTATAACGTTGAGTGTTAAGGAGACTGAAATATTATCATCATTCCACCGGGCGAAGCCGGGTACTACTGCTAGTACCAGATAAAGTTATGATATGCAAATACCAAGTATTTTTAGATTTGCATATAGGGAACTCTACTTTCTCACAGAGCTTCCTACTTGTAAATAAGCTGCCTTTTAATATCATTGTTGGGATGGATTTCATAAGAGAGTATAAAGTTATTATAGATCTCTCGCAAGACATTGTTATGTTTCGCGCAAGTGAGGGAAAGGAAGAGTTAGAACTCTCATTAAAGCATAATGAAACGAGACCAGAAGAATACGTATGGAATACATACGGAGATATGACTGGGGATGCAGTGTCGACAACAGAAGACATCGAGGAAGAGTTGGCAACACTGGCCGCAGACATCGAAAAGGATCTCGAACCAAAATTTGAAGAATGCCTGGAAGAGAAGATTGAAGAAGCTAAATTTGGTCCAGAACATAAGCAAATGCTAAGGGAACTGCTATTTGAGTATAAAGGAGTCTTCGATTCGAGACCTGGCCGGATCAAGAATTTCCAGTATGCGTTCCAAGTCAGCGATTGGACACCATTTAAACAGAAGCCGTATCCTGTAGCTGAGAAACATTATTTAAAGGTCAAAGAAGCAATACAGGAAATGCTAGAAGCAGGCGTCATTGTAAAGACAGCCACACCCTATGTCAGCCCACTGGTAGTTGTACCTAAACAGGACGGAAGTGTGAGGATATGCCTGGACCTACGAAATTTGAATTCCAAGGTCATACCGGAATTTGATAAAGTGCCGCCCATTAAGGAGGTACTCAGAAGGTTCAAAGGAAAGACTGTGTTCTCAAATCTTGACCTGACTGCAAGTTTTCACCATCTTGCTCTGGAAGAGAAAACAAGCTTGCTAACTGGATTTTTATTTGACCAGCACACGTATTCATACGTGCGTCTTCCATTTGGATTAAAACAGCAGGTTCAGCATTGATACGAGCGCTAGATCGGAACCTGTCCGAAGAAGTAAAAGCTACAACCATATGTTACGTAGATGATATACTACTGACATCTGAAACTGTCGAAGAACATGTCAGAGATCTACGCAAGTTGTTATATGACCTAAGTCAGGCTAACTTTAAGGTCAATATAAAGAAGTCTAACTTTGCTCAGAGAGAAGTTAAATTTCTAGGCCACGTAATAGATGCACACGGAGTCAGACCTAATCCGGGAAAATTGGAAGTCATTAAACATTTCCCGAGACCAACGAAGATAAAGAACGTCAGGCAATATCTAGGCGTTATTGGATTCTTTTCAAACCATTGTCCGAAGTATACCGAGACCGTAGCACCACTCCAAGACTTACTTAAGAAGGGAGGAAGATGGCGCTGGACGGAACAATGCGAGGAAGCCTTCGTGAAATCTAAACAGATGTTGTTAGATTATGTGAAATTGGGATATCCTGACTACACTCAGAAATTTATTATCCAGACTGACGCATCATTTATAGGGATCGGAGCAATGTTGTATCAGGAGAATGTGGACAGGCCAGAGGAGAAAACTTACATTGCATTTATCAGCAGAAGGTTGAAGCCTAATGAAAAGAATTATACGGTCACGGAGATCGAATTACTCGCGATACTGTATGCCTTACAGTATTGGCGAAAGCTAGTTTATGGTTTTAAAATTATATTGAGAACAGACCATAAAGCCCTAACGTTCCTGCTGAAAACTGACTTGTCGAGTCAAAGACTGACAAGGTGGTCCCTGTACATACAGCAATTTCAAGTGGAAATAGAGTATTGCTCGGGGAAGGACAATATCATACCTGACTTGCTGAGCAGATACCCTACAGCTGATGAAGAAGAAGTTCTAGCTATCGAGATAGAAGATAGAGATCAGAAGACCTTAGATGATCTGAGGAACATCACCGTTTTTCAACGTGAAGATCCCTGGATACGGTTGATGATTAATTACTTCGAGGGAAAGCTGGATAGAGGAACTCCGATGTATGTGGAAGCTGAAGCATTATCAACGGAATATCTATGGTTTAACCAGATGTTACAAAAATGGAGCGAATCAGATCACACCAAACCCAGGATAGTCGTACCACCAGCATTGCAGAGAAGGCTAGTATGGTTAGCACACCGAGCTTTTGGTCACTCCGGTGTAGATAAGACTGTTGCCCTGCTTAAAGAAGCATTTATTTGGCCGAAACTTAGAGAGACAGTCAGTAATACTATCAGGACATGTGATATGTGCCAACGAGTAAAGCCTAACTCGTATTTAATGAGGCAGAAACCTATACCACTCTTACCAGAGAAGCCATGTCAGCTTCTGGCACTGGATAACTTTGGGCCGCTTCCTAGAGCTAGAAGAGGAAATAGACACATCCTAGTTGCACTAGACGTGTTTTCCAAAATGGTAGTCCTGTGTCCAATTCAGAAAACCAGTACAAAACAGGTACTTAAGAGGCTGAAGGAAAGAATCATTCCTATGTTAGGACAGCCAGAGAACATCTTATCGGATCATGGGAGCTGTTTTACCAGCATAGAATTTCGCAGGGAGTTGGAGAATCTGGGCATAAGACAGATTTTGTCCACAGTTCGACACCCGGAGTCGAATTCCGCAGAGAGAGTTATGAGGGAACTGCAAAAGTACATGAAGATATATTGCTCTACTGAGAACTGGAAATGGATCGACGTACTTGAGATTATTGAATATTGTATCAACAATACCGTGCACGAAGCGACAGGAGAGGTGCCAGTGAGCCTACATCTCGATAGAAGACCAGAGAGGCCATGGAATAATGTCATTCGGACACCCATCGATGCACAACCTGGACGTGAGTTGAGGATCCAGAGAACGTTCGAGTATCTCAAGAAACAAGCAGATAGACGGCAGCGGAGAAACAGGAGGAAACGCTATCACAGACCGTTACTCGTAGGAGAACACGTCTTATTGAAGAAACCCGCCAGTTCAGATCCAGAGAGCAGGAAATATAAGAAATTTCAGCATGCTTATCACGGACCCTACCTGATTATAAGGGATCTGCAAAATAATGCATATCGGATCAAAGACGAAGCAACAGGTAGAGAAGTTGTTGTAAATGCAGCGAATTTGAAGTTATATAGTCCACCAGAAGACTATGATACAAGAGAGGAGCAAGCATTGTACACCCAAGTGGACGGGGAATCATTACGTATGCACGGAAAGAATCTTGAGAAAAGCTTGCAGTCTCAGGAAGGAACGGAGCGAAGCAACCAGCTCGCAGACCTAACGGATACAAAGGGAGAATGCAGCTGTCAACTGCAGGAACTTTATGACCAGTTGAGGGAAGCCGCTGCGGAGCTAGAGGGGATGAATGAACAATTGCGAAGGCAGAACGAGAGTCTACGAGAAAGCAGACAGAGTGGAGTGGGAAACGAGAGATCCCATTGCCGAGAGCAATGACCGCTGAAAGTAAATATTGCATGGAGTCGATGCCATCTGAAAGGCCCGAAAAATGCACTTATGAAATGAATTTTCCGAGCTTAGCAGGGGAAAGATGTGCCCAATTAGTCACGGCAGTCTGGCATCGAACTCAGGTCTCATCAGAGAAGACCAGGCACATGGTTATGCCTAGAGTCGAACCATTGATCTCTGCGGGGGAGCGATTCAGGGAACCCAAAGAGCAATGAGAGGTATACTGACATATAACAAGGTAGCGTGATTTCACGATCTATAGGTGAATATCATAGCAATTTAAGGGAAGAACTGTAGCCAAATGCAAGGAAATATACATTTTCAGAGCATACGAAAATGAGAGAAAGCCAGTTTGAAGTTTTACAAATGACCCTTAGCAAGTGGGCGGAGAATCTAGGTGCCGACCGAACTATTTACGTCTGGAGCAGGAAGACAGCTCAGAATTAATGACTCGGGTATCCACCGCTTGACAACGGTGCAAGCTATGGTGGGATCGACTGCTCATGGAAATTAATTAATTACAGCCAAGTGGTGTATTGAAATGCATTGAAATATACACCCAGGTGAATATATTCACGGAGAGATAATTTAGGAGTGGTTTTTCACCTAAATTAAGGCCTTTATCTCCAAATGAATGCATTACAACCTAGCCTACGCTCAAGAGCAGTGACTTTGTGACCAGTCAACGGGGAAGTACCACGATGGCGTGCCCACGCGCTGAACTAAGGCAATTAATTGTAATTAATTGGCCGAAGCGATCGCCGGCACGCGAATGTTTTTGTAACCTCCACACCTAAATAAACAAGATGTAGATGTCATTTCGGCTGAAGAGGTATTATTTCAAGAAAGGAGTCGCTCTCATGTGTCCAGTGGACTATTTTGTACGAGAAGCCTTTATATATGGGGAGCGAGGCAAGCCAAGCCAGTCTTCTACAGTCTTCACCAGTCTTCACCAGTCTTCACGAGTTGCTCTACAGTCTTCACCAGTTCGCCTAGAGTTATTCTACAGTATACACGTAACTAAGACGCTGCTAGTAGCGCGCCAAATGTTAAAGTATCAACGCGCCGTCGTTGGAGAACAATAGAAGCAAGCTATAAAGCTTCATAAGTAATCATGAAGTGCGTCGAAAGTAAATTAATACAGGTATTTACCTATTTTCTGACGCAAATATAAATTCGCCACAGCGAAAAGGAACTTATAATGTTTTGAACAGTTCTTATACCGGGAGGTATTGTCAGAATTATATATGACATCATCAGAAACACTACAATGATGGGAGCTTGGAAACCATTGCCACCTAATATGGATAGTGAGCTGAACAAGATTGCAGGGAACGAGGATTGAACGTCCGTAAAACGCTGTTAGATTTTCACGGAGACCAGCGGTTGTCATAATTGCAGCGCATCTCTGAGATCAGGCGTAGGAGAAGTCCAATTTAAGGATCAACATGTGAAGTAGTGGATAAATGTATATAAATTGTGAAATAGTGATTTAAAGTGTTCATGTGTATAGTGCTTAATATGCAGTGTATAGCAATGATAAAAGCCACTGATAAAAATATGTGTATCATGTGGAAAGTGTATGAATCTAAGTGTTGTGTCAAGGATAACATGATGGCTTAAGTCAAGCGTCATGGTAGCGCCAAAGCTGAGGCGCTGGCACTATCCAGCAAAGAGGAAAAAGTGAGTACCCTTTTTTTATAATGTCAGTATAACTAAATAGTTCACCATGTAACGATTTATCACTTTGAGAATAAGACGTAATAGTCACTTACTGAACGAGTTTTCACCACTCGTCTTGAATAAGATATGGCTTGGAAGGTGATTTGTTTGAGGCCATTCAGGCAAAAATAGTGATGGATGTAACGGTAACGTTAAATGATAATAATAATAATATTATGGGGTCGGCTACAGTAAAGTAATAGGCATTTTTGGCCTAAATAGTGTTCAAATAGTGTCATGTCTAATGTAAAGATACTGTATTTGGTAAACAGTAAGAGTATAACATGAAATATAGAGAAATACGAGAGCTTTTTCAGTGTCAGTGAAATATGAATGAATATTTGATATGGTCAATCCTTAGGATTATGTGTGAGGACCATTAAAGTAATGTAAGCCAGTAAATTTTATTACATTTTGTTAGGAGCTATGTAAAGCTTTGGCTTAAGTGGTATGGCAGAGAGAACGCGGGTGCCTTAATAATTGAGTCATATATGTGAAGTATTGTTTGAGCCGCTTGTAAGCGTGCAGAATTAACGTAGAATCCAGTGATTTACGTAATAAATATAGCGGGGACAAGCTAGTATAACTTGCGCGTTAGGTGAGAAGTTGGCTAAATCTACGAGTAGTATCGCCCTTGAGCATACTGTATTATTTCGCAGCGAATTGGACAGAGTCTGTCTGTATCCAACGCTTGCTTGAATTATGCCACTATTGACGTCCGTCGAGACGCTGTGAGCATGTGTGTATTAATGACCTACCCTGAGGTAAGGATCAGATTCGTCGTTTAGGAACGCAGGGTTCCTTATATATTATTGACAGCTGCTGGTGAAAGTCGTGGATTTTCACTATGATGCGCGTCTAAAAGCCACAAGTAGTCACCATAGAACGGCAAGGCTATCACTAGAATTCCACCCCAGCCATGAATGTTAATTAAGGAGCCAGTTGAGCCCAAGACACTATAAGGATAGGTGTTAAATATTTTATGACTCAATTACGAAGGAGCTACACTTAGCGTTACTCCAGTATTGCATTTGTAAACAAACCTGACCTTGATCTTGACAGTAGAGAGAGCGGGGGTATTGTAGACCACTTCTGCGGCCGCCATCTTGGCTAGCCAGCTGGAACGAATTTTATTGCCTGCTGAGGGAGAGGAAGGTCGTTCGACCGGTCCCTTATAAATTAGAGTCACAATAGGACACTGAGGAATCTCGATATTTAAATATGCAATTAAGATATGATTATTTTGATGATGCCAAGTGAATTGAACGGTGGGTTGCAACTCACATACGTTGTTGAATCATAGAAATCAGATAATATTTGGCTCAGTTATCTTCTGAGGAGTAAAGCTGAACCAAAATAATGTAGGCATCTTCTTTTAGAGTGCATTTTGCCATTCCTGCTAATTTATGCAGACGGGTATGTGTTTTCCCAGAACATGACACATTTGTAACGATGATAAGCCCGACAAGACCCAGAAAATCGTTATATGGTGAAACTATAAAATTAAGTACCACTTTTCTTAAAGCGTTCATATGGATGGAAGGAGGGAAGATGATTCACACAACACAACAAATATTTGTTAATGATTGCAGAAAGTAATGAATTCATGTTAATCAAGGTAAATGCCATAAGAAATGGAATAATGTTTTATTAGTATCATTTTTATGTGATATGTGATTTTGTGTTATGATACTCCCATTAACTAAAGTGGTGTCAGTTAATGAACACTATGGAAACCCATGGAAGTCTGAAAATATCATTGACAGGATGCTAGAATTAGATTTGAGTGCAGTGTAGCACTATTTAAGAAGAAAGCTCACAGAACAACCCTATTTTATTTGTGGGAATTAAATGTAATTTGTCCTTTATTTGTATTTATTGTATAGCCATGATTTTAGACCAGTAAATGTGTTATTTTTAGGAAAATGTTGTGTATTTCCTGTAGAGTAGTTACCTGGTAGACTCAAATCCTGAGCATGTGGTCGTATAGTGGGCAGGAACGTCCCATACCTCGAAAGACCGTGAGTTAGTTGGGATACGAACACATGGTCCACATGATGACAATCGGGTACAATATTTATAGGGACACATGACAAGGCAGGCTTATATCTTTAAATCTAAATTCTGTATCCATTGCAATGCTGTAGGTTTTGCCAATAGGAAGTCAGACCGATTACCCTGATACAGTATATGCTCTTCTATAGCATTCGTGAACAATGTGGTGAACTGACTGTGAAGGAGCACCGCAGTCACATTGGGGAGATGGAATTTTACCCCATTTGAAGAGTGATTCAGCACAGACCCCGTGGTTAGTCCGGATCCTATTGAGGGCAGTCCAAGTTCCTCTTGGCAGGTCAAAACCGGGTGCAGCGCTATCTCCAATTAAATCACTCCAAGCTTCAAGGTTGATTAAAAATTCAGACTTTCACCACCGGCATAGAAATAGGAATGTCTGTTTCGCGGGCTTATAGGACGTGTTCAGCATGTTCACAGGTTACATTAAGAGAGGTAAAACAAGTAAACCTGTGAACATGCTGAACGCAGTTTTCAGCGAAACGTCAGGACTACAAAATGTCCTTAGAACACTGCCTATAAGCCCGCGAAACAGACATTCCTATTTCAAGGTTGATGTTGGTGCTCCATTCATTTCTACATTGGATATTCTGCTTAAAATTGTTGCCTGTGAGATCCCTAGCATATTTGATGGGTGGATGTCTAGATATCCAGTACTGAGCTGATCATCAGCATTTGACAGCCAGACTATCTCCTATAGATCTCCTGGCAAAATAGAATACAGCATTTTCATGATAACTGCTTTAAGGGGCTAAGAAATATTTTTGCACTAATTACTCCCCGTGTCTGCAATTTATAAGCTGCGCAAGATTTAACTATTTTCGCAATTCTCCACCAGAACACTGGTAGGGGCGACGTGATGCAGCCCGAATTGCCAGTCAACAATAGACTTATTAAAATACTCTTACAGTTACACTACTACGGACATGAATGGTTCTAGGGCATTAATACGTATTTTCAAGTGCATTTTGTCTGTTATTCTAAATGTAGGGAATGGAGAGCGTTGTCCAAAACATCAAGTGGACAGTGTTACCAGCAGGGTTTCAAAGTGTATGTAAAATTTGGTGCAATTAGGAAAAACGGTGTAGATTTTTGATAAAGGGCCTAAATGCAGGGAATGGAGTGGTCTGTCCGAAAATTAAACTCGACAGTGTCACCCGCAGGGTTCCAAAGGGTAAGTAGGTATACAAAATGTGGTTCAGATCGGTGAAACGGTGTAGATTTGTGCCAAAGGACCGAAATGCTGGGAATGGAGTGGTCTGTCCGAAATTTCAAGCAGACAGTGTTACTCGTCTGGTTCCAAAGGGTAAGTATGAAAATTTTGGTTCAGATCGGTAAAACGGTGTAGATTTGTGCCAAAGGGCCTATATGCAGGGAATGCAGTGGTCTGTCCGAAATTTCATGCAGACAGTGTTACTCGCAGGGTTCCAAAGGGTAAGTATACACATTTTGGTTCAGATCGGTGAAACAGTGTAGATTTGTGCCAAAGGGCCTAAATGCAAGGAATGGCGTGGTCTGTACGAAATTCCATGTAAACAGTGTAACTCGCAGGGTTCCCAAGGGTAAGTTTACAGATTTTGTTTCAGGTCGGTGAAAAGGTGTAGATTTGTGCCAAAGGACCGACATGCAGGGAATTGAGTGGTCTGTCCGAAATTTCATGCAGACAGTGTTACTCGCAGGGTTCCAAAGGGTAAGTATACAAATTTTGGTTCAGATCAGTTAAAAGGTGTAGATTTGTGCCAAAGGGCCTAAATGCAGAGAATGGAGTGGTCTGCCATAAATTTCATGTAGACAGTGTTACTCGCAGGGTTCCGAAAGGTAAGTATACACATTTTGGTTCAGATCGGTGAAATGGTGTAGATTTGTGCCAAGGGCCTAAGGGCAGGGGAGGTGTAGCCTAACGCTACGTAGCATTAACTATTCCTCTTGAATCTGGCTATCATATACAAAAAGAATTTTGCGAATCCGACTGGTAGTTCCAGAGATTAGCGCGTTTAAACACACAAACACACAATCAAACTCTTCAGCTTTGTTATATTATAATAGTATAGATATATTCAAAAGAGACGTGCGTTTGTTTTATAGATCTATAGAAAGCATACAATCGAGTACTAACGAAAGAGTTTCAGAACTATCTTAATAAATGTATTTTTTCTGAAAGAGGGTTATAACCTCGTTGTGTGCCCAAAAATGAACATCTTTATAACATTTTAAATGCTCTTTAAATTTTCGAAATCTCATTTAGCGATGTTTTGGCGAATTTCTACCCAAAATTTAGTGACTCTGATGTAGCAATCGATGCTAAACAATGGCAAGATCGACTTGTATGCACGCCTTCCTCCACTTCTTCCGGTCGAGGAGATCACGAGAGCCGACACCTATAATTCGCACAAATTTCCTAGTTGCAAGCAAACCGCCGTTTCATGCAACGACCAAGGGACTGCCATCTTCCCGGGTTGTATCACAGGACCGCCTTTGCCACTGAATTTACATCGCTTCTCACGCCATGACCGTACCATATAACGTGAGCTTGTTGCAATGACTCTCATTCCCTTTCTGACGACCGCTCTCATGATGTCAATTTTCGTAAGCGCCGGCGACCGTTAAGAGTGTTTTAATTTCAACTGTTTGGAGGGGTTGCTCGTGCTTCGTTCTGAGGCGTAAATCAGTAGTTTGAAGAACAACTTGCGTCTAGCTAACGAGATGTCAGCGGGGCTTCGGAGCCCTTCGCCTGCTATCGGCAAACCTCGCGTTAGCTCGGTACTCTCAGCGCTCAGCGTTAAGATAAACAGCAGGCTGTGAAACTGTGCATTGAGCTTAGATCTTTTATTGCAGGTTTAGCACACTATACTATAATTGTACATTAAACCTACATTCATAACTTTCTGAAAATACATGAATAATGATAATCTTCGTTTACATCAATTAACACGGTAGTTCGTTAACTAAACAGTTTAATCACAGAATAATTACAAATTTAACACTAGTGTTCATAAGGCAAGTCATGAATGAATGACTTATGTGCCAAAGTGAGTCCTTGGTGTGCTTTATAGGGACATATGAGCCGTTTCTATTGATGAAGTTTTTATATCATCTCACTCATTCCCGTCAGGCTTAGCCCTAACGAAAGTCAAACAGAGACTTTATTGTAGGTTTAGCGCTCTATATTATACAGGGAAATTCTTTTGTTAGAGCGGGGCCGGTGACCGGCTGCCGGGCGCACGCGCCTGTCGCCAGCCAACCGAGCTCGCACCGCGGATTGCAAGCAGGTGGAAACCGTAACAAAGTACATTAAATAATGGTTAAATTCACCAGAAAATCATGATTAAAGAACTTATCTTTTCTCAGAAGATGCTGAGTGTGTTCTCCTTCAGCTGACAAACAGGCGTTGTACCGTGTAAATAAATTAGCGTTTATATGTTGTAATTCCCTTCTGTTGTGAGGGATATCTGCTGCCGTATATTGTTCTCCAGCTCCACTAGAGTATGGGTAATTGATCTGTACACTTTGTATTTTAAATTACCCCACAATTAAACATCAAACGGGCTTAAGTCTGTGCTTTGATTAATTACAGTAAACACGCAGGGGGGTACGGGAGTAGCTACATAATGTAACGATGTAACTTCCAATGTTACTGTCTGTCAGCTGAAGGAGAACATTTTCAGCATCTTCTGTGAAAAGGTAATTTTTAACCGTTAACTGGAGACATGAGGTCATCCAGATTCCCAAGAAATTAAAGAAACATCTGTGCTTCTTTAATTAAATCTTGCAGGAAACTGCTGTTTATGTTACCATTTTATATGTGTGTTGACACTTCACACCATCGTTGATGAAAGTTTAGTGACTTAATGACTTCAATGACCCTGGTTAGCTCGCCTACACGCAATCCTGCGGCCCGTGCTCGGTTGGCTGGCGGAAGGCGCACGCGCCCGGCAGCCGGCCGTGCTCTAGGAAAATAATCTCACTGTATATGTAGGCCTACATTAAAACTATTCATAATATTCTATAAAGATATGAATAATAATAATTTTACATTACATCAATCAAGGCGGTAGTTCGTTAACTAAACAATTTAATCACAGAAGAATTACAAAGCTGTACTGTAGCACCGAATAACTTGAAATACTTCAAAGAACAGATAAGCCTCCGTGCCTTAGGCGGCAGCACGCTGGTCTCTCACCGCTGGGTCCGTGGTTAAAATCCCGGTCACTCCATGTGAGATCTGAGCTGGACAAAACGGAGGCAGACAGGTTTTTCTCCGGGTACTCCGGTTTTCCCTGTCAACATTTCATTTCAGCAACACTCTCCACTATCAATTCATTTCATCTGTCATTCATTAAATCATTGCCCCAGAGGAGTGCGTCAGGCCTCGACAGCCGGCACAGTTCATATCCTCGCCGCTAGATGGGGGCTTCATTCATTCCATTCCTAACCCGGTCGGAGACTGGAAGCAGGCTGTGGATTTTCTTCACTTCAAAGAACAGAACTTCAGATTTATTGCATTCCACTAGTATGGCTCAGTAGCACGTGTTTAGCTGACAATGGAGGGAAAATGCGAGCTAACGCGAGGTTTGTCGATAGCAGGGGAAGGCCCCCGAAGCCCCGCTGACATCTCGGTAGCTAGACGCAAGTGTTTGAACATTCGCCGGCGTCACAGTTATCTTTCCATATGGGGACGATGTTAATGGTCAACAAGATTGCGGGTAGGGCGGCTTTTATTGATAATTTCATTGTAAAACGTCATGGAGATTTCGACTCCACATTGTCCAAGATTCTTCCTTACTTCGGACAGTACTACGCGCGGCACTGTCACTTTTAACAGTTTTCATCTTACTCACGAATTTCAATCCTTCCTGGTAACTCGAGGGATAGACCTAGGAATTGTGTGGCATACGGAAATTATCTCTATGAAATACAATTCAATGTTGGTTTTATTCACAACGAAAATGGTATCCTCTTGCTGACTGAAGGTGGAATAAGCCACCATTTTGTTTGTTAGTAGTTCCGCAAATGAAAACAATAGCTGAAGCACGGATATCAGGATAGCACTAAGTCTTTAGCGATAAAAGAGACCACCTGACTAGTAAATTCACTGACATCCTGGTATGACCGTACTATTGGGTTAATTTCAAATCTTGGTGCAGAGAAGGCTGTTGAGCATAAGCTGGATAAGCACTTCTGGGTGCATATAATTGGGAGTAATTATATGTGATGAGCCCTATTAATGATAGTTGCCACCTACTCCCATAATTAGCACGTCATCATGTATACATGCAATGTTATGATGTACCCATTAGATACACTTTTTGCATAGTGACATTACTGACTGGCGAGTAGACATGAGAAATGGAGGCCCATAGCTCGTGACGTCACAAGCTCACGAGGCGAACCTAGCCAGACTCCAGCACGAGATTTCAATATTAACTAAAGCTTACGAACGTCACGGTGTAGGACAGAGGAGGGGAATTCATTTTGTGAAGAAACTTAGCGACGTTAGTCACAATTATTATTATCATTTTAGTTATTATTATTATTAACAATTAAAATTTATTGTTTTCAGTCGGTCAACACGATTGTACCCAATTGTAATGGGTGGTTCCCTAATCCTGAAAAATAAAATGCATGTGACTAATAAAATAAAATAAAAATTACGAGCCTTACAGTAGTCGCATATGATGTGTAACATCTTACATGATTGTTATCCTACTATGAAATTGAGATAAAATATATGTTAAGTCAATTTTTTTTCGGCTGGACTCCTCCAGTTTTTAATTTTTTCTCACGTTTCTTTTGAAGCTTCCGTGGCTTAGGCGGCAGCACGCCAGCCTCTCACCGCTGGGTCCGTGGTTCAAATCCCGGTCACTCCATGCGAGATCTGTGCTGGACAAAACGGAGGCAGACAGGTTTTTCTCCAGGTACTCCGGTTTTCCCTGTCAAAATTTCATTCCAGCAACACTCTCCACTATCATTTCATCTCATCTGTCATTCATTTAATCATTTCCCCAGAGGAGTGCGTCAGGCCTCGGCAGCCGGCACAGTTCATATCCTCGCCGCTAGATGGGGGCTTCATTCATTCCATTCCTGACCCGGTCGGAGACTGGAAGCAGGCTGTGGATTTTTTTTTCACGTTTCTTTTGTCGATAATTTCGCATATATTATTCTCTGGATTTACCCATCTCTGCAAATTACAAAATCATGAAAAAAAAGGGCCTCCTAGTCCTACAACACCTCAAACAAGTCCCTAGCATTATTGGTTCGCGAGATATTAAAAAGCCGATGACCTATTAGTTTTGGGTCCTATGATTAAATTAAGGGGGCTATTGAACTCTGTTGGTCATTGAAATAACCACTTGTAAAACTCCAGTGCCAAATCCTGACAGGTGTGAATGCGCGAGGTACGTCGTGGTACCCATGATTTATTGTAGGAATATCTTTAATGGGGCCTCCAAACCTTGAAGTAAATCGTATGCGATATACATTCCACAGCAAAAGTATGAAGATTTAATAAATCACAATTGTTTTCATTAAATATGATATAATTAATATTTTCACACCAATGAACCACAACTTGAAGATGCTTTATTATAGGAATATCTTTAATGGGGCCTCCAAAACTTGAAGTAAACCGTATGCGATATACATTCCCTCGTACACATTTCCGTCCCTTTTCCAAAATCACTCCCACAAAAAATATCCAGCAACCGAGTGGAAGGATGTTACACATCAAATATACACTTGCATGACCGGTTTCCATCGTCAAGCGATCATCATCAGATCCTTTACACTTAGGCTATTAAATCTATGTTTATAAGTATGGGTGATGATATTTACAATATATACACTTATTTAGCTGCCGTAGTGATTAAACTAGCACAACTAGTCAAGATATGTGATTTTGCTTTCACAACTGCAACTAAATAAGTATAAATATCATAAACCATATTTATAAGCATAGATTTCATAGCCCAAGTGTAAAGGATTTTTGATGGTGATCGCTGAACGATTGAAACTGGTCACCCAAGTGTATATGATTAAATCTCATGTAATATTTTTTCAGGATTAGGGAACCGACCATTAATACACTTGGGCAGGGGCGGATTTAACTTTTTGGCACCCCTAGGCAAAATAAAAATTGCCGCCCCCCTCCATAATTTTTTTTAGGTTTGTGTGAAAATTGAGTCGTTGTTAGTAAGGCAACCTATACAAATTCGTGTTTTTTTACACGTATAATTACATTTTATATGTAGGTATAACTTAAGATCTAGGTGTGCTAACAAAAAACCTTTCTCCGTGTTTTTCTTTCAGCAAAAGTTTTGATCTCACTCGTGACTTTGGTTTTATGTAGAATTTAACATATTTCAGGGGATGAAATCTTACTTGTGAACTAGGAAGTACACTTCAAGCTTGGAATGGCATGGTTACTAGTGGTTGTTGCTGTATACTGGGGTCGTTCTCTCAGAGAGTTGATATGCATGCTATATTTGTGAAATTGTAATCTATGGTACTTGTAATGTTATTACAGCATGGATTTTCTACTATCCAGAAGGTCATATTACAGTCTAGGAAGGGGGATCTCCTTGTTACACCAGGCAAACATCGAAAGCGTATGCTTACTGTAACTGGAATAGATGATATCCCTTCTTCTCTAATATGTGGCTAACATCAGCTTCTTATAAACATATGTTGTAAGCTTCGTTGAATGCTTCTTTTAAATTGTACTATGCGGACTTCCTCCTTACCGCTCTACTTTTCAATGCTATGTGGTCTGTGGCAAAGCAGTACTGCAACTAAACTGTGGCTTCAAAGCCACGCCAGCGTTGGGATACAGCAAAATCTGTTTGGAAGGAGACCCTCGAACAGGTAGGTTAAGTGGATGTGTTGTATTTTAACACAAATTTTGTTTGGACAAACTGCTTTTCTTCTTGACCCTCTCGTGGGGTAGTGGCTAGCGTTCTTGGCTTTCGCCCCAGAGGGCGGAGTTTGATTCCCGGCTCTGCTAAGAAATTTTAATACTGGTGTTCGGGGCGCAAGACGCAGCAAAGTCGTCGGGCTGCCATGGCTGCGGAAGCTCACTACCACGCGTATTTAGACGGGCTACTTTTCGAACTCCGCTGCCTAAGCAGCGCTGCTTGTGCAGCGTGGCCACCCATCCGTGCCAGGATCGGTCTGGCGGTGCCGCACCGTTGGCACTGGAATTGTACAAAGCCTGGAAATGGAGCATAGAATGTAACATGTATACGTTGTTTAAACCTTATGTGTTGTCTATGAAATCATGGATGCTGGAATTTTTGGGTAGGGGAATTTTGAAGTGAAATGTATCGCGATCTATACTACTCCCATTCAGTTTAGGAGCTTGTGACAAACTTGGGTGTGTGGTGACTGTAGTAATAGGGGTAGATGTTTTGGAGTTTGAAATTAGGTACCATCTCAGCATTTATCTGCGGGAATGTGGAAAAATGGGGATGATACGACCACAATCAGGATGGCTGCTGTCAGCACCGAGATTCGAACCCCTAATGCGGATTATACTGGTATATGTGGTTAACATCCCATTTAGCCCGTTACAATGCTGTACATTTCACGCTTTGCACTTTTACCTGGTCTGGTATGCTACTTTGCATGTTCGGGAAGTAATGCCACCCTGTCAATTAAACAACATTTATTGACCTGATCACTATAATGCATTAAAATTCTTCAAAATTGTTGTCTCAAGCATCGATACATCTTTGCCAGAGCGATTTCCAAGCTGCAAAGGCATCCTGGAAGGCCTGTTTTAACTTTACCAAGACAACGCGCCAGACCACACTGCCTCCGTCGTGACCAGTTACCTGGCCAAATCTAATGTGGCAACGCTGCCCCAGTCACCATATAGTCCCGACTTTGGTCCGCCAGACTTAAGGTCATAATGAAAATATCACTTGGTGCTGAAGCATTGGGAACATTATATTAGTGCGTTTAAAGCCATTGTACAAACTGTTTTCACGTCGTCAATTGTTCTGTAACGATATCCTTCGGGGAGGGATTTCAAATGAGGAATCAAAAAGAAGTCAAATGATGACTTATTTCAAAGAAATACTTTCAGAACGTTTCCGCTGCAGACTTTCCAAGTTTCACCCAAAACTTTATTGCATAGCTTTGTCCCAGTGATTGTTCCATCGCTTGAACATCGTGTATAAAATGCAGTGTTAATTGTATCAAAAAACAAATAAAACAACATATATTACTAGTTATAAAAAGAATACTTTTTTGGGCAAAATGTAGTAGACGCTTGCAAAATCGTCGTAGATTTTTGGAATACAATGTTGTGTATTATACATTTTACCAACGAGGGAACGGTACGAAATCGGACGGCGAATTTCGATTTTATTTTTACATAGTCGTGAAGATCTTTTTACGCTGAAACAGGTAGTGGAGGTCTAATTTTTCGCTGGTCCTTTTTAAGGGGGCATTTGGGAGCCCCTAGTTGGCGGTGCACGCTCTGAATTGTACAGTACATGCCGGCACACGTCAGCGCGCACAGCCAGCGGCTGTCTAGCCTCGTCTTCCCTCTACCCTCGTTCGGTTCTCCACTATCACCCACCACATACGGCTGCCTACAGTTGTAAGTTATACACGGGATGGCGGATTAAAACTGACGTTAGTTTGGATATTTTATTTACAAAGATGAATTCATTGTGGGATATAGAAACAAAAACAATGGTTTACAAATCATATAATTATCATCTTCATCATCATGCCATTCAAACTGTTCAAGAAATGTATTTATTCTAACACAGTCTGGCATGGGTGCATTGTTCATGGCATGATAGTGAAAATCTAACACAAAATGTGAATAACGAAACACAAGAAATGAAAAATTGGTACAATCAATTCCAGCATACTTCTTTATCAGTCAAATCATGAAAATTAGTTTGTGAGACAGTATAAAATTGTGGTACGGTATATTGTCAGTAATGGAATAACCACCCGTTTTCCAAGCATATTTCAGCATTGGTACGAAACTATCAGCTTGTAATCGGTTATGCGCTAGCATTTGACTAATTATAATGAAAAGTCTGTTATTGGGTTTTAATTTTGACTGGCCGTGTAAATTCCTTACTTTGCAAATGTTTTCCATTCGACGGACTAAACATTTTAATTGTCGGAAGAGTCCAAGATCACACGGCTGGCAAAGATATGTAGTTTCTTTCGGTATGCATTCAATTTGTTCATGTTTGTTCGTCAGAGATTCAAGCTGTGCATTTTTGCCCTGGCCACTGAATGAATCTAGGAGAAGAAGATTTCGTTCGTCGTCCTATAATTGCGGATGGAAAATGTCTTGGAACCAGGCACGTGCAGTACATGCCCTTTCCCTTTTTCCCGGAAGATGAACAATCAATGACGACATATTTAAAGACATCCATGTAGGCGTTGATACTTTCTTGTACCCTAGGTCCAAACTTTCCATTAATTTCTTTGAAAACGATCAAGAACAAATGTCCCATTTCTCCGGCTTTAGAAATGTGTTAGTGCACTGTGTGGGTGTGCGTGGAACTATTTCAGCAAACGAGCGTAGCAAGAACGTCTTTCACACCACGAAAATCATAACTTCTCTATGTTGCCATTTTGCACTCGAATCGGGACTGGTCCGAATTCCAGATATTGGCATCCGGAATCTCTTTCTCTTCTTGCAATTCAATATTGAATTTAACTAACATTTTAGCCTCTTCATATCGTACTTCTTCGTATGTTTTAAACGTATTACCGACGACTTTGGTTACTTTTCGGGACCGAATTTTCAAACGCCTTTTAAGGTTTGTCAAGTAGGAATCGCAAAACAACTCTCTTCCATAATTGCATCAAACGTTGTCATTATTTATACCAGTGGTTCTGAACTCGTAGAAGTCTGCGGACCACTCAGCCTGAAATTGAATCATGTATGGACCCCCACCCTCTCCCCCTCCGCTGATACACCTTATCAGTTGTAACCCTTCTTCAGCGCCTTCGCCATAAGAATATTCAAAGATGATTAAGCAAAACAGTTTTTAGAACACATTATTTTTATTTATTATTACTATTAATTAGTGTACAGTGCAACTAAATTACAAGTTATTTAATAGAACAAAATATTTTTATAATACTGTTTATAGCCTACATAATATGAAAAGTCTCAATTACAAATTTATGTTCAAGCAACAATTTTGTTTTAAAAGGACATTGCAAAATAATAATAACCAAAATAATTTTAATTTTGCCCTGTGACTTTATGGTTGTTTAATGTTGGTGAAAGTTTATTTGCCAAGGTTAAACATAAGTTATAAAAAGTATTTTGTATCATATTCTAATAACACTTATTTTACAGATATTTCAATTCAAAATTTGTTGGTCATCGCCGCGGATATATTCGGACGATTCTTGTTCAACGCACATCATTTTCGAAATATTCATTTATTGGCAACTTTTTATGCGTGCTGGTGGACCATTTTCTCCCGCAAACCACCTTTGGTCCGCGGACCACCAGTTAAGAACCACTGATTTATATGAACATTATTTGCTCTTTATCAGATAGCTCTGTAGCCTCCTGAACACCGTAGGCATTAATAAGAGCTAAAATAATGTTGCAAGCGGTCATTACAACGCAAAGACTCCAATGCGATCGCCTGTATGTGGAATAGCCATCAGTCGTGGAGAACTTGACCGTATAGAAAACGACTCGCAGTCTCATATACATAACCACTGTAGGCAACCGTAGCCTATGTGGTGGGTGATAGTGGAGAACCGAACGGGGGTAGAGGGAAGGCGAGGCAAGTCAGCCGCTGGCTGTGTGTTGGCATGTACTGTACAATTCAGAGCGCGCACCGCCAACTTGGGGCTCCTTAAAAAGGACCAGCGAAAAATTAGACCTCCACTACCTGTTTCAGCATAAAAATACCTTCACGACTATGTAAAAATAAAGTCGAAATTCGTGGTCTGACTTCGTACCGTTCCCTCCTAAGTTATAGAGTTTCCTTATCATTGCGGTATTTCCTGAACCTGCTAGTTACCACATTCAAATAGTTGGTTGAGTGGTCACAATGCATTACTCTTATTCATGAAGCCAGGGTTCAAATCTTGCAAAGGTTGGGTTCTATTATATTTGTTGTTTTATAATTAACCAGACATTATAACATAAAGCATATATAGTGTGTATTTTCTAATGGGAAATAAATATATACTCTTCTAGGCATCACTTATGGACGGGTGCAGTGCGCACAGTTTGATAAGCGGAACTGGTGAAACTGTGCCTGAGAAGTAGGATGTTAATTTGTTAGATTTTAAGAGCTAGAAATAAGACTCCTCTTAGTTCTAAGATACTAGGGTATTAATTTTCAGTTTTAAGTCTTACAGGCAGAGTGTGAAGCCCAGTTGTAGGTCCTTGCTTGTCCCAGTGAAGTATGGACTCCCAATATATTCATTCTGGTTTGGGATATGAAACTTTCAAATGATGCACTACACCTCACCAACTCTTAATACAACCCATATCTATCCTGGACCATATCCTTGCATGTGCTATCTCCAAATCTGCCAGGTTTCACCTGTAGGCACTTTCCATTTCTTCCTGCAGGACTTTTACCTGCCCCTACGTCCTACCATATATCCATATGCCTTGTAGCATACAGTGTGTGGAGATAGGCACTAAGCCTCAAAGGGCAAATCCTTCCAATCCCTTGACTGTTTTCTTCTGCTATCTAGGACTAATGGCATGTCGGAGGAGGCGGTGTAGCTTGGGTTGACCGTCACATGGAGGGGGGAGCGGGCTATGGGTGCCGCCCCCCCCCCCCAATAAAAATAAATAAATAAATAAATAAAAGAAAAACATGCCTACAGTTTGATCAATAGAGACTCTCATTTTTGATAATATGTTCATAAATTAAATTTGACTTTATACTTGAGCCTTTTTTTTTATCCCCCCCCCCCCCCCACCCTTTCTGTTTTGCTATTTTTTTTTTCTTAATAGAATGTTGCATAATTAAGAGGCAAGTTACCAGCATCAAGCCGGTTAAAGTATGAGTAAGAAGTTCAACAGTATTTAAAAAAGCTGCTGATGCTGTTTATTGTCATACCATTCCATCGTTTCGACTGTCGTCAATAGTTGCACTGGTCTGTAATATTGGCAAAGCTCTCAAGAGATAGAATCCTCGTTTTAACAACACAACACCTGATGTCTTTGGGAGTTTTATCATGATCTCCACTCATTTCATGGAATGTATATTAATTTAGAATTATTCTTTTCCGACTTTTTTCTTTCTTTCAGAATTATCCCTAAAATCCAAGACTACTTAGAGTGGATTCAGGCCTAAGCATTGGGGAATCCTTTTATTATCTTGCATGTCAAAAGGGATGTGTCTCGATCCTGTCTCCACGACGGTCTGTGTTCGCAAGGAATGAGCACTTACAGAAATAAAGATACATGTATAATGAATAATAATAATAATGTGCAAATATGTACCATTTCTCTTTTCCTGATCATTCATCCTAAAAATATAAAACTTCCGCCTTTGAACTAATTATTAAATTATTAAAAACAAGAAGTTCCGTGACGAACAAAAGAGCCTACTTTTCTTAAAGTTTAAGATTCATGCCAATGATTAATCTATATGGATCTATCTAGAATAATTACGAAATTAAGTTGGTAATATCGAAATTTCTAATTAGTTCGAAATACTGTATACTAGGCATAATGTAGCCTAATAGAGCACTAAAGTTGGCAGCCCTGGTGACTGAATCTATTCTTAGTTCTATCTCTTAGGGTACAGAATACAACATTTGGTTGGAGTCCAATGGATAGCATGGACGTTACATGCAGTTAAACATTGGATCTAACAGCGCGCGTAAAATCATGTTGACAACAATGTCATGCATGTATTGGTCAGAAATAATCTGAAATAATATGATCTATTGTTGTGCCAATTTTGAATGAAATCCATTAGTTAGTATAGAAGTTACATGCATTTTAAAATTGGACCTATCAGAAGGCTTAGAATCAATTTGGCAACACTGACGTATATTAGTTACTCCAAATTAATCTAGAATGCTAGATAATATACGTGTGCAAAGTTTAGAGCTATTGGCTTGCATACTTTCTGATATATTGATATTAGGGTAACAAAAATAGAGACAGCATTTATTAACAGTTGGCAGCCCTAGTTATTCTTAAGAATCGGCATAGTCATATCTGTTATGGTACACATAGTACACACGAAATTTGGTTGAAATCCAAATGATAGTATAGAAGTTACATGTATTTAAAGTTGGACCTCTCAGTAGGCTTAGAATCATGTTGGTAGCACTGACGTATATAAGTTACTCCAAATTAATATAGAATGTCAGGTACTATACGTATGCATAGTTTAAAGCTGTAGGCTTGCATACTTTCTGATATATGGGTATTTGGATTTAAAAAAATGAGAGCATTTATTAACAGTTAGCAGCCCTGGTGGCTCATAAGAATACGCTCAGTCATATCTGTTTATGTACACATAGCACATACGAAATTTGGTTGAAATCCAATTGATAGTGTAGAAGTTATATGCATTTAAAATTTGGACCTATCAGCAGGCTTTTAATCATTTCGGCAACACTGCCATGTATGGCCTCCTGGAAATTAAACTGCAATATTATTATCTATACGTGTGCCAATTTTGAAATAGGTCCCTTTCATACCTTCCAAGATATCCAACATAGAGCTCAAATTTCAATTGCGATTTTTCAGCAGTTGGTAGCACTGACAATTTTCAAATATGGCCGTGAGATATTCAGGTATAGATCTTTACTCCTACCAAATGTTGTTTAGATTGCTGCAGCCGTTTAGGAGTTGATAGGGTGGGACACACACACAGCCAGACAGCCAGACAGACAGACACACATTTGCCCGATCTCATAAGTCTACTTTTTCCTCATTTTTGCAAAATGTGAAAAGTAGGCTAAAAATAGTATAAAATGTGTGAGAAGAAAAGAAAATCACAAGTTCATCTATAGCTCCTCTGGAAAACTGGAAAAACCTTGAGTAATCCCTATATCCCTATATATATATTATAATTGTGAAAATCTGTGTCCGTGTGTGTGTGTGAGTGTGTGTGTTAGTTTGTTACCTCTTGACACTAAAACGGCTGGACGGATTTGGAGGAAATTTGAAATGGAGACAGCTTATACCATGGGATAACATATAGGCTGCCTTTTGTCCGGAAATAAATCATTGTTCCCGTGGAATGGGCAACATAACTGAAAAGTCACCAAAAATACTCAACCAGGACAAAATATCGACGTTGTCGCATAAAGACCGGACAAAGCTCATTTTACTCCCCTCGATGCAAGAAACAATACTCGGTATGTCCCTACGGGACACCGAAAACTACAATTTAAGGCTCTAAAACCAACAGTTTCAAAGATATTCGCAGAAAACTATCTTCGCTCTGATTGATGAACTAATCGCAAGTCCGTTTCCATGGCAACACTACCTCAAGGTATGACATCCGATTTTCTATATATCCCTCTAGGAGGCAATGCCAATTCATTTATTATCTTTTTAAGATATATATAAACACAATAAGAACAGTGTAGCGCGCCTGCCTCCCGTCCGGAGGCCCCGGGTTCGATTCCCGGCTCCGTCAGAGATTTTAGACACAGACGTGAGGGCTGCAACGGGCTGAACTCAGATTCGTGAGGACAATTGTGTAGCTGTGAGGCAGCGCGCCGGTCACGAAGAACAAGATTAACGGCAGAGGGGACACTATGCACTGACCACGCGTCACCACAATATCTGCAGGCCAAATGGCCGATTTTCTATATATCCCTCTAGGAGGCAATGCCAATTCATTTATTATCTTTTTCAAGATATATATAAACACAATAAGAACAGTGTAGCGCGCCTGCCTCCCGTCCGGAGGCCCCGGGTTCGATTCCCGGCTCCGTCAGAGATTTTAGACACTGACGTGAGGGCTGCAACGGGCTGAACTCAGATTCGTGAGGACAATTGAGTAGCTGTGAGGCAGCGTGCCGGTCACGAAGAACAAGATTAACGGCTGAGAGGACACTATGCACTGACCACGCGTCACCACAATATCTGCAGGCCAAATGGCTGGGAAGCGGTCGCATGATAGGCCTAGGCCCTTCATGGGCTGTAGTGCCAGGGGTAAAAAATATTAGGGGAAGCGCCTTCTAATACCACCTTTAATTTTTAAACACTACAGTAGCGGCTATTAAATAAAGGTAGCGATATAGCTACGTTCAATTTCATAAACACTGGGCTCACAAATCCCGTATAGTTAAGTACAAATATCGGTCTGGTCATAATTTCAATAGCAACGAAGCTCTTAGGCGGCTATTGCCGTTTCCTTAACACTTAAGGCATCCCGCCGTCATATACCTCAATGTGCACTTACCAAATTGTGAACCAGTCTATTTTACTGAAAAGAATTTCTACTAGCGAGTATCCACTCCGGCAAAAACCACTCTCACTACATTTTCCAAAATTTACACAAGACATGATTTTTAAAGCACTCTTCTGTATGTTGAGGTACAGAGACATACCACATGGAAAGATACAATAAAATGTTGGCAAATCTGAGTTCAAGGAACTGCTGTCCAGAATAGGCTTTCGGTACAGGTTATTCGGCCCATGTTCGTAACATGGAATGTTTTCCTTTGACAATGCATCTACACCATGTGCGAGGGCAACGCATTTCAAAGATCTCTAAAAACACAATAATCAGGAAATTGGAGAACAATTTAAAGTCGGAGTGAGGATTCAAGGAGAAATAATTTCATCTCTGAGATTTGCTGATGACATCGTCATCTTGGCCAATACGCCAGAAGATTTGAACGAGTTTTTGAATGGTATGGACTCTGTCTTGACGAATGAATTCATGATGAAAATCAATAAATGTAAAACAAAATTATTGGAATGCAGCCGAAATAAATCAGAAACCTCTATGGACATCAAATTGGCAGGTGAAACGCTACGGGAAGTAGGAGACTTCTGTTACCGGTACTTAGGAAGCAAAATAACCAGTAATGGACGAAGCAAAGAGGATATAAAAAGCAGGTTGGCTCAGGCAAGGAAAGCATTTCTACACAAAAAGGAATCTCTTGACATCGAATATACATTTAGGTATTAGGATGTCATTTTTGAAAGCTTTTGAGTCACTATAAGGAAGTGAAACTTGGACTAATGGTGCTGCAGTAAAGAGGAGAATTGAAGCGTTTGAAATGTGGTGTTACGGGAGAATGATGAAGATCAGATGGTTAGATAGGGTATCAAATGAAGAGCTATTAAGACGAGTGGGAGAGGAGAGATGTTTCTGGCGACTGCTAATGAAGAGAAGAGATAGGTTGGTACGACACATATTAAGACACCCAGGAATAGCAAGCTTAGTTATGGATGGGAGGGTCAAGGACAAGAACAGTAGGGGTAGACCAGGGTTATACAGATTGCCTCGGATGTAGGGTGTGGTAGCTATGTAGTGATGAAACGATTAGCTCAGGAGAGCGAGGCATGGAGGGCTGCATCAAACCAGTCAAAAAACTTAAGACTCAAACAACAACAATCGGGAATTTTAATTACTTAGAGAGGCATGTGAGGCAAAAGGGTTGTTGGAGAATTTCAATCCCTGGGATGTAACACTGGAAGTGACTGCATAATGTACATCAGCGACCAAGGTGAGAGATATTTTACTATAGGTCTATTAATAGCGACATGTTGACGTTCAAATCATCAATAAGTGTGGCAAAATTATACCCAGAATAGCTTAAGGAAAAATACTTTTAATTCCCCTTATTCAGATAGATTTGCCATTCCAGGTGTACGTTTAGACAAAACCATTATTTCCCATGGACAACTGTATGTGGCGTGCTGGCGAGTATCCGGACAACAAAATCGTTATGTCTCAGCAGAAGATGGCAAAACCAAAACTAAAATTTTCAAATGTGTTCACAACTCTATAAAATTCCCACTTTGCTGCTCATATCTATATACTGTATGTATCAGAATTCTCAGAATTTGAATCTACCCACCTGTAGCCGCGATTGCTGTAATAGAATAAACCAACTATCAGCAATAATGCATCGTCCCCATTGTCTTGATCGCGAGCGAAGCCGCGGGTACCTGCTAGTATATTATAATTGTGAAAATCTGTGTGTCCGTGTGTGTGTGTGAGTGTTAGTTTGTTACCTCTTGACACTAAAACGGCTGGACGGATTTGGATGAAATTTGAAATGGAGACAGCTTATACCATGGGATAACATATAGGCTGCCTTTCGTCCGGAAATAAATCATTGTTCCCGTGGAATGGGCAACATAACTGAAAAGTCACCAAAAATACTCAACCAGGACAAAATATCGAAGTTGTCGCATGAAGACCGGACAAAGCTCATTTTACTCCCCTCGATGCAAGAAACAATACTCGGTATGTCCCTACGGGACACCGAAAACTACATTTTAAGGCTCTAAAACCAACAGTTTCAAAGATATTCGCTCTGATTGATGAACTAATCGCAAGTCCGTTTCCATGGCAACACTACCTCAAGGTATGACATCCGATTTTCTATTATCCCTCTAGGAGGCAATGCCAATTCATTTATTATCTTTTTCAAGATATATATAAACACAATAAGAACAGTGTAGCGCGCTTGCCTCCCGTCCGGAGGCCCCGGGTTCGATTCCCGGCTCCGTCAGAGATTTTAGACACTGACGTGAGGGCTGCAACGGGCTGAATTCAGATTCGTGAGGACAATTGAGTAGCTGTGAGGCAGCGCGCCGGTCACGAAGAACAAGATTAACGGCTGAGGGGACACTATGCACTGACCACGCGTCACCACAATATCTGCAGGCCAAATGGCTGGGAAGCGGTCGCATGATAGGCCTAGGCCCTTCATGGGCTGTAGTGCCAGGGGTAAAACATATTAGGGGAAGCGCCTTCTAATACCACCTTTAATTTTTAAACACTACATTAGCGGCTATTAAATAAAGGTAGCGATATAGCTACGTTCAATTTCATAAACACTGGGCTCACAAATCCCGTATAGTTAAGTACAAATGTCGGTCTGGTCATAATTTCAATAGCAACGAAGCTCTGAGGCGGCTATTGCCGTTTCCTTAACACTTAAGGCATCCCGCCGTCATATACCTCAATGTGCACTTACCAAATTGTGAACCAGTCTATTTTACTGAAAAGAATTTCTACTAGCAAGTATCCACTCCGGCAAAAACCACACTCACTACATTTTCCAAAATTTACACAAGATATGATTTTTAAAGCACTCTTCTGTATGTTGAGGTACTGAGACATACCGCATGGAAAGATACAATAAAATGTTGGCAAATCTGAGTTCAAGGCACTGCTGTCCAGAATAGGCTTTCGGTACAGGTTATGTGGCCCATGTTCGTAACATGGAATGTTTTCCTTTGACAATGCATCTACACCATGTGCGAGGGCAACGCATTTCAAAGATCTCTAAAAACACAATAATCAGGAAATTGGAGAACAATTTAAAGTCGGAGTGAAGATTCAAGGAGAAATAATTTCATCTCTGAGATTTGCTGATGACATCGTCATCTTGGCCTACACGCCAGAAGATTTGAACGAGTTTTTGAATGGTATGGACTCCGTCTTGGCGAATGAATTCGTGATGAAAATCAATAAATGTAAAACAAAATTATTGGAATGCAGCCGAAATAAATCAGAAACCTCTATGGACATCAATTTGGCAGGTGAAACGCTACGGGAAGTAGGAGACTTCTGTTACCGGTACTTAGGAAGCAAAATAACCAGTAATGGACGAAGCAATGAGGATATAAAAAGCAGGTTGGCTCAGGCAAGGAAAGCATTTCTACACAAAAAGGAATCTCTTGACATCGAATATACATTTAGGTATTAGGATGTCATTTTTGAAAGCTTTTGAGTCACTATAAGGAAGTGAAACTTGGACTAATGGTGCTGCAGTAAAGAGGAGAATTGAAGCGTTTGAAATGTGGTGTTACGGGAGAATGATGAAGATCAGATGGTTAGATAGGGTATCAAATGAAGAGCTATTAAGACGAGTGGGAGAGGAGAGATGTTTCTGGCGACTGCTAATGAAGAGAAGAGATAGGTTGGTACGACACATATTAAGACAACCAGGTATAGCAAGCTTAGTTATGGATTGGAGGGTCAAGGACAAGAACTGTAGGGGTAGACCAGGGTTATACAGATTGCCTCGGATGTAGGGTGTGGTAGCTATGTAGTGATGAAACGATTAGCTCAGGAGAGCGAGGCATGGAGGGCTGCATCAAACCAGTCAAAAAACTGAAGACTCAAACAACAACAATCGGGAATTTTAATTACTTAGACAGGCATGTGAGGCAAAAGGGTTGTTGGAGAATTTCAATCCCTGGGATGTAACACTGGAAGTGACTGCATAATATACATCAGCGACCAAGGTGAGAGATATTTGACTATAGATCTATTAATAGCGACATGTTGACGTTCAAATCATCAATAAGTGTGGCAAAATTATGCCCAGAATAGCTTAAGGAAAAATACTTTTAATTCGCCATATTCAGATAGATTTGCCATTCCGGGTGTACGTTCAGACAAAACCATTATTTCCCATGGACAACTGTATGTGGCGTGCTGGCGAGTATCTGGACAACAAAATCGTTATGTCTCAGCAGAAGATGGCAGAACCAAAACTAAAATTTTCAAATGTGTTCACAACTCTATAAAATTCCCACTTTGCTGCTCATATCTTTATACTGTATGTATCAGAATTCTCAGAATTTGAATCTACCCACCTGTAGCCGCGATTGCTGTAATAGAATAAACCAATTATCAGCAATAATGCATCGTCCCCATTGTCTTGATCGCGAGCGAAGCCGCGGGTACCTGCTAGTTATTAATATTCCTTAAATTTTGCATTTTATAAGGAGGTTTAAAAGACAATGAAGAAACCCAAAGTTAGCTTCACAACCATAACACTGGTTATGGGTTTGACGGCTGGGGACTGATGATCAAGATGTCCCTTACTCGAGCAAGCACTGCTACAGTTTATGTAAAATGTATGTAGGCAAGGAGGTCTTAATTATTTGGTTTCCTTTGGGTTACTTGTTACATGAAAGTATTTGGTGAATTTTTGGTGTTGAATAATATAAGTTGGTAACACCGATGTGGCGGCCATGTTGGTTTTCTAGTAACTTATTTAAGCTGTCCCGGACTTATACAGTGCGCCCGGGAAATGTTCTCTGCAGTGCCCAGGGGGATGACAGATCATAGGGAGCGCATGGGTTTCGATAAAGCTCTGCTATAGATGTTCTGCCAACCAATGAAGAATTAATTTCAGTACTATGTTTCCGTAGTTGGCACTCACCCAACGCTCACACCAAACCGACTGGCGGGAGCGGCAATAGTCTGTTTAGATTGATTTTCCTTGTAGTGTGGTTGGTTGTTTTGATTTGTTAGGTATTTTGATTAATTATTTGAATTGGATTCAGAGTCAATCATGCCACTGCAAGGGAGGAAAAATTGCCAAGCACCGGGATGTAAGAATTATAATGATAGTAAGAACAACACGGCAATTTTCATCATCCTGGTGTTGACCATGTGTAAAACTAGTGGGCAATATGGACTACTCTCGAATAAAAATATAGAGAGAATAAATGTGTGCATTTCATCTCTTGTTTGTTTTCTTACCCATTCTCCTTTGCATTGCAATAAAATTTGTGGTTTAGGGCTACGGGGAGGGGTGGGTGGCAGGCAGCGGGCATGCTAGGCAAAAGGTGAGGTTATGGCAATATAGTGTGTGCATTTGGACAGTTTTCTTTATATTCATCGACTATCGCAACAATTCTGTAGAGTAGAAGAGCAATGTTTAATTAGCCTAAAGGTGAATTAAGCTCTAGAACGACATAACTGTGTCCTTCGTGACAAATCTATTGCCAACATTGATATATATCAAAGAGTACTATTTTCCTATCTGGACGTACATTTCTACGCCTAGCGAAAGGCGCAGTTATGTTTGTGTTATTTTCATCAATAATTAATAACTCATCGCAGAACATACTGTTCAATTACGTGTAATAAAGGCTACATTCATATGGCTTTTTACTTTTTATGTTGCCAGACTTGGTATAGAGGTACATAGCCTCAGGCGGTGATTGATCTCTCTCGGAAATTCTATAACCAAAAGTGACGAATCTCTTATACTTACATGATCCTTGGCAGTGCCTACCAGCTGCTGCGAGAGATTACGTCACCAGCACGGCAGTTGCTTGTATCATAACTAGGGCTGGGATTTTTAGGTGCTAAAAATCGGGAAAATATTTATGTTTTATGTATTAAAAATACCTGAAATATGGGATAAAAAGTAAAAATATTTAATTATAATTTAGAGTATTAATATGCAGTACTCACGAATGCAATTTATGCTCTGTCTGACTGACCGCTGATACAATACAATACACAATGAGATACATCTTCAAGTTGACCATCACAAATGACCGACGATTATCGCGAAACACTTATTCTGAAGGCGCGAAACCGCGGCAATATGTTTCTTGCCTTGAGGTGTTGTATAACTTGAGATCGCTGTTCAGCCTTGATTGCTTTGCCACATGGTTGGCAGAACAGAACGCCCCATAAGAAGTAAAATTATCTTTAAATTCTGCAACAGACGATAACTTGTAGTTGTTTTTACTTTAGGCATCGTAGAACTGCCTTACTCTTCACAGTGCCAGAAATGAACTGCAAGTGAGTGACACTGGTTCAGCTGGGGGAGGGGGAGGTCTAAGACGTGGTGCAATATGGCTATGGAAAAGGAAATTCCCGGCATCCACAGTGAGTGGAACGGGGCGACAAGTTGAGAATAACACAGTTGCAAGCTGACATACGCTCTGCATGAAGATTAGATAGCTCCCAGGTTCTTCCCCGTTGAAGTAACACAGAACAAGAATGCAATAAACTGAAATTCTAGCATACTGATTTTAAAAAATGTAAAAATTATGTCTTTTTATGTGATAATAAGTGAAAAGCAGGAATTTAGGTATTTATAGAAGAAATGCTTAAAATATGTATTTACATAAAAACATATTTATTTACCTAAAAATCCGAGCCCTAATCATAACAAACGAAGAGGAAACTTTATACTCACCACAGCCATTCATAACTGATGACACACATGCTGGCTTATTGCAATACACACTGACGAATTCGACAGCCCACACTTGTGGCCTTCACCCTATCAAGGACACTGTGCTGCCAACTAACGCAACCACTCGCAGCTGCACTTAGCCACTGCGGAGAATATTCCCGGGTGCCTTGTACTTCATTCAAAAATTGAAGAATATCTTTCAAGTACTCTGACTGGTACACTACAGAATGAAACCAAGAAGACCATCTGGTTAAGACTGGTTCAGGAAACAGTGTCACATTTTGATCTGGGCCTATTATGTCTTACAATACAATGTTATAAAGTGTTCAAAAGCGGCTTCGGTGGCGTAGTCGGTAGCATGCTGAGCTTCTATGCCCAAGATAGCGGGTTCAAACCCAGCCGAAGCCGTCTGATTTTTTAAGAGCGTTAAAATCCCTCAGTGTGCCTTCCTTCAGAGGGGAAGTAAAGTCGGCGGTCAATTTTCATAGATTTATGGCATGTTAAAGAACCTTCCACTAATTGCACCTGTGTGAAGCTAAATTGGATAGGTTAAGAATGTAAACAGCACTCATAGGTTTCTACTTTCGTTGCCAATAGTCGACTGCGGTGGCGTCTAGTAGCTATCTGAACTTGGCCAAGACCAACTACAATCCTCAGACCTTAATGTAGAAAAAACATGGCGGCGGTGGTTGCCCTACCAATAGCTAAGATCATGTCATCGTGGTTGTCACAGTTAATGTAAATTATTATTTTTACTCGCCTAAGAGCATAAAAGATATCACCATACGAGACTAGGTTCCGAAGAAATATGCATCAATAATTTAGACTTACCTGAATTAATTTATCTACATAGTGCTGGCCTCGAATTATAGGTTTCTTCGTCTTCACCCAAGGGGCAGCTACAATAGTCTCACTGTTTCTGTGGTTGAATAAGAAGCTTTTTGGCGAGTTATCACGATTTGTATTTAAGTTTAGTAATAAAGATTAATATTATTAGCATAAAATCAAACAGATTCTGAAGTAGGAGAGAAGAAAGTACCCGGTTACTGAAGTTCTGTCCCAGCACATGCAGAGTATTTGTGTATACAATCGGAATGAGAATAGTTGCCTGAAATAATCGAACCAACGCTATAGAGATACAATTCAATTAAAACCTCTCGTAGAATTGTCTAAAATCTCGGCTAAAACATCATACCGAATTAGTTGATTGAAATGTGCAAAGAAGTCGTCGTGTGGATATCCGAACATAATTATGGGGATTACCACACACAAATGACACGATAATTATGTTACCATCTAACCTATTAACCATTCGCTGTTACCGTTTGGAATAGTTGTACGCTGGAAATAGTAGATTTAGTAAAGTAATGTAGGTAGGAAAGCACCATCTCCCTCTTACAGAATTATCGCGGCACACCATCTCGCAATATAAGTACATAATTGGCAAGTTACTCACAACACTTTATTACACACATCATAATAAAAAATAACTTGCAAGCTGAAAGAATCACAAAAGTATGAATAATTACGGAACACAATGAGTTCACTGTTTGGCACAGGGGAAACATCTTTCTTAACCAATAAAACAGAAGTTCACTGTAATATGCGGCGTGTATACAAGGCAGTGTAGAACATCTTCTGCTAGACTGGTAAAGATTTACGGAGGCACATGAAGCTGAGCGTTCAATATAACGTCAACGGATTGATCTTGCCGTAGATGCTTATTGCATTTTCCCTTTACGTACTTAAGTTCGACACTACCGGTACTGAAGTGTACTAAGCTATTATTATATTGTCACTAACTAGCAAATCATTGCGGTGTATATTCTTGAGACACTTCTATTAATGCTTTAGTCTGCATCTGCAGTAAATGACACAATGCCATCGGTCGACTGAACAATCATCACACAATCAAACTAGTCCATAATAAGCGTATTATGACATATTTACACACGATTGCATTATATTTCCGCCAACTTGACTTTACAGACATACTGAAGACACTAAAAATTACAGATGAGCAATAGTTTATCCCAACTTTCATCAAACGAAGCTAATCAAAGCTAATATTGTATCCCAGCAACGAATGTAAACAAACATTATCTCGGGCTTCCGCAAACGCCATTTTCACACTTTCGATACCTGCATTATGGTCTAGTCGTTGAAGGTGGCGCTTGGCGGCAAAAGTAGGAACTTATTGAAAAATTATAAGTTGCAGTACTTAAAGTAAAAAACAGATAACACACACTATTACAGTCATCACAATTAACACCGGTTATCAGACAGATTCTACACACACCCAAAGTACACGGGGCTACATGACCGCGTTGTCGCAGCCCCTGAACTTAAGAATCAACCAACCAAAGTGTTCAAAAATTACATTTCAATATTTTAACTAACAGTTTTGTATTTGCTAGGCTTAAAAACATAACTGCAGATAATTTGCGGTTTCTTAATAATTCGCGGAAGTTCGTGCATTAATTGCCGCGAATTATAGGGAGTGCACTGGAAAAAAAAGCGAAAATTCGCGAGTTCGAAAAGCATTATTTTACCAATTTTAGGGTTATTAAAACATATTACCACTTTTCTATTACTTCATTTAATAATTCGCGGCCGCGAATTTTTCCTATCCCTAGTTATAACTCAACATTGTAACTAAGAAACCTCGTATAATAATTAAATTTAAACAGTGTCAATTGTGACTATCCAAAAACGTACCTAATTGCGTGATCCCATATAGTATCACTGGGCGCTTGCAATAGCAAACCATTGATAAGGTTCTTTTGAATATTACATCTAATTAGTTATATTATATGCTTACTAGCCACAAATGTGGTAATTACATTTGGTTACATAATTTGTTTCATTAATTATTATAAGGGTGGATTAACTTATCAGATGTATTGGATATATTACAGGCAGACGATTAGTTAGGACATCAAACTGAGGATATATTGATTGAACTAATGAATGCTAATATTGACATAGATGAAGTTAATTATTCTTTTAAAGGGCAGAGCAGCGACATCCTCAGCCCCTAGACACACACATGGAGATTTAGGCAACGAAGATGAAGGAGGAATGGAATATAATCTAACTGGACGCCAGTTGCGAGCTGCGGCTGAAATATGCTTACCAAACATGTTGGACGAGATTAGGAACCCCTGAAACTTCTCACCATCAATGCACCCCACAAAATCAACAATGTGAAAAACAAGCTCCGGACTGGATTCAAGAGAGATTAGCATACCCTAGTAGTTATAAATGGATTGCTGGTGACTTAGAACATGTTCTTCTGATTATACCATTTATATGACCTATTTCTTCAAAGGAATAATTTTATTATCATTCAGGATAGTCGCCTCCGTAGCGTAGCGGTCAGCATGGTTAGCTGCCACCCCGGAGGTCATGGGTTCGATTCCCGGCTCTGCCACGAAATTTGAAACGTGGTACGAGGACTGGAACGGGGTCTACTCAGCCTCGGGTGATCCAAATGAGTAGAGGGGGTTCGATTCCCCCTCAGCCATCCTCGAAGTGGTTTTCCATGGTTTCCCACTTCGTCTTCGGGCAAATGCCGGGATGGTACCTTCTTCAAGGCCACGGCCGCCTCCTTCCCTCTTCCTTGCCTATCCATTATCACCATCCCTTACTTTCCCTCATGAGGCCCCTGTTCGCTTTGCAGGTGAGGCCGCCTGGGCGAGGTGCCAATCCCACCTCACCAGTTGTATCCCTTCCGATTCGATGTTCCCAGCTCTAGGACACTGCCCGTAGAGGCGGTAGTGGTGAGTTCCCTCGCTGAGTCCGTGGGTTCCACCAACCTGGAGGGGTAAAAAAACAAAAAAAAACATTCAGGATAATGCTATAGTTCGTATTGCCTCTACCAGTACGGTACTGGAGTGGCACCAGTACGAAATGTGAAAAGGTACAGTATTTCCAGAAAGAAAAGAATATCTTTAAGGTTCCTCATCCAGACTATATTGCAAAATATAACCCTGGTATGTGAGGGAGACATAATGGACCAGGGTATTGGTCAATACAAAGTCCGTATTCGCGAAAGAAAACGGTACTGCCTTATTCTCACTTGGTTGTTGGAAATGACCATTATAAACATATGGTTTCTTTACCGCAAGAATCACAAAGGCACATCGCAACTTGACTTCCGAAGAGAAATTGTTTAAGTGTACCCGAGACGCTATGATGTCCCACATAGATTGCCTGGAGTAGTGTGTGTTTTCCAAAATGCACTGCCAGGTTTGAGATTTGGTGGACTCAATCACTGCTAACTGTAATATATAGTGCTCGGATTTTTCGATGCTAAAAATCGGGAAAATATTAATTTCTTATGTATTAAAAATACCTGAAATATGTGACAAAAAAAGTAAAAATATTTAGTTATAATTTAGTTTATTAATGTAAATATAAACAATATGCACTACTCACGAATACAATGTATGCTATAACTCACTGACTACTGAAGAATTACAATACACAACGAGATACATCGTCAAGTAGTCCATCACAAATGACCGACGATTAACACGAAACACTTCTTCTGAAGGCGCGAAACTGCGGCAATATGTTTCTTGCCCTTCAGGTGTTGTTTAACTTGAGATCGCTGTTCACCCTTGATTGCTTTCCCACATTGTTGGCAGAAAAGAAGGCCCCTATCAGAAGTAAAATTATCTGGAAATCCCCGGCTTACACAGTGAGTGGTACGGGGCGACAAGTTAAGAATAACACAGTTTCTCAGTTGCAAGCTGACGTACCCTCTGCAGGAAGATTAGATAGATCACAGGTTTCCCCGTTAAAATAACACAGAGCAAAAATGAAATAAACAGAAAGATCTAGCATACTGATTTAAAAAATATATAAATATTATGTATTTTATGTGCTAATAAGTGAAAAGCAGGAATTTATGTTTTTTTTTGAAAAAATGCTTAAAATATGTATTAACATAAAAAATATGTATTTACCTAGAAATCCGAGCCCTAGTAATATAAGATGGTGAGCTTGTGTAGGATGCAGGTCATTCGGCAGAACTATGTCTTTAAGGTGAAATGTAGGCATGTTTTGCTCAATACCATACTCGACGAGCTGCGTCAATGTAATCCCTTTTGAACTTTGTACAAAGGTAGTAGTGTAAGCACACAGTGATACCATAAAATATGGTATAAGCTAATATTTTTATTTCAATATATTCTTGAATCTCATACCCTATGCATACTTGAGTCATTACATTTTCAACATTTTTTTTCTGGGCCCTAAGGGATTAATATTGTGGGAATAAAAAAAATACGAACCTTACGGTAGTCGCATATGATGTCTAACATCTGACATAGAAGAAACCTCTCGTGAAATTGTTGATACACCGGTATCTTATACTATTATTGTCACAAATATTAATCTATTGTAAAATGGAGTGTTTTACAGATATTAGATTTTATTAGATGATTTGTAGCTTCCACCAGCACTAGCCTAAATAAAGAATACGATATGGATCAACTAGATTAATAGACCCGACAACGCTCATAACCTTAAATTCCTTATAAACAGGACCTCTTCATTCACAGACCAACACGTAATTTCATATGGATTCTGTTAAAATGATATGATATGATATGATAAATATCGTTTAAAATGATAATCTGGTTGCAAAAATACCTACTCCGTCCGGGATTCGAACCCAAGATCTCTAGATCCACAGTCATAAGCACTAACCCCACGCCTATTTCGACTACGCAAAGTTTGTGCTCAAGATGGTGGCTTATTTCCACGTTCCAATAATACTGCATTACGGAATTAAGTTTCATTTATATTTTGCTTGTTTCGATGATGTTCCTGCGTGAAATTGAGTTTAAAATGCCTAATGAATAGGCCCTCTTGTGAGTAAAGAGAATGTATTCAGTATTAGTTCATGAAGGCTTGCTCAACTCTCGTATAACCACAACCGAATTTATTCAGTTACAGTAGCTCACCTTCGGGTTTTGCTTCGTGCATTTAGTTTGGGGTATTTTATTCGTATCTTATTATATTGGGTTAACGTGGGGTTGCAGAGGTGATTTTTATTGTGCCTGTGTGTGTTTTTGTGGACGGATTCACCTTTGGATGGTCCGGACCACCTAGGATCACTGTTTATTAATTATCGGTTTTTGGATATTTGATATTATAAAATACGGGGTTTTGCGATTTATTACGTTTTGGGAATAAGGATATAAGACTGTATTAAGTTGAAGCATTATTTCATTTTGGTTTGGGGTTAATTGCTTTATTTTGACCTAGTAATGTTAAATGTTAGATTCGTGGCTGTACTATAAAGGTACAATGAATTGATATTTTCGAGTGCTGGATATGTGACATACCCGGAAAAGACAGGCAGTAATTCGGCTTGTGTGGGATTACCTAGGCTATTTATGGCATGAACTCCCATGAACCTCGAGTAAAAACTACTGTGTGACGTCAGTGTGGATTTCGACTGTCTGATGTCCATGTGTTGACACGGATGTTTCGCCAGGAGCGGGCCACGCACAAATTAGTTCCGGCAGGAACTTTGGGGTTATGTAGCCTTATGCCAGTGCATATAATGGCGTGTCTGGCGTTCAGAGCTCGTCTTATTGCTTTATCGGCAGAACACTGATCTACTAACGCCCAGGGTCGTTTTACGTGACATGGTTTCCGTAACGAACAGTTAGAGATCGTCTTCTTGCTTTTACAGCGAAAGTCCGTTGTCTACTTGCAATTATAGTGTCGCTATTACTTGATCATGGTATCGTAATACGAACGAGTAGTGATTAATTTTTAGCTATCCACTGAGCTCTTACGGGCTATTGGAGGCTACATACATTTCATGGGTCCATCCATACCATGGGCTGTCGGTAATAACTTACCACGCCTAAAAGGATGATCAGTCGTAAACATTTCATCGAAGTCATGCGAGAATGGAGACGTGAACGAGCAGTTCGAGAAGTAAGAAAGTGGAGTGAACCAGTCTAACGTGTGTAGATATTTTGTGTACGGACGGTACAGTTTATATACGTAGGTGGCTGTTATGCCTGGGTCTGATATGGCCGTAAGTGTTTTCCTGCTCTCAGAGCCTAAATTCAGTGGCAAGGTACTGTATTACGAGTGTATGAAGGGTATTTTGTGTTGTATATTATGTATATATGTGTATAGTACAGCCAATAGATTATCTCTTTAAAATGCATGTGTGTTTATATTCCTGTCTTGCATGAACCTGGTACATCAGCAAACGCATGCAAAATGCCCCACACCTGGGATAAGGAGTTTCATAGTCGGGGCAACAGTTATGTACCTATTTTATCCTATTTTATTCAGGAAGACCCATATGGTCGACCTTGGCGCCCATTCAAAGTCGGGAGTAATGTTAAAATCACTTGTGGCCTGTATTTAAAGGCAGTAAATTCTGTAGGTTTGTGGTAATGAGGGTAGATAATTGTAAATCAACTCCAGCGAGGAGGTGAGAAGGGTTTCAGTGGCGCCCAACGTGGGGCCTTAGACATGCTGATGTGTACCAGGACACAGGAATTAAACTGTAGGCATATTTTCACAAATTCACATATTTCAATTAGGGATGGCTACGTTAGAGCCAGGATGCAATTCTGCTTTGTTGGGGGACAGTGCTGGTGAGCGGCAGAATCAGGCAGGGGCTGATAGGCAATTTGCTGTAGGGATGGGGGAAAACAGTAGAGTCAGGGGAGATTTTCCAGGGAAGGGGGGAAATGAATTAAGTATGATGGACATGTTGAGGAGGATCATGTATCTTAGCGACAAGTCTGTAGGAATGGAGGAGAGGATGACCAGTCAGATGACTAGTTTTAAAAAGGAAATGTCAGCAAAGATAGATGAGGTCAAAGAGCATGTGATTAGCCTAGACAGCCATGTTACTAGCCAGGTTAGTGAAGTCAGTGTAGAAGACACTAATCTGGAAACTAAGCTAGGTAATCAGATTGCTGTTCAGGAAGAGTGCGTAGACTCGGAAGAAGATAAGTTGAATGCTCAACAAGTGATGTTGGCAGGGGAGATTTCTAGCCAGGCACTTTTGACTAGCCAGAAATTTCTCAGGGTAGATAGGTTGGGAGAGCAGAAAGAGGAAATTGTAGGCATCGTGGAAGAGAACGTTGTGGTTAGTGATGCAAGTGCTGGGAGAGTGGAGAAGGATGAGAGTGCTGAAGAGCGGGGAGAGTGCTGGGAGAGTGGAGATGCTTGAGAGTGCTGAATTTAGTGAGGAGAGTGGTGAGGTAGTGGAGATAGATGAGCGAGTCGAGATTAGTTTACTAGGGAATGGTATGAAGAAGGTAGATGAGAATATTAGCCAGGTTAGCGAGATAGTGACTAGTATGGAGGAAGGTACTGTGCCAGAATTTATTGAAGGTCATTACCGAAGAATCGATCTGGATATGAACCAAGACCCCAGAAAATAAATGAATGGATGAAAATTTTTATTTATTAAAAATTTGAGAAATATGGGAAAAACTGTATGGAAATGAGTGAAATACTGTACATCTTATGCAATTATAAAAGGCAAGGAAGAAGGAATGATTTAAAGAGGGACATGTATTCCATTATATGAATGTGGGAGGTCCATATTACGAGAAACATCACGCCACTTGAAGGCAGAGTTACGTCATGAGAGAGGGGAAGAGACGAAGGTCGAACTGCGGACTGAAGCGAGGAGAGGTGGTAGGAGTTACGTCACACCACGAGAGGGGAGGCAGAGAGACTGGAACTTGAGGAGTGTGGAGAACCGGACGAGAGAGTTCTTTCCAATTTGAGATTTGATCGAGACAAGACCTCGAGCAGAAACGAGTATTCTTATAATAGTGCTACGGTTCATTAAAGTTGGAAGCAAAGAAGAGTGCAATTCCAGAACTTACTGTAACTTAGGAGCAAGCTACATCTATAAAGCAGAACGGAACAGTATAACCAAATATTGCAGTGCTTAGGCAAAGTTGTTCCACATAGCTTGAAACATTTCGACAAGAAGATATTCAGTATTTCTACGTGAGAAAGCATATTTGAACATTACATTGAAAATGCAAGTTGGAAGTCAGCAACGGGGAAGTCTTAGTTATATTATCAGAGAAATGAGAATTACCATGTGCTAAGCTAAAACATAGGGAAGTGGAGACTACAAAGATGTTCAGTTGAAGTCCAGAATTCACCAACATGAAAGGCGCAACAGAATATCTACGAAACGCGCAACATCACCGAACAAAACTTATACTTTTCTACAAGAGTTTTAACACATCTTGAATACGAAAACGCTTGCATAAACGACAGTATTCAACCGAGCCGATGTCTATTCTGAAGAAACCTGATGTCTATTCTGAAGAAACCCGATGTCTATTCTGAAGAAACCTGATGTCTATTCTGAAGAGATGGAGAGTCGAAGCCGGACCACTTGCGGTGTACGAGGGACGGAGAGCTGGCGGAACGAGCTGTTTCACGGCGAGGTCATTCACCACAGACAGCATCGACCTTGTTCTATTGGGAGAAGAGGCCAGCTGGTTCTGTCACAAACCGGTCTTCATAGCTGTGGGCGATGCTATGGAATCCACGACACGTTTGGTTTGGCAGGCGAGACGCAGGTATTTTCCAGACCAGAAGCCAACTCAAGGTAGTGAAGAAATTGATTTTTATCATGTAGAATTGTAGTTATGTTCTGTGATTATCCAATTGACCAACAGCATATTTCTAACAGCATTTTAATAGTATTTTTCAACAGCATTTTTCAACTGCATTATTTAAAACGTATAATTTTGTCAGAGTAATTAAATTTGTGTAGATCTTGTTATAGCAATTTTTCGTATTTTTCTTCGGAGTTATTTGTCTTGTTCTTGAAAATTTCAGTCACTTGGACGAAATTTTGGCATGATGATGCTATTAACACTAAAGTTATATCAAAGTAAAATCGTGTAATATTTTTCATATTTGCGTTAGATTCAATTTAATTAAATCTGTTTTATCGCAGCGATGGAATGTAGAATGAATTGTTTAGAGGAACATAGAACGAATTGTTTAGAAGAATATAGAACGAATTGTTTAAAGGAATGTAAAGCAAATTATTTAAAAGAATGTAGAGTGAACTATTTAAAATGAATAGAACGTTGAACGAACTAAAGAAGGAGTAAAATTGTAATTGAAGTAAAAAGGAAGTTTATTGGAGCAAATTTAAGTACAGCATATTTAAGAAGTAACGTCACGAAGTGTAAAGAATATTTCGACAACTCATGATGTTGATTCGAGTGTCAGAAATTATTTTCAATTAATTATGAACGAAAGTATTACGAAAAGCTTATACACATATGTCTAATGAGATTTAGAGCATAAAAAAGCATAGATGAATTTGTTAAACAAATATATTCATGGAAAGAAGTCAAACTTATATGGTGTATTGGCTTTAACGGCCGGTGAATTAAAACTCAGCAATTCTTCTAGGTTTGTGCCGTGTCTTGTGTGGGGTTTCGCCTAGGACACCAAGCTAGGCTCATCGGCGGGCTCTTGGTGTCCCTGCCCGGACCCCCACAGGAGTATCGAACTGCGCGATACCTCCCTTTATATAGAGTGCAACTTCACTCCTTGACTGCGAGAACCAAAAGCTCAAGCAGCCATAACCTCCCTATGAAGGCTTCCAAAAAGATGGTGTATTGGCTTTCACGGCCGGTGAATTAAAACTCAGCAATTCTTCTAGGTTTGTGCCGTGTCTTGTGTGGGGTTTCGCCTAGGACACCAAGCTAGGCTCATCGGCGGGCTCTTGGTGTCCCTGCCCGGACCCCCACAGGAGTATCGAACTGCGCGATACCTCCCTTTATATAGAGTGCAACTTCACTCCTTGACTGCGAGAACCAAAAGCTCAAGCAGCCATAACCTCCCTATGAAGGCTTCCAAAAAGATGGTGTATTGGCTTTCACGGCCGGTGAATTAAAACTCAGCAATTCTTTTAGGTTTGTGCCGTGTCTTGTGTGGGGTTTCGCCTAGGACACCAAGCTAGGCTCATCGGCGGGCTCTTGGTGTCCCTGCCCGGACCCCCACAGGAGTATCGAACTGCGCGATACCTCCCTTTATATAGAGTTCTCGCAGTCAAGGAGTGAAGTTGCACTCTATATAAAGGGAGGTATCGCGCAGTTCGATACTCCTGTGGGGGTCCGGGCAGGGACACCAAGAGCCCGCCGATGAGCCTAGCTTGGTGTCCTAGGCGAAACCCCACACAAGACACGGCACAAACCTAGAAGAATTGCTGAGTTTTAATTCACCGGCCGTGAAAGCCAATACACCATCTTTTTCGGAAGCCTTCATAGGGAGGTTATGGCGGCTTGAGCTTTTGGTTCTCGCAGTCAAGGAGTGAAGTTGCACTCTATATAAAGGGAGGTATCGCGCAGTTCGATACTCCTGTGGGGGTCCGGGCAGGGACACCAAGAGCCCGCCGATGAGCCTAGCTTGGTGTCCTAGGCGAAACCCCACACAAGACACGGCACAAACCTAGAAGAATTGCTGAGTTTTAATTCACCGGCCGTGAAAGCCAATACACCATCTTTTTGGAAGCCTTCATAGGGAGGTTATGGTTGCTTGAGCTTTTGGTTCTCGCAGTCAAGGAGTGAAGTTGCACTCTATATAAAGGGAGGTATCGCGCAGTTCGATACTCCTGTGGGGGTCCGGGCAGGGACACCAAGAGCCCGCCGATGAGCCTAGCTTGGTGTCCTAGGCGAAACCCCACACAAGACACGGCACAAACCTAGAAGAATTGCTGAGTTTTAATTCACCGGCCGTGAAAGCCAATACACCATCTTTTTGGAAGCCTTCATAGGGAGGTTATGGCTGCTTGAGCTTTTGGTTCTCGCAGTCAAGGAGTGAAGTTGCACTCTATATAAAGGGAGGTATCGCGCAGTTCGACACTCCTGTGGGGGTCCGGGCAGGGACACCAAGAGCCCGCCGATGAGCCTAGCTTGGTGTCCTAGGCGAAACCCCACACAAGACACGGCACAAACCTAGAAGAATTGCTGAGTTTTAATTCACCGGCCGTGAAAGCCAATACACCATCTTTTTGGAAGCCTTCATAGGGAGGTTATGGCTGCTTGAGCTTTTGGTTCTCGCAGTCAAGGAGTGAAGTTGCACTCTATATAAAGGGAGGTATCGCGCAGTTCGATACTCCTGTGGGGGTCCGGGCAGGGACACCAAGAGCCCGCCGATGAGCCTAGCTTGGTGTCCTAGGCGAAACCCCACACAAGACACGGCACAAACCTAGAAGAATTGCTGAGTTTTAATTCACCGGCCGTGAAAGCCAATACACCATCTTTTTGGAAGCCTTCATAGGGAGGTTATGGCTGCTTGAGCTTTTGGTTCTCGCAGTCAAGGAGTGAAGTTGCACTCTATATAAAGGGAGGTATCGCGCAGTTCGATACTCCTGTGGGGGTCCGGGCAGGGACACCAAGAGCCCGCCGATGAGCCTAGCTTGGTGTCCTAGGCGAAACCCCACACAAGACACGGCACAAACCTAGAAGAATTGCTGAGTTTTAATTCACCGGCCGTGAAAGCCAATACACCATCTTTTTGGAAGCCTTCATAGGGAGGTTATGGCTGCTTGAGCTTTTGGTTCTCGCAGTCAAGGAGTGAAGTTGCACTCTATATAAAGGGAGGTATCGCGCAGTTCGACACTCCTGTGGGGGTCCGGGCAGGGACACCAAGAGCCCGCCGATGAGCCTAGCTTGGTGTCCTAGGCGAAACCCCACACAAGACACGGCACAAACCTAGAAGAATTGCTGAGTTTTAATTCACCGGCCGTGAAAGCCAATACACCATCTTTTTGGAAGCCCTCATAGGGAGGTTATGGCTGCTTGAGCTTTTGGTTCTCGCAGTCATTGAGTGAAGTTGCACTCTATATAAAGGGAGGTATCGCGCAGTTCGATACTCCTGTGGGGGTCCGGGCAGGGACACCAAGAGCCCGCCGATGAGCCTAGCTTGGTGTCCTAGGCGAAACCCCACACAAGACATGGCACAAACCTAGAAGAATTGCTGAGTTTCAAACTTATATCTTTTGTTTAGAATATGAATATTTACTGATATTTCTTGAAAAGTTGTAATAAAATGTAAAGCTGAATTTAAACACGTGAAAAAGAAAGTTAACAAAGTTAAATCACAGGGTGATCAGAAAGTGAAAAGTACAGAGATTTATTGCAGAAATGGAATTATAAGCACGAGGCGAAGTTATATCAGGATGTAGAGAAGAATGTTAAAATTAGGAAGTATATGTATTGAAGTGGAAGTTTATAGTTGAATTACCGTGCAAATTAAGGAGATATAAACGTAAAGGAGTTACGTAATTTTACGAAGGGAGGCTGAGGAGTCTCTAAGTTATTCTAGTATTGATCGCAATGATTGTGAAGTTATGTGAGTGTATTAAAGGAAGTTTCTGTACAGGGGTTTAAGAGAGAGAAAGTAATTGTTGTATAATTATGGAAGAGGAGTGTGAGAACGAAGGTTAATGCCGTGCACTTCCAGTATTCACGTTTATCAGAAAATTATTAACACAGTAAAGAATTTCAGAAATTATTTCAGTATTTCATGATAAATAGATAAAAGGTAAAAAGGAACAGTGCTTAGCTTAAAGGTTTGTCACTTATGTTCAATTGATTAAGACGAGTATTTATTACTTTCAACACGATAGTTGCGGTGAATGTTTGGTATTTGATTGTTAAGAAAGTTGAGTAGATGAAAGACTTATTGAAGGAAGAAAATTTAATCTTTTCGACATTATAAAGTATAAAATTTGAGAGATACATAATGAATGTATGTATGCACATAGTTCATGAATAATTTTTGATTAGATATGGAACTACGGTTCAGAGTTGAAGCGGACCTGTATAAAGTAGGGCAATACTTAGTATCACGCCGTTTCACATTTCCTTACTATATCAGTGCCACCTGCAAATTTATTTTTGGAGTTACTTTTGTTAGAGTGTCAGGGAGACACAATATTCAGAGAGGAAGCCAGTTTTTATACTTGTTTTTAGATTAATAAACGGCTGGCGCTTTTTAGCGACTCAGTCAACTTTTATCTAAGCTGATACCGTTTTCATTGTCGTCATCGTCGAAAATAGTACTACGAGGTATAGATACAGGCGCTCACTATAGATTAAACCTTATCACCCCTCGAGATTGGAGTTTCTCGATTTGCTCTAAATGTAAATGATAGTAGAAATGTGTACCTTGTCTAGTAGTACTATTTTCTTTACGAATAATATTTATCCTGTATGTTCCTGAAATTCCCAATTTTACTTAGTAGGCATGGTAAGTTTGTGAGCTGGGTAACTTACATGTCTGCAATCCTTTATCGAGCTGTGGATATAAGTACTGATGGGTTTCTTCGGGCGCATATAGATGTTAGTATATTTAAATGGCGTGCCCATCCGTGGGGCATTCGAAAAAGCATTCGGAAGAGCATTCGAAAGAGCACTCGAGAGAAGAAGTTTGGAAGTACTCGAGAGAGGCCATATTATTTTTGAAAAGAAAAATGCCGATCCCAAATTTAATGATTGTTGAGATGAACACAACATCAGCAGATTAGTGGAGTACACTACAGTTGTGAGGCATATTTTTAAAACCAGCTAGCGACATTTGTCATGTAATATTAAATTTAAAAGTAAATTCATGTTGTTAAACATAGGTTGAGTGAGATGATAGAATGTAACGATGTCAGTTCAGTAAAATGGGACGATAAGATATACGAGATAACTCGCGATTAAAATAGATGTAAGTAGGATTAAGATGTTCTATATATTCCATCACTGGTATAAAATGCATGCGTTGGTCAATCTGGATATTCACTGGTAATTTTTGTACTTGATACTTCCCTAATTCTCAAGAAAGAAGAATTATGTAAGCGAATGATATGACGTTCATTCGAACGATGCTTGAAACCATGAAGGAAGGTCAAAGTACGTTGACCAAAGACCTTGAAGCCCTCCACCAATTGACACACAACAACATTAAACAGATGAAAGCCGAGATTCAGAAATCAGCAGCTACTGTAAAATCAGAAGTCAAGGCAGAGTTATCAGTTGCTCAAACACTTACTAAGGCTAGTATAACATTAGCACAGGAGGAAGCTAAGTTAGCTTTAGAGAAGGCCAGAAAGGAAGATAGACTAGCTAGAGAGAAGGAAAGAGAAGAAGCCAAGTTAGCTTTGGAAGAGGCAAATAGGATAAGAGCAGAGATGAGATTAGCTCAGGAAAAAGCTCGCGAGGAGGACAGGTTAAGTCAGGAGCAGGCTGGATTAGAAGATAGAAAAATCCAAGCCGAAATAAGAGCAGCACAGGAGGAGGTCAGGAAAAATCAGGAAAAAGCACAGGAGGAAGCTAGGAAAATACATGAAGAAGCTAGGAAAAATCAGGAAAAGGCTCAGAGAATTTTAGAAAGGGCAGGTAATGCACAGGAAGAATTAAAAGCCTCATTTGATCAAGTCAAACAGGACATGGCAGGAAAAGTGTTAGAAGTCCAATTAGCTAACAGTAATCACATGATAGAGCTAGAACAGAAATTACAGGCTAGTATTAGCTCCATTAAGGAAGAGAATAATACTCATCATGTATACAATTCAGGGGCCCAGAACAAACTCAAGGAGCAACTTGACAATCTAAATGGCACTGTTGGTGAATTACAGGTCAAGTTGGAAGGTCAAAGTAAACTGATTGAAGAGGGTATAAATGTGGATATAAATGCTTCCATTGTAAAGGCAGTTACGGACATGAAGGAGGAGGTCGTAACAGTCACAACTCAAATTATATCAGAAATACATCATAAATTAGCAAATGACATTAAAGCTATAGAGTTATGTTCCAATATAAATGTTAGTAAGGTACGGGAAGATCTATCCAAGCGGATAGATACATTGCAAATTAATAACGTAGCCACGCTGACAGAGATTGTTAATAAAACAGATTTAACTAACTCAAACGAATTTGACGAAATTAAATGTACGGTCGATGAGATAAGCATAGAACTAGCGAAAATTCGATCAAAGCAGGACAAAGATACCAGCGAGATAGAACAGCAATTAAGGTCACTTACGATAGGAGATGCTACATTTTCATCTACGTTGAGAACTGAAGTCAGGGAGGACATCAGACAGGACTTGACGAGATTTTTCCAAGCAAGAGATGAAAAATTGAAAGAAGAAATAAGGAAATTAGAGGCTAGGACAGACAAGATAGAAGAGGATAAGGAAAGCGAGATTAGTCAACAGCAAATTCCGAAGTCCAATTTCACCTTCAGTCGAGAGCCATTTCAAACAGAAATAGGGGAATTTGGAGGAGATTTTGAACCTTATCAGAGTAGGTCAAATGCCAATGTTATCGTGATCAAGAATAATGATGAGAATCCGAACAAATTCAGCGGAGTAGGAAATATTACTGCTGTAGAGTTTCTGAGAGACATGAGGTCGTATTTAGAAGACAATAGAATACCTCGTGAAAGACATATGAGAGTCGTTGAAAAATACTTGGATTCAGAAGCGTTAGTATGGCACAGAGCTTTCAGGTACACGTATCAGACATTTGAAGAATTCGCTATAGCTCTGCAGAAACGATTTTGGAGCAAGGAACTTCAACAAGATATACGAGCAGAAATTTACTCTAAGAAGTATGCATATTCTAGTCCAACGAAATACGCAAGTTTCTTCACGAAACAATTAGCACGCTTGCAGTATTTGCAACCCCCTTTGGCGGAAGAAGACTTGGTTCATGCTATTTCATGCCAGTTACCAACGGAAGTTAGGAGGCACCTCATTTCGGCAAACGTAAAAACTTTAGAAGGAATGGCAGAAATTTTGAGGAGACTGGATCACACGTCTAATGTGTCCAACAACTCAACTGGAAACCAAAACCAGAGAGGTAGAAATCAGGAACCGAGAGAGATTCACACCATCCACATCGATCAAATGCAGCAAACAGAGGAGAACAAAAATGGAGTAGGTCCAACGAGATCAAGGATGTATGGACAAAATCGATTTCGACCAGATTATCAGAGACCTAGAGAAGGAAGACCATATGAAAATCAAAGATGGAGGAATAGCTATTACACCAGGAACAATGATTATCGCAGAGAGGGATATTATAATCGAAATAACCCTACGAATAATTATGGATATCGGGGATATCAGAACTGGAGGAACACGAATAATTATTCGAGACAGCAACAACAGCAAAGTCAACAAAATCAAGGTTGGAGAAATAATAACATTGTAAGAAGGTATTATGATGATAGGGAAAGAGAAAGTCAAGAATACCTAAGGAATCTCAGAGAAAGGAACGCGAGAGACCAAAATCAGGGACAGCATAACCTGAATCAAGAATCTCAACCTGGAACAAGCAGAGATCGAAGGAATGAAGACCCAGGAGGGGTACAAAAAAAACGTCAAATTCCAAAAAGTGAAGGAGGAAGAAAACAGCACCGTAACCAGACATGAAATCCAGATTAATGAGTTATATGAAGCCACGAATGAAGATCTCCTGTATGAGAGAGAAGAGACGAAAACAGATAGAGTAGCGAGATTACCGATTATAGAAATCATATCAGAAGGAGAATGCCTGAGAACACTACTAGATACGGGAGCAACAGCATCAATTTTATCAGAGAACTGTTTTCACAGATTGAAGGATGGAAATTAGTAGTGTATTTGTAACAGTTCTAGCACCACCTCCACCTCCCCACCTCACAAGATGGCGGCGGTGCGATATCTCTCGAACTTATGGTCGGATTTTGATGAATGAGGTGTCATTGAACTCGGGCTGACACTCCCTTTCCAATGGACAACATATTTCAACCCCAAAAATAAAACCTACCCTACTAGGGGGTGAAATTGAATTTTTTAGAGAATCTCTCTTTCCAATTGCAACATGTGAGAGTTTGAATGCCGATATGGAATGTAACGTTGTTCTGCAAACCAATAATCAAAGAGGGACATGTTAGGCCTTGAGGTGAGAGCCCCTGTTATTGTTGACGAGCCCCCTGCTGTCGGGCCCCTGTTGATGGGTTATTGTTGACAGGTCCTTGTGGACGAGTCCTTGTGGACAGGTCCTTGTGGACGAGTCCTTGTGGACAAGTCTGTGTGGACAGGTCCTTGTGGACAAGTCCTTGTGGACGAGTCCTTGTCCCTTTGGACTGATCCCTTTGGACGGGTCCCTTTGGCCTGGTTCCTATGGACTAGCCCATGAATTTATTTAAATTATGTCAAAGGGCCTAACTACATTTTGTGTGTGTTGAACTGACGTTGTTCACTAGTCCCCCACTACTATAATGGGATAACGATGTGAAAGGAAAGTGCCGAAATACATGTGAACATACAAGGGATCTAACTTGGTGGGTGGATGTGTTCTAACGAGTCATTTGTAGTTGAAAGAGAATAATACATGTTCTTAAGATGTTAAAACTGAGGAGATGGCACGTGCAGTAAGACGTCTTGTTACTTCCTGTGTCATATTACAGACATGACAGAGAGCTCGCAGATCTGTTGCTATGACTAACACTGCAGTAATTTGAAACCGCAAGTGTTCATTAAGACAATGGATGATGATCATGCAAAGTTAGCAGTTATTGGATATTACACAGGTGTTCCTTCCGGTGTCATGTTGCTGACATACCAGAGAGCGCACACTGCTGTTGCTATGACTGACGCTGCAGTAATTTGAAACCCCATATGTTGATTAAGACAATGGGTGATGATCATGCAAAGTCAGCAGTCATTGGATACCACACAGGTGTTCCTAGTGTACTTTGGACTCTCAACTGTATTGGGAAAGGAATTGCAATGATCTGCAAAAAACTGCTGACACGAGCGATGAGAGTTTATATAAGAGGGGTGTCATATATCTCCCTACTGTCAGTCTTTATTACTCGCTTTGAGTGAACAGTGCTCTATTACTGCTCAAGAGTTGTAAAAAAAAGCCGTTTTGGTAGAAAATCATTAAATTATTTTGCAAGGTAAGTACTTATTATTAATGGATTGTAGTCTTTTATTACTAATTGATATTGAAGTTATGGATTGGAATGTATTTATTGATTGATTGATTTCTTTACAGATAATTGGGTACCTGTAGGTTACCAGATTCCTTCAATCTGTTCATTCAGTGACAGTAGTTGATCAATTATAAAAAGGTAAGTGCCCCCCTCTAATAACTTTTAAACAGTTAGAGTGATATTTTCCAATGTTCACCACTACATGTTAGTGAAAATGGTATATTTGGCAGTAAAAAGTTGGAACTACTTGACCATGGTGTGTAAAGCTAATTTTGTAGGTTAGATTTTGATTACCGCTCTATTAAGTCTGAATGTTCATTGCTAGGTGTCAGTGACAGAGGGAATATTTAAAGACTTAACCTCAGTTCACTTAACTTTACCTAACTTAACCTTGTCATGTGACATGTTTTACAAGTTTAAACTTGTTTTAAGACTGGCTATGACGTTACACTTAGCTCACTTAACTGGCGATCGCTGGTTTTTATCACGTGACATGTTCTACAAGTTTAGACTTGTTTTAAGACTGGCTATGACGCCACACTTAGCTCACTTAACTGGCGACCGCTGGTTTCTACCACTCTATCATGTTCCAATGTTCACCGCTAGGTGTCAGTGACAGTGGTATATAGTAAACCCCAGTTAGAACTACATAAAGTTAGACTTGCTAGGAGTTCACAGATCGATTTAAATACCCTGCTATAACCATTGACTGGAATATAATTAAACTATTTATATTGTACTTTTTGTTTTATCTTTTATTAACATTAATGATTTCTTTCTTTTATAGATAACTTGGAAAGTAATCATCATGTTCAAGTGTGGTGACTGTAAGAAACAGTTCTCAAGACCTGACAGCCTTCAACGAACGACACGTAAATGTTAAACATGACATTAAAATGTTTGTGTGCAGTCATTGTGCTACAACATTTAACAGACAAGATAAACTTGCACGTCATGTAAATTTAATGCATGTCAGTTCAGCACCATTTTCGTGTTCAGTTTGCGAACTTGGTTTTTCTGCTGTAAAGCGATATCAATTCCACATGGTTGAAGTGCATGGAGAACAACAGGAATTGAAATCTGTAAAACCATCAACTAGCACGGAACCTTTAAATGAATGTGATGCTCAAAAGCGTAAACGTTCTCAAGATTGTGAAAATAGTTGTGCAACCAAAAAAAAAAAAAGAATGGGGAACCTTCAATAACACATTGTGATGTATGTAATATTGATATACCTTCTTCAATCATTCATGGACATTTACGCAGTATTCAACATAAAAATAACGCTTGCCATGAAAGAAATTCTGGAAATATTCAACAAATTGGTAGTGCATTTAAAAGTCGAATTGCTAGTTATAGACTTCATAGTAAAGAAAAAACTCAAAGTATTGAATCATTTTTAAAAAATGTTCAACCTACTGTGTTTGGCTTAGTAGAAAATGTTTTATTAGAGCATAAAACAATTAAAATGAATTTTGAACTTTTTGGCCTCTATGTAAAAACTGGGAGCGAAGGTGAAATTACGGATATCAAATCCTTTAATACAAAAAACATAATTGTTAGCGAATCAACTAATATTAGTGATATATATCAAAATATTTCAAGTGCTATCATTGTTAGGAGTGAAGAGTTCCAGGAAAGGGAGTCAGGCTGGGCGTTGGTTGAAGTACTTTATTTAGAAACCAACATGAATAAATACAACCCCCTTCGACATCATCATATATTGATTTGCCAGGATTGATCAAACGAAAGAAAGCTGTTGTGAACGTTATGAATAATGATGACGCATGCTTTGCGTGGGCTGTAACCTCAGCTCTCCATCCAGCAGAAAAGGCTGTGGAGAGAACGTCATCTTATCCTCACTATTCTTCAGTGTTAGATTTAAAAGAAATAGAATTTCCTATGGCGATAAAAGACATTCAACGTTTTGAAGAGCTGAACAATTTAAGTATTAATGTTTATGGAATTGAAAATAAGAGTATAGTTGGTCCTCTATATTATACTCAGGAAAAAATGGATGCTCATGTAAATTTACTATACATAACCGAAGGTGAAAACGCCCACTATTGTTGGATAAAACATTTAAGTAGACTTGTCAGTAGTCAGATAACAAAATGCGATGGTAAAAAGTGGTTGTGTGATGGCTGTTTGCTATATTTCATAAAAGAGGACCAACTAACTCAACATCAAAAATGGGGATGTAATCATGTTCGTACGGTATTACCAACTCCTAAAAATAACATTCTAAAATTTAAGGATTATGAGAAACAGCTTCGAGTACCATTCGTTATATATGCTGACTTCGAGGCTTTGCTAAAACCATTTAATACACGTTCATCGAATCCAGCCCAACCTTTCACCAATACAACTCACATTCATGAACCTTTTAGCTTTGCATATTATATTAAATGTAGTTATGATGACTCTTTAAATAAGTTTGAGCTCTATAGAGGACCTGATGCACCTAAAGTTTTTATGGAAAGGCTTGAGAAAGATGCCATCCGTATATCCTCTATTTTAAATACGATCATTCCAATGGAGCCACTAACTTCATTAGAGCAAATGAATTTTGAAACTGAAACTAATTGTTTTATATGTGGTGAATGTTTATATACAGACAGGGTTCGCGATCATGACCATTTAACAGGAAAATATCGTGGTGCGGCTCACCAAGAATGTAATTTAAATTATAGAGTAAGTAAATTCATTCCGGTCATTCTACACAATGGTAGCAAATACGATAACCACTTTATCGTTAAAGAATTTGGAGCTTTAGATGTGAAAATTGATGTTATTGCAAATAATAAGGAACAATACATATCGTTCACAAAATACATCAAAACTAGCGATAAAAAAAACATTAAACTGCGATTTTTAGATTCATTCCGCTTTATGTCGAGTTGTCTTGATAAGCTGGCTAGTAATTTAAAATCAGATCAGTTTCATGAAATTCAACGTGTCTTTCCTAAAGAAGATGATTTTAATTTGATTCGTCAAAAGGGTATATTCCCTTATGAATATATTAACTGTGTGGAACGTCTTGAGGAGTGTTGTTTACCACCGAAAAATGCATTTTACAGTTCCTTAAACACAAGTCATATCAGTGATCAGGAATATTTACATGCACAACGTGTATGGGCACAGTTTGACATTCAAACTTTAGGAGAATTTTCAGACATATATTTGAAGACAGATGTGTTGTTATTAGCAGATGTTTTTGAAAATTTTCGGAATGTTTGTATGAAAACTTATGACCTTGTTCCTTGTCAGTATTTCACAGCTCCTGGGTTAAGTTTCAGTTCAATGTTGAAAAAAACGAAAGTAAATTTAGAATTAATGACTGATATAGACATGATCAATTTTATAAAATCATCAATTCGAGGTGGATTAAGTCAATGTAGTGGACGGTACTATAAAGCGAATAATAAATACATGCCTAGCTACAACCCTTGTGAAGAGTCAAAGTATATTGTCTACCTCGATGCAAATAACCAATATGGTTGGACTATGAGTCAATATCTACCACTGAAAGATTTTCGCTGGCTGACACAACCTGAAATTGATGTCTTACATGTTGACACTCTTAATGATAACGATGATAAAGGATATATTTTAGAGGTAAATCTTGAGTACCCTAAAGAGTTACATGATGATCATAATGATTTACCATTTTGTCCTGAGAATATGAAATCTCCATACATCACGAACAAAAATGTTAATTGCTAATGTAAATGATAAATGTAAATATGTAATACATTATCAAAACTTGAAACAGTGTCTACAGCATGGATTGAAATTAACTAAAATTCATCGCGTATTGCAATTTCATCAGTCAGCATGGCTCAAACCGTATATTGATCTAAACAATAATTTAAGAACGCAGTCAACAAACGCGTTTGAAAAAGATTTTTATAAACTCATGAATAATAGTGTTTTTGGAAAGACTATGGAGAATGTTGATAAACGAGTTGATGTAAAGCTGATAACAAAGTGGGAGAATGATGGTAAAAGGTATGGTGCGAGCAACTTAATAAGCAAGCCTAACTTTCATAGCTGTTCAATTATTCATGAGGATTTAGTTGTAATACAAATGAATCGTCTTAAAGTAACTTACAACAAACCCATATATGTGGGTTACACCATTCTGGAATTATCAAAAACACTTATGTATGAATTTCACTATGATTATGTAAAGAAAAACTATCTTGATAATGCTAAATTACTCTACACAGACACAGATTCTTTTATTTATGAGTTTAAAACTGATGATTTTTACGAGGATATCAAAACTGAGCTAAATAGGTTTGATACAAGTGACTACCCCAAGGATAATATTTACCATTTACCTCTAGTAAACAAAAAGGTTCTTGGGAAATTTAAGGATGAATGTGCTGGTGTTATTGTAGACACCTTTGTAGGCACAAAATCTAAATCATACAGCTATATGACAATTGATGATGTAGTAGTAAAAAATTTTAAAGGAGTGAAAAAGAATGTTGTTAGTAAAGAGTTAGATATAAGTGATTATAAAAACTGTATAGTTAGTAACCCACCTGTATTTTATAAGAAAATGTGTGTATTTAGAAGTAAAAATCATCAGCTACATACCAATTTGTTGAACAAAGTTGCTTTAAGTAATGAAGACAACAAACGATTCATTATACCCAACACATTTAATACTCTTGCTTGGGGAAACAGTCGTATTGACGACTATTACTTTACTTAAGTCTAATGATCATTATATTGTAATATTTGTAGTGTGTTTTATATTGTAATATTTTTTGTAAAAACTATAAGTAGAATGTATAATGTTAGGCTACAGTAGTTTAGTAAAAATAAGATAAGTAATACATTTAAGTGTAAAATGTTTGCTTTTGTATATTACGAAAAAAAATTAAAAAAATTACTGAATGTGTGAACTAAACAAGGGGAATGTAAAAAATGTAAAGTGGAAATTGTAAATATCCATGTGTGAAAAAGTGAAATGGCTATCACCATTTTAAAATTAAAAAGACATTGTAATCTGGTAAACCTTGTTTTTTATTTCACAACAACAAAAATGTACAGAATGTGTAAACTAAACAAGGGAATGTAAAAAATGAAAAGTGGAAATTGTAAATATTCATGTGTGAAAAAATGAAATGGCTATCACCATTTTTAAAAATTAAAATATATAGTGATTTAGAGAACCTTATTTATATTTCACAAAAAAAATGTACAGAATGTGTGAACTAAACAAGGGGAATGTAAAAAATGTAAAGTGGAAATTGTAAATATTCATGTGTGAAAAAAATGAAAATGAAGAAATGACTATCACCATTTTTAGAATTAAAAGACATTGTGATCTGGTAAACCTTGTTTTTATTTCACAACAACAAAAATGTACAGAATGTTTAAACTAAACAAGGGGAATGTAAAAAAATGTAAAGTGGAAATTGAAAATATTCATATGTGAAAAAAAATGAAATGGATATCACCATTTTTTTAAATAAAAGACATTGTGATCTTGTAAACCTTGTTTTTATTTCACAACAAATAGAGCTTTACAAAAATAGAATACAAAGAAATACCAATTCCTCAATCCTTTTCAATGTCCATGTCCACTCATTATTAACTTTCCTTTTATAACACTAATCACAATGACGACTGCCAACCTCTCTCCCACTGAGACATCACAGAATGTCAAAAGTTGTTTAGCTTTTCAACGATACTTTATCCGCTACACGTCTTAATGCAGAATGACTGTGGTGATAAGAAAGGTGCATGCTTGATCCAAAGGATTAATAGGTATATCACTATGCTGCAAAGGTTCTTCAAGACAAGTTCCAGGACTACACAAATAATAACCAGGTAGGTAGATTTCGAAAGTCAAGTATTGAATTACTTTGTTAATGACGCCATTGCCAGTACAGGTCTGGCATATCCTTTTCCATCGATGGTAGAAAGGTTTGATCTTCCTCCTCATCTGTGGATGCTGTTTGTTGTTGTTGCTTTTTTTTCTTCATTACTCCCGTGGTATGAGGAAACAAAGTCTTTACACTGACTTTTATGACCATGATACAGTTTGACTAGCTGACAAGTAGCACACTGTCGCATAGAGGGTATTTTTGCCATAGCCACTTGCTTATGGTGATCATAATCCGTACATGGTTGCAATTCACTTAACACAGGGTCTTGAGTCCATGATTTTGGTACATGTTGCCAGATTTCTTTCACTGCATTTGCTGCGACATAATAAATGAATGATTTTGGAAGAGCCAATAATTCTTCTTTAGTAAAACTGTCTAGTTTCTTTTTACACACAAAGAACTTTCCAATCGCTTTATCGGTAGCATCCCCTTTCTCCATGGTATCACGTTGATGTTTACACGTCGCTTGTAGAAATCTCACTGGTGTCATCCTCAGGTAAACCTTTAGTTTTAATTTTATTTAACAACTCCCAGCAGGCATTGGTGGATAGCCAATGAAACAATTGCCACACCTGTGCCAAGGCTTTATGGGTAATATTGTCACAGGGGCAGCGATCCATGAGTGTTTGCAGCGATGGACAGCCCATGTCCATTAAATCGATACATTGAGAGTAAGACGCTAAAAATGGTTGTAGCCATTGACGTTTTTCACTACCTTTCACAAATATTACATGGGCAGAAGACAAGTGGGCTTTCATGACCATGTCCAGGTGCTTATATGAAATGGTTCCTTGCTTCCAGTCTAGTTGCATATGAGTTTCAATCCACTGGGTTTGTTTACGGTCTTTATCACACAACAAATCAAACGCATAAGGTGGTTTAAACACCAAATGAGTAGCTTGTGATATCCAAAAAGTGGAACAATCGATGATGGACACTTCTTTAAATATAAATTTGTTATCTCCAATTTTAAACCCTTGACAGTCGACAATCAGTGTACGCAAAATGTTCACTCTTGTCTGGATCAAGTCCAACTGACCACAGACTGACAATTGTTCAGTAAGGTGTACCCATGTCATTTACTTACATTCCATTCTAGTAAAAGAAAAGAAAAACATCGAGTAGTCACTATAGAGGTTAGGATATGACAGGGGGGGGGGGGGGCATAAGAAATAATAATATAACAACAACAACCAATTTTTTTTATTTCATTATTTTATTAGCATAACACGTTTTACATTCTTTTTTCATTCTAGGATAGAGGCGGTACCATCTCATACAACAAAAAAGTCTTTTGTGTTTATAGTGTCCATAACACCGATGATATCCCAATGTCTCTAAACTGGATGTTTTTAACTGTGATCTGCTCACTGAAGCACTGCCGGCACCATAAAGTCCACACGTATCATAACTTTTTTCATCACTCAGAGGCATGAGTGAGGGGTAACTTGAATGACAGGGTATATTACCCACCTCCATTCTGCATAGGTAGGGGCAGGCAGGTGACCAGCGCTGATGTTCCTGCATGGGTTCATCGCTCTCTTGCCATTGGTCTAAGATGATGGGACAAAACACACATTTCACTTCATCTCTTGTTTTTAAATAGCAGAATCCAGCGGCTGCTAAGGCTTGAGGGTTTATAAAAGGCAACGGCCACGTCGCAAAGGTCTTGAAACGTTGTTCCTCAGATTTTAAATTCATGGATGTAACTTCTCTTGAGGCTTGAAAGCAAGACATGACTGAGTGGTTTGATGTGTGTTGACCTGCTATTTATACACTTGTCACTTGGTTGGACAGTGGATAATAGTTGACTTGTTTGTGATGAATAATCAAACAGTAGGCCGTGGTATTGGCTGGAACATTGTCATGCGTTTCAAAATCTAGTCGAATGTCAATATTGGATGGTTTGACAGACTCTTCCAAGTAGGAACAGTCAAAGACAATCAGTGGCGCCCTTGTCTTAAAAGCTTGGGGTGACAACATTGGACAATTCTCTTTTTGATAATACGACCATCTAAATTTAGAAAACAAGTCGTACAGGGGGGCAAACTCATTTTTTGAAAAATCTAAATCCAGCCCTTCATAGGGAAACACAGCACCGTTGAGGAAAAGACGTGCATTTCTCAATTGCAGGTGATCAAATTGCGTGACATCTTTGGTTTGTTGATACTTGCGATTCGTTTGAAAACCCACAATCATGTAGAGAGGTCTCTCTGTATAGCGGACTGTTTTTATAGACCAACTGTGTGTGTTGGTGGTGGGCAATAACGGGTACTCATGGAGTGCCCAGCTTCTAAATTCCATGGGTAGAGGTATATCTCTCTTTACCATTTTGAGTATGTCCAGTTTTTTGCTATCGTTAAGGGTCACATGAGGCACTTTCCATAGCAAGCGTTGTAGTTGAATTTTTGAATCAATGGGGGCATTGTCGACTCCCTTGAGTGCATTATTATCACTCCTGTCTCTCACCAGATAAAGCACTTGCCTTGCGTTGACCACAATGCGCTGGTGATCTTCAGCAAAGCCTAAAATCAGTTTAAGAGGTAAATATCCAGTGAAGGTGCAATCGGTGTGAACCATCCAGTCATTGGTCGAGTCAGGGCACCAACCCGCCATGCAAAGTGTTTTAGCTTCTTCCTCACTATAAGAGGGATATAGTTTCATGACACTGGAAATACCCACATTTCGAGTGCTATCCACCACGATATCGTTAATGACATAACGTACTTCAGAAAACAGGAAGGCGAAAGCATGGTTGGCTAACTTGGATGTAGTGGGTGTAGAACCATCGGCTTTGGTGAGCCGACCTTCAATCTGAATAACACTTTCATGCGGTAGAGTGTAAATATCTTGGTTGTTGATAACAAATTGAATTTCATCATTGTTATTGAGTCCAGGTGTTTGAGCTTGATAAGAATGCAGATCAATTCTTACCACTCCTGGTTGCTCCTCGATGTGGTTCGCTACCTCTAGAATAGAATTCATCGCGGGGGTTAATGTGGTAACCCAAATGCTGTAAAATCTGCTTGTTCTGAGATGTTAACGTGTATTCACGTGGTAAACAATTAACACCATTCCTAGACGGTGCTGTTGCTTTATATACAAACTTCATAGTGGTTTTAGCACCAACTTGTAAGTCACTGGTGTGGTAGAATCTAAATCAATGAGTTGTTGCTCTCTATTGATCAGTCTTAATGTTATATTACTAATACCATCGACAGCCACAGAACGAAAAAGCACCACTAGAGGGTTTTCACGAATAATATAGCCATTGGGCGATGTTACAATAAAGTCATAAAGCGAATGCGACGGTTCTTGATTGGTGTACACTTGACTAATAATATTACACGTCACCGACACATGATGGTCCTCAATGAATTTCACTTCATGGTCTGATTCATGTTTTTTGTTGGGCTCTAACACACGTGGTTTAAATCCTAGTAATGGACCAATGGAATCGGGGTGAGTTTTAAAGTCAATTTTGAATGTAGAAAAAATACTGCAGCGATGAGTGTTGATATTTCCTACAAGTTCAAACTTGCGCGTTCCATCGAGAAATGACTTTAAACCATATTCATTGATCAACACCACATAAATGTGTTCATAAATGTCATCTATCGTGTATCCACCAGAGTTCAGGGTGAGCACAGAATCATCATAGTAAAACTTGTTGTTCACATTTTCACGTATGTTGTATATTCGATTGTACGTTTCAAGAGAAACAAGTCCTAAACCATAAGGTTTTTCACTCAATTCGATAGGTGGGTAAAAGTCTAGACTCACTTCAGGTCCACGTCCATGCAGTGTAAACGTCTTACTTTCCACCGACATACTGTTGACGTTTTTGCTTATGTTGCGTCTTATATACAAAAATTAAACACAAACGTCCACACTGTTGGCTGTTAAACGTTTGCTCACGTTTCACATTATAATATATCTTGATCCTGTTTCCAAAATAGGCCACTAGTTCCATGGGCGGGGGCAAATTCCCAAAACTGTCAAAGTACCATACAGTAGATCCCTCTTTGACATAAGCTGCATAATGTGTTCCAGGTCCTCGGTGATCATCCAAATTGACAACAGCACATTCATCTTTCCCGGGTTGTGAGGGTAATTGGTTTCGCATAAACACACCTCGAAAATGAGAAAGCTTCAGTTGTTTAGCATAGCTTTCCACTTGCTGATGCGTCAGGGCATGTCTTGCTATGGCTGAGGTTAAAGATGTTTTTTTTTATTTCGAAAAGGTGAAATTCCAAATCCTTGTTGATAAAAGGCTGGCTTCAAATTGACATTTCTAGCCCCCATAGCAATGGCCTCCATTGTTTCATTGTGTCGCTGACTTTCATTGAGTTGTTGCTTGCCCTGTTGCACGGCTTTAATGGTTTTTGCCACTGCACTGGCGCCGCTTAAAAGTGAACCTAGAGCAGCCAGACCAGCGAATAATGCAGGTAAAAATCCCGCTCGTTTGGGGACGGGGATCACTCGCCCTTGTTTTGAACCCTGTCGCTGCCGTTTTGGAATAACATGTCTCTGTGCTACTCGAAGAGCTTTCCTTATGGTCAACACATTATTTTTTCTTTTTTTCTTTCGCAAGGGCTTGTCCACGAATGTCATAAGCTCAGGCTTTGCCAAGGACAGGCTCATATTTTTTGTCTTTCTCACCACATATCTTTGTTTCACCATGATGATGATGACCAACAACCTTTCACAAGAAAGTTTAAGTCACAACTAACATTAGATTGTTATTTCATGGCTGTATATTCCAATTCTACATAAAGTGGGAAATCATTTATGGTTTTTCCAGCTTGCTTTTCATTCCATGTCAACAGGAGATGAAAGGATAATTCGTCTCCTGCATTGACCATTTCATGGTTATGGACCAACATCCTATGACCATTTATCTCTATTTGTAAATGGTTCTCATCAGGTATGGCATATTTGATGTGAATGGTTCCATTATAGTGTAGTCGATAGTGGCTTAAACCTGAAGCAAGCACATAGGTCAAGTGCTGGTCATGAACTAGCGGTATATGGTTTCTCTCATTCACAGGTTTTACATTTGTCAGATGCACTAAAAATACAGATGGGATAAATTTATAAAGCCTTTTCATTTCATAGGTCACGTATCGCTTGGTACAGACATCATTATCTTCTTGTGGGTCTTCCACGTGAATAATGCGGTGATGATTAGCGCTATAGCCATCCACCGTAAGCTGAGGCACTTTATCATAAAACTCATACACCTTGTTATCCACATACTTTTTTGTAGTAACGTCTGTAGACACTTGAGGATGTTTTACATGAATTAACCGCTTTCCTTTAAAGTCATAATCTCCTTGTTTTGTGCGTGGCACTACTGACCTATCCACATAGTGTTTATTAGCAGGATCTGTTTCTTGTTTAGGATCATGTATGGGAACAGACCTAGCTTTGACCATCAACGCACGTCCAAAGACATCCATCGTCAATCTGTAGTACGAGTCTACTGTTTCTATGACAAGGCTCGGTGCGACGTATATAGACAGCCTGCTAGCCTCTCTAAGCCTTAGTTGAAATGAAGCTAATTAAGCAGCAAGAGTCATTCCCCGTGAGGGACATGGTTTCCCATCTCTGCCCCACATCACGTGAACAACGCCATGGTTCACTGTTTCCATCTTCCATTCGCTGCATCATTGTGGGACCTTCCGGCTGTGGAAAGACCAATCTTTTGCTGACACTTACTACAGCGCCCAATGGTCTGTGTTTTCAAAATATTTATATTTTCGCAAAATCTCTCTACCAACTCCTCTACGTGTTTCTGGATCAAGTCATGTCTGGATTAAAAATGAGAATATGGGGTATTTTACATTTTCCACGCAAGAAAATGTTATTTCACCGGATGAGGTAAAGCCTGATTCACTCATGATTTTCGATGATGTATCCACTGAACGACAAGGTATCATTCAAAGCTATTTCAGCATGGGTCGACACAAACATATCGATTGCTTCTATCTTGGACAAACGTATTCTAAAATGTCCAAACAGTTGATTCGTGACAATGCCAATGTCATTGTTTTATTTCGCCAGGACGAGAGGAACAGTCGTTACATTTATAATGAACATGTGAATCCGGATATGACCTTTCAAATGTTTACAGAATTGTGTGGCAAGTGCTGGAACACACAACGTCATGCCTGTTTAGTGATTGACAAACAAAGTGAACTCAACCAAGGGCGGTATCGCTTAGGGTTTGATCATTTTATTGCTATTTAAGGCACTGTATCATTCCCTCTCAAGTCATTTGTCACGACATCATGGCGTTAGCAGAGAGTCAATTGAAAAAGCATATTATTAGAGCAAAAAATACTATTCGCCAAAAGTTTCGTCAATTGAAACGATCGCGTGCGGATCATGCTTTGTTTATTCAACAACATTTAGCACCTCCGTTAAAAGCTATGTTGAAACCCCCTTTCAAGCCATCTGAAACGCTACCTACCGTTTCACAAGCCAGTCAGACGCACCACGAGGACTCTGAGGAAGAGAAAGAGGAAGATGAAGAGGAACAGGAAGATTTAACTAGAGTTAGCGAAGTTGAGGATAATGAGGAACAAGTGTTTACACCTCAAAAAAAGGCATCCCCCCTTGCAGAGTTTTTAAGAAAAAGGAAATCCTTGGCCATGGTCGAAACCCCTTGCCCTTCCAGATCGTCTCCATTTTCACAACTCTTGGCCACCCCTCAACATAAAGCTCAACTGAAAAACATTTTAATAAAATATTATGGATCAACACTGGAACCCTATTTCACCAATCTATTTGTTGGAAACACAGATACCACATATGGCGTTCGCTATGAGAATGATAGTTTTAAAATTGGTGATTCATCGATTAAATTTAGTCGTACTAAAGCTGTCATTAAAAAGATCAACTATAAATTAACACCAGGACTGTTAAAGCTACTATTCTCTCGGACTCCCTCATCTCAAGATTATACGTCAGAGGACCTTAGTAAATATAAATCCATTTTATTGGATACCCATGCTCACAAAAGACAGTATGATCCCACTCAACAAGTGAATGCTAATATATCCCAAAAATATAAAACCATCATTGCAAAAATGTTCCCCACTAGTCAAAGTGGTCGTCGTAAAGTGTCCGCTTCGGGGGTGACATTTAAACCATTAAAACCCCTTGTGGATGTTACCTACTGGCACAATCCAAATAAACTCGTCCAGCGACTACAGCTGTTGCATGCTTCACGTCAAGCCGGCCATACTGGTCACGATTGGGAAATTCAAGAAATTGAGGAAGAACTTCGAAATGCCAAAATTATTGTTTAAGCCCTCACCCATTAAAATGGGTATTGCTCACGAGTTGCATCGTCCAGCTAGACGTCACTATCAGCGACTCAAGGTGATTTCACAGGGTGTGGATGAACTTTGGCAAGCAGACTTAGTTGAAATGATTCCCTATGCTAACGTTAACGATGGTGTACGCTATATGTTGACGGTCATTGATGTTTATTCCAAAATGGCGTTTGTTGAACCTGTGCGTCGCAAGTCTAGTCCACTAGTCACCAAAGCCTTTCAACATATTATTCAACAATCTAAACGTCAACCTCAGCTGCTACAAACTACCAGGGAAAAGAATTTTTCAACAAGGATTTCTCCAGTTTTCTCAAATCTAAGGATATTCACCATTACACCACGTACAGCAATCTCAAAGCCAGCGTGGTCGAGCGGTACAACCGAACATTGAAAACCCATATGTGGAAAGCGTTTACCGCTCAGGGCACTTATCGCTGGTTGGACTTGTTACCTGAGTTAGTGTCATGTTACAACGACACCAAACACAGAACCATTGGGACCAAGCCACGACTTGTAACTAAAAATATTCCACAACTGGATAAACTGTTTAACCCCATAAAAACAGCAGACCCTAAACGTCATCGCCTTAACATTGGGGACCATGTTCGTGTGAGCAAATTCAAGTCCGTCTTCGACAAGGGCTACACACCAAATTGGGGGACTGAACTATTTCGAATTCGTCAAGTCAACCTGAACAGTCCAGTCACCTATTTACTCGAGGACCTCAACCATCAACCCATAAAAGGCAGGTTTTATCTTCAAGAACTTCAAAAGACAGCGTTTTCTAAACATTACCTTGTGGAAAAAGTGTTGAAACAAAAAGGAAATAAACTATATGTAAAATGGTTGGGATTTAGCTCAGCCTTTAATTCTTGGATTAATAAATTACATGTTGTGTGAACCTGTGTGTCTTGTATTTATTTACTCATGTTGTACTTAACCTACAGTCCTATGTACAGTCCTCAGCTATACATGTATTATGAGCAATACATATTTCTTTCTCTCTTCACCTGTGTTCTCTCTTACACTAACCCCCCCCCCCCCCTTCACCTCCCACCACTGTCAAAACAGGTTGTGACTTGTTAGCTCTTATCGTGCGCGTGTACAGGTGAACACCTGTGTGTTAGATCATATTACACATGAACTCACATTTTCTCACGTATGAAGCAAAACAGGATGTGACTTGTTTCACAAGGAGGACGGTAATAAGGTCATTTCACACGTGTTCACATGTATTTCGTCACTTTCCTTTCATATCGTTATCCCATTATAGTAGTGGGGGACTAGTGAACAACGTCAATTCAACACACACAAAATGTAGTTAGGCCCTTTGACATAATTTAAATAAATTCATGGGGTAGTCCATAGGAACCAGGCCAAAGGGACCCGTCCAAAGGGATCAGTCCAAAGGGACAAGGACTCGTCCACAAGGACTTGTCCACAAGGACCTGTCCACACAGACTTGTCCACAAGGACTCGTCCACAAGGACCTGTCCACAAGGACTCGTCCACAAGGACCTGTCAACAATAACCCATCAACAGGGGCCCGACAGCAGGGGGCTCGTCAACAATAACAGGGGCTCTCACCTCAAGGCCTAACATGCCCCTCTTTGATTATTGGTTTGCAGAACAACGTTACATTCCATATCGGCATTCAAACTCTCACATGTTGCAATTGGAAAGAGAGATTCTCTAAAAAATTCAATTTCACCCCCTAGTAGGGTAGGTTTTATTTTTGGGGTTGAAATATGTTGTCCATTGGAAAGGGAGTGTCAGCCCGAGTTCAATGACACCTCATTCATCAAAATCCGACCATAAGTTCGAGAGATATCGCACCGCCGCCATCTTGTGAGGTGGGGAGGTGGAGGTGGTGCTAGAACTGTTACAAATACACTACTACAATTCACTTATAGCAATGCCCGTTTCAACTATTAAAGTCAGGGGCGTATTTAACGATAAGACCATGAAATGTAAAGTCCAAGCACTAATGGAATTCTCTATAAATGAATACAGATATGAGCAGATATTCATAGTCTTGAGCCAGATAAATTTCGATGCTATTTTAGGCATTGATTTTATAACAAAGACTGGAGCTGTGATCGATTTACGAAATGGAGTCATAAGATTTAATGAAGGCCAACATCAACCAGAGGATACGGAGGAGAATGAGTGTAGTCTGATGGAAGAAACTACAGAAGAAAATCTTGTGAAGATTGTTATGGAAGTTGAAGCAGAAGGAATACCTCACTATGGCAGAAAGATTGAGAATTTTGAAGATCAGAGGGAGAAATTAGAAGAATTGGTCACGACGTATGCAGACATTCTTGATAACAAGCCAGGCATTATAAGAGGATATAAATATCAGATTAAGCTCGCTGATGACACCCTTTTCAGAAGAAATTGTATCCAATTCCGGAGAAGTATCAAGCTGAAGTGACAGAGCTCATAAAAGGCATGGAAAAAGACGGGATTATAAGAAAGCAAGTCACTCCTTATTTAAATCCACTCACTGTTGTGAAGAAAGCAGATGGTAGTCTTAGACTATGTTTAGATGCCAGGGGCATAAATACTCTTCTGATGAAAGAATTCGACAGGCCACCAAAAATTAGAGAACTACTGAGGAGATTCAAGAATAAAACCTGTTTCTCAGTGATTGATTTAACGGCAGCATTTCATCAAATAGAGCTTACAGAAGACAGCAAATGTTATACAGGGTTCATGTTCAATCAAACCTGTTATGTATACCAAAGAGTACCATATGGATTGGTAAATTCAAGTCCAGCACTTATCAGAGCCTTGGATGACAAGTTGAGTGAAGAAGTGAAACAATTTGCTATTTGCTACGAGGATGATATCATCATATCTTCAGAGACACCAGAGCAACATTTCATGCATTTGACGAAGCTATTTGATAATCTCAGAAGTGCAAACATCAAGGTGAAATTGAATAAATGCCATTTCTTTCAAGAAAAGATCAACTTTCTTAGGCATACTATAGACAGATTTGGTTACCACCCGAATGAAGACAAGATTGAAGCGATTTTGAAATTTCCAAAACCCAAGAAAATCAAAGACATCAGAGCTTTTGCGGGTCTGTGTCAGTTTTTCAGTAGTCATTGTCCACGTTATTCAGAGATCATGGCACCACTACATGAGCTTCTGAAGAAAAACAATAGATGGAAATGGGATGCAGCTGCTGAGAATGCCTTTATTCAAGCAAAGGAAATGCTCAGAGATAACATCAAGCTGGAGTATCCAGATTTTGAAAGAACATTCATCATAGAAACGGACGCTTCACGAATTGGTATTAGTGCAGTCTTATATCAGAAGGATCAAGATGGAAATCCTCACTATATTTCATTCAGCAGTAGGAAATTACGCACGCACGAGCTGAATTACTTCACGACGGAGCTTGAAGCTTTAGCCGTCATAAATGCTCTACAAAATTGGAAGAAATTATTGCTGGGACACAAGATTATAATCAGAACGGATCATAAAGCACTAGAATTCATGTTGAAGTCAGACTTGTCAAACGATAGGATGACCAGATGGACCATGTTTTTGCAACAATTTGATGCCACCATAGTTCATGTACCTGGTAAAGACAACCTACTAGCAGATATTCTTTCCAGACATCCGATTCCTGAGAAAGATGTGAGAGTTAATGCTATCCAGACAGATGCAGAAGATCAGGAAACGCTGGATAAACTGAGAAGAATTCCTCTTTTTCAAAAGAAGCATTCACCATTCAGGAACATTTATCGATTTTTGTCAGGGAGAATGACAAGGAGGCACGCCTCATACTTCGAAACAAGAAGGAAAGCTAGACACTATATTCTCGTGGGGGAAACTGTATGTAAATACATTGATGCCAGACACACGAAAGTACGAGTTGCTATTCCACCAGAACTTATTGTGCCACTAATTTGGTTAGTACACAAAAGTATAGGCCACGGAGGAGTTGACAAAACATACTATACCATGTTAGAAAAGTTCTATTGGATTAATATGAGAGAATCCATAACCATAGTAATCAGATCTTGTGAACTGTGTCAGAAAAATAAATATAATTCTGAACTATTGAAGGAGAGACCTAAAGCAATTATTCCTACGAAACCATTGGAATTGATTAGTCAGGATATTTTTGGACTTGCACCTAAAGGAGACAGAGGAAACCAGTATGTGTTAGTTACAATGGATGTATTCTCCAAAATTGTAATGCTCAATCCCATGCAGAAAGCAACAAGGAGGAATGTTTTATATCACCTGGAGAGGAACATTATTCCAAAGTTGGGAAAACCAGAGAGACTTTTAACAGACCATGGAACGCAATTCACTTCTGCAGAATTTCAGGGAGCGATGGATAGGGTGGATGTTGTTCACCTATTTTCATCAGTTCGAAGCCCAGAGACGAATCCTATTGAAAGAACAATGCTTGAATTTTCAAAGTACATTCGCTTGTATAGTGCATATAATCATGCGAATTGGGTGAAGATTGTACCACTAGTGGAATTTTGCATCAATAACACGAGACATGAGAGCACCAACGATATTCCAGTCATGTTGCATTTTGAAGAGAAACCCGTACGACCATGGAACGGAATCTTCAATACTCCGGAAGATAACGAACCACCGATGGACCAGAGAATCGAAGAAGCGAGGATCCAGTTGAACAAAGCGGCTGAGAAGAGATTAAAACGTTTAGAAGGGAAGAGATTCAGTGGACCGCTACGAGAAGGTGACCTTGTATTAGTCAGGATTCCTGTGAAAGCTGACGTACTGAAGAAAGTGTATATCAAATTCAGTAGCCTTTTCAGAGGACCGTACAAAGTAGATACAGTCTACGGTAACAATTGCTATAAAATTGTAAGAGTTGAAGATAACAGATCCATTGGAAAATTCAACCATTCCAAATTGAACAGATTTTACCCACAGATAGAGTAAAATAAATAAATTCAGTCTCAAGAACAGAGAATATTACTGGTATTAAAGAAAGTACAGGCTATACTTTACTTTAAATTAGCAACGGGGAAATGCGCCAGAATTTATTGAAGGTCATTACCGAAGAATCGATCTGGATATGAACCAAGACCCCAGAAAATAAATGAATGGATGAAAATTTTTATTTATTAAAAATTTGAGAAATATGGGAAAAACTGTATGGAAATGAGTGAAATACTATACATCTTATGCAATTATAAAAGGCAAGGAAGAAGGAATGATTTAAAGAGGGACATGTATTCCATTATATGAATGTGGGAGGTCCATATTACGAGAAACATCACGCCACTTGAAGGCAGAGTTACGTCATGAGAGAGGGGAAGAGACGAAGGTCGAACTGCGGACTGAAGCGAGGAGAGGTGGTAGGAGTTACGTCACACCACGAGAGGGAAGGCAGAGAGACTGGAACTTGAGGAGTGTGGAGAACCGGACGAGCGAGTTCTTTCCAATTTGAGATTTGATCGAGACAAGACCTCGAGCAGAAACGAGTATTCTTATAATAGTGCTACGGTTCATTAAAGTTGGAAGCAAAGAAGAGTGCAATTCCAGAACTTACTGTAACTTAGGAGCAAGCTACATCTATAAAGCAGAACGGAACAGTATAACCAAATATTGCAGTGCTTAGGCAAAGTTGTTCCACATAGCTTGAAACATTTCGACAAGAAGATATTCAGTATTTCTACGTGAGAAAGCATATTTGAACATTACATTGAAAATGCAAGTTGGAAGTCAGCAACGGGGAAGTCTTAGTTATATTATCAGAGAAATGAGAGTTACCATGTGCTAAGCTAAAACATAGGGAAGTGGAGACTACAAAGATGTTCAGTTGAAGTCCAGAATTCACCAACATGAAAGGCGCAACAGAATATCTACGAAACGCGCAACATCACCGAACAAAACTTATACTTTTCTACAAGAGTTTTAACACATCTTGAATACGAAAACGCTTGCATAAACGACAGTATTCAACCGAGCCGATGTCTATTCTGAAGAAACCTGATGTCTATTCTGAAGAAACCCGATGTCTATTCTGAAGAAACCTGATGTCTATTCTGAAGAGATGGAGAGTCGAAGCCGGACCACTTGCGGTGTACGAGGGACGGAGAGCTGGCGGAACGAGCTGTTTCACGGCGAGGTCATTCACCACAGACAGCATCGACCTTGTTCTATTGGGAGAAGAGGCCAGCTGGTTCTGTCACAAACCGGTCTTCATAGCTGTGGGCGATGCTATGGAATCCACGACACGTTTGGTTTGGTAGGCGAGACGCAGGTATTTTCCAGACCAGAAGCCAACTCAAGGTAGTGAAGAAATTGTTTTTTATCATGTAGAATTGTAGTTATGTTCTGTGATTATCCAATTGACCAACAGCATATTTCTAACAGCATTTTAATAGTATTTTTCAACAGCATTTTTCAACTGCATTATTTAAAACGTATAATTTTGTCAGAGTAATTAAATTTGTGTAGATCTTGTTATAGCAATTTTTCGTATTTTTCTTCGGAGTTATTTGTCTTGTTCTTGAAAATTTCAGTCACTTGGACGAAATTTTGGCATGATGATGCTATTAACACTAAAGTTATATCAAAGTAAAATCGTGTAATATTTTTCATATTTGCGTTAGATTTAATTTAATTAAATCTGTTTTATCGCAGCGATGGAATGTAGAATGAATTGTTTAGAGGAACATAGAACGAATTGTTTAGAAGAATATAGAACGAATTGTTTAAAGGAATGTAAAGCAAATTATTTAAAAGAATGTAGAGTGAACTATTTAAAAGGAATAGAACGTTGAACGAACTAAAGAAGGAGTAAAATTGTAATTGAAGTAAGAAGGAAGTTTATTGGAGCAAATTTAAGTACAGCATATTTAAGAAGTAACGTCACGAAGTGTAAAGAATATTTCGACAACTCATAATGTTGATTCGAGTGTCAGAAATTATTTTCAATTAATTATGAACGAAAGTGTTACGAAAAGCTTATACACATATGTCAGTAGTGGGGTAGTGACAGAGCTGTCTCACTTAGCAAGTGGTGAGCCCCTGCGACCTTGGAATGGAAAGAGCCATGCTAGGAGGGCGTGCTTGGATTCGTTTTTTTCGTCTCGTCATGCTCTTTACGGGAATGTAGGTATCGAAAAGGTGAACTTAGGGTTTTGGGTAAAAAAATGCGTTTTTCACATTTTTGTCGATTTTCGGAAAACGGGCCATGCTAGGAGGGCGTGCTTGGATTCGTTTTTTTCGTCTCGTCATGCTCTTTACGGGAATGTAGGTATCGAAAAGGTGAACTTAGGGTTTTGGGTCAAAAAATGCGTTTTTCACATTTTTGTCGATTTTCGGAAAACGGGCCATGCTAGGAGGGCGTGCTTGGATTCGTTTATTTCGTCTCGTTGTGCTCTTTACGGGAATGTCGCTGTCGAAAAGGTGAAGTTAGGGTTTTGGGTCAAAAAATGCGTTTTTCACATTTTTGTCGATTTTTGGAAAACGGGTCATGCTAGGAGGGCGTGCTTGGATTCGTTTATTTCGTTTCGTTGTGCACTTTACGGGAATGTCGGTGTCGAAAAGGTGAACTTAGGGTTTTGGGTCAAAACATGCGTTTTTCACATTTTTGCCGATTTTTGGAAAACGGGTCATGCTAGGAGGGCGTGCTTGGATTCGTTTTTTTCGTCTCGTTGTGCTCTTTACGGGAATGTAGGTGTCGAAAAGGTAAACTTAGGGTTTTGGGTCTAAATATGCGTTTTTCACATTTTTGCCGATTTTTGGAAAACGGGTCATGCTGGGAGAGCGTGCTTGGATTCGTTTTTTTCGTCTCGTTGTGCTCTTTACGGGAATGTAGGTGTCGAAAAGGTGAACTTAGGGTTTTGGGTCGAAAAATGCGTTTTTCACATTTTTGCCGATTTTTGGAAAACGGATAACGTGATGATGACGTGCGTGATAGTATGTTTTCGTCTCGTTGTGCTCTTTACGGGGATATAGATATGGAATAGGTTAAAAGCTGGAAACATGTTTTTTTTAGTCACAAATGGGTTTTGTGATTTTCCCTCATATTGTGAAAACCGAAAACGTGAGAATGACGTGTGTGATAGTATTTATTTCGTTTCATTGTCCTCTTTACGGGGATATAGATATGAAAAAGGCAAAAAGCTGGAAACATGGTTTTCTTATGGAAAAGGTGTTTTTTGTTCATTTTCGCGTTATTTGGAAAACGAATGACGCGATTTTTATGATGGTCATGTCGATGTATTTATGTCGTTCTGTTTACGAGAATGTAGGTATGGAAAACCTAAAATGATGGTTTCCGTTATTTTTTTCGAGATCGTTGAGGAAAACGGGGAAAAATGTAAGAAACCAGATTTGAAGTCACGTTATGTTATGCGCTATGATGTTAGTAAAACATTTATGCATTATTATTATTATTATTTGTCTTGACTGGTCAGGGCTCACACGCAGAGAGAGAACATGTTTAATGCAATGAGAATTGAAAGCATTGAAGCTAGCCCACGGCGATCCAGACAGACACAGGTCTTATCATCGTACGTGCCTCGCAGCAGAGAGAGATAAGAGGCTGGTGTCATTATACAGTGTGCGGATTTATAATGTGTATGTCATAGCCTAGGTTCATTATGGACTCATCATGCAATGCAAAGTTTGAAACAATGAGTGAGTGTATAACATCATGATAACAGATTGGCATGGGCTCGAACAAAGCGGTTATTGGACATGTAATAAACAAAAGGGTGGGAATAATGAAAGGTCATATGATACATTTTTTTTATTTTTTATTTTTTTCAAAATAATTAAATAGGGTTTTATTACAAAAAATTATGTTTATTGACCCATGAATTATACGTGGAAGGAAAACCTAACCACTTTACAAAATATTTTGCACCTTTGACTTTAATTACTCGTTCAATGAGATAATCGTTGGGATATAATGTTTTTTGCACTTCTTCATAATAGAATCGTCCCTGAATGGGTTGACCGCTCTGATCTTCTAAGAGATACGTCACTGGTTGACCTAGCTTGACTTGGCGAATTTTAAAAATTTCTGTCGACCATTGTGGAGTATACGATTTTGAAAACACACTTCTATGTTTACTAATGCGAACAAAATCTCCAATTTTAAGGCGATGTCGCCTTGGATCTACCCTTTTTATAGGGTTAAACAGTCTATTGAGTCTGGGTAGGTTCTTGGTGACGAGGCGAGGTTTCATGCCGATGGTGGAATGAATGGTGTTGTTGTAGCGAGACACAAGTTGAGGTAACCAGTCTATCCATCGATAGGAACCATGTATTGTAAACTCTTTCCACATATAACTTTTTAATGTTCGATTGAACCGCTCGACCACACTGGCTTTGAGATTGCTATAGGTGGCATAATGGTGAATATCCTTAGATTTGAGAAAACTGGAGAAATCCTTGTTGAAAAATTCTTTCCCCTGGTCGGTTTGTAACAAGTGAGGTTGACGTTTTGATTGTTCAATAATATGTTGAAAGGCCTTTGTGACTAAGATACCAGTTTTATTTTTTACTGGTTGAACAAAAGCCATTTTGGAATAGACATCAATGACGGTCAACATATAGCGTACACCGTCGTTAACGTTAGAATAAGGTATCATTTCAACCAGGTCTGCCTGCCAAAGTTCATCGATTCCTTTGGAAATGACACGACGACGTTCATAAATGCGTCGGGCTGGTTTATGCAATTCATGAGCAATGCCCACTTTGATGGGGGATGGCTTATAAGATAATTTTAGCATCTCGGAGTTGTTGTTCAATGAGGGCGATTTCCGCCTCATGTCCAGTGTGACCAGCTTGTTTTGATGCATGAAGCAAGTATAAGCGCTCTACTAACTGATTGGGATTATTCCAAAAGGTTATATCTAGGTAGGGTTTTAATTTCTTAAACCTTACACCAGAGGCAGAGTGATGTTTTTGCTTACCAAAGATGTTTGCAATGATGGTTTTATATTTTTGGGATATATTGGCATTGACCTGCTGAGAGGATTTATAGTTTCTTTTGTGAGCGTTGGTGTCTAATAAAATGGATTTATATTTAGCAAGGTCCTCGGACGTAAAATCTTGTGTCGAGGGGGTGCGAGAAAATAGCAGCTTTAACAGACCTGGTGTTAATTTATAGTTGATCTTTTTAATGACAGCTTTCGTACGAGCAAATTTAATGGATGAATCCCCAATTTTAAAACTATCATTCTCATAGCGAACACCATACGTGGTATCTGTCTTTCCAATAAATAGAAGGGTCAAATACGGTTCCAGGGTTGCCCCATAATGTTTGATTAAAATGTTTTTGAGTTGAGCTTTATTTTGAGGGGTTGCCAAGACTTGTGAAAACGGAGACGATGTGGAGGAAGACGGTGTTGCCGCTATGACGGAAGATTTTTGTTTTGTTTTTAGAAACTGTTGAAGGGGTGACGATTTCTTTTTTCTTTCAGGACTAAATACGCTTTCGCTGTCACTTTCACTTTGTTCATGCTCTTTTTCTTCTTCCTTCTTTTCATGTTCTTGATGTTCTTGTTCACTAACATTAGAGGAGGAGGAAGAGGAGGATTTTACCTGTCGTGTGGATTCTGTTTGAGTAAATTTTGAACTTGTTATGGGTTTGGTTTGAGAGGTAGCAGCAGCAGCAGTAGCAGCAGAAGCATTAGGTTTAAATCTCATGGGATCAACCGATGATGGAGCATGTTTTATCATGGGTAAAGGATTGACGTTTTTTAAACGTTGCAATTCACGAAATTTATGTCGAATCGTATTTCGTGCCTCAATAATACGCTGCATGATTTGAACATGTTTCTTGTACCCTATGGCGTTCGCCATGGTAAAGGTAAAGACACACTAACAGGAAATGTCCAACCCTAGGTCTTTTTAAACAGAAATAAAATGATCAAAACCCAAGCGATAACGTCCCTCACATCGTTCACTCTGTTTATTTATGACCAAACAGGCATGGGGATGATGGTTCCAACACGAAGCACACAATTGCGTGAAAGCTGTAAAGGACATATCTGGATTCACATGATCTTGAAAAATATGATAGAGATTTCTAGAGTCTTGGCGGAAGAGAACGATGAGATTGGCATTGTCACGAATCAACTGTTTGGGGATTTTGGAATAGGTCTGAGCTAGATAAAAACAATCCACTTGTTTATGGCGTCCCATACTAAAATACTCTTGAATAATGGCCTGTCGTTGAGTGGCAATATCATCAAAAATTATAATGGAATCTGGTTGAATGCGGTCTGGTTGAATGACATCTTGAGGTGAGGTGAATGTAAAATAGCCCATGGCTTCTTTATTTAACGAAGACATAATTTGTTCCAGATACACGTACAGAGGCTGGTACAAGGATTTGGCAAAAATATAAATATTTTGAAATCGTAGGCCATGAGGTGCGGTAATAATGTTCAGCAAAACATTGGTCTTTCCACAACCCGAAGGCCCTACCATAATACATCGAACGGTAGATGGGAATAGGGTGCCATGACGTTTAGGTTCGCACACGGACAGTGATAGCTCTGAAACCAAATCAGAGACGGGCAAAGCATGGGGTTGTTTCATTAATTCCATTGTGTCGATGACTGAGTTTTTTTCATGTGTGTATAAGGTTTATATATATAGGCAAACGGTGAGTAAGATAGGTTAGTTAACGTCTATCACCATGGACGTGTTTGGGAGAGCTCGTGTAACCATGGCCACGGCCGCCTCTTTGTCAAAACAGTCACGAGAGGTGGCAACAAAAAGCTATGTCGATCGCAAAGTGCAAAGTGTCTATCACATGGCCCCGAGACTAACCGCTGAGGGCTATTCAGCCAATCATCATCGTATTATTGATGTGCAAGAGCCTCGAGACGAAAATGATGTCTGCACGAAACGTTATGTGACCTATCAAATGAAAAGGCTTTATAAATTTGTCCCATCTGTATTTTTAGTGTACCTGTCAAATCAAAAACTGGACAATGACGAAAACCATTCCCCACCACCACTACCACTGGTGAATGATGATCTTACCTATATGCTTGCTTCCGGTTTAAGTCGTTATCGACTGCATTATGATGGTGTCATTCATATTAAATATGCCATGCCTGATGAGAAACATTTAAAAATACAACTAAACGGTGATAGAGTGTTGGCCCACAACCATCAAAGAGTAAATGTGGGAGATGAATTATCCTTTCATCTTATGCTTACGTTTGAGGAAAAGGAAGCTGGGAAAACGGTGAATGATTTCCCGCTTTATATAGAATTGGAATATAGTGCTATGAAATAAGGTTCTCTACGTTAGTTGTTATCGAATGTTTGCTGTGAAAGGTTCACCAAGTAGCAGCATGGTGAAAAAAAGATATGCTATGAACATGAAAAAATCAAATCTCAAAAAGAGAAAAAAGCCAGGTCGGGAACCAAGTCGATCAGCCTCACACCCAGTGTTAAAACGTAAAAAAACTAAAAAAAATCTAAAAAGAGTGGCTATCGAAAAAGCTTTACAAGCGGTGCGATTGTCTACAGCTCCGAAATCGCAGCATTATGTATCGATAAAAAGAAAAGAAAGAAAGCAAAAACGTGGGCGAGTCATTCCTGTTGCTAAGCGTGGGGGTTTTTTGCCGGCTTTATTTGCAGGGTTGGCAGCTTTGGGGTCCCTTTTGGGTGGTGCCAGCGCTGTAGCGAAAACCATAAAAGCCGTCGAGCAAGGCAAGCAACAACTCAAAGAAAGCGAGCGACACAATAAAACGTTAGAAGCCATTGCGATGGGAGCTAGAAATGGCAACCCTTTAAAGCCAGTCTTTTATCCACAAGGTAATGGCCTACCGTCTAAGGAAAAAAAAAAATGTCCATCTTCATCGATAAGCGCTTAAGCCAACTGCCTCGTCATGCCATGACCCATGAAGAAGTGGAAAGCTATGCCAAACAACTAAAGATTTCTCATTTTCGAGGTGTATTTATGCGAAATGAATTACCTAAAGCACCGTGGAAAGAAGAACGAGCCATGATGAATTTAGATGATGATGCAGGCCCAGGAACCCATTTTGTAGCCTATGTGAAACAAGGTTCCACAGTATGGTACTTTGACAGTTATGGAAATTTACCACCCCCGATCGAGTTGATACGTTATTTGGGAAACCGGGTAAAGATATTCTATAATGTGAATCGTCAACAAACCTTTGACAGTCAAGAGTGTGGCCGTTTGAGTTTACATTTTTTATATAAGAGGTCGCGTTAAGCCATCAGTTTCATCATTATGAATGTCAACGCCAAGACCTTTACCGTGCACAGTCGCGGGCCTGAAGTGTCCCTGGATTTTTTCCCTCCCATTGAATTGCATCCCGAACAATCCTATGTGCTAGGATTAATTTCTTTGGAAAGTTACAACAGAATTTACAATATTCAAGTGGATATTAATGACAAATTTTATTATGATGATTATATGTTGACACTACCCCCTGGAGGTTATACTATAGACGATGTGCATGAGGCCATTAGCGTGTCGATGATAAAACAATTTGGTGTCAAACCATTTGCGGATGGGACACACAAATTTGAACTTACAGCCAATACAATAACTCATCGCTGTCGTATTTTCTCTACGTTTAACATTGACTTTGAAACACGAGTTCATTCTATTGGTCCTTTATTAGGATTTAAACCAAGAGTGTTGGCAGCTCAGCAACCCCATGAATCAGATTATCCAGTGAAATTCATCGAGGACCATCACATTTCTGTAACTTGCAATATTATTAGAGACGTATTTACGAATCAAGAACAAAGCCATTCCCTGTATGATTTTATTGTCACCTCTCCTTGCGGCTATATTATTCGTGAAAACCCTTCAGTGGTTCTCTATCATCCTGTGTGTGTCAGTGATATTAGTAATATTACCTTACGCTTAGTGAATAGAAACCAACAACTGATTGCTTTGGACGCCAACACCCCTGTGACCTACAAGTTGGTTTTAAAGACGCTATGAAATTTATCTATAAAGCAACAACAACGTCTACGAGCTCGGTTAGTTGCCCGCCGTGTATGAAACGGTTGACACGGGTAAACCGACAACGCTTACAACGCCTTGGTTATACGCTACACCCCAATCATGAACAAAGAGCTGTTGCAAGTGTTAAATCCCATACAAGTGGAAGATGGCGTCGTGCGCATTGATATGCATTCCTATCAACCTCAAGCAACAGGTCTGAATAACAATGACGAGATTCAATTCATAATTAACAATCAAGATATTTTTACTCTACCTCATGAAAGTGTCCTTCAAATTGAGGGTAAATTAATGAAAGCAGATGGCAGTACGCCCACAACGTCTGCGTTGGCGAATCATGGTTTGGCTTTTCTGTTTTCTGAAGTACGTTATGTGATAAATGATATTGTCATAGATATGACTCGAAATGTGGGCATGACTAGTCTTATGAAATTATATCCATCCTATAGCGAGGAGGAAAGTAAAACGCTTTCTATGGCAGGATGGTGTCCCAACAGTAGCAATAACTGGCTAGTTCATACCGATGGCACTTTTACAGGCTTCCTACCCTTAAAATTACTCCTTGGCTTTGCCGAAGATCACAAGCGTATTATTTTAAACGCAAGACAAAGTTTGTATCTGGTGAGAGACCGCAGTGATTATAATGCACTGAAAGGAGCCTCTGACCAAGTGATAGACTCAAAAATTCAACTGCTTCGATTACTATGGAAAGTGCCCCATGTGACGCTATCGGATCGTAAAAAGCTAAGCATGTTAAATTTGGTGCAAAAAGATAAAGCCTTGCCTATCGCCTTTCGAAGTTGGTGTCTGCATGAATACCCCTTGCTACCTACCACTGACACTCATAGTTGGAGTGTCAAATCGGCTCGCTCTACCGAGAGACCCCTCTATGTTATTATTGGTTTTCAAACCAATAGAAAATACCAACAAAGCAAAGATGTCACCTTGTTTGATCACATTCACTTGAGAAATATACGACTATTTTTAAATAATGTTTGCTTTCCCTATGAGGGGTTGGAACTCAATTTTTCAAAAAATAAGTTTGGTCCCCTTTATGACATGTTCGCTAAATTTCAATCGTCTTATTATGAAAAACAGGATTGTCCTATGTTGTCGCCACAAGGGTTTAAAGCAAAAGCACCACTGATTGTTTTCGACTGTTCGTATCTAGAAGAATCTATGAAAATCACCACCATTGATTTAAGGGTAGATTTTGAAACACAAGAAAATGTCCCAGACCATACCAGTGCCTACTGTTTGATTATTCATGCTAGACAAGTGAAATATCATCCTTTGTCCAATTATGTCACCAGCATGTAAGCCATCTGTGGTCGAATGAAAACAAAAAAAAGATCATCATTCATAGGATTGATGATAAGCGTCTGCATGCACAGTATCTGTTGCGCTCTGGCACTGTGCGCACATACGACAACAACAAACATCATGTGTCCCTCAATAAGCAACAGCAACAACAACGTGACAGACAAACCATGGAATTTAAAATGTGAATTTAATCGTTTGAAAACTTTTGAAGCATGGACAGTTCCCTTTATGGATTGTGGAGAATTGGCTGCGAGCGGATTTTATTACTTAAAACGTGGGGATGTGGTCAAGTGTATTTTTTGCAACATTGAAATTGGAAACTGGGAAATAGGGGATCGAGCCTTTAGCGATCATCAGCGATGGAGTCCATCCTGCCCTTACCTCAATCGCTATGATGTGGGCAATATTCCATGGAGTTTGAATTATCCGGTTATTGTACCAGACCCTACAAAACTAGGAGATACCTGTGGACCGTATGTGCAAACTATTCATTTGAATGCTGTTCCAAATTAAGCCAACACACTTGTTTGTAATAAAAGTGTAAGTTTTTTTTTGTTATGAATAAAACCTCAACAAATATTTCGCTGTTGTTCAATTCATTTTTTCCTTTTTTTCCCCTAAAGTCCTTTGATTTTGCCATGTTAAACCATGGCATGGGTTAGTTGTTGATTAGACGTCAATGAGGTAACAAGTAAAAATAAAAAAGCATGATGCGTACACTCATCGTGGATTGTCAGGGGTTTAAAATTGCAGACAACAAATTTATATTTAAGGAAGTTGCTTTTATCGATTGTAGTACGTTTTGGGTGTCTAACCCTATTCATTTGGTGTTTAAACCTCCCTATGCTTTCGAGTTGCTTAGTGAAAAAGATAAAAAACAGAGCCAATGGATTGAAAATCATTTGCAGTTAGCATGGAACAAGGGTGATATTTCTTACAAGTATCTTGACATTGTCATGAAAGCCCATTTGTCCTCGGCCAATGTCTTATTTGTTAAAGGGAGTGAAAAACGACAGTGGCTTCAACCATTTCTACCCTCTCACTGTCAATGTATTGACCTTTTAGATCTGGGTTGTCCATCCCTGCAAACGCTTATGGACACTTGTCCTTGTGACAATATTCAGAATAAAGCCTTAGCGCATGCATGGCAATTGTTTCATTGGCTCACCACGAGTGCATGTTGGGAGTTGTTCAATAAAATGAAAACTGAAAGTGTATCGTCCAATGATAGCAGTGAGACGTGTACACGTGAGGTGATAACATCAACGTTATAGACATGGACGCCACTACAATCGACAAGGCTATTGGAAAGTTCTTTGTGTGCAAGAAAAAACTGATTAGCTTTACACAACATGAATTATTAGCACTACCTAAATCATTTCTTTTTTATGTTGCTGCCAACGCTGTCAAAGAAATTTGGGAAAAGGCGCCTGCCGAGTGGACTAACGACTCTGTATTGAGTGAACTACAACCATGCAGTCATTTTTCCCATCACAAGCAATTAACCATGGCAAAAATACCTTCCATTCGACAGTGTGCCACATGCCAATTAATGAAATTATATCATGGTCATAAAACTCAGTGTAAAGACATTGTTTCATCATTCCATGGCTGTCATGCGGAAAACAACCACCACCTACCATGCTCGTCAGGAGCTGCCGACAAACAACAACAGCAAGAACAAGAACAAGAAGAAGAAGAAGAAGAACAACAAAAAAAGTGTTTTTCACCGATTGAAACCTCTATGTCCCAGGTGTACTGGCCGTGGAATTATTGATAACATTATTAAAAACTTACCATTCGAAGCTCACTTACCTGCTTACAGCTTTTGCGGCCCTGGTACTCGTCTTCAAGATCGTTTGAGGAGAGGGAATATGGGAATCAATGCTTTGGATCATGCATGCCTTAATCACGATAAAGCCTATGAAAACAGTGATCCCACACTAAGACGCATTGCCGACAAAGTCTTGTTAAGCATTGCCAAGCAACGATTAACAGCTTCAGATGCCAGTCTAGCAGAACGAATGGCAGCATTTATAGTGATTGGTGCTATAAAGAGCAAATTATTTTTATCTAGATATGGACTTTAACGTAATGAATTTATGTTTAAAAAAATGTATAGTATCACTGTTATCATGACAAAAAAATAAATAAAAAGACAAGAGTCCATGTTGTGTTTTTTTCCATTATTATTATTCACTCTTAGTTTCATTATTATAATTATAAATGACAAACAATAAAAAAGGGACAGCAGTGCATCGTTAAAAATTATTACTAATTGTAGTAAATCTATTTTTTCAATCACAAACAATAAAAAAAGGACAAAAGTCCATTATTTTAACTAATAGTTTCATTATTATTATTATTATAAAAAATTATATATACATGGTAATTGTACTAAACCTATTTTTTTTAAATCACAAACAATCAAAAGAAAGGACAAAAGTCCATCATTATTCATCAGCTTCAAATAGCAGTCTAGCAGAACGAATGACAGCATGAAATCTTTATCTACTCTAGAACCAGGTTTTTTTTGGTTAAACGCTTATTATTGAATAAAATAACATGTTACTAGAATTTCATCATTATAAATTATAATAAAAATTGCATAAAAATTGCTATAAATGCTATTTTAAATCACAAACAATAAAAAAGGACAAAAGTCCATTATTTTAACTAATAGTTTCATCATTATTATTATAAAAAATTATATATACATGGTAATTGTACTAAACCTATAAACAAACAAAAAAATCTACCATTAAGCATAAGTTTTGAAAATTTATTTTTATTATTATTTATCATGGTAAACGTTGAGCAACAATTAATAAACGTCAAACTGTTGAACCCAAAAAATAATTTTATTTTATTATAGTCATTAAAGAGTAGGGCATGAATAAACAAAAAAGTTACGGCTAGCGTACAATGATTATTCGTTTTCAATTTTTACAAAACGAACCATGCATCGATTATTTTTTTCACCCTCATAAATTAAATAGACAGGGTGAATACTGGAATTGACATCTTCCATGACATTATCAGGTAGGTTATTAAATCGTGTGGGAAGAAATGTCTCAAAGTCTTGACAAATGCAAAGAGCTCGTTCACCAAATTTGGTTTTCAGTTTTTGAATTTTATGTATGCGAAAGGGTGTTTGCGTAGGCAATTCACTCATTTTCTTGCGTGCAAAGCCACAATCTTGACCAATGGCGTTCAAGGCGTCCATGGTTGTCTATAACCAAAGAAAAGAGTGTTACTTTCTAACACTCTTGTTCTTATATTACAATAGCAATAACTTTGTACATTAAAGTATATTGTTTTTTTTTTTAAATCCTGAGTGTTTATGACCTGAAGTTGTAGATAGATAGTATTGGATAAAAATATAATAATAATGTTTGTATCATTTTTTCAGTCAAAACATACATTTGGAAATTATTTAATAGGAAATGTTTTATCAAAATTAAGTGTGAATCTCTCTTGGAGGTAAATGCATGTCTCTGTTGTGAATGGGAATTAGCCTATCATTCCCTAGTCGAATGACTTGTATTCGTTTGCTCTGTTGTTGTGCAAATTCACACAACATTCTGTTAAATAAATAGTATCAACAAATACTAAGAGCAAACATGGAATGCTTTTGGTAACCTATAAAAAGGCAAAGTTAACACGCTATGCATTTAATAACCATGTCTACATCCAACAAAACAAAATTCAAAACTACAAATTTAAACCAGTGTGTATGTGTTTATCAACGTGAATACACGATAAACTAAAACAAACAAACAAACAAAATAGCCAAATGTATTCTAAACGTCAAGTATGCACCTGAAAGCCGAATGTAAACAAAAAAAAGCGATAATCATGACATCATGTGGTTAGTTTCTAACAAATCTCATTCTATGAGGCGAATATTGATTGATAGGTAAGCCAAGACAAAGTTGGCGAAATGCTTGTTGTCGATACGAAGTGATTGATTCCTCAGCAGGAAATTTATAAAAATGAAAACAAAACATTTGAAAAGTTATTGGAAAATAAACATTAAACAGGGGTTTTGTAAATATTGTACACCAGAAATCTGGAAAATGATCCTCGTCAGCTAATTTAACAATCACTTGATTCATGGTTAAACCGTACCATGCTTTATGAATCACTTGCGTGGATACATTATTTTCAAAGTCAAAATTTAGCATACAGGATTTACAAAAGTGATGCCCTGGATCATAAACTATGTCATCATCCATAATGATGTCATAAAACATGGTATCAATGCGTACTTTCGTGTTTCTATATTCTGAAGGATAGGCCACACGTTGAGGATTATGAGACATCATCGTGGCATATTCATTGAACGTGGTGTGTTTTGTGACGATAAAACGATCTTCATCATGGCTCATGATTGAATCTGAAAAGTAGTCGTTGCCGTTTACTAAGTGAATAAATAAAAATACTATGTACTATATACACTGTCTGTCCCCTAAGTCAATGGCAAAAATAAAATAAAAAATAAGCAAAACACAAATAAATAACCATCTGTCTGTTGACTTCTTTAGGTTAGGTTAGGAAAAAAACATGTAACAGGTTAAAGAAACAATTTCTGTTCAGATATTTCAAATATATCACCACTCATAACTCTAGCCATAAAGTGAGAGTTTTGTCCTCCGTAAAAGCAGCAGATTATTATTCTTTTGTTCTTGCATGAGACCTACTAAGCCACACCCTAGTGTGGCCTATTAAGCCGCATGCCTACTGAGGGTGAATGGTCACCTTGCCGAAACATGAGGCCTACTAAGCGACAACAATAGTGAGGGTGGCTACTTGTTTGTTTTTTTCCTAACCTAACCTAAATAAGTCAACATGTTTTTAATCTAGCCTGTGCACAGTGAACCATGGAAACGTTGATGCATGGCTCTCTTTATGCGTTGACAGGCAAATAGCACAAGACATACAGTTTATGTACAACTATTTACAGGCATTCACACATCCATGCATACACCCATGCACGCAGGTTAAAAAACAAAAATTATATGATACACTACAATTTTTTATTTTTATTCCGAGGCTCAAGATGGCATCTCGCATTTGATAGCAACCAAACCAAACACTTGCCGTGTTGTACAACAACAATAGCTACAACCACTACTGGTTGTAACCAAATGGGACGCTTGTCATCATATCCTGACACCACTGTCTCTTGTCGTCCAACAAAGCGAGTGTTTGTTTTCGCTGCTTCATTAAAAATAAATCATGATTTTTTGAGAGAATCCTAAACTGACTATGTGCCATGGCTGTGTGGGTCTGAAGGACATGTAAATAATCATCCACACAGAGTTGTTTAACCACATGCTGGCTAATCCCTTTGGCTCGCATAGATTCGCATCGATCCACCTGTCGAAAACTATACATTTTCGGAGCGAGACCTACAAACTCAGTCATCATGGTGTCTGAACACTCATCTTTCATTAAACCAATTTCTTTTTTGTTCAGACGGGGGATATCGAACACGTTCTTCTCACTAAACGAGAACGTGTCAAACCATTTTGGGTTTTGTTTCATAACGACATACGGATCACAGTCACGGATATGGTAAATAAAACTATCCGTGTCTGTATATAACAAGGAAATGGTACCAAATCGCTGTATTGCAAAACCATAATGGAATTTATACATGTGCAATTTTGAAAAATCTAATATGACTTGGCCTAAATAGATAGGCTTATTCATGACCACTTTAGTTTTGGCAAGTTCAATAGTCAGTAGATCATGATCAATAATGTTTAAAGATTTGAAATTTGGTTTTGCAATATATTTTTGAGCCCCCCATCTGCCATGCCATGTATTGACCAACTTAATGTCCCTATACTGCCGTACATTTTCCAAACTCTTGCCATAGATACAATTATTCATCAGTTTAAAAAAATTGATTTGAAATGGCTGAGTGGCACTTTGTCTGTGACTGGTATTTAAATCCATGTATGGTTTCAACCACGGTTTCTGACAAAAAGAAATACCTCTATGGATTTTTTTCAGGGTTAAGCCCTGAGCTAAACATTCTACCAGCATGTCAATATGCAACACATAGTGATTTTTATCATACAAGGTACCCATCAATTTCTTATGATTGCCCTTACTCTCGGGCGGCACCATTTTCTCTATGCAAAAGGGGAAATCACCATGACGCTGTCTGAGATGGGGGGGATAAGCTAAGTCGACATCAAGAACATACCCTACGTCCTGTTGCTTGCTAGCGCTATGCACATTAAAATCTTTAATTTCATCCTCAGACAGCCAGACAAAGTTTCTGTACGGCAGTGGTCGACTCATAGCGTGACCGTATAAATTGTTTACGTCGAAATACATTAGATAGGATTCTGGTTCTTCGGGACAATAATCAGGCATGTAATGATTATTTGCCTTGGCATGTCGCTGATTGAGCGATACGAATCCCCCACGAATCCCTTTTTCCATCATGAGTACCATATCGGGATCCGTCAGTAAATCAAGCTCAATGTGGGTAAATTTGAGGGCGGCGTCCCAACTTAACCCTGGACTGGTATAGTAGTGAGCGGGGTCAAGGCCATAAATCCTGTGACATAGCTGACGAAACGTTTCAAAAACGTCGGTCAACAACAACACGTCTAATTTTAAGTAGTGCATAGCATACTGGCCCATGGTTTCTATGCCAAACACTCGCCAAACATGCTGTGCATGGGCATAGTCTTCTTCACTGATGGTGCTTTGAGTCAATTGAGAAAAGAATTTTTCTCTTGGCGGCAAAGTCGTTTCTTCAAGCACCTCGTAACTTTCCACATAATCGTATGGAAAATGGCCTTTACGAACACACAATTTAAATTGATTTGTATCCGTAAAGTGGGAATGGGTATGTTTCAACTCATCTTGGCTTAAGCCTTTCACAAGACTATCCAGCGAACTAGACATAAACTTGAATGAGTCGAGAAAGCGAATGCTCATGCTTCCTTTTCTCCATGAAAGTGAGGTAAAGCTCTCATGGTTCTTAGCCAAAATGCTGAATTTGCTCATATCTACATGAGCAAATTGTTTTACAATGAAGTGAAGGTCATACCGGGAGAAATTGTGTAAGAAGACAGGGAGGAAGCGAGGTGTAGAGTACTTCAAATTGCATTCGTTATGGGCAGCACCTCTAAAATGCCCTGTCCTGTGGCAGTGGTCTCTTACTTTTTTTTCTCCGCCTAAGATTGGCTTTTCACATATGTGGCAGGTGGTGGCTTGATCATATTCTCTTTGCTGTACGTCATTCATCTGAATTGGTACAGGGTTGTTCAAAATAGTTTCTACTTTGCCTGCTAAAGCCGCCATTTGATCAACAAACCACCGCGCACAATCCTGACCTTTATGACTTACATACTCACATTGTGAATTATCATAGTGACAGACAACATAATAGGCTACAGCAAAAGGCTCATGTTTCTGCACTGGATAGGTTGAGCTTGTATGGGGGCTTGGTTCACATCCCTGAATGGGAACAGTAAGGGCCTCAAAATCAGCGTAAACAGTAAATGGTACCATCTCTTGTTTATTAGTGGCCTTAAATTTTAAGACTGCGTCATTCCCTTCGGGCAAGACTAGCTTTACTGCCGTCTGCCCTTCACAGTCTTCCGTATGTCGTTTCAAAAGTTCATCAGTTGTAAAATACTGAAGGCAGCGCTCACAAATATGTTTCTTACCATCATGATTAGACACTTGGCTGCTCACCAATTTACTTAAATTCTTTATCCAACAGTAATGGCTTTTATCCCCATCAGACAGGAAAAGCAGGTGAATGTGATGTTGCTTTACCTGTTTGGTGGCATACAAGGGGCCCACAATATTGGATCCTTCGATGCCATACACCATGAATGAGAAATTTGGATTATCTTTCTCAAATAAATGAATTTTATCTAGAGGCATGGGAAATGAAACACGCTCGAGATTGAGAGTTTGTTTCATGCGGTTAAACAATTCTTTGTACTTCCCTGGTCTATCACAATTACTGCCCTGACAGGGTTGCAGGCAGCTCACTATACTCCACAAAAAGCAGTAATCGTCTTTGTTGCGTATGTTGATCACTGCCTTTCTGGAAGCGATAAAGCTCGGTGTGGCAATATAGCTACTTCCTGCATTCAATGGATTGTATTTACAAATATTGATTTGCAAATAGGCAATGCTATTGAGGGCCAAGCCACTGGGACCCTCTTGCAACTTATCAAATTTAGTGATAAGCGCTTGAATAGCTTTCTCCTGATACCACGTTTCCAAATTATCGGCTATCAGTACTTTCTCCATTTTTGTACAAAGGTTGAAGGTGTGTTTCTCTTCAACATTATTTTTTATCAATGTAAATTCACATAGTAGTTCGAAGTTTATTTTTAAAGCCTGATGCAATCTTAAGCCTTGTTCACATTCACTCAAAAAAATGGGAAAACATAATTCCACAAAATCTTTAGGCGACAGACAGTGATTCGCATTGTAAATTCGGCCTGAGCATACTCGCGTTTTGAAACATTTGGCCAAAGGCTGCCACACTAACACTTCACTCTCTGATATAGACATGATTATAAAATGGACTAATAAACGTGCAACCCTTACCTTAAAATAGGTTAATCCAAAATCTCCAATTCCAAACGACCACACTTATCGATTTTTACTGACTGGCACACACAATCTCGTTCACAGGTAGACAATGGTTGTAGTAATTTGGGCCCCCAGCAGGAAATGATCACCAACAAAGTTGTTATAGTTTTAATATCAACGACAAGGTTTATCTTGTTTTTTTTGGTTTCCAATGATTTATCTGAAAAACAAACCAATACAATCCGTTATTAGTCATGGTTATATACATTAAACATGTGCATTCATTCATTCATTCATTCATTCATTCATTCATTCATAAGACTTGCTAAAAACAAAAGGTTTCAAGTGTGCACACATAAATAAGACACTCACTCGAAAATAACAAAGTCATTTACAAAGACTCACCTCTTTTTTTTAATATCGAAAGCGTCAAGGTAGTTAAAACCTATTCACTCCATATATATCTTCATTCTAAAACAATAATAAATACACGCCATAAGTATATAAATTTCCGTGAAATAAATGACACGCATTTAACAACAACAACAACAATAAAAGTAATGGAACAACATGTACTCACCATATAATGAATTATAATACTTTCAGCAAATGTGCTCTTTGCCGCCACTGTCACTGTCACTGTCTCTCTCTGTCTGCTTTCCCAGACTTAATGATGTTGTTTTTAAAAATCTGCAACAAACGAAATCCCCCAAAAATACCATCAGTCACTAACTTACTTTTCATGCATACACAAAATAACAATAAAACCAATCATGCCATAATTAACAATAATGAACCTACCTTAGTACAAGTATGGGCGCGGTTCACGTAATATTTTACAAAGAGCATAAGGCACTTGCATCCGTCACCTTCAAAGATGAACACGAGAATGATGAGTCTCTCTTACCCTCAGAACATATATGTCTCCTCAACAAGATGCAAAGTTAACACTTTACTTTTTTTTTGTTCCTACGAGTAGGATGTCATGGAGCGCACAAGTCAGAGCGATTCTCACAAGCTTTTGCAATCTCTGCATGAGTATGCGTGGGAATGCAATGATCAGCTTTTCGACAGAGCTGTATGTCCTTCATCGAGATATCGAGTAACACGTCTGGGTCAGATAACAGCCACCTGCATGCGAACAACAGGCTGTTATCTCTCTCTGCTGCGAGGCACGTACGATGATAAGACCTGTGTCTGTCTGGATCGCCGTGGGCTAGCTTCAATGCTTTCAATTCTCATTGCATTAAACATGTTCTCTCTCTGCGTGTGAGCCCTGACCAGTCAAGACAAATAATAATAATAATAATGCATAAATGTTTTACTAACATCATAGCGCATAACCTAACGTGACTTCAAATCTGGTTTCTTACATTTTTCCCCGTTTTCCTCAACGATCTCGAAAAAAAATAACGGAAACCATCATTTTAGGTTTTCCATACCTACATTCCCGTAAACAGAACGACATAAATACATCGACATGACCATCATAAAAATCGCCTCATTCGTTTTCCAAATAACGCGAAAATGAACAAAAAACACCTTTTCCATAAGAAAACCATGTTTCCAGCTTTTTGCCTTTTTCATATCTATATCCCCGTAAAGAGGACAATGAAACGAAATAAATACTATCACACACGTCATTCTCACGTTTTCGGTTTTCACAATATGAGGGAAAATCACAAAACCCATTTGTGACTAAAAAAAACATGTTTCCAGCTTTTAACCTATTCCATATCTATATCCCCGTAAAGAGCACAACGAGACGAAAACATACTATCACGCACGTCATCATCACGTTATCCGTTTTCCAAAAATCGGCAAAAATGTGAAAAACGCATTTTTCGACCCAAAACCCTAAGTTCACCTTTTCGACACCTACATTCCCGTAAAGAGCACAACGAGACGAAAAAAACGAATCCAAGCACGCTCTCCCAGCATGACCCGTTTTCCAAAAATCGGCAAAAATGTGAAAAACGCATATTTAGACCCAAAACCCTAAGTTTACCTTTTCGACACCGACATTCCCGTAAAGAGCACAACGAGACGAAAAAAACGAATCCAAGCACGCCCTCCTAGCATGACCCGTTTTCCAAAAATCGGCAAAAATGTGAAAAACGCATGTTTTGACCCAAAACCCTAAGTTCACCTTTTCGACACCGACATTCCCGTAAAGTGCACAACGAAACGAAATAAACGAATCCAAGCACGCCCTCCTAGCATGACCCGTTTTCCAAAAATCGACAAAAATGTGAAAAACGCATTTTTTGACCCAAAACCCTAACTTCACCTTTTCGACACCGACATTCCCGTAAAGTGCACAACGAAACGAAATAAACGAATCCAAGCACGCCCTCCTAGCATGGCCCGTTTTCCGAAAATCGACAAAAATGTGAAAAACGCATTTTTTGACCCAAAACCCTAAGTTCACCTTTTCAATACCTACATTCGCGTAAATAGCACCATGAGACGAAAAAAACCAATCCAAGCACGCCCTCCTAGCATGGCCCGTTTTCCGAAAATCGACAAAAATGTGAAAAACGCATTTTTTTACCCAAAACCCTAAGTTCACCTTTTCGATACCTACATTCCCGTAAAGAGCATGACGAGACGAAAAAAACGAATCCAAGCACGCCCTCCTAGCATGGCTCTTTCCATTCCAAGGTCGCAGGGGCTCACCACTTGCTAAGTGAGACAGCTCTGTCACTACCCCACTACTTATGTCTAATGAGATTTAGAGCATAAAAAAGCATAGATGAATTTGTTAAACAAATATATTCATGGAAAGAAGTCAAACTTATATCTTTTGTTAAGAATATGAATATTTACTGATATTTCTTGAAAAGTTGTAATAAAATGTAAAGCTGAATTTAAACACGTGAAAAAGAAAGTTAACAAAGTTAAATCACAGGGTGATCAGAAAGTGAAAAGTACAGAGATTTATTGCAGAAATGGAATTATAAGCACGAGGCGAAGTTATATCAGGATGTAGAGAAGAATGTTAAAGTTAGGAAGTATATGTATTGAAGTGGAAGTTTATAGTTGAATTACCGTGCAAATTAAGGAGATATAAACGTAAAGGAGTTACGTAATTTTACGAAGGGAGGCTGAGGAGTCTCTAAGTTTTTCTAGTATTGATCGCAATGATTGTGAAGTTAAGTGAGTGTATTAAAGGAAGTTTCTGTACAGGGTGTTTAAGAGAGAGAAGGTAATTGTATAATTATGGAAGAGGAGTGTGAGAACGAAGGTTAATGCCGTGCACTTCCAGTATTTATTTATTTATTGGTGCCTTTATTGTGGCGAAGTTAGGGCTCTAGGCCCTCTCTTACACTTAACCAGTATTCACGTTTATCAGAAAATTATTAACACAGTAAAGAATTTCAGAAATTATTTCAGTATTTCATGATAAATAGATAAAGGGTAAAAAGGAACAGTGCTTAGCTTAAAGGTTTGTCACTTATGTTCAATTGATTAAGACGAGTATTTATTACTTTCAACACGATAGTTGCGGTGTATGTTTGGTATTTGATTGTTAAGAAAGTTGAGTAGATGAAAGACTTATTGAAGGAAGAAAATTTAATCTTTTCGACATTATAAAGTATAAAATTTGAGAGATACATAATGAATGTATATATGCACATAGTTCATGAATAATTTTTGATTGGATATGGAACTACGGTTCAGAGTTGAAGCGGACCTGTATAAAGTAGGGCAATACTTAGTATCACGCCGTTTCACATTTCCTTACTATATCAGTGCCACGTGCAAAGTTACTTTTGGAGTGTCAGGGAGACACAATATTCAGAGAGGAAGCCAGTTTTTATACTTGTTTTTAGATTAATAAACGGCTGGCGCTTTTTAGCGACTCATTGTCGTCATCGTCGAAAATAGTACTACGAGGTATAGATACATGCGCTCACTATAGATTAGACCTTATCACCCCTCGAGATTGGAGTTTCTCGATTTGCTCTAAATGTAAATGATAGTAGAAATGTGTACCTTGTCTAGTAGTACTATTTTCTTTACGAATAATATTTATCCTGTATGTTCCTGAAATTCCCAATTTTACTTAGTAGGCATGGTAAGTTTGTGAGCTGGGTAACTTATATGTCTGCAATCCTTTATCGAGCTGTGGATATAAGTACTGATGGGTTTCTTCGGGCGCAGTACTGTAGGTAGAATTCTACGTGGTCAACATTTGGGACTAGGAGGGAGTGACAATCTTCTTACGAAGTTAGTATGTAATTTCTCTGAGGACATTAGGACTGCAGTGTGCGTGCAGGAAAAAGTCGCTATTGCAGGCATAGAGAGGTCACTTGGGAGATTAGGTACCTTGAGAAAAACAGGTAGGCAACGTCAGAGAAATGGGGGTAATCAAAGGGAAGGAAATTATAATCAGGGGAGAGAGAAGAACTGGGATCCAGGTAGAGGAGATAGGTACATGTGGTATGAAGATCATGGGAGAGGAAGAAATAACAATGAGTGTCAGGGATACGGGAAAAACAATCAACCGGGGAACAGACCACGTGAGGTAGAGCAGGCAAATAGGGGGCGTGGCATGGAAAGGCAGGTTGAGAGAAGCAATAGGCCAGGAAGTTTAAACATCGTCAGGACTCACTATATGGAGCAGGGGGAGAGTTCTTGCATAGTATTCCTGCTCATGCTCTGGAAGAAAAACATAATTTAGAGTATAATGTCAATGTAGGATCTGATAGGTTAGGAGACCAGAGCTGTAGATTAGATTACAGTAAGGCGCTAGTGAAGTTTGGGTGGAGTGAGCAACAGGATTGGGTTAGGTTAGATTATCAGGTTGGTGGTAGAGATTTTGTTAGTGTCGTTGGATGCATTCAGGTGATTAAAGAGGTTTCTGAGGAGAAAGAATTAGGTGTCGGCATGGTATCAAGTTGTATTTTGGTCATGAGAGATGATCATGTGATGAGTGATGTTGATCACTGTTGTTTCTGGATCATGGGAGATGATCATGTTTGAGTGATATGGATCACTGTTGTTTCTGGGTCATGGGAGATGATCGTGAGGTGAGTGATGATGATCACTGAGTGGAGGCAGTTGTTAAAGATACCATGTTGGACGAGGGTCAGAAGTCAGAGGTGTTTGACGTTCTGAGGGAACACAGGGTGGTGTTCTCGGAGAAACCTGGATGTACTCACGGCTACGGGCAGAGTTTTGACATCGCAGATAGGTCTAGCTTGAGCGGTCCTAGGTACCCTATAGCTCATTCTCACATGGAGGTTGTTGTTGAGGTGATTGGTCAGATGCTGTATGAGGCTATATTTGAGATTAGTAACAGTCAGTCTGTTAGTCTTCTGGTGGTGACCATGCGGGATGGTACCATTAGGTTATTTTTGGAGGGCGTGGCAGTTAGCAGTTTGCAGGAAGGATTTCTTTTTGTGTGTCTCGCAGTATTTTGGGATTTTCAACAGGGGAATCTGTACCCTAATAGATTAAATAAATTGATAATTATTGTGGTAGTAGGTAAGATACTTTTGAAACAGCAGGGAAGAGAGGGGGTAAAAATTGAGATAGGTGATCTGGTGTTGTTGCGAGCTGAGCATCTGCTGTCGGTAGAGCAGAGTTGCATTCATGAGGTTTTTCATTCCGGTCCATTTGCTATAGACCGCAGGGTAGGTGCATGTGCCTACAGCTTGAATACCAACGATGACAAGGTCCTAGGTACATATAACGTTGCTTACCTCAAGCTATATGTCACCTAGAGATCTTGCTCACGATGACAAGACAGGAGTACTAGTGTATTTGTGTGAGGGACAAGGATAAATCTATAGCCTTGTAGTTTAGAGATTGATCCTTGTGGGGGCGTTTGTAACCGAATTTATTCAGTTACAGTAGCTCACCCTCGGGTTTTGCTTCGTGCATTTAGTTTGGGGTATTTTATTCGTATCTTATTATATTGGGTTAAAGTGGGGTTGCAGAGGTGATTTTTATTGTGCCTGTGTGATTTTTGTGGACGGATTCACCTTTGGATGGTCCGGACCACCTAGGATCACTGTTTATTAACTATCGGTTTTTGGATATTTGATATTATAAAATACGGGGTTTTGCGATTTATTACGTTTTGGGAATAAGGATATAAGACTGTATTAAGTTGAAGCATTATTTCATTTTGGTTTGGGGTCAATTGCTTTATTTTGACCTAGTAATGTTAAATGTTAGATTCGTGGCTGTACTATAAAGGTACAATGAATTGATATTTTCGAGTGCTGGATATGTGACATACCCGGAAAAGACAGGCAGTAATTCGGCTTGTGTGGGATTACCTAGGCTATTTATGGCATGAACTCCCATGAACCTCGTGTAAAACTACTGTGTGACGTCAGTGTGGATTTCGACTGTCTGATGTCCATGTGTTGACACGGATGTTCCGCCAGGAGCGGGCCACGCACAAATTAGTTCCGGCAGAAACTTTGGGGTTATGTAGCCTTACGCCAGTGCATATAATGGCGTGTCTGGCGTTCAGAGCTCGTCTTATTGCTTTATCGGCAGAACACTGATCTACTAACGCCCAGGGTAGTTTTACGTGACATGGTTTCCGTAACGAACAGTTAGAGATCGTCTTCTTGCTTTTACAGCGAAAGTCCGTTGTCTACTTGCAATTTTAGTATCGTAATACGAACGAGCAGTTACTAATTTTTAGCTATCCACTGAGCTCTTACGGGCTATTGGAGGCTACGTACATTTCATGGGTCCATCCATAACATGGGCTGTCGGTAATAACTTACCACGCCTAAAAGGATGATCAGTCGTAAACATTTCATCGAAGTCATGCGAGAATGGAGACGTGAACGAGCAGTTCGAGAAGTAAGAAAGTGGAGTGAACCAGTCTAACGTGTGTAGATATTTTGTGTACGGACGGTACAGTTTATATACGTAGCTGGCTGTTATGGCCGTAAGTGTTTTCCTGCTCTTAGAGCCTAAATTCAGTGGCAAGGTACTGTATTACGAGTGTATGAAGGGTATTTTGTGTTGTATATTATGTATATATGTGTATAGTACAGCCAATAGATTATCTCTTTAAAATGCATGTGTGTTTATATTCCTGTCTTGCATGAACCTGGTACATCAGCAAACGCATGCCAAATGCCCCACACCCGGGATAAGGGGTAACAGTTATGTACCGTATTTTATCCTATTTTATTCAGGAAGACCCATATGGTCGACCTTGGCGCCCATTCAAAGTCGGGAGTAATGTTAAAATCACTTGTGGCCTGTATTTAAAGGCAGTAAATTCTGTAGGTTTGTGGTAATGAGGGTAGTTAATTGTAAATCAACTCTAGAGAGTATGGGAGTGTGTTTCAAATATTGTGGGAATAAAAAAAATACGAACCTTACGGTAGTCGCTTATGATGTGTAACATCTGACATAGAAGAAACCTCTCGTGAAATTGTTGGGGTGTAAGGGGTAGGAATATTCCTACTCAAATGTCAACCACACCTGCTCGTGGTGCACCCTGCTATAGACTGACGAGGCTCTGACGACCGAGTGACTCCCGGGATAAGGAGTTCCCCTCCATTATATCAACGGCTTCCTTGGAAGGTGGACGAGTATGTGGAGGTTAGGGCACTCTCATGCCCTTGAGGTGGGAAACTACCTCTAAAGGCGGATGAACCAAAATGGTCAACGGCATAGAATAAGTCCTCAACGGCGGACCAGGCGTACGGGCGACTAGTACAGCCCCAACGGCTGGGAAGGCGGATGAAGGCTGCAGCAGGTTCGGAACCTCTAGTCGTCGTAGTTACTATGCCACTAATTAGAGGCTCTGTATCTGTCAAGGATCGTGTGATTGTTGATGTGCAGCAGCATTCCCACGTAAAAAGATATCACGCACAGGCGTCTTCTGAAGGAAATAACATCTCTTCTTGCACGACTGCAACCCCTGCGGCGATCGGGGAGTTGTGACGGGAGCAGGATTGTGTTATCTGGGAGCTTCTAGTGACTAACCGGCACGTAGGCGGCGGATGTGTGATCTTCGCTTTGCTCGAGGATGGGCTGTAGAGCAATTCGTATGCTGCATTCGTGACTAAGCAGGCCTATTTAGGATCCGCTCTGCTTACCCTGAATGGGGAGGGAGCTATAAAAGGTGCTCTAAACATAGCCAGCCTAAATACTACCTGACTGGATAGCCGCGTCCAGAGGGTACACCATATGCGGTCGAAACAAAATAAATATGAATTTTGCCACCTGGAACATCCGCACTCTAATGGACACTAACACAGAAAACCGACCACAAAGACGAACAGCAATTGTTGCTCGTGAACTGAGGAGGTTTAGCATTGATATTGCTGCACTCAGTGAAACGAGACTCGCAAATGAAGGACAATTGAAGGAACATGGAGGAGGCTACACCTTCTTCCGGAAGGGGAAAGAGGCTAATGAACCACGTATTCATGGAGTTGGTTTTGCCATTAAGAATGAACTCGTTGATCATCTTGAGCTTCCATTTGGTGTAAATGAAAGGCTTATGACCCTACGCCTCAAGCTCAGTAATTATCAAAGAGCAACTATAATAAGCACATATGCTCCAACTCTCACTTCTGAAGAGGACCAAAAGGAAGAATTCTACTCCCAACTCGATGAGCTTTTGAAAAATTTACCACAGTCTGATAAGATCATTCTCCCCGGGGATTTCAATGCCCGTGTTGGAAGGGACTCAACACTGTGGACAGGTGTAATTGGGAAGGAAGGTGTTGGTAACAGCAATCATAATGGGACTCTTCTCCTATCTAAATGTTCTGAATTTAACCTTGTCATTACAAATACACTCTTCCGACAGGACAAATTTAAGACATCATGGCAACATCCAAGATCAAAACATTGGCACCTAATTGATTATGTGATATTGCGTGCCCGAGATCAGCGTGATGTACTCATCACAAGAGCTCTGACAAGTGCTGATGACTGTTCGACTGATCCGATCTGTTATAGCTCTGCGAATTCCCCAGAAATGTAAAAAGCAGGGAAAGCTCGTAAGACATAAGGTCAATACCGAACTTCTTAAAGATGATAATGTTAAATCAAAGTTACATAAACTACTTGGTGAAAGGCTGCCTGATGATTATCCAGAAAATATAGAAGAACACTGGCAAATGTTCAAGTCAGCAGTACTCTCAGCCTGCGAAGAGTCAGCTGGTTTTGCTAAGAAAAAGCATCAAGACTGGTTTGATGAGAATCACCAAGAAATTCAATTTCTTATAGATGAGAAGAGGAAAGTGCTCAATGCATGGAAAAATAACCCTAAATCTGCATCCAAAAAACAACTTTATCAAGATGCCAAGGCTGAAGTCCAAAAGAGAACTCGAGCCATGAAAAACCTTTGGTGGGTATCTAAATCACATGAAATGGAGTATCTAGCTGAGACCAACAATACACATGCTTTCTTCAGTGCAACAAAAGTAGTCTATGGACCATCCCGTCACACCGTAAATCCTCTAAAATCAAAAGATCATACTGAACTTCTCCGAGACACTTGTTCAATCAACTCCTGCTGGAGGGAACATTTTGACGAACTACTGAACAGGGATACCCACGTCAATGATAACATTTTAAGCAAAATTCCTCAGAGACCAGTACAAACTCAGCTTGATGAAGGTCCCTCCCTACTAGAAGTTGAAATTGCTATTAATCAACTCAAGAATAATAAGGCAGCAGGCATAGATGGGATTCCAGATGAACTATTTAAAGATGGGGGCACTGTACTAGTTCACCACACTCACAAGCTCGTTGACAAGATATGGAAAACAGAAACGATCCCAGATGATCTCAGAGATGCCTTGATAGTAGTAATCTTTAAAAAGGGTGACAGAGCTCAATGTGGAAACTATCGTGGAATATCCCTGCTTTCTGTAGCTGGAAAAATTCTTGCCAGAATCCTGTCCAATCGTCTTAAACCTTTGGCTGAAGAATCACTACCTGAAACCCAATGTGGATTTAGACCCAATCGAGGAACAACTGATGTGATCTTCTGTGCTAGACAGATGCAAGAAAAATGTAGGGAACAAGATCGCCCTCTTTATATGGTCTTCATTGATATCGTCAAGGCTTTCGATTCAGTCAATAGAGAAGCTCTTTGGAAAATCCTAGCTCGAATTGGATGTCCTCCAAAATTCATTCAGATCATTAGAATACTCCATGATAATATGAAGGGCTCAGTTCTAAACAGCAATGGGCCTGGAGAACCCTTTAAGATCACAACAGGTGTCGGATGTGTGATCGCCCCAACATTATTCTCAATTTTTGTTGGTGCTATGCTTCACCTGATCAAAGAAAAAGTTCCGCATGGTGTAGATATTGAATACAGGACTGACGGAGGATTATTCAATCTTAGCAGACTGCGAGCAAAGACAAAGGTATCGACAGGTTCCGTTCTCGAACTCCAATATGCTGACGACAATGTTATATTGGCAAACTCGCTAGACGATCTTGAGGCTGCTCTGAATGCGTTTAATGACGCGTATAAGTGCATAGGTCTGGAAATAAACACCAGTAAAACGCAAATTATCCATCAACCTGCTACGTCCAACTGTAATGCTGCTGGTTTTCCCATTATGATCAACGGGGACAACTTAAAATACATTGAACACTTCCCTTACCTGGGCAGTCATCTCTCAGCAAATGCTAACATTGATGCTGAAATCCAATATCGCCTTAAATGTGCCAGTGCAGCGTTTGAGCGTCTACGAAAAAGGGTGTTTGACAACCATGACATCAGTACTCCAACCAAATTGCATGTGTACCAAGCTGTTGTAGTACCTTCTCTGCTCTATGGTTGCGAAACCTGGACTACCTACAGAAGGCACTTAAAGTGTTTGGAAAAGTACCATCAGCGTTGCATCAGGAGAATTCTTGGAGTTAAGTGGCAGGACCGACGCACCAACATCAGTGTCCTGGAGGAAGCGAATACTACCAGCATTGAGGCTATGATATTAAAGCATCAGCTTCGATGGGCAGGACATGTTGTTCGCATGCCTGAACGACGTCTTCCAAAACAAATCATGTACTGCCAGTTGCGGATTGGACAGAGAAAGCAAGGAGGGCAACGGAAACGCTTCAAAGACGTCCTAAAATACAATTTAAACAAATGTCAAATCAACACGGATAAATGGGAGACTACAGCATCAAATCGTCAGGTATGGCGTCGCTTCGTCCACCAAGGTCCACTATGTTTCGAACAACATCGACGAAGCCGTGAGACTGAGAAGTACAATGCGAGGAAAGAGCGTGAGGTTTATAGGAGGATCAACCCACAAGAGCCAGTGGTTGCTCCGAACAACGTGTGTCGCTACTGTGGGCGAGTTTGTGTTTCCAGGATTGGACTATATAGTCATCTAAGAACTCACCTTTAGAAGACAATCTTACTCGAGAACAAGTGATAGCCTATTATTATTACACCGGTATCTTATACTATTATTGGCACAAATATTAATCTATTGTTAAATGGAGTGTTTTACAGATATTAGATTTTATTAGATGATTTGTAGCTTCCACCAGCACTAGCCTAAATAAAGAATACGATATGGATCAACTAGATTAATAGACCCGACAACGCTCATAACCTTAAATTCCTTATTAACAGGACCGCTTCATTCACAGACCAACACGTAATTTCATATGGATTCTGTTAAAATGAGTCATATTGATATGATAAATATCGTTTAAAATGATAATCTGGTTGCAAAAATACGTACTCCGTCCGGGATTCGAACCCAAGATCTCTAGATCCACAGTCATAAGCACTAACCCCACGCCTATTTCGACTACGCAAAGTTTGTGCTCAAGATGGTGCCTTATTTCCACGTTCCAATAATACTGCATTACGGAATTAAGTTTCATTTATATTTTGATTGTTTCGATGATGTTCCTGCGTGAAATTGAGTTTAAAATGCCTAATGAATAGGCCCTCTTGTGAGTAAAGAGAATGTATTCAATATTAGTTCATGAAGGCTTGCTCAACTCTCGTATAACCACAACGATTATATTATATTGATGACTGCATTACCGTTATGAGGGCTAATATTTGAATAGCCATTGTGCAGAAACATAATACCGGCAATGCCGACTACTTACAAGGTTTGATATTAAGGCATTTTACCATTTAAATACTGATACGAAGACTTCGAACATGTACCATGTCATTTGTTTCAATCACTTGACACCAGAGTTCGCATGAGCGTTTTCCGTTCAGTATGTCTATACATTCCACATGGTCGAGAGTACGTCATGGTATCGATTTCCGACACCGCGCGCTCATTGTTTCTCGTACCACTGCCATCTGGGTCTTACCACTGCCCGCTGGATCGATCGATCGAGTTGGCAGTGCATCTTTTATTTCCGTTCGTTCCACCACTGCCTGCTAGTACACTTCCGTTCGATCGATCGGGCAGTGCATACTTCCATTTTCCACCACTGCCAGCTAGTACTCTTCCGTTCGATTGATCGAGCGGGCAGTGCATACTTCCGTTTTCCACCACTGTCAGCTAGTACACTTCCGTTCGATCGATCGAGCGGGCAATGCATACTTCCGATCGATCCACCACTGCCAGCCCGATCGTTCTGATCCACTTCCGTCCCCAATTTTCAAAATCACTCCCACAAAACTAACCAGCAACCGAGCGGAAAGATGTTACACATCAATAAAAAATGTTGGTATTATTTGATATCATTTGCCTGGAGTCGACCACCATCTCTCCGCAGATCCACACTGCCGATAATCACCTCTGAAGTTTGTTTTGTCTACAGCAGTATAAATATCTCGCAAGCAAATATTTCAGGTGTCAATTTTTGACTGCGAAACTATACAAATACTCAGTTTCAGTACTTTGCAATTAGAAATAAGTGCAACTCTTAACACAATTTATGGCATTTTTAATATTATTTTACAACAACGATTCATTTGAATGATCCCATTTTCAGCCTATTTTCGTTTTATGAAAGAAAAAAAAAGGCTTATGAGATCACCTTTTGTCCGTGTGTGTGTGTGTGTGTGAGTCCCCTAATAACTTCTAAATATCTGGAGCGATTACAATGAAACTCAGTAAGATCATAGCACTATTCTGGCCGACCCCGACCGTGCGGTTCAAATTTTATTGTCTCTCACCAATCAAACATGGCGCTGTGATAAATATTTTACCAGCATTCAGTATCTCCGAAACTATTACAGATATCGCCCTGAAATCGTGTACGGTGATAAAGGGCACTACTAGAAGTTCACCTATGAGACTTTAAAAAACCTGGTGACTACAAAACCAACATGGCGGCCAAGCAAATTTGAGACTTTTAAATAGCCTTTTCTCGCGATTTAACAATCCGAACGTAATGAAACTTGGTACATCGAATATTTATACACATTGTAATGCACTTGAGTCTAATTTAGTTCAATTGTTTACATAACCTCAAAATGGCGGCTGTGCGAAATATTTCACTGACATTCAATACCTCCAAAACTATTGCAGATATCACCCTGAAATTGTGTACGGTGATAAAGGGTACTGATACAAGTTTATCTATGTAACTTTCATGAACCTGTAAAGCACAAAACGAACATGGCGGCACATTTTTATAGACTTTTCTCGTGATTTAACTCTTTGAGCGCAGTGGTACAGTAAATGATTTTACATATTGTAATGCACTGCCATCTAATTTAGTTCAATTGTTTACATAACCTCAAGATGGCGGCTGTGCGAAATTTTAAAATTAAGTTTTTATTTCTTGTGTCGTAATCATGCGATCGAAGTGAAAGTTTAAATAAAGAACCTAGGCAATAATTGTCCTTGAATAGAACAACTCTATGGCCTATACATGTAACAATCCAAAATGGCGAGCATCCAAAATATTTCAATTACCTTTGCATAATGAAGCCAGCTTCATATTCCTCCAAATAGTCAGTAACATGATAATTAGCATTGCATAGATTGAAGTGAGCTTGAAAATAAAGGACAATAATTGGTAAAATATTTTCAAACTTAGAATTGCCATCTACTTTAGTTCTATGTCCCCAAATAAACTATGCAATGCAAAACCTATGGACATCTGCCAATAGCTTGCCTTGTTCCATCATCATTCCCACCTGTTTCAATTTGCACTCTTTTAAAATGAATTTATTCTTTTTGTGCCTATGATTACATAGTTACCAATAGTGATACAAGATGACACGTTGTACCCGATACCTAGTTTAGGCGATCGGCTACGCCAGCAGACATTAAGCTGTAGTTGAGGTTTTGAAAAGAATTAGGAAAAGATAGCGCACCGATCGCGTCAAGAAGAATGCCAAGATGACGTAGGAGGTCTAGAATCAAGGAGGCACTGAGATCTGTAAGAAGATGGAATTATGGATAGAGATGTGAAGCTTTATTGAGAGATATTTATGGAAGTATAGCAATTAAACATCTTAGAAGAGGATATATAACATGCATTATATGTGGAAATAATTTTATGGAAGTAAGTTATTTTATAACAGAACAGCCGAGATGATCTGGGTTCGAGACTATGATCATGACGTGAGAGCACAGTGGTGGGAGAATACGCCACGTGCCTGCGCCGAGCACATAAGCAAGAACACAGTGCTAGCGAGTTCAGTTGGGCTCAGTTAGTCGAGCAGGTAAGAGCAGCTCTATAGCGCAGCGAGACGCACATTGAAGGTCACGTAACATACAGAAACTGTCACGGCAGAAGTGTAGGCGACAGTTCCTGCATCGCCGAGCAGCGAAGGCCGAGCGGGTCATTGATCCAGGCGGGCTGGCCGAGGAAGCAATTACAGACGGCCGGGGTATGTCAGAACCGCACTGCTAGTAGTTGAAGACTTTATTTCAAGCTTCATTTCAAACGAAGTTTGAACATAGCTTTTACGAATAACTTCATGACTATGCTACCGGGTGAGTTAGCCGTGGTGGTTACGGCTTGCCTGATGGCAGTCGCTCACATCCGGGAGGCGAGGAGGTTCGAATCCCCCCGCCGGCAACCTTGAAGATGGTCTTCTGTGGTTTCCCATCTTCCTTCCAGGCAAATGCCGGGGTTGGTCCCTAACTATAGGCCACAGCCGCTACCTTCCAACTCCTCGTCCTTACAATCCAACTTCCCTCCTTCCCTCCCCAACGGTACTTGTAGCTCACCCATTGGGTGTCCGTCTCGAAGCAGCTACAAAACTGGCGAGCCGAACATGTCCTCGGACACTCCCGGCACTAAAAGCCATACGCTAAAAAAAAAAAAAAATTACTATGCTTTTATATAACGCATTCGAAGCCACTTTAACTATATCAAGTAAACGGAATGTTGTTAGCATAGGCACCGATGAACATTAGATCGTGCATTAATAAGATTTATTTATTATGCCGTTTTCATGAATTACCAATTACAGACAGATACAGGGTGTTTCGTAATCTTGAACACTCTCAAGTAAAATTTTATTTTACTCAAGTGGGACTTAGCAGTCATTTGAGATTGAACTTACAATACTCAAACTGAACATTTAACGGAACAGTGGCGTATCTTAGAAGAGGAGTAGGGGGTCCGCTGTTTCCATGAACATTTTCGAGAAGGAGTTGGACAATATCCGCTATGGGTAATTCGAGGTTCAACATGTCCGAGTAAACGCGAATAGAGACAAGATGGCACCGCAGAGCGATGGATTCGATTCCTGACGAGAGGAGTCCACCAGCTGATTCATTTGGGATTTCGAATGCGATCGTCATTTCATGGATGGAATGCTATGCACGCCGATCTTTTGAGAAATTCTTTATGTAGGGAAAATCGACGATCTTGGAAATTTATTTACAGCTGATTATGAAAGGTACTGTAAGAGTCATAACTACCTGATACGATTATTTTCATGAATACTGGGCACACATGTATATTTTTCTAATAGGAGTGATTTGATTATTAAGACATGGTTTGAATTTATATACTTCGAATTTGCTAGAATATGGAGTGACCATATGATATGGCAGGCATCATTATACGAAATTCTCACCATTGTTTGGCTTTATTAAGCAGATGTTTGGTCTTTTAGACATTTTTCCAGCTAGGATATTTTTCATGAATAGTTTTTTTGAGTAACGAGTATTTCGAACTCGTGATCTGCAATTGATTATCAAAAATTACTTCGTCAGTTCATTGCATACTAGCGAGTGTGTATTATTCATCAGTAGGGATTTTTTCCATTGGATTGTTTGGAGATATTAAGAAGTTATTCACTTTAGTGAATGAACACCGCTTTTATATGACAACTAGAAACTTGTTGATTCCTATCTGGTACATTCACTCATATAGACTACGAGATGGGGTCCTTCGTATTTATACGATTGTATGGTGGCTACTCATCTTACCCATCGTTCAGGGAACTATCATCCAAGTCGACGGGGCGAGGTCTTTCGTATTTATACGACTGTACGGTGGTTACACATCTTACTCGCCATTGAGGGACTCATTTTTATCATCCGAATGTACATAAGGATTGTAAGTGAATCAAACAAGGAACTACTAGTCACATATCAGTCGAAATTTTGTTAAATAAAGTAACGATAAATGTCAACAGGATTGCATTTAGTAATTCTTGTTTGCCAATCCAATATTTTGTTGCTATACTCTTTTGAGAGTAATTTCAGTTTAACAGCTGTTACAGCTGATGCTTTCGATGATTTTTTTTTATAATTGTGTTTGATACCTTTGAGAAGGATTTAAAGTAATTGAATCTTGTAAGATTAATCATTAATGGTCATAATTATTTTAAGGCAGATCAGTATTGCAGATTTTGATATGAGATTATAGCACATTGGTGTTTTTCTGTGATGTGAGTTATGAAGAATTGTAAGAGAATTTATGCTATTTGAAAGCAGATATTAAATTACTGAAGTAATATTTTTCCAATTGTTTAAGAAGTTGTCTAGATGTGATCAGAGTAATTACAGTTATTGGAGATTGTGTGCGTTGATAATTTGAAGCCAGTTATATATTTTTTGTAGATCATGCAACATAGTGAAGTGGAGTTTGTGATAGGCATTTTGTGGAATTTGCCATGTGATAGTTGCAACGTTGATAATGTATTTTGAGGCAGACATGAGGTCGTCGTACCCAGTCTAGCGTAATTGTTGAGATTCATGCTGTATGTGCTGAATATTTATGGAGTTTTGTGGAGCAATTCTTGTAGTCAAATGTGATATTTGAAGTATTGAAGAAATGTAATGTCGTTGTGGATAGTTTGATCCAACGTGATGTCGTGGAGGCAATAATATTTTTTGGCATGATAAATTAAATACGAGATATAACTTGGAAGTGATAAAACTGTAAGACAACGTTCTATAAACCTTATTAAACAATTTGTTAGGAAATTAAACAAATAAATGAAGTTGATAATACAAGATTTTCTGAAAATAATAATTAACGAAATAATAATCTGAGATTTAAGCATATTAACGATCTGACCTAATGAAATAAAAATCAGAATGACTAGATGAAATAATGAAATCTAAATAACCAGATGATTGAAATTTAAATAAGTTGATAAATTAAATTTTTGAATAAATCGATGAATTAAATAGATGGATGAATTAAAGATTGAATAAATAAACTGATTGAAATAAATTAATCGACGATTGTAATGATAATGAATAACTGAATTAGAAGGTGATAATTAATTAAAGAAGCTGATGATTAATGAATTTATATGGAATTAAATAAATTTAATTGAGAGATAATTTGAAGGAATTGCAACTTGAGTTGAGAATTTAAATGATGTAATGGTGATGAATTAATGATTCTGACAGGATATGTAGAATTTTGAAGTGAGAATTAATGTGAGAAATATTTAATTTTGATGACGACGATAATGATGACCAATGAGAATTTGAATTTTCTGTAATTCACAGATAAGTGATAGTTAATGACGATGTAAATAGTGTAAATCAATTATTCGATATTTAGGAGCATTTGATTAACATGTTCAACATTCAAATTATGCCATGCAAACCATAATTTACGTGATATTTAATATGTGTGATTATTATATGTGTATGTTTAGACAGATTAATAACATTTTTTAAATCCACATTGATGTTCAATTAAAGAGAAATTAGGTCTCAGGTTTCACAAATGTCAGTGACGAAAGACATAGTGCTACAGTGATCCTGAGAACCCAAGAGAACTTTATAAATTTTTCTTGTTATGTGGATAAAATTAATTTTGGAATAGAAAGGAGATGGTTCGATTTTTGGACAATGACAATTTAACTTTGGCATTCGACCATACTCTTAGGTAGGAATTATATTTAAAATGTCTGTCTGACTATCAAAGTAAAATAAATTTGTTTTTATCTTAGTTGTGATCTGATGATGGTGTGATGTTCCTTTTTCTTTCCTTGTTTTGAGTAAGGCTTATCCGGAAAGGAAGTGGTTTGCTAGGAATTCAGTTGATGGCGCCCATTTATATTTGAATTATTTTTATTAACTTAAGCCCGTAACGACCCTCGAGATACTTTGTCTCGTGATACCCACTGCTTTTTCGATAACTCAGCTGAATTTCCGACACATTCCTTATTTGACTAGAGGTTCATTTAACTCCGCTCTGTCCTGGAACTCCAGGAATGCGATGTTATAGCAGATGGGTCATCGCATCCCCAGGACGAACGTGTACAACGTGATGTGGTTAATTTTGGTTATATCTTTCAGAACTACCAGCCAAGACTGTAATTATTATTACTGTAGATACTATTTTGTTGAATTGGGTGATAGGTGGATTAAGAGATCCACTGCTCGCCTTACTTGAAGCCCTTTCTGGGACATAATGACCATAACCACTCTCTTTCCAATCCCAGACCCCCAATCATAAATACATCAGCACAAATATCACAATAACATCCTATAAGTAGGGATAGGAAAAATTCGCGATTGCGAATTTTTAAAAGTAATACACAGGTGATAATGTGTTATATAAACCCTAAAAGTGGCGAAAATAAATGTTTTTGAGCTCGCGAATTTCGCATGAAACGCGAATTTCGCATGAAAATGCGAATTTTATCTTTTAGGTAGATTTCATTAGAAAGCTAACTATTGCAATGAGTACCATGTTTCGACTTCCGGAAAATTTCGGCATATCTTCGCGTTTCACATCCCCCAAAACCACCGTCAGATCAGTTTATTGTGGACACGATAACTGCCGTAATTTTGCACCAATCACTTTGAATTTTTTTACATAACATGTATCCCTATAAGATCTCGGTCGAGTTCGTTAATGGGCAAAATTGGTCGAAGGGGGTGAAAATGGGGGGGCCTTTTTTCGAAAAAGTGAAATTTCCCTATAATTCTCTTAATACGTGAAATATCGAATCCATTCAAAGTTCGTAATATGTGTCGGATAAGTGCCAAAAATTTATGTCAAATAAGTTTTTTGATAGCACCAACCATTCACCAAAGGGGTGGAAAAAAGTGGGTTTTTCGGGAAACATTAATCATATCTCTCTTAATAGGCACAATATCAAAACCGTACAAAATGGAAAATATTCCCCTAATAATTACCTAAAACTTTTGTCTGAAAGAATTTTTAATATGACCCACCATTACGCCAAGGGATGAGAAAAATGATTTCGGAATTTTTAAAAATGCCAAGTGCCATCGGAGGTTACCATAACAACGCTTCTAAATAGGGATGTAGCGGGAGAAAGTTCGCGCCAGATAGCGCTCGTGTAGTACTGGGTAAGCGCATGGCGATCGTTTTATGTTTCTCCCAGTCAGCTGCGAGGAATCTATAAATTGTGACCGAGTTTTCTAAGCTAAAGTAAATTATATCTTCTCTAATTATACTCCAAGACTAAATTATTTAATTCTATAGGTATATCTCCTAATATATTATGGACGATTTTCAGCGTTTAAGCGTTAAACAGCTGTAAAATGAGCTACGGACTAGAGGCACTAAAACTAGCGGGAGGAAGGAAGAATAGCCTACAGCGGTAATAACAAAATTCTAACACGCTTTATTATTCAAATAATGAATATGAGTCAGCATGCTTTCTCCTAAAGATTACAATTACTAGAGCATTTTAGGCCTATATTCATAAATATATCTCCATAAGACTTAAATCATAAATAGGGATTTAAATATTCACTTGCTCCCACTGCTTACAGACTTCGATTCATGTATTTTTTTAGGTTGATAGCTTAAATGAAACGGTCTGTTTTAAGGTAAACATAATCAAAGAAAGTTGATACCGGTAGTGTGTAGCTCGAAAATGCATCGCAACGTTTGGTTCTTATGTAATTTTGTCAATTTCTCAATAAGAATCGTTCCCTTACCCCTGGGAAAGGACTTGGGGGTACAGTTTTTTAAAAGTTTGAGAATCCCTGCTTTAGGGCCACGAACTGTTTCCATTCATCTGACTATGTCTCAAGAATGTAGAAGTCAGTCGCTACCACATTCTCCGTCGGGCAGATGGAAGTTGACGATTAATTCTGATTTCAAGAAACCAACCATAATACGTTTGTGACTGTTAATGTTGCGACATTTATTCTTGAAGTATTTGACCGAGTATTGATGTCTTTGAAAATGGGAGTCCAAAATGTTACTTTCATTTCTTCGTGTATATTGCGATTTCTTCCCGTACTTCAATGGAGATGATTTCTCTAGATTCCGATATTGTAGGCTTATCGTGATAATCCGGCAATTTTCTTGTGTATGGCCTCTTCCTAAATAATTATTTTTGTTGTGTTTGTGGTCCACGAAAAAAGCGATGGAACTGCGCCCGGTTTTAATCTTGCTCTCTCACCTTCAAATACAAACGCATAAATTCAGTGGTTGTTATCGAAATGTCTAATCAGTTTATAGGTACAAAATAGGAATTATTTCTCTTTGTAAGTCACACTTATCCAGCACAGTTTTTGTGAAGTCATCGGGTTGTAAATTATGGAATCACACTTTAATATATTCGGTCAGATTTTTCTCACCGAAATTTTTCCTTCTAATAGCATGTGACCATTTCTTCCTGATTTCTTTATTTTGTGGAAATTGGTAAAACGAAAACGGGCTTCCCTGATTTTTGCAAAGAGGAACACTGCAATAGCTCGGCATAGTCACGAAAATAACAATTTAAACAACTTAAATTCGTACATATTAGCGGCATGAGAACACAGGAGACAAATGAAGAGCGCCTTGCGCTTACCCAGTGCAACAGCAGTGCGCTCTATCGGTGCTAGTTCTATACATCCCTATTGATGAGGGATGATCTATCAGAGGTTGCCAAGACAACACCATTGACTAGATCACATTCATTTTTAGCCTACTTTTCACACTTGTCAAAATGAGGAAAAAGTAGACATGAGATATATCCGGGAAAATGTGTCTGTCCTTCTGTCTGTCTGTGCCCCCCCTATCAACTCATAAACGGCTGCAGCAATCGAAACCAAATTTAGTATGAGTAAAGATGTATACCGGAATATCTCAGGCCCATATTTGAAAAAGATGCCAGTGCTACCAACAGCTAAAAAAACTCACTAGAAATTTGAGCTCCATGTTGGATATCTTGGAAGGTATACATGGGAGCTATTCTAAAATTGGCACACATGTAGATAATACTATTTCAGTTTAATTTCCAGGTGGCTATACATGACAGCGTTGCCAAAATAATTTTAAGCCTTCTGATAAGTCCAATTTTTAAATACATATAACTTCTACACTATCAATTGGATTTCAACCAAATTTTGTATGTAATATGTGTACATAAACAGATATGACAGTGTATTCTTAAGAGCCAATAGGGCTGCCAACTGTTAATAATTGCTCTCTATTTTGTATCCAAATATATCAGAAAGTATGCAAGCCGACAGCTTTAAACTATGCACACGTAAATTACCTGACATTTTACATTAATTTGGAGTAACTTATATACGTCAGTTCTACCAACATGATTCTAAGCCTGCTGATAGGACCAATTTTTAAATACATGTAACTTCTATACCAACAAATGGATTTCATCCAAAATTGGCACAAAAAGATATAATATTTCAGATTATTTCTGACCAGCACTCGCATGACATTGTTGCCAACATGCTTTTACATGTACTAATAGATCCAATGTCTAAATCCATGTAACGTCCTTTGGACTTCAACCACATTTTGTATTCTGTACCTTAGGAGATGGAAGTAAGAATATATTCAGTCACCAGAGCTGCCAACTGTATTGCTCTATTAGGCTACATTATGGCTAGTATACCTTATTTCGAACTAATTAAGACATTTCGATATTATCCACTTAATTTCGTCATTATTCTAGATAGGTTTATATACTGTAGATTAATCTATGGCATGAATCTTAATTTTAAGAAAAGTAGGCTCTTTAGTTCGTCACGGAACTTCTTGTTCCATCTGACAATGAGGGAAGCGGCTAACTGGTAGCATGCTGAACTTCTACGCCCAAGGTCGCTGGTTCAAAGCCCGCCAAAGTCGCCGGATTTTCTAAGAGCGCTAAAAATCCGTCAGCATGCTTTCCTTCGGAGGGGAAGTTACAACGTTCATTGCAAGTTGCTGTGGCATCTAGCAGCCAAGTTCACAACTGGTGTCGTTGACGTTAGTATTTGGTACAAAATTAGGTACTACTTCTTAAGATTGACCGTCTGCACACCTTACCTGAATTACAGACTAATACAGTAATCACAAATAACACCGTTTATCAGACAGATTCTACACACACCCAATGTACACGGGGTTACATGACCACCTTCTCGCAGCCCCTTAACTGAGGAACCAACCAACATCTCTGCGGGAGATAAAATTTTGCGTGAAGAAGTAACCGACTGTTAGATAGTTACACATTAGTTCCAAACCTTGCATAAGGACAGTCTGATCACACGTATAAAAATGAACCCCAAATGACAAGAAGGTTACTATCCCCATAAGACAGTAATATCCTCGCCGCTAGATAGGGGCTTCATTCATTCCATTCCTGACCCGGTCGGAGACTGGAAGCAGGCTGTGGATTTTCATTTCATCATAGAAAGACGAAAAAATGTTAACTAACCTCCAATTGTAAAATACTTTCTCGCAATAAATGAGGTCTGATCCTCCTACGAAAACCTGCATATTTTGCCTATTATAGCCTATCCCCTAGTTTGCCCGGTGAAATCTACCTCCGCCTTCCGGCGTGCCGAGAGGAATTTTTTTCTCTTTATAGTGCACTTCCGATAATTCGCGGCAATTAATGCACGAATTTGCGCGGATTTTTGAAAGCCGCGAATTATTTGCAGTTATGTTTTTAAGCCTAGCAAAAAGAAAACTATTGGTTAAAATATTGAAATGTAATTTAGGAACACGCAGAAAAAAAAAATTATTATACTTTATAACATAGTATTGTAAGAGATGCTATGTGGATTAGGCCTATACCAATATTAAAAACTAAGAGAAATGACTATCACTTTTTTTCTTCGATAGTTGATTTTTTCTAATTTTAGATTGTATAATTCTGAAGAGTAGCCTCCGTGGCTTAGGCGGCAGCACGCCGGCCTCTCACCGCTGGGTCCGTGGTTCAAATCCCAGTCAATCCATGCGAGATCTGTGCTGGACAAAACTGAGGCCGACAGGTTTTTCTCCGGGTACTCCGGATTTCCCTGTCAAAATTTAATTCCAGCAACACTCTCCACTAACATTTCATTTCATCTGTCATTCATTTAATCATTGCACCAGAGGAGTGCGTCAGGCCTCGGCAGCCGGCACAGTTCATATCCTCGCCGCTAAATGGGGGCTTCATTCATTCCATTCCTGACCAGGTCGGAGACTGGAAGCAGGCTGTGGATTTTAATTTTCAATTCTGAAGAAAACAATATATGAGAACGAAAATTCATCTCGATTTTCTATATAAGAGATAGTGCGACTATAGACACACTAGCTTGACTGTGGGAACTTTCGGGATTTCCGTTGCATCACTCCTTCACTTGACATGCACTGGATCTCAGTTTACCTCACCGACAGTCAAATTCCGTACAATATATTCATCGCTTTCATGTCTGAAACCATGATCATCTTTATCGAAGTCTAACTACTGAATGTCACATTCCTCTGCATCTTGGCATTCATCCAGGTTTTGCCCTAATGTCATCGTAGCGAGACCACCTTGATCAATTGAAATATCGTCGTCACAGAAGCCGACAAAGGCTTGCTTTTGTGCGAGTGTAGTAGCGGTAATTTTCTCTCATGACTTGACTGCATGGAGAGCATCCAACAAACACGGAATGATCGGAAACTTAACGGTAGATAGCGGACCTCGCTTTCTGCATACAGCGATCTTGATCAATCTGGGCGGTCATCCTGGTTAAGTTACTAAGTTATTGAGGTCTTAAGGGCCAGAACAGCATGGTCACCTGCCCCTTCATCCTAGCGACTACTCGACGCGTGGCGTCATATAGTGCGCCTTTCAGACATGAATATCTAGATGGCAAGTATCCATATCCAAATGTGCCACTGTTTCCTGAACCAGTCTTAACCCGGTGGTCTTCTTGGTTTCATTCTGTAGTGTACCTGTCAGAGTACTTGAAAGATATTGTGCAATTTCTGAATGCAGTAGTAGGGACTGATAACTCTAGTGTTGATTTCCTGAACAATGTTTCACATGATGAAATACTTGAGATTCAAAGAATTTGGCACAGACATCACTGAACTCATCCCTTTATTAGAAGTCCAGTCTTATCAGACTGTTCACCTTCTAGATGGACATCTACGGAGAATTCAGCAAGCCCTTAAACTTACGGTACCAACATTAAGGAGCTGTTGGAGGGTTGTGAAAATGTGTTAAAAAGAGAGAAAATACATTCAGTTTTAGTAAAGGCTGGGTCCCATGCTCTTAGAATATTAATCAGCCTGAGATCCGTTGACCCTGGGAACAAGATTTACAAATGTGTGTGTTTGATCCAGCAGAAATAGTGCCAATGAACATCAATGAGGACCTTGCAAAGAAAATTAAGAAGTTGCCATTCTGTGGAACACTGGAAGAAAGTGATGTCATAAGAGGATACAACGAACTGCAAAATTGAATCAAGAAGCAGATGCACGACAGGACCAAGACAGACATTGTTCGAGTTTTGCAAGGAATGCCAATTATATTTCCAAAGTTCTCAGAATCTGTGTTGAAAACAATTTTGATACCCTGTTCAAACGCTAACTGAATTTTTGTTTTTCAGCTTACACTAGCACGTTAAGTGATATGTGTCACCGTTTGTCACAAGAGAATTTGGATCTCTTCACTGAAGTATACTTTGAAGGATGACTGAAATGTGTTACATTATCCATGACATTTAAAAAATCCCGCCTAAAATTTATCATTTTGAAAGTAACGAAAAGTGCACTTGAAACCACCGAATTTGCCACTTTAAAATACCGCTTTCTTCACTCTGAAATCATCGAAAAATTGCTATCCCTACCTATAAGACAATTTTTCACTAAATAGTTTGTTGTGACTTAATGCTCCGATTTACCGAAAAAACATAGCTTTAAATAAGTGTTACAGATAAGCTGAACTCAAATCCCCGCGTTGGTTTGTATATCTCCTGAACACAAGAGGAAACTGGCTTGTGACAGTATCTGACATCCCTCTTGAAAATAGCAATAAATCATCAATATTACTTGTCTCTCAGCTTGCACAATGACCCAGAATAAGTTTCTTCCTTGACTCTCCCCTGCTGGAATAAGGTCTGCTGCCTCCACAAGTCTCAAATTGTAGTTGCAGAGCACGGGAAAGAAATGAGCAGGCAAGGAAGGTAGAGAATGTTGTTAGCACTTTAAAACTTGCAAACATTTGCATAAAAAGAGGATTCAACAGGATTAAGTATTTCAGTCATCAAATCAAACTCAAGAAAAGAAGAGGAAAAAAGAGGGCCACAAATATACGTAATGCTAGAAGGCATAATAATATTAATAATAGAACAGTTTATACATCTCATTAACTCTTATTTATACTCTTCTTTTAAAAACATATCTCTAGCCCTTATAATATGGCACCTGTACAATATCCTACCACTTGTTTCATATATATATATATATATATATATATATATAAGCACATTTCTTGCTACTCTTCCAGGAATACACTGCATTACATCTGACGTGTCCTATATCATTGTACAATGTACATTATATGATTGAATGGATGAATAAAAAATACAATACAATACTACATTATTTTTCTTAATCCCTTCACATTCCACTCCTATCACTCAAAAAATAAAGAGGAAATGATAGAAAAAATAGGAAAGAAAAGTGCTATATATTAGGTAATATGATATTAATAGTAATATACATGATTTGTGTCTTTTTATAATCATTCAAATCAGATTTTTTGCTTTTAAAAGAATTATACATAGTTTATTTACGTTCAAATCTCTTTTCGGAGAAGTTCACACGTGATTCTTACATCAGGATTAACACGACGATGCTAAGATTGACAGTTGTGAAGTTCTCTGGATTCTTCACTGTCATCTTCTCATTCCCACTGAGCTGTGAAAAACGATGTCGAAGATTTAAGCGCCACTCGTTTACCAACCAATTCGTGGGGATCTTTACTGTCTTGCCACGTTATAAAAGATTCAGTAGAAATAAAGCTGTTGTCCCAGAGCTCTTGGAATATACAACATAAAAGGCCTGTAAAAAGAGAAAATACAGATCAAATAGTAATAGGCTATAATTATTTTTCCACCACATTTAACAAATGAGGTCTGCAGCTACTCTAAAATCTTACTAGGTATGGAAAATTTAGCACAATATATGCCAGCAGGGAAAGGGAGGAAGAGAGAGATATTGTTTAACGATAACCTACATAAGACTGAAAAGTCCCATTTGATGTACAGGCAGAAATAAAAATAAGAGCGTTTCACCCCCAACAATTTTGATATGGTTCCCCCACGACGTTAACATCTAGCCCCATGGCAAATTGGTTAGCAAGCTAGGCTTAGGCCCAAAGGGTCCCTGGTTCAATGCCCAACAGGTATTTAAATCTCCCCACCCAGGCACTGGGTGTATGTGCTGTCTCAATCATCACTTCGTCCTCATTATGACACGCCAAAAATGCACTGGAAAAAAATGGAAATTGCAACACCCAGAAGGAGTGGTGCTACATTGCTGCAATTGAACACGCAGGACAAGTGTTCGGTTGTGATTCGATGATTAAATTTTCAGGTCCCTCTGACCGCATGTTTGGACAACAATCAATACAGGATGTGCCCACCACGAGCTGCAATACGTTGATGAATTCGGCTAGGCATGGAGTCAATAAGGCCCTGGATCGCTTCCTGAAGAATTGTGGTCCACGCTTGCTGCACTGCACGGGCCAGTTGTTCCAGAGTTGTGGGTGGCTGAGGACGGTTGGCCAGTTGTCGACCCATCATGTCCTACACATGCTCAATAGGACTGAGGTCCGGGCATCTGGCGGGCCATTCCAAGGTTGTGATGTCGTGGAGAGCTTCTCTGGAGATGCGTGCAGTTTGAATCCGGGCATTGTCCTGCTGAAACATCCCATTAGCAATGTTCGCCATCACAGGGACAACCACTGGATTGAGTACCCTATCAACGTACTGTCGAGCAGTCATAGTGCCTTCAACAAGCACTAATTGTGATTTCACATTAAAGCATTAAAGCCAAAAGCTCCCCAGACCATAATGCTTGGTGTTGGCCCTGTGTGGCTCTCGACAATAAGGTCAGGGCGGCCCCTCTCCCCGGTATGTCGGCGCACACTGCGGGCAAGACAGAAGCGTAATTCATCACTGAAGACGACCCTATGCCATTCGTCGACCCACGTCGATCGTTCTCAACACCAGCCCAGCCTTACATGTGGGGTCAAAGGAACACCTTCTGCAGGGACACGGGATCGTAAGCCAGCTGCACGAAGGCGATTACCAACTGTTTGTTGTGTAACGTGGGGTGCTACAGTTGCTCGAATTTGCGCTGCGGTTGCACGGGGTTCCATCCGGGCCCTCCGAATAATGCGGCGATCCTCTCTCACAGTTGTCTGTCGCACTGGGCCTGTGCCAGGACTACGAGTGTGGGTACCTTCAATTGACCACTGCTGCCATACACGTTGTACCGTAGATGCTTGTCAGCCAACACTTGCAGCGACAGTCCTTAGCGATAATCCAGCCTCACACAGCCCAATTATCCGAGCTCTCTCAAACGGCGACAGTTGTTGATAGCGTGCTTTTCTCTGTCGTCGAGGCATGTTTGACGGGGAACACTTCACTGCACAGACTGCAAGTCAACTACGCTACACCAGAGTCCGTATACTGGAGTTGATTCCTCCGCGATCAATCACGTGGGGAGACCTGTAGCAACAATCCAATGGGTCTGAAACTTTTATCGTTTACATACCTACATGGCATCGTTCCATATCTTGAAAATCAACACAAACGACCAATGCCTTCATGGTGTTGCAATTTCCATTTTCTTCAGTGTATTTGTAAGCCTGCACTTTTAAAGGGAGAATAAACTCTTGTATATGTGATAGTATCTGCAGTTCCTTTCATGATAAGCAGTCTGAAACCTCATTTGAAGCAGTCATCTCTCGTTACAATACACAGGATGTTTTTTGGCTCGCATGCAGCCTAGTGGCCGGGTCTTTAGGGCTTGCTGCCCGAACCACGTGTTGCATATTTCCAGCTGAAGATGTTTCACTTTCCAATCAAGGCTACTATCCGACAGACAGAGCAAGCACTTGAAGAGTTCCAAATTAGTAGGTACGAGACTTCCAACACCAATATCTTGGGAAATTACGGTTTGCCTGAAATCAAAACGATTAGTACCAGCGACAAAAAAATGTGTGTTATAGATCTCCCATGAATTGATCCACAAAAATATTCATTGTCTCCTTACATGTCAAATTAGGGATAATGAATCAATTTTCTTAAACTTGGGCTCCTTCCAATACTTAATTGACAAATTTCCAATGTTGTACAAATCATAAGTAAGAGGTGTTTTTGAGGGGCCACAGATTCGCCAACTCATGAAGGATGTACATTTTAGGCATATTGTTAGGGCTGTGAGTTTGTGTCATCGCTCGCCGCATGAGTCACAACTGCCCCAGGGCTGGGCTGTGCCCGCCTCAGTGTATTGCGTGCCCCTTATGCAACAAGACTACTAGGACAATGGGATGGTCCAGAATATTCGTGACTCAGCCAGTGAAGAAACCTCGAGAAGCCGTGAACCCTGGATGGGTCTAGAAGCATTTATTGAGTCACCGGCCTGCTATATAAGGGCGACCTGTCAAGCAGTGTGCGTTGTGTGTTTTACGAGCTAGTGCGAGCGTTTATTGTGAGCGACAGAAGTGTGGTGACTTGTGAAACCCCTAGTGAAGCCATTTCTCTTGACAGCGAGGAAGTGAGAAGCATACAGGGGACTGCCTGTGTTTTCGTAAGTAACTGTAATTTGTGTACATAGGGGAGAGTTGCATGTAGTTCTGTCAAGGCCACCAGACTCATTAGCGAGAAGATTAACTGTTGACAAGTGAAAGAGGGCAAGGGCTCTCCAAAAGCAAGAGACTTGAGGAAACTGGAGTAAGTTTCCAATTGCTTGAATTTGCTGATGAGTAGTGTATCTTCCTGCAAAGCAATAAAGCTAACTTGTCTTTAAAGCAGTAATTGGTGTTGTGCTTTCTACCCACCGTAATCCAGTTAACAAAAGTGCCACTAGCGGATGGCACGTAACAACTGGTGTCAGAAGCCGGATTACGAACTCAAGCACAAGCACAACACCTGACGGTCCTGGTTTCAAAACCCGAGCAGGTCATTTTCTCTAATTTTCCTGTGAGTGCATGCCCTTTACAAGACAAACAACTAAAATCGAGGCGAAATTGGCAGCATTGCTACAAAAGTTAAATGGCATGGAAACCAAGATGGAAGACGGCCAGAAGAAGATGGAAGATGGCCAGAAGAAATTAGCCAAGGACCTGAAGGATGACCTGAAGAAGATGGAAGACGGCCAGAAGAAGATGGAGGACGGCCAGAAGAAGATGGAGGACGGCCAGAAGAAGTTAGCCAAGGACCTAACTGCCAAACTAGAAGACGGCCAGAAGAAGTTAGCCGAGGACCTAACTGCCAAACTAGAAGACGGACAGAAGAATTTAGCCGAGGACCTAACTTCTAAATTAGAAGACGGTCAGAATAAGTTAGCAGAGGACCTAACCTCCAAATTTCTGGATGGCCAGAAAAATCTGGAAGAGTGTCTGCTGACGAAATTAGAGGAAAGCCAAAGGAAATTAGAACAGGGTCTGCGTAAGGAAGTCACGGCAGTGGAAAAGAAGTTCGACGCCTTACAAGTGGAAGTTGCCGAGCTGCCCCAAGGACCGCTGATGGGGGTGGAGGAGAAATTCAACGCTTTACAAAAGGAAATTGCTGAGCAGAGCCAATGCCCGCCGACGGGGATGGAAGCAAGATTCAACGCTCTACAAGAGAAAGTTGCCGAGCTGCGCCAACGCCCGCCCACCGTTACACCGGGAATATCAGGAACGGGACATAGCAGAGTGACGCCCCCAACCTTCGACGGAAAGGTCCCGTGGAGCACGTACTTACGTCAGTTCGAGGCAGCCTGTTCCATAAATAACTGGAACAACACAGAAAAGGCTACAGCTCTTATTGTAGCGCTGAGAGGTGACGCCCTTAACGTCCTTCAGGCCATCCCGACTGGATCCCAGGACTACGCTTCACTGATCACCCACATGGAGTCCCGATATGGAGATAGCCATCTTCAGCAGGCCTACCAGATGCAGCTCCGGACCCGGGTACAGAAGAACGCGGAAACCCTGCAGGAGTTCGAGATGGACATCGCACGCCTCGTAAGGCTCGCATATCCAACAGCGCCGACCAACTTTCTGGAACAGATTGCGATGCAGACCTTCACCGATGGGCTACGGGACTCGGACACTCAACAGGCGCTGCGACTCGCGCGCAATAAGACCCTGGCAGATGCGCTGAGCCACGCACTTGAGTTCAGGACGGCAAAACAGGCATCTAGAATGCACGCGCGGGTGCGTCAAGTGGACGTCGACGAACCAGTAAAAACCAATGAGACCAAGCCCTTGGCCGACGAATTGATGGGAGGTGCTAAGCCGTTTCTTCGATAGTCGCGGCACTACCAGCAACGACACAGCCGGAAGACAACCGGGGAGGCGGCCCGGAAGAGGACTACCGACCTGCTGGACCTGCCGTAAGAGAGGCCACCTGAGCAAGGACTGCGGTGATCGCCGCCGCCAAGGGTTTCCGTCAGGACAGTCAGTCGTAGGGAAACCCCGCGGCCCAGGAAAGCAAGTATCAGCCAGCCTTGGGGGGCAAAGGTTGGCTTGTGACAGTCGTCAAGCCCCGGCAGTCCAAGTTTGTGTGACGCAGTTACGGAGGGATAATAGCAGCCTGATGGTCGACGGAGTCGTCAACGGAGAGAGCTGGCCCATGCTAATCGACACGGGAGCATCGAGGACCATCGTCAGTCCCACCGTGATCCCGAAGAGGAGAGTGCAACCCACACAAAGGAACCTCCAGCTAATAACCGCGACCGGAGAGACCGCACCGGTACATGGCGAAGCATCACTGGAGTTCGTCATTGGTCGACGGGCGATAAAGCATCCAGTGCTTGTGGCTGACGTATCAAACGAAGTGATCATCGGACTGAACTTCCAGGACCAGAACAACATCATCTTGGATCTGAGTACCAACACTCTGCACTTCGGAAGTGAGGAACTTGCTTTGCAACCAGCACGCGAGGCCGTCACTGCACGATGAGTAAGGCTGAGAGAAGACGTCAACGTTCCCGCCAGGACGGAGGTCAGCGCTGCCGTAATTGTCGACGGAACTGCTGAGGGAGTGGCGGCTGTCATCGAGCCAAAATATGAGGACATCCAGACAAAAGGATTGCTAGTGGCCAAGATCCTCATCAACACGACGTCTTGGCCGTACGTCCGCCTGTCCAACCTGAACGACTACGACATTACGGTTCACCGGGACACCAACCTAGGAGTCTGCGAGCCCGTTACCTGGATTGCCCGCATCACAGATACGACGGGCGGACACCTGCAGACTGACAACCGAAGAAGACGCGCACTGCAAGAAGAACTACAGAAGCTGTACCAAGGATCCCAGGTCCATTTAGACAAGGAACAATCACACCAACTTCAGGACCTGCTACGCGAATTCCAGGACGTCTTCACCGTGGGGAGCAAAGACTTCGGCAGGACAAGCTTGGTCCAGCACAGAATCGACGTTGGGGACAGTGCCACGATTAGGGCTCCATTCCGACGTGTCCCCCTCGCCAAGCAAGCCGAAGTCGACCGGATGGTAGAAGAGATGAAGGAGCAAGGGGTGATCGAGCCATCACATAGTCCTTGGAGTTCTCCGGTCGTGCTTGTGAAGAAGAAGGACGGTTCCACCAGGTTCTGCGTGGACTACAGGCGGGTGAACGACATCACGAAGAAGGACAACTACCCTCTACCCCGGATCGACGACACGCTGGACACCATATCAGGGTGAAGATGGTTCCCCACCGTGGATTTGAAGAGTGGCTACTGGCAGGTGGAGGTTCACCCTAAGGACTGCGAGAAAACGGCGTTCTCTGTGGGCAGCGGGCTCTGGCAGTTCACCGTTATGCCATTCGGTCTGTGCAATGCCCCTGCGACCTTCGAAAGGCTAATGGAGTCCATTCTGATGAGACTACACTGGAAGACCTGCCTGGTCTACCTAGACGACGTCATCTTTCTGGGAAGAAGCTTCGAGGAGCACTACAACAACCTGAAGCAGATCTTGATGAAGCTACGGGCTGCCCAGCTGAAGTTGAGCCCCAAGAAGTGTCAGCTCTTCCAGAAGCAGATCCAGTACCTTGGGCATATCGTCTCCGAGGAAGGGGTGCGCACCGACCCAGAGAAGACCGCAGCTGTGAGGGAGTGGCCAGTTTCGAAGGACAAGTCTCAACTTCGAAGCTTCCTGGGGCTCTGCACTTATTACCGTCGCTTCGTGAGAGGATTCGCCGACATCGCCAAACCTTTACATCGACTGACTGAGAAGGACCAACTCTTCACGTGGAGAGCAGAATGCCACAGTGCCTTCGAACAACACAAGCAGGCTCTGTGCACCGCGCCTATTCTGGCCAACCCCAGACCTGGAACAAGGTTCATCGTCGAAACCGATGCCAGCGACTTTGGCATTGGGGGTATCCTGTCGCAAGTAGTGGACGGCGAGGAGAGTAGTGGCCTACTTCAGCAAGGTCTTGTCAAAGCCAGAAAGGAACTACTGCGTCACCAGGAAGGAGCTGCTCGCCATCGTGAAGACCATTGAACACTTCCACAAGTACCTGTACGGGCAAGAATTTCTCATCAGGACCGACCATGCATCCTGAACTTCAAGCAGCCCGAAGGTCAACTCGTGCGGTGGTTAGAGAGGCTTCAACAGTACAACTTTGAGATTCAGCACAGGAAAGGCCAACTGCATTCTAACGCCGACGCCCTGTCACGAAGACCGTGCCCCGAAGACTGCACCTTCTGTGCCAGAAGCGAGGAGAACACCGGGATACAGTGCCGAATACTACCGTGGAACTTCAAGGGAGCTGGAGCCGCGAATCTTTCACGCGGGCACAAGCAGAAGATGATGACCTGGGACTGATAGCCGAATGGAAGAGGGCCTGTGTCCCCAGACCCGGGTGGAACATTGTGAGTGACTGCAGCCCAAAGTTTAAGTCCTACTGGGCGCAGTGGGACTCGCTGATTGTAAGGGATGGCCTCATCTGCCGTACCTGGGAGAGCACCGACGGGAAGACATCTCGGGAACAAGTCGTCGTTCCAAAGGCTATGATGGGGAAGTCCTGAAGGAAGTTCATGGTGGATCATCTGGTGGACACCTAGGGATAAAGACCACCCTGGAGAAGCTGAGAGAGCGGTTCTACTGGATTGGGTGCCGAACAGACGTGGAGAACCACTGCGCGAATTGCCATGATTGCGCAGCCAGCAAGGGCCCAGGACGAAGACGACGGGGTCCACTGAAGACCTACAACGTGGGCGGCCCCATGGAGAGAGTGGCCATCGATGTTGCTGGACCATTCCCGTTAAGCGAGGTAGGGAACCCCTACATATTGGTCGTCAGCGACTACTTCACCAAATGGCCGGAGGCGTATGCGCTCCCTACCAAGAAGCCGCGACGATCGCAGAGACCCTGGTGAAGGAATTCGTCAGCCGGTACGGAGTACCCCTGGAGCTGCACTCCGACCAAGGGAGGAACTTGGAGTCACAGGTGTTCCAGAACCTATGCCAGCTGCTGGGAATCCGGAAGACAAGGACAACGCCGCTACACCCTCAGTCCGACGGGATGGTAGAGTGATTTAATCGCACCATCGAGAACCATCTCCGAACAGTCGTCAGCGAGCACCAGAGGGATTGGGACAAACATCTTCCACTATTTCTCCTGGCCTACCGCGCCGCCGTGCATGAAGCCACCGGGTGCACACCAGCCCGGGCCATGTTTGGGAGGGAGCTCCGTCTACCTGTCGATCTTGCCTTCGGCCGACCTGGGAATGGTCCGGTCCCAGTAAGCCAGTATTGTCAAGAACTGGTCGACCAACTGGAGGACATGCACGCGTTCGTGAGGAGGAAACTGCGGAACGAGACCGACCGAATGAAGACCCGATACGACCAACAGACGGATGCCGGCGGATTCCACGAGGACGACCTGGTCTGGCTCTTCAACCCATTACGGAAGAAAGGCCTGTCACCCAAACTGCAGAAGTCCTGGGAGGGCCCGTACCGAGTCGTGAAACGGATCAACGATGTCGTCTACCGGATCCAGCGGAGCCCAAGGGCGAAGATGAAGATCGTGCATCGAGATCGCCTGGCAGCCTACGAAGGGACACAGACGGACCAATGATTGATCGGGACGATCAGCCTTTTAGGAAGGGGGTGGTGTTACGGCTGTGAGTTTGTGTCATCGCTCGCCGCATGAGTCACAACTCCCCCAGGGCTGGGCTGTGCCCCGCCTCAGTGTATTGCGTGCGCCTAATGCAACAGGACTACTAGGACAAAGGGATGGTCCAGAATATTCGTGACTCAGCCAGCGAAGAAACCTCGAGAAGCCGTGAACCCTGGATGGGTCTAGAAGCATTTATTGAGTCACCGGCCTGAGATATAAGGGCGACCTGTCAAGCAGTGTGCGTTGTGTGTTTTACGAGCTAGTGCGAGCGTTTATCGTGAGCGACAGCAGAGTGGTGACTTGCGAAACCCCTAGTGAAGCCGTTTCTCTTGACAGCGAGGAAGTGAGAAGCATACAGGGGACTGCCTGTGTTTTCATAAGTAACTGTAATTTGTGTACATAGGGGAGAGTTGCATGTAGTTCTGTCAAGGCCACCAGACTCATTAGCGAGAAGATTAACTGTTGACAAGTGAAAGAGGGCAAGGGCTCTCCATAAGCTAGAGACTTGAGGAAACTGGAGTAAGGTTCCAATTGCTTGTATTTGCTGATGAGTAGTGTATCTTCCTGCAAAGCAATAAAGCCAACTTCTCTTTAAAGCAGTAATTTGTGTTGTGCTTTCTACCCACCGTAATCCAGTTAACAAAAGTGCCACTAGGGGGTGGCACGTAACAATATTTTGACTGACCGACCCATTCAAGGATATTAACAACAAGTTCCTGGGCAATGTTAAGGTGATCAATAGGGACATATCATGTAGAAAAAAATTACGAGCCTTACAGTAGTCGCATATGGTGTGTAACGTCTGACATAGAAGAAACCTCACGTGAAATTGTTGATACACCGGTATTTTATACTATTATTGGCACAAATATTAATCTATTCTAAAAGGGAGTGTTTTACAGACATTGTAGTTTATAATACGGAACTCATTTTATTAGATGATTTGTAGCTTCCACCAGCGCTATCCTAAATAAATAATACGATATGGATCAACTAGATTAATAGACGCGACACCGCTCTTAACCTTAAATTCCTTATAAACAGGTCCTCTTCATTCACAGACCAACACGTAATTTCATATGGATTGTGTTAAAATGAGTCATATTGATATGATAAATATCGTTTAAAATGATAATCTGGTAGCAAAAATATCTACCCCGTCTGGGATTCGAACCCAAGATCTCTAGATTCAGAGTCATTAGCACTAACCCCACGGCTATTTCGACTACGCAAATTTTGTGCACAAGATGGTGGCTTATTTCCACGTTCCAATAATACTGCATTACGGAATTAAATTTCATTTATATTTTGCTTGTTTCGACGATGTACCTGCATGAAATTGAGTTTAAAATGCCTTATGAATAGGCCCTCTTGTGAGTAAAGAGAATATATTCAGTAATAGTTCATAAAGGCTTGCTCAATTCTCGTATAACCACAACGATTATATTATATTGATGACTGCATTACCGTTATGTGGGTTAATATTTGAATAGCCATTGTGCAGAAACATAATACCGGCAATGCCGACTACTCACAATGTTTGATATTAAGGCATTTTACCATTTAAATACTGATACGAAAACTTCGAACATGTACCATGTCATTTGTTTCAATCACTTGACACCAGAGTTCGCACGAGCGTTTACCGTTCAGTAAGTCATATACATTCCACATGGCCGAGAGTACGTCATGGTAACAATTTCCGACACCGCGCGCTCATTGTTTCTCGTACCACTGCCAGCATGGTCTTACCACTGCCCGCTGGATCGATCGAGTTGGCAGTGCATCTTATACTTCCGTTCGTTCCACACTGCCAGCTAGTACACTTCCGTTCGATCGATCAGGCAGTGCATACTTCCGTTTTCCACCACTGCCAGCTAGTACACTTCCGTTCGATCGGGCAGTGCATGCTTCCGTTCGATCCACCACTGCCAGCTCGATCGTTCCGATCCACTTCCGTCCCCAATTTTCAAAATCACTCCCACAAAACTATCCAGCAACCGAGCGGAAAGATGTTTCACATTAAAAAACAAGATGTTCAGTAAACAACATACCGTATAGCCTATTTTCTCCTAAATGCATGGGTTTAGTTATAACTCTTTGTCCTCTTCAAGGAGTATAATTGAATGTTAGTTGTAGTAGCTTGTTGAAATACAACGTGCTATACGGATATTATACGTTGATTGATTGAATCCTCACCTGAATTATATATACACACACCTTAATACAGCCTTCACAATAACACGGGTTATGAGACAAAATTCAACACTCACCCAAGTACACGGGACTAAATGACCATGATGTCCATGCATCTCAAATGAAACAGCAGCAACAACGGCTTCTTACCCAAATCCTGCCTCGTATAAAAATACACACACTAGTAAGCCAACAGACCTCACAGTGACACAGGTTATCAGACAACTTCTACACACACCCAAGTACACGGGGCTACAAGACCATGATGCCGCAAAACCCCTAAAGAATCAACAACAAATATAACAACAATAGACTCAATCCGCGGATCAAAGACAAAGAATTTAAATAGCTCTAGTCGAGTGTTGAAATGTGTGGTTTTATGAATACAGCATATTATATAATCTTTTCGATTGCAAATACACACAATATATGCTTAACATTATAACGTGTGAGTAGTTATGAACCAATAAATACAAGAAAACGAAGTAAAAATAAACGAAACCACGGGGATTCGAACCACGGAACCCTTCACTATGAAGCTAGTTCGCTACCACTACGCCACGAATGTGGTACAAGATACATAAGTAAATAACTTCTTTAGTACGAATGTATCATATTTTGTGTTGTAATCAATGATTTCATTAAAGTTTTTTGGTGCTTCTATAAACCATTTGATACTAAATATGTATTATTTTGTTCAGGACATTCCTAAAAGGATATAAACTTACACAGTTACGAATATAAATGGATTTACGAGCACAAATAACGGCCATTTTGTGTACGACCCACAACCATATGGCATGGTCAATCAGACCTGTTAAGTCACTTCGACGGTTACATATTCTATTATAACAGGCTAATATCCTACCGGTCACCTCCTTGAGGACAGTTTAAACCTCCTTATGTACGATAAGCTGAATTGTTGAGATCAGGCCTTGTTGAAGTTATGGTTGGGCTATAATACTTGCATGATTCATACATCCACCATCCTGAAACTATTAGACAGATGACCTTGTAGTTTGGACAAAAGACGTTTCCCGCATTAAGGTATATTGTTGCAAAATTTAGTAGAGATCGGATGATTAGGTTAGTCGTAATTTGATTTAAGCTTTGAACATTTGGGTGGCCGCCATTACGTTTCCGTCAAGCGGCGGCGATAAAAAACATGACAATGAGGTGCCCTTTGCTAGCGCTACCTCTGTACCAAATTTCGTTCAATTCGGTTTCACCGTGTTCGAATTGATAGGGGGGACAGACATTCAGAGTACACACACTCACACACACAAACACACACAGACTCACACAAAGACAGACACACAATTTTTGGCCCTGTGTAGATCTCATAAGTCTACTTTCATTTTTTGCAAAAATTGAAAGTAGGCTAAAAAAAGCAAGCTAAAAAAATTCTTGATAAGTTATAACTTCATCTTCAATATTTCCACAAAGCAAATAACACAGTGAATGATTCTGTCAAGACAAAAAACTCCAAAGAGCTGTTTATTGCTTTAAGGGGTTGGAACAGCGAGGTTATCCGCCCCAATTATAACGAGGTACCAGGGATAATGGGAAGTCTCCACGATGGCCGACTATTGGTGACATTTACGAGTAACGACCCTTCGAACGACCACAAACACGTGTCGACTCAGCTTTACTTTTCAACAAGCTGAGGAGAAAATACCTTTCTAATGAATAAGGGGCTGCAACCACGTGGTCATGTAGCCCCATGTACTTTGGTTGTGTGTAGAATCTGTCTGATAACCAGTGTTAATTGTGATGGCTGTATTAGTGTGTATTATCTGTTTTTAATTCAAGTAAGAACTGCAGACATTCGATTTTCAAGTAGTTCCAACTGTTGCTACCAAACTACCAACTAGTTCTGAACTTTGTTACTAGATGCCACCGCAGTCGGCTCCTGGTGACGAACGTTGGAACCTAAGCGAGTTAGTCAAATATAACCTATAATTTAACTTCACACAACTGTAATTAGTGGAAGGTTCTTGCTCATGCCATAAATCTATGACATGGGACCGCCGGTTTCACTTCCCCTCCGAAGGAAGGCATACTGAGGGATTTTTAACGCTAACAGAGTCGAGCTCCGTAATTCAGCTGTGTCAATGCTTGCAGGCGCTGCATAAGGTTTGGACGAATGTGAAGATACGCCTAACAATCCTGTGACATGTTGTGTATGGTGTATTCTGCTCTGTTGATAAGCGGCTGAGTGACTTTCGTGGACTCTGCGTCATGGCTTGTCGAATATCTTCCTCCTTGTTGCTATCACGCCGCCTTCCACCTGTGTGAGGCATCTGCAATCCATTTCTCAAAACCATGTTGTACCATTTAACAATGTCCCGATGTGATTGGACATCCCTAACGTTGTACTGACGTCTGAAAGCTTCACTACACTCGAAAATTTGGCATACCATACGACACACTGAGCGTGTTGTGGTGTAACGACTATCTTCACTCAACTCTGTAACAACACTGAGCACTGAGCGCGCGTTAATGTGTACCGCTTTGTACCTGACGTCTGGTGATTGCACTATGAACTACACTGCTGCGTTGTCTCGCGGAAATCATTGTTGGAAAGAGAATCATTGTTAACTCCCATCATTGTCACGTACATTACAGAAAATTGCATAGATATACAGGGTGTTACAAAAAGGTACGGCCAAACTTTCAGGAAACATTCCTCACACACAAAGAAAGAAAATATGATATGTGGACATATGTCTGGAAACGCTTAAATTCCATGTTAGAGCTCATTTTATTACTTCTCTTCAAATCACATTAATCATGGAATGGAAACACACAGCAACAGAACGTACCAGCGTGACTTCAAACACTTTGTTACAGGAAATGTTCAAAATGTCCTCCGTTAGCGAGGATACATGCATCCACCCTCCGTCGCATAGAATCCCTGATGCGCTGATGCAGCCCTGGAGAATGGCGTATTGTATCACAGCCGTCCACAATACGAGCACGAAGAGTCTCTACATTTGGTACCGGGGTTGCGTAGACAAGAGCTTTCAAATGCCCCCATAAATGAAAGTCAAGAGGGTTGAGGTCAGGAGAGCGTGGAGGCCATGGAATTGGTCCGCCTCTACCAATCCATCGGTCACCGAATCTGTTGTTGAGAAGCGTACGAACACTTCGACTGAAATGTGCAGGAGCTCCATCGTGCATGAACCACATGTGTCGTACTTGTAAAGGCACATGTGCTAGCAGCACAGGTAGAGTATCCCGTATGAAATCATGATAACGTGCTCCATTGAGCGTAGGTGGAAGAACATGGGGCCCAATCAAGACATCACCAACAATTCCTGCCCAAACGTTCACAGAAAATCTGTGTTGATGACGTGATTGCACAATTGCGTGCGGATTCTCGTCAGCCCACACATGTTGATTGTGAAAATTTACAATTTGGTCACGTTGGAATGACGCCTCATCCGTAAAGAGAACATTTGCACTGAAATGAGGATTGACACATTGTTGGATGAACCATTCGCAGAAGTGTACCCGTGGAGGCCAATCAGCTGCTGATAGTGCCTGCACAAGCTGTACATGGTACGGGAACAACAGGTTCTCCCGTAGCACTCTCCATACAGTGACGTGGTCAACGTTACCTTGTACAGCAGCAACTTCTCTGACGCTGACATGAGGGTTATCGTCAACTGCACGAAGAATTGCCTCGTCCATTGCAGGTGTCCTCGTCGTTCTAGGTCTTCCCCAGTCGCGAGTCATAGGCTGGAATGTTCCGTGCTCCCTAAGATGCCGATCAATTGCTTCGAACGTCTTCCTGTCGGGACACCTTCGTTCTGGAAATCTGTCTCGATACAAACGTACCGCGCCACGGCTATTGCCTCATGCTAATCCATACATCAAATGGGCATCTGCCAACTCCGCATTTGTAAACATTGCACTGACTGCAAAACCACGTTCGTGATGAACACTAACCAGTTGATGCTACGTACTTTTGTGCTTGATGCTCGTACTGTAGAGCAATGAGTCGCATGTCAACACAAGCACTGACGTCAACATTACCTTCCTTCAAATGGGCCAACTGGCGGTGAATCGAGGAAGTACAGTACATACTAACGAAACTAAAATGAGCTCTAACATTACGTCAACATTACCTTCCTTCAAATGGGCCAACTGGCGGTGAATCGAGGAAGTACAGTACATACTAACGAAACTAATATGAGCTCTCACATGGAAATTAGGCGTTTCCGGACGTATGTCCACATAACATATTTTATTTCTTTGTGTGTGAGGAATGTTTCCTGAAAGTTTGGCCGTACCTTTTTGTAACACCCTGTATATGCATTAACATAATACCTCTAACGTTATACTTTTCTGACATCCCAAAAAGTTGACCCTGTAAATCTGATCACAGTCTACCTGGAACATGCCCCCTTTTAGCGACAGAATGGGACAAAGATTATATAAGAGAAGTGAAAGTAGTAACCCTTCATATATCTAACTGGCCGCGTGGCTCGGAGACAACGTTCTAGCCTGCTGTACCCAGGGTTACAGGATCGAATCCTGGTGTAGCCCGTCGGCATTTGAGGATGCCCAAATGCGAGGGAGCCGTGTCAGAAGATTTACTGGCACGTTAAAGATCCTCTTCGGGGAAAAATCCGGCATCCCAACGTCTCTGATAGCCCCGATAAATTGTTAAAAGGGACATAAAACCAATAACATTATTATTACAAATCTGTAACTGAGGGTGGCTGGTGCTGGGTAAAAGGTTCTCAGCTTGTGAAGCCAGTTTAGACAGCTATTACTGTAGACCAAAATATAATGTGCACTGGAGTTTGAAGGTTGTTTATAAAATAACCAATAGACCTAGAATCCAATATCATTTTTATCTTTGGAATTCTCGTTAGGGCATATTATTAATTTACATTTTTATCGCATTTGGAACACAAAATGTGTCCGTTTTAAAAGAGTGTTACAATCATGCGTCAACTTTGGGTATTAATTTCTCATACTCATCATCTGATCAAATCCAAATTTTAACACAATATACTTAGGAATGTTTTATACCGTAATATACCCGCCCCCTCATTTTTGTACGGAAATAAAACATTTATTTTTGTCACCTTATTTTAATACTGTACTAAACGCTTGTGCTAGGCTTGTGCGACCCGGGATGATCGAACTCCGCTAATTAGGTTAAACCCAAACAGTCCTGTCAGCTCACGCTAATGGGTTTGGGAAGAGAGTGTGGGTAGGCAACCTCTCCTGAAATGTCGGTTAAGCCATGAGTTGACTGACAGCAACATACTACTGGGCAGGTCCTCGACCCCCTGTAGTTTCCATAGATATAACCAGTGCAGCTAGCATGTTATCCATTTACAGTCATCGAAGTGCAGGATTGTGAGTTATAGGAAACTATAAATGTTGTAAGTTTTAGTTGTCAAAGCGGGGCCAAAAGTAGAGGTGTTCCAACAAGGAATTCATTTACGGATGCACCTTATTTTGTAGCAGAATACATAATTATAAGCATTTTGGTTCTCAAGATACCGTTTTAAAGCTCATAGGCCTTGTGCAGGCTATAACTTGCATGTTTACGAAGCCACAACAAAAAACAAAAAATCTGCAGATTTTGGGTATACACGGTAAATGGTTTATTAATTTCAGAAGGTCATATCTCCAATAAAAAGTTAATTTCATAACGATTTCCCACCAAGGTGCAGCATGGGTCGGTGTGGCGCTCTATCTCGGTACCGCTGTATCAGCTAGCTGATCCATGTCATTCTATCCCGTACAAATACAAACTGATAAAAAAAATTAACCCCTGGCACTATACAGCCCATGACGGGCTAAGGCCTACCAAGCGACCGCTGCCCAGCCATTTGGCCTGCAGATATTGGGGTGACGCGTGATCACATGGAATCCGAACCATAGGACATGGCATTTCACTTTGAAAAACTCAAATGCATTGAATGGGAATCGAACGCGTCGGGCCCCCTCGGCCGTTAATCTTGGTTTTCGTGATCGAGGCGCTGCCTCACTGTCAGACAGCTACTCAATTGTCCTCACGAGGCTGAGTGCACCCCGTTCCAGCCCTCACGTCAGTATTTAAAATCCCTGACGGAGCCGGGAATTGAACCCGGGGCCTCCGGGTGAGAGGCAGGCGCGCTACCCCAACACCACGGGGCCGGCCAAACTGATTAATAAAAAGTTAATTCATTTATGTATTTTACAGTCATACAGCATAACCATTGGATATACCAAGTTTACAACGCGATCAAAAAAGCAATTTTCCAACCGCCTCGAGCCAAGAAAAAGTTACCATACAATTAATAAACCATTTATAAAACATTCAAATGTATGTGTTGAAATTTGGATTCATTCAGATGACTGGTGTATGAGAAATGATTTTTTAAAGTTTATGCGTGGTAACAGGCTTAGAAAAAGAGCCGTCTGCGGTGTCGTCTAGTAGCTAAGTTCTGAACTTGGCCTAGTAGTCGTTGACGGTGGCGCTTGACGGCAAAAGTAGGAACTATTTGAAAAATTCTAAGTTTCAGTCTGTACTTAAATTTAAAACAGATAACACACACTAATACAGTCATCAAAATTAACACCGGGTATCAGACAGATTCTACACACACCCAAAGTACACGAGGCTACATGACCGCGTTGTCGCAGCCCCTAAACTTAAGAACCAACCAGGCTTAGAAACTGGCACATTTTGCATTCCAACTGTGATAAAAAACATTAAAATGTAAATGAACCATTCCAATCACAGGCCTACATGACCTAACATGAAATAGAACAAGGAAATTGATGATATTGGATGTTCTGTAGGTCTATTGGTTATTTCATAAACCACCTTCAACTCGAGTGCACATAATATTTTGGTCGACAGTAGGCATGGAAGTTTTCAAATTATAGGGGAAGATTTATATGAATGTCATCACAAAAAGGCTCAAGTTATACTGTACAGGCTTTTGAAATAACCAGGATATTTTTTATAAATAAAATAAACTATATCACAAAATTTTGAATTACTGTAACTAAGCATGATTTACTGTACTCCAAACGCATATCTGAACCAACAAATAAAAAACTGGGATCATTAACAGATAAAAATAAGAGGCATTATAGAGCAACATACCTAGAATAATGCTTAGAAAGATAGGCACTTAAAAACACACTCATACTTCGTATCGTCTTACCTTGTGGGTGCCCTAACCGGTGGACGAATGCTTGAACAGCATATAAACATTGTAATTCAAATTCTTCCTTGTTATCTACATATTTCTTGAAAAACTTACTATGCCGTATAAGAACCTCATCATTTAACTTCCAATTCGGACCTGGAAAGAAAAACAGGCAAATCACACCACAGGAACCATGCAAATTTCTAATACCGTAGATCTTTTTGAGGAATTAGTACTACAAATACTGAACAGAGTGTTCAAGATAGTTCCACTTTCTCAATGTGAAGACCACAATCCTACTCCAAATCCAGTGCTCAACACTTGAGAATACAATGAATACTTACGCTGCAGAACAGCAGTTTCACAAATGGCAGTCATCAAGGCACGAATGAACTGGGGTTCCATAATCCTATTCCCTACGTTCGCCTGAAAAATGTTCAGGAGTGTGTTGATTAGCTGGCACTAAGAAATTCACAATCCGCAGATACATTGCAGTAAAACAAATACTTACACCTATCCAATCACAGATTTTATCAAAGGAATGAGCAGAAGTATGCTTTGGCTTTAGGAACTGCACCAGTTTTTGCTGAACTTCTTCCATACTAAGTGGTTTAGAAACTGCAGACGAGTGACTACCGGACACAGCCCCTAACGTGTAGTCTAAGTTCTATGTAACAGAAAATCACATTAGTACAATAAGTAAATAGACAACTACATTAGATTTTTTAAACTCTCGGAACTAAGAAGAAATACCACTTGAAAATAAGGAAGAACTTACGTGTTCCTTAACAAAGTTATCCACTTGCTCAGAATCAATGAAATCTGACCATTCAATGCCTGCAGCTACCCACTTTTCTCGAATCCACGCAGGACCCTAAAACAAGGCACAAAGTAGGAACTCAGTCTCTAACTAGCATGTAATTATCAGAACAATCATGATATTGTGGGCCCAACTTCATCGATCATGAACCCTGAGAATACCCTAAACCTGTGTTCCTCCTGGTTCAACTGACTGGAAACCAAATTCCATAGGAGGAAATATTTTTTTCCCCTTGTAAGTCATTAGAGCCTAGAAGTACAGGCTTTTATTTTGGTTAAAATAGGCAGGCAAAAAGACACAAAGTACTGAAAATAGGCATTTATTAAAAGTGAAAATAGAGAGTTGTCTCACTATTTAAATGAAAAGTATTTTTTAAATAATTAACTCAATCTTACTTTCCTTGGTCACAAGCAACAACAAGGGGGGCTTTTCAAGGAAGACAGTCCTGGATAGTCGCTTATTGAAGAGAGTGTTCATCATGGAAAAGGAACGGTTCAATTTCCACTGAAGTGATGATGCCAATTTTGAAACAAGGTATTTCAAAAGACTAGAGCCAGGTAAAATATCACAAATGTTTGCAAGCTTTTCAATGTCCACATTAGCACTTGTAGGACGTTTACACTCTCCAGTAACACTGCTTCCTTTCTCGCCTGGTGTTTGTAGCAGTTGATTCACTGCACATCCGAAGATAACCATTAAGACACCAGTCGATCACCCTTTTTCTCCACCTTCAAGACTGCTTCCGGTAGCACACTAGAATGTGTTATATATGCCAGATCATAGCAGAGTTCTTCATGGTACAACTCTATTTTACCTTGCTACTGAAGCAACAGTCTTCTGATACAGCATGAAGTACCTCACGTATACTGTCCAAATTGTTACTGTAATATATGGCTGCTGAGATCCAGTAACCCTATCTGGTGAGAACTGGCTGTGGAGGTAAAGTGAGTGCTGGTGCCATGTCATTAAAACCCAGATTTGGGAGGGTGATTTTAGGTAGGATTTCTTGGTGTTAGGAACTAACTTATCCATCAGGATACAAACCTCTTACCTTTTCAACGATTCTGTGCCACCTGTGGGCTAGACATGTGAGGTGGAGCATTTTAGAAAGATGACTTTCAAGACTTAAGCTGCTTTTTGTCATGCAACCAGTGACAAAAAGCAGGACAACATTATGCCGTTCAATGTGGCCAGAGTAACATTGAAATTGTGAACAATTGAGGAACGATATGCTCTCTTCATCTTTTCAGTTGTCGAACAAAATGCTGATAGGTCACTTTACGTTGCTTCCCTAGTTTCAATAATAACCTTGGCCGTGTACGTCCCATTGCATCTGTAGTTTCATCTAAGAAGATCCAGATTTTATTTTCTTTGAATCCTCTGCAGGGCCGCTTGAGAGCAGACATTCAAATAAGTTGTTCTTACTATGGATTCTGATGGAACCTCCTGTTTTTAGTGTCCTGAGGGATTGATTTACCAATTTCCAGAACAGAATCGAGTCCAAGAATGCTTTGCATAGATCCAGGTACAACTGAAAAGTTGCAACTGCCATTTATATTAATTTGATCCTAGGCCATTTTAAAAACCTTATAGATGTGTTTTATTGTTGTGAAATGTTCAGTTATAAGTTACCGTATTTCCTCGCATCATCGTCACAGATTTTTGGTCTGATATTTGTAGAAGGAAAGCGGGTGTGACAATTGTGCAAGGGAGGAAAAAAAAAAAGTAACCGTACCAAAAACGTATTTGAATAACTATTTACTACACTAATAAAATTAAGTAGTAAAAATAAGTCGTCTATAAATTATCTTCATCCATGGTGGCCATATTGCAGATCTGAAAAAAATACCATGCTTACGTTACAGATTTTTGTTGAAAATTTGATGTTGCAACTGTTATGGTGGATTGTTCAAAGTTAGAGAACTTGCCAGACCTAATCGTCTGCATCGGAAGAATTTCCACTCGCCTCACTGCTCCTCGAGAGTGATTGGTAGTCTTCTTATTCCTCGTAACTCTGCCATAATTTGCAGTCCTCAGTGCCATATAAAGCGTTCGAAATTCATATTTTTTAAAGCTCTTCATAAATGTTTCGAGTGGAATAGGATCCCAACTCCTAACAACCCATGTGCAAATGCATTCCATGGATGGCCACTTAAATTTTCCTTTGGGAGACACCAAGTCGTAAAACCAGTGCAGATTGGCCTTAAAAGGTTTATTTATACAAACGTCCAATGGCTGAAGGATGGGAGTCAATCCACCAGGAATAACCACCTGCTGAGTATTAGTGTTCTTTCACTTCATTCACAGGGTGAGCCCTACAACTGTCCATAACTAGCAGCACATATGGCCGATGTTCCACACAGTCTTCACCTAGTCCACCATGACTTCCAAGTCCATCCAACCTTTAAGTTGCACGCGAATGTGAAATGGAAATTTCATGCCTCTCGGTATTGTCTTTCTTTTAAGAATTATGAAAGGTGGCAACTTTCTCCCGTCTGCAGTAACTGCGAGCATAACCGTGCAGCGAAGTTTCTCATTGCTTGTTGTTTTAAGTGGTATGCTTGCAGCACCGCTCTCTGCAATTGTCCTACTGAGAGGCATATAAAAAAACTGGCGTTTGGTCAGCATTTCCAATTTGCGACAGAAGAAATGGAGTTTCCTGGCGCTGACGGATCACGAACCGTAGGAACTATCACATTATCCGTGTAGTCTGTCTGCAACTACTGACAAATAGTCACCCCCCTTCGCACAGATAAGCCTTCCCGCCGCACAAACCTCATTACACAGCCACGACTAGCTTTGAACTGGGTTTCACACTTGTGACGACGCGCTGCTTCACACCCCTTCATTTGAAGCATGTCGCATGTAATACTGCAGCCGTTGTTGCGCACTTCTCGAACATACTCCAGTACTTCCTTATCAATTTCTCGAAATGCACGTCTATGCGGGTTAGTGTTTTTCAACTTATTTTTCATTAACTGTGAATTCACGTTCTGCAGCCCGTTTCCCGTGTGTTTCAGCATACGTTATCACTTTAAATTTAAAGCTCCCCGTATAATATATCTGCCCATTGCGAACACCTAACAACTGAAAATAGCACACACTGGTCCTCGTTACAAGATTCCGCGGAAGCGACCGACAATGTACAGCTGTATTTCAAAATAAAGAATTGAAGTATGTGGCGGGATCAATATCAAATGACCACCGGCGACCTCCAGTTACGCAAGACATTGTGAACGTGTGCTTTTTCATTCAGTCTAGTATTAGCCAAGGTTTCCCGTCATAGTGTTCAAATATTACCGCCTGACATCGAATACTACTTGACAATGCAAACAAACGTCAACAATGTGTTTGAATATTCAGTGTAAATATTCTTTTACCAAACTTGTGTTAAACGATTATTAGCAGTGAAGATTATGACCCCTTATTTCTGTAATATTATTCCCGTCAGGGGCGGCTCATGATTAAAAATTTTAGGGTGGGCCAGATGATACTATTGTTGTTACATATTAAATATTGTTTAATATTTGGCATTTATTGTTGCCAATATTGCCATTATCATAATTCCACACAACACATAATTTGTAACAAGTTTTAATAAATAGTTGATGCATAAAAAACTGTACCCACATGGCTCGTTATTAATACATATATTCTCTCCTGTGATTGGATGAAGCAAATTTATCCATCAGCTTGGTTGATGAGGTCATTTTTTCTTTCTTAGTCGTTTACCCTCCAGGTTGGTGGAACCCACGGACTCAGCGAGGGAACTCACCACTACCGCCTCTACGGGCAGTGTCCTAGAGCTGGGAACATCTAATCGGAGTGGATACAACTGGTGAGGTGTGATTGGCACCTCGCCCAGGCGGCCTCACCTGCAAAGCGAACAGGGGCCTCATGAGGGAAGGTAATGGATGGGCAGGATGGATAGGCAAGGAAGATGGAAGGAGGCAGCCGTGGCCTTGAAGAAGGTACTGCCCCCGTAAATTGAATTATATTGAGACCACGATGGCTGTATTGGCATAAATGAATAAAGTTATGGATGTCATAGTTGTGACGTGTATATTCATGACGTAGGCACGGATGACGTAGACTTCATGCAAGTAGGCTGGTTGAGCTGAGATTCTTGGTGACGTAATGATTTTGTTCGAGAAAGATCTGAGATTTACGACGCAGTCGCAGGAAACAAGGTATTGTGCTAAGGAAGAAGTTACGCTATTGGAGGAAAGGCTCGAACCAATGAACGATAGTTTGGAAGGAAGACTGAGATTACTGAAACTACGACTTTTAATTACTTTTGGCGTGCAGAATTGTAGAAAACTATTTTCAGTTATGGCATTGATTTGGAATTTTGAAGAAATTAATTTTGAGTTTTTGTAATTTGAAAATCCGTCAAGTATAGCCAAAGTTAAAACTTTTAGCAATGACGGAGCAACAGGCTATGGAAGGGATGGATACGCCCCTTAAGAAGTTGATAAAAGGTCGTGCACAGAAGAGAAGAGCTCTCATATCTCATCATATTCTCATATCTGATATCTCATACCGCATATATATTTCTGATGTCATATAGTCATTTTCGAGTGAATAAGTGAAGCAAGTCGTCTTTAGCGTGTGGTTAAAGCCCGGCGTATCGAACGAACACGGAGCAGTTCCATTTTACGCTGTTTGAAACTAGGCGAAGTTGAAACGCTCACATTAACGTTTCTACCAGACAATATATCAAGAGTTGACTTCTGCCTTTATTATAATTCAATTGGGCAGTACAACATTGAGGTGTGTAGAAGATTTGAACAATTTCACAGTTATACTTTGAAAGATATTGGCATTTTAAGGCTGCAGACAAAAGTGATTTTCTCGCCACCTGAGAAGCACTTTTAAAATTCCACATTATACACTACGGCTGACACGTGGATTGCAACCGTGATATTGAAGAATACGTTTGGTAATACAACGATACATTCTACTATGGAACATTATAATCTGGCAGTGCTTTCAATGATTATAACAGAATTGGAGATGGAAGGCTAAGGCTTTAATGCAATTGGGACATATATCGATGGAGTGAAATAGCAGCATGGAACTTCGTTAATAGTCATTCTACAAAAGCGAGCATGTAGTGAACATCCAACTACACTCATGCATCGTGAATCCATCACTGAATTATATCAAATGGCAGTGGAAATATCATCATACTCCACGATTATGAATATTTCTGCGGAAATAACTGCAATAAACTTAATGGCGAATTGCGACCAGAACTTCAGGGAACTTTCAAGAGAGGCCAGGGTGGACCCGGCTCACAAAGAAGAGTTTTGCCAGAAGGATGTCTATCGTATACATGGAGCAGTGCAATTTCCGGAGGAGGAAGCAGTTCGATTCTCCGAGGGCGCTGATTCCAGGTTCGAGGTCGGAGCACATCGTTACGCTGGTGAATTGGAACCAACAGCAGTTTTCTTTGAAAACTTTCCTCTAGAACATCAATCAACAGATAAGGTAGTCGTGAACGTTTCTTGTATTATTTGAGTCTTGTAGCGATATCTGAGCAACCATTTTTCCCATATTTTCTGTCCCATTTATTTTGCCCCATTTTCTTGCTTGATATTTTTGTACTCAGTACACTTCGATGATTTATGCCTTTTTCTTCGATTTATTGAGACATTGTTATGTCATTGGCATACTTAAATAATTTTGGATCAGTTGAGACTGATAATTTAGATTCTTTCAGTAATTTGCATATTTTTGTAGTCACGATTTGACTGTAAAGTTAATGATTTGCTATGGCAGATTTGAATTCAGACAGCGTGTCATTTTATTAAAGTAATTCTTTTCAGTAAATTACTTTGACCAATTTTCTGTCATCCTCAAGAAAGAAGAATGATTAAAAGATTTTAGAGCGTTAAAATCTATTACGTTATCGACGATCTTTGAAATACTAGTCGTCTTATGAACATGATTGCAACATAGACATTTATCATTGCATTATAGACAATTTTATGAAATATGAACTTTGATTACGATTTATTGAATACACTATAGTAATGAACTTTTGATAGGAGTTTTTCTCAATTATAGATTGGAACAATAATGTTTGCATTCCACAATCTAATTGTATTCTATTCGACTATTTATACAGTTTAGATGAACTTTGATTGAAGATAGTATTTTTATACTGCGTTACTTTGATGATATTAATCTCAATTTTGATAGACCAGGGAGGAGTGTCTAATCGTATTTGCTATTAAATTTATTTGTGATTGGCAAATTTTTACTTCATATCGATTCATGAATGGAACCCACGAAGGTTAAATAATAACAGTCATTAATACAATTGATGAATATAAGAATTTTTAAAGAGGAACAATGGATGTATAATCGTTAGTTCAGTGGACGTGTAAAAGTCGCTGATGAATAATGCCCTTGAATAGTGAAAGAGGTTCCCACAGTAATGTTAATGAAGTTTATGAATTTATAAGTGGAGGTTTTTTGTATGTATTGTGGAAGATTTTGATGCCATATATATGAAGATATATGATGAATTCTGGGCCAATTGTTGTGCAATTTTGTGCGTTTTAAGCGAAGTATTTTTCCGCTGAATGTATTGTCCTGGTTCTTTGAAAGTTATTCATATGAAGATACTGTTAAAATTAACAAGAGTGTTAAATAATTTGAGATGAAGATTTTGAATGGAGGTTACCGTCACAAATATTAATAATAATTATTAAACCTTATTAAACCTGAATTTGACAGTTAAATATAACTAACCTTCATTGGTCGATTATATCACCACGATTTGAGTAATTATCAACCGGATAAACGTGTGGTTTAATGTATTTCTTATATAAATAATATAAACAATATTAATATTGTAAATAATTATGTAAATATCTTTGATAATAATTTGAAATGAAAGGGATTAGTAGAGGCATGTATAAAATTTTCAATTGTCGTTTGACATTGTTATAAACAATTTATTATTGTCATAAATAATTAATGAACTTTTGTTATTAACATTAAGAGTTTTGTTATTATACTCTAAACAACGCTAATTAAACAAGTGGTTTGAACAATTAATCATGATTTGGGATTATTAGAGTATTCCACTGGTGTTTGAATGGAGCATTTAAAAGATTTGCGTGATAATATTTCAGTTGAGATGTGGACATTTAACGTGTTTTGAAAGGAGAGCTAAGCTCTGATGTAACTCGCATATGCTGGGGTTGAATGTACGGGTGAGTCCACTTGACGGTGCAGGTGTATCACAGCTGGTCGGACAACTGTATGATAGAGGCCAAGGACGTCTCCATAATAGCCTTGTGGCTATAAATAAAATGTGAAGTATATAAACACGCAAAACAATTGCTATATATGTCTCGTCCCAAATCCCGTTTCCATTCCAAGTGCATTATTATTTTTACGTTATTATGAGCTTGAGAAAGCTGAAACATTGTATGTAGAGTATACAAGTCCTACAGGAGGACATAGTTATGTGGACGATGGCTTCTGATTGCCACGTTTATTTTTGTTGTTTTATTTTGTTAAATTCATTCTTTATGTGAAATAAATTATTGTGCAGTTTAAAGTTTCTCGTCTTCGTTGTGGTTCATTTTAAATATCATGGTGGAGGTTATTGTGAGGGCATACTTTAAGTGATCCAGTTGACAACCCAGTCCCCGAGATAAATTTAAAAGGTAAGTAAAAGGTAAGTATGAACCCCCGTATATTTTGGTGTGTTCCACAATAATTTCTTGTTAACTATTGTGCTCTAATCTCGATAGTATCTGTCAGTGCCATTTTCATTGATGTAGCTGTGCCGGTGCGTTTGATTATTGGCAATCCGATTGAGGGGGCGGATATCTGACAGCCTACTATCCGGATATCGGGGACAGTATCATCCCGGCATTTGCCCGAAGACGAAGTGGGAAACCACTGAAAACCACTTCGAGGATGGCTGAGGTGGGAATCGAACCCCCTCTACTCATTTGGAACACCCGAGGTTGAGTAGACCCCGTTCCAGTCCTCGTACCACTTTTCAAATTTTCGTGGCAGAGCCGGGAATCGAACCCAGGACCTCCGGGGTGGCAGCTAACCATGTTGACCGCTACGATACGGAGGCGTGATGAGGTCATAATTATTTAATTTCTAACTTTGTGTTCAGAGCTATAGAAGAAAATGGATTTATTTAAAAATTCCACTTTCATTTTCCTATTTCGGCATACAATCCGACATATTAAATAACTACGTACCGTGCCACAAATTAAAAAAAAAAAACATTTATACAGTAGAAATTACAGCTTCATCGACGGAACTCACTAACACATTTGTACTATACTTGGAATATCAGACGACTGAAAATGTATAATTATATGTTTGTCTTATGTCAGCAATCTGCGAACAATAGCTGAATACCTGTTTAAGAGCGTGAGGCGGGGTGAACCCTTCTCCCGAAATCCTGTTTGACAGAGACAGAAGAAGGAAGCATCAAAGCAACGCTATGGGCTCAATCTGCTGGCCCTTAAAGAGAGAAAATTCCCTTCATAGCACTGAAGAATTCGCGTGCAAGACAGTGCTATGTCCACTGTTTCCTCACCCGGCCCATGAAGCCATATACTTAACATGGGACTTGCTGTGGAGCGGCCCTCGCTATGACAATACCCCGTACGAGATTGTCAGGATCTTAAGCTGGGGACGAGTTATTTATAATGAATTCTCTTTAGAGATTCTATAAGGGTTAAACACTTATATTAAGTTGAGTATCTGTAATATAAAGTAATTTTAAAAGACAGTAAACAAATTCTTCGCCATGCGGCCTAACAGCCTTGGGTGGGCAGGGCCCATTCGGCCCTTAATGACGCACCGTCCCTGATTCCCGTTTTTCAACAGGGTCAGGGATGAGGTGGGATGTGCCACGACATCGTTCTTTGTTTCGAAATAAAACACAGACTGTCGACGCATGTGGCCAGCTGGCCACCTATCGCATTGCGCGTACGCTCAGAGACTTCTTTCAACCAACAATGTCACAGCTGGTTAGCAACAGAGCTCGCGTACGATTGAAATAGGGCAGCGTGTGTAACGGACTGCCGAGCAAATACAAATGTGCTATGGGCTGACTACACCATGAAATGTTATGAACCAAATTTTTATTCGAAAGGTAGGGTGCGACGATTACGCGATCATTATCATCATCTTGCACAGTTTCCAACCACTGGCCGGGCCTGATTGGAACACAAGCCTCTCCAACGTCTTCTGTCTCCCACCATCTCTCAGCCTTCACCCTTGTCCAGTCTTCTCCTCTCTTCTTCACGCTTTCTTCCACCCCCTTCAGCCACCTGTCTCTCGGTCTTCCTCTCAGTCTCTTTCCTTCCCACTTCATCTCGTGTATCCTCCTGGGTATCCTCTTCTCTTCCATTCGTTTTACATGTCTATACCATAGAAGTCTAGATTTCTCTATACCATCCTGTAATGGTTCCTCCTTCATTAATTCTTTGGTCCTTTCATTTCTTATTCTACCCATCTTTGTAGCTCCAATACTGCTTCTCAAGAACCTCATCTCACTGGCCTGTATTTTGCTCTTCTCCCTTCCTTTCATAACCCAGGTCTCCGAGGCATACGTCAGGATAGGGACATAGTACGAACGATATATGCTGTTCCGAGGGACATCCTTGCTCCATAACATGCTTCTCACACTCCTCTGGAATGCTTCCGCCTGTCTCCCCCGCTCATTTATTTCTCTATCCTTTCTTCCATTATCTTGTATCAGGCTTCCCAGATACTTGAAACTGTCCACTTTCTTCAGCTGTTCCCCATCAATTGTTATTCCTGTTGTGGTTCGTTCCTTCTTCCTTGTTGTGATCACCATCTCACTCTCATTTATGCTAAATTTCATCCCATATCCTTGTATTATTCCTTCCCACATGTCCAACTGTTCCTGTACCTCCTCCTCCTTGTTTCCCCAAATCATCAAATCATCTGCAAACACCATTGCTTTCATCTTTCCTTCTCCAATTACTTGTGCCACTCGGGTCATTATGTCATCCATCACCACAATGAAAAGTAACAGTGACAGTGCACTTCCTTGTTTCGGGCCGTTTCTCTGTTCCAACCAATATCACCAATACTTGATGAAATTTTATAAAACTTATTTTTATTCGAAAAGTAGGGGTGCGATGATCATGCGAGGAAATACGGTACTTAGGTTATGCTCGCGATTATTGATTTTTCACAGATTTTGCAAATGAGTATTGGTCTATCAGTAGAAAGTGTGTCCAAATCAAATTCTTGGACACAACAATGCAATTTACCCAGTGCTTTGTTTCTAAAATGAAATTAAGGGGTATTGTCAGTTGTAGTAAAAAAACATCACGATCTTGCAATTTTCGGCAATTTGCAGAGTCCGGTTATTACTTTTCGCACTAACAAGTTAAATAAAAGATTGCATTGTGTTCATTTATTTGTGGTCAACATGTCAAGGTTGTAACTGCACTCAGTATTACTAATCATTTTACACTTTAAATTTAAGTGAAATGAATATAAATATATTCCAAACTGGTAAAAAGGCTGAGCACTGCCATCTTCATGCAAACTCTGCTTGCTTTTCATGTCGGTCGCCAGATGTCTTCCTTCCAGGAACCCTGAACTTACGTAATCGACAGGGTTGAAAATTCTTAGTGGAAGGCCAACCAACGTGGTGAACATAAGATTTGCTACTGTGTTCAGATGCAATGATGCTCTTTTTGGAGTCGTGATCAAGTTCATTTGTGAGAAGCCTCTTTCACATTCACTTGTCGAAATTGGGATGCTGCTCAGTGTTAATAAGGGGCAGGAGAGAGAATGGGCATTTCTTCTCAGCAATATATTCACGGAAACCTCTTAAGATTCATCTTTCATGGAGCTTACTTGTGTAAAAGTTTCTTATTACTGCTTCTCCATAAGTTACCGGTACATCATGATTTTCTGGCCAAGTGACAGTGTCTAAATCTGTAGCCAATTCTTGGATTTCAATGTCTTCTGAAGGAATTAACAGTGCTTTTGCTTCCAAGGCTTCAGAGTAGTAAGGGCCATGTTTTGTCCTTCTTAAAAAAAACACCTTAATTTGCTGGCATATATTCTTATAGGCCGAATAAATTGTAATGTAACAAGCTTGCAAGTCAAAACTAAGTTCTACCAACTCCTGAAGAACATCACACATCACTGCGACTTCTGGTATAACGTTGACATGGGTTATACAGTTAAGGTGTCCTCCATACACAACTTGCTTAGTTTTGCCTTTTTAGGGATCATCTTTGCCACTTTTGAAATGTGCCACTGAAACTTCAAAATTTTTCCACACAGCTAAGACTGCTCTATAGCTAGAAGCAACCCATCTTGTATCTAGAATCCTTCCAATTTTAAGGAGTACGATTTCAAGTTCCTCAGCATGAGCTTTCAATTCCCTGGCATTTTAAGGTGACTGGTGGTAAACAGGGTGGTGGTTTACATGTGAGGGGAAATCTTTACTCACAACATCACCTACCAAAAGCTCTACCACAATGCCAGAACAAAACATAGGGAAACTGTTGCTTTAATTAAAGTAATTACACCCTTCGTCTTTCCTAGCATTACTGCAGACACATTGTTGAGGCTGCAACAAGATTCAGTTTTAGAAACTCATCATTGAACCCCAATGCTCCCAAGTAAGTCATCAATGCACTAAATATACCTTCAGCAGTGACATCTTGCAATTCATTAATTCCCAAAAAAATGTTTGCTGGCCAGTGATGACAGCTGACAGTGTGGTACTTTCTATAATGAGGGCAATTTTACTATTTCCATGCACTATCTTGTTTGCTACCATTTTCCTCATTTCTGTCGCTATATGAGAAACAATATTTATGCATGCGTTTGTTGAATGAAGAATGCGGCCCATATTCTTTGGTTGCACGACGCAGGCTCCGCCAACCCCGCCGCGAGTGCCATCTCTGGGCGAGGTCCGCAATAGCCTCGCCGCCATCTTGGTGTGAAACATTTGTAAACAAAGCGTTGTACTGGGACGTTAACATTCACAGTTTCGGTCAAAAGCAAAGGTAAGGGTTCACTCTCACAGTGTAGTTCAGAGACACTTAATGTCTCTTCAGCATCGGAGACAAAATCATCCTGAACTGATCGATCTTCCGTCATGTCAGATTTGGTCACTCATGCAAAATGATAGTTTCATTTGAGGGGTTGGACATCTTGGCCATTTAGCCCTGTGTACTTTGTGTGTAAAGGTAAAAAAGGAAGATGGTATATTGACTTTCACGGCCAGTGAATTAAAACTTAGCAATGCTTCTAGGTTTGTGCCGTGTCTTGTGTGGGGTTTCGCCTAGGACACTAAGCTGGCTCACCAGCGGGCTCATGGAGTCCCCGCCGGGACCCCCACCACACCGGCACAAACCTAGAAGAATTGCTGAGTAAAAAAGGAAGCTTGTAGTTTAACGTGAGCGTTACTCATGCGATCATGAGCCAAGGGACCTCCTCTTTTACGTGGAATCCGAACCGCAGGAAATGGCATTTCACATGCATTGACCGGGAATCACTCGTGTGTATGTATATAAAGGAAATTTATCTGATAACCTGTGTTATTGTGTATTTCAGTGTGTTTATGTGGAATTCAGGGGAGGATTGGGAAGATGGCCGTGGACAGTCCATCGGAACTTGGGGTGGGGGCAGCCCTCGTATGTACTATGCGCGCGCTTTCAACAGTACAGCAGGGGGCCATGGCGCACCACAAGTTCGGCCAAGGCCACCGCAGCAGCGAATGACAAAACTGCCGCTTGCCGTTCTTACTTTATAAGAAAGGCCCTGTTGTCGCTACACCAGGAGGTGGACACGTGCACGAATAACTCTTGCAACATCTTATAATATATCAGCCTCATACTGCAATTGAAAGACTGTGCGGACTTCATTGTAAGCATGGATATTTGTAGGATTAGTAGGCCCTCCACCTCATACATGCATTTAGATTCGGAGAGCCTTGTGTTCAGGGGGAAGGTCGTGTGTATACTGCCAGCGTAGAGCCGTGTCTACTCTTCCGTGTCTCATTGCGGCAACAGCGCTCAGCAGGACGCGCGCTACTGGGCGAGACCATGTTTACAGTTCCGGGTTTAGTATAGTGATGATGTACAAGGTTATTTACTTGGAATGGAAAGTAATGGCTATGCAAAATACAATCCAGACAGTGGCGTGGCATTTTTTCAAGGGTAAGCTGTGAAGAAGACTGAAAGTATAGGCTTACACCATAGAGCAACTTCAGCACTCGGTTCTAGCGACGCCTTTGCCAATGTAGAGGTAGATGTCTGAAGTAGCAACAACTACTCTACCGTACACACATAATTATGAAGAAATTGTAATACAGCACAGGTCATTATTCCCTTTTCAATTTCAGGCATGCCAATCCATGTAGCTATATTAAGGGCGGAGTAAATTATTCAGCAGGGTTGGCGAGCTTTCCTGATCGTGTGTCATTTGAAGATTGAACAGTGTGGCAGTTTGTGCTTTTGTTGTTCGCATTTCTTGGTCTAAGGAGCTAAACGTTCAGATTATTACCCGTAAATGTTCTATTATGACTGGCTGCGTGGCTCAGCAGCAACGTTCTCGCCCGGTGAGCTCTAAGATAGCGGGATGGAATCCCGGCGCAATCTGTCGCCATTTGAGGGTGCGCAAATGTGAAGGAGCCGTGTAAGTAGATTTACTGGCACGCTAAAGATTCCTTTTGGGGCAAAATTCCGACATCCCAGCGTCTCTAAAAGCCTAAGGGAACATTAAAATAATACACATGCTACTAGTAGTAGATAACATTATGACATTGTATTGCATGTTCGGTTAATATTTCTTTGCAGATATTCCTCAAATTATACTGAAGTAGGCTTTCACGGCCAGCGTAGGTATCTTCAGAGGAGCCCAACAACCAGAAAAGTTGCTCTGAATATCATTCAAATTAGGCCTATATTCAAAGAGTAGGTGTAAAGGATAGATCATTAAAAATGTACATCCGTATAAATTGAATAATATTTGCCTTGGAGGCTGGAGTTAGACAGCTCCTTAACCCGGTCCATGAAGCAATTATAATCGGCTACATGGATAATTCTTGCCAGGCGCGTCCACGTCGTGGGGATGGGCAACGGTACTGTAATATACCATGGAACTACAGTACCGGCTAAGTTCTGGTGAGGACCCAGTCCTATGGGGTATAACATAGGCCCCGTGCATAGGGTTACGTGCGAAGACCTCAACGGATTCTGCAGCGGAGAAGATCGACTTCGGAACGGTGGAGATTGCGGAAGAGGCAACCCAGTACTCAGGGAATAGTATGAGTACAGCATCAATCGGCAGCGTCTGTTTCCCAGGTTGGGGGCGGCTGCAAGGGCGTCTGTTTCCCATGTTAGGGGCGGCCTGTATAATAGCTGGCAGTAGCTTCATAAAATGCCTTTGGGAGTAGCGACCCCATCGTAATAATAGCCTAAAATGGAAATGGCACTTCAAATGATTCGGAGAAGGTTAGGGCATACCCTGCAGGCGACGCACAGTTCTTTTGGTACTGGGGGAACTGTGAGAAATGGGCGACCAGTTACCGAAATGAAAGTGGGAATCGTGAATGTCATGACCCTGACAGGCAAGGTGGAGGAGGTGGTACACTTCATGGAGAGGGAGAATGTTGGATTGATGGGGCTGAGTGAAGTGAAATGGAAATGTAAAGGAAGGAAGAAATTGAGGAAAGGATATACATTATACTGGAGTGGTGGCCAAGAGGCAAAAAATGGCGTGGAACTGATAACCTCGAAACAACTGGAGGAGTATGTTGAAATGGTCGAGTGTGTGAGTGACAGAATAATGAAAATTAGAATGAAGATGAAAAATGATGTGATGGACTTCATACAAGTGTATGCACCACAGACTGGATACAGAGAAGAAGATATTGAAGTATTCCTGGAAGATGTAGAAAGAGTAATTTCAGATGTAGAAGTGGTGATCATGGGAGATATGAATGCACAAGTCGGAAACGAGAGACAAGGAAAGGAAGAAGTCATTGGACCATATGGATATGGGAAAAAGAACCGGGAAGGAGAGGAACTTGTAAACTTTTGTGAAAGGAACGGACTGATAGTGGGAAATTCATGGTTTCGGAAGAAAAACAGCAGGAAAATTACGAGATATGGTTGGGGCGATAGAAGAACAAAATCAGTACCGTAATTGACTACTTTCTGGTGGAAAGGACTAACCGCAGAAAGCTGATAGATGTGACAGCTTTACCAGGAGAAGCATTTGATGGGGACCATAGAGCTGTGGTGGCAAAATTTAGATGGGAAAAATTGGAAAACCTAAAGGAGATCAGAGAAAGTAAAATAAAAGTATGGAAATTGAAAGACAAAACTGTACAGGAAGATTTTCAGGAGAGATTGAAGCAACAAATCCCAGTTACCGAAGTGGAAAACATAGAAGAGGAATGGTCCCACTTTAAAAAGGCATTTGTTGGTGCTGCAGAGAGTGCTTGTGGTAGGACGTCAATAAGAGTGAAAGAGAAGGAGACACCGTGGTGGAATGAGGAAGTGAGGAAAGCAGTGAAAGAAAAGAAGTCTGCATGGAAAGAATGGAACCGAGATCAAACAGAAGAAAGCAAAAGGAAGTATCACGACAGCAAACGGAGGTGTAAGAAAGTGGTAGGAGAAGAAAAGAAGAAAAGTTGGGAAGAATTTACACGAAGAATGGAAACAGATGTAAGTGGCAGTAAAAGGATGCTGTATGGGCTTCTAAGAAGTAAGAGGAAAGAAAGAGTTACCACAAAGCTGGTGAAAGAGGAAGATGGAGAGTTGTTAACACACCCAGAAGAGATAAAGGGACGATGGAAGGAGTATTTCGATAAGCTATTGAATGTGAGCAATTGTACTGGTGAGATGGAAGTGACACAACCTGACGACTCTATAACAGAAGATGATATAACAATGCTGGAGGTGGAATTAGCAGTACAGAAAATGAGAGATGGGAAAAGCAACAGGGGTGGATGAAATCAGTGTAGAAATGATAAAAGCTGCTGGACCTGTTGGTATGCAATGGTTGTATCGCCTGTTAAATTGTGTGTGGAAACGGAAATGTGTACCAGAAGACTGGGAGAAAGGGCTAATAATACCAGTGTTTAAGAAGGGGGACAAGAAGGTGTGTGATAACTATAGAGGGATCACCCTCTTATCACAGATAGTAAAAATACTGGAAAGGATATTAGAAAGAAGAATGAGAAGAAAGGTGGAAGGAGAGTTGCAAGAGGAACAGTATGGCTTCAGGAGTGGAAGATCCACAGTGGACCCAATCTTTAGCTTGAGGCAGGTGATTGGAAAAGAACTGGGAATATGGAGAGGATTGATCATGACTTTCATAGATCTAGAAAAGGCATATGATAGTGTCCCCAGAGAGAAGGTATGGGAAACCATGGTTAAGAAGAGACTGGGAAGAGAAATGTTGGAAATGGTGCAAGCAATGTACAACTGTGTTAGCAGGGTACTGACCCCAGTTGGAAAGACAGATTGGTTTAGGAACAAGACTGGACTAAGGCAGGGGAGTGTGCTGTCACCTCTCTTGTTCATAATGGTGATGGATGAAATTGTAAAGGAAACAAAGGAAGCATATGGACATAAAGAAATGAAGTTACTGTTATTTGCAGATGATATTGTGGTCTGGGGAAGGAACACCGAAGAAGTGCAAAAACAACTAGATGCACTGAGCGAAAATATTCAGAAGTACGGCCTGAAAATCAGTATAGAGAAAAGCAAGACCATGGTGATGACAAGAGGGGAAAGACAAGGAAAGGGCACTGTGAAAATTGGCAGTCAGAGTTTGGAAATTGTGGACACGTTCAAATACCTAGGAAGTGAATTGATGCAAACTGGTAGGTTGGACATGGAGATTGCCAGGAGGGTACAACAGAGCAATGCATTCTATCAAAGTGTAAGAAAACTTGTTTGGGATAAGGAAGTACCAAGGAGAAGCAAGGAGGTAATGTATAAAGTGTACTATGTTCCCATATTAACTTATGCAGCTGAGACTTGGACCCTGACAAGCAGACAAGAGAGTAGAATCCAAGCCAGTGAAATGAAATTCCTAAGAAGTATGATAGGAAAGACAAGGAAAGACAGAGTGAGGAATGAAGATGTTAGGAAGGATGTTGGGATGGGAAAACTAAATGAGAGAATTGAGAAGAATATACTAAGGTGGTTTGGACATGTAAAGAGGATGGAGGAAACTAGAATACCAAGATAGATGCTGGAGGCGAAGTGCAAGGGTAAGAGAGCAAGAGGAAGACCTAGAACAAGGTGGATTGATTCAGTGAAGAACAGTGTAAGAAAAAGAAATCTGGACTGGGACAAGATCGTGGGAGAAGAATGGTGGAAGGAAAGAGGAAAGTGGAGAAGTGCCATAAATACCCCGACCCAGCAGGAGCTGGATAAGGGGAAATGAGGATGATGATGATTATTTAAAGACTTATCACATTATTTAATAAAAAATAATTGTTGCTTATTGCCATTAATGAAAAAAATATACGTAAAACACGATTCAAATATAATAATTTGAAAAATATGCATTTCGAAGGAAATCATTCACTAAATTATCGAGATCATTTCTTTGAAGCAAGCGATTTCTCCGACGAGAAATAGAAATATTAGAAGTGAAGTAAATATGTATTTGCTATCCCTGTTGTGCAGTGTCAATTTTGAAATATCCATGCACCAAAGAGTACAAACTAATAGGATATTAACGTAGGCTACTACTCGCTAAACATGATAATTTATGACGTACGGTAATTTGTTCAACGCACTATACACTAAAACGCAATAATATCTAGTCACGGTACCGTAGGGGCAGATGACCTCGCAGTTCCGCCGCCCCTTAAAACAACAATAAATAACTATGGTACCGTATACTAAATTTTGCTAATTGCACTAAAAAACATACAGTTGTGAGTATACCGGACGAAGCAGAATTTCAACTAACGCACCCATCAAAGGTGGGGTCTAATGGTCATAAACTTTCGCTTGGGGAGAACAACCGCGCGATGGAGGGTGGGGACTAGGGAAGAGCGCCAAATAATATTAAGCAGTGCTCGTGTTCCATGCTCACGAGGGCAAGCTCGGTAAGCTGCCCGAATCGAAGCAGACCCTGCTACCAGCTTTGACTTGTTTTGACGACAGCCCTGTGGCTATGGAATGACACACCCCGTCTTAGCCAATCAAGGACGACCTGGCGTTCTTGGTGTACCACTCCATCGGCCATAGTGGTGTTCCGGGCCAGAAGGCTCCTAGAGGTACACAAGCCTTTGTCATAGCAACCGGCCGCGCTCTTTCTCTACAAATTAGTGGTGGGCGATCGTGAAGAACTGGGGTACCAGTAGAGAACGAGAAACTTCATTCAAAGCGGCGATTTTGCTGTTCCTCGCGCTTTAGAAAGTCATAATATAAACTTCATTTTTATGAGAATATGCTAGGTAAGCGGTGTTTACCCCATGGTATTGGAGAAAACGCCACTGAATCCAGACATATATTTGCAACCTCTTGAAGGTCAGCTAGGCCTACCATTTGTTCCCGGGGCCTGAATTCAGGGGTTGTAGATCGCTTTTCTGGAGAATAATTATTCAATATTTACATAACACATTGAATCTAACCTATATTATAGTCAGCATTCACATCAATATAAGCATCTCCAATAACTCACCTAAGTTGTTTATTATTTTCAGCTATCATAATTTTGATGATACAGGTTAGAAAAGAGAGTTACACCTGCTCATTGCCCATCTGCTCTCCTTCTTCAGAAGGGAGTCAGCTTAGAAGAAATAGCACACATTACAGAACTACTAAAACATCTAATTAATAGGAATTCAAAGTAAGAACTTCTTATGATCACTAGAATAGAATTTATGGTCATTTTAGTAAATCAGTGCATTCTAGTAATTACTAAAATGATCCAGTCCAGAGGGGGTGACTAAGCCATCTGCCTGGGTATGAATGTGCTAAGTTAATCATGCATATTTATTAGGTACCGACTGCTCTTATTCATTGCAGGAGATCATTTGAATAAATAAAAAGCTCTAAAATTTATGATTATTGTAGCTTAATTCTTTATCAATTCCTAATTCTGAAGTATCGAAATTTGAATTTATATGTCAAGATGATCTGTATCGCATCTCAACCATCCTCAAGAAAAGGCCAGATTCATGATGAATTCGTATTTGAGGTAAAAAAGTTTGGATTTGGGTAAGACTCAACACTAATTATCAATAGAAATTTCTTTTAATGGCCAGGAACAAATTTAAGGCCATAGACTTTATACAAACAAATTCAATGTGCAGGTCACAAAATAATCCTCTCATTCAACAAATGACTTCACTACAATTCAGTCCACTACTTTCTTTGAATTAATCATAGAGGATTACAAAGTATACCTGTTAATCTTGCAAACCTGTTTATTTTTACCAATTCCTTAATTGCATCTGCCCCCAATACAGTAGAACCTCGTTAACACGTTCCTCATTAGTACGTTTTATCGCATATCACGTCGTAATTTTCAAGTCCCGATTCTTATCTGATGACAATAAGGTAAAAGTTCCTATTTATCACGTCGCACATTTTACTGCGCATCGCTTAGTACGATAGCATTTTCGTCAGCCCTTAAAGCATTCTTTGTCCACCCCTAGTGGAATGTGAGACCGACCAGTTTGAGATAACATCCCTTGCCAACAAGCAGGCGAGGGTTGCAACACGACAGGTAAAGGAGACTCTTAAAACGTAAGGCAGTAGCACGCGCCGACAATGTTGCACATCTGTCCAGTATCGCTGCTAGCTCTCAGTGGCTATGACAGTTAGTTCCTACATTTACATGGCAAACTCAAATCGATTTGAATACAACCCTGTTTTCGGTACGATGCCCATTTACATGAGCAGTTTCAGTTCGAGAGTTCAATACAGTTTATAATTTATGGTGGCCAACCTGCAGTTAAGTGGGCAAACTCGTATTAAACAGTCAAAAATAAAGGACCCGTAATTATCCGACTTTTTTTTACAGGTTGCTTGTAAACATGAAAAATGGATGCGCGGAAGATTTTGATGTTGTATGTTCTTAACAAGTTATTTTCAGTTTAATAATGATAATATGTTACTGGTTTTAAGTCCCTTTTAACTACTGAAGCTTAAAGCTTTTAGGGACACTGCTGCTGGATTGTTGCGCCAAATGAGATCTGTAACGTGCCACAATTTACGTACGGATACACCAGAAATTAAAGGTAAAACAGACAAAAATACATTAACGCAAAAACACGTGCAAACAAACTACGCTTATAAACCACGACAGGAAAACAAACAGTAACGAAGGATATGGGCAGAAAGTAAAATAAGCGATTTGAGAGTCGGGCGACAGACGAGAGTACCGTAGGCCTAAATTAGTTTAAAATGTAACTCAAGAGTGCGCAGAATCGCTTTCAATACGGTACGCGTTTATATGTTCCTGAACACTTGTGAAACCTAGTGATAATTTTGTCGCGTTGTATTGAAATAATGGCCTAAGAAAGTAGTTATAGCCATCATTAACTAGTGATGAGAAAATGAAAATTCTTGAAGAGATAGACAGAAATCCTCACCTCAAGCGAATGGAAGTGTTTTTTTTTTGTTTTCTGTACACTCACGAGCATGATTAACCTCAAAAATACTTAGGTTATATCCAATCGTTCACGCCATAGAATACGGCACATCTTTTTCACAGAATATCAAGAAAAACATGTGTTTAAGCCGAAATCAATTCATCATCATCATTTCCCCTTATCCAGCTCCTGCCGGGTCGCGGTATTTATGGCACTTCTCCACTTTCCTCTTTTCTTCCACCATTCTTCTTCCACAATCTTGTCCCAGTCCAGATTTCTTTTTCTTATGCTGTTCTTCACTGAATCAATCCACCTTGTTCTAGGTCTTCCTCTTGCTCTCTTACCCTTGCACTTCGCCTCCAGCATCTGTCTTGGTATTCATTTTCCTCCATCCTCGTTACATGTCCAAACCACCTTAGTTTATTCTTCTCAATTCTCTCATTTAGTTTTCCCATCCCAACTTCCTTCCTAACATCTTCATTCCTCACTCTGTCTTTCCTATCATACTTCTTAGGAATTTCATTTCACTGGCTTGGATTCTACTCTCGTGCCTGCTTGTCGGGGTCCAAGTCTCAGTTGCATAAGTTAATATGGGAACATAGTACACTTTGTACATTACCTCCTTGCTTTTCCTTGGTACTTCCTTATCCCAAACAAGTTTTCTTACACTTTGATAGAATGCATTGCTCTGCTGTACCCTCCTGGCAATCTCCATGTCCAACCTACCAGTTTGCATCAATTCACTTCCTAGGTATTTGAACGTGTCCACAATTTCCAAACTCTGACTGCCAATTTTCACAGTGCCCTTTCCCCTTTGTTATCACCATGGTCTTGCTTTTCTCTATACTGATTTTCAGGCCGTACTTCTGAATATTTTCGCTCAGTGCATCTAGTTGTTTTTGCACTTCTTCGGTGTTCCTTCCCCAGACCACAATATCATCTGCAAATAACAGTAACTTCATTTCTTTATGTCCATATGCTTCCTTTGTTTCCTTTACAATTTCATCCATCACCATTATGAACAAGAGAGGTGACAGCACACTCCCCTGTCTTAGTCCAGTCTTGTTCCTAAACCAATCTGTCTTTCCAACTGGGGTCAGTACCCTGCTAACACAGTTGTTGTACATTGCTTGCACTATTTCCAACATTTCTCTTCCCAGTCTCTTCTTAACCATGGTTTCCCATACCTTCTCTCTGGGGACACTATCATATGCCTTTTCTAGATCTATGAAAGTCATGATCAAATCCTCTCCATATTCCCAGTTCTTTTCCATCACCTACCTCAAGCTAAAGTTTGGGTCCACAGTGGATCTTCCACTCCTGAAGCCATACTGTTCCTCTTGCAACTCTCCTTCCACCTTTCTTCTCATTCTTTCTAATATCCTTTCCAGTATTGTTACTCTCTGTGATAAGAGGGTGATCCCTCTATAGTTATCACACACCTTCTTGTTCCCCTTCTTAAACACTGGAATTATCGTATTAGCCCTTTCTCCCAGTCTTCTGGTACACATTTCCGTTTCCACACACAATTTAACAGGCGATACAACCATTGCATACCAACAGGTCCAGCAGACTTTATCATTTCTACACTGATTTCATCCACCCCTGTTGCTTTTCCCATCTTCATTTTCTGTACTGCTAATTCCACCTCCAGCATTGTTATATCATCTTCTGTTACAGAGTCGTCAGGTTGTGTCACTTCCATCTCACCAGTACAATTGCTCACATTCAATAGCTTATCGAAATACTCCTTCCATCGTCCCTTTATCTCTTCTGGGTGTGTTAACAACTCTCCATCTTCCTTTTTCACCAGCTTTGTGGTAACTCTTTCTTTCCTCTTACTTCTTAGAAGCCCATACAGCATCCTTTTACTGCCACTTACATCTGTTTCCATTCTTCGTGTAAATTCTTCCCAACTTTTCTTCTTTTCTTCTCCTACCACTTTCTTACACCTCAGTTTGCTGTCGTGATACTTTTGCTTTCTTCTGTTTGATCTCGGTTCCATTCTTTCCATGCAGACTTCTTTTCTTTCACTGCTTTCCTCACTTCCTCATTCCACCACGGTGTCTCCTTCTCTTTCACTCTTATTGACGTCCTACCACAAGCACTCTCTGCAGCACCAACAAATGCCTTTTTAAAGTGGGACCATTCCTCTTCTATGTTTTCCACTTCGGTAACTGGGATTTGTTGCTTCAATCTCTCCTGAAAATCTTCCTGTACAGTTTTGTCTTTCAATTTCCATACTTTTATTTTACTTTCTCTGATCTCCTTTAGGTTTTCCAATTTTTTCCATCTAAATTTTGCCACCACAGCTCTATGGTCCCCATCAAATGCTTCTCCTGGTGAAGCTGTCACATCTATCAGCTTTCTGCGGTTAGTCCTTTCCACCAGAAAGTAGTCAATTACGGTACTGATTTTGTTCTTCTATCGCCCCAACCATATCTCGTAATTTTCCTGCTGTTTTTCTTCCGAAACCATGAATTTCCCACTATCAGTCCGTTCCTTTCACAAAAGTTTACAAGTTCCTCTCCTTCCCGGTTCTTTTTCCCATATCCATATGGTCCAATGACTTCTTCCTTTCCTTGTCTCTCGTTTCCGACTTGTGCATTCATATCTCCCATGATCACCACTTCTACATCTGAAATTACTCTTTCTACATCTTCCAGGAATACTTCAATATCTTCTTCTCTGTATCCAGTCTGTGGTGCATACACTTGTATGAAGTCCATCACATCATTTTTCATCTTCATTCTAATTTTCATTATTCTGTCACTCACACACTCGACCACTTCAACATACTCCTCCAGTTGTTTCGAGGTTATCAGTCCCACGCCATTTTTTGCCTCTTGGCCACCACTCCAGTATAATGTATATCCTTTCTTCAATTTCTTCCTTCCTTTACCTTTCCATTTCACTTCACTCAGCCCCATCAATCCAACATTCTCCCTCTCCATGAAGTGTACCACCTCCTCCACCTTGCCTGTCAGGGTCATGACATTCATGATTCCCACTTTCATTTCGGTAACTGGTCGCCCATTTCTCACAGTTCCCCCAGTACCAAAAGAACTGTGCGTCGCCTGCAGGGTACGCCCTAACCTTCTCCGAATCATTTGAAGTGCCATTTCCATTTTAGGCTATTATTACGAAGGGGTCGCCACTCCCAAAGGCATTTTATGAAGCTACTGCCAGCTATTATACAGGCCGCCCCTAATATGGGAAACAGACGCCCTTGCAGCCGCCCCTAACCTGGGAAACAGACGCTGCCGATTGATGCTGTACTCATACTATTCCCTGAGTACTGGGTTGCCTCTTCCGCAATCTCCACCGTTCCGAAGGCGATCTTCTCCGCTGCAGATTCCATTGAGGTCTTCGCACGTAACCCTGTGCACGGGGCCTATGTTATACCCCATAGGACTGGGTCCTCACCAGAACTTAGCCGGTACTGTAGTTCCATGGTATATTACAGCATTACAGAATTATCCATGTAGCCAATTATAATTGCCTCATGGACCGGGTTAAGGAGCTGTCTAAATCCAGCCTCCATGGTCCGAAATCAATTATACAAAACTAAATATTTCAACTTGTACTGCAGTATTTGAATTAAGAGTACGGTACCGGTATAGTACATTTTTCATTAAAACTACACAAGAGGAGACCAAGCCGTCGTAACTTTGAACAAGGTATATTACTGAAAGTATAGTATATATGATTGACAAACCTTTCTCAAGTTGTTGGGAGTCGTTTTACTTTCTCAATTGCCACTGCTGCACCGGAATAATTCCTTTTAATTGATTATTTACGAAAATAATGCTTTTAGCATTGCCTTCATTTCACTAAGGACGCCATCTTGGACACTACGTCATACGTCATTTGACACCCGAAAAACGAACATCTGAGTACGTTACCAACATGTCCAATACAAAATTCACCATTTGACATGTAAAGTTTGAAATTGTTACAAATTTCCACTAAGTTAAGCACTGTCTTGCGGAAAATTACTGCTAGTACCACAAGCAAGGGGGTCTGGGGCGTAAGCCCCAGGTTACGTTTGTTTTTGTATGTAAAACATTAATAAGATAGAATTTATGTCCGCTACTAGGTTAGGTACTGCCTGGTCGAAAATTACTGGTAGTACCACAAGCAAGGGGGTCTGGGGCGTAAGCCCCAGTTTAGGTCTGCTTTTGTAAGTAAAACATTATAAATACATAAATAAACACTGACAATTGGCGCAATTTTTCATTACATTACTTTATCGATGCTCTTTTGTTTACTCGTTCTATACCCAATGTGAAATAGTACCAAATGCGTGGGGTTGGCATTCCTGACTTAGTAAGCAAGGTGGCTCCAAAAGACTTCATTTCTGCTATATAAGTCGTGTATCTATTTGGGATGGCTGGGTGGGTTTATGGCAGCAGACGAGTCAACATCTTAATGAGGTTTAATTATCATTTTTCATTAATAAGTTTTCCCACTTTTTACGTTCAAATTTTTCAGTCCCTTGTAAAACGTAATAAGGAGGTTCCACTAGTAAACAAAAATTAAAATTAAGGCTCTATCTTAACAATGTTTTTTAGCAAATAACTTACCCGCTCCTCATATAAAAGCTGTAGTACTGCTAGTACAAATTTATACCGAGATCTTGATACCTCCTGGAAATCGGAAAATGATAATGTCTCCTGGAGTAACAATGGAACTGAAACAAGTGAAACAAGAAAGCACAAACTTAAGAGAACTATTGAATGATATATAAATATTTATTCACATTAATGTAATGTAAGGCACATCAGCCCTGTTGAGCTTATAACCATCATGAACAATATGGAGAGAAAATAGGATCATCATGTATGCCCCTGTTAGATACGATTATTGTATTAATTCTTGCTCTCAGATTTCTTGCATACCACATTCAAGATAAGAGCAAAGAACCAAATTTGCAGCGATGTCTACTTACCAATAATTTCAGCTAAATAGAGCCAGATCTTTGGAATATCTATTGCGAGATCATCCGCTTGACTAATTATTTCGGTAAATCTGAAACAACAAGGACTGACTAAACAACACAGCACTGAAACTACAGCAAAATCAAGCAATATTTCAGAAATACTTACCCTTGGAGGTACTGAGATTTTGTCACCACATTCTCCTTGATTAAGTGGCACATTAGTTGACCAATGATTTTGCGAGCTTGGCCAGATTTTTCTAACACACTATTTAAAGCTTCCACAACAAATGAAGTTATGTTAGAGACTCCAAATGTCTCCGCAATCGACTGAGCAGTTTCCTAGAATATAGAACACATGAAGATAAGCAGAACAGGCACCATAAGAACACAGGTATCAGTTTTCACAAAATGACCCATTCTTTCCATTTATACTTTAAGACTCGATACTTCTCGGGTCCAAGCTCTGTGAATTTTCGGGGTGAGTGGAAGGGACAGGGAAGGGTCAGGCGAGAAGAGAAGGATCTGTCAACAGCTCGCCTTTCTATTCCAATACTGCTAACATACGGCCGTTGCTTAAATCACTGTGGTGTTGCGAATGAGTGAGTCACCGACCAATATATTTGGTTCTGTTACTATGCACGAACCGGGAAACCTCATAACTCGTCACCATCACTTCTCGTAGTCCGCGATCCACATTCCTCTCAGGTTCACGCAGCTTAGACCCGAGCAGTACATTACTTTCATTAATCATACAGGATTACACGAAACACACCGGCCAATCTCAAAACCTATCATCAACAGTTCATAAAATTAATAACAGACCATCAGAGCTTAAGGGTCAGTAAATGAAGAAAGCATCTTTCTTTTTGGATATACTCTACAGTGAAACCTCTCTTAACGGACATTCCTTCATAACTGACGATTTTCTAGGTCCGTGACCAAACCCCTATTACGTATTATAGAAATCAGTCTCTTTTATGCGGACACACACTATTACGGACACCCCAGCCGCATTAAAAAAAATTAACAAACCTCTCTTAGCAGACACTTTGTTTTGAAAAGAAATGGCATCTCGGTAGATCTATTAGTCTTGTATGAACACACTATTGTGTTTATGTACTTTCGACACATCCTGTGCTTCCTGGAAGCCAGTTAGCGCTGACCTTCCCATCTTCTATCTTCTGCACAGCTCCAAAAATAAACCTAGACCTAGTGGTATCTCTTTCATTGTTCTCTTGAACTTGAAATGGTTGGGATAAGGGAATTCATACATTCACTATCTGGTCACATTTACCATGAAACTTCTTAAATCCATTGTAGGATCTGTGTGTTACAGTAGCAAGTGAGTGCATTTGAAATGGCTCCTCGTAAAAGTTTAACTTTAAAAGAGAAAGTAAACATATTAGATTATCACAAACGTGAGAAATATGTTGTACAGAAAACATGTGAAGTGTTTAAGATTGGAAAGGCACAGGCAGCAGAAATTGTGAAAAAACAAGAAGAGATACTTAAGGTATGGCATCTTAATGGTAATGAGCCGCAAATTAGACAGTTTCGAAGTGGTAATGGTGCTGTTATCGATAAGGAGTGATAAAGAGTGGTTTAGCAATCTAAAAAGTCAGAACGTCCATGTGTCCAGACCATTGATACAAGCCAAATCATTGGATTTCGCGGCAGAATTAGGTATCTGAGATTTCAAAACCTCGTACGGCTGGCTCGAGAATTTCAGAAAGAGTCACGATATAAAATTTAGAGAAATTTGCGGAGAATCCTCCACTGTTGATATGGATAATGTTTTAACCTGGGAAGAAAAGTTGCTTTCCATCACTGACGGCTATTCGCCAGAAAACATTTTAAATGCGGACGAAACTGGACTGTTTTACCACGCGTAATCCAACTTTTTCATGTAAGTACACATACTGCACAAGTACATGAGCCAAATTGCAATCACTTTCTCTAACCTTCTCTATAGTGGACACCCCTCTTTAGCGGACAGTATTCACGGTCCCAAAGGTTTCACTGTACAACCAACTTGTTTGAATAAGCAGAACTCTAATGCAGTAATATCTTGTACAGGGTGTTTCAGAAAGAATATAGGTATTTCGCATGCATATATTTATTAAACTTTAAGACACATGAATATGAAACTTTACACACATATTTACAAACCTCTCAAGTTTAGATTACAGATGTTCAATTACTACGTTTACATGGCGAACTCAAATCGATTTGAATACGATCCTGTTTTCAGTACGCTGCCCGTTTACAAGAGCAGTTTCAGTTCGTATTGAAATCTATTTCAATACTGTATATAATTTATGGTGGCCAACCTGCAGTTATGTTAGCTAACTCGTATTAAACCGCAAAATAAAAGACCCGTACCGTAATTATCATATTACTAGTGCATGAGACAAGACCCACAGTTTCACTGGACGCGTTAGGCTGTAACCATTGGATTGGACAAAACGAAGGTTAGAATTGTCGAGTGTAGGTGCAGCCTGTGGCCGCGGGAAGCTAGCGGGGCGCTCTCAGTATCACTGGACGCGTTAGGCTGTAACCATTGTCAAAAACCATTGGATTGGACAAAACGAAGAAGGTTAGAATGGTGGGGGTAGGTGTGGGGAGCTAGCAGGGCATGATTGACAAAAAGAACATTGATCTGGTACTGGACGAAAGACCACTTATAAAACTAGTACCGTATGCATGGGGTTGGCAATACTGTACTGTTGTAACGCCGATAATGGCAGACACAGCTAAGTCATAAGTCATGTTATAATTTGGGATGGCAGGTGGGTTATAGACAGCTGAGGAGTGAACTACATCATTCCCAGATCAATTTTGAATTATTTGAAAAGATATTTATGGCAAATTTCATAAGTTTTTTTCCCCCTCGGTTCGTGTCTCCTGTACTGTTACCATTGTCATCTGACGTTTCTTTGACGGGTTGTTTGTAAACATGAAAAATGGATGCACCGAAGATTTTGATGTTGTTTGTTCTTACGAAGTTTATGGGTACCGGTAACAGTCGTCCCTTTTAATTACTGAAGCTTTTAGAGACGCTGGGCTGCCAGAATGTTGCCCCGAATGGGATCTGTAACGTGCCAGTAAATCTACTGACACGGCTCCCTCGCATTTAGACCTAAGCACCCTGACTGCGCCAGGATTCGATCCTGCTACCTTGGTAAAAGCAGGTGAGAAAGTTACCGCAGCGCCACTCGGCCAGTCTGTGTTCAATGTATTCAAATGGAAACAGGAACGGATTAATCGGCAAAGAAAGACTGTGTATTTTCACTTTTTCTGTTGACCACATTTTACCTACGGATACACCAGACATTAGAAGTAAAACAGACAAAAATACATTAACGCTAAAAACGCGTGCAAACAAACTACGCTTATCAACCTCGAAAAGAACACAGACAATAACTAAGAATACGGGCGGGAAGTAAAACAAGCGATTCGAGTCAGGCGACAGACGAAAGTAGGCCTAAATTAGTTTATAATTGTAACTCAAGAGCGTGCAGAATCGCTTTCAGTACGATCCACTTTCACATGTTCCTGAATACCTGTTTGGATACGATCCGATCCCACAATTTTACCGTATCGAGTTGAAATTCAATACGAACTGAGTCCCGTTTACATGACCGTATTCAATACGGTAAGTGTACTCAAATCGATTTGAGTTCGCTATGTAAACTCAGTAATATGTCCTCCATCAGCGACACGAACAATATCACACCGATACTCAAATTCCTCCCATACTCGGGCGGCCAGGACTCTTCCCTTTACATACACATCATGTATCTACAAACTGTCGATACCATCTGCGAATGTTTCACCCATTCGGAGGATCAATTTGGTACCTCAACCTGAAACGTCTTTGCACTGTATTCACGGAATTGCACTTCGCAAACTTGAGAACACAAAATGATTTCTGCTGTGGCGTAGCCATTTTAAACATAATTATGACCGTTAGCAAAACAGAAACCACTGCCGGCTGGATCGCAACACTCCTGGTTACTTTAAACTGCCTGCCCATTCGACACTCACAGGCGTACAAGATATATGCATTAATTCACCGCTAGGTGCAGCACCAAGGCACTGAGATTGCCGAGGCTTTTTAAAGGGGAAGATACCTGAAACGAAGTAGTGTTATGTTTGGAGGCTTAATATCGAGATTGACGGACGTGAGAATATTACACTAAGTTAGTTCCTTTGTTATTCTAACATCTAAAAGTATTCAGACACATACTTATGGGCAAATTTTCAGTATAAAGGAAAACAAAAATACATGTGGTGGAGGCGATTGTTTTCAGGGGCGAAATGTCTAGCTCATTTTCCCGTAATTATGCAGACGATAATAAAAATATAACTACTTCTAACTGACTTAAATCTAACTTACATACTTGGCGAGATGAAAAGATTTATTTAGGGGCTTTGCGACATCGTGGTCATGTAGCCCCATATACTTGGGTGTGAGGTGAATTTGTCTGATAACCCGTCTTATTGTGATGGCTGTATTATACATTTTTACAGATTTTTTGGACAGATTGTTTATTTTTTTAATTATTTATTTATTTTCTTATTTCTTTACTTATTTATTTGCTTATTTATTATTTACGTATTTATTTACTTATTTGTTTATTTACTTACATGTTTATTTATTTAATTATGAATTTTCTTATTTATTTGCTTATTTACTTACACATTTATGTATTTAATTATTTATTTTCTTATTTATTTGTTTACTTATTTATTTATTTATTCACGTATATATTTATTTACTCATTTGTTTACATATGTATTTATTTAATTATTTATTTACTTATTTTTTATTCACAACTTTATTTACTTAGGTACGTATTTATCTATTTAATTATTTATTAACTTATTTATTTTCTTATCTATTGATTTACTTATTTATTTACTTATTTGTTTATTTACTTACATATTTATTTACTTATTCACTTACACATTTATTTAATTATTTATTTTATTATTTATTTGTGCACTTATTTATTTAATTATTTATTTTCTTATTTATTTGTATACTTATTTATTTACTTATTTTCTTATTTATTCACGTATTTATTTACTTATTTACTTACACATTTATTTATTTAATTATTTATTTTCTTATTTATTTGTTTACTAATAAATTGATTATTTATTCACTTATTTATTTACTTATATATTTCTTAAATTATTTATTTACTTACTTACATATTTACCTACTTACATATTTATTGTCTCACGTATTTACTCAATCATTCATTCATGTATCGGTATGTATTTATTTCTTTATTTGTTTATTTGTTTCCCCTGCGTCACCTTCTCTGGAAATTGCACGTAACCACATCCCACGCAGTGAATTGTCCGATGGTATCTCATGAAATGAGATTCCCCGGTATTCTAACTTGCCCTGTTCTGATTTACAAAAGGGCACGCAGCAGTACAGCATTATAAAATCATTCAGAATACATTCCAAACACAACTGCTCCATTAACATTAATACAAAACTTATGTCTGCCACAGTGCCTTGGTGCTGCTTCCTACCGCCTTTATTTGGAAACGAGGTTGTACGCTCAAACCAATGCTGTAATCGTCGAATGGGCAGGCAGTTTAAAGCAACCAGGAGTGTTGCGATTCAGCCGGCAGTGACAGAAACAACTGACATCAAGCGGCTACTAATATAAACTAGACTATGTATCCGTTACTCCAATAGCCGAGCCGAGGCGCAGCGATCGATAGTTTGGACAAAATAATTCTTTGTAATACGTATATTCTTTTTGAAACCAACATTTACACAACCAAAATTTGAATTCAACAATTTTCTAATGCCCTTTACACGATACATTCCTGAGAAATAAACTGTGCTAAGATAGATTTGCAAGTCAGCTACCTGCTATCTTATTACACAACACACACCTCCACAGTTCGTTGTTGTTTACTTTAGGGGCTACGACATCGCGGTGGGTGTGGAATTTGTGTTTTTGTGATGGCTGTACTAGTGTGAGCATTTGTAAATTGGGGATAGGATTGGGAATGGGTGGCCATGGCCTTAAGTTAGGAACCATCCCAGCATTTGCCTGGGGTTGAAGTGAAGACACCACGGAAAATCACTTCCAGGGTACCTCACGAGGCCGAGTTTACCACATTCCGACCCTCACACCAGAATTAAATTTTCTTGGCAGAGCCGGTAACCAAACGCAGACCTCCAGCCAAGAATTCTGGCCACTCGTCCCTCCACAGTTCAATGATGGATATTCATATCGTCTGTATAGGCACCTTCTATAAAAATCTTTCCCTTCACTTTGCGTTCTGAGGAGTTTCGTTTAATTGCTCTCCTGCGTTACATTCAGCATAGTTAATTTTATTTTATTTAGTTGTATTCATTATGTTACTATTATAGTGCGGGACACAGCATTGCAAGCCTGAAGGTCAACCGGCCCTCCACTACTCTCTCCTCCCCGCGCCCGGCGGTGTTCCCAAGCAAGTGCAAGAACGTACAGGACAACCCCGCAGCGACTACGCGTGCCCTTGTGGCCTGCAATACTGTGTCCCGCACTATAGTATCATTATACAGTAGGGGAGAGTCGGTCAAAACAGGGTACTTAATAAACAAAGTGGCATATCTTATGAACTTGTCGTAACTTACTAATGTGTTAAATTTTTAAGGACTAGTTGTTGCAACCATTCTGATGCAAGGCTCAGCTCTTTTGGGTTGGGAATATGGCGCTTGCTGGGAGGGCAGTTTGCATCTCTGTGTGGCATGGCAGGTGACCTTGCCAATGAAGTTAGATGTTTTTTTTTTTTTTTTTTTTTTTTTTTTTTTTTTTCGGGGGGGGGCCGAAAGGTTTCCCGCTCCCCCCGCGTGGCACCCGACCTTACTACTGGTGCCTCCGACATGCAGTTAGTCTACGATAGTAGAAGAGAAAGCATAGGGGATTGGAAAGGAAGGATTGCCCTTTGAGGCTTTGCGCCTGTCCCATCGCGGTCGCGATCTACCAGGCATAATGAATAGGTATTAACATTGGTATATGGTGTCATATATGTGCACATATAAATATGTACACATATACAACGGTAAGATTGTAGGGCCAGGGAAAACCGCATAGACAGAAAGGAAAGATTGTCTACACGTAAAACCTGGCGGCTTGGTTATTGCCACATGCAAGGATAATGTGGGTATGGAAATGAATAGGTTTTGTTAGTACGGGAGGTGTATCATGCAACAGTTGCAAAATCCGTTTCCTCGCCGAGATTAGTATTTGTGGGAATCAGTTGGCTTGGCACTGCTGGGACTAGCGCGTCCGCAATGGCGGACGAACTGCACTTCCGGGGTTAGGTTCGGAACACAGTCCGCCCGCCTAGAGCGTCCTAGTACCAAGTCTCCGTGATCCGGAGAGGGGAGCCACGCCTGCGAACAGGGGCTTCTTCTCTCGTGTCCTGGACATAGCTGATGGTTGTTATCAATCACTCCGCCGCTGCATACACTCGTCCTGAAACTATAAGCTAACGATTATTAATAGTCCTCCCCTTGGCTATCCTTTCGGCAAGCCAGGGGAAGGGTTTTTAAAACTATTTTTTTTTTTTTTTTTTTTTTTTTTAAGCTGGAACATGGAACAAACTGAAACAGAGAGTCAGACGTGCACATGGACATAGACAGTTACTACACATAAATATATACACTTCATGTATGCAGCAAGGGGAGCGCGTGCGGCCGCCTTGGTTGGCCTGAGCCGTGACCAAGGACTTCCTTGGGAATGTGGAGTTGAGGTTATCCATGGGAGAATTCCATGGGATGTGTATTTTGGAGGTGACATTTGTATTGTATGTCCCTGGGGTTAGTGCCGCTTTGCGCTACTCATAGCACCTACCTTTACCTGACTTTACCTGAAGAGAATGTGTCGAGGGGTAGGGTATTTGCTATTTCGGCCCATTTCGTGTCGGCCAAGGGCTCTTACGAGTGGGTTTGCCGAATAGCGCCTGGAGCGTAGTGACCTTAGTGCAAGTTGTCGCACAAAGGCCTTGATGCTTGGCGTGTTTGTTATACGTTCTAGCTCCCGCGTGGGTGTATCCCGCGGGAGCTTTTGTGCTAACCGCAAGCATTTGTTTTGGATCATCTGCAGCTTTTTGAGGTTCGACTTAGCTGTGTAACCCCATACAGGGCTGGCGTACATAATAATGGGCCTTATGAGGGCTTTATACATGTTTACGCCCAGCGTCTTGTCGAGACGACTCTTCCTATTTAGGAATGGGTAAAGCTGCAGTAATCGCATGTTGGCTTTGCGCTGTAGTGTTTTGACATGGTGCAGCATGGTTAGTTTAGCATCTAGGGTTACTCCCAGATACTTAACTGTGCTCGTCCATGGTATGTCGCGCGCAAATAGTGTGAGTGGCCTGATGGATTCGGGTCGGCGTGTGATGCGGTTTTTCTTGGTGAAGAGAACCGCCTGGCTTTTGTCCACGTTGACTTTTATCCGCCAGTCTCTGAAATAGGGTTCCAGGGCCCATAGCGCTTCCTGCAGCCGTTTCCGAATGCTGGCTATGCGGTAGTGTTGGGCTGTCATTGCCGAGTCATCAGCATAGAGGTAAAACGTAGTTAAAGCTCCTGCTGGTGTTGGCATGTCATTGATGTACAGGCTGAACAGCACGGGAGCTATAATACTCCCCTGCGGGACGCCTGCTCTGATCTGTCGCTTAGTGGACAGCACGTTCAGAATATCAACCTGGAATGTGCGGCCTTCTAGATATGATTGGATAAGTCGTATGTAGGCCGGGTGGAAATTACAGTCTATTAGCTTGGCTAGTAGGCCTGTGTGCCACACCTTGTCAAAAGCTTTCTGGATGTCTAAGAAGACAGCTCCGGTGTCGCGTTTTAGGTTGAACCCTACCGTGGCGTTTTCGACTAGCCTCATAAGCTGCTGCGTTGAGGAGTGGTGGTTGCGAAACCCGAACTGCTCGTTCCTGAGCAGTCCATGTTCCTTAACGTGAAGTTAGATGTTTTGTTTTGTATAGTTTCTTTTATATGTTCCTTTTTGATGCTGTTTTGTTTTTAGATATATCTATGTCTATTCTTGTTAAAGTCCATACTGCTAGATTTTGTATTAGAGTATCTGTCCGTTTTATCTTTGGAGATAGGGTATTGTTCCATGTTAGTATCTGTTGAGATGTTTATTGTGTTTTTGGTCTTGGAAGTAGATAAGGTTTTGTGTGAAAAGATCCCGAGAAGTGAAGTGTTAGTGATTGATGCTTAGTGTTAAATACTAGAAGAATAAAATGGAGAAAGATGTTATTTTAAAAGAAAACTCCCTAATTGTGAAATAAAAACCACGCCCCGATAAACCAGAAAGAAGTATGTACGGTTACATTGTATAATATATCTACTTACAAATGGTAATGAAGAAAATAATTTAAAGAAAAGCGTAACCGTAAATTGTTTATTTATATAAATGTTTGTCCAGTATCCGTTTTATCAGACGAGTTGGATAAAACAGGGTACTGGATATAAAGTGAACATTACAAAATAGAAATACATTTTACAAGCATTGAAATTCACTTCATGTACAAAAATCGCATTTATACGGTTCATCATCTTCACCATCAATGCCGGCACACTGTTCATGAGCCCATTCACCACACTTATAACACTTGACCCAGCCTTCCTCAGACTTCGAATTAATGAATAGTTCATTACAATAAATGCAAGCTGCATTAATATTTTCTCATTCCTCCTCTGACGAGGTGTTATACTCCTGCACTTTTTTAACTTTCTTCGATTTCTGCTTTACGACATTTGTGACGTCAGAAGGCCTAAATCTGGGAGTTTGTGACTCCATTTGAAGTTTCCTTTTGGGAGTCTTCCCCCTTTCCATAGATGAAGTTAATTCTTCCTTGTATGGGGAACTTGTCAGAATAGCTGGTTTTCCTCTTCGTCTATCGGTTATTCCTTCCCTTCTTTCAGCTCTCGGCACTGCCTTCATGTCTTTCGGAGAGACTTGGAAAGCTGAAGTCCAACCAAGTCTTAGGCCTAACTGACTGAGAAGACCCTGATGTGGATGGAACAGGTCTATCTGACTGGTAAGACCGTGTGTGGTTAGGGCAGATAATTTTCCGTTTGCTGGCTCAGATAGAGATCTCGAAGACAGGATATGACCTTTCTCCAATGGTGGGTCTGATAAAACAGGGTACTACCCTGCTCTATCCAACTTAGTGGTACCCTGATTTATCCAACAACACCATGTTAGGAGCAAGTGGTATTCTACAGCACTTAAACCGGTCATTCGTTTTGAAACACCTGGTGTATTTTTGGAAATACACGGAAAGAAAGAATTAGCTTTTGATGTTCTTCATTACTTTATATCAGTCCATTTTATTTACATTTCTTTCCCGCACACACCAACATCGAACTGTTACCTCCTATTTGCCCCGTGCATTTGTACATTTTTTCTGTCAGTTTTTTTTACAGAAACGCATATTCCGTTGAACCAGCCTGACAGCGTCCCATCGCTGCCTTCCGAACTTCCATTGCTTCAAGCCATGAAGACTTCTACATTAATCCGCAGGGCGTCGTGTTATTCACCAACCAACTACTCCATGAAGACACCGCTCCAAGAAGAATTTTGTTTTTGTAAAGTTTTTTTCATGTTTATGTATAACCTCTTTGTTTCCACCCCTTACTCGCCCGCTTCCCCATCTCCTCGCCTCCTCCTACTGCTCGCTCGCTCGTTCACTTCCTCTCGACTTGTCTCCGTGCCGTGAGCAACCGCTCACTCTCTCAAGTGCACTCAACTTCTTGTTGGACATGCCGTCTAGGCTAGTGTACTTTCGCTGCGTCTAGCAGCCCTCACTTGTACGTCGGAAGTCAAACCAGTCAGTTGGAGCTTAACTAAAGCTCACCTCCCCCACTCATGAGGCAAACTTTTAAATTCGACGCCATGTTCGAGTTTTAGAACCAACCGTCAACAGCAACATCACCTTCTTCATGAAGCAAAGATAAGTACCGACTTCATGTTTTAACCACATTCTCATCGCTTTTAAAAGGCTTAATGCTTTTATTTGGATTTTATAGACAGTGAAAGTTGCTATGTGATAAAATAACTGCTTTCAAGAGATCTTCTTGATCAAACTCGAACTATAAAGTCTAACTTTCAAAATGAAAGATTTTCTGAGATGCTATCTCACATCGAGGGATATTTCTAAAATATCCACTGTCTATTTATAATCTAGTTTTCCGCCGAGGGATTCTCTACCCAATTTAAACATCTCATCATTGCTCTGGAACCTTCCAGAACCTACACACTATCTACCAGTTATACTGTCATGTATTTTCCACTTCATATGGGAATACTTTTTCAAACTAAGGAATCTTCCTTATGAACTGTTATTCAATATCTAATTTCTCTTCCTCCGTTGGGATTTTTCTGGTGCATTCAACTATAACCTACAAGTTTTTCAAGCAATAGACTCTCGCAAATCTAGTGTAACTAGTTATTTTCCACCATTGCAATAACTTTCTTTGCTATCAACTTTTTGTGCTACTACAGTGAACTTTTCAACTATATCAACAGACTATAGTGAAAACAATGCCTGTTCAACTTTTCATCCGCGTCGCGCTCGTCCGAGTACAATAAATACGGCCATGAACACTCTTCCACAATCCCATTTGATCTTTCCCAAACCCTTTACTAACAAACTAAAATAATAAAATTGTTACTTTAGGTCTTTTTTCAATGCGGTGTCACTCTCAATAAGTGCCCTCCCTTACTTGTTCCACGTATAACCAATTAATGTCTGTAAAACTTCGTGTCTAGTACACGCCTTAAATTATATTGTTTCTCCCTTCTAATTAGGGAATACAATTCTTTCTACTCAAATGTGAGTTATCTCTAGGTTTCACGAAAGGGAAATTTGCCCCATTTTTCTCGTGATCCCTACTTAAACATAGGAGTTCTAGAAACTTCCTTTCAATTTTTCTCTTCAGGTTTCACAATAAGTGACCTGCCCTATTTGTATAATCTACCCAAGTATTTCTCTATCAATACAAGAAGTTATAGAAACTTCTATTTCATTCTTCCTGATTTCTGTTGTTACTTTCGAAGTTGTTATTTGTTCATATTTCTAAGATACCTTTCTAGAAGTCCTTAAAGTACACATCTTGTACTTGATTTATTGGTTAACCTTAATTACGTCAATTATATTTAAATTTCCCATTGTTAATCTTAACAACATTTCAAAATCTTACGAAGATTTTAAAGCATATAAAAGGTTTAAAACCAAAAGAATTGTTAATTGCCTGGCGCAAGCTTTAAATGTTTTCGGAGGTCTGCGACCCCAATTGTTTATAAAATCAAAATTATATATTTGTTACATAAACCACTTCCTTTTACATTGTTAAATAAATTAAGATTTGTTCTTTGCTTTATCATTTCACTAACATAACGGTTAGGCAAGATCCTGTCTTCTTTGACTCTTCCTAGGTTTATACCCTCTTGAATAAAAATAAATCCATTGATAAGGTTTTCATCAACTGTTGCATTTGAGCAAGAACTCTTAGTTACTAACTTAGTAAAGTCTCTTTTAGCTTTAATAGCTAATTCTATCTCGCCAGCTTCCTGCATGTGGAGATTCTCTCTACCACTTATGGTCGGTTTTTCAAAATTTAAGTGTTTCTCATTGTCTAAACTTTTAGTCGGCGCCTTTCTGCGTAAAAGCTTAGTCATTTCTAAATGCAACTATTGGTACACTTACCAAAATTATTCCCAAGGGTATAATTGCTTTCTTCCTATCCTTCTTGTAAGTATTTGGTCGCTCTTTAGAAATTCCACAATTTCAAGACCTAAAATATCAAGGCTTATTCAAATTATTTGTACTCTTCAAAATACTTGTTTAGAAACAAACTTCTTTGAACAGATACACAATAAATCTGTTACTCCTTGTCTTGCCAGACCACCACCCTTCCCCATAGTAGGTATATTTATGCTTGAGAGGGAATACGCTATAGCAGCTTTCTTGCGAACAGCCCAAGTTCCAGTTGCGTTTCCTGTTAGCTTCGCCCAGGTCCCTACCCACTTTAGGTATCGGAAAGCGGATTTGCAGTGGCAGCTGGCTTTGAGTATACTTAAAGTTAAAATTATAACTTCTTTTGGACTCTCGTCCTATTTCTCCATCCTTTTTCTCCAGTCCGAAACCCACTTCTTTTCTTCATCATCTACCCTTGGGGGTTAGGTTATTCCCAAGCTAATAATCTACCCAAAATTTGGTCCCAGAAACCCGGGAGAGTCCATTTCTCAGAGTCTATTTATGAGAATCTATTCGTTATTTATTTCTCAAAGTCCATTTGACAATATTTTGCAAATCATTAATATCTTCTTTGAATTTTTCAGCTAAAACTTCGCAGTGCAAAGATGGTGAAGGTGATAGAGGTCGTTCCTATCTTCTTCAGCCTGTCTTACTTGCAACCTGTCTTCTGCTGCCAACCTGACAGCATTTTCAAAATCTCATTACAGTTTCGTAAGTTACACTTCAATGAAACTCTCATTGCCAGACGTTCTTCCTACAAAAGGCAACTCACCAGATTTAGAAATTTTCTAAACAAAATAAATCCCGCCGATTGTGATCTAGACGTCTTGAAACAACGTCTTAAGTTGTACGAACGGTCCTACGATTACTATGATCAAATTCAAACCGACATTGAATCCGCTTGCCCAGAACTTCAATCGGATCGGGACGAGGTTGAACCCTTGTATTTTGAAGGGATTGCCAAGGCCCACCAACTGATCCGCAGTATCTCAGAACCGGACATTAGGGTCATCAATCCGGCCCAGTTCGCACCCGCTTCAGTTCATAAGGACAAACCGAAACCGTTACTTCCTAAGATAACTCTACCTCACTTCTCAGGCCAGGAAGGTGAATGGTATTCCTTTTTCGAACTTTACTGCTCCCTTATCCATGAAAACAAAGTCATTCTCGATATCCACAAGTTCTATTTCTTGCGTTCGTCCTTGGAAGGCCAGGCCTTGGCCTTGGTTGAGTCACTGCCCTTAAGCGCAGATAACTACCACATCGCCTTTAATCTCCTTAAAGAGAGATATGGTAATGTACGTTTGTGTGTTACTCGCCACATTCGCTGCCTGTTCAACTTGCCAGTCGTAAAACCTAATGACGTCACCTCTTTAAGAGACCTGTTAGACTCCATGCAATTGCACGTGAGAGCATTATACCAACTTAAGCAACCGGTCCAAACTTGGGACAACGTCCTTATTCATCTAGCTACATCCAGATTCGACATTTCAACATTAAAGGCTTGGGAAATCGAACTCACTCGCAAGGATGAGCATTCTTTCGAACACCTCATCTCGTTTCTGAACAGCCGGTGCCAATTCCTTACAGCACTCTCATTTCAGTGCGAAAGAGTCGAAACTAGTCCTCTGTGTGACATCCTGGATAAAAAAAAACTTGTCTCTTCAAATGGACATCATTACCCATCTGTCGAGAAAAAGCAAACTCGTTCTGCCTCTTTCAACCATCCAAGAGAACATATTAGGCCGCTCAACGAATCTTTAAAATGCACGCTCTGTAAAACGTTTCACACTTTGTACTCGTGCAAATCCTTTAAAGAATTGCCTGTTGAAGACAGAAGGAAGTTTGTCTTCAATAATAAATATTGCCATAACTGCCTGTCACCTAAGCATTCTGCTTCTAATTGTACGTCTTCCAACCTCTGTTTTCATTGCAAAAGACCGCATCATTCTTTATTGCACTTTCATGATCAATCGAGGTCACTAGTACCTGCTTCTTCGAACTCCATGCAGAGCAGCTCCGAACAAACTAATGCTTCTTCCTGCATTTCTAACGCCAAAACTTCTCACAGTGCGCAAGTCCTTTTGTCCACTGTACAATTTGAAATCCAAGATAAATTTGGAAATTGGTTTTGAACCCGCGGTCTTCTTGACTCCGCTTCAACTCACAACTATGTTTCGCAATCGTTAATTAAAAACTAGGTATTTCATCACCTACTTCCATCAATGTATCCGGCATTGACAATTTGAAAACTCAAGCCTTGCAATCTTCAAAATTGAAAATCAGAGACATTTGTCAAAGAAACACCAATCTTAACTTAAACTGTCTCATTCTTACCAGTATTGGCAAGGACACTCCCAGCAGCTCTATTAATACTTCCGGTTTAAAGATTCCATCGCATTTAAGGTTAGCTGATCCTCAGTTTAATGCTCAAGGCCCCATTGATATACTTTTCAGTGCCAATATTTTCTGGAATTGCCTTCGTAAACAAACCCGTAGGCTATCTTCAAACGTGGTCGCCAGAGACACCGATTTTGGTTGGGTCATTACTGGTCAAATCCAACATCCCAGTCTTCAAACCAAATCGCAATTTCATTTTGTTACTGCCGATTCAAACCCCTTTTCTGAAAAAGAGAACACTTATGTTTCCGATCTCAATGCATTTGAAAAACACTTGCCGAAACGATGTCTCATTGTAAACAACTACGTCACCTTTGTAAGTTGTTGAAATGGTTTTGCCTTATTTCCGCACAAAATGGCAATTCAAGTTCGCCTCGCCTTGGGTCACTTGGTTTACCTTCTCATGTCATTTTTGTAGCAGGTAATTGTTTAAACTTTCTATCGAAAACTATCTTCCCCTTGTGTAAAACCATGGCTATCAGTCACCACCATTTCGCTGTAAGCTATGTTTCACTTTTCTCGCTATTTAGTAGGATGGCAATGGCCGTCTCCTTCCCTCTTCCTCACACTCGGAAGCCGCTTTTGAAACCGCTTGAAAATCTGAGTTCTCTAGCATCTAGAATAACTATTCTTACGCATAAATTCCTTCTCAATGTCCCATCTTCTCTTCTTCGTTCAGAAGAATTAAGCTTTTTCTGGTGAAAATTGTCGGATTCCGTGATCCTCAAAATTATGCGAAATTGATTACTTGATTTATTTCATATGTCTTTAAAATGGTTTTTCACGCCCAAACTACGGATGACTGCATGACGTGTTATTTGAAGTTCCGCTTTAAGTCTCGGCTGATTGCACTCGCTTTGTTCGTTTATTTTGAACTGCTTGTTTGTCAATCTCGTTTGTATACAAGCTCGGGTAAGGCCAAGCTGCCGTTTACTTCCTCTATGCTTGACAAAGGTCAGAGCAAGTTTTCCTCATCTCAACTTTGGCTGACTGCCAACCATTGTCTTGCGAGATGCTCCCGTAATTTCAGAAGCTGATCACATCCTAACCAAAATAAACTTGTTCTGGTCAAGGACTCTTTCAGATATTTATATTCCTTATCTCCCTGTACTATGTGGGTCAAGGTCGTGTTTACCTATCTCTCCCACTTGCTCACACTCGTATCCTATAGCTGTTTCGATCCTTGTTTCATAACATCGTTGCATATTTTCTATGCGCGCATGTATTGCACCCTGCTTACATATTTTGCACCTTTATTGTTCATTGATGAACAAACTTGTTTTTTCTCGTCGTTGCACTCGATGTGTTTTTGCATCTATGCTTGTTACGTCACGTTTCTTGATGACTTAAGTATTTTTCTGATTAACCCATTTGATGCTTATTATAACTTAAGGTCATTGTTTATGGCTACTAGATTGTTGTTACCTATGGCGTTCTTGCTTTTTACTCGCATAGTTCCTTTGTTTATTTGGTATATCCTTATCCTTAATCGATTTACATGTTTCTATACGCTTTGTTCAAATTTGTTAACTCTCCTTTCGCATCTTGTCGCGATCTTCACTAGAGCTTCATTTCTCGCAGCTTCTAGCTACTTTGTGATTGACTGCGTTGTTAATTCGCGCCCGTCGCCCCCGCATTTTAATAACCCTGATAACTTGCTTCCACTTACACCTGGTCAGTTCCTCATAGGTGCTTCCCCTTTTTCCCTTTCTCCCTCTAGCATAGATCTATGGCGAAATGACCGATTGTTACCCAGGAGGGAAGGGAAGAGTCAGGGAAAGAATGATCTCTACTACCAATGGGTATATTATAAGACCTCTTTCATATTGTGTTCTTGTTCTTTGCTGGTGTTTGCTGTCTTCCCCCAACTTGGTGTATTTTTGGAAATACACGGAGAGAAAGAATTAGCTTTTGCTGTTCTTCATTACTTTATATCAGTCCATTTTATTTACATTTCTTTCCCGCACACACCAACATCGAACTGTTACGTCCTGTTTGCCCCGTGCATTTGTTCATTTTTCTGTCAGTGTTTTACAGAAACGCATATTCCGTTGAACCAGCCTGACAGCGTCCCATCGCTGCCTTCCGAACTTCCATTGCTTCATGCCATGAAGACTTCTTCATTAATCCGCAGGGCGTCGTGTTTTTCACCAACCAACTACTCCATGAAGACACCGCTCCAAGAAGAATTTTGTTTTAGTAAAGTTTTTTCATGTTTATGTATAACCTTTTTGTTTCCTCCCCTTACTCGCCCCCTTCCCCCTCTTCTCGCCTCCTCCTACTGCTCGCTTCTCCGCGCGCCCTGCTCGCTCGCTCGTTCACTTCCTCTCGACTTGTCTCCGTGCCGTGAGCAACCGCTCACTCTCTCCAGTGCACTCAACTTCTTGTTGGACATGCTGTCTAGGCTAGTGTACTTTCGCTGCGTCTAGCAGCCCTCACTTGTATGTCGGAAGTCAAACCAGTCAGTTGGAGCTTAACTAAAGCTCGCCTCCTCTACTCAAGAGGCAAACTTTTAAATTCGACGCCATGTTCGAGTTTTAGAACCAACCGTCAACAGCAACATCACCTTCTTCATGAAGCAAAGATAAGTACCGACTTCATGTTTTAACCACATTCTCATCGCTTTTAAAAGGCTTAATGCTTTTATTTGGATTTTATAGACAGTGAAAGTTGCTATGTGATAAAATATCTGCTTTCAAGAGATCTTCTTGATCAAAGTCGAACTATCAAGTCTAACTTTCAAAATGAAAGATTTTCTGAGATGCTATCTCACATCGATATTTCTAAAATATCCACTGTCAATATAATCTAGTTTTCCGCCGAGGGATTCTCTACCCAATTTAAACAACTCATCATTGCTCTGGAACCTTCCAGAACCTACACCCTATCTATCAGTTATACTGTCATGTATTTTCCACTTCATATGGGAGTACTTTTTCAAACTAAGGAATCTTCCTTATGAACTGCCATTCAATATCTAATTTTTCTTCCTCCGTTGGGATTGTTCTGGTGCATTCAACTATAACCTACAAGTTTTTCAAGCAATAGACTCTCGCAAATCTAGTGTAACTAGTTATTTTCCACCATTGCAATAACTTTCTTTGCTATCAACTTTTTGTGCTACTACAGTGAACTTTTCAACTATATCAACAGACTATAGTGAAAACAGTGCCTGTTCAACTTTTCATTCTCGTCGCGCTCGTCCGAGTACAATAAATACGGCCATGAACACTCTTCCACAATCCCATTTGATCTTTTCCAAACCCTTTACTAACAAACTTGTTACTTTAGGTCTTTTTTCAATGAGGTGTCACTCTCAATAAGTGCCCTCCCTTACTTGTTCCACGTGTAACGAATTAATGTATGTAAAACTTCGTGTCTAGTACACGCCTTAAATTATATTGTTTCTCCCTTCTAATTAGGGAATACAATTCTTTCTACTCAAATGTGAGTTATCTCTAGGTTTCACGAAAGGGAAATTTGCCCCATTTTTCTCGTGATCCCTACTTAAACATAGGAGTTCTAGAAACTTCCTTTCAATTTTTCTCTTCAGGTTTCACAATAAGTGACCTGCCCTATTTGTATAATCTACCCAAGTATTCCTCTATCAATACAAGAAGTTATAGAAACTTCTATTTCATACTTCCTGTTTTGTTGTTGTTACTTTCAAAGTTGTTATTTGTTCATATTTCTAAGATACCTATCTAGAAATCCTAAAAGTACACATCTTGTACTTGATTTATTGGTTAACCTTAATTACGTCAATTATATTTAAATTTCCAATTGTTAATCTTAACACATTTCAAAATCTTACGAAGATTTTAAAGCATATAAAAGGTTTAAAACCAAAAGAATTGTTAATTGCCTGGCGCAAGCTTTAAATGTTTTCGGAGGTCTGCGACCCCAATTGTTTATAAAAATCAAAATTATATATTTGTTACATAAAACACTTCCTTTTACATTGTTAAATAAATTAAGATTTGTTCTTTGCTTTATCATTTCTCTAACATAACGGTTAGGCAAGATCCTGTCTTCCTTGACTCTTCCTAGGTTTATGCCCTCTTTAATAAAAATAAATCCATTGATAAGGTTTTCACCACTTGTTTCATTTGAGCAAGGACTCTTAGTTACTAACTTAGTAAAGTCTCTTTTAGCTTTAATAGCTAATTCTAACTCGCCAGCTTCCTGCTTGTGGAGATTCTCTCTACCACTTATGGTTGGTTTTTCAAAATGTAAGTGTTTCTCACTGTCTAAACTTTTAGTCGGCGCCTTGCTGGGTAAAAGCTTAGTCATTTCTAAATGCAACTATTGGTACACTTACCAAAATTATTCCCAAGGGTATAATTGCTTTATTCCTATCCTTCTTGTAAGTATTCGGTCGCTCTTAAAAATTCTACAATTTCAAGACCTAAAATATCAAGGCTTATTCAAATTATTTGTACTCTTCAAAATACTTGTTTAGAAACAAACTTCTTTGAACAGATACACAATAAATCTGTTACTCTTTGCCTTGCCAGACCACCACCCTTCCCCATAGTAGGTATATTTATGCTTGCGAGGGAATACGCTATAGCAGCTTTCTTGCGAACAGTCCAAGTTCCAGCTGCGTTTCCTGTTAGCTTCGCCCAGGTCCCTACCCACTTTAGGTATCGGAAAGCGGATTTGCAGTGGCAGCTGCCTTTGAGTATACTTAAAGTTAAAATTATAACTTCTTTTGGACTCTCGTTCTATTTCTCCGTCCTTTTTCTCCAGTCCGAAACCCACTTCTTTTTCTTCATCATCTTCCCTTGGGGGTTAGGTTATTCCCAAGCTAATAATCTACCCAACACCTACAATTATGTTGTGCAAACAATGTTTAATTTATATCATCCTTACCTTACAGTCTTCATAATAAGGTCTAGGATATATAAGCACACAATTTACAAGCGAATATTATAACATAACACTGTAAAAATAAATTTTACCCCTGTGAGAACGCATGCTTGCACCCTACAGATTGCAACTGCTCTAAGGATGAAGGTCATCAAGTGATAAAGAGGTTATTATGTTCACTGGAAGATGTCTCTAGATACCAGGCGAGAAAACTATGGTACCCCGTTTCATCAGACTACCCTGTTTTATCAGACTCTTCCCTACTTATTTCAAGTCTTCATCGCTGTACGATCGCTGAATGTGTGGAAAGAGTATGCGAAGCACTCTGTACTTCCTCCTCTCATGGAGTGGAACAATTGAGACGAACAGTTCCAAAATCCGCCTATCCAGTTTTTAGGAAAATTGAGTTTTTCGGTCATCTCCATAGTTCATATGATTTAGCCTCTTTATCAACAAGAAAATAGTTCCTAAACCCGCCTTATCCCATGTAAATGTAACATGAATTCAGGTGTAGTTTCCAAAGTCCACCTTATTCTAAGAGGACGTTTCCAATATCCGCCTTTTCGCATCACCTAAACTGAGGAACCAACCAAACAACCACCAACATATTTTATGACTTGAGAGGAACAAAACAATAAAAATTTTGATTATAATATCACTTTATGACGAAAGTTATCATTATAAAGTTTTAGTTATGTTTCCATTATCCACCCTTATCCACCACGACAGTTCCAGAACTCTCCTTATCATATAGCCTATATTATTTCGGTAGTATAGATCCCTCCTGCGGCACTCACAAGCAACCGAAAGGAATGTGTAGGCCCTACTCAAATCGTATACGGTAATATCGTAAATTACCAGTGACGAATTGCATTCTAATTCCATAAATATCAATTTTTGTAAGGAGTGCGCGATTTGCAAATACTGATACTCAAACTTGCTGCAATTATGAGTTGTCGTCTAAACCCTTAAAACTATTAAACGTTAATTATTTTACGGTTCTTTCTTCTGCATTCTAATTTCATCAATATCGATCATTTCGAATGGTTTTCAGAAACAGTAAATCAATGGATTGAGTACGGCACTCTAATCGTATAACCGGTGAGTGTTTAGTCGTCTAAAACCTTAGAAATATTTAACATTAAGTTAATTCTTTTACAGGTTTTTCTTCTGTCCTATCCCATGGTTTTCAGAATCAGTAACTCAATGGATTGAGTACTCAAATCGTATAACCGGCGAGTGTCACTGCTAAGCTTTCAGTCAATGGACTCAGCACACACATGATTTTTACTCATTCGTCTACTCCAGACAATGGATTTATGGAATTTCAGGTTTGTGAAGTTCCAGGTTTGTTAATATGTCGCGATACAGATTTTTCTTCTGCATTCTAATTTCATAAATCTCGATTTTTGTAAGAAGTTTGGTATTTGCAAATACTGTTGCTGTAACATGCTGCAATTGTGAGTTGTCGTCTAAAACCTTAAAACTATTGAACGTTAATTCTTTTACAGTTTTTCTTCTATCATTTCTCATGGTGTTTGGAAAGAGTACATCAATGGATTCAGTACTCTAATCGTATAACCGATGACTGTTACGTCGTCTAAAACCTTAGAACTACCGGTATTAAAAGTTAATTCATTACAGTTCTTTCTTCTATCATTTCCCATGGTTTTCAGAATCAGTAGGCTAAATCAATGGATTGGGTACTCAAATCGTATAACCGGCGTGTGTTACTGCTAAGGTTTCAATCAATAGACTTAGCACACACATGATTTCAGCTCATCCGTCTAAACAATGGATTTATTAAATTCCAGGTTTATTAATAGGTCTATGCCGCGATACATGTTTTTCTCCTGCATTCTAATTCCATAAAAATCGATTTTTGTAAGAATTGTGCTTTTTGCAAATACTGTTGCTCTAACATGCTGCAATTACAAATTGTCGTCTAAAACCTTAAAACTATTGAACGATAATTATCTTACAGTTTTTCTTCTATTTGGTTTCAGAATGAGTAAATCAATGGAATGGGTACAGGTTTTTCTTCTGCATTCTAATTCCATAAATATCGATTTTTGTAAGAAGTGTGCTTTTTGCAAATACTGTTGCTGTATCATGCTACAATATGAGTTGTCGTCTAAAACCTTATAACTATCATCGTCATATATGCCTCACAAATTAGCAGTGACGAATTGCATTCTAATTTCATAAATAACAATTTTTGTAAGAAGTGTGCAATTTGCAAATACTGTTGCTGAAACATGCTGCAATTATGAGTTGTCGTTTAAAACCATAAAAATATTGAACGTTAATTCTCTTGCAGGTTTTCTTCTATCATTTCGCATGGATTTCAGAAACAGCAAATCAATGGATGGAGTACTCAAATCGTATAATTTCATAAATATCGAAAAAACCGGTGAGTGTTATGATGATCCAATTTTCAGTGATTACCTTCTTAGGTTAGGAAGCGTACAACTTGGAATTCTGACTGAAATGTATCGATTAACCGGTGAGTGTTACGGCTAAGCTGTCTATCAATGGACTCAGCACACAAATGGCATTAACTGTGACGAATTGCATTCTAAATTCATAAATATCAAAGAAAGAAACCAGCGACAGCACGCTCTCATGCTGATGCTTCACTCGGGAAAGCGAAAGCTCACCTGTAGGTAACGTGCAAAGGAGTTTAGCGCTGAGCGCTCCCACATAGGACTGGGAATGCTGCCCTGCAGGCAGTGTGTGAAGGAGTTTAACGCTGATCGTTGCACAAGGAAGCCTCACTATAAGCGGGGCATGAGGAAGTTATCCAAAGAGGGCTGTCCTGATAAGGGAGAAAGAGTCTCCTCAGCCATCAAGATAAAGCAGGAAATCTAGGCCAAGATGCTTTCTGCCCGGAGTGCACCCAGAAGCAACAAGAATAAATTCTGCCCAATATGTCAGAGGCAATGCACTAATGAGGACAGCACAATCGAACGCGATAGGTGCAGAGAAAAGACCCACGAGAACTGTACTGGCCTCATTGGTCAGGAAGTCAGAGACCTTGAAATAAAGAACAGGAAACCGATATGGCTGTGTGAAACATGTAAACCTGAGGCACTGGATATGAATAAATCCGCCCTTGCCGAAAAGGTCGAGGACCTAACACAATACATCAAAACCCGACTTCAGGAAAACATGAAAAATGAGATCAAAGAAGCAGTATACAATGCTCACAGAATGAAACCAGCTACAGCACGCTCTCATGCTGACGCTCCACTCAAGAAAGCGAAAGCACCCCTATAGGTAACGTGCAAAGAAGTTTAGCGCTGAGCGCTACCACACAGGACCGGGAATGCTGCCCTGTCGGCAGTGTGCGAAGGAGTATATCGCTGATCGTTGCACAAGGAAGCCTCACTATATGCGGGGCGTGAGGAAGTTATCCAACGAGGGCTGTCCTGATAAGGGAGAAAGGCGCTCCTCACCCATCAAGATAAAGCAGGAAATCTTGACCAAGATGCTTTCGGCCCAGGGTGCACCCAGAAGCAACAAAAAGGAATTCTGCCCAACATGTCAGAGGCAATGCACTAATGAGGACAACACAATCGAATGCGATAGGTGCAGAGAAAAGACCCACGAGAACTGTACTGGCCTCATTGGTCAGGAAGTCAGAGACCTTGAAAGAAAGAACAGGAAACTGATATGGCTGTGTGAAACATGTAAAAATGAGGCACTGGGCATGAATAAATCCTGTAGGGTGGTAATAGCCGCCCTTGCCGAAAAGGTCGAGGACCTAACATAATACATCAAAACCCGACATCAGAAAAACATAAAAAATGAGATCTGTATACAATGCTCACAGAAAGAAACCAGCTACAGCACGCTCTCATGCTGACGCTCCACTCAAGAATGCGAATGCACCCCTGTAGGTAACGTGCAAAGCAGTTTAGCGCTGAGCGCAATCACACCGGACCGGGAATGCTGCCCTGCAGGCAGTGTGCGAAGGAGTTTAACGCTGACCGTTGCACTTAGGAACAAGGAAGCCTCACTGTAAGCGGGCCGTGAAGAAGTTTTCTAACGGGGGTTGTCCTGATAAGGGAGAAAGAGTCTCATCAGCCAACAAGATAAAGCAGGAAATCTTGACCAAGATGCTTTCAAAAATATTGAATAACTGGTGAGTGTTATGGTAATCGAATATTCAGTGATTGCCTTCTTAAGTTAGAGAACGTACAGCTTGGAATTCTAACTGAAATGAAAATGGTGTTCTATAATCATTTGGTTGAAATAAAAACATAACAATCTTTCTCCTTAAGGCACTCATTATAAACCTACTGGGGAAAGTATGACTTATGAACATGCGAGATTTCTCGCACGGGTCCGCTAGTCCAATCTTAATTTGAGAAGCTCTACTAAGTCTTAGGCTGATTTTGGAAGGTAGAATAAGGAAAGATAAGAGAACGTTCATGGCATTTGTAGACTTAGAAAAGGCTTTTGATAACGATGATTGGACTAAATTGTTTGACATTTTGAAATCTATTGGAATAAAGTACAGGGATAGGAGGGTGGTATTGTGACCATTTAGATAAGGGCCACAGTTTGTTTTTCTTACAGGAACCACCTGTTTGAAGAACGCGCGGAGCTGAGGTTTTTTGTTTCATCAAGTTAACGCTAGATGGAGAGAGCGTCGATATGAGAGGACTCATATGGTATTTTTTACGAATTTCTATGTGAAGAGGTTGAACCACCAAAACATCGGGGGAACATGCAGTACTCATTACTGGGAAGATTACCGAAGAGATCAAGAGAATCCGTCGTTTGGATCAGAAGATATTGGAGTTGAAGAAGCCAGGCGCAAGGATTATTTTTCGCATCGGAGTGGCTGAAGGAAGTAGGCCGCACGCCACAGGTGAAGCAGAGAGGCGAGATGAGATAGCGCCTAACACCGCGTGCTCAAGGTCTACGTGCTTGGCAGATATTTTGTGTTGAAAGATACCAGTCTTATATGAGTTGGAAGGCATTCAGCGTATATGATGGGGGCCTTAAAACCCTGATATCATAAATAAGCTAGAGGGGCAAGCCATTACTTTGGTGTGTGCAAAGTATTGGGGAATTCCTTACTCATCTAAGGAATATAGCCTATAAACTAGTAATGGTGCTAGCATGCTACGTAAACCACTCTTAAGATTGTCAGTGTATCGCTCAAACAGCAAGGCCACAAGCAGATACCGTACGCGAGGATCGAAAGGAAAACAGTATTGGTTGAAACGTGATTTCATACCCGGAGTTGATATTTTAGAACGGGAAGTGAACCAGTCGAGTTAGGAAGTTTTCTGTGGCACAAAGCTGCAAGTGTTAGCTTGGGACTCGAATACTTTTAACATTATGTTGCCAGACATGCATCATAGTAGTTCGAAAATGGTAGATCGGACCGTCTCCATGAAGTGTTAAAAGAGCTGGAGGTAAGATGTCATGGGATTGTTGGGAATATCTTCCGGAATAATGGAGTATGGGCGAGTAGGGACTCGGAACATCTGTCCACTGGAAAGAACGTGTGCCAGCCGGCCTACATGGATTCTACAGCAGAAGGACTATTCCTACAAGATCTTCACGATGTAAGCCAACTTTATTATTAAGTAGCTAGTGTATTGCATTCTCAATTTCGACTATACTGTCTGCTAAGTAGGTTTACGCTTATGGATTTTTATTTCAAGACGTTATTGCACATTTGACGATTTATCAGCCGAGTTATTTCGAATGGATCTCTTTGATGGAAATCTAGTGCGTTTGGGATGTCAACCTGATAAGCTTCGATATAGCAGTAGGCTATTGTGTGGAATATATTTTACACCATTCCACGCCTAAACCTTATGTTAGGGTACTTTGAAATAATATTTGGATTTGTTCATAATCGAATGGTTTATAATTAATTTATTTTGTTTAAAATATTTTCTCGATTTTGTTAGTAATTTCTTCTTTTGAATATGTTGATAGATGAGGAATGTGGATAGCCACATTACGTTTAAATATTATTCCTTGGGAATAATAGTTCGAAATTTTCTGTGAGTTTATATATTTTTTTATTTGAATTTAAAATAATTGTAAAATATTTTCTCGTTGTAAATGAAGTTGAGATATGACATCGGAAGGCTGTATGACTGATAGTCAAGCCATAATGATAATAATTATATGTAAATGATTATATTGTTTGGAACATTTTCCAATAAGAATGAATAATAATAATAATAATTCTTGGTAATAATAACGGTTAATCATTAGAGGAATAATGGATCGTAGTTGATATTATGGGAGTTGATTTTGAATGAATGGACATGCCGAAAGCGTGATCTTTGATATTGGGAACGGAAGGTCATTCATGTACGAAATTTTTGTATAAAATGAGGAACTATGTATTTGGAATTATGCGGCAGTTTAACCGAGGTGTGTTGGGGCAGACTTTAAAAGTTTATTACACCTATGCGAAAGGCCGAGATATTTGAATTTTGTGAGGGAGCGCATGATCCCACGTGTTGATTGATTAGAAGCCATTGAACCCAGCCTGCGTAGCTGAGGGGTCGTTATAAAAATAAGATTATAATGGTCAAATGTGAAAATAAAATATTGTTACGTGCCACCCCCCTAGTGGCACTTTTGTTAACTGGATTACGGTGGGTTGAAGCACAACTCAGATTGTTCCTTTTAAATGAAATAATTAACTTTATTGCGGCCAGAACATACACCACTCATCAGCAAATACAAGCAATTATTACCTTACTCCAGCTTCCTCAAGTCTCTTCCTTATGGAGAGCTTTTGGCTCCTTTCACTCGGCCTTGCAGTTAATCCTCTCGCTAATGAGTCCGGTCCCGTACGCTGGCTCGAAATAGCTGCATTAAGTCTGTCACTCACTGTTTTGCAACTCACCACAATGACCTCTGTCGCACTAGGTAATCACACTCGCTCAAAACACAGGCAGTCCCCTGTATGCTTCTCGCTCCCTTCGCTGTCAAGAGAATTGGTTTCACTAGGGGTTTCGCAAGTCACCACAATTCTGTCGCTCAGGATAAACACTCACACTAGCTCGTAAAACACAACACACTGCTTGACAGGTCGCTCTTATATAGCAGGCCGGTGACTCAATAAATGCTTCTAGACCCATCCAGGGTTCACGGCTTCTCGAGGTTTCCTTCACTGGCTGAGTCACGAATATTGTGGACCATCCCTTTGTCCTAGTAGTCCTGTTGCATAAGGCGCACGCAATACACTGAGGCAGGGCAAAGCCCAGCCCTGGGGCAGTTGTGACTCATGCGGCGAGCGATGACACAAACTCACAGCCGTAACAATATGAATTAATAATGGATGTTTTTAAAGTTGAGTTGAGGGTCAAATAATTGTTCCATGTTCAAATATGATTAGAATGAGGACAATGTAGTCGCTCATATGGGAAACTAGTGGCCGATCGTTGGTAAATTTCTACATTCTTAGACTGTTGTATAGTCGCCCGCATGGTGTAGTCGTTTATATTTGCATAAGTTGATGTCTCATCCTAGTTTTTGCTGAAGGCCTTACCGTGTCCTATTTAACGAATTGATAGCATGAGAGGCATTTTGTCTAGAGATTGGTTGGTGTATTGAAAATGTTTAAGCTGATAGCTGATTGAATTTATGGATCCATTAATTTTCATAAAGTGCCAATATGGATTATTCTAAATAATATTTTCTTTTGCAATTAATTAAATTGAAATGAATAACATAAATAATTGAATTACATGCAGATTATCAAAGAAGTTAAATCGAAGCGATTAAATCAGAGGATTTATATTATGTGAATTGGTGAATAAAATTTAGTTTTGGTGACATAGTGGAAATGTCAGAAGTTCAGTCGATGTTTAAAATTTTGATAAATGCTGCCTTGGTTTTTTGATTTCACGCCGTTTTGGGAATGTGATTTCCCTGAATTAAGTTGAAGATGTGTGAATTTCCCCGCAGAGGTTGAAACATTTCAGGGAAAAGGTTGATTCAAGTGATACTCTTGTAAATATTAAAATCATGGTGTTAGGATGGACTGATATATTCCTGCACATCAGTGACAATTGTACAGTTTATATAATTCAGTGAAGCAGATGCTGAGATGGACTAATGATTTTCTCAGACATCAGTAATTATTTTTGAGAATAGTGAATTTATTTTTGGATAGAGGCTGAAATTACTTTATTTTATGCGTTATGAATTTGTATGTAGACAAGGGACCAAGGGGGTGCGTAGGATGTCTTTATTTTCAGGTCTGGAATTTTAGATTTCTCCCTTGGGGATCTTTGTAATCTAATAGGACCAGCAGACAGTTAAATTAAACTGAGGTATTTTAAGAAATTGGTGTTATTCACAAATTATTTGCACTACCTTCCATCCTCTATGGAGTGCGAATTTCAATATCCGTCCGGCTGTTTTTTTTAGAAGCTTTTGCTTTGCTATACTCAGTTTGGCCCCGAGATTGTTTTTTTTTTTTTTTTTAGTCTCATGCTCGGCGGATGTTGAAATTTACTCGTGTACACGTGGGACTTCGGTCAAACGGTCACATAGAAGAGAGGTAGAATGGCGCAAGCAACATGGGGCTTTCGAGTTTTGTAGTTTGGTGGTGGTTCGATTTCGATTTTCGTTCTTGATTTGGATTTTGAATTTGGATCAGGATTGGAAGTTGTAGTTGATGATAGGATGCAATAATGGGTGAATGCACGATTTCTTAGTTTTGTTTTTGAAGTTGTTGATTTTGCTGTTGTTCTTTTGAGTAAATGAAATGAAAATCCACAGCCTGCTTCCAGTCTCCGACCGGGTCAGGAATGGAATGAATGAAGCCCCCAACTAGCGGCGAGGATATGACTGTGCCGGGTGCCGAGGCCTGACGCACTCCTCTGGGGCAATGATTAAATGAATGACAGATGAAATGAAATGATAGTGGAGAGTGTTGCTGGAATGAAATTGTGACAGGGAAAACCGGAGTACCCGGAGAAAAACCTGTCTGCCTCCGTTTTGTCCAGCACAGATCTCACATGGAGTGACCGGGATTTGAACCACGGACCCAGCGGTGAGAGGCCGGCGTGCTGCCGCCTAAGCCACGGAGGCTCTGTTCTTTTGAGTAAATGTAAATGTAAATTTAAAACTTAATATTTGGATTAGGGTAAATCTCAGTTTAAGGTTGAAATTGTAGAATCAGTACACTAGTGATTTAGATGTATGTTCCTGGACGTCGAATGGCATCTTACCCCATTCGAATTATTTGTGTGTGATGGAGGACTTGAAGAAGATGTTGGAGGACTTGGGAAGGAAAATGGCAGAGAATTCTGTTTCTCTGGAAAACAAAATGGCAGAGAATTCTGTTTCTCTTGAAAACAAAAGAAAAGAGAATTCTGTTTCTCTTGAAAACAAAATTTCTAATCAAATGGAAGAGAATTCGCTTTCTATTGAAAACAAACTGCAAGAGAATTATGTTTCTCTTAAAACTGAAATGTCAAATAAAATCACAGAAAATTTGAGTTTGCTTAAGTCCGATATGTCTAAGAAAATAGGGTCGTTAGAGGAAAGAATGGTGCAGAATATCGAAGCATTAGAGTCTAGAATGTCACTATCGATAGATGCTAAGATAGAAGATAGAGTCGTTGGTCTTGAAACGAAGATTAAGGATAATGCTAGGAAAACGCAAGAAAATTTTCTGAGTTTGCAAGCACGGATAGTTGAAAACGGAAAGAATATAAAAGACAATTTTTTTACGAACTATGGGCATATGAGAGAAAGTCTTCAGGATAGTCGGAAGTTAATGAAGGATGATTTAGAAACACATAAAAGCGAGATGCAGAAGGCTGTGCGATCACTTGAGGATAAATTAGAGACTAATGTTAGGAAGACCGCAGATGATCTTGCAACACTTGAAATAAATGTTTTGAAGGAATGAAATACAAATGCTGCGCAAGTCATTGAAAGAGTTAAGAAGGATCTTCATGACATCCTCATGGGTGAGTTAAAAGAAGGGGTGGTTAAGGATTTGCAGGATAGCGTGAAGGAAACTGTAGTTAAAGAAATTAAGGAACAATTAATACAGGAGACACATCAGGAAGTTCAGGATGTGAGGACTGCCTTTTCATCAGAAATCAAAGTAATTACTGGGGATATCAAATCAGTTCAAGATAATATCAATAAATTACAGAGCCAATTAACTAATTCCAATAAACATCATGAAACGCTGATGGAAGAATTAAGGGAGAATGGTAAAGAAGGGACTGAAAGTGCTAGTAAGAGTGAAATGGAGAACATGAAGAAGGTCGTTGAAGAGTTAGGACAAGAATTTGAGAAATATAAGTCAATAACAGAGAAAAGGTCAGTTGAAGTGATAGACGATACCATGAGAATTCAGGAAAAATCGCCGGAGATAGGAAAAACGGGGGAAGTTTCGAATGTTTATACTTCTACACCTATCACCGTTATAAAGAGTACTGAGGACAAGCCCAATAAATCTTCAGGAACGGGAGTGGTGTCACCTGTAGAATTTCTCCGCGAAGTCAAAGTCTATTTGAAAGATAATAATAATAATAATAATAATATCGTATGGCCTCGGGTGCCTGGTGCAGGCTTTGTTAATTGACACCCAGAGGGTAGCTTGCATGTCGAATTTCGTAGTTTCTTTGAACGCTATGTAAGTCAAGGAGGTTAGATATCTAAACTCCTTGACACTACAGCGCTGTCAAGTAGAGAATGGAGGAACTTTGTGTTGGCGGAAAATCCCGAGATTAATTTTGCCATTGAACACGGCCTACTGAATTCAAATGGGTTCTTTAACATGCCAACAACGTATGACATGAGGTTCGTGATTTTTGTCGCCTTTCAAAAATCACTTAGCACGGTCAGGGGCGAACCTGCAATCTTGGGGTTGGTAGTCCGACACTATAACCACTCACCCACCGTGGTGCTAAGATATCAAAGGATCTTGAGATAAGGGTAATCAGCAAGTTTTTAGATGGTCCTGCCCTTGGCTGGTTTAGAGCTTTTCGATATAGTATGAGAACGTACGAGGAGTTTGCTCAGGCTCTATTAAAGAAATTTTGGTCGCCGGAGACGCAACAACATATTAGATCGGAATTGTATGTCAAGAGGTATTCTACGTCACTACCGACAAAATATTCTAATTATTTCACGGGACAGTTGGCAAAACTGCAATGTTTGGATCCACCCATGCCAGATTATGAACTGATTACGGCATTGATTCGTCAGTTTCCAGTAGAGGTACAGAGGACACTTATAGATGCAGGAGTAGGAAATATGGAGGAGTTCGACGAGGTACTTCAGCGTCTTGATCACTCAAACGCGCAGTTTTTTCACCAGAGGTATACGAAGCAATATAATAAAGCCGTATACGCTGTGGTAACAGATAGGCAGTGTCAGACAACACCAGAACCAAGCAGGGAAAAACAGGCATCGGGGGAGAGAAGAAGTTAGAACAGACAACAGTACGGAGGAAAAGGAAGATATAATAACCGGTGGAACAATTGGGGAAGAAATAGGAATTGGAATAGACCATTTCAAGATAGGAGAGAGGAAAGGCAAGGAAACGAAGAATTTGCGAAGCAGCAAAGACAAAATATAGAGCAAAGGCACGAAGAGAGTGAGAGGTATTTGCAGGAGCTTAGAGATACCAACGTTCAACCAGGTATATCAGGGATAAGCGGATCGACAGATCCAAAAGGGAAAAAATGCCGATTGTAAATCAAAACAATCACCAAGAATGAGTATCACTGGTCACATTTCCAGAATTGTGAAATTTCAGGCGGAAGATGAAGATTTAATCAGAGAGGAAAATGAAAGAATAGAGAGTGGGCCAAGAACGAGATTGCCGATTATAATTTGCGAGGTTTTTGGTAAACCAGTTCACACATTGATCGATACGGGAGCCATGCTATGCCTGGTGAGTGAGAGAATGTATGCCACTTGGAAATTAACAGAGAAGTTAGAGGAGATCCCGGTTTCTGGAATTAAAATCCAGGGAATAATTCCAAATAAAATCACGACATGTAGAACACAGTTGTACCTTGAGGTGAAAATTGGTGAAAGTATATTCGAGCACGTATTTGTCGTCATGCGAGATATAGCTCATGAGATGATATTGGGGACCGATTCCATAAAGAAATATCGAGATGTCATTGATATGGAGTCAGACACCATCAAGTTTCATCATGCGGAAGACGTTCCTTTTGAGGAGGAAGAGAAATGCACCGAGGGAGAGATTAGGTGGATGAATGTTTTCGAGAATTTTGAGACATCTTGTGAGATTGTAGAAGAAACCATTCATCCTACCGAGATGAGTAGCCTTTTATTGGAGTTTGATGACATTTTCGATACTAAGCCAGGGGAGATTCGAGATTTCGAATATGATATTCAGGTGTGTGACGATACTCCTTACCAAGCAAAGTTTTACCCTATTGCTGAAAAATATCGGAGCAAAGTCAAAGAAATGATTCAGGGTCTTGAGCAAGATAATATCATTGAAAAATATGTAACATCATATGTAAATCCCTTGGCTGTGGTTCCAAAGCCTGATGGAAACTTGAGGATATGCCTTGATGCCAAGTCTTTAAATGCGAAATTGTTGCCCGAATATGATAGACCACCAGTTATAAGAGAACTATTAAGAAAGTTTAAGGGGAAGAAGTGGTTTTCCACAATTGATCTGACAGCTTCGTATCACCACATCAGACTAAGTAAGAATTCGCAGAAATATACTGGATTTATGTTTGAGAGGCAGACTTATGTCTTCAAAAGACTTCCTTTCGGCATGAAAACATCTGGATCCGTACTCATTCGAGCCTTAGACAAAAATCTGAGTCAGGAAGTAAAAGATATAGTTATCTGTTACATTGACGACATCTTGGTAGCATCGGAGACGGTGGAGCAACACATGGTGCATTTGAGAAAGCTGTTCCTGGATTTGAGGAAGTCTAACTTCAAGGTCAATCTTATGAAATGTCAGTTCTTCAAGTCAAAGATTAAGTTTTTGGGACATGAATTGGATGGTCAAGGCTATAAACCAAATGAGCAGAAGATAGAAGCCATTGCTAATTTTCTTAGCCTACCAGAGTGAAGCAAGTTCGTCAATTTCTAGGGACATGTCAATTTTTTGCGGAGCATTGTCACCGATACACCGACGTTGTAGCACTACAGACTTTACTAAAGAAAGCTACTAAGTGGAAGTGGGATGACACTTGTGATAAATCTTTGATGAAGCGAAGGCATTGTTGATGAACAGTACTAAACTTGAATATCTCGATTTTCAAAAGAACTTCATTTTAGAATCGGATGCGTCGATGGTTGGAGTAGGTGCCATATTGCTGCAAGAAGATGATGATAATACTCGCCATTATATCGCTTTTATTAGCAGGAAACTAAAACCATCAGAAAGGAATTATTATACCACAGAACTGGAAGCGTTAGCGATAATTCATGCTCTGGAATCCTGGAAGAAGTTGCTAATAGGACACTCAGTGATAGTTAGAACTGATCACCATGCTTTGGAGTTTATACTCAAAACTAATTTCGCTAGTGAGAGATGGGCGTTATTCGTTCAACAATTCAATCTGACGATAGAACATCGATCTGGGAAGTCAAATGTGGGAGCTGACCTATTGAGTCGACTAGTGAAACCAACATTTCGGGTTATGATTGTAAGATTGATACAAGAAGACGAAGAGACTATAAGAAAATTAGTAAATTTGTCACAATCCCAGAAACGTTATGAACCATTAAGAAACGTTTATCGATTTCTCCACAGGGATATGGATCCTGCTTATGTAAATTATCCACTCATGGAAAAAGTAACGGAGGACTATGTTTTAACAAACGGCATCATATACAAATTCTTAGATCCTGAACATATCAAGTTGCGGATTGCCGTACCACCAAGATTACAGGCAGCTATAATTTGGTTGGCTCATCGTATTGCAGGTCACGCTGGTGTCGACAAAACCCTCCATCTAATCCAAGAGAAGTTTACATGGGAGCATTTAAGAAGGACGATTGGGAATACTTTGAGGACATGTGACTTGTGCCAAAGAAACAAACATAATTCTCATCTGTTAAGAGAGGCACCGAGACCCATAATTCCGTCTAAACCCTGTGAGATGTTTGCTATGGACATTTTTGGGCCTTTACCCAAGTCGAAACGTGGAAACAGATACATCCTGGTTACGATAGATATATTTAGCAAATACACTATTCTACATCCCATTCAAAAGGCCAACTCTAAATATATTTTGAAGAGGATTCGTGAAGGCGTCATACCAGAGGCTGGAAAACCTGAGTTTATTCTTTCGGATCATGGTTTGCAGTTCACTTCGGCAGAGTTTAGGAACGCCATGAGAGCTTTGGGTATTCGTCAAGTGTTATGTTCCGTGAGGCATCCAGAAAGTAATCCTGCTGAGAGAATTATGGCAGAGATATCTAAGTTTTGTCGATTATATTGTTCAACCGAACATTGGAGATGGATGGACGTGATTCCCATCGCAGCACAAACCATAAATTCCACGATACACGAGAGTACAGGGCAGGTACCCATTACCTTACATCATGGAAGAAAACCAGAACGTCCATGGGATAGATTAGTTTCTATACCACCGGAAATAGAGCCGAACCGAAGAGGAAGAGAAGATAGAGCCCCAGAGAACTTGAGAAGACAGGCTGAAAAAAGGAATAGAAGAGTGCGAGGGAAGAAATTTAGGGAACCTTTGAGAAAAGGAACACTAGTCCTAATTCGTAAGCCGATACCATCAGATGTGGGAAATAGAGTGTACTCAAAGTTCGCAAGCCTGTACCATGGACCTTTTAGGAAATCACAGAGCCTAGATAACGGAAGTTATAGAATCACTGACATTGTAACTGGACACGCTGTGGGAACATTTAATGCTGCTAGTATCAAGAGTTATCATTCAAGAGCTAGATTATGAAGTCAGAAAAACAATGATTGGAAGGAAAAATAAAAATGTGTTCATTTTTATTTTTTATCTGCGTGAGGGGTAGATGTGACCATTTAGATGAGGGCCACAGTTTGTTTTTCTTACAGGAACCACCTGTTTGAAGAACGCGCGGAGCTGAGGTTTTTTGTTTCATCAAGTTAACGCTAGATGGAGAGAGCGTCGATATGAGAGGACTCATATGGTATTTTTACGAATTTCTATGTGAAGAGGTTGAACCACCAAAACATCGGGGGAACATGCAGTACTCATTACTGGGAAGATTACCGAAGAGATCAAGAGAATCCGTCGTTTGGATCAGAAGATATTGGAGTTGAAGAAGCCAGGCGCAAGGATTATTTTTCGCATCGGAGTGGCTGAAGGAAGTAGGCCGCACGCCACAGGTGAAGCAGAAGGGCGAGATGAGATAGCGACTAACACCGCGTGCTCAAAGTCTACGTGCTTGGCAGATATTTTGTGTTGAAAGATACCAGTCTTATATGAGTTGGAAGGCATTCAGCGTATATGATGGGGGCCTTAAAACCCTGATATCATAAATAAGCTAGGGGGGCAAGCCATTGCTTTGGTGTGTGCAAAGTATTGGGGAATTCCTTACTCATCTAAGGAATATAGCCTATAAACTAGTAATGGTGCTAGCATGCTACGTAAACCACTCTTAAGATTGTCAGTGTATCGCTCAAACAGCAAGGCCACAAGCAGATACCGTACGCGAGGATCGAAAGGAAAACAGTATTGGTTGAAACGTGATTTCATACCCGGAGTTGATATTTTAGAACGGGAAGTGAACCAGTCGAGTTAGGAAGTTTTCTGTGGCACAAAGCTGCAAGTGTTAGCTTGGGACTCGAATACTTTTAACATTATGTTGCCAGACATGCATCATAGTAGTTCGAAAATGGTAGATCGGACCGTCTCCATGAAGTGTTAAAAGAGCTGGAGGTAAGATGTCATGGGATTGTTGGGAACATCTTCCGGAATAATGGAGTATGGGCGAGTAGGGACTCGGAACATCTGTCCACTGGAAAGAACGTGTGCCAGCCGGCCTACATGGACTCTACAGCAGAAGGACTATTCCTACAAGATCTTCACGATGTAAGCCAACTTTATTATTAAGTAGCTAGTGTATTGCATTCTCAATTTCGACTATACTGTCTGCTAAGTAGGTTTACGCTTATGGATTTTTATTTCAAGACGTTATTGCACATTTGACGATTTATCAGCCGAGTTATTTCGAATGGATCTCTTTGATGGAAATCTAGTGCGTTTGGGATGTCAACCTGATAAGCTTCGATATAGCAGTAGGCTATTGTGTGGAATATATTTTACACCATTCCACGCCTAAACCTTATGTTAGGGTACTTTGAAATAATATTTGGATTTGTTCATAATCGAATGGTTTATAATTAATTTATTTTGTTTAAAATATTTTCTCGATTTTGTTAGTAATTTCTTCTTTTGAATATGTTGATAGATGAGGAATGTGGATAGCCACATTACGTTTAAATATTATTCCTTGGGAATAATAGTTCGAAATTTTCTGTGAGTTTATATATTTTTTTATTTGAATTTAAAATAATTGTAAAATATTTTCTCGTTGTAAATGAAGTTGAGATATGACATCGGAAGGCTGTATGACTGATAGTCAAGCCATAATGATAATAATTATATGTAAATGATTATATTGTTTGGAACATTTTCCAATAAGAATGAATAATAATAATAATAATTCTTGGTAATAATAACGGTTAATCATTAGAGGAATAATGGATCGTAGTTGATATTATGGGAGTTGATTTTGAATGAATGGACATGCCGAAAGCGTGATCTTTGATATTGGGAACGGAAGGTCATTCATGTACGAAATTTTTGTATAAAATGAGGAACTATGTATTTGGAATTATGCGGCAGTTTAACCGAGGTGTGTTGGGGCAGACTTTAAAAGTTTATTACACCTATGCGAAAGGCCGAGATATTTGAATTTTGTGAGGGAGCGCATGATCCCACGTGTTGATTGATTAGAAGCCATTGAACCCAGCCTGCGTAGCTGAGGGGTCGTTATAAAAATAAGATTATAATGGTCAAATGTGAAAATAAAATATTGTTACGTGCCACCCCCCTAGTGGCACTTTTGTTAACTGGATTACGGTGGGTTGAAGCACAACTCAGATTGTTCCTTTTAAATGAAATAATTAACTTTATTGCGGCCAGAACATACACCACTCATCAGCAAATACAAGCAATTATTACCTTACTCCAGTTTCCTCAAGTCTCTTCCTTATGGAGAGCTTTTGGCTCCTTTCACTCGGCCTTGCAGTTAATCCTCTCGGTAATGAGTCCGGTCCCGTACGCTGGCTCGAAATAGCTGCATTAAGTCTGTCACTCACTGTTTTGCAACTCACCACAATGACCTCTGTCGCACTAGGTAAGCACACTCGCTCAAAACACAGGCAGTCCCCTGTATGCTTCTCGCTCCCTTCGCTGTCAAGAGAATCGGCTTCACTAGGGGTTTCGCAAGTCACCACAATTCTGTCGCTCAGGATAAACGCTCACACTAGCTCGTAAAACACAACACACTGCTTGACAGGTCGCTCTTATATAGCAGACCGGTGACTCAATAAATGCTTCTAGACCCATCCAGGGTTCACGGCTTCTCGAGGTTTCCTTCACTGGCTGAGTCACGAATATTGTGGACCATCCCTTTGTCCTAGTAGTCCTGTTGCATAAGGCGCACGCAATACACTGAGGCAGGGCAAAGCCCAGCCCTGGGGCAGTTGTGACTCATGCGGCGAGCGATGACACAAACTCACAGCCGTAACAATATGAATTAATAATGGATGTTTTTAAAGTTGAGTTGAGGGTCAAATAATTGTTCCATGCTCAAATATGATTAGAATGAGGACAATGTAGTCGCTCATATGGGAAACTAGTGGCCGATCGTTGGTAAATTTCTACATTCTTAGACTGTTGTATAGTCGCCCGCATGGTGTAGTCGTTTATATTTGCATAAGTTGATGTCTCGTCCTAGTTTTTGCAGAAGGCCTTACCGTGTCCTATTTAACGAATTGATAGCATGAGAGGCATTTTGTCTAGAGATTGGTTGGTGTATTGAAAATGTTTAAGCTGATAGCTGATTGAATTTATGGATCCATTAATTTTCATAAAGTGCCAATATGGATTATTCTAAATAATATTTTCTTTTGCAATTAATTAAATTGAAATGAATAACATAAATAATTGAATTACATGCAGATTATCAAAGAAGTTAAATCGAAGCAATTAAATCAGAGGATTTATATTATGTGAATTGGTGAATAAAATTTAGTTTTGGTGACATAGTGGAAATGTCAGAAGTTCAGTCGATGTTTAAAATTTTGATAAATGCCGCCTTGGTTTTTTTTATTTCACGCCGTTTTGGGAATGTGATTTCCCTGAATTAAGTTGAAGATGTGTGAATTTTGCCCGCAGAGGTTGAAACATTTCAGGGAAAAGGTTGATTCAAGTGATACTCTTGTAAATATTAAAATCATGGTGTTAGGATGGACTGATATTTTCCTGCACATCAGTGACAATTGTACAGTTTATATAATTCAGTGAAGCAGTTGCTGAGATGGACTAATGATTTTCTCAGACATCAGTAATTATTTTTGAGAATAGTGAATTTATTTTTGGATAGAGGCTGAAATTACTTTATTTTATGCGTTATGAATTTGTATGTAGACAAGGGACCAAGGGGGTGCGTAGGATTTCTTTATTTTCAGGTCTGGAATTTTAGATTTCTCCCTTGGGGATCTTTGTAATCTAATAGGACCAGCAGACAGTTAAATTAAACTGAGGTATTTTAAGGAATTGGTGTTATTCACAAATTATTTGCACTACCTTCCATCCTCTATGGAGTGCGAATTTCGATATCCGTCCGGCTGATTTTTTGATTAGAAGCTTTTGCTTTGCTATACTCAGTTTGACCCCGAGATTGTTTTTTTGAGTCTCATGCTCGGCGGATGTTGAAATTCATACTCGTGTGCACGTGGGACTTCGGTCAAACGGTCACAGTATACAATCTATACAGAAACCAGACGGCAGTCATTCGAGCTGAAGGACATGAGAGAGAAGCTGGTATTCAGAAAGGTGTAAGGCAAGGCTGCAACTTATCACCCATACTTTTCAATCTTTACATTGAACAAGCAATGAAGGAAATTGGAGAAAAAATGTAAGTGTGAGTGAAGATTCAAGAAATAATTTCAACTCTGAGATTTGCTGATGACATCGTCATCTTGGCCGACAAGCCTGAGGATTTGAATGAGTTTTTGACTGGTATGGACTCCGTCTTACGGAAAGAATTCATGATTGAAATCAATAAATGTAAAACAAAAATACTGGAATGCAGCCGAAATAAATCAGAAACCTGTATGGAGATTAAATTGGCAGGTGAAAAGCTGAAGGAAGGAGGAGACTTCTGTTACTTAGGAAGCAGAATAACCAGTGATGGACGAAGCAAAGAGGATATAAAAAGTAGGTTGGCACAGGCAAGGAAAGCATTTCTACAAAAAACGAATCTGTTGACATTGAATATAGATTTAGGTATTAGGAAGTCATTTTTGAAAGCCTTTGTCTGGAGCGTGGCGCTATATGGAAGTGAAACTTGGACTATTGGTGCAGCAGAAAAGAGGATAATTGAAGCTTTTGAAATGTGGAGTTACAGGAGAATGATGAAGATCAGATGGGTATATTGGGTTACAAACGAAGAGGTATTAAGACGAGTGTGAGGAGAGATGTTTCTGGCGACTGCTAATGAAGAGAAGAGATAGGTTAGTAGGACACATACTAAGACACCCAGGAATAGCAAGCTTAGTTATGGAAGGAAGGGTCGAGGGCAAGAACTGTAGGGGTAGACCAAGGTTAGAATATGTTAAACAGATTGCCTCGGATGTAGGGTGTGGTAGCTATGTAGAGATGAAGCGATTAGCTCAGGACAGGGAGGCATGGAGAGCTGCATCAAACCAGTCAAAAAACTGAAGACTCGATCATCATCATCATCATCATACAGATCGCAGGTATATGAATCAGGGCATATATCTCGATATAATAAACAAGAATAAATACATTAATATTACAGAAGATGAACAAGAAACGTTTCTTTACTCTCCTGAAAAATTTGCCAAAATGGATAAGGTGGATTTTGGAACCGCGCGGCTCAATTACTGGCCACCCTGTAAAACACGCTTTTATAAGACCAATGCTCCATTCTAAATGTTGGATGCCTTATAGGTAGAGGTGTTAGTTTGTGTTAATTAGCGGTAAAACGAAAAGTCATATCTGGAGGTTATGATGTTTTATTTTCACGTATTTTCATGTTTCGTGCTGCCCAGGAGTGAAATTAAATCGCGAAATAACGCGAATTTTGTGAATAACACCACAAATACCGCAATCTGCGAATTAAAAACATTTATATATTTTTTCCCCACACCACTCCGAACATTCTTGTCCACAAGCCGATAATCGAATTTGGTTGGTGTTCAATTCGAGAATGATCGATTGTATAGTTTCGCGAGGGGTAATACTACGATATACGTCATATTACGATATACTGTCGATATTCTCATAACTCGTTGGATAGTAGCGCTGTGGTAAACAGCTGTTATCTCGCGGCGTGAATAGTTTGACCGACTACTTCCAAAAGGTTATGTGATAGTTGTTCTTATTGTGAACTACGTTTGCCTCCTGTTACATCGGTAGCAAGTGTAATTCATAGTAGAAAATTCTATATAATTTAATAAAAAAAGGTGCGCAAATTGTGCATTATTATCGTCGTAGTAGTTCCGAACTTAGCAGTACAGGAAGATGAGACGCGACGTAATTTAAATATTATGACACGAATTCCGAAATAAATTTTGCGTGCGGTTACGACTTTATACTGGCGTGCGACTACAGTCAACCATGTGATAACAGTGTTTGTTACTGGGCATTGCTCAGTTGAGTTTAAAAATGCCGAAGGTAGCAGTTTCTGCCACAGACAGACTTAAAGAATATAAGAATGAAGGATTTATAATTTCTTGTGGCATTCTTATGTGCAAATATTGTGATTGTCGGTCAGCTTATCGCAGGAAAGATACATTAGACAAACATTGTTTACATTTTAAATGCACTTATTGTACAAACCTTATCGCTTTCCAAATTTTAACATGTTATCTCCCGAAAAAAAAAAAAAAACACAAAACACCACCTTTTGAATTTTAAATCAACAAATCTAAAAAAAAAACCACTTTCTAACACCTCTACTTATAGGATGTACTCTTTCATTGTTATGTTAATTTTATATTTTGACTAAGAGGGGAGGAGGGGGTGTGCGATAATTTCTTATTTTAACATCATTGTCGTAGTGCAGTAGCCTCGAACAGTAAGGTTCGACACGACAGTTCTGGCAAGGGCTATAATCTTGTTAATTTGTTTAAACATTCGTTTATCAACAGAATGTCAATATTTATGAAATGAGAGTGCAATTTGGCACTGTTCCATGTAACTTTCTTTTTTCTTTTTCCTGCTCATTTGTTGCAATCTGTTACTTGTGAGAATCTCAAAAGGGATTTCTAGTACTGAAATAATACATAAGGGACCCGTGCGAGAATTCTTTCATTTCAGCAGTATTGGTGTTGTACTATCGCGTGCATAAATAACGGGCCGACTTGCCGTGCGGGAGTTGAGTTTTCGAGGCATCAGGTTGCCATCACTTGGTGTGTTTTCGGGAGGGGAATGCTGAGAGCCGTGATTGGGGAGCTATCCTTGTAGGCAAGGGGGGAGAGGAAGGAGGAATGTGGTATCACCTGCAAATCACAAGAGGCTGACAGTGGCTCAGTAACACGACAGCGAACTCGATTTTGAGGTCCGTGACCTTAAATATGAACGACCGTGTGGTGAGGAGGGGGCAGATGGTTGGGCTCTATGAAGCTGGCTGGCGTCGGAATAACAGAAATATAATTTGTTTAGGGCGTTTGCGATTTCTTCTTTTTCTCCTTATTAAACTGCGATTAGTCCCTAACTGTGAAAACTCGATTCTCAAAAGAATTCACACACAGTAAAACTCCACAGTGCATTTCTAAAGAGATTTATCAATTACTGGGTTACTTGGCATTTCAATTAAGATTTATTAAACCCGTCTCGTTATCTGTAACAATCTTCCAAGCGCGAAACTTTAAAAAAATCAAAGTTGGCACTGCGTTCCTCGATCTTCCCCTTCCTCCCCCCCCCCCCCCTCACCCTTCACCACTCCTCCCCACTGCCTTCAAGGACAGGTGTCCAAACACGGCTCTAAGCATTCTCCTCCCGAGAACACCCCAAGTGATGGCAACCTGATTGCTCGAAAATTCAACTCTCGCTCGGTAAGGCGGCCCGTTATTTATGCACGCGATATATCATATCTGATCAGCCTCACACACAGTTCTGGCAGTGACTGGTTGTGTACGGGCCCAGATTGACTTATGCGGGCTCGATGCGATAGCTCTGGCAAGGGCCACCGACTGTTTATTTGTTTAAAAACAATATTAATGAAATCAGTGGACAATTCGTCACTGTCCTGGTAATTCTCTTCAATTTGAATGCTAATTTGTTAGGAACCGTTATTTGTGAGTGTCCCTTAAGGGATCTATACTAAGGAATAATACATACCATTTTCTGAAGGGCATATACAAACTGGGTGGCTTTCAGTTTAACGGAAACCAGGTAAGCAGACTGGCATATACAGATGATTTGGTGGTAATGCCAGACTCTGTCGATAGCTTACAAGCCAACATGAACAGCAACAGATTATGGTATGAAATTCAGCATTTCAAAAAAAGTGTACATTACATGAGTAAATAGGGTACCGGTAATCATAGTCACAGGCCGGACGTTTGTTTTAGGCGATTGCCCTTGACCTTGAAGCCTGCGGGTGAGCCTGTATACACACTCTCTCTCCCTATCGCTTCACATTTGTCACCACCGATCTGATGTAATGGAATTCCAGACTTGAGCACGTGGCGACACCGGCTTGCAGACAGTACAGTCAACGTCGAAGTATTGTGTGACGCGGAAGTACACGTTACGTATTTACGAACTGAACGACATTATATTTGCCAATGACTGTACTTCAGTAGGAGTGTGAGACAGCTTTGTCAATCATCGGACCGCTTGGGGCAGCTGATAACAACACAGGTACTGCAGTAACTCGCCTCCAGGCTTCCAATAAGATTTTCACTCGTCTAAAACAAACGTCCGGCCTGCACAAATGAGAGACATCTGTGAAAGATTTCAGTTTAGCCTGTGCCATTGAACAAATGCACAATACTGCAGTCATTAAGAGATGGCCTAAACAAGGAATCAAAATATTGTGTACTATAACCCAAAATCGACATAGATATCAACTAACACGTTTTGGACAAATTTCATAACAATAACTAATGCAAAAAAATCACCACCTCTAGGCTACTTATTTTTCAGACGTTTAGGGGCAACAACAAAAATAGCAAGTCCATAGACAAAGTAAATAACAGCTCCACTGCATTACTCTTTCTTCCAGACTTACCTTCGGTTCCCAAATCCCCTTCGCTCAATAACCAGTTAGAAATTCAGTTTTAACAAAAAAAAAAAAAACAACAAAAAAAAAAAAAAAAAAAAAAAAAAAAAAACAACACAGCATATTCGGTATGAATTGAACGTTGAAAATTAGACTTGGCAGGCATGATACACACAAAAATGGAGCTGAATACATCTATGATTTGCCTCTTAAACCTATTATTAGTACCCTGTGAGAGTATTTTAAGTATACTAACCGTTTTATTGGAGTTATTGAAATACTCGTCCAGCAACACTATTGTTTTCTTGCTAACTTGGTCGCTAGAAAGGGATGCTTCAGGAGCCAATGAAGTAACAGGACTCTTTCGCACATCTTTGGCACTTGCTGCACTCGAAACTGGCAACGAGGATAGTGAACGTTGAGTATCCTCGCTGCCACCTCGTATCGAGTTATTCCGGAAAGAAGAGCATGACGACTGTTGTATGCTGCTTCCTCTCGACGTTCTTGCATCTGAAGTAAAGAAAAGCATGTCACTTTATAATTTGTAATATAATTCAAGGGTGTGAGGCTAGAAAATAGTAAGATTTTATTTTGCTCTTTTCATAATTGTGTGTCTCGCCACTTGGAGCATGTGAAAGTTTTATTTTTGCCTCCAAATAAAACTTCAATTATGCAGCCACCGGATCAGGGTGTTATTCAAGATACGAGAAAATAGCATTTTGAAATTGATTTTGTAGCATTACCATTTTGAAAAACAAGATGTTCAGTAAAGAACATATAGCCTACTTTCTCCTAAATGCATGGGTATTGTTATAACTCTTTGTCCTTCTCATGGAGTATAATTGAATGTTGGTTGTAGTAGCTTGTTGAAATACACCGTGCTATAGGGATATTAAACATGAATATGAGGTGCCCTTTGCTAGTGCTACCTCTGAAAAAAAAATTCATTCAATTCGGTTTCACCGTGTTTGAATTGATATGGTGAATCGATTTCACACATACATGGCTGCTATCTGCAAACTATTGGGCTGATGACCTTGCAGTTCAGTCAAAAGATCCTTCCCACAAAAACGTATGTTGTTGCAAAATTTGGTGGAGATCAAATTATTAAGATGATCGTAATTTGATTTAAGCTTTTAACATTTGGGTGGCCGTCATTCCGTTTCCGTCAAGATGGCGGCGATATAAAACATGACACTGAGGTGCCCTATGCAGTGCTACCTTTGTACCAAATTTCGTTCAATTCGGTTTCACCGTGTTTGAATTGATAGGGGAAATCGATTTGCACACATACTTGGCCACCATCTGCAAACTATTGGGCTGATGACCTTGCAGTTAGGTCAGAATATGCTTCCCACATAAAGATATGGTGTTGCAAAATTTGGTAGAGACTAGATTATTAGGTTGGTCGTAATTACATTTTAGCTTTTAACATTTGGGTGGCCGCGATTACGTTTCCGTCAAGATGGCGGTGATATAAAACATGACACTGAGGTGCCCTTTGCCAGTGCTACCTCTGTACCAAATTTCGTTTGTTCGGTTTCACCGAGTTCGAATTAATAGGGGGAATCGATTTTCACACAAAGATGTCCGCCATCCGCAAACTATTAGGCTAATGACCTATTAGATTGGTCAAAGGATGCTTCCTCCTTGAAGGTATGTTGTTGCAAAATTTGGTAGAGATCGGATGATTATGTTAGTCGTAATTTGACTTAAGCTTTGAACATTTGTGTGGCCGCCATTACGTTTCTGTCAAGATGGCGGCGATATAAAACATGACACTGAGGTGCCCTTTGCTAGTGCTACCTCTGTACCAAATTTCGTTCCATTCGGTTTCACCGTGTTTAAATTAATAAGGGGGAATCAATTTTGACACAAAGATGGCCGCCATCCGCAAACTATTAGGGTAATGACCTATTAATTTAATCAAAGGATGCTTCCTCCAAAAAGGTATGTTGTTGCAAAATTTGGTAGAGATCGGATGATTAGATTAGTCGTAATTTGATTTAAGCTTTGAACATTTGTGTGGCCGCCATTACGTTTCCGTCAAGATGGTGGCAATATAAAACATGCCACTGAGGTGCCCTTTGCTAGTACTACCTCTGTACCAAATTTCGTTCCATTCGGTTTCACCGTGTTCGAATTAATAGGGGGAATCGGTTTTCACACAAAGATGGCCGCCATCCGCAAACTATTAGGCTGATGAACTATTAGTTTGGTCAAAGGATGCTCCCCCCCCATAAAGGTAAGTTGTTGCAAAATTTGGTAGAGATCGGATGATTATGTTAGTCGTAATTTGATTTAAGCTTTGAACATTTGTGTGGCCGCCATTACGTTTCCGTCAAGATGGCGGCGATATAAAACATGACACTGAGGTGTCCTTTGCTAGTGCTACCTTTGTACCAAATTTCGTTCAATTCGCATTCACCGTGTTCGAATTGATAGGGGGGGGACAGACATTCAGAGTACACACACTCACACACACACACACACACACACACACACAGAGACACACGCACAGACACACACACACACATACAGACACACACACAGACTCACACACACACATACACACACACAGACAGACACACCTTTTTCGCCCTGTGTTGATCTCATAAGTCTACTTTCATTTTTTGCAAAAATCGAAAGTACTCTAATAGCATTTTGAAATTTAAAGATTAGCATTTTGTAGCATTTAAAAGTTCGTCACCAGGTACGATAAATATTTAACAGGTTGAAAATTAATATGCACGGAAACTAATTCAAACATGAGAGGGATTTGAAATATAGGTGTTTCTGATAAACGGCATAAACATTTAATATAGTCTAATAATGTGAATCGTAAATTTCCTTAACTTCAGGTAAAAACCATACAACGGATAACTAAATAATAAAATGTATGTTTACTCCCCCATTCCCTTTTCAATGAGGGCCGGGTGGTTTTCCTTAATGGTCAAATGGCTTAGTTGTCACAAGTTGGTTCTTAAGTTTAGGGGCTGCGACAACGCGGTCATGTAGCCCCGTGTTGTTTGGGTGTGTGTAGAATCTGTCTGATAACCGGTGTTAATTGTGATGACTGTATTAGTGTGTGTTATCTGTTTTTTAATTTAAGTACTGCAACTTAGAATTTTTCAAATAGTTCCTACTTTTGCCGCCAAGCGCCACCGTCAACGACTACTAGGCCAAGTTCAGAACTTAGCTACTAGACGCCACCACAGTCGGCTCTTGGCAACGAACTTAGAAACCTAAGAGCGTTGTTTACATTCTTAACCTATCCAATTTAGCTTCACACAGGTGCAATTAGTGGAAGGTTCTTTAACATGCTATAAATCTATGACATGGGACCGCCGGCTTTACTTCCCCTCCGAAGGAAGGCATACTGAGGGATTTTAACGCTCTTAAAAAATCCGACGGCTTCGGCCGGGTTTGAACCCGCTATCTTGGCCATAGGAGCTCAGCATGCTACCAACTATGCCACCGAAGCCGCCAAGTTGTCACAAGCATACCATTACTGTGATATGAGTATCATTTGTCAACAATATTTGTAACATGTTCAACAATCTAATGAATATTGACATTTCATTCCTGTCTTAAGCTGGACCTCACCCCTTAAGTCCCCTGCAATATAGAACATCACTTTTTCGTTGCGTGTTCTGAGAAAGTGTGTTTGAATGCAAACATTTGGAACAGACTGTACTTCAGTCACATCGCACCGTGCAAGGAATGCAGCCCGCGCTATTTATGTTATGCCTTGACCGACACTTGCTGGCCAGCGTGTTGGAACAAGGAAGAACAGCTTCTTGCGTAATAATTAGTAGCGAGCATTATTTGTATTAGCCAAGATGGTGATCTCTCAAAATACAGGTAAGCAGCCATAGAACACAGTTAAGACAGCGTCTGAAGCTAATGTTAAGATAAGCGGATGAAAGCGGAAGTTTGTTACGATCGCCGATAAATTTTAAAAAAATATTTCCTCTTTTATAATTTTTATTTATTCGTGGTTTTTTTTCCATGACTTCTCATCAAACCATTAAAAATATGCAATTGATTCTGTGCTATAATACTGTTGCATCCTCAGACAAATTAAAATCCATATAGTACGTTATGCAACGAGCCTATAATAATTTCCATACGAGTGTCTTAATTGCCATTATAGACGAGTTGCATACGACTGTTTATGTTCCACGATAATTATTATAACTATTTTATGTTCGAACAAAAATATTCATATATATCTGTCGAGATTTCGCCAGTTTTATGTACTGAACAGAGCGCTTAAGACGCAGGGCATGCCCTGTATTTGACCATGGCCACCTCGATTACTCTACTATGACACTAGGCCAGGCAGTGTGATTTACATTAGAAGGCCGTGGAACTCAGCGCATCTAATTATCTAATTGGTCAAACAACTGTTTCTTGAGCTCTGATTGGTGGGAGAAACTGTTTCATAATGAAAAATAGTGTTATAATGAGCCTAATTATAGTACAGTTTTCTGACAGATAATAGTCAGGGTCGAACACAAAATTAATTAATTTATTTATTTATTTACATATTTTACGCCCTCATTGGAGCACTTAAATCAATACATTTGAGTAAATTTCTTCTTTTTCTCCTCCCAGAACTTTCTCATCCTCTCCGACCTGGAAGCACTTTGTGTGTCAAATTAATTTATAATATAATAATAATAAACCCTGGCATTACAGCCATAAATTAATTAACGATATAATAATAAACCCTGACATTACAGCCCGTGAAGGGCCTAGGCCTACCAAGCGACCGCTGCCCAGCCACTTGGCTTTGCAGATATTGGGGTGACGCGTGATCAGCGCATCGGCATTGGTTTTAGTGATCGCGGTGCTGCCTCACTGTCTTCACGAGGCTGAGTGCACCCAGTTCCAGCCCTCACGCCAGTTTCTAAAATCTCTGACGGAGCCGGGAATCGAACCCGGGGCCTCCGGGTGAGGGGCAGGCGCGCTACCCCAACGCCACAGAGCCCGCACATATATTAATTTACACTGCGGTATTTTAATAATGACGATGACGAAGAGCCGCAGTATAATACAGTGGATTTTAATGATGCTGCCAATGCTCTATGGACTATCAAACATTTTGTGACGCGCCATAACGCTTATGAGGAAATAATGACCGAATTGTGTCGGTTTCAAAGTACTGTTCATGCCGTGGCCAACAAAAAAACAAGCCAAGATAACAGACTACTTCGTAAAGTGACTCAATTTTCTTTGTTTTGTTGTTTCTTTATCTGGGTGCATTTCTCTTGTAGTTGTATTGTTACATATTGCCGATTCATCATCAAATTCCAGCTCTAGTCGCCCGGGTGCTGTTAACGAGTCCTTGCCACCTTTTCCTGTCCATGAATAGTTGGTGTTGGTCTTCATGGGTCCTACACCAGTCTAGTCTTTTGTCTTCAAGTTCATCCTTGATTTGGTCCAACCATTTCTCCTTTGGTCTTCCTACTGGCCTTTTTCCTGGGATAATCTTGTTGAAATAAGCTTTTGGTGTCCTCTCATCTCCCATTCTTTGAAGATGCCCATACCATCCTAATCGTTGTTTCTGCAAATATTCTGTAGCACTGATATATATGCCAGCCTCTGCCGATTATCGTTCAACAATCGTATTATTATTTCTTGTCGTTCACTTCTTAACTACAACCCATATTGTCACATACATTTTGCATTACTTTCCCGACTTTCATTTATGCGTTTCTCACACTTATAAGTTTTCTTCCTATGGTCCCCTGGAAAACGTATAAGTAAAGTTTTACTGTACGTAGTGAGAGTGGACAGGATCCAGTGCTGTCGCCACACAAAATGAGGCGAAGTAATACACCTTGCAAGATTAGCAGGAATGTTAATACAACGACTTTGTGAGGAGTAGCATTCGTCGCAGAATCCACGAATTTTACTTTCGAAACATTCAATCCTGGCTGTAGTAAATTCAGATTCCACCTCTCCAGATTTAAAAAAAATCTACTTTCCATTCGCTGCTTAAGAACATGGGATTTGAGTTCGCGAGAATAGGAAATAAAGCCATAATGGTGGAGAGGAGTTATTTAATGATATGGCGTCATTATTTTCCTGTGGCAATAAAAAATACAGAGATGAAGGGAGGAATGTGGTGTCTAATGATGAATCATGGGTCAATACTAGGGACTACATTGAGAAGATATGGCAACACATGACAATAACAACATTAAAGCAAGAATTTCTGGCAGGACTTTCGACAGGCTTGAAGGTTCCTGATGCACAAGGTCCGCGGTTTGCTATAGTCCACACGGAAATAAAAATGGATTTGTTCCCAATGCACAGTTAGTATTTCTGTGCAAAAAGAACACCGCAGACGCGCATGATGAAATGGACGGTGAAACGTACGAACATTACTTCAAAAACCAAGAGCTACATAACCTGCCGGTCAAATCAAATAAATCTGTGATAGTTATTGACCATGCGGCATATCACAGTAGTAAAGCTCAGGCCATTCCGACTTCGGCGTGGGAAAAAGGAAAAATGCAGGAATGGCTTTAATCACATTGGGAGCCGTATGAAGAGCATGTGTTGATATTAAACATGTGAAATATAATACGATATGAAATGGGTCATATACTTCTACGCCTTCCAGCTTGTCATTGCGAACTAAATTCAATTGAATTAGTATGGAGTCTGGTCAAACATCATGTTAACCCTAGAACCGGCAAGCGTCGATGGGTCGACGGTTTTCACATTTCTGTAGCGGCAGAGCAAGACCAACTACAATCTTCAGACCTTAATGTAGAAAAAACATGGCGGCGATGGTTGCCCTACCAATAGCTAACATCATGTCATCGGGCTTGTCACAGTTCGTGTAAATTATTATTTTACTCGCCTAAGAGCATAAAAGACATCACAAGACGAGACTAGGTTCCGAAGAAATATGCATCAATAACTTAGACTTACCTGCATTAATTTATCTATATAGTGCTGGTCTCGAATTATAGGTTTCTTCGTCTTCACCCAAGGGGCAGCTACAATAGTCTCACTGTTTCTGTGGTTGAATAAGAAGCTGTTTGGCGAGTTATCACGATTTGTATTTAAGTTCAGTAATTATAGATTAATATTATTGGCAAACAATCAAACAGATTCTGAAGTAGCAGAGAAGAAAGTACCCGGTTACTGAAGTGCTATCCCAGCACATGCAGAGTATTTGTGTACACAATCGGAAGGAGAACAGTTCCCTGAAATAATCGAACCAACACCGTAGATATACAATTCAATTAAGACCACTCGTGGAATTGTCTAAAATCTCGGCTAAAACATCACACCGAATTAGTTGATTGAAATATGCAAAGAAGTCGTCGTGTGGATATCAGAACATAATTATGGAGAATGCTACACACAAGGGACACGATAATATGTTACCATCAAACCTATTAAACATTCGCTGGTACCGTTTGAAATAGTTGTACGTTGGAAATAGTTGATTTAATAAAGTACTATAGGTTGGAAAGCACCATCTCCCTCTTACGGAATTATCGCGGCACACCATCTCGCAATATAAGTACGTAATTGGCAAGGTACATCAAAATAAAAAATAACTTCCAAGCTGTAAGAATCACAAAAGTATGAATAATGACGGAACACAATGAGTTCAGTGTTTGGCACAGGGGGAACATCTTCCTTAACCAATAAAACAGAAGTTCACTGTAGTATTTGGCGTGTGAAAAAAGGCAGTGTAGAACATCTGTCAGACTGGTAAGGATTTACGGAGGCACATATTGCTGAGCGTTCAAGATAGCGTCAACGGTTTGGTCTGGCCGTAGATGCTCATTGCGTTTTCCCTTTACGTACTTAAGTTCGACACTGCTGAAGTGTACTAAGCTATTATTACATTGTCAGTAACTAGCAAATCATTGCGGTGTATATTCTTGAGACACATCTATTATGCTTTAGTCTTAGGTACTTCAACATCCGAAGTAAATTACACAAAGCAAAAGGAAGGAAGCTTGTAGTTTAACGTGACCGTTAATCTAGAGATCATGAGCCACGGGACCTCCTTTTTACGTGGAATCCGAACCACAGGACATGGCATTTCACTTCGAAAATCTCACATGCATTGACCGGGAATCGAACCCGGACCGCCTTGGTGAGAGGCATACAGCTAGACCGCTGAGCCACCACGCCCCTCGGTTGACTGGACAATCATCACACAAACGAACCAGTCCATTTTAAGCGTATTATCACATATTTACATACGATTGCAGTACATTAACGCGAACTGGACTTTACAGACATACTGAAGACACTAACAATCAGTGGCGCCGAATCTTTTTTTTTCAGGTCTAGCAGACACCCACCCCTCTCGTTCTGTGGGACCCCCCTGTTAAACCGGACCCCTACCCCAATAATTACGTTTTTACAGCTTATTTCGCACAGTTCTCCCCTTCTTTTCTCTCTCCCTTCTTTCCTTTCCTCTTTTCTTTCTACTTCCCTTTCCTCCTCTATCCGTAACCCCCCAACGGAACCCAGGACCGGGAGACCCACCCCCTCGTCAGGTCTAGCGGTCGCTAGACCTCGACCATGGATTCGGCGCCCCTGCTAACAATTCCAGATGAGCGACAGTTTATCACAACTTTCATCAAACGAAGCTAATCAAAGCTAAATAGTGTATCCCAGCAACGAATGTAAACAAACAATATGCCAGGGCTCCAGCATACGCCATTTTCACACTTTCGAGACCTGCATTAAGGTCTGAGTATTGTAGTTGGTCTTGGCAGAGTCTATTATTCGACGCTTCTTGATTTCTCCATTGAGTGGCTGTGTTCCACTGAGAGATGGCGTGATATGCCTTGTCGTGTGTTCCAAGAGGTTTACAGATGCTTATTCAGATGACCTCGTAGTTCCGCCCCTTAAAACAACAATAACTAACTTACTCGTCTTCATCCATAGAAATAATCTCCTTGTATAAGTTTCCTTGGAGACATATGAGGGACTCTCTGCCATCATCATCATCATCATCATCTTGCACAGTTTCCAGCCACTGGCCGGGTCTGTTTGGAACACAAGCCTCTCCAACGCCTTCAGTCTTCCCACCATCTCTCAGCCTCCTCCCTTGTCCAGTCTTCTCCTCTCTTCTTCACGCTTTCTTCCGCCCCCTTCAGCCACCTGTCTCTCGGTCTCTTTCCTCCCCACTTCGTCTCGTGTATCCTCCTGGGTATCCTCTTCTCCTCCATTCGTTTTACATGTCCATACCATCTAAGTCTAGATTTCTCTATACCATCCTGTAATGGTTCCTCCTTCATTAATTCTCTGGTCCTCATTTCTTATTCTGTCCACCTTTGTAGCTCCAATACTGCTTCTCAAGAACCTCATCTCACTGGCCTGTATTTTGCTCTTCTCCCTTCCTTTCATAACCCAGGTCTCCGAGGCATACGTCAAGATAGGGACATAGTACGTCCGATATATGATCTTTTTGATGTTCTGAGGGACATCCTTGCTCCATTACATGCTTCTCACACTCCTCCGGAATGCTTCTGCCTGTCACCCCCGCTCGTTTATTTCTCTATCGTTTCTTCCATTATCTTGTATCAGGCTTCCCAGATACTTGAAACTCTCCACTTTCTTCAGCTGTTCCCCACAACTTGTTATTCCCGTTGTGTTTCTTTCCTTCTTCCTTGTTGTGATCACCATCTCACTCTTTATGCTAAATTTCATCCCATATCCTTGTATTATTCCTTCCCACACGCCCAACTGCTCCTGTACCTCTTCCTCCTTGTTTCCCCAAATCATCAAATCATCTGCAAACACCATTGCTTTCATTTTTCCTTCCCTAATTACTTGTGCCACTCGGGTCATTATGTCATCCATCACCACAATGAAAAGTAACGGTGTCAGTTCACTTCCTTGTTTCAGGCTGTTTCTCTGTTCCAACCAGTCCGATCTCTCTCCTCCCACTTTCACACAACTCACGCTTCCCTTGTACATCTCCTTTATCCTCCTTATAGTCCATTTTTCTACTCCTATATCCTCCAGGGACGTCCATACTTTGTTTCTGCATACACTGTCATATGCTTTCTCAATGTCCAGGAAGGTCATCAGTAGATCTGTTCCATACTCATAGTGCTGTTCTTGTAACTGCCTTACCACAAAAATCAAATCCACTGTGGACCTTTCTGCTCTGAAGCCATGTTGTTCTTCCCTCATCCCTCCTTCTATCCTTGTCCTAATTCTCCTTTCCAAAACTTTCTCAGACATCTTTGCACAATGACTCATCAGTTTTTTTTTCAGCGTATGAATTTTTTTGCCGGGAGTGTCCGAGGACATGTTCGGCTCGCCAGTTTTGTAGCTGCTTCGAGACGGACACCCAATGGGTGAGCTACAAGTACCGTTGAGGAGGAAAGTTGGAATGGAAGGTCGAGGAGTTGGAAGGTAGCGGCTGTGGCCTATAGGTAGGGACCAACCCCGGCATTTGCCTGGAAGGAAGATGGGAACCCACAGAAGACCATCTTCAAGGTTGCCGGCGGGGGATTCGAATCTCCTCGCCTCCCGGATGTGAGCGACTGCCTACAGCCACACCGTAACGACCACGGCTAACTCACCGACTCATCAGTGTTATTCCCCGATAGTTTCTGCATTCTGTTCTACTATCTTTCTTGAAGATCGGGACTATTATTCCCTTTTTCCAGTCATCTAGGGGTCTTCCTTTCCTTCCATGCTGTGTTCATCACTCGGTACAACCATCGTATCCCCTCCTCTCCTGCTGCTCTCACCATCTCCACACTCAACTCATCCACACCCGGTGCCTTCCCTCCTTTCATCTTGTTCACTGCATCTTCCACTTCTTTCCATGTTAAGTCCTTTTCTGTTTGCAGTCCATCTTCCTCTTCCCCGATTTCTTCCTCCTCGCCGTGGTTTCCATTTGGGTTCAGAAGTTCTTCAAAATGTTATTTCCACATTTTCTTCAGTTCTTCCCTATTTTCTATCTATTGTCCCCTTTTGTTCACCATTCTAACATAATCCGTAGGATCCTTCCGCCTCTTATTTTTTACCATCCCATACAGGACCTTTTTTGTACCTTCACTATCCTCCTTTATCATCTTTGTCCACTCTTCCATCCACTTTCTTCTCTCCTCAGCCACTACTCTCTTTGCCTCCTTCTTTCTTTCCTGGCACTCTTCCCTTGTCTCTACCGTCCTATTTTGATACCACCTCCTAAAGGCTCTATTCTTTTCCCTTATTATATATTTTGTCTTCTCATTCCACCATGGAGTTTCCTTCCACCTCTTCTTACTACTTGTCCTCCCACATACTGCTTCTGCTGCACCTACTAGTGTATTCTTAAATCTAGCCCATTCCTCTTCCACCCCTCTTTCTTCATCTGTTAGAATTCCTTCCTTTACCATTTCGAGGTACTCGACACTTTTATCTCCTTCTTTCAGTTTCCATATCCTTATACGTCGTTCCTGGTTCTCAGTCCCTTGCTTCTCCTTAGTCCCTCTCAGGTTCATTACCAGCAATCGATGGTCGCTCTCTGTCATGCGAACGAAAACATATCATGTAATGTTATCGCTACCGCTCTTATTTTGAGGAAGTAATTATATGTATTAGGGAGTTAAAAGTGCACCTTTGTTGTTATAATTTCAGTCTACAATATTTTCATTTCAGTTGGCTTGTATGTAGCATAAAAGCTGTAAAAATATTGACAATAACGTAAGTTCGTTGACGCACTTGGGCTATAGGGCTAAAATGAGGATATATTCTTAGTTATTAATAAAACAAATATTAGTGCATGGACTTGAAACTTTCACACGTATTATGTACATACCGTATATACCCAAACATTTTATACAAAATCGGAAGTGAAAAATTGAGCCATCCAAATTTTAAAGATTTAAATTGCCCGCCACGAGCGAGTATCCGCTATATGGTGCTAGTGCTTGTTTACCGTATTTACTTTGCTATAGGATCCACTTTTCCCCCCTAAATTTTTAGTTCCAAAATTGGGCGGAGATGTACTATATACGCGAACTTTGCAAAAATCCATTATTTTGGGAAAGGGAGATAGAGAAATTAGCTATTTTATTTTGATGCTACATTGCATGATATATTTAATCAAAATAAACGAAGTGCCTGTGTCTGCCGGCCAGTAGAGTCTCGTTTATACGTGAATGCGGCAACACCGCACATGTGACCGGCCACCTGTCGCATAGCGTGAGTCATAGCTAGGGATAGGAATAATTCGCGATTGCGAAATTCGCGAATTTTTAAAAGAAGTAATACACAGGATGTGTTATAATAACCCTAAAAATGGCAAAAACATGTGTTTAAGCTCACAAGTTTCGCATGAAACCGTGAATTTCCCATGAAACCGCGAATTTTAGCTTTCTTTCTTTCTTTCTTTCTTTCTTTCTTTATAGAGCACTTCCGATAATTCGCGGCAATTACTGCACGAATTTCCGCGTATTTTTGAAAGTCGTGAATTATCTGCAGTAATGATTTTAAGCCTAGCAAAAAGAAAACTATTGATTAAAATATTGAAATGCATTTTAAGAACACGCAGAAAAAAATAATTATAATACTTTATAACATAGTATTGTAAGACACACTATGTGGATTACACCAATATTAAAAACTGTCATCACTTTTTGTTTCTTAGATAGTTTATTTTTTCTAATTTGAGATTGTACAATTCTGAGGAAACCAATATTTGAGAACGAAAATTCATCTCGATTTTCTATACAAGAGATAAGTGTGACTATGGACACACTAGCTTGACTGTGGGAACTTACAGGATTTCCGTTGGTTCACTCCTTCACTCGACATGCACTGGATCTCAGTTTACCTCACCGAAAGTCAAATTCCGTACAATATCCTCATCGCTTTCATGTCCGAAACCATGATCGTTTTTATCGAAGTCTAACTACTGAATGTCACTTTCTTCTGCATCTTGGCATTCATCCAGGTTTTGCCCTAATGTCATCTAAGTGAGATCACCTTGCCCGTTTGAAATACCATCATCACAGAAGCCGACAAAGGCTTGTTTTTGTGCGAGTGTAGTAGCGGTAATTTTCTCTCCTGACTTGACTGCATGGAGAGCATCCAACAAACACGGAAAGATTCGACACTTAACGGTAGATAGCGGACCTCGCTTTCTGCATACAGCGATCTTTTATCAATCTGGGCGATCATCCTGGTAAGTTACTAAGTTATTGAGGTTTTAAGGGCCAGAACAGCAAGGTCACCTGCCCCTCCATCCTAGTAACTACTCGACGCGTGGCGTCATATAGTGTGCCGCCGATGTCACAAAAAGTGGAAGCCTTTACCTTCCACTACTCCCAGGGCCTCCATGGCCTGTATGGAGTTGGCTTTGCTTTTTTTTTCAGACATGAATATCTAGATGGCAAGTATCCATATCAAAATGTGCCACTATTTCCTGAACCAGTCTTAACCAGGTGGTCATCTTGGGTTCATTCTGTAGTGTACCTGTCAGAGTACTTTAAAGATATTGTGCAATTATGAATGTAGTTGTAAGGACTGATAACTCTGGTGTTGATTTCCTGAACAATGTTTCACATGACGAAATGCTTGAGATTCAAAGAATTTGGCACAGACATCACTGAACTCATACCTTTAATAGAAGGCCGGTCTTATCAGACTGTTCACCTTGTAGATGGACATCTACGGAGAATTCAGCAAGCCCTTAAACTTGCTGTTTCTGGAAATTACGGTACCAACATTAAGGAACTGTTGGAGGGTTGTGGAAATGTGTTAAAAAGAGAGAAAATACATTCAGTTTTCGTAAACACTGGGTCCCATGCTGATAGAATATTAATCAGCTTGAGATCCGTTGACCCTGGGAACAAGATTTACAAATGTGTGCGTTTGATTCAGCAGATATAGTGCCAATGAACATCAATGAGGACCTTGCAAAGAAAATTAAGAAGTTGCCATTCTGTGGGACACTGGAAGAAAGTGAGGTCATAAGAGGATACAACGAACTGCAAACTTTAATCAAGAAGCAGATGCACGACAGGACCAAGACAGACATTGTTCGAGTTTTGCAAGGAATGACATTTGTATTTCCAAAGTTCTCAGAATCTGTGTTAAAAACCATTTTGATACCCTGTTCAAACGCTAACTGTGAACTTTGGTTTTCAGCTTACACTAGCACGTTAAGTGATATGTGTCGCCGTTTGTCACAAGTGAATTTGGATCTCTTCACTGAAGTACACTTTGAAGGATGACTGAAATATGTTATGTCGTCGATGATATTTAACAAAATCCTGCCTAAAATTTATGATTTTGAAAGTACCGAAAAGTGCACTTGAAATCACCGAATTTGCCACTTTATAATACCGCTTTCTTCACTCTGAAATCACCGAAAAATTCCTATCCCTAGTCATAGCCCGTACGCACAGAAAGAAAGACAGACTTCCTTCTTCAAACAAGGTCACGCCTTGTTAGCAACGGAGCTCGAGTACGATCGAATGGTATGGCCCAAGCGACGCCACCGAGAGAGAAGGCCATGCAATAGGATTTATGACGTCATAGCCTTCCGGCCATCAGCGAGCGCGTTACCCAGCTATGAACAAGCTATGAAGAAACGAGACTGAGTGTTTACTTATAAAATTACGTTCTACAGACGCGAATAAATAAATAACGAAACCATAAATGAATCATGGTCAGAAGTTGATGCGATCGGTACATTACACAAATAAATCGACGCTTTCGATCAGACTCGATAAGTATGCATTTCGAACCTTGCGAGTTTGAACTGGACCGAAGGCACTGTTGTCTCAGCAATAAATGCGATATATAGAAGTATTCAATCAAAAACTTTGAAAGATATTCACCCCATTTTAACGTGAAATGTCGACTACAAGAAAAGACACATACACAAATAACCAATTAATCTGTAACAGTTAAAACAGAAATTAATATCTATAGTCAATCATATGTCCCAACGGTCCTGGTTTTATTTCCACCTCTGCCGGGAAATGTAATTGTGATTTGAGGTTTTAAACTAACTTCACTCAGCCTCACTGAACTGAGAAGAAGTGGGTTCGATTCTCTTTTCTCCTCCAGGTATATTGTACAGCCCGGGGGCAGTACCCCCTGAGATCCACCCCGCCATCTTTCACCAAAACCACCCCAACTGGAAACACTATAATTCCAGAACATATCTCTACACAGCAAGCGGCGACCACCTAAGCCTAGGAGGTTAGCCAACGGCTTGCAAAACTCACATAAACATTTACACTAACAACTATCTGGGGCAGCTACACTGATGCAATGCTGACTAAGCAGCGCCGAAACATATAAGAATGGAACCCGGACAGGAGGGATTATCTGTTCTGTTCTGTTCTTCGCCAGCGGCCCTGCCCGACGTCCGTTCCAGCTCTTCACCAGGTGAGATCTAGTTTGTGCTCAGAGTCCTTTATCTTTGTAAAACACCTACCCTGACATTTTACAAATTGTACTACATTTTATATTTGTTCAAACTCCCCAAGAGGGACATCACATCACATCTACTGGCCAATAAACACATGGTCAGTAAACATACACCATTTATTACTAATCACACTCCACTTTACATCCTTATACCCAACCTGACCTTAGTCATAATTGCCCCTGACCGTAGCGGCCAGTAATTGCATCGTCAGGTTCTATTGTACTCGAGCACGCGACTCGACTGCAGAGCGTCGAGTCACTGACTCTGCACATTCATTGAATTGCTCATTCTACTCAGCTGGCAGGCTAGTTTAGCAGCCTGTACTTGGACATTCATCCCCTGGCAGATAATTGCATCCTGCAGGGACGCCCCCAATAGATTAAGCATTCACACCAACACACTACACTGGTAGTCTCTCCCAGTCACGGGAAGCTACTCTCATCCGGAAGCAGCCTTCAAAATTAGCACACTAACACTACCGTGTTTATCCCAACCCCCAACCAAGGGATAAAACAATATGCTGGGATTGTTCCTAACAGAAGACCATGGACACTTCCTTCCCAATTCTAGCATCACAATACACACACTACCACAGACAATACACATACAAATTCTACCCGTATCCGAATACACATGGCTGATGACAGTGATGTCCTAACCCACTCACCAAACAACAACATTTAGACACAGAAAGTTTTCCTCCGTGATAATAAACCAGGCTGGTAATAATAATAATAATGCCTATGACAGAAGAGGTTGGTTGATTGGTTCCTCAGTTTAGGGGCTGCGACAACGCGGACATGTAGCCCCGTGTACTTTGGGTGTGTGTAGAATCTGTCTGCTAACCGGTGTTAATTGTGATGGTTGTATTAGTGTGTGTTATCTGTAATTCAAGTAAGGACTGCCGACGATCAATTTCAAGTAGTTCCTATTTTTGCTACCAAATGCTACCGTCAACGACACCTAGCTATAAACTTGGCTACTAGATGCCACCGCAACTGGCTTCTGGCAGCGAATGTAGGGACTTAATAGAGCGAAAAGCAAATCTAACCTACAAATTCAGCTTCACACAATTGTAGTTAATGGAAGGTTCTTTTGCATGCCATAAGTCTATGACATGGGCCCGCCGGCTTTACTTCCCCTCCAAAGGAAGGCATACTGAGGGATTGTTAACGCCCTTAAAAATCCGACGACTTCGGCCGGGTTTGAACCCGCGATCTTGGGCACAGAAAAGGTACCTACTGAAATGGAACAGAGCAGCAGTCTTAAAGAGACATCAGAACATTTACCAAAGAACAAACTTGCTGATTCATGTATAACAGGTACAGTATCCTCAACACTTTGATGCTGATGTGCATGCACTGAATGGGCATTCCTTATAAGTTCCTCAATTTCTAGCATTGCACCTAACGGTCTTGGTAAAGATATGTTATTACAACGTTTCACTTCTGTATTTTATACAAACAAGCAGGCACTCAAACCTTCTGTTATCTTAATGCAGCAACGCAAGAGTTCATTCAAGTGTCAATTAAAATAAAATATATAGGCTACACGATTCCTCTTTAATGCAATTCCCCTCAGGATGAAGACACGCACTGTTTAACTTCACCTTCAGATCCTGAAAGTTGCTAAATGAAAGTGCTTCCAGATTCTTCGTCAATGTCTGCATACATTCAGCAAGAGCCTATGATAAACTTTCATTTTCAATCCTACACCTCCTATCATCTGGATCTTCTCGGCAGACAATATTGCAGTGCCAGTTAAATACTCTGGGCAGTTGTGGAACTGAGAAGGGACTGCTCCTAGGAATTTCATTCGAACATGATGATACAATAATTTATCACCTTGTACCAGTAGCGTAGCCAGGATTTTACTTTGGGGGGGGCATTAGGTCCTCATTTTTATATTTTAGCTTATTTTCATTTATGAAAAATAGTAGGCTTATGAGATCACCCCCCCCCCCCCCTATAATGAAATCTAAACGGCCGGAGCGATTTCAAGGAAACTACTACTACCTCGTCCGACTTCGACCGTGCTTTTCAAATTTCAAATTTCGATGCGTTTCACCAATTAGGCATGCGGGCCACGCGAAATATTTCACTGGCATTCTACATCTCCGCATTGGTAACAGATATCACCCTGAACTTTTCTACAGTGATAAATGGCACTACAACAAGTTTACCTATGCGACTTTATTAAACATTTAGAAGTATTACCCTTCATTTATAAAACCTGTTAAGTACAAAACGAACATGGTGGCTAAGTGAAGTTGAAAAATTTTAATGGATATTTCACGCGATTTAACCACCCGAGCTCAGTGAAATGCTTATACAAATTCTAATCTACTGGCATCTAATTTAGTTAAATTGTTTACATAACCTCAAGATGGAGGCTGTGCGAAATCTTAAAATTAAGTTTTTATTTCTTGTGTCCTAATCATGCGATCGTAGTAAGGAAAAAAGGAAGATTATAGTTTTACGTGACCGTGAATCTTGGGATTATTAGCCACGGGACCTCCTTTTTTTACGTGGAATCCGAACCACAGGACATGGCATTTCACTTAGAAAATCTTACATGCATTGACCGGGAATCGAACCCGGACCGCCTTGGTGAGAGGCATACAGCTAGACCGCTGAGCCACCACGCCCCCGCGATCGTAGTGAAAGTTTGTATAATGAACCAACGCAATAATTTTCATCTAATGTCACATAACTGCATGGCCTACATCTGGCGACCATCCGAAATATTTAGACGGTTCTCAATATCTACGAATCTATTGCAGCAATCAAACTGAAATTTTGTATGCTGATTGAGGCTATTAATATAAGTTCACCTATTGGACTTTCAATAACCTGGTGAGCACAATACCAACATGGCGGCAAAGTGAAGTAAAAACATTTAAATGGAATTGTCTCGCGATTTCATTATCCGAGCGCAGTGAAACTTGTTACGGTAACTGTTCACACAAAGTCTACTGCCATCTAATTAAATTCAATTGTTTTATAACCCCAAGATGGCGGCAGTGTGACATTTTAAAATTGAGTTTATATTTCTTGTGTCCTAATCATGCGATCGAAGTGAACGTTTGAATAATGAACCTATGCAATAATCTTCATCTAACGGTGCATAACTCTATGGCGTACATACAGAACAATCCATCATGGCGTTCCTTTTCATAGGCGGGAGATTTTTCTAATAAAGAAGACCAATTTGATACATGAAAATAGGCTATATAGTTCTTTACGAAACTACTTGTTTTGAGTATAAGTACTTTAGGGTCCATTTTAACTTAGGACAAAGATCTTCAGTCTGTTCATGTCTGTCTGAATTCTGTCCTTCGTTGCTTTGTTTTGAGGCAGCTCACAGCTGTGTCAGTGTCTATATTTGTCTCTGTCGCTCAGATTTTCAATTATCCGTTATCAGAATACTACCATTATGGCATATTCACACGTTTCTGTGCACAATGTTCTTTTACATGAACACCGCACTATGTCTTGGTGTTTTATAAATAGTTTCTTTACCAGAAATGTTTTTAGTCAATTGAATGAATCTGTCAAAAAAACAAACATCAGGAGTAGATAACAGGAAGAAGGGACACTCATAAAGGCATCAAACAAGTACCTACGTTGCAAAATATTTCGTTATATTATTGTTAGTGTAATTTATACAGTGCTGTTTTAAGGTAAGCCTAACGGTCGCCGTGTATGGTACCTCAATCTTGTTTATTATTATTATTCAGAGGAAACTGTAGCACCCTTAAAATAATAATAATAAATAAATACGAACCTTTTAAAAAATTGGAATAACTTTACATTCTATCAGTGAGCATTGCGTCTTTCTCGTTCAAGGAAAATTATTTGTAAAAGCTGTGCCTATATAATGAAATGGGGGCCTCAATTGTCTACACCTACAATAAAAGCTTTTCATAACTTACCGAAGATGTGTCCAGTTTTGCCTTCTTTATGACAAATCGGTCGATCAACAGTCGCTAATGTGACAAAAAGAAGAAAGAAAAGAGCAACTAACAAACAACTCTCGACTCTTCCCCAATACTACCTCTCACAAACTGTATCTCTCCTCTCGCACAGACACACAACCACCGTAAATCTCGACAGTGGCGACAATCCACCACGCTGAGCCAGTATTGTTGCCTGGGACATTTTAACACTGCTATTTCCAGGAAATGGAAATTAAAAGCTGACAATATATAACTGGCCCCCTCCAGAGAGGTCTCCTGCTAATTGGCAATCTCCTAATTTCTTGGTAGACTTTTGTCATCATCACCTGGATGTATCCCCAGTATTCAGGCACCTACTGTTCTTGTAAAATCCCCCACAATCCTAATTGCTACCCTGTTATTTGAGCTCCTCCAAGCAGTGCAGACACGGAAATGATGACAGGTCGTGCAAAGATTGGTAGTACATTCTTTGTCAAAGCATTTACTGTATTTAACATTTCGTTGTAGGTTCTAAATTTGTTCGAGCCGTAATAAAATATGAAGTCTTATGCCAACCCCAATTTCTGGATTTATTTGGGGGGGGGGGGCGGCACCTCTGGGTCTCCCTCTGGCTACGCCACTGCCTTGTACTACATTGGTTACTCTATTTATTCTAAATGTATTCAATCTTAAACCTGATTCGCACACCCCTCTTCCCCCGCCCCAATAATAAATGTAATGAATGAGATTAGTGGAATAGAAAAACGGATTAATCAGAACATGCCACGGCCTAAAGGCATAACCTGTACGGTAGCACTTCATTCAGGTTAGAACATTCTGAATTTTACAACTAAATGAATTTTCACAAACAGAGGGGTTAGCCTGACTATCTGTTTACGGTACTAATCTTTAATCAGTCTCGGTTTAAACATACCTTGGAATGATTTGTAGGAATATATTGCGGTGAATAGCTGGTACCGATTTCGAATTCTTACCTTCATAATAAGGAAAAGGTCCCTTGGCTTAATTGCCTTAAAGAATATTTGTCACACTGCACATTTTAGGCATAACTTAACACTGCACTGATAACCATGAAGTATAAGCGAATAGGAATTCCGAGAAAATCAGTACTGGGGCCGTAAACACTAAACACTCAACGCGGAAACCACACCATACACACGAATATTATTCCTGTGTCTCCATGGCCACACAGCCGTTGGGCTGTGACGTCACTCGTAAATTCAAACCATATTGCATTGCCTTCTCTCTAGGTGGTGTTGGCCCAAGCAGCCAACAATAATCGAACATCTGCTATACAAAGACAAGAATAAATTCCATGAGTATTGCCAACCACCTCTGAAAAGATATCACACTTCCATTGAGATTATTAATCTACAGCAGCTATCCTTAAAAACAGCTATGCATCTGTTTGACGCAAAAATCCTACCAATTCTCACGTACGGGATCCACTTGACATGGGACCGACTAACGAAGAGAGATCTGGCCACCGTCGAAAGAGTTAAAGCCCAATTCCTGAAAACCTTAATGGGCATCTCAAAATACACGCGCTCCCGCCTAACATATGAATTAGCACGGGAACCCTTCCTCGTCGAAGAAATAAGGACAAAATTACAGCTTCCATCAACAAAGAATGCTGAAGCGCACTTAGCAGAGAGAAGAGAGAAGACATTCGGCTAGGATTTTACAGCACGGATGCCATGATCAACCGGAACTGGACCACCGCCGAACAGAAACTAGGACATGTGGTGATAAAGTTAGCAGTGCATGGGTACCACCATAAAATATGCAAAAACATGTCCTACCACGCCCCAAATGAACTCTGCGTGTGCTCGTTATGTGACCAGTTCTGTGTCACTTATCACATCACACGATGTAAAAATAACCAGAAATCACTATGTGAATATGGCACAAAACTGAACAAAGCATCATACAGTGTTGCTCTATTTCACAAATAACATTCAATTCACAATATAATGACTGGTCATGAATGAATGCCTTAATGCAAAATTTCCTGATTGATTACTGGATCGTGATGTTTTCACATCAATTAACTCTTTTGTAACATGTTTGTTTTACTAGGGTAAATCTATGTTATGCACATTCGTGCGCTTTTCTGTTAATAATAATAATTGAGATTGTTTTGCCTGACCAACCGCCGGCCGTATCAAATCTGCGCGGAGCTGCTCGCTCCTTGCTATACAATGACGAACAGGAGACTCAATAGTTAAGCGATATCCAATAATTTTTAATATGGCTCTAGAAAATTAGGGTGGGGGTGGGGGGACGGACTACAGGCGATGGAGTCCTATAGCCGAGTAAGTACATTATTGTTTACAATAAAGTGACAACAAATTGTTTACTTTTTAAATTTTTTCTTTTTTTAAATTTCCAAACAAAAATGAGGGTGCGGGGATTATTTGGGTATATACGGTATATGTGCATCATTTTGTATATCTTGGATTTAGTGTTTCATCATCTCGCATTTTAGGTTATTAGAATTTTGATATTGCTCATGAAATAATAATTCCACCATTTTCAATTCACAATTTCTGTCTTTTATCAAGCTTCACAGAAAAGTTAACATTACCATCTGAATCCGCGGCTTATTAGCTTTTCAACGATGTGCAACAGTGCCATGGAACATTGTTCACAATAGGTTGAAAATAAGAATCCACTTGGTAGGAAAATATCACACAAATTGGCTGCCGGTACAGTATTTCACTTTGCGGGTTCTAGGGTTAAAATGAACAATTTGAACTTCAAAATAAACAAGTAAAGAACATATAGCCTACTTTCTCCAAAATGTATGAGTATAGTTATAACTCGTTGTTTTTATCAAGGAGTATAATAGAATCATTTCTTGGTTGAAGACCTTAGAAACTATTTACCTCTACCAAACACCACAACCTCGAAAAAAACTGCTACCATCATTGAAGAAAGAAAGAAAGAAAGAAAGAAAGAAAGAAAGATAAGAAGTATCTCAAGAATGTTATGGATCTGGAGACATAATCGACCGGACTGGCTGCGTGGCTGAGCGGTAACGTTCTCGCTTGCAGGTTCGTATCCTGGTGCAATCAGCTGGCATTTGAGGGTGCACAAATATGTTAAAGATCCCCTTCGGGGCAAAATTCTGGCACCCCGGCGTCTCTAAAAGCAACAGTAGTTAAAAGGGACGTAAAACCAATAACATTATTACTATTATTATTATTATTATTATTATTATTATTATTAGTATTATTATTATTATTATTAGTATTATTATTATTATTATTATTATTATTATTATTATTATTATTATTATTACATAATCGACCTGACGTGGACAACATTCAACTTTGAGTTGAGGCATGTCTTTACAGGTCTGGCTGTGCATGGCTTTCACAACCCTAATTGAATTAACAAATCTTTCCATGACCCTACAGAGACGTGTGTATACCAACTATGTGGATATTTTCTATTGCTATTTGGCTGCAATGAAATTATTAATTAATATCCTGAACTAGCACCAACGGCTAGAGTTCAGGTACTATGTGAAATCGTTTTGTTCTTTACTTCAAATAACATTTTCAAATAACGCACAATAGGCTGTTACAAATCCTTAAAAAGTAAAAATGTATTGTTGTATCATCTTGTCATTCTTCAAATTGGATGCGCATAGAATGCCAATGGTATACTAATCAATGGGGTCCCACGTAGACCAGTCGTTACATCTAGTGGAGAAGTATCGAAAAAGATAATCCTAACAGGGCGAGTGCATTCTAGCGGCCATAAAAATAAACTTTTCAATAAAATCTGTAAGTTAATCTGTAGGCTGGCGTGCAGATCGCCGCCAGTTGGCCATGATAATTCACCTTTTTGCTGCTAGATGTCGTGAAAATCTGCTGGCGAATTTTGTTTTAATTAAATAATAATTTCCATGGTAATATGCACAGTATAACGCTTAATTTTAAAACGTTTGAGTCATTACAAAACAATAAATATAAAAAATTTCAAGCAAAAAAACCTAACTCTGATGGGGTTTGAACCATTACCATATGACTGATAGGCTAACGCTTTACCACGGAGCCAAACGTGCCAACGAACATGGTCCGATATCAAATGAGTTAGATAGAACGTGTTAGCAAGTAACGATTTAGACTAAACGATTTCATCAGTGGAGTATATGTTATATATAAAAAGCATTTCATACACAGTTTATTTATTTTGTATCAGTACGCTATATTGCATGCAATACTCAAATTAGTGAAATATAAGTCAGGCACAAGATATCCGCTGCCATCTTGCCTTGTAACTGAGACAGCTCAGCTTTGTTAAATCACTTCTGCACTATAGTATTACAAAATAAACTTTTAATTTCGAATGTGCCTCTTCCTTTAGAACAGTTAAAACGATTCTCGGCTCGATAATCGGAACTGGTGGGTCCAATGATATGGATTATAAAGTTTGCATAATTCGCACGGCCGCCATCCTGCAATGGTACGGTGGATGACCTTGTAGTTTGGTCACAAGACGCGTCCTATATGAAGGTATGTTGTTACCAAATTTGGTAGAGATCGGATGATTTGGTTAGCCGTTATTTGATTTTACGTTATGAACGTTTGATTGGCCGCCATTCAGTTTCGGTAAAGATGGCTGCGATATAAAACATGATACTGCGCCCTCATCCTACGGTCATAGGCTAAGTTCGCATGGTTTTCAGTAATGCTAGAAAAACAGCGTTTAAATGAGCCTTGATTTGCAGGGAAAAGGAAGTCTGATTTTGCGTCATTTTAATCATGTTAAGCTCCTGCCGCCGTGTTATTAGGGCAAGTCATGCAACCGGCCACTTGACGAACCAAAGGTACGTCGCACGGAACTCGCAGACAAAGGCTAGTCGAGAACATACTTCTATAACGCGCATTTACCACGCTGGTGTACGCTCAAGGACTTTCGGAGGGGCTTGCATCAGATTACGTTCTGGAAAGTTCTGTTGTACGTCGTATTCTGGCTACACCACGCCCCTAAGTAGCGAAATTAATTTATTTCTACGATACGGCAGCACCCAGGATCGAACCGTTGACTACAATAAGCCGGAAGTAATCCTGAGATTTTTTGCAGATGAACAGAATAATTATGTCATCAAGAAATTAATAAATCAGTTGTCCAGAACTGAGATCCTTCCGCAGATCCGTCTGGGTTGAAGAGTTTTGTTGTGAGAGTGGGGATGGCGTCTATTTCGCCATAAATAATCCGGAGGACGCAGTGTTGATATCCCCCAAAATTACGATCGATTATCGATGATAATCCATTGATTCGACGGACCTTACTATCACGAATAATGTGTACACAGTGTATTGACATAGATGTGTTGGAGTACGGAGCTCTTGCTTGTGGAACAATCTTCAGGTGCTCAGTCGCCATGTTTTAGATATATTGCACCCCTGCGCAGTCCACGGGGTGAGTTTTTCAGCAGTCCACACGGAGTGAGTTAGTTTCCAGCCGACCACACGGGGAGGAGTTAGTTTTTCAGCAGTCCACACGGAGAGTTGTTAGTCTCCCGCAGTTTGGTTGCCACGCAGTTAGTGCGCAAGTGAATGTTAGTTGATGCATAGTTTCGCGAGCCCGCTCGAGACTGTTAGGGTGTTCGCAATGTGCTATTGTGCAGTTCGACACATTTTCGATAAACAGTCACAAGCACTCACGATAAGTCAGTTTACAGTCAGTCGACATGCAGTTTTCACGCTACAGACAATAACACTCAGTTGTATGTAAATGGTCAGTACGACTCAAGGCTGCAGGTTGAACATTTCAGAGAAGCAGTAGTAACTTTAGTAGATGGCATATGTGTGCAGGGAGAGCTTGCAGTGTTACAAGTTAACACAATCTGTATAGCTGTAGAAACAGTACTGTCAGTCGCAGAAGTTGGGAGGTGCGCAGTTGATCGCACGAGACTCGAACCCTCGCCGCTGGAACAAGGACAGTTCTGTAAATGAACAATGGGAAGAGAGAACGCATCGAGGTTGCCAGCCCGGCGCGTGTGAAGAGCGGAATAACAGAAGATTTGGTGCATGATTTAACGAGTATTGCGTAATCCTAGCCCGATTTTTATGTGAAAAGTGTATTGTGATGTAACGTACGCGTGTTGGATAAGGTACTGGAATACAAAAACCGTACCAGTGGTGTTATTTTCTTTTGTAAGAATAAGGTGAAATTTAGTGCTAGACATGATTATCAATCACTCAGTTGAGTAGTGCATTGAATGTGAATATGTGTAGTGCCGGTATGGTGTGAAAGGCACATGGCTGGGGGTTGCTGACATCTATTGCTGTAGAGGATGACGGCCAACGTTGGAAATATGATGAGTATTAATTTCCATTAATTATCTATAAGTCATAGTTTCATGGGTCGTGTTTATTATAGTTTGATACAGGAATAGACATTCGTCTTAGTGTAATATTAGATTTTTAAGTTTAAGTATCATTTGTCGTAGGTTAAGTGTATCCGTGACGACGGAACGCTATTTGTTTAGTTCAGGAGATGCTTAGCCATGATGTTTGTTCGCAAACCGCGCCAAATTGTACATACTGTTACGTGTGGCACTTTTGTTAACTGGATTACGGTGGATAGAAAGCACAACACAGGTTGTTCCTTTAAAGAAATAATTAATTTTATTGCGGCCAGAAAGATACACTAGTCATCAGCAAATACAAGCAATTAGAACCTTACTCCAGTTCCTCAAGTCTCTTGCTTATGGAGAGCTCTTACCCCCCTTTCACTTGTCAACAGTTAATCTTCTCAGGTGGCCTTGACAGAACTACATGCAACTCTTCCCTATGTACACAAATTACAGTTACTTACGATGACCTGCTACACGCTGCTTCGCTGTTCACGAGCTGGGAAACAATGTCACTGGATTTCGTAACTCGCACGGCACTTCACCACAATACCTCTGACGCTCAGTGAAATCACACTCACTCAAAACACAGGCAGTCCCCTGTATGCTTCTCACTTCCTCGCTGTCAAGTGAAACGGCTTTACTAGGGGTTCTCAAGTCACCACACTTCTGTCGCTCAGGATAAACGCTCGCACTAGCTCGTAAAACACACAACGCTCACTGCTTGACAGGTCGCTCTTATATAGCAGGCCGGTGACTCAATAAATGCTTCTAGACCCATCCAGGGCTCGCGGATTCTCGAGGCTTCCATCGCTGGCTGGGTCACGAATATTCTGGACCATCCCTTTGTCCTAGTAGTCCTGTTGCATAAGGCACACGTAATACACTGAGGCAGAGCAGCCCAGCCCGGGGGCAGTTGTGACTCATGCGGCGAGCGATGAAACAAACTCACAGCCGTAACAATACTGATAGGGATGCATGTGTTCACCCCATTATGTTGTATGTATTTCAGCCCCAGGATGAAGTTGCCGGAAAGAGCAAATGGCACGTAGATTTAGAAAGAGAGAGAGATTTAAAGAATGTAAAATGTATAGACGCACTAATGACGCAGGTTATTGATAATCATAATAATAATAAACATGACGTCAAGTAGGGATAATAATAACAATATCGAGAGTAATAATAATATCAAGTATGGAAAGAAGGGGAGGAAGTTTAATGTTAATGCCCTTATTACGACACATGTGGTGATAATTATTCATACGGATGCACTCTGAACGGTGTCAGGGATGATTCGACGCGTCCTTTCTCTTAGATTAACGCAGGTAAGTGTGGTATTGAGTGGGAGAAGTATTTAGAGTATCCATTTGAGTGTATTGGGGGAGCATGCTGAACATCGGCTTAGTCGTGGTATGTTAATGAGAACATAGTTGAATGTATGCCAATGTGATACCGGGAGGTTCCGTGAGGCCCCGGTGGTTCATCGAGGAATAAATAAAATGGTATAATGGTATTGAAAAGGTATAAGAAGTTGCAGGTGACACAGCCATATGTCACTCGACTGCCAACTGAAAAGGAAAAGAAAGGTAAGTGAGGTGTATTGGGCATACCCTATGGAACAGGTAAGACTAAACTATGCTTACAGGTGTTTTGTGTGATAAATAGGACCACGATAGTGATATAGCTCCAAGACCAGGTTCCACTCGGGTCGAACCAAAGATTATCTAGATGGTGAAGTCATTTCTCCTTGTGTTTCATTACCCCTGTGTATTTTACTGAGAGTGCAGTTTGGGAGCCCACAGCATTTAGTGTCTGAGCTACGGTGGCACTCGCCAAGGTCGTATACTCCCCACCCCTCTCCATAACGGGACCCTTTGTGTTCAAATGAGGCTAAGTTTGACGGTCATGTAGACAGCTGATTTCCCAGTCAGAGAAAAACTTATATAATATTCAGATTCATTTCCAAAATTAATTCATGATGAGATTTACATATGGTACTGTATTACACTAACCTTGTGATCCAAGTCTATTATGAAGGTATTAATTATAATAATAATTATGTTAATAATAATAATAATAATAATAATAATGATAATCTGTTATCGAGTTGAGGATAGACTTATGTAAAGGGTACTTTAATCCAATAACCTTTTGTGTCCTGGCATTGCCGCGAAGATTTTATTCAAATAGATTAATAACCAGATGGATCGTAATAATAATAATAATAATTCATGGATTTCAAGACTGAATTTATTTTAGGGTACTGATACCCAGTAACCTTTGGATAGTTGATTCCATTACGGCGGTAATAATTAAAGGTGATAATCATATTGATAGCATTAATAATAATAATAATAATAATAATAGTAATAATAATGGTGACTTTTATTATAATGGGATTCGTTTGGTGATTGATTTTCCTTTTTATGAAGTTAATTGCTCTCTCATACAGTAGAAAGCGTCTGTGAACGTGCAATGCTCTGAAAAAGGTAGGTGAGAGTCCTTGCTTCGAAGCCTACGAGTGTATATATTTTTCCTGTTAGCGTTTCCTCTTGTAAATACATATTTGTGTTATGTTGTTTATTGCAGGGTCGTAGGCATCGTTGACAAGATACACACACCGTTGTTTAATTTTTGTCGCTCGGTGCGGTATGTGAACATAGGTTTTTTTTAATGTATCTGGAATATGCAAATTTTCTGCATACAGTCGGTATTCATTTTGGTTTCCTTATTTTCTTACTTTACGGTAAGCTTATGTTTTTGCCATTGATACTCACAAGCATCTCGAGTTGTATTTATGTGGTATAGTTAAGCACACGCCCATGAGACTTTGACAGACGATATTGAATCCGGGACCCGGATCATTTTGTTACGAGTCCTGAGTTCAATCCTTGGATGATCATATTTCTAAGGTATTTTGTGTTTATTTTAAGTATCATTGTAGCACATCTCAAACTCAAATCTCATTGAGGTCGTATGAGTGTAAATTTGCCAGTTGGTATTAGTAAGTACGCATTGATGTATGCTTAAAAGCTCAAAGGTATAAGTGTGCCAAATTTCATATTCATCTGAAGGGCGAATTTTGTAGTTGTGAATAATGGATACATGAGTATTGTTATTTGGTGAAAGTGTCTTAATCCACCAAAGGGGATCACACGGGCAATGTTGCCAGATCATGTTATAAAATGATTACCTCATGAATATTATAATTATGAAAGCCCTAAATTAATGGTGGATATGCAAATGGCTTAATATTTCTTGTATTAATTAATTGGCACACAACGGCAAGTTGCCATGGTATTTTGAATATTGAATTCAGAGGTGTGGAATGTATTACAGTGAATATTAATTATGGTCAGATCAGATTGATTTTCATCTTGGCATATGATCAATGATTAGTTGTTTGTTTAATTGAGAGATTGGATTAATTGATTGATAATCGATTATTGATAAATGATGGGATTCACATTTCAATCAAAGTTTTATTGATTTAATTTGAATGTTATTTGATTCACTGAGTGATTTGAATTGATGATTAATTTAATTGAAGGTTAATTTATTTGGATCGATAATTGATTTAATTGAGATTGATTTAATTAAAGTGTAGTTAATTTAATTATGTTTGATTAATTGAGATGTAATTAATTTAATTGAGGTTGATTAATTTAATTGGAATTTAATTATTCATTTTTTTGAGTTTTTGGCATTTTTTAAATTCTTTTTATTTATTTTTAAATCTTTTGGATTGATTTTAATATTTTTTCGTTATCTTGATTTCTTTTGGATTTATTTCAAAATTTGTAATTCGTTAAGTTGTTTTGGAGATTGGTTCAATTCTGAATAGTTTCTTATTCTAAATTTTGATTTTCCCGAGTTAATATTTTTGGTTTTCGCTTTCCTTTCGATCATTTCTGTGTTTCTTTACCAGTGTTAATAAAGTTGTTTTTCCTTTGGTTTGAATCCTGTGTGTGATGATTTATTAATCAGCCCTATTGATCTTCCAAATGATGCATCCCAGGACAGTTGTTGGCTTCAAGTAGGAACGCACCGCACCCCCGAGAATAGATTCCTGTCCTGAAGGTCCTATGTTCAAAAGGGTACAATACTGAGGTGCCCTTTGCTAGTTCTACCTCTGTACCAAATTTCGTTCAATTCGGTTTCACCGTGTTTGAATTGATAGGGGGGGGGGACAGACATTCAGAGTACACACACTCACACACACACAGACAGACAGACACACACTTTTTGGCCCTGTGTAGATCTCATAAGTCTTGTGGTGTTTGAAGCCATATTTTCAGTGTTGCCTTAGTAAACAAGAGTTTAGTGCTTTTCAGTCGGTCAACACGAATGTACCCAAAAGAGATGGGTTATGCCCTAATCCTGAAATAAATTACATGAGATTAATAAAACACTAGGATGACCAGTTTCGATCGTCAAGCGATCATCATCAGATCCAATACACTTAGGCTATAAAATCTATGTTTGAAATACAGGTGAAAATATTTACAATATGTACAATTATTTAGTTGCAGTATTGGTACTGCAACTGTCAGTGTATGCTAAATGCAGTATATATGTTAGGTGAAATGCTAAATGGTGATGGCTATCCGGATATTGTACTTTAGAGAGATTATATGGTTGTAAACTATGGTTAAACTATAAAATTTTAGGCTAACTACTTTTGGGTACATTCGTGTTGACCGACTGAAAAGCACTAAACTCTTGTTTACTAAGGCAACACTGAAAATATGGCTTCAAACACCACAATGTTCACGGCTAGTCAAATAAAAGAACATGACTTAATCATCACAAAAGCAGATAAGGGAAACACTACAGTAATTTTGAACAAAACAGAATACATTGAAAAAACAGTCGAATTCCTAAACAACAACGAAATCAAGGAATTAACAAAAGACCCCACCAACAAATTCCAAAAACAAATAAAAAGTGCGCTAAAAGAAACAGAATACATACTGACCAAAGCTGAAAAATCAAAACTAATAAACATGAACCCGAAAATACCGTCATTGAGGGGACAACCAAAAATACACAAAAAGGAATGCCCAATGAGACCAATAGTCAATTGTAGGAATGCCCCTAATTACAAAATCAGCAAAGAGTTACTAAAAATCTTAAAAAGCCGTCTTTCCAACGACAAAAACAACTCGGTAAAGAACACAACAGAACTAGTAACAGCATTGAACACCCTACAAATGAAACCGAGCTTCAGGCTAGTATCCTTCGACGTAACTAACATGTACACCAATATTCCGATTATTGAAGCAATCAACACTATCGAAAACAACTTAAAATCCAACAATTCGGTAAAAGAAATTGAAGAGATTGTGAGATTACTGAGGGTCGTTCTCACCCAAAACGTGTTTCAATTCGACAATAAAATATACACACAGAGAGAAGGCCTAGCAATGGGATCGCCACTAAGTGGGTTAATCGCTGACATCTTCATCAATGCACTAGAAAATGCGTTCTTAGAAAAGACTTCAACAAAGGGAATAGTAATATGGAAAAGATACGTAGATGATGTAATTTGCATCTACGATACTGAACTAACAAGCGAAGAAACAATTCTCCAATCCATTAATAGCCTTCACCATTCTATCAAATTCACTAAGGAATCCGAAATAGACCGAAAAATAAATTATCTCGATATAACTATTGAACGTAAAGACAACGACCTTTCATATTCCATATTCCGGAAAGCAACACAAACCTCGCATGCAATCGACAATCAGTCTAATCACCCCAGTACGCACAAACTAGCGGGTTTCAATTCAATGGTGCACAGGGCTTTAAACATACCCATGTCAAAAGACAACTATAATAAGGAAATAAGAACTATTATGCAAATAGCAAAGGAAAACAACTTCTCGCCAACCAAAATAAATCAAATTATAGCCAAACATAAAAATAAAGATAAAACGATTCCCAAACCGGACAGTAATGAGAAAAAATTTGCGCGTTTCAACTATGTGAATGCGAATACATATAAAATCACTAACCTATTCAAAAATCAAGGCATAAAGATAGCTTTCACGACGAAAAACACAACCGCTAGGCACCTCCTAAATAGTAATCTAAATAAACGTGACCCGTATTCAAGGTCAGGGGTATATTCTATAACGTGCCAAGACACCGATTGTCAAGCTAATTACATCGGGCAGAGTGGAAGGCGAGTAGACACACGTTATAATGAACATAGGAATGCGATAAGATACGGAACACATTCAGCCGTGTGCGAACATATGTGTGACGCAGGGCATAGCTTTACCAACATAGAGTCGGACCTTAAAATAATCCATCACGAATCGAAAGGCAGAGCTCTTGACATAAAGGAAGCAATCGAGATACACCTAGCCAAACGAAACAATCCCAACAATCTAAATGAACACACGTTCATGGAGAGCTCACCCCTCTTCACGCTACTAAAAAACACACCCTGTCGGAAACAAAACACAATTTAGCGACACAGCCAAGCTAGATAAAAAAAGGGGGGGAAATTATGGGGTTTTTAATAGGTAAATGTTATCTGGATCAGGTGTACGATGTACTTTTCTTCTGCAATAAACCAAGGCCCATATTAGAGGCAGTATTAAAGGTGCCGGGACGTCCTCATAAGACCGTCAACGCTTAGTTCGAATGGGTTATGCTCCACGCGTGGCGAGGACTAATCCACGGTCTTTAATAGTTGTAGATCCACCTCATTCAATAACATACATCTTATCTAGGTTGGCAACACCTCACATAAACACATCGCGATCACTCCCCACAGCACGTAGGGACAGGGGGGGAAGGCAGGGAAAAAAACCAGTCGTTAAGATAACCACCGCAGTCGACCGCACAGCGAGTTCAAGTGAACACGGAAACTGCGAATAGCTGTAGTACGGAAGACAATCAGATAAGTAGTTAGCCTAAAATTTTATAGTTTAACCATAGTTTACAACCATATAATCTCTCTAAAGTACAATCTCCGGATAGCCATCACCATTTAGCATTTCACCTAACATATATACTGCATTTAGCATACACTGACAGTTGCAGTACCAATACTGCAACTAAATAATTGTACATATTGTAAATATTTTCACCTGTATTTCAAACATAGATTTTATAGCCTAAGTGTATTGGATCTGATGATGATCGCTTGACGATCGAAACTGGTCATCCTAGTGTTTTATTAATCTCATGTAATTTATTTCAGGATTAGGGCATAACCCATCTCTTTTGGGTACATTCGTGTTGACCGACTGAAAAGCACTAAACTCTTGTTTACTAAGGCAACACTGAAAATATGGCTTCAAACACCACAATGTTCACGGCTAGTCAGGCAAATCGTGAAGCCAAGAAATTCAAATCACTCAGGCTTAAACTCATGAATTTAGACAAGTCAATTTGGTTCAACAAAAAATGCATAGAACTAAACCTCACCCCTAAATACGTACCAATTAAAACCGTACCGAACACACCAGCCTCGATCATTTCAACTAAACAAGCCAAAGCGCTTTGGATAAAAAACGAATTAAGATTTGCATACATAAGAAAGCAAAAAATTAACCAACAATTATACGACATTCAATTGCAACTAAGTAATTTCTGGCACGCAGCCCAATGGGACAGCTTCACCGAACACCTACATGACACCATCAAAATCAGAGCAACGAGGAAGCATGAAACGCTAGAAAATAAATTAAGAAAACTAGGAGAAACACAGAACCATCAATCTAACGAACAACACACGAATAACAATGAATTCAATTTCCACAGCAGAGTAAACAACAGAACGAACGTAACCTTTTCTCAAGGTGAAATGAATATGTTAGACAAAGGTTTGAAATACAACTGCACAGACGCACACACGAACCACAATATAAAACAGTTAATCACAGATATTGAGATAGCCAGTCACAAGCTCCCAGCAGAAGACAGGGAATTAACCAAAAATCTCGCCACCAACGAAGCCAAAAAAATCCTCAAACGAGAGGGCGATAGCAATAACATTCAAAACAACAAACAAATCAAAGAAATAAAGTCGTTGAAACAAAAAATAAAAGAACATGACTTAATCATCACAAAAGCAGATAAGGGAAACACTACAGTAATTTTGAACAAAACAGAATACATTGAAAAAACAGTCGAATTCCTAAACAACAACGAAATCAAGGAATTAACAAAAGACCCCACCAACAAATTCCAAAAACAAATAAAAAGTGCGCTAAAAGAAACAGAATACATACTGACCAAAGCTGAAAAATCAAAACTAATAAACATGAACCCGAAAATACCGTCATTGAGGGGACAACCAAAAATACACAAAAAGGAATGCCCAATGAGACCAATAGTCAATTGTAGGAATGCCCCTAATTACAAAATCAGCAAAGAGTTACTAAAAATCTTAAAAAGCCGTCTTTCCAACGACAAAAACAACTCGGTAAAGAACACAACAGAACTAGTAACAGCATTGAACACCCTACAAATGAAACCGAGCTTCAGGCTAGTATCCTTCGACGTAACTAACATGTACACCAATATTCCGATTATTGAAGCAATCAACACTATCGAAAACAACTTAAAATCCAACAATTCGGTAAAAGAAATTGAAGAGATTGTGAGATTACTGAGGGTCGTTCTCACCCAAAACGTGTTTCAATTCGACAATAAAATATACACACAGAGAGAAGGCCTAGCAATGGGATCGCCACTAAGTGGGTTAATCGCTGACATCTTCATCAATGCACTAGAAAATGCGTTCTTAGAAAAGACTTCAACAAAGGGAATAGTAATATGGAAAAGATACGTAGATGATGTAATTTGCATCTACGATACTGAACTAACAAGCGAAGAAACAATTCTCCAATCCATTAATAGCCTTCACCATTCTATCAAATTCACTAAGGAATCCGAAATAGACCGAAAAATAAATTATCTCGATATAACTATTGAACGTAAAGACAACGACCTTTCATATTCCATATTCCGGAAAGCAACACAAACCTCGCATGCAATCGACAATCAGTCTAATCACCCCAGTACGCACAAACTAGCGGGTTTCAATTCAATGGTGCACAGGGCTTTAAACATACCCATGTCAAAAGACAACTATAATAAGGAAATAAGAACTATTATGCAAATAGCAAAGGAAAACAACTTCTCGCCAACCAAAATAAATCAAATTATAGCCAAACATAAAAATAAAGATAAAACGATTCCCAAACCGGACAGTAATGAGAAAAAATTTGCGCGTTTCAACTATGTGAATGCGAATACATATAAAATCACTAACCTATTCAAAAAGCAAGGCATAAAGATAGCTTTCACGACGAAAAACACAACCGCTAGGCACCTCCTAAATAGTAATCTAAATAAACGTGACCCGTATTCAAGGTCAGGGGTATATTCTATAACGTGCCAAGACACCGATTGTCAAGCTAATTACATCGGGCAGAGTGGAAGGCGAGTAGACACACGTTATAATGAACATAGGAATGCGATAAGATACGGAACACATTCAGCCGTGTGCGAACATATGTGTGACGCAGGGCATAGCTTTACCAACATAGAGTCGGACCTTAAAATAATCCATCACGAATCGAAAGGCAGAGCTCTTGACATAAAGGAAGCAATCGAGATACACCTAGCCAAACGAAACAATCCCAACAATCTAAATGAACACACGTTCATGGAGAGCTCACCCCTCTTCACGCTACTAAAAAACACACCCTGTCGGAAACAAAACACAATTTAGCGACACAGCCAAGCTAGATAAAAAAAGGGGGGGAAATTATGGGGTTTTTAATAGGTAAATGTTATCTGGATCAGGTGTACGATGTACTTTTCTTCTGCAATAAACCAAGGCCCATATTAGAGGCAGTATTAAAGGTGCCGGGACGTCCTCATAAGACCGTCAACGCTTAGTTCGAATGGGTTATGCTCCACGCGTGGCGAGGACTAATCCACGGTCTTTAATAGTTGTAGATCCACCTCATTCAATAACATACATCTTATCTAGGTTGGCAACACCTCACATAAACACATCGCGATCACTCCCCACAGCACGTAGGGACAGGGGGGGAAGGCAGGGAAAAAACCAGTCGTTAAGATAACCACCGCAGTCGACCGCACAGCGAGTTCAAGTGAACACGGAAACTGCGAATAGCTGTAGTACGGAAGACAATCAGATAAGTAGTTAGCCTAAAATTTTATAGTTTAACCATAGTTTACAACCATATAATCTCTCTAAAGTACAATCTCCGGATAGCCATCACCATTTAGCATTTCACCTAACATATATACTGCATTTAGCATACACTGACAGTTGCAGTACCAATACTGCAACTAAATAATTGTACATATTGTAAATATTTTCACCTGTATTTCAAACATAGATTTTATAGCCTAAGTGTATTGGATCTGATGATGATCGCTTGACGATCGAAACTGGTCATCCTAGTGTTTTATTAATCTCATGTAATTTATTTCAGGATTAGGGCATAACCCATCTCTTTTGGGTACATTCGTGTTGACCGACTGAAAAGCACTAAACTCTTGGTCTCATAAGTCTACTTTCATTTTTGCAAAAATCGAAAGTAGGCTAAAAAATATGAGCAGTTGATTCAGAAAGGGTTTAATAATGTTTAATAATAGCCAAAAAAATGGCAAGACTGTGTCGAGCATGTAAATAAAATCGAGTCTGACGTGTGGAAAGCCAATGAAATTCAGGATGACATTGAACCTCTACTCATATATCTGGGTGACAGTTCTTCATCAGATGACAGCCCCTATGCTGTGATTTTACAGCACACTGGTCACTTGAGACAGTCTCACATAGGATTTTGTCCCGACCCCAAAGATGTGTGTGCTCTCAGAGCACCTACGAGGTCAAGAGACAAGGAGGGACAATGCATGAGCAACGAGTCACGCGTAGACCCCGGAATATTATCTTTTTTATTTAAACTTGCCAATAGCCTAAAAATATGGAGGGTTAGTCAAGATGCCCAACATAAATTAATGTAATCGTGCACTACTTTTTCTTACCTTCACCTTGAGGCTTAAATGGTGACAAGATCCTCTCCTTTTTCGTCGGTGGAGACAGTGTGGACTTTTGAGTACCAGGACGAGAGCTGCAAAGACAATGTCCTAATTACACATCAACAGAACACTATGTTAAGAATTAGTCACTAATACAGCCATCACAATTAACACCGGTTATCAGACAGATTCTACACACACCCGAAGTACACGGGGCTACATGACCGCGTTGTCGCAGCCCCTAAACTGAGGAACCAACCAACCAAGAATTAGTCAAAATTTTAAATTCCTTGCACAGAAGATTGACCTTTATAAGAGAAATATATATTTAGTAGCCATCAACACGCCATATTTTCTATATTTTGAAAGCCTATACAACCAATAATGTGAAAGGCTCGCATTTCGAAACTGGACTTCCGTAGAAGTTCGTTCTTGCGTGCGTTGTAATCCACATATACTAATCTTAACGTTTGCGATATGTAACTATCCATAATGTAAATAAATGAGTTTATTTGATATGGATTGATATTTATTATGATTTTGGTGGCTGTTGTCGGCAGGCGAGTTCCGCATTCACTCACTGCCTGATCAGCGCTTCCTCGGCACAGATCATAATAAAGTAAAATGTATTTAGTTTTCACATTTCCCATCATATTTTCGACATTTTCGGAAAGTCTGATAAGCATTTCTCCAATATTTCGACAGTAGGAAATACTTTTTCAATATAAAAACTATGAATAGATCTACGTATAACACCAATAATATTGTAAACTGGTCAATGTGAATGGATCATCGTCCTACCGAAAGTCTTTTCCTCTCTGCCTGGTCCTGGATTTTCATCCCTCACTATCTCAGCATTCATAGTTTTAACCGTCCGCCTCGTTACGTAGGGGTTTGCATTCTTGACTGTAACCGCGAAGACTCTGGTTCGATGCCGGCTCTGCCAAGAAATAGAATTCACGAGGCAAAACTGAGTAGCGGCGGGTTAGATTCCTACCTCAGTCATCCTGGAACTGATTTTCCGTGGTTTCCCCACTTCTAATCCAGGCAAATGCTGGGATGGTGCCTAACGTAAGGCCACGGCCACTTACTCCCCCAAATCCTACTTAAATTATTACAAATGCACACACTAGTACAGACATAACAGTGACACAGGTTATCCGACAAATACTACACACACCCAAGTACACAGGGCTGCATTATTTTCACACTTATACGTCTTCTTCCTTTGGTCCCCTGGAAAATGCATGAGTGAAGTTTTACTGTAATCATTTTTTTTTGTATTATTTTATTTTTTTGTGATTGTACATCATGTACATTAATAAATCCATTCTTGTGAAAAATCCTAATCATCCTAATCATTCATCCAATACGTACTTGCAAAGTTTTAATTAAACAATATTTAAATACAAATTTCAAGACCCGTAGTGACAAAGATGTATTTGTTTTTTCTAGGAATGGTTTTTTGAAAAGTCATCAATAACCTATAATTTGCAAAACTTTAAGTTTTAAAGCATTAGAAATTAAAACTTGTGCAAAATTAGGTCAATACAGTAGAATTACGACCACAAACTGAAACCATAGGTTCTGGCCATTATCTGAAGCAACTTGAGATAGGACACTCACGGCCGGAAACGAACCGTTAAAACCCTGTGCGACGTGTCAAACTTATAATGACGCAAATTCGCGACACTGCGGCGATCTAGTGCAACTTTTTCTAATGTTTCCGTTTCATACTAGCCGCGAAGGAATGCCGCCAATTCCCGTCTGGCGAACTAACTCACTGTTCGTACAGCCAAAAACAGCCACAAAAAATGCACTTATTCTTTGCTCGAGTGACTGGACATGTTTTGGAGAGAACCTTACTTTGCCTTATTTATTTCACAGCCATGTTGCGACAAATTAAATGCACCCCACTCCCCCCCCCCCCCCCCATAAAATTCGAGCCTTATGCCTATGCGGAGAATAATCATATATATACAGGGTTAGCACAAATGATTTAAGCAATTTCATGCACATGCACTATATAGCCTATAGCATCCTCGCGCTACACGGCGAATATCGGTTCAGTAGTCCAATTCCGACCTCACACGGTGCAGCATATCCTGGTCAATTTTTTAATTGGTATAATTATGTGTCAATGCTGTAAACTATATACCTTCAATAATGCATGTGCATGAAATCACTTAAATCATTTGTGCTAACCCTGTGTACATATATATGAACAGTGAGATTCTTTTGCTGGATCGCCTTCCGTCCGAACTAGTGCTGCAGATTGCGTGCAGGTAGAAACATTAACTTTAACCTAACCAGGGGTAACATAAAGAACAGCTTCCTGCAAAATTTAATTCAAGGAGCAAAGCTGTTTTTGATGTGTAACATCTTTCCGCTCGGTTGCTGGATAGTTTTGTGGGAGTGATTTTGAAAATTGGGGACGGAAGAGAATCGGGCGGAAGTGGATCGAACGGAAGTGGATCGGACGGAAGTGAAGACGCACTGCCAGGAAAATGGGACGGAAGTGAATCGGGTGGAAGTGGATCGAACGGAAGTGGATCGGACGGAAGTGAAGACGCACTGCCAGCTGGATGCACAATTGAAAATGTGTGTATTGGAAACAAGGCAGTGTGTGCTCTGTAGCACGAGAATGTTATGGCAATACAGTAGGCAGTGCATTTAGCAGGCACTGGTTTGACGAGCACAGTGGCAAATATTTCACCGACTTTCATTTGTCATTGAGCAGTTTATGAAGCTTCACGTTCAAGGTTGAATATCACATGGGGTAGGACAAAGACGACAAATGACATTTAAGTAAGCGGCATTATTGTCAAGCTGTGGATGAGTAGTCAAATATTAAATGCATAGCAGAATGTTGTTATATGAGTGGAATAAAAGCTGTATTTTCATCATATGTGAGACTAGGTCATTTCATGATTGTAGGAAGCCATGTTTTGAATGTTTACGACGAACTGTATGAGAGCCTTGAGAATAATGAATGTTATAGTTACTGAGGAATGTGCTCACAGTATTTGAGAGTACTGTCGACGTTGTGTGTCTCTTTGTTATTATGAATTATTAATGTAAAAGGAAGGAAGCTTGTAGTTTTGCGTGTCTGTTAATCTCACGATCATGATCCACGGTACCTCCCTTTTACGTGGAATGCGAACCACAGGACAGGGCATTTCAATTCTAAAATCTCACATGTATTGACCGGGAATCAAACCCGGTCTACCTTGGTGAGAGACTAACAGCTTGACCGCTACGCCACAAATGTGACAGTAGCATATCTCCAATTCAATCTATACATTCATCATAGTACCAGTATGAAAATGGAGTGTAAATTAACATTTTAAGAATGTCCAAGCTGCGTAGTATACGAGTACGATAACATGTCAGATGTTACACATCATACGCGACTACTGTAAGGCTCGTATCTCTTTTTTTTAATTTTCTTGGTAGTCTGGATGACCTCACGTTAGAAATTACCTTTTGGCAGAAAATGCTGAAAATGTTCTTCTTCAGCTGACAGACAGTAGCTTTGGAAGTTACATCGTTACATTATGTAGCTACTCCTGTACCCCCCTGCGTGTTTACTGTGATTTATCGAAGCTCGGACCTAAAACCGTTTCGATGTTTAATTGTGGGATAATTTAAAATACAAAATTGACAGACCAATTACCCGTACTCTAGTGGAGGTGGAGAACAATAAACGGCAGAAGAGATCACTCACAACGGAAGAGATACAATGTGTAAACGCTAATTTATTTACACAATACAACGCCTGTCAGCTGAAAGAGAACATACTCGACATCTTCTGTGAAAAGGCAAGTTCTTTAATAATGATTTGCTGGTGAATTTACCATCAACTAATGTACTCTGTTACAGTTTCTACCTGCGCACAATCTACGGCCCGAGTTTGGTTGGCTGATGCGTGTGCTTGGTAGCAGGCCCCCACTCCAACAAAAGGATCACCTATATTATATAAAAAGAAAAACTTAAGTCTAATTTACACAGTCGGGACCAATGAAAATGAACGTTAATTGCTGGCAAATGTTATTTCAGTAAACTTTAAATCAGGATTTCACTGTAGTACATACTGACCTTGGGCCAAGCAAGTACCTCTTGTCAGGTTCACTAGGGATGTTCTCTAACGCTGAGAATAAATTAGACATTCCAGGTAAAGAAGATTTCTTGCTGGTATCTGCAACCTTCATATTGCTAGTCCAGTTCGTACACTTGCTCCTGCTACCGAGACTAATGGAATCCATTTCAGGCTGAAAAATAAAACAAGAACAGTATGAAATATAATTTATTTTCACTAGAAACATAACAGACTACCACTCGCGGTTTAAGTTGCGCACGGCGACTCGTGCTAGGGGTGGAAATACCCGCTTTTAAATGTGCAGTTCTTGTGTCACTACCCAAAGGAATCGATTAATTCTGTTATGATACATTTTGGAACTCAGATTAACATTTTGAAACGACTATGTAATTGACTCAAAATTTAAGACATTTTCACTTTCCTCCTTATTCTAGAAAATTAAACAGATTTTTTATTTGAAGATTTTTTTTTTGTATGTGAAGTGGTTTTCAAATGTTTAAAAAACAATTAAGCATAATTTTTACATCAGAATAATTTCAGTGCAATAAATTAAGAGAATAATAAAAAAATACAAGTGTTGCTTTTTTTTGCAGGTGAGTGTATAATATAATAATAATTATGTGCGGGATAATAAATTGGATATTAGGTCACCTGAGATGTTACATCCCGCTCAATCCGAACCTAATACATGGTGCCTGGATGAAACAGTTACACCCTTTAGAACCTGAATATCCAAAAATTCTTCCTTAGTGGAAGTTTTCGACATAAATCTAAGATATCCCCAACCTTTCATGTTTCTAACTTCAATAGTTTCGGCTGGGTGATGATCAGTGAGTGAATCAGGACATTTTCTTCCTTTTTCTTCCAGAATATCCCCCTCCCCATGGGCCCCTATTTATGAAAACACTGTCGAACACCTATTTTTATTTTAAGCTGATTTTCTTCCTCTGGGTTTCAATCTTCTCGCATATATCGTTTAAGAGGTACACGCTCCATTAGGAATCCTTCAAATCTCACTTTTCACCCTTTTCACCTCATACATACACCACATCGAAAAACCCCTCTACAAGTGTCTGCTTATTAGCCTACCTTCGATTTTTGCAAAAAATGAAAGACTTATGAGATCTATACAGGCCAAAAGTCGTCAGTCTGTCTGATTGTGAAAATCTGCACCCCTCCCCCTCCCTCCTCCCCCCCCCCTATCAATTCAAACATGACGAAACCAAATAATCTGAAGATGGTGGCCGAGTATGTGTGCAAATCGATACCCCCTAGTAAATTCAAACACTACGAAAGCAAATCGGCGACATGTTGTATATCACCGCCATCATAACGGAAAAGAAATGGTGCCCACCCGAATGTTCTAAGCTTAAATCAAATTACGCCTAACCTAATAATCTGATCTATACCAAATTTCGCAACCCAAGATGACCTGATCAAACAGAGACAAAATGTGTCCTCTGTCGGAAATTGACTACGATGGGATTCTGATCCCTATAATCGTAGTTTGTGGATAATAACCCAATCAAATTAAAACCACGCAGGATTAAGCCGTGACAAACTCTGATATTGGGAGCATTAGTCATTCTTTAAGGTCCGTATTGACAATTATAACTAATTTATTATGCTTCATCCAAATCCGCCAATCAATACAATAAAATGTGCCGATAAGCACAAGGAACGATACATGTTTCGAACCTTATCAACGCGGTTCTTCATCAGTTGTCTTGTATTAGCACAGCATAAACAAAGACTAGAGTAATGACATAATATCATGCAAGTACACATAAAAGAACCTCAATACATGCATTAGAAAACAATTTAAAAACATTTCTAACAGAGACTCTTATTTAAAATCACTGTATTATGGGCTTGTCAAGTTCCCATACTAGATTGCTGTTTTTCATGCTGTAATGCGCAGTGAAGTGCTTCATGTCTAAACATTTATAACAGTTTAAAAACAATTATAACACTTTAAAAATATATTATAAAACTGCTAGTTCTTATAAAGGCATTAGTGACATTTATGTTGACTTCTGTCTTGTCTATAAATTCTTCTGACGAAGAGCGTAGTGAGATTCTATTAGCTGATAAAAACGTTGTCAAATGCGGATGAAAGATGGTAAATTGTCCCAACTGAGCAGCTTGTACGAGCTCTATGGTACGCCGAACAACGTAATACGGCCTCTGTTAAACAAAACAAAATTGAGTGAATGAGAAAATGATAGGAAAAACTAAAATGAAAAAAGATGAAACAAAAACCCAAAAAAGAGAGCAACTATGAAGTTTACCTTATTGGACCTATACGTGCAAGGTCACGCCAGGTGAAGCCATCTGCAGCAACTGCGAGCTCACTAGCGCTTAGAGACAGCCCAGCGGGGCTAACGAAGTGACCCGAATGCTCACGAATATAACCGATCAGCCAACCTTTTCCACGTACTTGGGCAGCCATTTTTCTTTCGTTAATCGACGGGCTATTTGTTCTGTGAATAATCGCTAGATTTGTTAGCCTATTTTCAATTTTGAAAAAATAGGCTTATGAGATCACCTTTTGTCCATGTGTGTGTGTGTGTGTGTGTGTGTGTGTGTGTGTGTGAGGTGTGTGTGTGTGTCCCCCTAATAAAATCTAAACGGCTGGAGCAATTTCAATGAAACTCGGTAAGTTCATAGCACTATTCCCGGCGACCTCGACCGTGCCCTTCAAATTTTGTTACGTCTCACCAATCCAACATGGCGGCTGTGCGAAATATTTCACTAGCATTCGATATCACCGAAACTATTACCGATACCGTCCTGAAATTGTATACGGTGATAAAGGGCACTACTAGAAGTTCACCTATGATACTTTCAAAAACCTGGTTACTACAAAACCAACATGGCGGCCAAGCGAAGTTGATACTTTTAAATACACTTTTCTCGCGATTTAACTATCCAAATGTAATGAAACTTGGTACAGCAAATGTTTATACACATTGTAATGCACTGGATTCTAATTTAGTTCAATTGTTTACATAACCTCAAAATGGCGGCTGAGCGAAATATTTCACTGACATTCTATATCTCCGAAACTATTACAGATATCACTCTGCAATTTTGTACGGTGATAAAGGGTACTGATACAAGTTTACCGATGTATATTCCATAAACCTGTAAAGTACAAAACGAACATGGCGACCAAGCGAATTTAAAATATTTTAATAGACTTTTCTCGTGATTTAACTCTCTGAGCGCAGTGAAATGTGGTACAGTAAATGATTTTGCAGATTTTAATGCACTGCCATCTAATTTAATTCAATTGTTTACATAACCTCAAGATGGCGGCTGTGCGAAATTTTAAAATTAAGTTTTAATTTATTGTGTCGTAATCATGCGATCGAAGTGAAAGTTTTAATAATGAACCTAGGCAATAATTGTCCTTGAATGGTACATAACTCTATGGCCTATACATATAACAATCCTAAATGGCGAGCTTCCGAAATATTTAGACGGTTCTCAATATCTATGAATCTTTTACAGCAACCAAACTGATTTTTTTATGTTCATAGAGACTATGAACATATGTTCACCTATAGGACTTTCAGTAACGTGGAGAGCACAAATCCAACATGGCGGCGACGCGAAGTATAAATATTTAAATGGACGTTTCTTGCGAATAAACTATATCCGAGTGCCGTGAAACGTTGCACGTTAAATGCCGATACAAATGTTGATCCACTGGCATCTAATTTATTTCATTGTTTGCATAATCACAAGATGGCTGCTGTGCGTAATTTTAAAATCTCGTTTTTACTTCTTGTGTTCTAATCATGCGATTGAAGTTTGAATACCACACGTACACAATAATCTTAATGTAATAGTACAAAAATAAAAATCCAACCTGGCGACCATCTGAAATATTTAGACGGTTCTCAATATCTACGAATCTGTTACAGCAATTAACCTTAAATTTTGTAAGTTGATAGAGGCAATTAACATGATCAGGATATATGAAAATAGGCTGTATAGTTCTTCACGGAACTACTTGTTGTTCTATGCGTTTATTCTTAGAGTCTCTGGCACTCACTGGACAACTGAAATAAACTTAAGTCCGGCCGCTGAGTCTCCAGCAGGGTGTCCATCCCCTTATCTCCACTAATATGGCCCTTTCTCAACAGCTTATGAATTGCTTGGAAAATGCGTTTCGTATACCTGAGTTTCTAGTGAACAAATATATTCCACTTGCGAAAAAATATTTTTCTTTTACAGTAAAGTACAGAATATGAAATTTTTTAAAAATCATGTAAAGTGATGATAAAAAATGTCATTTTGATCACATATGTAAAATATGTAGCAATAAATTGTAATCAGATGATAGCTAAGGTTCTAATTCATGGACATTTATCATTTATAGTTACGTATATAAGCAAAGGGAAGGAATATGTATTTATCTCTCTCTGTGGTTAACAGCCGTGAGGCTGGTTGGCAGCAGCTCGCCATTCTTCCCGTCTCTCAGTCTTCCTCTTCAGTTCACAGTATGAGTCACAACCCATATCTTTCAGTATTTGACTCATGTACTCCAGTCTGGGTCTTCCTCTACAATTCTTGCCGTCTACTGTTCCCTCGATTATAAGCTTATTCAGTCCATTGTGTCGCAGTATGTGGCCCACGAGGTGATTCCTTCTTCTTTTTAAATATTTAAGGAAGCATCTTCTCTCTCCCACTTTTCTAAAGACTTCCTCATTTGTGACCATTTATTTCCAACTGATTTTCATAATCCTTCTATAGCACCAGGTTTCAAATGCTAGTAGTCTTTTCCTCTCTCTCTCTCTCTCTCTCTCTCTCCTATTGTCAAAGATTCGCTGCCATATAGCGCGACGCTCCATACATAGGTCTTCAACATTTGTTTCCTCACATCAAGACTTATGTTCCTTGCAGTAAATAGGTTCTTCTTTTTATAGAAAGCGTTCTTGGCTTGGGCAATCCTACTTAATATCTATCTGCTGCTTCTTTCATCATTCGTTATTTTACTTCCCAGATAATTAAACTCATTCACTTCTTGTATCTTTTCATTTCTTAACTCTATTGATGTCTGGTTTTCGCCATGTCTACTGCAGACCAAAATTTTTGTTTTATTTGTATTTATTCTCATATTAAATTCTTCCTCCATTATTTTGTCCATCATGCTCAGGATCTTTTGTAAGTCTTCTTCGCTTTCTGCAATTAGCGCTATGTCATCAGCAAACCTTATCATGTCAACTTTTTCTCCATGAATATTCACTCCTGTGGCAAATTTTTCTCTTACTTGGTCGATCGCCTTTTGTACATATATATTGAATAGGTATGGGGAAAGGGAACAACCCTGCCGTACACCCTTTCTGATGTGTGCTGTTTCTTCCTTGCTACCACAACAAACTATTCCAACTTCTTGCTTATAGATATTGTAGATGAGTCTTCTGTCTCTAAGGTTGATACCTGTTTGATGAAGAATGCTGAATAGAACATTCCAGTTCACATTGTCAAACGCCTTTTCAAGGTCGACGAACGCTAAGAAGGTAGGTTTGCCTTTCTTCATCTGCTTCTATATCACTTGCCTCAATGCTAAGATTGCTTCTCTTGTTCCTACTCCTTTCCTAAAACCAAATTGATCATCAGATAGGTTTTCATCGAGTTGTTTTTCTATTCTCTTCATAATAATTCTGGTGACTATTTATGATGCATGACACACCAGACTCAATGTTCTGTATTGTTTACATGACCTTGCATTTGATTTTTTAGGTATAGGTACTATTATGCATTTCACAAAGTCTTCAGGCAATTCTCCAGTCTTGTAAATAGTACATATTAAGTTGTACAGTTCCTTTTTTAACTTGTCACCTGATTGTTTCAATAGTTCTCCTGGTATGTTATCAACTCCAAGAGCTTTCTTTCCTTTGAGGTCTTGCAATGCCTTCTCAAACTCTTCCTCCATAATAGGTGCCCCCAAGTCTTCCTCTATCAATTTATCTTCTTTCTCAATGGGCAAGTTAACACAGTTTCCACTGTATAGTTGTTCCAAATATTCTTTCCATCTTTTCACTATCATTTCGTCATCATATATTGTCCTCAGTGCTCATTGTTTTTGGTTTCCTTGTTTCAAAGAACCTTCTAATATCTTTATAGGCAATATCTATTTGTCCAGATTTCATGTTGTTATTTATGCCTGCACAGATTTCCATTAAATGCTGTTCCTTGTCTTGTTTTGCCCTCTTATTTATCTTGTTTCTTAAGGTCTTGTATTTTTGCTTTTCATTCTCATCATTTGAGTTTTTATACTGTCTTCTTTCCTTTATCATATCCACAACTTCTTGACTTATCCACTCTTTCCTATTTTCTTTTTCTGTTTTTCCTAAAACAGTTTCTGTTGAGTCTAAAATGCTCTTCTTTATTTTGATCCACTTCTCTTCTACTGCCAAGTGTTCTTCAATGTCTCTTATGTTATTGTTTGTTTCATCCATATAGAGTATTTGAGTGGACTCATCTTTAAGCTTAGAAATATCCCAATGTTTATTTTCTTTCTTCTTTAATCTTTTGAACTTTAATTCACAGCGTATGACGACTGGGTTATGGTCGCTGTCGACATCAGCTCCAGGGTAACTTCTACTATCTTTCACCTGGTTCTTAAATCTTTCCTTTACTAATATGTAGTCTATTTGGGCCATTCTTAGGTCTCCCGGAGCTTTCCAAGTGTATCTCCTCCTTGGATGGTGTTGGAATATAGTATTCGTTACAACTAATTTATGATGTATACAAAACTCTACAAGTCTCTCGCCTCTCTCATTTCTTCTCCCCAATCCGTATTTACCAACAACATTTCCTTCAGTTCCTTCTCCGACAATTGCATTCCAGTCACCAAGTAAAATAAGGTTTTCTTCCCCCTTTATTTCAGCTATAAGTTCACTTAGATCTTCATAACATTTCTCTACCTCTTCATCAACCTCTTGTGTTGTCGGCATATAAACTTGGACTATCACAGTATCCTTTGGTTTAGTTTCGATCCGTACTAAAATTAATCGTTCATTATATTGCACGAATCCCTTTAATCTGTTTCCTAGTTCTTTATGCAATATAATGCCTACTCCACCACATCCTGGTTTATTATTTGCTGTACCAGAATGAATTATCCTATAATTTCCACTCCAAAAGTCTCCTGCATGTGGCCATCTCATTTCTGCTATACCCAATACATGTAAATTCATCCTTTCCATCTCCATGATCAAGTTCTTTAACTTTCCAGTCTGGAGTAAGGTCCGTACATTCCAGGTACCGATTCCTCTCTGCTTATTTCTTAAATTGGCTTCTTTATCTGTCCCCCTCCGGAGATCCGAGTGGGGGATTATTTTACCTCCGGAAAAATTTACTGTAGAAGCTAACATCATCTTGAGCTGCTGATACTTGGGATATCCTAATAAATCTTTAATGAAGTGGTTTCCATTTGCCTTCTTTATCCTATGCCGTTGGCTAACTAGTGGCTCATCCGCCTTTAGGGGAAGTTTCCTGCCCCAAGGGCTTGAGAGAGCCCTGGACCTCTACCCGCTCATCCGCTCTCTGAGGAGACCGTTGGCACTTGGTAGAAGGGGACTCCTTATTCCGGGAGTCACTCGGTGGAACATAATAATAAAGGATATATATAAAAAAGCTTCATATAAAATGTTCTATCAATACAAAAGATAATACAAAGGCGGTGTAGACCCGAGTGTTCTCCATCATGTATTTATATAAAAAGCCTAGCCCTAATGATCAGTCTAGGTTGTGAAGTTTCGGGTACGTTCGGTTTGCCCCGCTGCGCTGGTCTGTCTCGGTGCGTGTCAAAATATCGTGAAGGGGGATGGATGATCGGTTGCGGTCGTGAGTAGTCGGGTCGCTTCGTTAGCCCCGCTGGGCTGTCTCTAAGCGCTAGTGCGAGCTCCAAAGTGAGGCGAAGTCGACTATCAACAGGGGGGGCGGGTCTAATAACACAGGAGGGAGTAGCGTGACAGCGTTGAGGAGGGTAAAACTGTATGGGAATAAAGGGAGTGGGTGGGGGGGTGGGGGGATAATTAGGAGGAATGTGACCAGACACGTTCTCTGTGGATGTTTTTTCCGTTTGATGCTATTGACGTAATTCGTCTGATATATCACAATTTACTTATGAAGAATGGGGGCAGCAATACCCCCAGTATGAGCGTTTATATATTCAAAGGTCCCACCACGTGCGACGGGATATACCGTATATCCTCCAATACCACCCGCACATTTTTGAACAAATTTGGACGTGAAAAATTGGGGCGCGGGTCTAATTTGAGCAATCCAAATTTATATTTAAATTGCCCGCCGCACGTGATATAGGGTGTTGCGAGTATCCGCTTGACGGTGCTAGCCTTCTTCCGGCTCTCCCTTTGTTTTATCACAAGCACGCGGCGTCATACATACTACGTTTACACGGCGAACTCAAATCGACTTGAATACGATCCCGTTTACAGTACGATGCCTGTTTACATGAGCAGTTTCAGTTCGTATCGGAATCGATTTAAATACGGTATGTACGGTAATTTATGGTGGCCAACCTTGTATTAAACAGCAAAAGATAAAGGACCCGTAATTATCATCCGAAGTTTATTTTGACGGGTTGTTTGTAAACATTAAAAAAGGGATATACAAAAGTTTAGTTAGTTATTGTTGTTTTAAGGGGCGGAACTACGAAGTCATCTGCCCCTCTTAACACATATTAAAGAATACAAATTTGGAATTGAATTCAAAATTTTGAGGTGGACAACCAAATTTAAGACCAAAAATTAATAAAACCAAAACCAAAAATTAAATAAAAATTTAAAAATAAACAATAATTAGGGAGAAAAGAAAATTATCATTCAAAAACGAACAAGTCGTTGAGTCAATTTATACTGGAAAATTTAGATTGCTGGCCCTAACCCACTCTCACTTATAAAGCAGACAACGCGATCAGCAGCCACCGCGTCATCGGCTAATATAAGTTTGAGTGTCATCTGCAAACCAAGGTTTCTTCGTAAGTCAGCAAGAATTCAACACAACGCCGTACCAATTGGGGCCATACATCGCAAATTCGATTATTCCATTTAGTAGACTACATGGGTGGGGAATGGAATCCCGAACTTCAAGGGTGCAACGGGTGACTTTACGTATATCGATTGCAAGAGACGTCTTATAACTAATAAAAGCAACATAACGCCGTACCAATCGGGGCCATACATCGCAAATTCGATTATTCCATTTAGTACATGGGGGGGGGGGGAATCGAATCCCGAACTTCAAGCGTGCTACGGGTGACTTAAGGCATATCCAATGCAAGAAACATCTTAATACTAATTAAATCAACACAACGCCGTGCCAATCGGGGCCAAACATCGCAAATTCGAATATACCATTTAATAGACTACATGGGTGGGGAATCGAATCCCGAACTTCAAAGTGTGCTACGGGTGACTTTACCCACAACCAAAGCAAGAAACGTCATAAAACTAATCAAATCAACACAACGCCGTACCAATCGGGGTCATACAACACAAATTATATTTTTCCACTTGAATAATTTCAAGTGTTTCAATCGATTTTTAGGGAAGTACTAATTTGATCATTTTGCTGAATATGAAACAGGATTCTCGCACGTTTTACCTACCATCATTCAACCAATCTACGAAAAAGATTTCTGTAAATATTGTAACGTAATGTCACTATCCGATTTACCCCTCCGATTTTAACAAGCATTGTTTTAATGGGGTAATTTGGATATATCTTGGGGTAATTTGAATAACATTGAAATTTCGATTAGTTACAGTTAGAATACAATTTTGCATTTGACTATTGTTATTTACATAGTTAGTTATATATTTGAGATAATGCCGGACAGAAATCAGGATAATTACAAAGAAATCAGACTATATATTATAGTCCCATAACAACATCTCAAGCACATAGACCACAAATGAACTGTTTATTTCCTTCGGCTCCAACGCATCGCTCGTGATACCATGATCTGCAGCACTGACATCGAAATCATTCCCCCTTTTTTTTACTGTTAGCTGTGAATAATAGCTCAGGTTACAAAATGCACAAATGTTGTCTTTTTCTGCATATGTATTTGGTAGTTGCTCTTGATTATTTGGAGGTGGCAGTTCCGTAGATAGCTGTTTCATGAATCGCACTTTCTCGATGGACTCCCTTTCGTCATTTTTTGTTAGAGTTTTCTTGGAGGAATATTTGCTAATTTTCGGTAGAAACTAGTGTAGAGGACATTAAACAGCTGCACAGCTCCTAAAATGGAAACCACACCATCAGTAGCTGCTTTAACGGCTTGTTCCATACTCTCCTTATTCCATTTCAACCGAGCGTCCTTTCACTTATAATGTCTCACTATCTGAAATAATATAAAAGTATCTTAAAATGTGCAGTAAAGCGGCATAGAAATAAATATTTGCCCATGATTTCATAATCCAAATTGCCCCATAACGCCCTGTTCAAATTACCCCGCGCGCCGACAACTAAACTTCGGAACGTAGTACAAAATCAAACCAACAGAATGCGCCATTACTCGGCGTGGGGCTACTAACGCATGTGGGAGTCATATGTAATGTAGGTAACGCTAACTTCATTTCTTTAACGCAGATTTCATAAAAGCTTAAGGCAGCAAAACGTAATGTTATAAACAAGAGAAACAAGAAGCGTTCGCTACTTACTCTGGCTACACATCCACACCCTTTCAGAATCTCAGTTACACTTCAAAACTCCCAAGACTATATCAAGCACACGCCAGTCGCGCCTTCTAACCTTAAACTGGCATAACGGCTTCTCCTGTTTTCGTAAAATACACATGAATGCTTACCTTTATCCAATTTGCCCCGCTATTCAAAATACCCCCGCTGTACCCTACATGGGTGGGGAATCAAATCCCGAAATTCAAGGGTGCTACGGGTGACTTTACGCATATCCAATGCAAGAAAAGCCTTAATACTATTTAAATCAACACAACTGCGTACCAATTGGTGCCATTCATCGCAAATTTGATTATTCCATTTAGTACATGGGAGGGGAATGGAATCCCGCCCTTCAAGGGAGCTACAAGTGACTTTACGCATATCCAATGCAAGAAACGTCTTAATACTAATTAAATAAACACAACGACGTACCAATTGGGGCCATTCATCACAAATTCGATTATTCCATTCAGTACATGGGAGGAAAATCGAAACCCGCACTTCAAGGGCGCTACGGGTGACTTTACGCATCTCCAATGCAAGAAACGTCTTAATACTAATTAAATCAACACAACACCGTACCAATTGGGGCCATTCATCGCAAACTCGATTATTCCATTCAGTACATGGGAGGGGGATCGATTCCCGCACATCAAGGGCGCTAAGGGTGACTTTTCGTATATCCAATGCAAGAAACGACTTAATAGCAATTAAATCAACACAACGCTGTACCAATCGGAGCCATACATCGCATATTGGTTTATTCCACTTTGTACATGGGAGGGGAATAAAATCCCGAACATCAAGAGCGCTACGGGTGGCTTTACGCATATCCAATGCAAGAAACGTCTTAATACTAATTAAATCAAAACAACGCCGTACCAATCGGGGCCTTACATCGCAAATTCGATTATTACATTTAGTATATGCGAGGGGAATCGATCCCGAACTTCAAGGGTGCTACGGGTGACTGTTCACATATCCAATGCAAGAAACGTCTTAATGCTAATTAAATCAACACGAAAACGTACGAATCCGGGCCATACATCGCAAATTTGATTATTCTATTTAGTACTTGGGTGGGGAACAGAATCCCGAACATCAAGGGGGCTACTTGTGACTTTACGCATATCCAATACATGAAACGTCTTATTTCTAATTAAATCAACACAACGCCGTACCAATCGGGGCCATACATCGCAAATTCGAGTATTCCATTTAGTACATGAGAGGGGAATCGACTCCCGAATTTCAAGGGTGCTACGGGTAACATTTCGCATATCCAAAGCAAGAAACGTCATAAAACTAATCAATTCAACACAACACCGTACCAATTGGGGCCATACATCGCAAATCCGATTTTTCCACTTAGTACATGGGTGGAGAAAAAAAACCCGAACTTCAAGGGCGCTACGGGTGACATTACGCATATCCAATGCAAGAAACGTCTTAGCCTAATACTATTTAAATCAACACAACGACGTACCAATTGGGGCCATTAACCGAAAATTCGATTATTCCATTCAATACAAGGGAGGAAAATCGAAACCCGAAATTCAAGGGCGTTACGTGTGACTTTACGCATCTCCAATGCAAGAAACGTCTTAATACTAATTAAATCAACACAACGCTGTACCAATCGGAGCCATATATCGCATATTGGTTTATTCCACTTTGTACATGGGAGGGGAATCAAATCCCGAACATCAAGGGCGCTACGGGTGACTTTTCACATATCCAATGCAAGAAACTTATTAATACTAACAAAAGTTTGGTGCTTTTCAGTCGGTCAACTGAAAGCACCAAACTTGTGTTTACTTAGGCAACACTGAAAAATGGCTTCAAACCTCACAATGTTATTAATACTAATTAAGCCAACACAACGCCGTACTAATCGGGGCCATACATCGCAAATTCGATTATTCCATTTAGTAGACCACATAGGAGGAGAATCGAATCCCAAACTTCAAGGGTGCTAGGGGTGACTTTATCCATATCAAAGGCAAGAAACATCTTAATAGTAACCAAATCAACACAACTTCGTACCAATGGGGACCGTACATCGCAAATTCGATTACTCCATTTAGTACATGATAGGGGATTCGAATCCCGAACTTCGAGGGTGCTACGTGTGACATTACGCATATCCAATGCAAGAAACATCTTAATACTAATTAAATCAACACAACGCCGTACCAATCGGGGCCAAACATCGCAAATTCGATTTTTGCACTTGGCATAGGCCTATGGGTGTAGAATAGAATCCCGAACTTCAAGGGCGCTACGGGTGACTTTTCGCATATCCAATGCAAGAAAAGGCTTAATACTATTTAATTCAACACAACGCCGTACCAATTGGGGCCAGTCATGGCAAATTTGATTTTTCCACTTCGTACATGGATGGGGAATCGAATCCCGAACTTCAAGGGTGCTACGGGTCACTTTAGACATGTCCAATGCAAGAAACATCTTAATAGTAATTAAATCAACACATCGCCGTACCAATCGGAGCCATACATCGCATATTTGATTAGGCCTATTCCACTTTCTACTTGGGAAGGGAATCGAATCCCGAACATCAGGGGCGCTACGGGTGACCTTTCGCCTATTCAATGCAAGAAACATCTTAATAGTAATTAAATCAACACAACGCTGTACCAATCAGAGCCATACATCTCATATTCGATTATTCCACTTTGTACATGGGACGGGAATCGAATCCCGAACTTCAAGAATGCTACGGGTGACTTTTCGCATGTCCAAAGCAAAAAAACTTCATAATACTAATTAAATCAACACAACGCCGTACCAATATGGGCAATACATCACAAAATCGATTTTTCCACTTACTGTAGTACAAGGGTGGGGAATGGAATTCCGCAATTCAAGGGCGCTACGGGTGACATTTCGCATATCCAATGCGAGAAATGTCTTAATAGTAATTAAATCAACACAAAGTCGTACCATCGGATCCATACATCGCATATTCGATTATTCCACTTTGTACATGGGAGGGGAATTGAATCCCGAACTTCAAAAGTGCTACGGGTGACTTTTCGAATGCCCAAAGCAAGGAACGTCATAATAGTAATTAAATCAACACATCGCCGTATGAATTGGAACCATACATCACATATTCGATTGTTCCACTTTGAACATGGGAGGGGAATCGAATCCCGAACATGAACGGCGTAACGGGTGACTTTTCGCATATCAAACGCAAGAAACGTCTTAATAGTAATTAAATCAACATAACGCCGTACTAATGGGAGCCATACATCGCAAAATCGATTTTTCCAATTAATACATGTGTGAGGAATCGAATCCCGAACTTCCAGGTCGCTAAGGGTCACTTTACGCATATCCAATGCATGAAACGTCTTCATACCATTTAAATCAACACAACGCCGTTCCAATCGGGATCGTACTTCGCAAATCCGATTAATCCATTTAGTACATGGGAGGGGCATCGAATCCCGAAATTCAAGGGTGCTAAGGGTGACTTTTCGCTTATCCAATTCAATAAACGTCATAATACTAATTAAATCAATACAACGCCATACCAATCGGGGCCATACATCGCATATTCGATTGTTCCACTTTGAACATGGGAGGGGAATCGAATCCCGAACATCAACGGCGTAACGGGTGACTTTTCGTATATCCAATCCAAGAAACGTCTTAATAGTAATTAAATCAACACAACGCCGTATGAATTGAAACCATACATCGCATATTCGATTGTTCCACTTTGAACATGGGAGGGGAATCGAATCTCGAACATCAACGGCGTAACGGGTGACTTTTCGCATATCCAATGCAAGAAACACATAAATTCTATTTAAATCAACACAACGCTGTACCAATCGGGGCCATACATCGCAAATTCGATTATTCCATTTAGTACATGGGAGGAGAATCGAATCCCGAACTTCAAGGGTGTTACGGGTGACTTTACGCATATCCAATGCAAGAAACGTCTGAATACTAATATAATCACCACTACACCGTACCATTCGGGGCAATAAATCGCAAATTCGAATATTCCATATAGTACATGGGAGGGGAATCGAATCCCGAACTTCAAGGGTGTTACGAGTGACTTTTCGCATATCCAAAGCAAGAAACGTCATAATATTACTTAAAGCAACACAACGCCGTACCAATCGGGGCCATACATCTAAAATTCGATTTTTCCACTCAGTATATGTTTGGGGAATCGAATCCCGAACCTCAAGGGGGCTATGGGTGACTTTTCGCATATCCAAGGCAAGAAACGTCTTAATAGTAATTAAATCAACACACCGCCGAACCAATCGGAGCCATACATCGCATATTCGAATATTCCACTTTGTACATGGGTGGGGAATCGAATCCCGAACATCAAGGGCGCTACGGGTGAATTTTCGCATATCCAATGCAAGAAACTTATTAATGCAAATTAAATGAACACAACGCCGTGCCAATCGGCGCATTACACCGCAAATTCGATTATTCCATTTATAAGACTACATGGGTGGGGAATGGAATCGCGAATTTCAAGGGTGCTAAGGGTGACTTTACGCATATCCAATGCAAGAAACGTCTTAATACTAATTAAATGAACATATCGCCGTACCAATCGGGGCCATACATCGCAAATTCGATTATTACATTTAGTACATGGGAGGGGAATCGAATCCCGAACTTAAGGGCGCTACGGGTGACTTTTCGCATATCCAATGCATGAAACTTCTTAATACTAATTAGATCAACACAATGCCGTAACAATTGGGGCCATACATCGCAAATTATATTATTCCATTTAGGACATCCGAGGGGAATCGGATCCCGATCTTCAAGGGTGCTACGTGTTTCACCTTTTAAGGGCTGAAGCTACGTGTAGGGGATGTTGAATGTAAGAACGTGTGAAAGTGGATTGAAGGGGGTGGTATTTATAGGAGTGTTATGTGGATCGGCTGTTGAAGTGATTGGTGATGTGGAATGAGCTTCAGGATGCTCGGAACTTCTGGTTAAATAGGGGTTGGGGGTGCTCTTGACTAATTAATAGAGGAGCGGGCTACCTGCCTGCCCGTCTGTACGCTTATTCAGCGAAGAACAAGTGAGTACAGTAGTACAGTCGCTAAGCGAGAGACTGCTGACTAAAGCGGTCTAGCTTCTTAACAATGTACTTCCTGCCTGCGAACGAGCATGCAATTAAATAACCTGTTGGGAACGTAATTACGTTAGTGTTTAGGGGTGAAGATTGACGTGCAACTAAATACATGAAAAGACCAAGGATTCTGTTACGGTAATTAAGTAGTTTCAATACTACTTGTGTTGTGAAGCTCTCCGACTTCACAGGTCAGTTCTAGTGCTCATGACAGTAGTGTTAAACAAATACAAAGAGTGATAAAGGGTTGAGTGCGAAGTGTAGGTGTAAAGGATGAGACTCGTGAGCACACACTTACCAGAGAATGATGTTCCTTCGGGCTGCAAACTGTCAAGGGCTCCGCACGACACAGACCCAGGTGCTTGGGCTGTGCCATGTCTTATAGTTTCCGCTTCTGCAAGCCTGGCAATACCTTGCATATTTTACCCAGACAGTGCATGTTGGCAGTATTAAGCCATGGTGGCGAAATACTCATGGTGTGAAACTGATGGTCCCTCCAGGGTTTAATGATGTATTTCCAATGTATTGAAAATAGGGTCTGATACGTGTGGAGATGGGTGGCAGATAATGTAATTTAGGGGGTGCAGCAATATAAGGTCCAGCGCAAATTCGATTTACCACTTAGTATATGGGTGGAGAACCGAATTCCGAAATTCAAGGATGCTACGGGTGACTTTACGCAGATCCAATGCAAGAAACGTCTTAATACTATTTAAATCAACACAACGACGTACCAATTGGGGCCATTCATCGCAAATTCGATTATTCCATTCAGTACATGGGAGGGGAATCGAATGCCGCACTTCAAGGGCGCTACTGGTGACTTTACGCATATCCAATGAAAGAAACATCTTAATAGTAATTAAATCAACACAACACCGTACCAATCGGAGCCATACATCGCAAATTCCATTATTCCCTTTAGTAAATGGGAGTGGAATCGAATCCCGAACTTCAATGGTGCTATGGGTGACTTTACGCATATCCAATGCAGGAAACGTAATAATACTAATTAAATCAACACAACGCCATACCAATCGATGCCAAACATCACAAATTCGAATTTTCCAGTTAGTATATGGGTGGAGAATCGAATCCCGAACTGCAAGGGCGCTACGGGTGACTTTACGCATATCCAAAGCAAGAAACGTCTTAATACTAATTAATCAACACAACACCGTACCAATTGGGGCCATTCATCGCAAATTCAAATTTTCCTCTTAGTACATATGTAGGGAATCGAATCCCGAATACATGGCTGCTACGGGTGACTTGGCGCATATCCAATGCAAGGAACGTCTTAACACTAATTAAATCAACACAACGCCGTACCAATCGGGGCCATACATTGCAAATTCGATTATTCCATTTATTACATGGGAGGGGAATCGAATCCCGAACATCAAGGGCGCTACGGGTGACTTTTCGCATATCCAATGCAAGAAACTTATTAATACTAATTAAATCAACATATCGCCGTACCAATCAGAGCCATACATCGCAAATTCGATTTTTCCACTTTGTACCGGTGTGAGGTATCGAATACCGAAATTCATTGCATATTTCGCCGTGGTGGCGAAATACTCATGGTGTGAACCTGATGTTCACTCCAGGGTTTAATGATATATTTCTAATGTATTGAAGATAGGGTCTGATACGTTTGGGGATGGGCGGCAGATAATGTAATTTAGGGGGTGCAGCAATATAAGGTCCCTAGATGATCATAGCGATGCAACATACGGGTGACTTGTCGCATATCCAAAGCAAGAAACGTCGTAATACAAATTAAATCAACACAATGCCGTACCAAACGGGGCCATACATCGCAAATTCGATTTTTCCACTTAGTACATGGGTGGAGAACCGAATTCCGAAATTCAAGGGTGCTACGGGTGACTTTACGCAGATCAAAGGCAAGAAACGTCTTAATACTTATTAAATCAACACAACGACGTACCAATTGGGGCCATTCATCGCAAATTCGATTATTCCATTCATTACATGGGAGGGGAATCGAATACCGCACTTCAAGCGCGCTACGGGTGACTTTAAGTATATCCAATGCAAGAGACGTCTCATAACTAATTAAATCAAAACAACACCGTACCAATCGGGGGCATACATCGGAAATTCGATTATTCCATTAAGTACATGGGAGGGGATCGAATCCCGAACTTCAAGCGTGCTACGTGTGACTTTATGCATATACAATGCAATAAACGTCTTAATACTAATTAAATCAACACAACGCCGTACCAATTGGGGCCATACATCGCAAAATTGATTATTCCATTTTGCAGACTACATGGGTGGGGAATCGAATCCCGAACTTCAAGGGTACTACGGGTGATTTTACGTATATCCAACGCAAGAGACGTCTTATAACTAATTAAATCAACACAATGTTGTACCAATCGGGGCCATACTTCGCAAATTCGATTTTTCCACTTATTTTATGTGTGGAGAATCGAATCCCGAACTTCAATGCTGCTACGGGTGACTGTTCGCCAATCCAATGCAAGAAACGCCTTAATTGTAATCAAATCAACATAACCTCGTGCTAATCGGGGCCATACACCGCAAATTTGATTAAGTTTATTCCATTTAGTAAATGGGAGTGGAATCGAATCCTGAACATCAAGTGTGCTACGGCTGACTTTACGCATATCCAATGCATGAAACGTCATAATACTAATTAAATCAACACAACGCCTTACCAATCGGGGCCATACATCGCAAATTCGATTTTTCCACCTAGTATATGGGTGGGGAATCGAATCCCGAACTTCAAGGGCGTTACGGCTGACTTTTCGCATATCCAATGCAAGAAACGTCTTAATATTAATTAAATCAACACAACGCCGTACCAATCGTTGCCATACATCGCAAATTCGATTATTCCATTTATTACATGGGAGGGGAATCGAATCCCGAACATCAAGGGTGCTACGGGTGACTTTTCGCATATCCAAAGCAAGAAACGTCATAATACTAAATAAATCAACACAACGCCGTACCAATCGGGGCCATACATCGCAAATTCGATTATTCCCATTAGTACATGTTTGGGGAAACGAATCCCGAACATCAAGGGCGCTACGGGTAACTTTTCGCATATCCAATGCTATAAACGCCTTAATAGTAATTAAATCAACATAACGTCGTACCAATCGGGGCCATACATCGCAAATTCGATTATTCCATTTAGTACACGGGAATGGAATCGAATCCCGAACTTCAAGGGTGCTAAGGGTGACTTTTCGCATATCCAATGCAAGAAACTTATTAATACTAATTAAATCAACTCAACGCAATACCAATCAGGGCCAGTCATCGAAAATTCGATTTTTCCGTTTAGTAGGCCTACATGTGTGGGGGAATCGAATCCTGAACTTCAAGGTCGCTACGGGTGACTTTTCGCATATCCAATGCAAGATACGCCATAATAGTAATTAAATCAACATAGCGTCGTACCAATCGGGGCCATATTTCGCAAATTCGATTATTCCATTTAGTACATGGGAGTGGAATCGACTCCCGAACATCAAGGGTGCTACGGGTGACTTTTCGCATATCCAAAGCAAGAAACGTCATAATACTAAATAAATCAACTCAACGCCATACCAATCGGGGCCATACATCGAAAGTTCAATTTTTCCATTTAGTAAATGTGTGGGGAATCGATTCCTGAACTTCACAGGCACTACGGGTGACTTTTCGCATATCCAAGGCAAGAAACGCCTTAATAGTAATTAAATCAACATAACGCCGTACCAATCGTAGCCATACATCGCATATTCGATTATTCCACATTGTACATGTGTGGGGAAACGAATACGAACTTCAGGCGTGCTACGGGTGACTTGACGCATATCCAATGCAAGAAACATCTTAATACTAATGAAATCAACACAACGCCGTACCAATCGGGGCCATATATCGCAAATTCGATTATTCCATTTAGTACATGTGAGGGGAAAAGAATCAAGAAATTCAAGGGTGCTACGGGTGACTTCTCGCATATCCAAAGCAAGAAACGTCATAATCCTAATTAAATCAACATAACGCCGTACCAATCGGGGCCATACTTCGCAAATTCGATTATTCCATTTAGTGCATGTGAGGGGAAACGAATCAAGAACATCAAGCCTGCTACGGGTGACTTTTCGCATATCCAAAGCAAGAAACGTCATAATACTAATTAAAAGAACACAACTCCGTACCAATCGGGGCCATTCATCGCAAATTCGATTTTTCCACTTAGTATATGTGTGGGGAATCGAATCCCGAACTTCAAGGGTGCTACGGGTCACTTTTCGTATATCCAATGCAAGAAACGTCTTAATACTAATTAAATGAACACAACGCCGTACCAATCGTTGCCATACATCGCAAATTCGATTATTCCATTTATTACATGGGAGGGGAATCGAATCCCGAACTTCAAGGGTGCTACGGGTGACATTTCGCATATCCAATGCAAGAAACGTCTTAATTGTAATTAATTCAACATAACGCCGTACCAATTGGAGCCATACATCGCATATTCGATTATTCCACTTTGTACAAGGGAGGGGAATCTAATCCCGAACCATCAAGGGCGCTACGAGTGACTTTTCGCATATCCAATGCAAGAAACTTATTAATACTAATTAAATCAACACAACGCCGTACCATTCTGGGCCATACATCGCAAATTCGCTTATTCCATTAAGTAGACCACATGGGTGGGGAATCGAATCCCGAACTTCAAGGGTGCTATGGGTGACTTTACGCATATCCAATGCAAGAAACGTCTTAATACTAATTAAATCAATACAACGCCGTACAAATCGAGGCCATACATCGCAAATTCGGTTATTCCATTTAGTACACGGGAGCGGAATCGAATCCCGAAATTCAATCGTTCTACGGGTGACTTTACGCATATCGAATGCAAGAAACGTCTTAATACTAATTACATCAACATAACGCCGTACCAATCGGGGCCATACATCGCAAATTCGATTATTCCATTTTTAGCCTACTTTCGATTTTTGCAAAAAATGAAAGTAGACTTATGAGATCAACACAGGGCGAAAAAAGTGTGTCTGTCTGTGTGTGTGTATGTGTGTGTGTGAGTCTGTGTGTGTGTGTGTCTGTGTGTGTGTGTGTGTGTGAGTGTGTGTACTCTGAATGTCTGTCCCCCCCCTATCAATTCGAACACGGTGAATGCGAATTGAACGAAATTTGGTACAAAGGTAGCACTAGCAAAGGACACCTCAGTGTCATGTTTTATATCGCCGCCATCTTGACGGAAACGTAATGGCGGCCACACAAATGTTCAAAGCTTAAATCAAATTACGATTAACCTAATCATCCGATCTCTACCAAATTTTGCAACAACATTCCTTTATAGAGGAAGCATCCTTTGACCAAATAACTAGGTCATTAGCCTAATAGTTTGCGGATGGCGGCCATCTTTGTGTGAAAATCAATTTCCCCTATTAATTCAAACACGGTGAAACCAAATGGAACGAAATTTGGTACAGAGGTAGCACTAGCAAAGGGCACCTCAGTGTCATGTTTTATATCGCCGCCATCTTGACAGAAACGTAATGGCGGCCACACAAATGTTCAAAGCTTAAATCAAATTACGATTAACCTAATCATCCGATCTCTACCAAATTTTGCAACAACATTCCTTTATAGAGGAAGCATCCTTTGACCAAATAACTAGGTCATTAGCCTAATAGTTTGCGGATGGCGGCCATCTTTGTGTGAAAATCAATTTCCCCTATTAATTCAAACACGGTGAAACCAAATGGAACGAAATTTGGTACAGAGGTAGCACTAGCAAAGGGCACCTCAGTGTCATGTTTTATATCGCCGCCATCTTGACAGAAACGTAATGGCGGCCACACGAATGTTCAAAGCTTAAATCAAATTACGATTAACCTAATCATCCGATCTCTACCAAATTTTGCAACTACATACCTTTATGGAGGGAGCATCCTTTGACCAATCTAATAGGTTATTAGCCTAATAGTTTGCGGGTGGCGGCCATCTTTATGTCAAAATTGATTCCCCCTATTAATTCGAACACGGTGGAAACGAATGGAACGAAATTTGGTACAGAGGTAGCACTAGCAAAGGGCACCTCAGTGTCATGTTTTATATCGCCACCATCTTGACTGAAACGTAATGGCGGCCACACGAATGTTCAAAGCTTAAATCAAATTACGATTAGCCTAATCATCCGATCTCTAGCAAATTTAGCAACAACATACCTTTATGGAGGGAGCATCCTTTGACCAAACTAATAGGTCATCAGCCTAATATTTTGCGGATGGCGGCCATCTTTGTGTGAAAATCGTTTCCCCTTATCAATTCGAACACGGTGAAACCGAATGGAACGAAATTTGGTACAGAGGTAGCACTAGCAAAGGGCACCTCAGTGTCATGTTTTATATCGCCGCCATATTGACAGAAACGTAATGGCGGCCACACAAATGTTCAAAGCTTAAATCAAATTACGATTAGCCTAATCATCCGATCTCTAGCAAATTTAGCAACAACATACCTTTATGGAGGGAGCATCCTTTGACCAAACTAATAGGTCATCAGCCTAATATTTTGCGGATGGCGGCCATCTTTGTGTGAAAATCGATTCCCCTTATCAATTCGAACACGGTGAAACCGAATGGAACGAAATTTGGTACAGAGGTAGCACTTGCAAAGGGCACCTCAGTGTCATGTTTTATATCACCGCTATCTTGACGGAAACGTAATCGCGGCCACCCAAATGTTAAAAGCTAAAATGTAATTACGACCAACCTAATAATCTAGTCTCTACCAAATTTTGCAACACCATATCTTTATGTGGGAAACATATTCAGACCAAACTGCAAGAACATCAGCCCAATAGTTTGCAGATGGTGGCCAAGTATGTGTGCAAATCGATTCCCCCTATCAATTCAAACACGGTGAAACCGAATTGAACGAAATTTGGTACAGAGGTAGCACTAGCAAAGGGCACCTCATATTCATGTTTAATATCCCTATAGCACGTTGTATTTCAACAAGCTACTACAACCAACATTCAATCATACTCCTTGAAAAGGACAAAGAGTTATAACAATACCCATGCATTTAGGAGAAAGTAGGCTATATGTTCTTTACTGAACATCTTGTTTACAAGTGAGAAGAAACGAATTCCGAACTTCAAGGGTGCTACGGGTGACTCTTCGCATATCCAGTGCAAGAAACGTCTTAATAGTAATTAAATCAACACAACGCCGTACCAATTGGAAAAGCACGTCGCATATTCCATTATTCTGCTTTGTACACGGGAGGGGAATAGAATCCCGAACTTCAAGTTTGCTACGGGTGACCTTTCACATATCCAATGCAAGAAACACCTTAATACTAATTAAATCAGCACACGCCGTAACGGGGCCATACATCGCAAATTTGAATTTTCCACTTAGTACATGGGTGGGGAATCGAATCCTGGACCTCAAGGGCACTATGGGTGACTTTTCGCATATCCAATGCAAGAAACGTCTTAATAGTAATTAAATCAACACACCGCCGAACCAATCGGAGCCATACATCGCCATATTCGATTAGGCCTATTCCACTTTCTACTTGAGAAGGCAATCGAATCCCGAACATCAAGGGCGCTACGGGTGACTTTTCACCTATCCAATGCAAGAAACATCTTAATAGTAATTAAATCAACACAACGCTGTACCAATCGGAGCCATACATCGCATATTCGATTATTCCACTTTGTACATGGGAGGGGAATCGAATCCCGAACTTCAAGAGTGCTACGGGTGACTTTTCGAATGTCCAAAGCAAAAAACGTCATAATACTAATTAAATCTACAAAACGCCGTACCAATATGGGCCATACATCACATAATCGAGTGTTCCACTTACTGTAGTACATGGGTGGGGAATGGAATCCCGGAATTCAAGGGCGCTACGGGTGACATTTCGCATATCCAATGCAAGAAACGTCTTAATAGTAATTAAATCAACACAAAGTCGTACCATCGGAGACATACATCGCATATTCGAATTGAATTGAATCCCGAATTTCAAAAGTGCTACGGGTGACTTTTCGTATGACCAAAGCAAGGAACGTCATAATACTAATTAAATCAAGACAACGCCGTAACAATTTGGGCCATTCATCGCAAATCCGATTATTCCATTCAGTACATGGGAGGGGAGTCGAATCCCGCACTTCAAGGGCACTACGGGTGACTTTTCGTATATCCAATCCAAGAAACGTCTTAATAGTAATTAAATCAACACATCGCCGTATGAATTGGAACCATACATCACATATTCGATTGTTCCACTTTGAACATGGGAGGGGAATCGAATCCCGAACATCAACGTCGTAACGGGTGACTTTTCGCATATCAAACGCAAGAAACGTCTTAATAGTAATTAAATCAACATAACGCCGTACTAATGGGAGCCATACATCGCAAAATCGATTTTTCCAATTAATACATGTGTGAGGAATCGAATCCCGAACTTCCAGGTCGCTAAGGGTGACTTTACGCATATCCAATGCATGAAACGTCTTCATACCATTTAAATCAACACAACGCCGTTCCAATCGGGATCGTACTTCGCAAATCCGATTAATCCATTTAGTACATGGGAGGGGGATCGAATCCGGAAATTCAAGGGTGCTAAGGGTGACTTTTCGCTTATCCAATTCAATAAACGTCATAATACTAATTAAATCAATACAACGCCATACCAATCGGGGCCATACATCGTATATTCGATTGTTCCACTTTGAACATGGGAGGGGAATCGAATCCCGAACATCAACGGCGTAACGGGTGACTTTTCGTATATCCAATCCAAGAAACGTCTTAATAGTAATTAAATCAACATAACGCCGTATGAATTGAAACCATACATCGCATATTCGAATGTTCCACTTTGAACATGGGAAGGGAATCGAATCTCGAACATCAACGGCGTAACGGGTGACATTTCGCATATCCAATGCAAGAAACACATAAATACTATTTAAATCAACACAACGCTGTACCAATCGGGGCCATACATCGCAAATTCGATTATTCCATTTAGTACATGGGAGGAGAATCGAATCCCGAACTTCAAGGGTGTTACGGGTGACTTTACGCATATCCAATGCAAGAAACGTCTGAATACTAATATAATCACCACTACGCCGTACCATTCGGGGCAATAAATCGCAAATTCGAATATTCCATATAGTACATGGGAGGGGAATCGAATCCCGAACTTCAAGGGTGTTACGAGTGACTTTTCGCATATCCAAAGCAAGAAACGTCATAATATTAATTAAAGCAACACAACGCCGTACCAATCGGGGCCATACATCTAAAATTCGATTTTTCCACTCAGTATATGTTTGGGGAATCGAATCCCGAACCTCAAGGGGGCTATGGGTGACTTTTCGCATATCCAATGCAAGAAACGTCTTAATAGTAATTAAATCAACACACCGCCGAACCAATCGGAGCCATACATCGCATATTCGATTATTCCACTTTGTACATGGGTGGGGAATCGAATCCCGAACATCAAGGGCGCTACGGGTGAATTTTCGCATATCCAATGCAAGAAACTTATTAATGCAAATTAAATGAACACAACGCCGTGCCAATCGGCGCATTACACCGCAAATTCGATTATTCCATTTATAAGACTACATGGGTGGGGAATGGAATCGCGAATTTCAAGGGTGCTAAGGGTGACTTTACGCATATCCAATGCAAGAAACGTCTTAATACTAATTAAATGAACATATCGCCGCACCAATCGGGGCCATACATCGCAAATTCGATTATTCCATTTAGTACATGGGAGGGGAATCGAATCCCGAACTTAAGGGCGCTACGGGTGACTTTTCGCATATCCAATGCATGAAACTTCTTAATACTAATTAGATCAACACAATACCGTAACAATTGGGGCCATACATCGCAAATTATATTATTCCATTTAGGACATCCGAGGGGAATCGGATCCCGATCTTCAAGGGTGCAACGTGTTTCACCTTTTAAGGGCTGAAGCTACGTGTAGGGGATGTTGAATGTAAGAACGTGTGAAAGTGGATTGAAGGGGGTGGTATTTATAGGAGTGTTATGAGGATCGGCTGTTGAAGTGATTGGTGATGTGGAATGAGCTTCAGGATGCTCGGAACTTCTGGTTAAATAGGGGTTGGGGGTGCTCTTGACTAATTAATAGAGGAGCGGGCTACCTGCCTGCCCGTCTGTACGCTTATTCAGCGAAGAACAAGTGAGTACAGTAGTACAGTCGCTAAGCGAGAGACTGCTGACTAAAGCGGTCTAGCTTCTTAACAATGTACTTCCTGCCTGCGAACGAGCATGCAATTAAATAACCTGTTGGGAACGTAATTACGTTAGTGTTTAGGGGTGAAGATTGACGTGCAACTAAATACATGAAAAGACCAAGGATTCTGTTACGGTAATTAAGTAGTTTCAATACTACTTGTGTTGTGAAGCTCTCCGACTTCACAGGTCAGTTCTAGTGCTCATGACAGGTGTTAAACAAATACAAAGAGTGATAAAGGGTTGAGTGCGAAGTGTAGGTGTAAAGGATGAGACTCGTGAGCACACACTTACCAGAGAATGATGTTCCTTCGGGCTGCAAACTGTCAAGGGCTCCGCACGACACAGACCCAGGTGCTTGGGCTGTGCCATGTCTTATAGTTTCCGCTTCTGCAAGCCTGGCAATACCTTGCATATTTTACCCAGACAGTGCATGTTGGCAGTATTAAGCCATGGTGGCGAATAACTCATGGTGTGAAACTGATGGTCCCTCCAGGGTTTAATGATGTATTTCCAATGTATTGAAAATAGGGTCTGATACGTGTGGAGATGGGTGGCAGATAATGTAATTTAGGGGGTGCAACAATATAAGGTCCAGCGCAAATTCGATTTACCACTTAGTATATGGGTGGAGAACCGAATTCCGAAATTCAAGGGTGCTACGGGTGACTTTACGCAGATCCAATGCAAGAAACGTCTTAATACTATTTAAATCAACACAACGACGTACCAATTGGGGCCATTCATCGCAAATTCGATTATTCCATTCAGTACATGGGAGGGGAATCGAATGCCGCACTTCAAGGGCGCTACTGGTGACTTTACGCATATCCAATGAAAGAAACATCTTAATAGTAATTAAATCAACACAACACCGTACCAATCGGAGCCATACATCGCAAATTCCATTATTCCCTTTAGTAAATGGGAGTGGAATCGAATCCCGAACTTCAATGGTGCTACGGGTGACTTAACGCATATCCAATGCAGGAAACGTAATAATACTAATTAAATCAACACAACGCCATACCAATCGATGCCACACATCACAAATTCGAATTTTCCAGTTAGTATATGGGTGGAGAATCGAATCCCGAACTGCAAGGGCGCTACGGGTGACTTTACGCATATCCAAAGCAAGAAACGTCTTAATACTAATTAAATCAACACAACACCGTACCAATTGGGGTCATTCATCGCAAATTCAAATTTTCCTCTTAGTACATATGTAGGGAATCGAATCCCGAATACATGGCTGCTACGGGTGACTTGGCGCATATCCAATGCAAGGAACGTCTTAACACTAATTAAATCAACACAACGCCGTACCAATCGGGGCCATACATTGCAAATTCAATTATTCCATTTATTACATGGGAGGGGAATCAAATCCCGAACATCAAGGGCGCTACGGGTGACTTTTCGCATATCCAATGCAAGAAACTTATTAATACTAATTAAATCAACATATCGCCGTACCAATCAGAGCCATACATCGCAAATTCGATTTTTCCACTTTGTACCGGTGTGAGGTATCGAATACCGAAATTCATTGCATATTTCGCCGTGGTGGCGAAATACTCATGGTGTGAACCTGATGTTCACTCCAGGGTTTAATGATATATTTCTAATGTATTGAAGATAGGGTCTGATACGTTTGGGGATGGGCGGCAGATAATGTAATTTAGGGGGTGCAGCAATATAAGGTCCCTAGATGATCATAGCGATGCAACATACGGGTGACTTGTCGCATATCCAAAGCAAGAAACGTCGTAATACAAATTAAATCAACACAATGCCGTACCAAACGGGGCCATACATCGCAAATTCGATTTTTCCACTTAGTACATGGGTGAAGAACCGAATTCCGAAATTCAAGGGTGCTACGGGTGACTTTACGCAGATCAAAGGCAAGAAACGTCTTAATACTAATTAAATCAACACAACGACGTACCAATTGGGGCCATTCATCGCAAATTCGATTATTCCATTCATTACATGGGAGGGGAATCGAATACCGCACTTCAAGCGCGTTACGGGTGACTTTAAGTATATCCAATGCAAGAGACGTCTCATAACTAATTAAATCAAAACAACACCGTACCAATCGGGGGCATACATCGGAAATTCGATTATTCCATTAAGTACATGGGAGGGGATCGAATCCCGAACTTCAAGCGTGCTACGTGTGACTTTATGCATATACAATGCAATAAACGTCTTAATACTAATTAAATCAACACAACGCCGTACCAATTGGGGCCATACATCGCAAAATTGATTATTCCATTTTGCAGACTACATGGGTGGGGAATCGAATCCCGAACTTCAAGGGTACTACGGGTGATTTTACGTATATCCAACGCAAGAGACGTCTTATAACTAATTAAATCAACACAATGTTGTACCAATCGGGGCCATACTTCGCAAATTCGATTTTTCCACTTATTTTATGTGTGGAGAATCGAATCCCGAACTTCAATGCTGCTACGGGTGACTGTTCGCCAATCCAATGCAAGAAACGCCTTAATAGTAATCAAATCAACATAACCTCGTGCTAATCGGGGCCATACACCGCAAATTCGATTAAGTTTATTCCATTTAGTAAATGGGAGTGGAATCGAATCCTGAACATCAAGGGTGCTACGGGTGACTTTACGCATATCCAATGCATGAAACGTCATAATACTAATTAAATCAACACAACGCCTTACCAATCGGAGCCATACATCGCAAATTCGATTTTTCCACCTAGTATATGGGTGGGGAATCGAATCCCGAACTTCAAGGGCGTTACGGCTGACTTTTCGCATATCCAATGCAAGAAACGTCTTAATATTAATTAAATCAACACAACGCCGTACCAATCGTTGCCATACATCGCAAATTCGATTATTCCATTTATTACATGGGAGGGGAATCGAATCCCGAACATCAAGGGTGCTACGGGTGACTTTTCGCATATCCATAGCAAGAAACGTCATAATACTAAATAAATCAACACAACGCCGTACCAATCGGGACCATACATCGCAAATTCGATTATTCCCATTAGTACATGTTTGGGGAAACGAATCCCGAACAACAAGGGCGCTACGGGTAACTTTTCGCATATCCAATGCTATAAACGCCTTAATAGTAATTAAATCAACATAACGTCGTACCAATCGGGGCCATACATCGCAAATTCGATTATTCCATTTAGTACACGGGAATGGAATCGAATCCCGAACTTCAAGGGTGCTAAGGGTGACTTTTCGCATATCCAATGCAAGAAACGTATTAATACTAATTAAATCAACTCAACGCAATACCAATCAGGGCCAGTCATCGAAAATTCGATTTTTCCGTTTAGTAGGCCTACATGTGTGGGGGAATCGAATCCTGAACTTCAAGGGCGCTACGGGTGACTTTTCGCATATCCAATGCAAGATACGCCATAATAGTAATTAAATCAACATAGCGTCGTACCAATTGGGGCTATATTTCGCAAATTCGATTATTCCATGTAGTACATGGGAGTGAAATCGACTCCCGAACATCAAGGGTGCTACGGGTGACTTTTCGCATATCCAAAGCAAGAAACGTCATAATACTAAATAAATCAACACAACGCCGTACCAATCGGGGCCATACATCGCAAATTCGATTATTCCCATTAGTACATGTTTGGGGAAACGAATCCCGAACATCAAGGGCGCTACGGGTAACTTTTCGCATATCCAATGCAAGAAACTTATTAATAATAATTAAATCAACTCAACGCCATACCAATCGGGGCCATACATCGAAAGTTCAATTTTTCCATTTAGTAAATGTGTGATAATCGATTCCTGAACTTCACAGGTGCTACGGGTGACTTTTCGCATATCCAAGGCAAGAAACGCCTTAATAGTAATTAAATCAACATAACGTCGTACCAATCGGAGCCATACATCGCATATTCGATTATTCCACATTGTACATGTGTGGGGAATCGAATACGAACTTCAGGCGTGCTACGGGTGACTTGACGCATATTCAATGCAAGAAACATCTTAATACTAATGAAATCAACACAACGCCGTACCAATCGGGGCCATATATCGCAAATTCGATTATTCAATTTAGTACATGTGAGGGGAAAAGAATCAAGAAATTCAAGGGTGCTACGGGTGACTTCTCGCATATCCAAAGCAAGAAACGTCATAATCCTAATTAAATCAACATAACGCCGTACCAATCGGGGCCATACTTCGCAAATTCGATTATTCCATTTAGTGCATGTGAGGGGAAACGAATCAAGAACATCAAGCCTGCTACGGGTGACTTTTCACATATCCAAAGCAAGAAACGTCATAATACTAATTAAATGAACACAACTCCGTACCAATCGGGACCATTCATCGCAAATTCGATTTTTCCACTTAGTATATGTGTGGGGAATCGAATCCCGAACTTCAAGGGCGCTACGGGTGACTTTTCTTATATCCAATGCAAGAAACGTCTTAATACTAATTAAATGAACACAACGCCGTACCAATCGTTGCCATACATCGCAAATTCGATTATTCCATTTATTACATGGGAGGGGAATCGAATCCCGAACTTCAAGGGTGCTACGGGTGACATTTCGCATATCCAATGCAAGAAACGTCTTAATTGTAATTAATTCAACATAACGCCGTACCAATTGGAGCCATACATCGCATATTCGATTATTCCACTTTGTACAAGGGAGGGGAATCTAATCCCGAACCATCAAGGGCGCTACGAGTGACTTTTCGCATATCCAATGCAGGAAACTTATTAATACTAATTAAATCAACACAACGCCGTACCATTCTGGGCCATACATCGCAAATTCGCTTATTCCATTAAGTAGACCACATGGGTGGGGAATCGAATCCCGAACTTCAAGGGTGCTATGGGTGACTTACGCATATCCAATGCAAGAAACGTCTTAATACTAATTAAATCAATACAACGCCGTACAAATCGAGGCCATACATCGCAAATTCGGTTATTCCATTTAGTACACGGGAGCGGAATCGAATCCCGAAATTCAATCGTTCTACGGGTGACTTTACGCATATCGAATGCAAGAAACGTCTTAATACTAATTACATCAACATAACGCCGTACCAATCGGGGCCATACATCGCAAATTCGATTATTCCATTTTTTACAAGTGAGAAGAAACGAATCCCGAACTTCAAGGGTGCTACGGGTGACTCTTCGCATATCCAGTGCAAGAAACGTCTTAATAGTAATTAAATCAACACAACGCCGTACCAATTGGAAAAGCACGTCGCATATTCCATTATTCTGCTTTGTACACGGGAGGGGAATAGAATCCCGAACTTCAAGTTTGCTACGGGTGACCTTTCACATATCCAATGCAAGAAACACCTTAATACTAATTAAATCAGCACACGCCGTAACGGGGCCATACATCGCAAATTCGAATTTTCCACTTAGTACATGGGTTTGGAATCGAATCCTGGACCTCAAGGGCACTATGGGTGACTTTTCGCATATCCAATGCTACAAACGCCTTAATACTAATTAAATCAACTCAACGCCATACCAATCGGGGCCATACATGGAAAATTCGATGTTTCCATTTAGTACATGTGTGGGGAATTGATTCCTGAACTTCAAGGGCGCTACGGGTGACTTTTCGCATATCCAATGCAAGAAACGCCTTAATAGTAATTAAATCAACATAACGTCGTACCAATCGGAGCCATACATCGCATAGTCGATTATTCCACATTGTACATGTGTGGGGAATTGAATACGAACTTCTGGCGTACTACGGGTGACTTGACGCATATCCAATGCAAGAAACGTCTTAATACTAATGAAATCAACACAACGCCGTACCAATCGGGGCCATACATCGCAAATTCGATTATTCCATTTAGTACATGTGAGGGGAAACGAATCAAGAACTTCAAGGGTGCTACGGGTGACTTTTCGCATATCCAAAGCAAGAAACTTCGGTTGGTTGGTTGGTTCTTAAGTTTAGGGGCTGCGACAACGCGGTCATGTAGCCCCGTGTACTTTGGGTGTGTGTAGAATCTGTCTGATAACCGGTGTTAATTGTGATGACTGTATTAGTGTGTGTTATCTGTCATTTCAATTTAAGTACTGCAACTTAGAATTTTTCAAATAGTTCCTACTTTTGCCGCCAAGCGCCACCGTCAACGACTACTAGGCTAAGTTCACAACTCAGCTGCTAGACGCCACCGCAGTCGGCTCTTGGCAACGAACTTAGAAACCTAAGAGCGTTGTTTACAATAACCTATGAAATTTAGCTTCACACAGGTGCAATTAGTGGAAGGATCTTTAACATGCCATAAATCTACGACATGGGACCGCCGGCTTTACTTCCCCTCCGAAGGAAGGCATACTGAGGGATTTTTAACGCTCTTAAAAAATCCGACGGCTTCGGCCGGGTTTGAACCCGCTATCTTGGGCATAGAAGCTCAGCATGCTACCGACTACGCCACCGAAGCCGCCCAAGAAACTTCATTATCCTAATTAAATCAACATAACGCCGTACCAATCGGGGCCATACTTCGCAAATTCGATTATTCCATTTAGTACATGTGAGGGGAAACGAATCAAGAACTTCAAGCCTGCTACGGGTGACTTTTTGCATATCCAAAGCAAGAGACGTCGTAATACTAATTAAATCAAAAGTATTTTGATAACTAAGCTAGTTAGTTATTGTGTATGTGAACGTTGCGGCAAATGTTGCGAAAGATATCATGCGATGTACTGTACATATAGACTTGAATCTCTGACGTCCTTCTGTTGTAATGAATAGTTTATTCCTATGTATGTTTCATTTTGTCTGTATCATTCCTTTGGCTATTAGCTGCAATAAATATTTTATTATTGTTTTAAGGGGAAGAACAGCAAGGTCATCTGAATGATAATAAAACTGCAGTGAGAGTTGATGGTAGAACGAGTTCTTGGTTGAAAGTTGTCACAGGAATGAGACAAGGCTGTAATATTTCACCACTACTGTTTATTTTATATATGGACCATATGCCGAGGGGTGGGAAACCAAGTAGAAACCAGGTAAGCAGTCTGGCTTATGCCAATGACCTGGTTGTAATGGCAGACTCATCAGAGGCTCACAAACTAACATGTTGGAATTTTAAGAGACTGCACGGAATGTGGTATGAAAATCAGAAATTAATAAATGAAGCTCATGTGTTAGGAAGAAACACAAGATAGGAAGAACTACATTGGTGCAGGTGGACCATTTTAAGTAGTTAGGCTGTGTATTCTCTCAGGATGGTAGTATGGGAATGAATTCGAATCAAGGCATAGAAAAGCCAATGCAATGATTTCCCAGTTATGATCTACAGTACACTGCAAGAAAGAAGTTAGTGTAGTGACGAAACTCTCCCTCCATCGCTAAGTATTTAGACCGACTACTGTATGGAAGTGAGAACTCGGTAGATTCTGGATATCTAATAATAATAATGTTATTTGTTTTACGTGCCTTTTAACTACCGGTACTCCGGATTCTAGAGACGCTGAGGTTTCAGAATTTTGCTCCAAAGGGGATCTTTAATGTGACAGTAAATCTCCTGACATGACTCCCTCGAATTTGCGCACCCTCAAATGCTTGCTGACTCTATCCTGCAACCATGGGCACAGTAGACGTGAATGCTATCGCTGAGACACGCAGCCAGCCAAATCAGGATATCTGATATATAAGCTAGAGGTAACTGATATATGTGGGTAGCACGAATGATTGTGGGGACAAATATATGGGAGCAATGGCAAGAAGGTACTCGTAAGTAAGAGATAAAGTCTAAGTTAAAGGTTTGTACAAGCTGACTCAGATGGTGGGGTCATGTGAAGAGAATGGAGAGGGTAAGAGAAACAGACCTAGGAGGCAATGGTAGATTCAGTGCTGAATGATTTGAAACCAAGAGGTGTAAAAGCAGGGGAGCCACAATACTAACAACTAATAGGGGATCATGGAGGCAACTTATTCGCAAACAGAGGCTTATAGGCTGTAATGTAATAGGTATTATGTGTGTATATATGATATGTGTAAATTGTAAGTGTTATGTATTAAGTATTAGAGCCTCCGTGGCTTAGGCGGCAGCACGCCGGCCTCTCACCGCTGGGTCCGTGGTTCAAATCCCGGTCACTCCATGTGAGATCTGTGCTGGACAAAACGGAGGCAGACAGGTTTTTCTCCGGGTACTCCGGTTTCCCTGTCTTAATTTCATTCCAGCAACACTCTCCACTATCATTTCATTTCATCTGTCATTCATTTAATCATTGCCCCAGAGAAGTGCGTCAGGCCTCGGCAGCCGGCACAATTCATATCCTCGCCGCTAGATGGGGGCTTCATTCATTCCATTCCTGACCCGGTCGGAGACTGGAAGCAGGCTGTGGATTTTCATTTCATGTATTAAGTATTATGTGTGTATATATGATAGGCTATGTGTAAATTGTAATGTTGGTACTGCTTCTTATGTTATGTTGGCATGTCTTACAAATAAATCAGTTGAGTTACAAATGGACTAGAATAAAGGAGTCATTACACTGGCGACGAGTGGAAAACGGATTTAATATAAAGAACCTTCAGAGTGCAGTGGCTAAAAACGTGAGATAAGTGAAAAGGACAAATAAATAGTGATAATGTGGAAAGTACAGTTAAATGGAGTCAATTAAATACGATGGACCTTGATTTTGAAGGATTTGAAACGGACGATTGCATTGTTGAAAGCCGCGATCAGCTCACGGGAGCACCAGCACTTCAAAACTGATAAAGGAACTTGAGGAGGACATTCAAAATATGGCCCAACCACCGCGCCTTATTGGAAACTTGGACGTTTTCAATCCAAAGGATGAGAAAATAGAAGACTTTTACAGCAGATTCGAGGACTACTGTTTAATGAATAACCATGCGTTGGGTCCGGACGCACCGGCAACTGAACGAAACGATTCTCCCGCGGATGGGTCAAACGCCGTGAGAAAAAAAAATGTTTTTTCTTAATCATTTAAATCGCCAAGTACGGGCAACTCTAAATCGTTTGTGTAGACCTGTGGAACCCAGAAATCTTACCCTTGTGGACCTTCAGAAAAGATTAAAGGAACATTTTAATCCTGCCGGTTTGGCGCTCGCTGAGACAGTGCGGTTTCAACGTATGACACAACTGCCATCTCAGACAGTTGCGGAATTTGTGCTTAAACTTAATGACGCAGCTCAGACGTGTGATTTTGGGAACAATTTGGACTCTCGTCTACGAGATCAGTTCATGTTCGGTCTCACATCAGACAAAACTAGAGATCGTATATACCAAGAGCCAAATCTTACTTATGATAGAGTGGTGGAGGTGGCTAAACAAATGGAGAAGTGGCAAACACAGTCACAACAGATGGCCACAGAACGGGAAGGATATCAGGTCAGTAAAATTCAGCATGGGCCTGTAGGCCTATACAGTGAAAATCGCGGAGGTAGCCGTTTCACCAATAATAGCCTGACGCGAGGACGGACTTGGGGACGAGGCACTATCCCAGGACGCGGAGCTTTTGGTCTACAGTTTCAATCTCCGGCGCCAAACAGAGGAAAGGAAATCCAGGGAAATTCCGAACGAGTACACGCAGTACCTCGAGGTCAACACTTAGGGTGGAGACAACCTAGCAAGGCGTCACAAGGATGCTGGAGATGTGGATCGTCAAAGTGTCACCCAGATAATTGCTGGTCCAAAAGTGTAAATTGTTTTGCGTGTGGAAAAATAGGTCATACGGCTCGTTATCATAGAGAGCAAATTAAATCAGTTCTCAGTGACGAAGGGCAACAAGAGGAGTGTAGTGAACAATGGCGGTATGCTCCGTATTGTAGGGAATCAGCTGAAGCTATTGTTAGCGGCGACGGACGATCGGAACATACATATGATGGGCCCAAACAGGAGCAATGTGAGGAAAGTATTCTGGACTATGACGTGAGTAGTGATTATGATCAATTAGTCATAAACAGGGTAAATAATGAGGATTTAATAGAAGAGTCATGTGAGTGGGAACTATCATTTAATGAGGAGAAAGAAGCAAGGGAAATGAGCAGGCTAGTAGATGAGGACATGTGTGTAGCAGAGGAAGGAATAGGATTTAAACAAAACGACACTGAGGATAGTAATAAAAACAGAAATAATGAGGTAATTCGAGATACTGGGAATTATGTGAACGGAGTGGAGGTAAACCTTGTTACACATAATAATGAACCATTGTTAGTGAAAGCCAATATTGATGGTGTAAAGGTATTAATGGAAATTGATACGGGCTCAGGATACAGTTTAATTCATGTAAAGCAGTTGCAAGAATTGTTTCCACATTTAAGTATTAGTGGATGTGAAGCTAAACTTAAAACAGTAGATGGTAGCCCGATTAAAGTGGAAGGAACGGTAACAGTTAAGGTTAGTGACAATGTAGGAGATAAACATGACCTGAAGTTGGTAGTATGTGACACACCTCAGTTGTTTTTGCCTTTGATTGGTAGGGATTGGTTGGAAGAAATAGTAGTAAATTGGAGGGATGTAGGAGAAAGACTGGGAGAAGTCAAAAAGAAAATAAATGGGAGAGTTAAGGTGATCAAAGAATCAGAGTATTGTCCTGAAATTAAAGCATTAATTGCCAAGTATCCTGAAGTATTTTCAACTGATCGTACTAAGATAAAAAAAAGGGTTTAAAGCAAAATTAATGCTCAAAGACGATGCTGTCCCAGTACGTTGTAAAGCCTATAATATACCGTATTATGCAAGACAAAAAGTGACAAATCAGTTGAGACAGATGATTGATGACGGTAGAATGGTGCCTGTCAAATTTTCAGAATGGGCATCACCATTATTTCCTGTGCTGAAACCGGATGGTAGTTACCGACTATGCGTTGACTATAAGAGAACTGTCAATGTAAATATCAAAATTGATCATTATCCATTGCCAAACGCAGATAATGTATTTGGTATTTTAGCAGGAAATAATATTTATTGTGTGTTAGATCTCAGTGAAGCATATTTGCAGCTAGAATTAGCTGTCGAGTCACAGGAATATCTTACTGTAAGCACACATTTAGGATTCTTGAGACCAACGCGCCTCATGTATGGTGTGGCTCCCGCACCTGTCGCCTTTCAAGAATTCATGGATGTGTTATTGTGTGACATGGAGGGAGTGACATGCTATATTGATGATGTTCTCATTGGGGCAGTAGATTTTAAGTCTTGACTCTGTAAACTGGAGAAAGTGTTAGGACGCTTTTAAGAACACAATGTTAGGGTAAACTTAAAGAAATGTTTGTTCATGAAAGAAAGAGTAGAATATTTAGGACACGTTATTACGAGTCAAGGAATTGAAACTACTCCCAAGAGAGTAAAGCCAATCGTAGAAGCTAGAATTCCCACAAATGTAGAAGAGCTGAGGTCATGGTTGGGCATGATAAATTTTTATAGGAAATTTTTGTCAAATCTTAGCACCTTGCTGCAGCCCTTAAATGAATTATTAAAAAAGACAGTCAAGTGGTCTTGGTCTGATAAGTGTAATACTAGTTTTGAAAATAGTAAACAGCTGTTGATAGGGAGTAGTGCACTCATGCATTTTGATCCTTGTTAACAATTGGTACCGTACTCTGTTGTGATGCGTCACAATATGGACTAAGCTGTGTCCTAGCTCATAGAGTAGATGGAGTTGAGCATCCTATTTATTTTGCTTCGTCAACACTCTCCGAAACACAAAAACAATATTCACAAATAGAAAAAGAAGCATTGGCTATAATGTATGGGTTAACTAAATGCTATATATAAGTATTTAGCAGGGAGAGAGTTTATATTAGTTACAGATAACTTGCCATTAAAATCCATATTGTCACCTGAAAGACCCATGCCAGTAGTAGCAGCTGCCAAATTACAACGTTGTGCTACTACTTTAGCAGCATTCAAATACAAAGCAGAGTATAGGAAAAGTGAAAATATGGGACCCGCAGACATGTTGTCTAGAGTTCCCAGTCAAGAAGAAATTGTAGAAAGTGTAAAAAGTGTAATAACTGAACTGTCAGGGTTACCCATAAATGCGGAAATTGTAGCAGATGTTACTCTTAAGGATCCTGTATTGACAAAGGCTATTGAGTTAACACAGTCGGGTTGGCCACAACAAGTGACAATGCCAGCTCTCAAACCATATTTTGAAATACGCTATAGCCTGTCAGTGTCAGTGTCTTCTGTTTGGAGATTGTGTGGTAATCCCCTTTGAGTTAAGAAGTAAAGTACTGGATACCCTTCATGGTGGACATCCAGGTAGTGTAAGGATGAAAATGAGAGCAAGGAATGTGGTTTACTGGCCAAATTTTGCCAAAGATATTGATGAGTATATTAAACTGTGTGAACCATGTGCTAGAGTAAATTTTCAGGCGATTTCACCAATACAACATGTTTGGCCTTCAACGAACAGTAATTGGACTCGCCTGCACTTAGATTTCTTTTATTTTAATACTGAAGTGTATCTGATATTGCTTGACAGTCATAGTAAATGGCTGGAAATATGGGATGTTGGGGGTACCTCCTCCACAGCTGTAATTGACAGATTGAAAGCAAGCTTTGCCACGTTCGGACTTCCAGCTCAAATAGTGACCGACAATGGTCCCCCCTTTGATTCCTTCAATTTCTTGTCATTTTGTACAGATAATGACATAATAGCTTCTAAAAGCCCACCTTATCATCCTCAGGCGAATGGCCTTGCAGAAAGGGGAGTGCGAACAGCAAAGACTGGTCTTAAGAAAATGCTAATGTCTGAGTCAAAATTGTCAATTAAGCATTAAGTTTATAATTTCCTTTTCCAGTACCGAAATACACCAAGCACAGTAACTAATATCTCTCCAGCAGAAATGATCTTTACCTTTCCGGTACTAACACCTCTCAGCAAGCTGAAACCAGCTGCTAAACAGTCTTATGTGCCAAATGTAATTACATTTCAGATAGGGGAGCAAGTTCGTGTACGTAGGAGAAAGGAAGATATCCCTGAAGTGGGTACAGTGTTAAAAGCCCTTGGGCGAGGTACATACTTGGTAGATTTAAAAGGTAAACAATCCTTATGGCATATAAATCAAATGAATATGTATTATTCTAAGCCAAATACCCAAGTTGGGGAGCAAAGGTCTAATCAAGATGTTTCAAACACAGACAAACTAGTTGTGCCCCATAACCAGACAACCATGTTAGCGAAACAGGCAACTCCACTAGCAATAAACCTAGAAGCTGAAACTATACCTCAACCTAACCCTGAGGTAGCACCTGTATCAGAATCATCCAGTCAGGACATGAAATCAACAATTATCGTTCCCCCTGCTGGAACTCAAGTGCGCAGATCTGAGCGCATCAGTCGACCTCCAGTTAGACTGAATTTAAAGATTTCTAACGAGTAGATATTGTCATTGAAGGGAGGAAAGAGTGTAATGGAATAGGTATTATGTGTGTATATATGATATGTGTAAATTGTAAGTGTTATGTATTAAGTATTATGTGTGTATATATGATATGTGTAAATTGTAATGTTGGTACTGCTTCATATGTTATGTTATGTTGGCACGTCTTACAAATAAATCAGTTGAGTTACAAATGGACTAGAATGAAGGAGTCATTACATAGGCCACACTGGATGCTGAAAGGCAAACCAGTCTCAAATGAAAATTATACATGAATGTCTTGACTTGTTATGTCATTGGCATATTTAAATATATTTATAAAATTATTTTTATTCAGAATATTTTAGTGTTAATCATTACCTTGTGTATATATTTAAATTGTAGTTTTATTGTATTTTTTCCAGAGGGAATCTGTCCCCATTTGCAGTTAAATATAACTTATCACAAATTCTTTGCAAGGTATGTTTCGTATCATTCTCTGGGCTTCTTTGAACTCTTATGGAGAATTGAAGCAGTAAGTTCACATAGGACCCTTGTTAGTAAATATGCTTAGTTTCTACTTTATGAATGCTTATGAGCCATTATTAAATAATTTTCTGTCTTTTATTCGAAATTTAGTTATATTTGCTTCAATCAATCTCAAATGTGTTGGTTGTGGAAAATAGGAAGTGAGTTTGTTGAGGTACCAAAAAAGAATGCATAAAGTCATTATAAAATGAAATATTTATTAACACACATGTATATATTTGCATATACACTCTCCTTACAATATACAAACAGTAAAAATGTAGGGTATTTTGAGGTCAGGAACATGATATAATATTCAAGACTGCGTAAGAGAGGGGATATCAACTGCAATTAGTATGAAATACAGTCTAGCTTTCAACTTGAAAAGGCACAGCAATCTGTGGGGGGAAAATAGTTGTGATCACTCAAAATACATTATATTTCCATTAGATTCTGATATACAATGGTAAGAAGGCAAGGATACATTAATTGGGGGTATAATATACAAAATTTGTAATATAGATTACATGCAGAAGCACTAACTTTCAATATGTAGTGATGAGAGAAGTAAGGCTATTACATTCAAGAGGCCGTAGGCTGATAGCTTTTGTGCCTATCAAGTCAAGAGACCATGCACATAGGTGAATATCATGGCAATGATGCAGCTCAGATTTGAGTCTTCTTGAATTATCAAAATAAATTGTATCCAATTGTATCTACGGTATATAGAAAACATCTCCTAAATTAGAACTTATGACACACTGGGTTGTTGACTGAAAGACGCCTACATGGTGGCCACTCAAATCGGTCAACGATTTTCCAGGAGTTTTCCAGGAATTTTCCAGGAGTAATTCTCATTTTTCCAGACTTAAAAAAAAGCGCAAGTCCTGGAGGGGGGGGGGGCTTTATCTGTTCCCTACTTCAAGACCAAAGTAAAGCAGTTGTGTTTGGTCTACTTACACAGATGTTGACAAAAATTAGTGGTGATTGAGTTATTGATACGCAAGCCTACATACAAATGATTTCATTGTCGTTTTAAAAAAGGCCTTAGTGACTCAAATATCTGCTTTTATAAAAAGAGAAAAGAATGCCGCCTGCAATTTTATTGCGGTCAAGTTGTCTATACTCAATATGTTTTACAAAAATACTATCGCGTGTTCTCCCACACAGAAACAGGTAGCCTGAAGAAATTTCTTTCGTTAACGATAGAGTGCTCATCCAAAACGGCAGCGGGAGTAATATTTAAGATAAAACACGGCGCGTAAATTTCTGGTTAAAAATAAACAGGGTTTGCAGAGTGACCGCTAGATGGCCCTTGTTACCCCATCCGCGATATCATGACGTCCAGGACTAAGAGCGGACTGGGAATTTTAGCAGTGGATGGAAAGATTTTTATAATTAATTATCAGTGGCTATTTTCCAGGATTTTTTTTGGTCATTTTCCAGGAGTTTTCCAGACCTATTAAAAATCCAGGAGTTTTCCAGGATTTCCAGGTTTTCCAGGAGTAGTGGCCACCATGCGCCTATTAAATACATTGGTTGAAACAGAAACTATTTATCATCTTAGATTTTGTAGTTTTAAAAACTATCTGATTACTTAGTAGTTGTCCTTGAACTATTTAACTCTTAACTTATCTTCACGGTAATAACAAATCACCTCTTGAACCATAGCTGAGAAAAATAAACAGCAAAAGCAGTAACATTTACCATGATAGTTAATGTAATATATTTCTGTATTGACTCATAGATTCCTCTTAAAAATAATGTGTCTATCAATACAATTCATGAAACATCTATTGAATTGAATTACTGTAGGGTTTCAACCCTTCAATGGTGTCTTCTTCAGCTTATATCTAAGGCAAAATATATTCTAATTAAAAGTGGGAGTAAATGTAACTAAACCGTAAATAAACAAACAAAACAAAAACATTAAATTTAAAAATGAATTGAAACAATATAATTTTGAATTGAGTTAAAGATATCAAAAACTAATGAATATTGTCAAAAATATGTGTAGTCAGATATCAAAATGAAAATTTCTTGAATTATTGTCAAAATAAAGTGTGTCCAATTATCTATATGGAAAACATCTTCCGAGTTAGAACTTGTGACTTAACTGAAAGACGCCCATTACATACGTTGGTTGTAGTAGAAACTATTTATCATCTTAAAAACCGTAGTAATTTTATTTAAATCTCATAGGCACATGTTGATATTATTATGTAGTCTATACCGTACACTTTGAGGTTAATTCCTGTCATTCTTGATAGGCTGTATCTGGTAAACGTATGTGTATTTTTGAATTGGATTCCCTCTCCCTCACAAAGTTGGTGTTTGTGTGTGTGTATAATACACAAATCTTTGTCTTCATACCAATTACAAGCAGCAAGTTGTTTCCCCTCCTCTTACTAATGTTACTTAAAGCTCAATTTAAATAATTCTGACACTGGCCCATCTGTTATTACTTTACCTACAATCCACTTAGCTGCAAATGTCAACTCCACATTATTTGTTCATTAAGATACATTTTAACAATCAGAGGCTTGAATGCATAATAAGTGAGTCAATAATAAGAGTGCCATGCAAACTGGTGAAAGAAATTCAATACAAAGAGAGTATCCAGGCAACTGAGGGAAGTGTGATGCTCATAAATTATACACTGACCGGCACGAAAAACGCAACACACAATAAATGATCTATTTAATCAAAGTGAAGCACTTCAAACTATTTTCTTTTTAGACGGGGTGTTATGGGCGTTGCTTTGCGAGCAAACAATGAAGTGTCGATAGTTGAATGCACTAGCCTCAATTGATTTTTCCCGTGCAACCTGGAAGACACATCACTGGATGTGAGCCAATAATGTGTTCCCACTCTCATAGCGCTTCTTGTTGTATTTTGAATTGATCCCTTTTCAATCACACGTGTTTGTAAGAGCTTTCTGTGATCATCGTAATCAGCTTTCTGGAGCAAACATGCCGTTAAGCCCTGAACAAGCTGCAAAAGCTGTTGCTTTGTTGGAAGATGGTCGCAGCATGCATTACGTTGCAGAAGTGTTGAGGACTACTCCTTCCACAATTTCCAGAACCGTACGAAGGTACAGAGAAACTGGGGGCTTTGCAAGGAGACCAGGAACAGGCCCAAGAAGAGCAACATCGGAGAGAGATGACTGCTTCTTACAACATCAAGTTCTCCGCGACCGTCACACCACCACCATTCAAGCACGAAATCGACTCCACCAAGTTCAAGGGGTCGATGTTAGAGTGAGAACCATCCAAAGAAGATTGGAAGAAGCCAATCTTCAATCCAGATGACCAGCTACAAGCCCAGAACTCACCAGAGAACATCGCACAGCTCGACTACGTTTCGCAAGGGAACATCATGGCTGGGCAGTACAACAATGGAAACAAGTGCTGTTCACCGATGAGTCTCGCGATTTGGCCTCCGATCATCTGACGGAAGAGAGAGGATCTGGAGAAGGCCAGGGGAAAGATACTCCCCTTGCACATTCTCATCCAGGATGCCTTTCCAAGGTGGTTCTGTGATCGTGTGGGCAGGAATCAATATGGCTGCAAGGACGGAATTGTTCTTCGTGGAGCATGGGAGCCTTACCGCACATCGGTATGTGGAGGATATCCTTCTGGAGCATGTTGTGCCTTTCGCTCCATTTATTGGTGATGATTTCAAACTAATGCAAGACAATGCATGCCCACATGTTGCGAGTGTTGAGCGACAGTTCTTGGATTAAGCAGGAATTCATGCTATGGCTTGTCCTGCTCAAAGCCCTGATTTGAATCTTCTAGAGCACGTTTAGGACCGGCTGGTGAGAAGAGCCCACCAGCGGTATCCAGAGACCTTACAGGACCTACCGAATGCCCTCCTGGAAGAATGGGAGATGATTCCTCCACACAACATTATAGCATTAATCAGGAACATGCCTGAAAGGTTGAATGCCGTCATTGGTGCAGGAGGTGGCAATACACGTTTTTGAATATGCGAACAGAGGTCTCCGAGATCGTATCCGAGGTCTGTGAAGTAAAGTGTGAAGTGTATAAAATCAAAACAGAAGTGCACTACCTTTATGAGCTTACTCTAAATTTCCCGCTCATATTGTGCTCTTTCCTTGAAGCGTGCATCTCGGGCAAAATTTGTTAAATTTGTTTATAATCATCTCTTTTTTTTCATTGTTAGACACCTACATGGGACCATACTACAATATTTCATTATCATATAGTACATTAGTGTCATAAATCAGTTTTTGTAAGAAATTGAAGTGTTGCGTTTTTCGTGCCAGTCAGTGTAGTATTAAGTTTGTATACATGCTCACTGAATAAAACCACTTAACACTATGACTCGAATAAAGTGGGGAAACCCATATAAGCGACAGCATTTGGAACTGAGTTGACAGCAGCTGCCAGTTGTCAGACGAAACTCTTCAATGAATCACTCTCTAAGGAGAACACAAATGTTTTACAGGAAAACACACATTCAGTAAGAAAAGCACACAACAATACAGTTGCAGCAGAATTCATAATAAAATTGTGACCTTGAATACTTGATCAAGGGAATACTACAATATCCTCGCAGTTTTACACCAAGTACAATCAAAGAAATCCGCACAGCTTTCTAATTCCATTTTCCTTCCAGGAACACATGCAGATAGCGACACTTGTCTTGAAATAATATGGCACCAAGAATTGTTAGGTGAATTTCCAACATCTTCCATGCCAGACTTCTTTTGATGTCATTCGGTTCTCAACATTTGTATATAATGTGAACCATCAGAAGAGTTTCCTTACAAGTAATTAACAATGATACATCACTTAAGGATTTCAGTCAGCAAATTCCGTAAGGCCACAGGGTCTTTTGAATTCTTGACCAGCTTCATGTAACCATTTGTTTGACACTGAAATTAAAAGCACAATATTAGTAGAGAGAAACAAAAATAAACATTTCTTAATTACAATACGATCATGGTGTTTGAAGCCATTTTCAGTGTTGCCTTGGTAAACGAAAGTTTGATGCTTTTCAATCGGTCAACACGATTGTACCCAAATGAGGTGGGTTATTCCCTAATCCTGAAAGGTTGGTTGGTTCCTCAGTTTAGGGGCTGCGACAACGCGGTCATGTATCTCCGTGTACTTTGGGTGTGTGTAGAATCTGTCTGATAACCGGTGTTAATTGTGATGGCTGTATTAGTGTGTGTATCTGTTTTTTAATTTAAGTACAAACTGCAACTTAGAATTTTTCAAATAGTTCCTACTTTTGCCGCCAAGCGCCACCGTCAATGACTACTAGGCCTAGTTCAGAACTTAGCTACTAGACGCCACCGCATTCGGCTCTTGGCAACGAACATGGAAACCTAAGAGCGTTGTTTACATTCTTAACCTATCCAATTTAGCTTCACACAGGTGTAATTAGTGGAAGGCTCTTTAACATGCCATAAATCTATGACATGGGACTGCCGGCTTTACTTCCCCTCCGAAGGAAGGCATACTGAGGGATTTTTAACGCTCTTAAAAAATCCGACGGCTTTGGCCGGGTTTGAATCCTGAAAGGAAATTACATCATCATCATTCTACAGTTCCAATTTCCCGGGTACTGTTTATGAGCCTCTTCCACTTCAACCTGTCCATATACAACTTGTCATGGAGAACATCATCCACTGTCCATCCTCTGGTCACTAGATCAATCTTGATCATGTCCATCCATCTGGTTCTAGGTCTTCCTACAAGTCTTTTTCCATCCACCTGTCTTTCCAAATTTATTCTGGCTGATCTTGTAGCCTCCATCCGCATCATATGCCCGTACCACTGTAGTCTAGATGTGCTGACTTGGTCTAATAGGGATGTCTTTATTCCAGCTTGTAGCTTGCCACGGTGGGTGAGTGGATAGCGTGTCAGTCTACTAACCCCAAGATTGCAGGTTCGCTCCTGGCCGTGGTAAGTAATTTTTGAAAGGCGGCAAAAATACGACACGCATGTCATACTATGTTGGCATGTCAAAGAACCCATTTGAATTCAGTAGGTCGTGTTCATAATGGCAAAATTAATCTCGGGAGTTTTCGCCAACACAAAGTTCCTCATTTCTCTACTAGAAAGCGCTATAGTGTTCAAGGAGCATATATATCTAACCTCCTTGACTTTCATATTGATTCAAGGAACAACGAAATTCAACATGCATGCTACCCTCTGGGTGTCAAATTACAAAGCTTGCACCCGGCACCCGAGGCCATACGATATTATTATTATTATTATTATTATTATTCCAGCTTGTTTCCTCACCTCCTCGTTCTTTAAGAAAATTTAAAGAAAATTACATGAGATTAATAAATTAATTAATAAAAATAATTTAATCTCATGTGATTTTTTTTCAGGATTAGGGAATAACCCACCTCATTTGTGTACAATCGTGTTGACTGACTAAAAAGTATCAAACTTTCGTTTACGATATGATCACAATAATTACACAATAAGGTGGTATTGCTGAAATTGTTGTTTTAAGGGGAAACATTCTGCATATTGAGGATTCTGCATTTTAATGCGGAGTAGTTGGAAGGAACCACTTGCTCTATTTTCCTTTGCCTCAGTAGGAAACACATCTTTTGTTGCTGTCACCCCAGAAATGTATTCGATTCCCAACTCTGCCAAAAAATGTAATTCTGGTCTGAGGGCTGAAACGGGATACACTCAGCCCCATGAAACAAAACTGAGAAGTGGTGGGTTTGATTCCCACTTCAGCCACCCTAGAAGTTGTTTTACATGATTTCCCCACTTCTACTCCAAGCAAATACTGGGATGGTTCCTAACTTAAGGCCACAGCTGCCTCCTTCCCAAACCTCACCTGAATTACAAATACACACACTACTAAAGGCACCACAATTCAACAGGTTATCAGACAATTTCTACACAGACCCAAGTACACGGGGCTCCATGACCACGATGTCGCAAAGCCCCTAAATGAAACAACAACATCTTTTGTTTGTATTATGCAGTTGTACTTGCCAAGAGATTTCTTAGATGGCAGAAATTACTCTTTCAACTTATGGGAAATACACTCAGGGTATTACTGTACTGTATGTTTTATTTTCTGTCAATGAGATATGCAAGATTAAACTACTGCACAACACATGTTTTCCATATCAGAATAACTGTTTCCTGAAGGAACTAGCCCAATGGTAAACTGGGACGAAACGCTGGCAATACTGAATTGAGCTAACCGGATGAATTTGCCAAAATATTTGAAATTTAAAAACATGTTTGCCATACGGCTACTTTTTCAGAAAACAAACAAGTCTAGGCGTTAACCAGGCAGACATAGTTTCACTTCACAATGTCAAGTGTGACTGGAATGAGTCCTTTGGATTGAGTTGCGGGATTGTTCTATAGTAGAAATGAAAAAGGTCCAGAACCATTATTACAGACCAATATAGAGTAGGCCAATTCATAGCTCAGTGAATGCTGATGAGGATTTCAAACATTCCGACCAAGAAACTTGCTAGAAAATGTCACCAAAATTTGTACTAGACTAAAGGATATATACTACTAGGTTAAAAATGTTTCCGGAATGTTACTACGATATGTATGTAACTTATTTACATATATCAAAGGATATTATAGTTTACCGACAGTAGTGGCTACGCTGGCTAAAGCGTAGCATTAGGTCAGGGGGCCAAGCTCTCTGCTGACTCGGTAGACGCATGGGTTCGAGCCCCACCGTCGGCCGTCCTTGAAATGGTTTTCCGTGGTTTCCCATTTTCAACACCAGGCAAATGCTGGGACGGTACCTTCTGACAGGCCACGGCCGCTTCCTTCCACATCCTTGCCCAGTTTCATTCACCATCATTCATTTCATCTCTCATTAACTCCTCTCATGTGGTTGGCGTCAGGAAGGGCATCCGGCCGTAAAAACCATCGCCACAAAGACTTCCATCGCATCTCATCCCCGACCCCATTGGAAAACAGGAATAATAAGGGGTAAACATACAAAGGATATTATAGTTTACACTGTTGGCAACATCATGACGTCTTTTACGTAAAGTTTCCGTAGTTATAGCGATTGTTGTTTTGGTTGTGTAGCTGCTTTTTCTCCTGTGTGCATGTCAGTTTGTCACATTCATAATGATGGCTACAGAACAATGCTCCAACATCACGTTTTGTGTTTTGTTACACAAATCTCTAGCAGAGACTTTACGATTGCTGGATGAAGCATATGGCGAAAGAGCAATGAAAAAAACGTAGGTGTATTTGTGGCATAAACTATTTTCTGGTGGCTGCGCTAGTGTCCAAGATGATCCACGCAATGGGCGACCATCAACTTCAACAAATGAACCAATCATTCAGTGTGTGCGTTATGTTGTGGCAAATGGCCGACAAAAAAATGTAGGAGAGATAGCAGCAGAGGTCGGAATTTAAGTTGGAAGTGTTCACAAAATTCTTGACGAACATCTGAACATGCTTCACGTTTCTCGGAAGTTGGTTCCAAAAATGTTATTGCCTGAACACAAAATAACAAGAATGACTCTTGCTGGGGATCTGATCATTATTGCTGATAAAGATGGTGATTTCTTGAACAAAATTATTGCTGGTGATGGAACTTGGGAACTATATTTACGATCCGGTGCCTAAACGGCAGTCATGTGAGTGGAAATCAAAATCATCTCCTTGGAAACAAAAATTTCCTAAGGATACTTGCGAAGGCAAAGTTATGTTGGAAGTTTTCATTGACTCTCAAGGTCTAAAGGTCCACAATGAGTTTATTACAATCGGTCTTACTGTAATAAAAGAACTGTATGTTGAAATCCTTTGTTGCCTCAGGGATGCATTGAGAAGGAAACATCCAGAAAAATGGTCACAAAACAACTGGTTCCTTTTGCATAACAATGCACCTGCACATCGTGCACTCATCGTAAAAACTTTCTTGCTAGGCACAACATAACTGCTCTAGAGAACCCGCCATACTCAACTGATCTTTCGCCCACCTGATTAATTTCTGTTTCCGCGTCTGAAAAGTCATCTGAAAGGACAGAGATTCATGAATGCTGATGAAGTCACTACCAACGCGACAAGAGCACTACGACTGGTGTCACAAAATGGCTTCCAGGCCTGCTTCCGGGAACTTAACACACGTTGGCAAAAGTGTGTTGTTGCGGAAGTGAACTATTTTGAAGGAGATGCTGTGCTATGGTGTTTATGTTATGTGGTTTCTATATTATTACCAAATTCCAGGAACTTTAAGAACCTATGTAGTATGCAGATCATGAACAAGTTCAACCAGCAACTACAAGATGGTGCTTGCGCTGGTCTTTGAAAGCAATGCATACTGAAGAAAGAAGCATAAATAAAGCAAGATAAATGTGGGTGAATCAGTCGATGGCCAGGAACTGTTGAAGAAGGAAGTACATCAACAGAGGAGTTCCAATACCATATAAATTTGTTTACAAAGCAGTATAATGTTTGGTTCATGAACAGTTTCTCGTTCATTTGTGCTATGCAGATTAAATATATGAACAATTACCACTAACAAACTTCTTATATTAATGAGAACCACATGTTGCGGAATAGTAACGACAGTAATAACACTGACAAGTTACTAATGTTCGAATGACAAGCGAAACATTTCATTGACCTAATTAGTACTACGTGTTGAATTTGCAAGAGTAGGCTATCATTTATATATGATAGATAAATAAATAAATATCATTCTTCTGTTGGTCAAAAGATAGTCAAGAGCCCAATGAGATGTTATATAATACAATAAATTAATTCTGATATGAAATGAATCGTATTGAAAATGTTTCTGTGTTGATGCGAAATATCAAATTTCTACCTTAAGTAAGGATAAAAAACAAAATAGATCCACCTATATCAATCCTTTATTATAAAAAATAGATCTTATAGAACATATTTTGGCCAACATTGTGGCCTTTTTCAGCCAATAAGGTAGAATATTGATGAAAAACCTATGAGGTTGTAAAAACTAGGAATAAACTTGATGTTGATTGTGTTAGCGGTTAAAAATAATAATAATAATAATAATAATAATAAAAATTCTTCTAATATAAATTTAAAAGACTCCTTTCAACTTAAATGAACTGTTGTAAATTATGAACTATATCAAACCTTATAAACTATGTTCTTTCCGAGATGTTAATGTATTATGATAAACTGATAAGGTACATTGTGCGTATGCATTAAAAAAGAAATCTCACTAAAATACTTGTGAGAAAACTTGTCATCAATATCTCCTTGATAACTTATAAACATTATAAGAAATAACAGGTATTGGCTCTGACTATAATGCACCTTCAATTCTAATATGCACCCTAATTTTAAAATATAATTTGACCAAAACATTCAAGTAAATATAGTGTGAATTCCACCACCTGATAAAACAACCTTTTCCCAACAAAATAATTGAGCCTTACCCCATTTAGATCCCGTGAGCACAGGACAAGCTGCATGTCTTGTTAACATGTCTCCTTCTCCATTTCTATAGAGGTTATGCCAGAAAGCAGCACTCCCCTTTGTTGGCCAAAGTGCTACCTTGAGTGATGGAAACACTGTGGCACCTCCTTGTGGAACATCACTCATCTGAAAAGAAAGATTACTCTGTATTTCACTCGGCTAAAGAAGACTGCCACAAGGACAAAGTACCTAGGTATAAAACCAACAGTGGAGGCAATAGGGTTAAATGGATTTCAAGCCACACTCGATACTAAACGTACAACTCACAAACCAAGCAACAATTGATGTCATAGAGCTCAATTAAAAAGAAAATGCAGGTTCAAATCCTGGTGCGGTCAGCTGGCATTTGATGGTGCACAAATGCGAGGGAACAATGTCAGTAAATTTACTGGCACATTAAGATCCCCTTCGGGCCAAAATTACAACACCCTGGCATCTCTAAAAGCCACAATAGTTAAAAAGGATGTAAATCCAATGACATTATTCTTCTTCCCTGCCAATGGGCCTCTTAGGACCACGCGGAATCAACATTTATTGGCCTTGATGTTCCCCCAAGAACTCTTCATGCGCAACGACTGAGCGAGTTTCCGTTGCTGCGACCAGACATGACTGGTGAGTCTTCTCTTTTCTTCCTCTCGATCCTTGAGATTAGAAAAGCCTAATTCAGCCAAGTCTTTTTTCTGCCTGTTTATGCCAATTGGACCTTGTTGCCTTTTCTGTAAGAACGTATAGATTTTGTGTTAATCTAGTTAGGTCCATTCTTTCCAAATGTCCCATGAATCGGATCCTTCTCATACTGATTGTGTCTATAATTTTAGCAATTTCCAAATAGACATTATTCTTATATAAAAAGAAAACAAATTTTGAAAGAAAGTATAGGTAGGAAAATAGACACGACTTTACAAATAATAGACAATTTTAAGTATTTGATTGGATCTGATATTCAGGGCTACACATCATTCACAAAATACTGACATGGAAAGGGAGAAACATTTCAGGGAAATTATAATATCTGCTCAATATTTACATTTGATTCAGTTTTATGAATCATCAGGGCATTGCCAGGCAATCCCTAGATTTAGCCAACCATGCAAAAGACAAGCTTTATTACGAATGAAAACAAAGGACAGCACTGAATGGCTATTATTTTGGCAGCAAATTACACAAGTCTGCGATAGAAAAGTTGTCCTGAATGTAATCAGTAATTTTTAACATTTTAGGCACTTATTATGGGAGAAATGAGTTACGGAATCCATGTACAGTTTAGTCAAAATCCACACATCAAGTTTTGGCCATTTAAGGTTTTTCAAAGTCGAGTAATACTAAATATTTCAGTACTGAACTATCAATTATTACAAATTGTGCTTAGAAGTACTTAAAAGAAAATAATGTGCGATTTCTTAAAGTCATCACAATGTGGTTGTTCTTACATTGAGCATAGAACACACAATTGTAGTTAAACTAGTAAGGTCTTGTTAATCCTGGGCTGTTTTCCTGTCGGAGCCTGTCAGTCTGTTCTTGGGGCTTCCACAGGATTCAGCAGAGGTTTTAGGATCGAAATTAAAGAAAGAAAATATTCTGGCTTACGACACACCATTTTCTTGGTATCGGAGTACAAAAAATGAGTTCGAGTCTGCTTTCCTCAAGAAGATGACCTTATTTTATGCATCTACTATGATTCTTCAAAACGAAGCCTGAAAGCAGTATTTCTACACAATGGCAACAAGAATGCTTTGGTGCATGTCACACATTTGGTTCATTTAAAAGTATGTCATGAAAATCTTGAACTAGTCTTCTACAAACTTCACTATTCAGACCAGGGATTTAAAGGTGATTTCAATGCTGTTTGGTCAACGGGAAGGTTACACAAAGTTATTGCACTTCCTCAGTGAATGAGATAGTCATGACAGGAAATGGCACTATATTAAGATAGAATGGTCATTAAGAAAGGCGGCTTCGGTGGTGTAGTTGGTAGCATGCTGAGCTTCTATGCCCAAGAGGGCGGATTCAAATCCGACGTTCAAATCTGGCCGAAGTCGTCGGATATTTTAAGAGCGTTAAAAATCCCTCAGTATGCCTTGCTTTGGAGGGGAAGTAAAGCCGGCGGTCCCATGTCATAGATTTATGGTATGGTAAAAAACCTTCCACTAATTACACCTGTGTGAAGCTAAATTGTATAGGTTAAGAATGTAAACAACGTTCTTAGGTTCCTATGTTAGTTGCCAAGAGCCGACTGCGGTGGCGTCTGGTAGCTAAGTTCTGAACTAGTAGTCGTTGATGGTGGCGTTTGGCAGCAAAAGTAGGAACTATTTGAAAAATTCAAAAGTCTGCTGTCCTTACATGAATTAAAAACAGGTAACACACACTAATACAGTCATCCCAATTAACACCGGTTATCAGACAGATTCTACACACACCCAAAGTACACGGGGCTGCATGACCGCGTTGTCGCAGCCCCTAAACTTAAGAACCAACCATCATTAAGAAAATCCCTGCACACTGGAGTAAAAATCATTCAGAGAGAGTTAGTTACTGCCCCCAGAGAGAGTTTTGTGAATCCAAACAAAGTGATTCTTCTACCACTTCATATCAAAGAAGGAGAATGTTTTAGATGTCTTCCTGAGCAGATTCTGGGTTTATCTGATGATGATCATCATAATTGTTGTTTTAAGGGGCCTAACATCTCGGTTATCGGCCCCTAATGGTCTGGATGATAGCGAAAATGACAATGAAATGGAAACCATAAGGAAAATTAAGCTGGATTGAAAAGGCTTACAAAATGGAACTCAGATTGAAATGACTCACAAAATGTAGAGTGGAAATACTTACAAAAAGTACCAGTAATTTAGAAGGAAAATACTCACAAAACGATTTTAGATTAAAAAATACACACAAAATGTAGTTTAGGTTCAAAATAGTTACAAAATGCAATTGAAATTCAAAATACTTACAAAATGCAATTGAAATTGAAAATACGTAAAAAATGTAATTTAGATTAAAAATACTCTCAATATGTGGAAATCCGCGATTCAAACTACTGCACTTACAAAATGCAATTTAGATTGAAAATACTTACAAAATGGAGTTTAGATTGAAAATACTTAGAAAATGCAATGTAGATTGAAAATACAAATGTGGTTGAGATTCAAAAGACAAAATGTAATTTAGAGTCAGGGCGGGAATCTTAAAGGGAGAAGGAACTATAATGAAAAGAAAGAGAAGGCTGATCCCTAGAAGAATTAAGTTATCAGAAAAAATGAGAGAAGGGCTAATTAAGGCGGGAAAGGAAGAGACTTCCTAGGCCTCGGATACCCTAATACTGTCGGGGTCGGAAGAGAACAAGAGCTGACCAAGAGAGGTCGACAGGTTAAGGCTGCTTGAGCTTTTAGCTCTCCCAGTAAAGACGCCCAGGTACACTTCAAAAAAGGGAGGTAGCGCACAGATCGCTACTCCTGTGGGGGTCTGGGCATAGACACCAAGAGCCGCTGATGAGCCAGCTTGGTGTTCCTAGGCGAAACCCCACACAAGGCACGGCATAAACCTAGAAACATTGCTGAGTTTTTGTTCACTGGCTGTGAAAGCCAATATACCGGTACCTTCTTTTTGAAAGCCTTATAGGGAGGTTAAGGCTGCTTGAGCTTTAAGTTCTCGCAGTAAAGACGTGCAGGTGCGCTTCAAAAAACTGAGGTAGCGCGCAGTTTGCTACTCCTATGAGGGTCCGGGCACGGAGACCAAGAGCCCACTGATGAGCCAGTTTGGTGTTCCTAGGTGAAATCCCACACAAGACATGGCATAAACCTAGATAAATTGCCAAGTTTTAATGATACATTGTTTACCTAGGAAGCATCATTCAGAAAGATGGAGTGACTGATGAGGATATAAAGAGCGAATATGAAAAGCCAATGGAACTTTTGTGCAGTTATATTCTGTTTGGTGTAACAAAAGCATTTCAAGAAGTACACCACTTTGTTCAATACCAATGTGAAGGCTGTTCTTTTGTATAGTTGTGAAACATGGAGAGCCACTAAGCACATAGCAAACTGACTCCAGGTCTTCATTATATGGTGTTTAAGACAAATCTTAAATACAAGGTTGCCATGCATGATATCCAATGAAGACTTGTGGAAGGCAACAAACCAACATTCAATCAATGAGCAGATCAAGGAGTTAAGAAAGAAGGTCCTGGCACACATTAAGGAAGCCACAAGGAGCTGTTGAAAGATTGATACCCGCAAGGTTCGCTCAAGATAGACTTGGAGAAGAACTGTTGAGGAAGAAGGAAAACTTGGAATGCAGTAAAGGCCTATATAGATGGAGAGTGTTTACTGCAGCGCTAGGCACCACGAAATGCAACAGGAATTAGTCAAGTCGTGACAAACACATGAAAATGAAACTTGTCTAATACAAAATCTTGATTATTTTGATATTATTTGTCAGTTCCTACAACGTGAATTAACCAACTTCGACTGTATGAAATTGAAAATAGGTAGTTTAGTTTGCTGCAGTATCTTATTGTTTTTAGCCTATTTTCATTTATGAAAAAAAAAAAATAGGATTATGAGATCACCTTTTGTCCATGTCTGTGTGTAAAATCTAAACGGCTGGAGTGATTTCAATGACACTCGGAAGGACATAGTACTATTCTGTCTGACCCCGACCGTGCCCTTCAAATTTTATTACGTCACACGAATCCAACATGGCGGCTTTGCGAATTATCTCATCGGCATTCTATATTTCTGAAACTATTACCTATATCACTCTGAAATTTTGTACGGTGATAAAGGGCACTATTAGAAGTTCATCCATGTGACATTCAGAAACCTGTTAAGTACAAAAAAATATGGCGGCCAAGCGAAGTTGAAACTTTTAAATATACTTTTCTCGCATTTAACCATCCGAGTGCAGTGGAACAAGGTACCCATACAGCAAATGTTTATACAACTTGTAATGCACTGACATCTAATTTAGTTCAATTGTTTACATAACCTCAAGATGGCGGCTGTGCGAAATTTTTAGTTTGTATTTCTTGTGTCCTAATCATGCGATCGTAGTCAATGATTGGAAAATGAACCTACGTAATAATCGTCATCAAATAATACATAACATTATGGCCTACATATATAAAAATCCAACATGGTGACCATCCGAAATAGTTCGACGGTTCTCAATATCTACGAATCTATTACAGCAATCAAACAGAAATTTTGTATGTTAATAGAGGCAATTAAAATAGGATATATGAAAATAGGCTATTTAGTTCTTCACTTAACTACTTGTTTATTCTACAACATAAGTGAAACCTTCCAAAGCATTGAGCATGAGATAATGAGGTACCATAATTTTATTTCATTTTCACTGGGAGTTGGTCTGTAGGGGAATTAAGTGGACATTAAAAGTCTGAGTTTATATTTGTCTTAGGTTTATGATTATGAGGAAGGGACTAAGAGCCAAAGGTACAGGCCAAATATTCCTTTAGGTCTTCATGTTCAATACCTGCAAATTAAGAGACCAAGATAACAGTTAAGCTATTGTAAGATTCATTACACATATCTTCTTGATTGGTTGAGTCACAGAAAGCCTCAATGCCTTTTGCGACGCTCTTGATTAGGCTGGAGCTCAAAAATCACTAAGGTAAGACAAAGATCAAGAAAGGAGTTGTTCTAGACGCACAGATTCATCAACTTCGACAACTGACATTTTGAATACCTTTTAAGTGATTTTGAGAAAGAGGCATGGAGGAGCCAATTACAATTTCTTGGGAAACAAACAATTGAATCAGAAGGGCTTTGTTACAGATCTCCTGTAATCTTACCACAAAATGGAGTACATTATGTCTCTTGAAATACACTTTTAAAGGTACGTCCACACCAAGATGTTTTCGTTAACTTTGTTAATGAACACTGTTCATGAACAATGTTCATGAACATTTTTGACTGTTCATAAACAAAATTGCGTGTTCATTAACTTTTCGAGCATGTTCATGAACAAAATCTCTTTAACTTTTGTGAATGAAACTTTTCATTATCATTTCGTGTTTTCGTTAACATTTTGGTTCGCGCATGCGCAAAGACGCAATTGAGGTTGTAAATTCGTAGCGCGGAATACGATGCTCTTTTACTTCTCTAAAAATCGACTATCGAATCGCAAGCGACTCGTATATTGCGCGGAATTATGAAATACCAGGAAGCACATGAGAATATCAATTAACTTAATTCTAAACGCCTTTCCAATATTTTTCTTTTCCACACCTTGCGTCTGCGCTTTTCTTTAATTTTGTACTCACTAAAATAACTTCTTCCTGACCCTATCCATTATAACCTCACAAACAGTTTATTTAATGTTGAAGATGTTTGTTAACAAAAGTTTATTTGGTGTGGACATAATGTTGAAGAAGTTTGTTAACAAATGTTTAGTAAACATGTTGAGAAATGTTTTCATTAACATTGTTCATTAACATTGTTCATGAACATTGTTCATTAACTTTGGTGTGGACTAGCCTTTTTAACACTCTCATTTGATTTTTTATTTTCTCTCTGAAATTTGTGTTGGCTAGTGATGAACATGGTGATCATCACTAGCAACAACTAATCTTGTTAATGAAAACACATTACTAAGCAAAGTGCAATGCTAGAATGCCTGACGACTACTGCTTAAAATCATCAGAGATGCTCTTGAAGTTGACTAAATGAGGGAAGACTATTTAGTCAAGGTAAGCAATATTATAATTCATAACATCAAGCAGATTTTCTTAGAACATATGACTTTTGTAACTATCCATAATATACAGGGTGAAGAAAAAATGTTGCACTAGGAGGTCAGCTTGCGGTTGCTCGTCGAAATTCACGACGAAGTTTTTACTTGCAAAGCCTAGTCCCGGCAATAGTTTTAATAGAAATGCTAGTTAAGAAACGAGGCTATGGCAACGCTGTAACTGCGCGCAGCGTGGTCAAGAAGAGGTTACATGAACTCGGCGCTGTTTCATTGCTGTCTGATTAGCTCAGTGGTACGAGGTAAAGCTGTGAATGTATCAAATATTATCCAATGTACACCTTCACAGTGTAATACATTATGTTGTGTACTATGTTTTACCGTTACTGTTACCTTTACTTGAACATTCAAACATGACATGAACTTCTTACAAACGTAAATGACCATGGCACAAATAAAGTCAAAAGATCATAATAGTGGAAACAGTAACATCGTCTGACGTACAAAAAACACAATAGGTAGGCTACACTAGATAGCCCATTATGCTACGCACAATACTTCCATTCTGTACGTTTGACGTCTAGTCTTATCTTCAAGGGCCTTATTTTTTGGTGAAATGAAACCGTTGATTTCGGTGTTAAAACTGACGCTATTTCGGTGGGTATTTCGCGAAATAAATTGTCATAATGATCAATGTTTCTTCTGAAATCTTCATTATAGTATGGGATAAATCTAACAGATTATGTGATAAGGGATTTTTTAAACTTCTTTGGGATGTGTAGAGTATCGCCGAATGTTATTTGCCGCTTTTCCTTCTTTCTTCCTCTTTTTATGCGTTGCTAAATCTCTGCAGTGTTTATTGCACGTGTCTTTTCGCTCCCACTGAATACGAACATAGGAGTATTTACACATTAGAATCTTTCCTGCAGCGTCAAATACATAGAACCCCTCACTCTTGTGTTCCTCGGCCCTCGAGAAAACTGTTGTGACTTTAATTTTCGGCATTTTTATACTTAAATGCTGGATGTTTGCCGATAGTTTTATCAGTCGCAAACTAGCTCTGATGTATCTACGACCACAACGCCATTTGATGTAATCGATATCGATTTTCATTGATAGCCATAGAGATCGCGGAACTGAATACACGTACTTGCGGCGTTGTGGGCTTTTGTGTAGAGAATATGCAGCACCATCAATCAAATCAGAAGGAAACCACGACGGTCAATGCCTCAGAGCATTTAAACGTGTATTGGAGAGCTTTATCGATAATATTTATCATTTTCGTACCAAGTGGAGTATATTTCGTGATTATTTGTGCAATTCGTGCAATGAATCAGATTTCGTGATATTTCGCGAGTTCAATTTGCTAAAATATGCTACTTTAAAGTACCTACAAGGTCATATATAGGCAAGAAAGGAGGAATGAAAAAATTTCGCACATATCGCTATTACCAAAAAATACAGCCCCTACTTATCTTACAAGCAACGTTCACTTTACTGCAGATATTCAATCCAACCACTTTGCTTTTGCAAACACTTCGTCACTTGCGGATCATACTTAGCCAGACCCTCACAACACACCTGCATCCACCATTGCCGAAGCACCATGGTTATGATTGTGCACTGTGCGGTTAGTCGACTCATGCATGTAGTTTAACTGATCACACTGTCATGTGTTAGGTTATTGTCATGTGACAAAATGATGTCCAGCTTATAAACGCACATAAGCTAAACGACGGGAAGTAAGGTACTAAAGTCTCAAAAAAAAAAAAAAAAAAAAAGTGAGATGACGTAAATTCAAACCGTAGCTCCATGGTGGATGTGGGTTTGATAACCCAGCAGTCACTCAGTCTCAGTGAGCTACGACGGCTGGTACGGTACAGCGGGATGATACAAATTACTCTGTACATTCCGATGTGCTGAGGATGCTTACAGTGTTGCCAGGTTCTCGTTTTCATACTTATGTTTTCAAACAGCACCCACTCCGATTTCGCTATAGAAACTTTTGTCTTGCATTTGGATGAGGAGTCACATGCCGACCTCCAAGCAGGGCCAGATTTAAGAGTATACCGCCTATAGGCTAAAGTCCATTTGCCGCCCCCTCAATAGTTCATATTTGCGTAATACAGTTGTTTTATACAATAAAAGGATAGAGTTCATTGGCGTTTTCATCTTTTTAAAACATAAAGTTCATTTAGTTTAGATAAAACTACAAATTTAATGGCTTACATAATAAATGTTATAATGAAATTAGTTATCTACTAGATTTTTTACTTCTTTTAAGATTCGTTAAATAAATGAAATGGGTTCGAATTTAATTAATTAATTAATTTGTTCTTGGAGATCAGTGATCACTATTTTACACATATTCTTATATTTTAATGCTAATGACTATCTTTTGCATAATTGAAGAACTGTGTTCAATTTGAATTAAGTTGCCCTTCGAAGGTGGATCAAAAAGTTAGTTGCACTAACGTGCTGCAGCAGCGCGCTGTGTGTCGTAAACATGGTCACAGTGGATAAAGGGACAGACACTGCCCACACATCTGTTAGGTAGGTCGCTGTGGTGTCTCGTCTTGTATGGTGTGAATAACGGTCAAAAGCAATGGCGCGTCGACTGGACGTTCACTTCAAATATGAGGTGCATGCGACAATCCGATTCCTATGGGCCAAAAGGAAGAATTGCACAGACATTCATCGTGAAATTAGTGCTGTGTATGGGGAGCGGGCCATTTCCCGGCAAGGGATCATAAAGTGGTGTCAGCAATTCGAAGCCGGACGCACGGATATCACAGACAAATATCGCGAGGGCAGGCCCGCAACGTCCAGGACCCATGCAAATGTCAACAGTGTGAATGCAATCATTAGACAGAACGGTGGTCGATATTCCCAAACCGATGAGGAGGTTAAGGCCGCCGTCTCCGTGTGGTTGCAGAACACTGGGGGAACTTTCTATGCATCCGGCATCAACAAGTTAGTTATGCGTTCGCAGAAATGTTTGGAGTCTCTTGGAAACTATGTGGAAAAGTGACGTTACATTGTATGTCGTTATAGGCATGTTGCTGTCGTATAGGTGGTGTAATAAATGGCCATAACTGGGAAGTGCAACTTATTTTTTGATCTGCCCTCATACATGGTGAAATGAAATTACTGGTTTATTTGTTTATTTATTTGTTGAAAAATATACAAACTTCTCTAAAACAACTCACCCCATGTAATCTTCGTTTTCAAATTTACATAGCTTTCTTACGAGATTTCTTAATGGCAAACTCGTTCATAATGTCCTCATATGAAAGTGTTTCTGTTGTATTTGCCTCAATACAAAGTAATGAAAGTGACTTTAACCGTATATCAGAAATATTAGTTCGCAGATAGTTCTTAACTCTTCTAAGGCAGGAAGAACTGTATAAGGACTAAAACATATTTTTAAGTTTTTTTTTTTTTTTTTTTTTTTTTTTTTAGCGTATGGCTTTTAGTGCCGGGAGTGTCCGAGGACATGTTCGGCTCGCCAGTTTTGTAGCTGCTTCGAGACGGACACCCAATGGGTGAGCTACAAGTACCGTTGGGGAGGGAAGGAGGGGAATTGGAATGTAAGGACGAGGAGTTGGAAGGTAGCGGCTGTGGCCTATAGTTAGGGACCAACCCCGGCATTTGCCTGGAAGGAAGATGGGAAACCACAGAAGACCATCTTCAAGGTTGCCGGCGGGGGGATTCGAACCTCCTCGCCTCCCGGATGTGAGCGACTGCCATCAGTCATGCCGTAACCACCACGGCTAACTCACCCGGTATTTTTAAGTAACTTGTATTCTTAAATTCGTATGGAAAATATTATTAACGTCTGAAATACTTCATTTTAGCTTTTGAATGAATTGCCAAACTGCCGCCTCCTGAAAATTTGCTGCTCTAGGCTGCAGCCTACTTAGCCTATTTAGAAATATGGCCCTGCCTCCATGTGTGGCATTTTTTCTTCACCCTGTATCTATTATATAAAACAAAGTGTCCTGACTGACTGACTGACTGACTGACTCATCATCGCCCAGCCAAAACTATTAAAGTTAGAAACATGAAATTTTGGGGATATGTTCGTTGTAATTCGAAAACGCCCACTAAGGAAGGAATTTTGGATATTCAGGTTCTAAAGGGGTGTTAAGGGGGTACACCTGCATTTCATTGAATAACAATATCTCCGGTTTGGTTTCATTGAGGGATGTGATACTCGGTATATAAACTCATCATTAACAAGAAGTTCCGTGACAAACTAAAGAGCCTACTTTTCCTAAAATTTAAGATTCATGCCAATGATAAATGATGAAATTAAGTTGGTAATATCGAAATTTTTAATTAGTTCGAAATACTGTATACCTGGCATAATGTAGCCTAATAAAGCACTACAGTTGGCAGCCCTGGTGACTGAATATATTTTTAGATCCATTTCTTAGGGTACAGAATACAAAATTTGGTTGAAGTCCAATGGATAGCATGGACGTTACATACTGTTAAACATTGGATCTAACACCGCACGTAAAATCATGTTGGCAACAATGCCATGCATGTATTGGTCAGAAATAATCTGAAATAATATGATCTATTGTCGTGCCAATTTTGAATGAAATCCATTAGTTAGTATAGAAGTTACATGAATTTAAAGTTGGACCTCTCAGCAGGCTTAGAATCATGTTGGTAGCACTGACGTATATAAGTTACTCCAAACTAATATAGAATGTCAGGTACTATACGTGTGCATAGTTTAAAACTGTCGGCTTGCATACTTTCTGATATATGGGTATTTGGATTAAAACAAATTGAGAGCATTTATTAACAGTTGGCAGTCCTGGTGGCTCTTAAGAATACGCTCAGTCATATCTGTTTAAGTACACATAGCACATACGAAATTTGGTTGAAATCCAATTGATAGTGTAGAAGTTATATGCATTTAAAATTTGGACTTATCAGCAGGCTTATAATCATTTTGGCAACACTGCCATGTATGGCCTCCTGGAAATTAAACTGCAATATTATTATCTATATGTGTGCCAATTTTGAAATAGCTCCGATTCATACCTTCCAAGATATCCAACATGGAGCTCAAATTTCAAATGCGATTTTTCAGCAGTTGGTAGCACTGACATCATTTTCAAATATGGCCGAGAGATATTCAGGTATAGGTCTTTACTCCTACCAAATTTTGTTTCGTTTGCTGCAGCCGCTTAGGAGTTGATAGGGGGGGGGGGGACACACACACAGCCAGTCAGACAGAAGGACAGACACACAGACACAAATTTGCCCGATCTCATAAGTCTACTTTTTCCTCATTTTCGCAAAATGTGAAAAGTAGGCTAAAAATAAGAAGACACGTGCCTGAGGGATTTTCGATATGGTGTATATTATGAGGTGAAAGGGGTGAAAAGTGGGGGTTGAAGGATTCCTAACGGAGCGTGTATCTCTTAAACGACGTAGGCGAGGAGTTTGAAACTCAGCGGAAAAAAATCAGCTTAAAAAATAAGTAAATAGGTGTTTGACCGTTTTTTCATAAATCCAATTGAAGGGGGCCATGGGGAGGGGTGAAATTCTGTGGAAAAAAAAAACAGGAAAGAAAGTGTCCTAACTGATTGACTGATAGACTCACTCATCAAACTCAGGGGAAAAATCTGCTTAAAAATAAGTAAATAGGTGTTCCGACAGTTTTTTTCATAACCCCAATTTAATGGATTCATGGGGAGGGGTGAAATTCTGAAAAAAGAGAATTGAAAGAAAAAGTCCTGACTCACTCATCATCGCCCAGCCAAAATTATTGAAGTTAGAAACATGACATTTTGTATGTATGTATGTATGTCAAAACCGTCCACTAAGGGAGGATTTTTGGATATTCAGGTTATAAAGGGGTCTTAAGGGGGTTAAACTTGCATTTCATTGAATAACAATAACTCCCGATTGGTTTCATTGGGGGATGTGATACTCGGCATATAAATTCATCATTAAAAAAAATAATAAGAAGACACGTGTCTGAGGGATTTTCGATATGGTGTATATTATGAGGTGAAAGGGGTGAAAAGTGGGGGTTGAAGGATTCCTAACGGAGCGTGTATCTCTTAAACGACATAGGCGAGGAGTTTGAAACTCAGCGGAAAAAAATCAGCATAGATCCAATTAAAGGGGCCCGTGGGGAGGGGTGAAATTCTGGGGGGTCGGGAGGGGGGAGGACAGGAAAGAAAGTGTCCTAACTGATTGACTGATTCACTCACTCTTCAAACTCAGGGAGAGAATACTGCTTAAAAATAAGTAAATAAGTGTTCGACAGTTCTTTTTTCATAAATCAAATTTAAGGGGTACATGGGGACGGGTGAATTTCTGAAAAAAAAAATTGAAAGAAAATGTTCTGACTCAATCTCTCACTCACTCACTCATCATCGCCCAGCCAAAATTATTGGAGTTAGAAACATGACATTTTGGGGATATGTTCGTTGTATGTCAAAACCGTACACTAAGGGGGGATTTTCAGATATTCAGGTTCTAAAGGAGTCTTAAGGGGTTAAACATGCATTTTTATGAATAACAATATCTCACGAGTGGTTTCATTTGTGGATGTGATACTCGTCATATAAACTAATCATTAAAAATAAACAGACATGTGTCTAAGGGTTTTTCGATGTGGTGTACTAGGTATATTATAAGGTGAAAGGGGTGAAAAGTGGGGGTTGAAGGATTCCTAAAGGAGCGTGTATCTCTTAAACGACATAGGCGAGAAGTTTGAAACTCAGCGGATAAAGTCAGCTTGAAAAACAAGATGTTCAGTAAAGAGCATATAGCCTACTTTCTCCTAAATGTATGAGTATAGTTATAACTCGTTGTTATTATCAAAGAGTATAATAGAACTATTCTTTGTTGAAGACCTTAGAAACGATTTACCTCTACCAAACGCCAGAACCTAGATAAAAACTGCTACCATCATTGAAGAAAGAAAGATAAGAAGTATATCAAGAATGTTATGGATCTGGAGACATAATCGACCGGACTGGCGGCGTGGCTCAGCGGTAACGTTCTCGCTTGCTGGGCCCTAGGTTGCAGGTTCGTATCCTGGCGCAGTCAGCTGGCATTTGAGGGTGCACAAATGTGAGGGAGCCATGTCAGTACATTTACTGGCACGTTAAAGATCCCCTTCGGACCAAAATTCCGGCACCCCGGTGTCTCTAAAAGCAGCAGTAGTTAAAAGGGATGTAAAACCAATAACATTATTATTATTATTATTACGACCTGCCGTGGGCAACATCCAACTTTGAGTTGAGGCATGTCTTTACACGTCTGGTTGTGCATGGCTTTCACAACCCTAATTGAATTAACAAATCTTTCCATGACCCTACAGAGACGTGTGTATACAAACTATGTGGTTATTTTCGATAATATAATCCTAACAGAGCGAGTGCATTCTAGCGGCCTGAAGAAGAAACTTTTCAATAAAATCTGGAAGTTACCTTTTTGGCAGCTAGATGTCTCGAGTAAATCTGCTGGCGAATTATGTTTTAATTAAATATATATTTTACACCATAATGTGCACAATATAACGCTTAATAACATTTTCAAGTAACGCAAAATAGGTTGTTACAAACCCTTTAAAATAAAAAGTTAAAATGTATCGTAGTATCATCTTGTCATTCTTCAAATTCGATGCGCATACGTAGAATGATAATGGTATAGTAATCAATGGATCCCCACGTAGACTAGTCGTGACGTCTAGTGGTGAAATATCGAACAATATAATCCTAACAGAGCGAGTGCATTCTAGCGGCCAGAAGAAGAAACTTTTCAATAAAATCTGGAAGTTACCTTTTTGGCAGCTAGATGTCTCGAGTAAATCTGCTGGCGAATTATGTTTTAATTAAATATATATTTTACACCATAATGTGCACAATATAACGCTTAATTTTAAAACATCTGAGTCATTACAAAACAATAAACATATAACATTTCAAGCAAAAAACCTAGGTCTGATCGGGCTTGAACCATAGGCATCTGAGCGATAGTCTAACGCTCTACCACTGAGCTAATTGTGTCAAGGAATATCGTTCTATTTAAAATGCCTTACATAGAACTTGTTAGCAAATAATGATTTATACTAAACGATTTCATCACTGGAGTATATTATTTATATATAAAGCATTTCATACAAAGTTTATTTATTTTTTATCAGTACGCTATATTGCATGCAATACTCAAATTAGTGAAATATAAGTCAGGCACAAGATATCCGCTGCCATCTTGTCTTATTACTGAATCAGCTCAGCTTTTTAAAATCACGTCTGCACTATAGTATTACAAAATAAACTTTTAATTTCGAACGTGCCTCTTCCTTTAGAACAGTTAAAACGATTCTCGGCTCGATAATCGGAACTGGTGGGTCCCATGATATGGATTATAAAGTTTGCATAATTCGCACGGCCGCCATCCTGAAATGGTATGGCGGACGACCTTGTAGTTTGGTCACAAGACGCATCCTATACGAAGGTATGTTGTTACCAAATTTGGTAGAGATCGGATGATTTGGTTAGTCGTTATTTGATTTTACGTTTTGAACGTTTGAGTGGCCGCCATTCAGTTTTAGTAAAGATGGCGGCGATATAAAACATGACACTGAGGTGTCCTTTGCTAGTGCTACCTTTGTACCAAATTTCGTTCAATTCGCATTCACCGTGTTCGAATTGATAGGGGGGGACAGACATTCAGTGTACACACACTCACACACACACAGACACACACACACACACACACACACACAGACTCACACACACACATACACACACACACACACACACACACAGACTCACACACACACATACACACACACAGACAGACACACTTTTTTCGCCCTGTGTTGATCTCATAAGTCTACTTTCATTTTTTGCAAAAATCGAAAGTAGGCTAATAAGTAAATCGGTGTTCGACCGTTTTTTCCTAAATTCAATTTAAGGGGCCAATGGGGTGGGGTGAAATTCTGGAAAAGAAAAAGGAGAGAAAGTGTCCTAACTGACTGACTCTCTCACTCACTCATCAAACTCAGGGGAAAAAAGACAGCTTAAAAAATAAGTTAATAGGTGTTCGAGCGTTTCTTCATAAATCCAATTTAAGGGGCCCATTGGGAGGGGTAAAATTCTGGAAAAAATAATTGAAAGAAATGACCTGACTGACTGACTCACTCAATCATCATCTCCCAGCGAAAACTATTGAAGTTGGAAGCATTAAATTTTGGGAATATGTTCGCTGTATGTCGAAAACATCAACTAAGGTAGGATTTTTGTTTATTGGGGTTCTGAAGAGGCATTTAGGGGGTAAACGTGCATTTCATTGAATAACGATATCTCATGAGTTGTTTCTTTGGAGAAGTGATATTCGGCATTTAAACTATTCATGAAAAATAAGCAGACATGTGTCTAAGGGTTTTTCGATGTGGTGTACTAAGTATATTATAAGGTGAAAGGGGAGAAAAGTGGGGGTTGAAGGATTCCTAAAGGAGCGTGTATCTCTTAAACTACATAGGCGAGAAGTTTGAAACTCAGCGGATAAAATCAGCTTAAAAATAAGTAAATCGGTGTTCGACCTTTCTTTTCATAAATCCCATTTAAGGAGTTCATGGGGAGGGGTGAAATTCTCAAAAATAAATGAAAGAAAATGTCCTGACTGACTCACTCACTCATCATCGCCCAGCCAAAATTATTGAAGTTAGAAACATGAAATTTTGAGAATATGTTCGCTGTATGTCGAAAACGTCCACTATGGAAAGATTTTTGGATATTCAGGTTCTAAAGGGGTGTTAAGGGGGTGAACGTGCATTTCATTGAATAACAATATCTCACGAGTGGTTTCATTTGGGGATGTGATACTTGGCATATAAACTAATCATTAAAAATAAGCTGACACATGTCTAGTGGTTTTTCGATGTGGTGTATATTATGAGTGAAAGGAGTGAAAAGTGGGGGTTGATGGATTCCTAATGGAGCGGGCATCTCTTAAACGACTTAGGAGAGGAGTTTGAAACTCAGAGGAAAAGAATCAGCTTAATAATAAATAAATAGGTGTTCGACCTTTTTTCATAAATCCAATTTAAGGGGCCCTTGGGGAGGGGTGAAATTCTGGAAGAAAAATGTCCACTCTGGAAGGATTTTTGGATATTCCCTCTCATCGACCAACCAAAACTATTAAAGTTAGAAGAATGATATTTTGGGAAATGTTTGTGGTGTGTCGAAAACGTCTAATAAGGAGGGATTTTTGGATATTCAGGTTCTAAAGGGGTGTTAACGGGGTTAAACCTGCATTTCATTGAAAAACAATATGACACGGCTATGACGCGAGCTAAGCCGCGGGTACCTGCTAGTAACCATATATAACCTTCCAGAGCCAAACTGACATTCTTGTTGTCATATTTGTAGGAAGCATTGTACTATCCTTATTAAAAGAGATTTTTCACTCATTTTGCGATAAGTAGGTAACCTTTGTTATCCAGTGTAATTTAGTGATATTTGTCACAATAAGGCCCGTTCTTACAATCTCCAGTAAAGTGACAGTAAACTCTAACTGACAGTTGGCTTTGCGGTCGGAGTAAAGTCCCGGTAAACATTTGATCCTTCTTACGATGTTCCAGTTAATGTTTATGGTAGGTTAGCAGATCTGCGCATAATTTTCAACAGTTGGTACATTCCGTATTTCTGGTTCGATTTGCAGATTTCTTGATTCCTCTGAATAGTTGGCATGAGTGGATCTGCATCAGGGAGTAAATAATAAATATATACTTTATATTCCTTGATCTTGATCTGTGTTCTTGGCGCAATCTATTTGTTACGTTACTATTATAAAGAGAAATATTAGATATGGATGGACAAAGTCAAGTGCCAGTCAAGTTTTAATCGGAGATTGTAAGAACGGGCCTTAGTCTGACATCAACTGTACAGTGGGTTTGGGGTGACATAAAAATTATGACTGTCACTTAACATCATCGGCTTCAACTCGAATCCGAGTATAAATCTTCTTCCTTCAGTCCAGTTTGTGGATATGTTTACGGTGACTAAAGAGTCCAATCCTGGCATGGAACAAGCGACCACACAAGTCACATAGTATTGCTGGAGGAGGACGTGGTTGGGCTGCTCGAAGTTTCCTAGCTTGACGCTTGGCCTCTTCATGTGTGCGTCGATCCCTTTCAAACGTCTTTACAGTATCCGAGATGGTACGGCGCAAAGTTGAGCGGTCTTCAGCCAACATGTCCCAGGTTTGTGAATCAAGACCTTCAATTTCAGGATCTGCTTAAATTGGTCCTTGTAGCACCTCTTAGGACCACCATGAGGTCTGGTGCCATAGCATAACTCACCATATAGCATTTGACGAGGTAATCTCACATCATCCATCCGATGGACATGCCCAATCCATCTAAATTGGTGATCTATTATGGATGATTCTATGCTGTTGATTTGAGCCTTTTCCAGAACAGCAATATTGGTAATGCGTTCTTCCCATTTAATCCTCAGGATTGATCGAAGTTTTTGTAGGTGGAAACGCTCAAGCTTCCTGAGATCACGTCAGTAAAGGGTCCACGTTTCACAGCCATGCAACAATGTAGAAATGACTACTGCTTTGTACACCATAAGCTTTGTACTCATGGACAGATCTTTATTCATGAAGACCCGGTGCGCTAATCGTCCATATGCTGCATGGGCTGCGCCAATTCTCTTATCCACATCCTGCTCACAGGTACAGCTCACAGAAATGGTGCTGTCCAGGTACGAGAAGTGGTCTACCTGTTCTAATGGCAAATTTGAGATGGAGATATTGAACTGAGGAAGAGGTGTGCCTGGTGAAGGTTAAGCCAAGACTTTAGTCTTATTGACATTCATGGTAAGACCAAAGCGATCACATGCACTTTTGTAACAATTAACTGACTCTTGCAGCTCTTCTGGTGTGAGAGTTGGCGACGCAGCATCGTCTGCGTACAATATGTTAGTGACCTTAGTAACCTGAGTTTTCCTCAAGGAGCGGAGATGAGTTAGGTTGAAAAGCCCTCAATCAAAACGATACTTGACCTCCACACCTGGGATGTTTGTGGGTGAATCATAAAGCATTGCAGCCAAGTACAGTGCGAAAAGCATTGGAGCCAGTACACATCCTTGTTTCAGTCCATGGGTAATAGGAAATTCATCAGACATCTTATTCTGATGGCAAACCTGACCTGTCATGCCATCATAGAGAGCCTTGATTAGATCTACAAATCGCTGAGGGCAACCAAACCGCCTCAGCACCGCCCACATGGCTGGTCTTGGAACAGAATAAAATGCCTTTTCCAAGTCATAAAAGACTAAGAAGAGTGGATTCTGTTGTTCTCTACATTTTTCTCGTAGCTGTCTCACACAGAAAATCAAGTCAATTGTGCTTCTGGAAGCTCTAAATCCGCATTGTGACTCTGGGAGGATCATCTCAGAGATAACCTTGAGGCAGTTAAGTATAATTCTTGCAAGAATCTTCCCCACAATCGATAGCAGTGATATACCACGGTAGTTGCCACAAACACTGCGATCACCCTTTTTAAAGATAGTGACGATAGTGGCATTCTTTAGGTCTCCAGGTACCTTTCTTGATTCCCATATTCTGAGGATAAGGGTAAAAATCCTTGTTTTGAGGGAACGACCTCCGGCTTGAATTAGTTCCAGAGGGATGTTATCTGGGCCAAGTGCTTTTCTGGGTTTCAATTGGGTGAGAGCTGCACTGAAATCATGATAAGTAGGAGGTACTGCCAACCACAGTTGTTCAGGTTGTTGCGGCACATCACAAAGGAAGTCTTCAGCAGCTGGTGAAGGACGATTTAGGAGATTGGAGAAGTGCTCCTTCCAGCGTTCCAAGATTTCTTGACTATCAGTAAAGGTAGTAGAATTATCAGCGCTTTTCAGTGTACCTGATGATGAGCGAGATGGTCCATATATTTCCTTGAGTACTGCATAGAAGTTCCTCAAGTCTCGAGCATCCGATAGTCTCTGCAGTTCCTGAGCCTTCTGTTGCCACCAAGCATTTTTAATCTGCCTTATCTGCATCTGGCATTTATCCTTGAGTTCCAGTAGTTTATCTCTCTTTGTGTTGGAAGTTGGGTCTTGAAGATGGGCAAGATAGGCATTCCTTTTGGCATTGATGAGAGACAGAATTTCCTTTGTTGTCATCAAACCAGTCTTGTCTTTTCCACACTATAAAACCAATGGTTTCCTCAGCTGACTGTGTGATAACCTTCTGTAGTGTGGCCCATTCTTGCTGAATGTCATTTGTTACCAGGTTTTCAGAAAACTGGGTGACGATCCTGTTTCCAAAATGTTTATACATGGATTCATACAGAAGTTTGGATGTATTAAACTTCTTTCTTGGCAAATTTTTGATGTTCCTAGGTGGTTTAGGTCTGATGGATATCCTGAGCTTACATATAAGAAGTTTATGATCTGTCCAACAATCATCTATATTCCTTGCTGTTCTGGTAATCACATTGCCGGGTAATGATATAATCAAGAATGTGCCAATGTTTGGAACGAGGATGCATCAACGTGGTTTTGAAGCGGTTAGGTAGCCGGAACTGCGTGTTGGTAATGAAAAGTTTGTGTTCTGCACAAAGACCAAGAAGCAACAGTCCATTGGGATTACATTTTCCAAGTCCCTGTTTGCCCATCACATTATTCCATAGCCTGTGATCTTTCCCAACTCTGGCATTGAAGTCACCGAGGAGCAAGAGTTTATCTGCAGATGGTACCTTGGAGATGATTTCACTTAGCTGATTATAGAACTGAGCCTTTACTTCATCATCAGAATCTAAGGTAGGAGCATAGGCAGAGACGAGTGTCATAAAGGAACCTCCTGAGAGTGGTATGCGGAGAGTCATGAGCCTTTCGCTGATTGCAATGGGCGTAAGTTGGTGATAATTTACCAGTTTGGTCTTCACAGCGAAGCCCTCACCATGAATACGACATTCACCCTCCTCCTTTCCTTTCCAGAAGATGGTATATCCTGTTCCAGATTCAGTAATCTTACCTTCAGAAGACAGCCTAGTTTCACTGAGAGCAGCAATGACAACGTTGAGTCTTGATAACTCATGGGTTACGAGAGCTGACCTTCTCTCAGGTCTAACGTTATTGTCCAAATCAAGCAAAGTTCTGATGTTCCATGATCCAATAATCAATTTGTGATTCTTTACTGCTTTGAGTTTCGACCACATGAGGGGTGACCTGCTGAGTGCGGTTGCCCAGCCGGACCAAGATTGTGACTTCCGATGTTTAGCCCACCTTTTCTAGGGCCTTCCCCATGTGGGGTGGGCAGCGGTGATCCTAAATAGGCCTGCCCAAACACAGATGCAGGACCGAATTTCTGAGTAGTCACAGAGTCTCCGGAAGACGACCATCACACATCTGCTGCCAACGTGCAGGTCTGAACTAGGGGCTTCCAGTTACACCCATAACCTGCCCCCACCGTCCATATCCCATCGCCGTTGGACTTTGAAAGTAAGTGACGTTCGGAAGAAGTGCCACTGGCGTGAATTTGTTTAGGGTGGATCTCAGCTTGTCAGGACGAGACCCACACACTATGATCTCTGAGCCTTATCCTGCGGCTCACGAAGAATGAGACATGCAGGACCGAAAACAGAGACTGCAACGAACTGCCGCATACTCAAGTACTACTGAGGTGCGCCTTTACAGCCAGTCCGTCTGGCCTGACCTCTTCCGCCTCTATGACCGTTGGGAGCCATGAGAGTGATTGGCTCCTCCTCCGCTCATTTTGCCGTTGGGCCAAAATGTGCCCATCATAACTGTGGACAATAGTTTGCCCTATTAAACCTGAGCAATAGGCTGCCCCTTCCACCAACCACACTGTGCCAGAGTTCACCTCTTTCACTGCAGGTACCGTTGAGGACTTCACCGTAACCCTGGCAAGGGACCCTAACAAGGTACTACCAGCCGGGCCAGCTGGACCAGGTTTTTTTAAAGAGGTGTTACTCCTCTATCCTGTATAACATTACACTATGTGCTATTGCACCACACTGTGTCACTCCATTAGGAGTAATACCTACACTGTATAACATTAACACTATTCACACTGTATAACACTACATTTCCTAGTGTTGCACCATATTGTGACTCTGCACTACTCACACACTGTATACCACTACACTTCCTAGTATTGCACCATATTGTGACACTGCACTACTCACACACTGTATAACACTAAACTTCCTAGTATTGCACCACATTGTGACTCTGCACTACTCACACACTGTATAACACTACACTTATAAAACACCTTTCGCAGGACAATCAGGGCAGCAAGATGACTGAGTGTGTTATCGATGCATTTCTGCTGTTATTTGAAAGTAAGATCATTGGCATTCAAAGTAACAAGACCAACATATATGCCAGATCATAATTATGAAAGATTATTGTGCAGAAGTACTGGTAGCTCGATGAGTAGCCATGAAGATTTCATTAAATTATTTTGTTCATAGTTTCTGATTTAATTTCCTTTTATCTTTACCTTTGTGGTCTGCCAGCAAATAATGCAAAGAGTGAAGATTTAAAAACCATTCAGACATGTGAGGAGGAGTCATTTTAAATACAGACTTGAGGGATTATTAATACAGATAGGAAAAAGGTGAGCAATTGGGATATGAATTTCAAATCAAAAGACCAAATGATCACAGGTGCTATTAAGTGACTATACTTACATAAAATAATACTGTGGCAATTCTGTTGCCTGTTCCAAGTTTCTTAAATGCATTCTGTTCTTCTTTCTGAAACAATAAAAGTATCAAACTCTATACTAATTTCAAGAAATAAGAACACTTCCTAAAAAAACACTTCCTAAAAAAAAAATTGTAAAACTGAAGGATTATAATCAGTGTTAGATATAGTAGATCTTCCAGAAAAATATAGTTTGGGTGAATTACAACTATAGTACTTCAAGGAAACTGTAATGAACTCCAAGTAATTTTTAATTAATTTGAAAATATTTAGGTTCTTTTCACCAAGTCAATGCTTTATATTCTATGGGGTTAAGAGGTGGACATGTTTAAAACTAATAAAAGATCTTCATCAGCACATGGTAACATTGTCCATTTTATATAAGGGTTGAATAACATTCAATTAAAGACATATCTTATTATAAACATCACCCCTAAGTAAAAATCTAGTGAACATTGCATACTGTTCTTAAAATGGCTGTTTGCTTTGTGCCAATCACTTAATATTAATTAATTCAATCTGTGGTTCTCATTCAGCCATATTAAAGGTTGATTTGGAAAAGTATAATGTATTTCAAGTAACTACTTATTTGATCTGCACTTTGTTAAATGATGTTCTTAACTTTTAACAACAGAGGCATTTAGTTTGGTAGATTTCGTTAATTCAGAGTCCTAAGTTAGTTCTGTTTTCCCCGTTATGAAAGGTCTAAAATATGATACAATTTGCACTATGTACATAATCTTAAATCTAGTATACATTGCAATATTGATTCTTTAAATAGTTGTTCTCTATGATTGTACCAAATGCTGTAATATTGTCTAGTTTCAATCTATAAAGTTCTCCTTCTACCTTATTAATGGTAGGTTTGGATATTCATATTTTCAATATTTCTTCATTTATTTGGCCTATTAATTCTATTTGTTTTGTTTAAAATTTCTTATTTTCTTATACTTTTTACAATTGAGCACTGCAATGGAAAGAACCTAAATATGTTCCTATTAATTAATTTATTTTAGGTCAATACGGAAATTCAACAACGAAACCAAAATGGTTTCTGAAAAGCTTCTTAAGTAATTTTTAAGTAATCAGTACAATAGTATATACAATTACTTTGATATATACCAAAGTATGTTATTTCTTGTATCCTATTCAAGCAATTGAATTGAAAGTTCGTATAATAAACCATTACAATAATCCTTTTCGCTGGTACATAACTCTATGCCTTGCTTTTAAACCAATCCGACATGGCGACAATGTAAAATATTTTGCCAGTACTCAATATCACTGAGATTGTTGCAGCAATCAAACTAAAATTTTGCATGGTGATACGAAGACTATTAAGCTAGTAAAATATGTGAATTACAAAAATCTGACAGGCACAAAAGAATGACGGCCAGATAAATTTCAAATATTATAATGACCTCTCTGGTGATCTAATCATCGGAGGGCAGTGAAATTTGGCTATTTAGAACTAAATATATTGACATCTAATATATTTCAATTGTTCCCAAAAAATCAAAATGATGCTAGTGCAAAATTTATAAAACATATTTTAATTTCTCATATTCTATTCAAGCGAATGAAGTGAAATTTCATATAATGAACTACCATAACGAGCTTTATTTACTGGCACTGAATTCTTTAGGGGTGCAGCTCTCCCCGGCCCATTTGGCGAGATTCCCACCATCCTTATGGTTTAGATTTTCCAACTGGGAATGGGAAATTATTGCAAAGTTATGCGACTTGTGCCATTTTGGGTCCATTTGATAACATTCCCACTGTCTTGGTAGAGTGACGGTTGCAAGTTCATAGTTGGACATGGAGAAAATTAGAAAAGTGATTTCCCAATCGGGGCTGCTTTCGTCGTCGGCGGCGGCGGTGGCTGTAACGATTCCGAGTAAACATACTTCTTCCTGCATAGAGCTTTTCAGACCAGCTTGTGGATGTGCTTCTGATGACTAAACAGGCCAATCCTGGCATAAAACATGCACCCACATAAATTGCACTCAATGGTCGGGGGAGGGCGGGGTTGCAATTGACGAAGCTTTCTTGCTTGTCGCTTGGCCTCTTCATGTCTGCGACGTTCTTCCTCAAAGAAGTTGACAGCCATCGATGTAGTGTTCCGCCACAGTAAACGGTCCGCAGCAGATGTTTCCCATGAGTGGATGTCTATACCGTCTCCCACAAGTCCAACCCCTCCTCCACGTGGTGGGAGACGGGCAACGGCATGAAGTAGGGGATTGCCTGTAGGGGTGAAGTACAGTGGGGACTTTGTGTGCCCCGGGACCGCTACGGTAGCTGTGAAGGCTCTATGGGAACCCTGAAAAGTGACGGCTGACGGGGCTCTGGTGAAGCTACGATAGGCCTAGCAAGCCAGTAGTGGATATCATATTTGCTTTCAAACCAGGAACAGGCCTCGGAAAGGACGGATGCAAACGACGACGACCCGGATATGCTAATGGACTACGAGTTGGGACATTAAACATACAGACACTGACAGGAAAGGTGGAGGAGATTGTAGATGTGACGGAGAGAAGAAAACTGGATGTACTGGGCTTGGCAGAAACAAGATGGAAAGGAGAAGGTCGCAGAGAACTGAGGAAAGGGTACCGGTTGTACTGGAGTGGGAACAGTGAAGGAAGGAGCAGCGGAGTAGGAGTAGTTGTGAGAGATGGAATGAAGGAAGAGGTAAAGGGAATAAGTGACAGGATCATGAAGATCAGAGTAACTGTAAAGGGAAGAAGCCTGGAGATAGCCCAGGTATATGCCCCTCAAGTTGGATGTACAGCTCAAGAGAAGGAAGACTTTGAGGAGGAGCTACAACAGCAGTTGAATGGGCAGAGCATCATTGTCATGGGAGATTTGAATGCACATGTAGGAAGTGAAAGGCAAGGATATGAAAATGTATTGGGAGCAGAAGGATGGGGTAGCAGGAATGAAGAAGGGAGAAAGTTGCTGGAGTTTTGCAAGAGAAACGGTTTAGTGGTAGGCAACTCCAGGTTCCGGAAGAAAGAAAGCCACAAGGTAACGTGGTACAGCAGTGATTTAACAAAGAAATCTTTGGTAGATTACATGCTCTACGACTGGGAAATGAAGAGAAGTGTCAGAGATATAAAGGTAATACCATCAGAGGCCTTAGATAGCGACCACAGAATACTTGTAATGAACCTGGGAGTTGTTAAGGATAGCAAGAGGACAGAGTACCAGGAAAGGAGAATCAAAGTATGGAAACTCAAGGAAAATGAAGTCAAGGAAGAATTCCAGAAGATAATAAGGGAAAAGATGCCAACAGACAATCCTAAAACAGGGGAAGAGGAATGGAAGCAATTCAAAAACACAATGGTGGAAGCTGCAGTGGCAGTATGTGGAAGAACAAGCAACAGAAAGCGGTGTAAAGAGACACCATGGTGGAATGAGAGAGTAAAAGAAGCTGTGGGGAGGAAGAACAAGGCTTTCAGAGTGTGGTTCCAGGAAAGAACTGATCTGGCCAGGGAAGATTATAAGATAAAGAAGAAAGAAGCAAACAAGATTGTTGCAGAGGAGAGGAAGAAGTGGATGGTAAAGTGGACAGAGATGATGGAGGAAGACAGCAGAGGAAATAAGAAAGTACTTTATGGGATGGTCAAAAGTAAGAGAAGAGGTCTGCGAGAGGATGTGGTAATGATGGACAAAAACGGAACTGAGGTACACAACAAAAAGACACTCAAGACAGTGTGGAAAGAGTACTTTGAGGATTTGCTGAATCCAAATGGTCATAGGGAGGAAGACACTGTATTGGAAGATGGAGAAGACAACACAGGAATGGAAAAGGACCTGACTTGGAGAGAACTGGAAATGGCTATAGACAAGATGAAAGGAGGAAGGGCACCAGGTGTGGATGAAGTGAGTGTTGAAATGGTGAAGGCAGCAGGGGAGGTTGGGAAACAGTGGCTGTACCGTGTGATGAGGGTGATATGGAAGGAGAAAAAGACCCCAGAAGATTGGAAGAAAGGATTAATTGTCCCAATATTTAAGAAAGGAAGCAGAAAGGAGTGCAGAAATTACAGGGGAGTCACACTCATACCTCACTGTGCCAAGATATATGAAAAGATATTAGAAAGTAGAATATGAGCCAAAGTGGAGAGAAAATTGAGAGAGGAACAGTATGGATTCAGACCCGGGAGATCAACAGTGGATCTCATATTTTCAGCGAGACAGCTCCAGGAACACCACTACGAATTTGGAGAGGATCTGTTGATGGCCTTCCTGGACATCGAAAAGGCCTATGATAGTGTGTGTAGGGAGAAGGTTTGGAAAGCAATGGAAAACATGGGAGTGGAAAAAGAGACTGTAGGCAGAGTGAAGGAGATGTATTGTGGAAGTGTGAGTTGTGTGAAAGTTGGAGGGGAAAGAACAGACTGGTTCAGACAAATGAGTGGCCTGAAACAGGGTAGTGCACTGTCACCCCTTCTCTTTATTGTGGTTATGGACGAGGTAATGACACGGATAGCAGGAAAGATAGGAGAAGATAAGATGAAGGCAATGGTGTTTGCAGATGATCTCATGGTCTGGGGAAACAAGGAGGAGGAAATCCAGGAGCAACTGAAGGCTTGGGAAGAAACAGTGGGAGAGTACGGATGGAAGTTCAACATCAGTAAATGTGAGGTCCTGTTAACGACCAGGAAAAAGGACAGACCAATGAGTGGGATAACACTTGGAGGTGGACAGCTGAAGAAGGTGGAAAGTCTCAAGTACTTGGGAAGTATAGTGGAGGAGAATGGGAGAAATGACAAAGAGATTACGGAATGTGGCAGACAGGCAGAAGCATTTCTGAGAAGCATTAGGAGCTTAGTGTGGAATAAAGATGTCCCACAAAAAAGCAAGGAAGTGTTATACAGAAGCTACTATATCCCGATACTGACCTATGCTTCAGAAACGTGGACAATGAAGAAAAGAGACATAAGCAGAATACAGGCAGGTGAAATGAAGTTCCTGCGAAGTAGGATCGGAGTAACAAGAAGAGACAGGGTGAGGAATGAAAAGGTCAGGGAAATGGTGAAAGAGGAGCCCTTGCAAGTTAGGATTGAGACATCAAGACTGAGGTGGTATGGACACTTAAAGAGAATGGATGAGAAGAAGATTCCCAAGAGGATACATGAGATGCAGATGCAGAAGAAACGACCAAGGGGAAGACCAAGAGATCGATGGCTGAAAGGAGTGGAGGAATGTGTCAAGAAGAGAGGCGAGGACTGGACCAGAGTGTCAGCGGAGAGATGGTGGGAAGAAAGAAATAAGTGGCGAGGCTTATGTTCCAAACAGACCCAGCCTGGGGCTGGAAACTGTACAAGATGATGATGATGGATGTCTATACCAGTCGTCGTCATGATGTGTTTTAACTGGTCTTTAAAACGCTTCAAAGGGGCCCCATGAGGTCTAGTGCCGGAGCAAAGTTCACCATAAAGGAATTGACGTGGAAGCCTGGTATCACTCATACGGTGAACATGGCCTAACCATTTCAGTTGATGAGCGATGATAGTTGTCTCAATGCTATTGAGGTGCGCTCTCTCGAGAACTGCAGTGTTGGTCACGTAGTCCTCCCACTTGATATTCAAGATGTATCTCATCTTTTGTTGGTGGAAACGCTCAAGTTTCTTGATATCACGGCGATAGAGTGTCCAAGTTTCACAGCCATACAGTAGCGTTGAGATGACTACAGCTTTGTACACCATGAGTTTGGTATGCATCTTTAGGTCTTTATTCATGAAGACTCTGTGCATTAAATGGCCAAATGCTGCATGGGCAGCCCCAATTCTTTTGTCAACATCTTGTTCGTAAGTGCACCGTTTAAACAAGATGCTACCAAGATATGAAAAATGACAACCTGCTCCAGTGTTGAGTCTAAGATGGAGATATTGAACTCAGGAAGAGGTAATCCTGGGGCAGGTTGTGCAAGCACCTTTGTTTTCTTTGCATTGATGGTGAGACCAAAAAGATCACACGCAGTGCTAAAACAATTGACCGATTGTTGAAGCTCTGCAGCTGTCGGAGCAGGAGATGCGGTGTCATCGGCATACTGCAGTTCTGTCACCCGGGTAACTTGGGTATGTCTCTGTGAACGAAGTCTTGCCAGATTGAAAAGACCTCCATCGAAGCGAAACTTAATCTCTATGCCTGGGTTGTTGGAAGATGATTCATACATCATGGCAACCATGTACAATGCAAAGAGTGTTGGAGCAAGCACACAGCCTTGTTTCAAACCGTGAGTGATTGGAAATGAATCGGATACAGAGTTACCGTGAAGAATCTTCCCAGACATTCCAACATGAAGAGCTTGAACTAATTCCACATAGCGATCTGGACATCCAAAGTGCGTTAATACTTTCCACATAGCAGGTCATGGTACTGAATCAAAGGCTTTTTCCAGGTCATAGAAAACTAAATACAGGGGCTCCTGTTGCTCTCTGCACTTTTCCTGGAGTTGTCTGGCACAGAATATCATGTCTGTTGTGCCCCTGGAGGTTCGTAAACCACATTGAGACTCAGGCAAAACCCTCTCCGAGATACTTTGGAGCTGGTTTAGGAGAATTCTTGCGAGAACTTTTACCTGCAATGGATAATAGCGATATACCACGGTAGTTCCCACACATGCTATGATCGCCTTTCTTGAAGATAGTTACGATGGCAGCATTCTTCAAGTCGTCAGGTACTTCTCGAGTTTCCCAAATTAACAGGATAAGTGTAAAAAGTCCAGTCTTCAAGGCCATACCTCCACTTTGTAACAACTCCAGAGGAATGTTATCAGGACCAGGAGCCTTTCTCGGCTTTAGTTGATTGAGCGCTTTGGTGAAATCTCGGAATGTCGGCGGAACCGCCATCCATGGTTGTTGGGGCTGCTGAGGGACGTTTCGAAGAAAGTCCTCGGCAACATTGGAGGCACGATTTAGAAGTGCAGAGAAATGTTCCTTCTAACGCTCCAAAATTTGTCCCTGTTCAGTTAAAATGGCGGAATTGTCAGCAGTTTTCAATGTACCTGATGATGATCGGATTAGGCCGTATACCTCCTTTATGCCTGCATAGAAGTTTCGCAGGTCACGGGCATCAGATAGTCTTTGCAGTTCTTCAGCTTTTCGATGAAACAAGTTGTTCTTTATTTCCCTGATTTGTGCCTGACATTTCCCCTTAAGTTGCACGAATTGTGATTTTTTCACACTGGAAGACGGATCTTGAAGAAAGAATAGATGGGCTTCCCGTTTGGCATTGATGAGACACATAATTTCATCATTATTTTCATCAAACCAGTCTTGTCTTTTGTTGTTCACAAAACCAATTGTTTCCTCAGCTGACTCAGTAATGACCTTCAGAAGCGTTGTCCATTCCTGTAACACTATTTGTGCTAACAGGGACTAGCCAGCTTATTTGCGATTTCATTTCTGTAATCTGTAGCAATTGATTTTACTTGGAGTTTAGAAGTGTCAAATTTCCGTCTCGACAGGTTGTGGATGGATCATTTCGGTTTGCGGCAGATTGAGATCCTCAACCGGGAAAAAAGGAGCTTATGATCTGTCCAACAGTCATCGACACTTCTTGCGGTCTTGGTGACAAGGATGTCCTTTTTATCACATTGCCTGGTGATGATATAGTCAAGGATGTGCCAGTGCTTCGAGCGAGGATGCATCCAAGTCGTTTTGTAGCGATTCGGCAGACGGAACTGAGTGTGGTAATAAAGAGTTCATGTTCAGCACATAGACCAAGGAGTAATAGGCCATTGGCATTGCAGTTGCCAAGCCCTTGTTTTCCCATCACATTATTCCATATTTGATGATCTTTACCAACTCTGGCGTTGAAATCGCCAAGCATTAAGAGTTTGTCTCTAGATGGTACTTTGGTGATGATTGTGCTCAGCAGGTTGTAGAATTGGTCTATAACTTCTATATCAGCATCCAAGGTGGGAGCATATGCAGAGATAAGAGTCATAAAGTGACCCCCGGAGAGTGGGATTCGGAGAGTCATAATTCCTTCACTGACAGCAGTTGGAGTTAACTGGTGATCATTCACCAGTGTGGTCTTTATAGCGAAACCAACACCATGAAAACGGCGCTCTCCCTCATCTTTTCCCTTCCAGAATATGGTGTAACCTGAACTAAACTCTGTAATTTTTCCTTCGTTGGAAATCTGGTTTCACTTAAGGCAGCAATATCTATGTTCATTCGACCAAGCTCATGGGTAACTAGTGCTGTTCTTCGCTTAGGCCTGTTATTGTCCTTCAAATCGAGTAACGTTCGAACATTCCAGGATCCTATCATTAATGTTTGGATATTCTTTGTTTTCGTTTTTCGACCGCAAAAGGGGTGACCCGCTGGGTGCGGCCTCCCAGCCGGCTGAAGGAGTGACTACCGATGTTTAGCCCACATTTTCTAGGGCCTTCCCCATTCGGGGTGGGCAGCGGTGATCCTAAATAGGCCTGCCCAAACACAGATGCAGGACCGAACTCCTGAGTAATCACATGGTCTCAGAAAGACGACCATCACACATCTGCTGCCAACGTGCAGGTCCGAACTAGAGGCTTCCAGTTTCAACCCGAAAACCTGCCTCCACCATCCTTATCCCATCACCGCTGGACTTGTGTTGAAAGATGTGACAGCAGGAAAATGGTGCCACAAGCGAGATTTTGTTTAAGGTGGATCACAGCTTGCAAGGAAGTAACCCACACACTATAATCTCGGAACTATACCCTGCGGCACAAAAGAAATGAGACGTGCAGGTTCTAGCACCATGACTGCAATGGACTGCCGCAGACTCTAAATACCATTGAGTTGCGCCTTCACAGCCAGTCCATCTGGCATGACCTCATCCGCCTCCACGCTGCTTTCGTACATTGGACAAGATTCACGATGACTTTATTCTGAAAATTGAGCAGACCTCTGGCCGCCACTTTGACCGACTGAAAAGGTGCAATATTAATATAAATTATTTAAAATGCTATTTCAGTGGGTAGACGCTGGAAGTAGGCATTTCATATCTCGTATTCATCATCATCATCATCATCATCTAGGGAACTTTACAGCAGGCCAGGTAGGATTTGAGTGGGCGACATGCCTCCATCTAACTCTGTCAATATAGAGTTCTGCTTTAATATCTTGGAACATCAGTCCTCTCGTTAGGACATTTTCTTTAACTTGGTCATCCACCTTCTTCTGGGACGTCCAACGGGTCTCTTCCCCTGTACCTTCCTTTCCAAGTACTGTCGGGTGATACATGTCTCCGGCAGCCTTTGTACATGACTAAACCACTTCAATCTTGCAATACACAGTCTCTCTTCCACTGTTAAGGTTATCTGCATATCTTTCCTAATAGTCATTTCTGATTCTGTCTTTCCTTGTTTTCTGCAGCGGAGAATTGAATGAATATTTTCATGAAAAGACATATTTCTTTTCAAAATAATGCCATGTATATTCAATGGGATCATAGTTCAAAGTAAAATTTGAAATACTGCAAAATGTTAAATTAACCAGATTTCACTGTGATAACACTTTCTCTAACATAGCATTATCATCATACATAAATTAGCAATTTTACAGAAATTTTATAAAATTTAAAGGTACAGTGGGCAGGAACATTTTACATCTTGATAATGAACAAAAATACATTTGTGCTTTTGCATAATTAATGGAAATTCACCATATTTTTCATTTTTAAAATTAATTCTGAACTATGAAAATGAAAAATTAATGTTTTGTTTAAAGAAATAGTAGGCCTACATTTAAAAATTCTACATTTGGTAACAAGCACAAACAAATTTGTGTTTTTTCATTAATGTTCGTAGCCTCCGTGGTTTAGGCGGCAGCACGCTGGCCTCTCACTGCTGGGTCCATGGTTCGAATCCCGGTCACTCCATGTGCCGGACAAAACGGAGGCAGACAGGTTTTACTCCGGGTACTCCGGTTTTCCCTGTCAAAAATTTAATTCCAACAACACTCTCCACTATCATTTCATTTCATCTGTCCTTCATTTAATCATTGCCTCAGAGGAGTGCGACAGGCTTCGGCAGCCAGCACAGTTCATATCCTCGCCGCTAGATGGAGGCTTCATTCATTCCATCCCTGACCCGGTCGGTCGACTAGAAGCTGGCTGCGGATTTTCTTTTTCATTAATATTCGTATTGGTGTGTCTCTGTTTCTTTCATCGTAAATTCATCACTTTTGCAGATTTTTATGGAATTTTCAGGATTTCAGGTACTTAGCCAAGATTTGAAATCTATATTGGTGGCAGCCCAGATATACATGATATCCTGTCAGCTTAGAGCATGACGTTAAAATGAAGTGTGTAAATGGTTGATAACAAAAGCTGAGAACTAAATAATTCATTTCTTTATATTTTATTGCTCGATTCTCACTGGATAGGTCTAATTGCATTTCTTAATTAGATCTGCTATTGTTGTCCAGCAGATTCGATTCGACATTAATTGATCTTGCTTTGTTTTTTTTTCTATGCTGCATTTGTTTTTAATTGAGATATGATGGTCAGACGCCATTCATGTTGAGGGATTGAAGAATGTGTTGTGTTATTCGTGTAGGTCTTATGTTTGGAAATATTTAATTGGAATTCCTTTCGCTGTTTATCAGATGTGATATTTTTAAGTTTGTCGGTATTACTGAACAAAGGGTGATCATGTTTGGACTTGCCTGGTTTTGTTTCTAAGTGATCATTGTCATTTATTCCTCGTGGCTCTTTGTGGTTGATTGAAGTCCAATCATAGTTTGAAGATTTGCTTAAACCTGCAGCTTATTTTATTTAAATTGACTTCACCTTGCCCATCGAAGGCGTGTTTCAAATTTTCATTTGGCACCTAATGCCTGATTTGTAAAAGTCGTATTGTTGATATCTCAATTTTTAGTATGTGTCCCCAGTGAGTATATTCTTTGTTGGTTGCTGACGGTGAGGCCCCTTTGTTGTTTGTTAAGTATCCTTGAAATTTAATCTTTTGTTTATTATTTAAAATTTATTTTTTATTTTTTTGTCTTTCCTATCAATCTGGTCATTTTTCATTCAGCAGGATTAGTAAGGGCTTGGGGGTGTGCCGGATACTTTATATATATTTGGGATTATCCTTTACCTGCCATCCTTCTACCCGTTTCTATTCAGGACTTTTCATCTTGTGTTTGGCCGGTCACCATGACAGCACTGTATGGGCCCCCACTACCTGGTAAGGCACCGACAGTAGTGGCTACGCTGGCTAAAGCTCAGCGTTAGGTCATGGGGCCAAACTCTCTGCTGACTCGGTAGACACGTGGGTTCGAGCCCCACCGTCGGCCGCCCTTGAAATGGTTTTCCGTGGTTTCCCATTTTCAACACCAGGCAAATGCTGGGATGGTACCTTCTGACAGGCCACGGCCGCTTCCTTCCACATCCTTGCCCAATTTCATTCATCTTCATCCGCTCCATCTTTCATCCCGACGCGCAGATCGCCCACGGGCGTCGACTAGAAAGACCTGCACTCGGCCTCTCAGGAGGCCACACGACCCCAACCTGGTAAGGCGGCTCAGCATGCATCTCCACAGTTTGCCTTCAACCATCGCCGGGGAGGTAAGTATGGTAGCAGGTCTGATTTGGGGGAGGAAATTTACCACCAGGGCAGGCATTACTTCTCAACGTCACCTTCGTAATTCATTGTAGTGTCCTCCCTAAAAACTAACTTAAGCTAAGGTTCGCTATTCTACCTTCCTCCTCTTTACTCTCCCCCCCCTGTTTCCCCGGTGTGTCAATAATAATAATAAGAATACTGTTAACATATACCTTACCCTAGCAAAATCAAAATGAGGTTCATAATGTCCTCCAATGCCATAGTTGACAACTTGCAGTTCTTCAGCTGTGTCAACGGTGAGCTTGCTCATATCTGCAACTCGCCGATTTACTGCTGCTACATGTGGGTGATCTTCATCCTTAAGCCAAGCTGACTTGCTGATACGATAGTTGGCTACCTCCAACTCACCAGTTTTGTAGTTCTGAACAGTAGCCCGTCGGAACTGTAAAACACATGTTTTAAGTGCTGATATAAATGAATCAGTTATTTCAATCCATAAATAACAGTAAATAATTATTGAAAACTGGAACCCATTTTCATTCTGAGACAGAACATTGAAAAGAGTTGGGAATATGGGAAGGATAGGGCAATGACTTTTATTGATCTAGAAAAGGCCTATGATAGCATCCCTAGAACAAAAGTTTGGGAAAGCTTAACAAATAGGGGGATAGGCAAGGAACTGAGTTAGTTAGTTAGTTATTGTTGTTTTAAGGGGCGGAACTACGAGGTCATCTGCCCCGCAAGGAACTGAGAGACATGATAAAAGGAATGTGCATGGAGTGCTACAGTAATGTGAAGACCAGAGTCGGGACATCGGAATGGTTTAAAATTGACACTGGACTAAAGCAAGGAAGTGTATTGTCACCATTATTGTTCGTAATGGTGAGGGATGACATCATGAAGGCAGCATTGAAAGAACATAGTAGGGCAAAGATGAAGGTAATGTTGTTTGCAGGCGACGTTGTGATCTGGGGCGAGGATGAGATGGAGGTACAAGAACAGTTAGGCGTAATAAATGAAAAGATGATGATGATGATGATAATTGTTGTTTTAAGGGGCCTAACATCGAGGTTATCGGCCCCTAATGATCTGGGTGATAGCGAAAATGATAATGAAATGGAAACCAGAACAACATTATCTGAAACGGAAAATACATACAAAAAGGAATTCAGATGAAAACAACTCACAATATGGTCTTACAAAAGGGAATTTAGAACCAAAAGTTGCACAAAAAGAATAGATTGAAAAAGACCCACAAAACGTAGGCTAGATTAAAAAAAACGTACAAAATGCAAAGTAGCGTCGAAATACTTACAAAATGCAACTGAAATTCAAAATACTTACAAAATGCAAATGAGATCGAAAGTACGTACAAAATGCAATTGAGGTTCAAAATACTTACAAAATGCAATTGAAATTGAAAATGCACGATGCAATTCAGATTGAAATATCCCAGTTCCAATCCAAATTATTCACAAAGTGCAATTGAAATTCAAAATACTTACAAAATGCAATTGAAGTTGAAAATGCTTACAAAATGTACGGTAGATTCAAACGACTCACGTGGATTGATAATACTTACAAAATGCAATTTAGATTGAAAATACTTGACAAAATGTAATTTAGATTCAAAATACCCACAAAATGCAATTAAGAATCAAAATATGTGCAAAATGCCCACCAAACAAAATGCAATTTAGATTCAAAATTCGTGCGAAATGCGGTTTTGGTTGAAAATACTTACAAAATGCAATTGAAATTCAAAATTCTCACTAAAAGGCCCGGCTACCTGTATTGAAAGACTTACCAAAAAGCAATTTAGATTGTCAATCTTTACAAAATGCTATTGAAGTTGAAAACAATCACGAGATGTAATTTAGGTCGAAAAAACTTACAAAATGCAACGTAGATTAAAAATACCTTAAAAAATCGCTAGAAGGGAATTTAGATACACGGTGAACCAAGTAACAAAAACAGCGCGGGAATCTTAAAGAGAAAGGAAATATAATGAAAAGAGGAGAGGGGAGATAGGAGAGGGTCCGCCCCAAAGGTAAGGGACAAAAGGGGAAAACGGATCCAGCTCAGGAATCCCTCGGGGTCGCCAACTCCCGAACTCACCAGCCGTGAGCCCCTGAGGGTGTAGCATTATCTAGGGTGCACCAGAAGGGGTGGGGCTACATACACCCGGCCTCCTTAAGGGCCTTGAGCACAAGGCAGGAGGTGAAAGGAAAAGAAAAAGAAGGCTGACCCCTCACAGAAGGAGGGTATCAGGAAAGATGAGACAAGGGCCAATTAAGGCGGGAAAGTGAAAGACTCCCTAGGCCTCGGATAACCTAATACCGTCGGGGTCGGAAGAGAACAAGAGTTGACCAAGTGAGGTCGACAGGAAAGAAGACGGAGAGGAGCCCGGCACAAGTAAGTGGAAGCAATGCCGGACTCAGCTGGGGTCCCATGGTCGCCAAGCCACATCCCACTAGATGTGAGCCCCTGGGGGAAATAAATGAAAAGATTGAGCAATGGGGATTGAAGATAAATGTGGAGAAGAGTAAAACAGTGGTGGTGAGTAGAGATGAGAAAGAAGGAAAAGGAGTAATCAAAGTAGGAGATAAGGAATTGGAAGTAGTGAAACACTTCAAATGATGACACTGACTGAAGATGGAAGACTAGTTTTGTAAATTAGCAGAAGAATACAACTCGGGAGTCCTTTCTACCAACAGGTACGGGGACTAGTATGGAACAAGGATATACCAATTAAGGCTAAAGAAGTTATGTACTAAGCATATTATGTTCCTATAATGACATATGCAGCAGAAACTTGGACAATGACTAAGAGGGATGAGAGCAGAGTACAAGCAGCTGAGATGAGATTCCTGAGAAGTATGGTCCAGAAAATGAGGAGGGACAGAGTGAGAAATGAAGATATACGGAAAGAACTGGGAGTACAGAAACTAAATGACAAACTGGAGCAAAACAGATTGAGATGGTTTGGACATGTCAAACGGATGAATGAAGTAAGGCTACCAAGACGAGCACTGGAACGACGGATGACAGGGAAGAGAGGACGAGGAAGACCAAGAATGCGTTGGATGGACTCGGTGGAGAATAATATTAGGAAACGGAACCTGGATTGGAACACTATGTCGGAAGAGGAATGGTGGAACGACAGAACAAAGTGGAGAGGAACCATATTTGCCCCCACCTAGTGTCAACTGGAAAAGGGGAAATGAAGATGATGATGACACTATATTTTCATACCGTAACAATGCGATAATATATTTGTACAGAATTGCCATTCAAGGTCTAGTTGCTGAGGTCAATTTCAATCCAGTTATTTGTGGATTACTACTGCCAGATGGAATGTGACCGGTTGAAGCATATATGTCATCAACAAACTAACTTGTGTGTTGATACATATGCTACGGTACTTTAAAAGACGTCTTGCATGAGCGAGCAAAAAATTAAAATCTCAGAGATGGTCATATTGTGGTTTCACCATCATCTTTTACTGGTAGCCCAAGGAATATGATGCAAAATTATCAGGGTGTGATGGTGATAGTGAGGAAGTTTGGAAAGCCAGATTTATTCATTATTTTCACCTGTAATGCTGGTTGGCCAGAAATACTCAACAGCATTCATCCTTGGGAAACAGCTAATATTGATATTCTAGTGAGATTTATCCATTGCAATATAAAGGAATTGCTACGATATATCTATAGCTATAGTTTTATATATTGTATATTAAAAGAGGTAATGGTAGAAGTGGCAGCACAAACAGGAGAAGAACATATCAGAGCAATGGTATTTGCAGACGATCTAATGATATGGGGCAACGGAGAGGCAGAGGTACGAGAAAAGTTGAATGTATGGGTTGAGACAGTAAAACAGTATGGTTTGAAATTTAATGCAAACAATATTGTGAAACATTGATGACAACGAGAAATAGGGGAAGAGTAACAACCGATATAATGATAGGAGGAGAAGTACTAAAGTACAAGGGAGTGTAATAGAAGTAAGTGGTAGAAATGACAAGGAGATCAGTGAGAGAGGAAAGCAAGCCCATGGATTCCTGCTTGATTGTGGGTGTGAAGGATGGAGTGCAGAAAAGAAGAGAGGTGTGGGACAGAGTGAGGAGTGAAAGGTGGTGAGAGGATAGAAAACGATGGAGAGGCTTATGTTCCAAGCAGACCCAGCCAGGTGCTGGAAATTGTAGACGATGATGATGATGATAATTATTACTATATACAGTGGAATCTCAGAAACAAGGTCTCTCGCACATCCATCTATTGTTAATATGAATGGAAGAATGTCATTTTGGAGAAATTGCTGACATTGACAGCTGAGCAATTGCCGGACTAACCATTACCACAAAAAAATCAAATGGAGGAAAAGTTCTTAAAAAACTCTTTTTAATATTGACTGTTACATATATGTATCCATATATGGCACAACAATGGAAAATAAAGAAGTTTCAATGTTTTGATTGATGTGCGGAAGCTGAGCAACACAATAAGATCGAAAAATGACCGAGTATTCTAGAATAAATTTTACTGATTGGATGGACCAAATAAATTGTTTTGTCAGTAAATAAGAAGGATAGAAGTTAACGATTCAAAAGAATTTCACACTTATACACATAAAAAGTACTAACATAAAATGCAACATTTTGCTTCGCTATCTTTTTACCCATTATTAGAGATATTATACATTTCAGGTTCCGTATTGACAGTAATCATTAAAATTAAAACTTACAATTTCCGCCTAGTCAATACTATACTTTTTTTTATAAAATATTTCAAGGGTACATGTTTCAGGTCCTAATCTTTCTGGACCCTTCTTCAGCCCATAAAATCACACATGGAGCCCATCAAATCACAAAAACATCGATAAACACAAACTGCACACACACAATAAATAGATAAAACACTGTAAAAACATCTAAGAGTCTAAAATCTAAAGATAACATGCATGTTTTAATGTCTTCAGGAACATGTTTTCACTTGTTCTTCATCTAAATAAATGTCATTTGACGCTGTGAAACACTGGGCACATTTTTTGAAGTCTATGAGTGGCGTGCTGTAAGAACTTGCTGTATATCTTGTACTGTTTTTGTGGCTGAAGTTGGACGTCAATAGCTACATGTTATAAATTCTTGTTTTAAAATTTTATGCATTTGGCAACTTGTCTTAAGATAGTCTTCTGCCATACGGTATGGAAAAGTCAGAGAAGAATGGTTGGCGTGTAGCTACATTTGAACCCGAAGTCAGACGGAAACAGCCCCGCGGCGACAGGTGGAGGTCAAGCTCCGCTCGGCTAGAGCAACTTACTAATGCTTTTCCCACGGACTAAGCGAGTGATCCCACCTCTACCGCCACTGAGGGCGGTGTCCTGGAGCTTGAGACTCTGAGTCAGGGATACAACTGGGGTGTGTGACCAGCACTACTCCAGGCGGCCTCACCTGCAAAGCGAACAGGGGGCCTGATGAAGGGATGGGAAGAGTGGGACGGTTAGGCAAGGAAGTGGGAAGGAGGCGGCCGTGGCCTTAGAGTAGGAACCATCCCGGCATTTGCCCGAAGACAAAGTGGGAAACCATGGAAAACCACTTCGAGGATGGCTGAGGTGGGAATCGAACCCCCTCTACTCATTTGGGCCACCCAAGGCTGAGTAGACTCCGTTCCAGTCCTCATACCACTTTTCAAATTTCGTGGCAGAGCCGGGAATCGAACCCAGGACCTCCGGGACGGCAGCTAACTATGCGAACGGAATAAAAGAATAATTGGTTAATATATCTGACTCATCATCATCAATATCCGTTTACCAGCTTGAGCCGGGTAAGAGCAAAGTATAATACCCCTCCACTTTACTCTGTCCACCATCCTTCCTCAACCACTGAACCCCACCCCAGATTTCATTTTGTCACACTGTCCTTCACCAAATACATCCACCATACTCTAAGTCTTCCTCGTCCTCTCTTTTCAGCCATTCATCGCTCCATCAATTGTTTTTGGCATTCTTTCATCATTCATCCTTTTCACGTGTCCATACCATCTCAATCTGTTCTGCTCCATCTTATCATTCATCTTATGTACTTTTACTTCCTTTCAAATGTCTTCATTCCTCACTCTATCTCTCCTAGTCTTTATACCATACTCCTCAGGAATTTCATTTCGGCTGCCTGCATTCTACTTTCATCTCTCCTCGTCATCGGCCAAGTTTCTGCTCCATACGTCATTATTGGTAAGTAATAGGTCCAGAGGAGTGTGAGAAGCATGTTATGGAGCAAGGATGTCCCTCAGAACAGCAAAAAGATATATCGGACGTAATATGTCCTATACTGACGTATGCCTCGGAGACCTGGGTTATGAAAGGAAGGGAGAAGAGCAAAATACAGGCCAGTGAGATGAGGTTCTTGAGAAGCAATATTGGAGCTACAAAGATGGACAGAATAAGAAATGAGAGGACCAGAGAATTAATGAAGGAGGAACCATTATAGGATGGTAGGGAGAAATCTAGACTTAGATTGTATGGACATGTAAAATGAATGGAGGAGAAGAGGATACCCAGGAGGATACACGAGACGAAGTGAGAAGGAAAGAGACCGAGCGGAAGACCGAGAGACAGGTGGCTGAAGGGGGTGGAAGGAAGCGTGAAGAAGAGAGGAGAAGACTGGACAAGGGTGGAGGCTGAGAGATGGTGGGAAGACAGAAGATGTTGGAGAGGCTTGTGTTCCAAACAGACCCGGCCAGTGGCTGGAAACTGTGCAAGATGATGATGATGATGATGAATGATGAAGAATAGGTATTGTACATCATTTCTTTAGCCTTCAGGGGTATGTCTTTATCCCAAATTAAACTCCAAACCTGATGATAGAAAACACTCCTTCATTGTATTCTCTTGTTGATTTCAATATCCAATTTTCCATCAATTCACTTCCCGAATATTTGAAGTGCTCTACTACTTCCAGATCTACATAGTCCAATTTTAATAATCCCCTTTACCTTCTTTCTTTCCTCTTGTCATTACCATTGCCTTACTTTTCTCTACATTGACTTTCATTTCCCATTTGTCAATATTTCCCTTCAGTACATCCAGCTGTTCTTGGACCACATTCTCATTCTCTCCCCAAATCAGGACATCATCAGCAAATAGGATTATGTTCGTTCTTGTACCTGTGTATGCCTCCTTTATTGCCTTTAATATATCATCCATTCATTCATTCATCCATCTTCATTTCCTCTTTTCCAGCTGACACTTGGTGGGAGCAAATATGGTTCCTCTCCACTTTGTTCTGTCGTTCCACCATTCCTCTTCCGACACGGTGTTCCTATCCAGGTTCCGTTTTCTAATGCTACACTTCACCGAGTCCATCCAACGCATTCTTGGTCTTCCTCGTCCTCTCTTCTCTGTCATCCATAGTTCCAGTGCTCGTCTTGGTAGCCTTTCTTCATTTATCAGTTTGACATGTCCAAACCATCTCAATCTGTTTTGCTCCAGTTTGTAATTTAGTTTCTGTACTCCCAGTTCTTTCCGTATATCTTCATTTCTCACTCTATCTCTCGTTTTCTGGACCATACTTCTCAGGAATCTCTTCTCAGCTGCCCGTACTCTGTCATTAGTCATTGTCCAAGTTTCTGCTGCATATGTCATTATAGGAACATAAAATGCTCTGTACATAACTTCTTTAGCCTTAATTGGTACATCCTTGTTCCATCCATCGTTCATCACCAGTAAAATAGCAATGATGAGAGTACACTGTATTGTTTTAATCCATGTTCAATTTCAAACCAGCCTGTTTTACCTCGACACAGCTGCAACAACAACTCGTAACAAAGTTTAATTATAAACTTCTGTAGCTTAATAATTGTGTTACTGTTTATACATATCTACTGAAGCTAAATTGAGCCTAAGTGAGCATATTATGACGTTCACTTGACCAACACAACTAGTCATCCAATTTAGCCCCCCATTTGCATGAGAAGTGTTTTTATTCAGTGTGTAAATAATAATTCATGTAATTTATTTCAGGCACTAGAAAATTAATTGTAGCTCCCTGGCCAATCTATTTGGGCACACTCGTATTACTGATCGAAAACCTTCTACTATTAGACTGTTAATAGTAGCGGTATTACAGTTAATTATGAACATTGTCATCCCATCGTTATTTCAAAAATAGCAGCGTTACTTTTCAACCCTGTAATATACCCACAGGAATATTAAGATTGTATTATTCCAGTTTATTCATGAAATTCATTATAAATACAACTCGTATTTATGAAATCCCCTAGATAATTTCAAAATATCACTACATTACATGCAATAATAATTGTACATACCTTTGGTTGAGCCATCTTCTTGATTGTCTCGATTTCTGAATCGTAAATGACGTCACGGTAGATAACGATACGAGGCTTCAGAAATGCTTCTTCTTCCTTGAGCCTTGCCAACTTGAGGAATGGTACACCCAGGTCCACATAACGACACTTGAGTTTTGACCATGTGTCTACCGGGAGCATTATTTCATTGCGGCAAAGCATCTCGTACGTTTCTCGTTCACTGTACTCCAAGTTATTGGGCACAGGTTTCTGCTCACTTACTGTGTATGGCTGTAACATAATACATTGCAAACATCTCCATAATTAAGACTGGCTTACATTCACTTCTCATTTAGACAAGGTTACATCACATGCCCTAGCATTCTTGGCTGTCACCGAAGAGGCCCGGGTTTGATTCCCGGCTCTGCCAAGAAAGGTAATTCAATTTTTCAGTTCCCACCTCTGCTATCCTGGAACTGGATTACCATGATTTCCTACTTCTACTCCAGGCAAATGCTGTGGATCCTAACTTAATGCCACAGCCGCCTCCTTCCCAATCCTCATCTGAATTACAAACACACACACTGCTACAGACATCTCATTAAAACAGGTTATCAAACAATTTTTTAAATTTATTTATATATATATATAAAGTAAAATCTGTCTTGAACGGAACCTTTAACCCTCAACTACTGACGTGACGTCCACGGGACCGCTCCCCCTCCTACCATACCACCCCTTGCTTGGGCCAGAGGCCTTCGAAACCTGTTCCATTGTCTAGCTTCCTAACTTTCAGTCTGCTGAGTGTTGCCAAGGTGTTACGAGCTGCCGGTGTTGTTTGGAGTTGGTTATGTTGTTGCACGGTCCCCGGGACCTCACGTACTTAATTGTGTGATTTTAAGTGTGTGTTATGCTATTATCCGTTTATGAAGGTCAGACGTTCTTATTGAATTAAAATATGGGTGATGAGCCAGGACCATCAAAGATTAGACCATCTGACCCGTCTTGAGGACGAAGTGATTTGTATGTTACGAAATATCTCGGAAGATGAGTTGGAATTATCATCTTCGGAAAATGAAGACTCCGACTACATCCACAGTGATCGTGACACTGCTACAAATATATCAGAATCTAGCGGTGCTGAAATGGAGGAAGATCTGCCCGAGGACGAAGATAAGTCTTCAAGCTATTATTACGGAAGAGATCGTTTCAAATGGTCTTCAACCGAGCCAACAAGCTCATAACAAAGTAAAAATACCATCACTTTGTTCCAATCTTAGGCACATGGATAAAATGAATGCACTTTCTGCCTTTCAGCTGCTTTTGAGTGAAGAAATTATGCATGAAATAGTGATGTGGACAAATGTGAAATTAAGTAAGGTTAGGCAGAATTATGCCAAGGAAGACAGAGTAGAACTAAAACCTTGTACTACAGTGGAAATTAGTGGCTTTCTTGGACTACTTGTGTATAGTGCGGTCTTCAAGTCAAACAACGAGGACATCCGGTCAATTTTCAGTACCGTTAGTACAGGAAGAGAAATCTTTAGGCTTGGTATGTCTTGTGAAAGGTTTTGTGTACTTTTGATCTGCCTAAGGCAGGAATGTATGCAAAGAGACTGATCCTGCGGCAGCAATATCAAATATAATGTAAAAATTTAACAAGAACTGCCAACAAGCCTATGTTATAGGTGCGAATGCTACTGTTGACGAGGTGCTTGTGGCTTTCGGAGGAAAGTGTAATTTTAAAATGTACATTCCATCTAAGCCAGCTAAATATGGTTTGAAATTGCAATGCTTAGCTGATTCAAGGAAAAGTTACCTTTTTTTTTTTTTGTCGTGTGGCCTCCTGAGAGGCCTAGTGTTGGTCTTTCCAGTTGACGCCCGTGGGCGACCTGCACATCGGGAAGAGAGATGAAATGGATGAAGATGAATGAAACTGGGAAAGGATGTGGAAGGAAGCAGCCGTGGCCTGTCAGAAGGTACCGTCCCAGCATTTGCCTGGTGTTGAAAATGGGAAAACACGGAAAACCATTTCAAGGACTATTTCAGCAGAAAGCGTGGCCCCATGACCTAACACTGTGCTTTAGCCAGCATAGCCACTGCTGTCGGTATGCAAACCATTGGAGGGAAGTAATAGGAACATAACCACTGATAATTGGTATATGTCCCTGGAACTCGCTAATACTATGCCAAAGAGGGGCTTGACTGTGTTAGGAACTATAAGAAAAAATAGGTGACAGTTGCCAAATGCCTTCTTGCCTGATCGTAAGCGAGTTGTTGGAAGTTCTCTCTATGGCTTTACGAAAGACATTACTTTGTTATCTCATGTACCTAGGAAAGGCAAAGCTGTCTTGATGATGTCCACCATGCATCATTCTCAAGGTGTTGATGAGAATTCAGGCAAAGACGAAATGATAAGGTATTATAATAACACAAAAGGGGGTGTGGACACGATGGATGAAAAATGTGTGAAGTATAACTCAGGTCGACGAACACGACGTTGGCCTATGGTTATCTTCTTCCGTATTGTTGACATAAGTTGTGTAAATGCTTACATCATACATCAGTCGTGTGAATACAGAAATGAAGTACCTGGATTAGTAATCATGAAAGAACTAGCCAAGCAGCTGTTGGAACCTCATCTAAAGGATAGGCTGCTAAATACAAGAATGCCTCGAGAATTGTGACTTGCTATAGCACGTGTTACAGGAAATGAACTGGACTCACACCCTGTAGTCACTACTGATGAGAAGGTGCCAAGGGAATCCCGGAAGACCTGTTTCCTCTGTCCACCCAAGAAAAACATGTTACCTGTGTCATGTGTGCAAACATCCAGTCTGCTTGGAATGCACCATAAAAGTATGTCTGAACTGCATCACAGAGGGATAGCTTGACATAAAATGCTGCAGGATTTTTTTTATTTGTACTGGTTAACATTTTAAGTGTTTTTTATATTGTCCATTATGTGAACTATACATTCATCATTCAATTTCATGTGTAGGGCCTATGTGTCATGGACTGCAAAGGCTGTCAACATTTTCGATACCTCCATTTTATAACAGCTTAGGCTTTCACGGCCGGCGTTCATAATTAAGTACAAGTTTTTCGGGCTTGTAGGCCGTGGTCCAGACAGGATATCTCCCGACGTTTCACCGGAAACTGCGTCCGGCATTATCAAGGGTTCCGCTCCTTTCCACGGCCTACAAGCCCGAAAAACTTGTACTTAATTACCTCCATTTTTGTTCAATCCAAAGTACCGTACTAAGAATAATATTATTTTTGTGCATAGATTTTGATTTTATTTGCTTATGTTTTATGTGTTTCAATTCAATGTGGGGTGGTTTATTAGAATAAACGATTAATGAAAAAAACATTATGGCTGTAGCATTTTCTAATCCTTTAATACGGAAGTGGTCCGTGGGACCTCATGTCAGTAACTATGCAGTAAAGTTTAACGTCAGTACTTAAGGGTTAATAAGTTGAAACCTGTCCACAACGCATAAAATCTCCGGTCCCGTGAATTATGGCTTCTTATTCCTGTTAATTTACCTGTATGTAGGGGAACCTGCCCAACACGGAAACGGAAACAGAAACAAATTAGTTTACTTAATGGAAAATGAGCTAACTTTTAAAATCCCCTGGAAAATACTTAAATTTTCATATACATAAGAAGTGTTTCTTAATGTGTTGACAAAAGTCACCACACACAAGTAAGTGCATTGTACCCTATTTTAATTGAAAATGAGTGTTCATAATGCATGTTTTTTATTGGGCATATTTATTATTACAATAGTAATAATAGGTAAATAATCAGAACAAAATGGAATGAACCAACAACTAGGTCCAACCTGAACCATGTACTTTAATTTTTCAACTCAATATTAACCATTTTATATCAGCATGTGAATAACAGCTATAATCTATTTTGGATTTTTTAGTTATATGCAGTGTAACCAGTGTGTTTTTTATCTTCATGTTAATTTATATGTGTTTAGGACATGGAAAGATTTTCCTAAATGTTTTTTGTCAAGCAGACTGATGAAGGGGGAGTATAAGAACCCCCGAAACATGTACCTGTGAATACCAATTCCATTAAAATTGTATTGAAAAGGCGGAAATTTTAATATTTCACTCAATATGTTGCGTCAATACAGACCACGATGAGCAACATTATGGAACAGGAATGTTTTGCGAACTCATTCGACTGCCCTTTATGTTCACTTTGCTTGGTTTGGACAGTCATTGGTGAGGTTTCTAAAGTCTTGTGTGATCTTCACTTGGCAAGGGGATGGCCCACTTTCTTGCGAGGATTAACATACAGGGGTAATGAGGACGAATGCCAGGTCCAATGAACAAACATGAACTGCTTCTCAGATAATATTGTAAAATTCTCATTTAATGTGATTCAGTGACCAACTGTAGAAAGTCATGCTGTCATTAAGTCCATAAGTGATGGAAGGGTAAAAGCGTGTTGTTTTAGATTTAAACACTAAAATTATAGATTATTTAAGCTAGCATTAGAAAACATTGCAGAATTTGTTGAGCCATTACCGCCGAGAAGAGAAACCGGAGTATGATGCTGGCCAGGAAAATGAAGATGATGGCGATGGTGAAGTAGACGACAATGTGTGTAGTTTGCTGTTTGTGCTAGTGTTTAGCATATAATTGGTATAAACCCTGTAGCTGGATTATTAACAAGACTATTTACTGTACCCGAAATTCACGTAACTACTATTATCCGAAGAATGGAAAGGATCGCAAGGGACGCTGATCCCCAGCTAGAATAACCAACAATTCCCTGCTAGATGGCGAGTTAGGAATCTCTCAATACATAGATTGTTATAAATACGAATGCACTACTACTTAGTTACATACATATCCTACAATAAGAAACGGAGGATGAGATTCTCGGAATCTCGTGGGTGAACGGTTAGAAACATTAAATGTGGGCGCCAGTATCTAACCAGTAGTACAATCGTAACTAATTACTGAATCAAGAGATCGGTCTTTAGTAAAAGAAATAGGCAATCTAAATAGCGCCTGCTAATATTTATTCAAAATATAGGACGACAAATAATGTCCATAAGTATAAAACTAGAAGTTCACTTTAACTCTTTCGCTGCGGCAATCGACTTTAGTCGATTTACATCGATACTGTGTTCGCTGCAGCAATTGACTTTAGTCGACTTGGCACTTTCCCGCTTCTTACTACACGATCTTTGTCAACAAAGTAGCTCTTTAATAATGCGTACATGAATATGCATGTCTTGAGCGTGTACTGGGCCTTCAAAATCATCGACAAAATGGGGCATAAAGTTATGGTCATTGTACGATAGCAAAAGTGGTTTCCTGTGCAGATTTCAGACTTACGTGGGAAAGAACAGTAATGAGACTGATCCAGGGGATACATTAGGGGAGAAAGTTGTTAGGAGCTTGTGAAAAGACTTGGAAAATACCAGCAGAATTATATATTTCTTTTCAAGCCCTACACTTTCCACTCATTTTGCTGAGAAAAGTGTGGGTGCATGCGGAACAGTGAGATGTAACCGTAAAGGTCTTCCTCAAGAGATGAAAGGTCTCAAAATGAATAAAAGACAGAAACCTAAGTTCTGGCATAATCCAACTAAAAAAATGCTTGCATGTTTGTGGCAAGATACCGGCTGGGTAAATATGCTCACGACCGTACACTCGTGTGAGGTTGTGAAGGTTAGGAAGAGATCAAAGAGGGATCCAACCGGTTATGTTACCCGTAATAAACCTAAATTAGTTGTGAATTATAATCATGAAATGAATGGTGTTGACAAGTTCGATCAGCTGGAAACGAATTACGCATATGTGCACAAGAAAATCAAGTGGTATCAGGTCTTGTGGTATTTCATCATAGAAACAGCCCTAGTCAAAGGAAGAATAGTATACAATAAGGTCCATAACAAGAAAACAAGATTATGTAATTACAGGACTTCTAGAAAAGTACAAACGCGCTCCACCTAGGAAACGCGGCCAAAGATCTTCTGACGGGATACCGCTTGCGCGTCTCACGGAGAGGCACTTCATTGGGGGACAACAGGACAAAAGTCACAAACCCAACTGTGTTGTTTGTTCAATATTGCCGGCACGGTGTTCAAAGAAAGGAAAGGGGCTATGTAAGAGGAAACAGACAATATATTATTACAAGAATTGCCCAGGACAGCCCCCAATGTGTCCAACTGCCTGCTTCGAAAGTTATCACACCACGATAAACTTCAAGATCACATGCCAGTGTTAGATTCCATTGAACCAAGGACCACGGGATATATATGAAGGGTAAAACATCTACTTTGTAATTTTCATGTGTTATCCTATGATTCAAAATGAAAGAAAATGCTCACTAAAGAAAACTACAAGGTCACGTGTAAGTTAATGTTTTATCGAACCAAGGACCACCGAATGAATCATAAAGGCGATCTATATATTTAAAACACTAAGCTGATATTTGTTACCGCGAGATTGACAGAACGGCTAAACCGATTGACTTCGTAATGTACTCTGACGAAAGCCCTTGGTCTGTATATTTGCAGAGTGTCTTTAAAATAAACAAATATGTTACCATATATTTTTAAAATTTATAAACAAAACTGCAAAAATATTGGCCCTAGCGCATGTGCAGAATCAGCATGGCCATGACAGACATGGCGGATGTCCACCGCTTTTTAATGTGAGAGTTATTTATAAGAATTATAAAGGAAAGGAAGATTCATTAATTATTGTTGATAATAGGTACTCCTCCCTTTTAATAACTTTCACAAGGCAGATTATAGAAAATATATTATTTATGATTCGCATACCTTCCTGGGAGTAATTAGAAGTTGATTTCAATTTAAATTGTCACTGCTGCACCGGAAATATTTCTTTTATTACGACAATATATAATTTTCATACCTTATCTAGGGGAAGCCTCCGTGATTTAGGCGGCAGCAGGCTGCCCTCTCTTGAAATCCCGGTCACTCGATGTTAGATTTGTGTCAGCAGTATGTTGCAATGTTGAGAGTGCAATCTTTTAACGCCCTTAAAGTTGTAATAGTGCCAAAAAGTAATCGTTCAAAGAATGTAACTTACATAGGAAACTTCTTCAGTAAATATGTGTTCATTGGCCGTCATGTTTTGACGGGTTTCAACTAGTATATATTTATTTTTTGTTTCATGTGTTATGATATGACTTATAATAAATGAAAATCCACATTAAAACTTTTTTCAATATCTTCATTAAATTACGCAGTGAGGGGTTTTGTGATGTCAGAAATGCAGCAGCGAAAGAGTTAAATGAAAATGTTATAAACCTTAAATAAAAATATATTCACTACGAAGAAAAAGCTTGCCACGGTGGGTGAGTGGATAGCGTGTCGGTCTACTAACCCCAAATTTGCAGGTTCGTTCCTGGCCGTGGTAAGTGATTTTTGAAAGGCAGCAAAAATACGATACGGATGTCATACGATGTTGGCATGTCAAAGAATCCATTTGAATTCAGTAGGCCGTGTTCATAATGGCAATATTAATCTCGGGAGTTTCCGCAAACACAAAGTTCCTCATTTCTCTACTAGAAAGTGCTATAGTGTTCAAAGAGCTTAGCTATCTAACCTCCTTGACTTTCATAGTGATTCAAGGAACAACGAAATTCGAGATGCAAGCTACCCTCTGGGTGCCAAATAACAAAGCTTGCACCCGGCACCCGTGGCCATACGATATTATTATTATTATTACTAAGAAGAAAAATATACCGTGAATTTCGGTAGCTGGACTTTGTCCGCATTAAGTAGTAAAATAAAAATATTCTCTGTAGACCTCTCATCTATCCTATTTAAAATAATCAACTACTTGTTGATCATACTGTATCAAATACTGATTATATGAATTTGTCAAATAACTGCCTTCCATTTACATTCCTTTTTTACCCTATACATACATCATCTTAATTCCTACTTCTTTAAAATATTAACTAATAAATTATTTAATCCTATCAATTTATTATTCTTTAAAAATATACAACATTATTATTTTTATCGTTGTCAGTTACGATAATGTCTTTCTTCTCTTATGATCTCTTATGCTTCACATTACTCTCTACATATTTATCACATCTCGATGTTTTAAACTTGTCATATCCATTAACTTTGTAACGAACAATTAAATAAATTACAGTTACAATTGTCAAATTCTTGATAAAAAACGATAATACTGATATTATATAAGACTAGTAATTGGGGCTGGTATTGGGAAGGAGGTGGCCATGGCCTTTATTTAGCTAACATTGAGTCATTTGATAGGAAGAGAAGTGATAAACCACATAAAAACCTTTTTTAGGATGGCTATAGTGGGAACCAAACCCAGAACTTTTGGAACAAGAGCCTCAACAAGTACTCCTAGACCACACTTAACTTGATGTTCTGCCCTTTAAAACAACATCACACCTACATCATTACCAGTCAGTCAATATTTTAGTTACAGTAACTACCCACTGATTCTAGTCAGATATGTTAAGTGGACTACCCATATAAGAATATTGGTAATATTACCTCATCAGCAACAACATCTTTCTCTCCGTCGTCTCCCTTCTTGTGCTCTCGTTCACCCTCCTTCTCCTCTATGTCCTTCAAGTAGTATTCCTTATTGCCTAGGGCCCGTTGGTGCCCGGGGAGAATCTCGAGCAATTCATCTGTCAGCTTCAGGGCAGATCGAACATTACCTGGTAACACATTAACAGTTCATTTTCGGAAATGGAAACAATAACTACATTGTAAAGAAGGAGGAGGGGGCAGAATATTGGGCACAGGTGTTCTTTCAGGCAGCAATAGTAATGCCATTTTCCAGCAACTATATTTCAAGAACCTTTTGACAATTTGCCTAAGGTTAGTAAAATAGCTAGGGTCAATGTTATACAAAAATATTTCTAAATTCAATATAACTAGTTGAAACCCGTCAAAACATGACGGTCAAAGGGAAAATATTTACTGAAGAATCTCCTTATATAGGTCTAATGTACATTCTTTGTACGATTATTTTTTGGCTCTATTGAAACTATAAGGGCGTCAAAAGATTGCACTCTTGACATTGCAAAATACTGCTGGCAATGACTGAAAAATTGATGAGGCAAATTGAGACCTGTATGTTCCAGAGTTTCCCCTTGAGCTTTATTGATTGTGATAGAGTATGCCAAACGAATTGGAAAATATTGCCTCTTAAAAGAAAATTATAGTGTTATATCGGATGGTATTAATCAATTCGAAGGATTAGACCTCTCTGCCTAATTTTAACTGCACTTATTATTTCCAAATCCAAGCAATATGGTTGCATTTAGAAGCCCTTGGGAAACCTTCAGATTTCTAATCAGCATAACTATGGGTCAAGCGTTTGAATTAGGACAAGGATAGAAGGAGGGATGAGGGAAGAACAACATGGCTTCAGAGCAGGAAGTTCCACAATGGATTTGATTTATGCTGTAAGGCAGTTACAAGAACAACACTATGAATATGGAACAGATCTACTGATGGCCTTCCTGGACATTGAGAAAACATATGACAGTGTATGCAGAAACAAAGTATGGAAGACCCTAGAAGATAGAGGAGTAGAGAAATGGACTATAAAGAGGATAAAGGGGATTTACAAGGGAAGCGTGAGCTGTGTGAAAGTGGGAGGAGAGAGATCAGACTGGTTGGAACAGAGAAACGGCCTGAAACAAGGAAGTGCACTGTCACTGTTACTTTTCATTGTGGTGATGGATGACATAATGACCCGAGTGGCAAAAGTAATTGGGGAAGGAAAGATGAAAGCAATGGTGTTTGCAGATAATTTGATGATTTGGGGAAACAAGGAGGAGGAGGTACAGGAACAGTTGGACGTGTGGGATGGAATAATATAAGGATATGGGATGAAATTTAGCATAAATAAGAGTGAGATGGTGATCACAACAAGGAAGAAGAAAAGAACCACAACGGGAATAACAATTGGTGGGGAACAGCTGAAGAAAGTGGAGAGTTTCAAGTATCTGGGAAGCCTGATACAAGATAATGGAAGAAACGATAGAGAAATAAATGAGCGGGGGAGGCAGGCAGAAGCATTTCGGTGGAGTGTGAGAAGCGCATGCTATGGAGCAAGGATGTCCCTCAGAACAGCAAAAAGATCATATATCGGATGTACTATGTCCCTATCCTGACGTATGCCTCGGAGACCTGGGTTATGAAAGGAAGGGAGAAGAGCAAAATACAGGCCAGTGAGATGAGGTTCTTGAGAAGCAGTATTGGAGCTACAAAGATGGACAGAATAAGAAATGAGAGGACCAGAGAATTAATGAAGGAGGAACCATTACAGGAAGGTATAGAGAAATCTAGACTTAGATGGTATGGACATGTAAAACAAATGGAGGAGAAGAGGATAAACAGGAGAGTACACGAGACGAAGTGGGAAGGAAAGAGACCGAGAGGAAGACCGAGAGACAGGTGGCTGAAGAGGGTGGAAGAAAGCGTGAAGAAGAGAGGAGAAGTCTGGACAAGGGTGGAGACTGAGAGATGGTGGGAAGACAGAAGACGTTGGAGAGGCTTGTGTTCCAAACAGACCCGGCCAGTGGCTGGAAACTGTGCAAGATGATGATGATGATGATGATGATGGAGGCATATCTTTTAATTCCAAGGCATTCAAGAACTCTGAGGAGTCTAATACAACTGGCTGCAAACCGTCGCTTATAATTTTGGAATATAACGACGAAATGAGATGATGTGCAAAACATGACGGTCATTGGGAAAATATTTACTGTAGGACTTTCTTATATGCATTCTCTGTATGATTACAGAGAAAGATCGACTTTGCAACATATAACTGGCCATGACTGAAAACTTGCGTTACGTTACGTTTGCGTGAACCTTTTTCCCCTCCAGGGTTGTCTTTTCCCACGGAGTAAGCGAGGGATCCCACCTCTACTGCCACTAAAGGTAGTGTCCTGGAGCTTGTGACTCTGAGTCAGGGATACAACTCGGGTGTGTGACCAGCACTACGCCCAGGCGGCCTCACCTGCAAAGTGATCAGGGGCCTGATGAAGGGATGGGAAGAGCGGGAGGGTTAGGCAAGGAAGTGGGAAGGAGGCGGCCGTGGCCTTAGTTACCATCCCGGCCTTTTTTCGAAGACGAAGTGGGAAACCACTTCGAGGATGGCTGAGGTGGGAATTGAACCCCCTCTACTCATTTGGACCACCCGAGGCAGAGTATACCCCGTTCCAGTCCTCATACCACTTTTCAAAGTTCGTGGCAGAGCCGGGAATCGAACTCAGGACGGGGTGGAAGCTTTCCATGCTGACCCCTACGCTACAGAGGCGAGCTAAGGTGGCAACGACTGAAAACTTGATGAGGCAAATAGTGACCTACACGTTCCAGTGTTCCCCCTTCTGCTTTATTGATTGTGATAAGGTATGGCCAGCGATTGGAAATTGGTGCTCTAAACGAAAATGGAAGTGTTTTATCGGATGGTTTTAAATCAAGTCGAAGGATTAGAACTCTCTGCCCAATATTATCTACACTTATTATTTCCAGATCCAAGCAAATCTCATGCATAATTCTTACAATTAATCTGGCACCATTTAGGAGCTCTTGGGAAATGTTCAGATTCCTAAGGAGCATAACTGTGGCTCGAACATTAGGAGTATGAATATGTGGAAGCAAAATTCCCGAGGAATTCAAAAATTCTGTAAGAAGTATCTGGCTTTCATATTCATTATTTAATCTGTAACAGTGGTGTGTACTTTTGGTACCTTAGTGTTTTAAATATATATATGGCACCGTCAATCGCGCCGAATTCCTTAGTTTATGGGAATGCTAAGAGTAAAATATGTTTTGTCAATGGAATAGCAATACCAAGAAATAAAAATACGGAAATAAAAAAAAGTGTCGGAGGTGGGACTCGAACAGCTCCCATTGCGCGATGCATAAATTAAGAGTCTTTGACGCTACGACCTGAGCTACCAAACCACTGGTAAAACCACGCAATTTTAAGTTAGTTAAACAACATAGGCCCTACACACATAACTGTCAGTATACATATTTCAACATTTTCCGTCGTGTATAATTGTATTCCAGTATAAATCGTGGGAACGTCATAAATAATGTTCCCTTCCTTTATACTTCTTATAAATAACTATCAAATTGAAACGCGATGCACTTGAACCCCCATGACTGCCATGAGGCAAGGTGATTGTGCGCATGCGCTAGGGCCAATAAATTTGCATTTTGGTTTGTAAATTTAAAAATATATTATAACATATTTGTTTATTTTAAAGACACTCTGCAAATATACAGATCAAGGGCTTTCGTCAGCGTGCATTGCGAAGTCAATCGGTTCAGCCGTTCTGTCAATCTCGCGGTAACAAAAATCAGCTTACTGTTTTAAATATATAGATTTAACTTACAGTTCTTTCTGCCTTGTCAGTATAAATTTAAAATGTTCAAAGTTAAAATGTTACGAATAAATTGTATGTAATTAGGTCAGTACTGTATTTGTCCATTCTACAGCAGATGAAACTAAAACACAATCAATGTTCTTAGCCAAAATTACTTGCATTACTGATTATTTTTGATATTTACACTGACTTACAGTGGCGGCTGGTAGGATTTTGCCTTTGGTGTTGCACTACAATCAAGAGGGGAGGCAATTGGAACAATAGTGAACATGGCAATGGATTGCAAAAGACGTTATTATTGTGATTATTATTATATTATTATTATTATTATTATTTGGCTGTTATTTTTACTTCATAGTTTCCTTTCTTCTCCAAGTCCTTTAACTTCCAGGTCTAATCTTTGGCATTTTCTTCTGTTTGACTTCGGGTACATGGGCATCTTTTAGGTCAGCAATTAATAGCCGATGATCGCTATCTCGGCACTCACTGGGTATGACTTTAACATCTCTAACATATCAACCAGCTTCCCTATCAGTGATGATGAAGTCTAACATAATTTTGTGTTTTCCATCCGATCTATACCTCGTTATTTTATGACTCTCCCTTTTCTGATACCATGTTTTCTGTGTGGTTAAGTTGTTTCGCACACAGAAATCAATCAAGTTCTCTCCTTCAGAGTTTCTGTTTCCGTGGTCATGAGGGCCAATGATGGTCTCCGAGCCTAGTCTGTCTTTACCAACTTGAGCATTCAGATCCCCCATAATGATGGAGTTCTCTATTATTTGTTCCTCAAGCTCGCTAAGGAATTGCTCTTTCTCCTCTGTGATACATCCTGTCTATGGTGCATATACTTGCATACCTCCCTGTCCTGAGCTAATCCTTTCATCTCTACATAGCTACCACACCTTACATCCGAGGCAATCTGTTTAATACATTCTAACCTTGGTCTACCCCTACAGTTCTTATCCTCAACCTTTCCTTCCATAACTAACTTTGCTATTCCGGGATGTCTTAATAAGTGTCCTATCAACCTATCTCTTCTATGCATTACCAGTCACCAGGAACATCTTTCCTCTCCCACTCGTCTTAATACCTCTTCATTTTGTAACCTTATCTACCCATCTAATCTTCATCATTCTCCTGTAACACCACATTTCAAACGCTTTAATTCTCCTCTTTTCTGCTGCTCCAACAATCCAAGTTTCACTTCCATAGAGCGCCACACTCCAGATAAAGGCTTTCAAAAATGACTTCCTAATACCTAAATCTATATTCGATGTCAACAGATTCCTTTTCTGTAGGAATTATTTCCTTGCCTGTGTTAACCTTCATTTTATATCCTCTTTGCTTCGTTCATTACTAGTTATTTTGCTTCCTAAGTAACAGATGTCTCCTACTTCCTTGAGCATTTCACCTGCCAATTCGACGTCCTCAGGGGTTTCCGATTTCTTTGGGCTGCATTTCAATATTTTTGTTTTACATTTATTATTAATTTTCATTATGAATTTCTTCCTCAAGAAAAAATCCGTACCATTTAAAAAACTCATTCAAACTTCTCGTGTGTCGGCTAACAAGACTTATGCCATCAACAAATCTCAGAGTTGAAATTATTTCTCCTTGAATCTGTAAGAGGATATAAGGAAACCAGAGATATGAGTCAAGAACGAGCAAATATGGCTGCATCGCCCAAAATAATTGATCTAAAATTGCTACACCGTCGGCTCGGACATGTCAACGTGGGTGACTTCTTGGTAGCTGTGAGAAAAGGGAGGGTTTCTGGCGTTGAGCTGAGGAATCCATCTACGACTCTGGACTGCAAAGTCTGCCTCGAGGGGAAGATGTCCAGGACGCAGTTTCCCAAGAAATCCGATCGACAGACGGAGCTACTCGATTTGATCCACACGGACGTGTGTGGACCAATGCTGACTCCATCTATGGGAGGTTCAAGGTACCTCTTGGAATTCATCGACAATCACTCTCATTGGTGTGAAGTGAGATTTCTGAAGGCAAAATCAGAGGTCTACGAAGCTACCGTCGAGTACGTTACCAGGATGGAGAATCAGAAAGGAAAACTAGTAAAGGTGATCCAGTCTGACAACGGCAGGGAATACCTGGATCAAGAGTTCGACAACTACCTGAAAACTACCTGAAGAAGCGCGGAATCACAAGACGCCTCACAGTCCCTCACAACCCCGAACAAAACGGGAAGTCTGAGAGGATGAATAGGACTTTGATGGAGACTGCCAGGTGCACGTTGTTCGACGCCGGATTACTTCACCGCTTCTGGGCGGAAGCAGTAAATACTGCAAATTACATCCGTAATCGCCTGCCATCAAAAAGTATCGGAGGCAAAACATCGTATGAATTGTGGACAGGAGAGATTCCTGACATCTCGCAATTCAGAACGTTTGGAAGCAAGGTTTACTTCCTGGACAGGGATCCCAGAAGAAGGAAACTGGATCAACGAGGCAGAGAAGGCATGTTCATGGTTTACTCCGAAGAAACCAAGGGCTTTCGCATATACTCCCCTGACAAAGACAAAGTTTTGATTAGCCGAGATGTAAAATTCTTCGAGAATGAAAAGCCACTGGAAGAGACTAGGATGGAGCGCCCGGAATCCTCGAAGCAAGATATTTGTTGGGAGCTGTTCTTTGCAGAACCACCGCCGCAATCACCAAGAGAAAAAGATCAACCAGCTGTCGTGGAGGAACCAGTCACTCAACCCGAAATTGGAGAAGATGATGAACCTTTCCTGGGTTTCGATGTGACGCCAGTGGATGATCATGATAGAACGACTGTCGAAACATCCGATACTATGCCTCAATTGATGCAAGGACCTGGTCGACCCAAGATTCTGCGAACTGGAAAAAGGGGAAGACCGAAGAAACTTTTTCAAACAAATCTCCAAGATGTGGAGAAGCAAACATATTGATATCAAACATCACTTTGTTCGTGAAGTCTTTGAGTGTAAATTTTTTGTTTTGAAGTATATCTCCACGAACGATCAAGTTGCTGACTTTCTCACGAAGAGTTTAAGTCGAATGAACCTGTACTTGAGGGGAAGTGTTGTAACTTTGGTGGTTTTAAACTTTGTCAAGTATGCGGTTCTGTATATGTAAGGTGCTGATCTACGAAGCAGACACCGAACCAATCCAAGGATTCGTCGACGCCGACTGGGGAAGCTGCCAAGAAGACGAGGAGATTTTTCTAGCAGAGATTCCATTCAAGGAGGCAATAACAGGACCAAACTCTAACGAGTGGCATGGTGCCATGGTCATGGAAATGGAACTATCCTGAGAAACAATACATAGGTGCTGGTGGATCCTCCCCGTGATGCCAAAGTCATCGGATGGCGGATGGTGCTGCGCGACAAACTAAAACCTGATGGAACACTTGAGAAGAGAAAGGTTTCAACTAGGAGTATGGAATCAACTACTTTGATACGTTCGCACCGGTGGCGCGAATGGAATCAATTCAATTGATGGTTTGTCTCGCTGCCAAGCTCGGTGTAAAAATCAGACAGTACGATATCACAACGGCTTATCTGTATGGTGACCTAGACGAGGAAATATTCATGAAACAACCGAAGAACTTCAGGGAGATGTTAGAGAGCATTGCGATGTCTGGAACTGACGACGAAACCATGGGGAAGGCCAAGAACATGCTTCGCCAGTTGCAGGGAGGCGACAAGGACTGCTTACTACAAAAATCAATGTACGGATTGAAACAGGCCGGGAGAAACTGGTATGCCAAGCTGCGTGAGGTCTTGAGGAAGTGCGGTGCCAAACCAACCGCATCGGATCCGTGTCTATTCCAAATTGGTTCCGGAAATAACATAACTTTGATTGCCGTTTACGTTGACGACATGATGGTGCTGTCAAAATGCAAAAAGACGATCGCCGAGATTTCCAGAGTCCTGAGTGAAAATTTCAAGGTCAAGGACTTAGGATTGGCCAAACACTTCCTAGGCATCGAACTAATCCACGGACCAGCTCGGAAGGCTGTTGTAACTTTGGTGGTTTTATACTTTATCAAGTATGCGGTTCTGTATATGTAAGGTGCTGCCACCTGCCCTTTTATGCTTCAGTTTGTCTAAAACTCGCGCCATGTTCGCACATGTTTAGTTTGCCCGGTTCCGCTATTGCCAATCCATGTACATCAGTTCGTTATTATTATTAAACTCACATCAGTTCGCTTTGCTTATATATCTCTGGTTTCCTTATATCCTATTACAGGTTATGGACCCAGATGCGTGTGACTAACAAGGGAACGGATCGCGGTGTAAAATTCTGATCTGTTTGAAATTTAGTACATAATAATCCTACAGAGTTGTACAATGACGTAGTGAAAACCGCAAGGGCCGATTTCAATTTTGAACGCCAATATTGAACGCCGAAAATCTGCCGGACGACGGCATGAGCGAGGAGGTGAGAAGAGGTAAAGCTGACCTTCAAGCCTTGCAGCACGCGCCGGCTCCCGGCCACTAGGCAGCAACCTGCCGTGCTGCGATGCATTCCACACTTTAAACGTTCCCCTCACACATCTACCCTCTCAAGGCGGACCGGGTTCGATTCCCGGTCAATGCATGTGAGATTTTCGATGTGAAATGCCATGTCCTGTGGTTCGGCTTGCACGGAAAATGGAGGTCCCGTGGCCCCTTCCTCTCGATAAGAGTATAAAATGCAACATATTGTGATGTTTTGCACTTGGCCATACTATAAATAAATAAAACAGCTTTTTTTTTTCAGTTTTACTCTTTGTAATCCTTGCAATAGTGAATGCTTACAAAAAAAAAAGTGGTCAATGAAAAAAGATTGCTTGCACCACGCGCACCTTGCAACACTTTCTTTTATACACATATCGCAAGCATGTTGGACAGCATCATCCTTGCAACAAAATTGAACGGGGTTCACAAAGCAAGCAAGCAGTGTTTCAACATAACCAGATTTGTACCAACTGTATTTCCACATGTTACGAAACCGCGGAGAAGATAGTTGGTAGTGGGTCAATGATTGGGTTTTTAAAATATTATTGCGCAAATGAATGTTAATGTCGAAATTGTATAATATAATTAGGTCATAAAAATAACGAACAAATAGTTTCCATATCCGGAAACCAAGCACATCTAACAGCTGAATCATTCCAGTAGTTCTCTGGAGAATAGATTTAACAATGATAGCTTTGTTGGCGGGTTTTGACGCTAATATATTTGCTTCACTTTACTTTGAGCTGTCCACGAATCCAAGAGTAAAAAACTGTCGTCTGGTACAGTTTGAAAATAAACATCTTGTAACCACTTTTGAAGTAGCTTTTTAGTTAACTTTCCGGACGGGGACGAAAATACAAATAAATCATCTGCTGTAAACAAAGTTCTTGTAACAATAGGGCCAAATTCACCGTCCTTTTCTTTTAACACAACTAACAGTTTAGATAACAGTTCTCCATCGGCAGATATTACAGACTGAATTGTATAGCTGTGTGTTAATGAGTTCAACGATTGCACTTCTGCGAAAATTCTTTTGTCTCCCTTTACATGTACCGTATGTCCTGCATGGAACCATCGCGTGCTGCATGGATTGAAGGTCAGCTTTACCTCTCCCCACCTTCTCGCTCATGCCACCGCCCGGCAGGTTTTTGGCATTCAAAACTGAAAGTGGCCCGTGCAGTTTTCACTACGTCATTGTGCAAATTGTACAACATTGTACTACGAAGTAGCCGCTTGCTTTACGAACCCCGTTCAGTTTTGTTTCAAGGATGATGTTATCCAAAATGCTTGCGATATATGTATAAAAGAAAGTGTTGCAAGGTACGCGTGGTGCAAGCAATCTCTTTGTATTGACCAATTTTTTGTAAGCATTCACTATTGCAAGGATTACAAAGAGTAAAACAGAAAAAAAAGTTGTTTTATTTATTTATAGTATGGCCAAGTGCAAAACATCACAATATGTTGCATTTTATACTCTTATCGAGAGGAAGGAGCCACGGGACCTCCATTTTACGTGCAAGCCGAACCACAGGACATGGCATTTCACATCGAAAATCTCACATGCATTGACCGGGAATCGAACCCGGTCCGCCTTGAGAGGGTAGATGTGTGAGGGGAACGTTTAAAGTGTGGAATGCATCGCAGCACGGCAGGTTGCTGCCTAGTGGCCGGGAGCCGGCGCGTGCTGCAAGGCTTGAAGGTCAGCTTTACCTCTTCTCACCTCCTCGCTCATGCCGTCGTCTGGCAGATTTTCGGCGTTCAATATTGGCGTTCAAAATTGAAATCGGCCCTTGCGGTTTTCACTACGTCATTGTACAACTCTGTAGGATTATTATGTACTAAATTTCAAACAGATCAGAATTTTACACCGCGATCCGTTCCCTTGTAAGTGCGTAAATAACAAATCGTAATCATTCGTAAAAACGTGCCAGAAGTTAACCTCAAAAATGAACGTCGGAAGTATTGAGAGAATTGAACCCCTCGGTAAGGATAATTTCGACACGTGGGCCGTGCAGATGCAGGCTATCCTCATTACGGGCGATTTATGGGAATTCGTCGGCGGGAATTCTACGAAACCAGAACCAGCGGCTGGTAATGCAAACGCGGCAGCAATTCAAGAGTGGGACAAGAAGGATCAAAAAGCTCGGTCGCTGATCATTTTGTCGATGTCGCCAAGTGAAATAAAGGAAGTCAAGAATTGTGTCACGGCACGTGATACATGGCAACGACTGAAACTGATCTACCAATCCCAGGGACCGGCTCGGAAGGCGACCTTACTGAAAAGGCTAACCTTAGAAAAATTGTTTGATTTAATGTTCAATCTCCGTCAATCAATACTTTAAATAAGTGCTACACTGCACTAGTTGTGGGACATGTTTCGAACCTTAAAAACGGTCCTTCTTCAGCCACATATGGACGCCGTTAACACATTACATATAAAAACACTGAACAAAGTAAAAGAACATCATGCATGCACACATAGTCACTCATAAAACACAATACAGTCCTGAACAAATTAAATATGAAAATGAAAATCCACAGCCTGTTTCCAGTCTCCGACCGGGTCAGGAAGAACAAATTAAATATAATACACATTAAAACTTAAAAATCTTGTTGTATAGTTCATGAAACCCTGTCCATCTTTGTTTCATGATTCATGATTTATTAAATCCTGTCCACTTCAAGAGCTCCTCGCTTGGCGTGCCACACAATGAGACGTTGTTCTTACAGTCAAAAGGTGTCATTATTTGAACGAAACAAACACTCAAACATTCCCATTGAGCGTCTCTCACCGCCTGGCCCTTAGCCAGCAGGCTGTTGCAAGCACTTGTAAGAGGGTTTTCTGGAATTAAGTTCTCATTCTCGAGACGCTCAACGGGAATGTTTGAGTGTTTGTTTCGGCCAAATAATGACACCTTTTGACTGTAAGAACAACGTCTCATTGTGTGGCACGCCAAGCGAGGAGCTCTTGAAGTGGACAGGATTTAATAAATCATGAATCATGAAACAAAGATGGACAGGGTTTCATGAACTATACAACAAGATTTTAAAGTTTTAATGTGTATTATATTTAATTTGTTCAGGACTGTATTGTGTTTTATGAGTGACTATGTGTGCATGCATGATGTTCTTTTACTTTGTTCAGTGTTTTTATATGTAATGTGTTAACGGCGTCCATATGTGGCTGATGAAGGACCGTTTTTAAGGTTCGAAACATGTCCCACAACTAGTGCAGTGTAGCACTTATTTAAAGTATTGATTGACGGAGATTGAACATTAAATCAAATAGTACTTTGTCAATACGGACCAAAATGACACCAAATATTCCCAAGTTAGAAAAATTGGCTGACGATGGCGACGTGTGTGACCATCTGAACGATTTCTTCGACACCGTGGACAAATTGGGAGATATGAACATCACGATCAATCCGGAATTGTTGACAGTTATGTGTTTATACAGTCTGCCGGCATGGTTCGAGAACTTTAGGTGTGCAATAGAGTCAAGTGACAACCTACCGACTCCCGAGGCTCTTCGGACCAAAATCATCAAAGAGGATGACGCACGAAAAACGAGCACACAAGGTGAAATAGCGGGAGCTATGTTCGTCAAGAAGAAGACTGGTCCAGATAACAAGAACTATAAGAAACAAACACCCAAACTAAACATGTGTGACAGTGAAACAGACGGAGGCGGATCTGAGTTCTGGTGCTACGTGTGCAAAAAGCAAGGTCATCGAGCCAGCCAGTGCAGATTTAAACAAAGAGATCCATTGAAGAACAAAGGTAAAGACAGTTCTAATACTCAATCGGCAAATTTCACTCGAGAACTATGCTTACAGGCGACGACAACTCAGAGCAGAGTGACGCAGTGGAAGCGTGCTGGGCCCATAACCTGTAAGAGGATATAAGGAAACCAGAGATATATAAGCAAAACGAACTGATGTGAGTTTAATAATAATAACGAACTGATGTACATGTTTAGTTTGAGCGGTTCCGCTATTGACATCCATGTACATCAGTTCTTTATTATTATTAAACTCACATCAGTTCGCTTTGCTTATATATACCTGGTTTCCTTATATCCTCTTACAGAATCTTTACTCCTACTTTGAATTTTTCTCCAATTCCCTTGCTTGTTCAATGTATGGATTCTCTCTCATGTCCTTCGGCTTGGAAAACAATCATATTTATACCTAACAATGAACAAATCTAAATGTCAATCAAAGAAAACAACATGTCTTAAATAGCAACATGATTGAGTAATGACCATAACATCAAGCAAATATTGGTGTTCTTGCTAATTGGAATTTTGTGTGTACCTGGCAATCACCAAATCCACACGCACAACATTATGGTTATTAATATCCAAGAATTTTGTACAAATTCAAAGCAAAGTAAATACCTTGCATGTAAGTTGAGAAGGCTAGATACTCAAGAATATCTGACTTGGTTGAAGTTTTGTTATACTCCTCCTCGTGGCGTGTCAGTGCTTCCTGCATCCACAGAACTGTGTGGTAGAAGTCTCCATTGTTGTATGACTGCCGACCCAGCTCAAAACAGTCGCTAGCTGCAAAATGACAAATTCATATGAGAGTTCATAGTATATTGTTATATGAATTAGCTAGGCTAATACTGTACTGTATTTCCTTCTAGTGAAATGGTGTCCTATGCTCAAACTATATTTGTAACTAGATATAATAAGAAAAGCTTCAGAACAATGAAATTAGGAAGGAAAGGAGGATATTATCTCTAACAATTTCTACTGTATATTTTATTTATTATTGTGTTGGAAGCCATTTTTCAGTGTTGCCTTAATAATCGAAACTTTTTTTCAGTCGGTCAACATGTTTGCACCCTATTGTCATGGGTGGTTTCCTCATTCTGAAAAAAAAAAAAAAAATCTTATGTAAATTGTTTTAAAGATTAGGAAACCACCCATTACAATTGGGAACAATCATGTTGACCGACTGAACTACATGGCTGTTTATTTAATAGACTGTACTATAAACAATTACCAATGAACTGCAGTGTATTTGGATTATGTCCTGCTCAAAGCTAGCTTCAAATAATATTTTTTAAGCTCAGTGATATTATTGAAATCCATTCTTTTGCAAGGGGGATTTTATTTCTTTCCCCACCATCAAAGAATCCTGTTTCCCAGTTTAGCCATGCTAGCAAAGCCTTCCTCACCAGAAATGCCCCTTCAGTATCCTCATGGCTAACTAAATCTATCTCGGTTGCAGAGCATCTGTTAACCAAGGGTCAGAGAGAATGTAAAAATCAATAAGCACAAATGGCATGGCTCATACACATGGGCACACAAATAATAGGGGGATTATTAACAATTAGAAACTTTACCTCTCTTTCACTAGTTGACAATGCTTGTACTCATGGGTACAAGATTGATATCGACAAAGGCTAGAATAAACAAAATACTGTAGTTGCTAAGTGGAGTAATATACGAGAAGAGTTGTGGGAAACCTTAATAGCCTGTATTACAATTTAAATGCATATTACACTACAGTTGACCTAACCGGCTTCGGTGGTGTAGTCGACAGCATGCTGAACTGCTATGCCCAAGATCGCGGATTCAAACCCAGCCGAAGTTGTCAGATTTTTTAAGAGCCTTAAAATCCTTCAGTATGCCTTCCTTCGGAGGGGAAGTAAAGCCATCGGGCCCATGTCATAGATTTATGACAAGTAAAAGAACCTGTTATTTGATTAAAAACTCTCTATCAAATTCAAACGTTCGATGCTGGGTGTCGGTGACAGTGGCGTCCAGTAGCCAAATTTGGAACTACTTAAAATTAAACTTGTTGGGAAGCCTACGGGCATTCAATTGAAATGCCCTGCTATGGCCATTGGCTGCAATTCAAATATAATAATAACTACAGTTGACCTACCTATATATACTGTACAGCACTGGTTGAAAACACAACCCCCGGCACTATACAGCCCATGAAGGACCTAGGCCGACCAAGCGACCGCTGGCCAGGCATTTGGTCTGCAGATGTGACGCGTGATCAGCGCATCGGGTCCCCTCGGACGTTAATCTTGGTTTTCGTGATTGGGGTGCTGCCTCACTGTCAGACAGCTACTCAATTGTCCTCACGAGGCTGAGTGCACCCCGCTCCAACCCTCACGTCAGTTTTAAAATCCCTGATGGAGCCGGGAATTGAACCCTGGGCCTCCGGGTGAGAGGCAGGCGCGCTACCCCAACACCACGGGGCCGGCTGTACAGCACTGGTTAGGAATTTCAAATACATAAGGAATTCTGACCCTTCACACTCAAAGCAAAACACAACAAAATAGAATAACAAAGAACAGCAAACATTTACATCAAATAGGCCTACATGAAATATTACTGTTGTCCCATTTTTGGACGACCAAAACAGCGATGGGGCCAATACCCTTCACAAAGATCTGAAGAGCGTCAATCTCCACCCTGACATGGCCCAGGACAGAACTAAAAAGTGACATCGAATCCATGAAGAGGACCCTGCCACCAGGCGGGACAAACGCTGAAGGAAAAGAAGAAGAAGAAGTCCCCTTTTTCATGAGAACTGATACCAGACCTGAAGATACGTTATGATGTCCTCAATGATGATAACACAGTTCTCCACAATATCTTCCCGCAAGCCAATGAATACAAAATATAAAAGTTCTTAGTTAAACAGCTGCTGACAGTCACATAGAAAGGTCCAGTCAAGTGTGGGTGTCTTAGGTGCCTGCCACCTATCTTTATAGGACAGTCCTATATCTCAAATAGAGATAGCATGTCTAGTGTGTTTTTGTTCTTGGTGGGCACAAATACAAATTCCCATTGTTGGTCCAACAAAACTTTCACTCATAGAATATTACCTTGGCTTGGAGTCTTCTTGATATTTCCTCCACCCCAACATGGGCATTCATTGTCAATTAAAAACTAACATGGCTTCACTAACAGATGATGGCATGGCTTTAGGAAGCCAAATATTCAGGGTTAAACTGGTCAGATTACAAGTTTGTAGGATACAATGCACTGGAAATTAGTTATTCATACTGATTACTACTTGCGTTATTGGTCATTAAATGCTTTAATTAAACTTATGAATAGATAAAAGAGCTTTATTCCACCAATGTCAATACTATATTGAAACTAAATAACATACCGTATATAACTTGTTACCATCCTCAGGTAGAATCAATTTGTAATAACATTAAACTAAGATATCTTATAGTCTAAATAACAATCTATAATATTAAAAATTAAAGTTAAAGTGGTATGGTATATTGGCTTTCACGGCCAGTGAATTAAAACCCAGAAATTTTTCTAGGTTTGTGCCGTGTCTTGTGTGGGGTTTCGCCTAGGACACCAGGCTGGCTCATCAGCGGGCTCTTGGTGTCCCCGCCCGGACCCCCACAGGAGTAGCAAACTGTGCGCTACCTCCCTTTTTATGAAGCATACCTGCGCATCTTATCTGCAAGAACTGAAAGCTCAAGCAGCCATAACCTCCCTATGAAGGCTTCCAAAAAGATGGTATATTGGCTTTCATGGCCAGTGAATTATAACTCAGCCTGTAGTTCGCTACTCCAGTGGGGGTCTGGGCGGGGACACCAAGAGCTCGCTGATGAGCCAGCTTGGTGTCCTAGGCAAAACCCAACACAAGACAATGCACAAACCTAGAAGAATTGCTGAGTTTTAAAGTGGTATGGTCACATGATGAGGATGGGAGAGGAGAGAGTACCAAAGAAAGCTTTTGCCGAAAAGATGACAGGGAAGAGACCATGAGGAAACCCCGAAAGAGATGGACGGATACAGTCTGGGAGAGCATAGAGAAGAGGGGAAGAAAACCTGAAGATGTACTTAAACAAGAAGTTCCGTGACGAACTAAAGAGCCTACTTTTCTTAAAATTTAAGAATCATGTCAATGATTAATCTATATTATGGATCTATCTAGAATAATGACAAAAATAAATTGGTAATATCCAAATTTCTAAATAGTTCGATATACTGTACACCTGGCATAACGTTGCCTAATAGAGAACTACAGTTGGCAGCCCTGGTGACTGAATATATTCTTAGTTCCATCTCTTAAGGTACAGAAGACAAAATTTGGTTGAAGTCCAATGGATAGCATGGACGTTACATGCAGTTAAACATTGGATCTAACAGCGCACGTAAAATCATGTTAGCAACAATGACATGCATGTATTGGTCATAAATAATCTGAAATAATATGATCTATTGTTGTGTCAATTTTGAATGAAATCCATTAGTTAGTATGGAAGTTACATGCATTTTAAAATTGGACCTATCAGCAGGCTTAGAATCATGTTGGCAGCAATGACGTATATTAGTTACTCCAAATTAATCTAGAATGCCAGGTACTAAACGTGTGCAAAGTTTAGGGCTATTGGCTTGCATACTTTCTGATATATAGATATTAGGGTGACAAAAATAGAGACAGTATGTATTAACAGTTGGCAGCCCTGGTTACTCTTAAGAATCGGCATAGTCATATCTGTTATGGTACACATAGCACACACAAAATTTGGTTGAAATCCAAATGATAGTATAGAAGTTACATGTATTTAAAGTTGGACCTCTCAGTAGGCTTAGAATCATGTTGGTAGCACTGACGTGTATAAGTTACTCCAAATTAATATAGAATGTCAGATACTATACGTGTTCATAGTTTAAAGCTGTCGACTTGCATACTTTCTGATATATGGGTATTTGGATTTAAAAAATTGAGAACATTTATTAACAGTTGGCTCTTAAGAATACGCTCAGTAATATATGTTTATGTACACATAGCACATACGAAATTTGGTTGAAATCCAATTGATAGTGTAGAAGTTATACGCATTTAAAATTTGGACCTATCAGCAGGCTTATAATCATTTTGGCAACACTGCCATGTATGGCCTCCTGGAAATATAACTGCAATATTATTATCTATGTGTGCCAATTTTGAAATAGCTCCAATTCATACCTTCCAAGATATCCAACATGAAGCTCAAATTTTAATTGTGAATTTTCAGCAGTTGGTAGCACTGACATCATTTTCAAATATGGACGTGAGATATTCAGGTATAGATATTTACTCCTACCAAATTTTGTTTCGATTGCTGGAGCTGTTTAGGAGTTGATAGTGGGGGGGGGGGGGCACACACACACACAGCCAGACAGACAGACAGACAGAAGGACAGACAGACAGACAGACAGACAGACAGACACACATTTGCCCGATCTCATAAGTCTACTTTTTCCTCATTTTTGCAAAATGTGAAAAGTAGGCTAAAAATGAGAGGAGTGGTGGAGAGACAGGCAACGATGGAGGTCTTTAATTCACAACCCAACCCAGGAAGCTGGAAATGGGAAATGAAGATGATGATGATGATGATGATGATATAAAAATTAACGAAAATAAAATATTCAATAAAAAAAAACTATCCGTTGAATAAACTTCCAAATAAAAACTGAAATCTGCTTAAATTAATGTTAGAATCAGAATCAAAGAACTATCTATGTTGATATTATTTGAAGAATGGTTATAATCATAGTTATAATCATGGTAAAAGTATCGTAAATTATTTTAAAAAATCAGATCTGTCACATTGGATATTAGCAATATTTTAATAATGCTTTTAATATTCATTCAAGTCCAATGTAACAGATCTGAATTATCAAAATATATTTTTATCATGATTATAATCATTCTACAAATAGTATCAAGATAGACGGTTTTTTGTTTCTGATTCTAACATTAATTTATGCAGATTTCAGTTTATATGTGGAAGGTTATTCAACAGATAGTAATTTTTTTTATATTGAATATTTTATTTTAGTGCTTAATTTTTATTTATAGATTGTGAATGCTTGGATTATACGGTGCTCTTAATTTAACGTTATTATTATTTGATTTTAGCTGAGGATGGTTACAAGTTGACCGAAACTAGTTCTAAGTTTTATGTTACTAGCAACAGCTGCTAGTAACAGTTAAAAACTGTTCGCCCGGTATCGTTAACAGTTTACCCAGCGTAAGCTTAAAAGGCACACGGACGGCAGGTCCTAGATGCAATTCAAGAAAGCCGAGGTGAACAGCAAAACTCCAAACACATAATAATCTTCTCTGAAGTCTGAACTCAACATGACTCGATAGTTTGATTCTGGCCGAAGCTGGGGTGATAGGCTCGCTCTCTAATTCGTAACTCACTCCAAAGCTAGTAATTTAAATTTCCAATGAATGGAGATTGTTGGAAGAAATGAAAACGTAAAAACACTTATAGTGTGCAATGTATTAAAGAAAGCGATATCCCATCGTGGGCTTTTTTGTAGAACTTTTCAAGCTGAACAATCCTTACACTCATAGTATATAGATTTGTTTAACGGTTTATCCAGCGTAAGCTTAAAAGGCGCACGGGCGGCAAGCTTTCCTTCGACTCGATTCACTGAAATTGTTAATGCTTGTCTACCTTTGGTCATAAAAATATATTGGTTGGTTCCTCAGCTTAGGGGGCTGCGAAAACGCGACCATGTAGCGCCGTGTACTTTGGGTATGTGTAGAATTTGTCTGATAACCGGTGTTAATTGTGATGGCTGTATTAGTGTGTGTTATCTGTGATTCAGATGAAAGGATTGCAGACGGTTAATTTTTCAAGTAGTTCCTACTTTTGCTACCAAATGCTACCGTCCACGACACCTGGCTGCAGACTTGGCTACTAGATGCCATCGCAGCCAGCACCTGGCGGCGAACGTTGGAGCTAATATAGTATTACCAAACTAACCTACAAATTTTAGCTTCCACAAGTGTAGCTAGTGGAAGGATCTTTTTCATGCCATAAATCTATGACAAGGGACTGCCGGCTTTACTTCCCCTCCGAAGGAAGGCAAACTGAGGGATTTTTAATGCTGTTAAAAAATCCGATGACTTCTACCGGGTTTAAACCCGTGATCTTGGGCATAGAAGCTCAGCACGCTACCAACTATGCCACCGAAGCCGCCTAAATAAATGTTGTTCTACAGTAACCTTCCTCTAGAAATCCTTTACAGAATGGTGAAAACCGTGTAAAAATTCATCCAGTGGTTCCCGGAACATCGAAGAATCGGGGACTTCGTTTTATACTATGTAGAGATTTAGTTTCAATACAGTATTGATTAAGGTGGAATAATACTATTTTGCCTATTCATGTAGGTATTTTGATTTATTTGTCAATATGGGTAACTTCTACGGGGTATGATGTACCGGTACTTCATATCAATGCTTATAAAATTCTTAGTAACTTGGTATTCCCCTCCAGAGCCACCCCCACATCAATTCACATGGGCTATTCTAAACTTAGTTTTCAGGGTCTTGCTCATTGTCGGTTACACTATCAATGAGCCATTGCCGAAAGCCTTAATTATGAATGATAGTATTCACTAAACTAGTCAGATAAAATTCATAATGTTGAATTTTGGGCTTATGCCGTGTTTATTACATTAAAATTCGACGCGTTTCGAAAGAAACCATGCATTTCTTCGTCAGGAATAATCTGGAATTATCTGATATTATCGTTCTCCCCGCTGACAAGGGTAACGCGACAGTGGTGTTGGATAAGGTTGATTATGATTCCAAGATCTCGTCTTTGTTATCAGATCCTGTATATAGGATTAATAATCGTGATCCTACTACTCGCTACTCAAATGTCACCGTCAAATTGATCAAGCAATCATCTATTCCAGCGGATGCAGCGAAGACTCTCCTTCCAGGGGATGCTATTCCTCCGAGACTCTATGGTCTTCCTAAAATACATAAAGAAGATGTTCCTCTTAGACCTATTGTTAGTACGATTGGTTCTCCTACATATGCCCTTTCCAAATACTTAGGTAGACTACTTCAGCCGCTTCTGGGTAACACACCTTCGTACATTAAGGATTCCACACACTTCGTGGAAAAGTTGAAAGCTATAACACTTCAGCCGGGTGATATCCTAGTAAGTCTCGACGTGGTGTCTCTGTTTACGAGAGTACCTATTGATGGTGTTATGTCTCTCATTAATGGCTTTTTTCCTGAAGACATCACAAGACTTTTTTATCACTGCATGACCTCCTCCTACTTTCTATGGAATGGGAATTTTTATGAGCAGACTGATGGTGTGGCCATGGGTAGTCCTCTCTCTCCTGCTGTGGCTAATTTCTTCATGGAGAACTTTGAAGAGAAAGCTTTGTCGTCGGCTCCTTTCAAACCGAAGATCTGGTGGCGTTATGTGGATGACACGTTCGTTGTTTGGACGGAAGGTGAGGAAAATTTTGGCCATTTCCTGGATCACCTTAATCTCCAGCACCCTTCTATTTGTTTCACCATGGAAAAGGAATCTGACGGCAAAATACCGTTTTTAGATGTTCTCGTCACCAAGAAAGAGGATGGATCTTTAGGACACAGCGTTTTTCGTAAGCCAACACACACCAATAGATATCTCCACGCAAGTTCTCACCATCACCCTGCCCAGAAACATGGTATCCTTACAACTCTAACTACCTGGGCTAGGAGGATTTGTGAAGTGTCTTCTTTACAAGAAGAAATTAATACCTTGCGAACCACCTTTGAGAGCAACGGTTATAGCAAGGCTTTGATTTCTACGGTTCTGAAACCAACAAATAATAATAGGACGTCAGTTGAGAAAAGAGATGTAAGAGGAACTGCTTACCTACCGTACATACACAACACGATGGATCGTATTGCTAAAATCCTACGTCGGTACAACATACGGACTGTATTTGGAACTTCTGTTAAGATTAGGCAACTCCTGCGACCAACTAAGGACAGTTTGCCTAAATTGCAACAACCGGGTATCTACAGAGTTCCCTGTACTTGTGGCAAGGTTTACATCGGGCAGACTTCGAGAACAATATGCACTCGCATTAAGGAACATAATAGATGTATCAGGCTCATTCAACCTGATAAATCAGCTGTTGCCGATCATGCATTAACACCTGGCCATGATGTCATGTTCCAAGGAGTGGATGTTCTTGCCCGTATAAAGCAATATCGTCCCAGAATCATCAGGGAGGCGGTTGAAATACGTAAACACCCAGATAATTTCAACCGCGACACCGGCTGCAATCTCAGTGAATCCTGGCTACCTATTATCAGAACCCTGAGAAAGTAATTCACTGCTGCTTTCCGTTGTCCCTAACATGGGGCTATAATGGCGTCCATCTTTGGGCACCTTCTATATGTTCTTTGTTGCTTTCTCTTAGCAATCATTGTCGTATTCCAGATTATTCCTGACGAAGAAAGGCATGGTTTCTTTCGAAACGCGTCGAATTTTAATGTAATAAACACGGCATAAGCCCAAAATTCAACATTATGAATAGTAACATGGGCCGTGAAAGTCTAAATGATAATAGTCAGATAATGTTATTTTTTTCTGGAAGAAGTGTGAAAAGAAGAATGTTAAACACTAACCAGACAATTCTGAACTGTACTGCACTCCATTTAACTCTCCCCGGGCTACTGATGAGGTGTCCAGTTTGTACGTGTCCTGAAGTCGCATCAATGCCACAGCTGCTCCATTCAGGTCCTCATCGGTGGGAAACTTGAGCACTGCACGGTAGTTGGTTATGTTCTCTACAAAATCTGTCAACAGAGATTTCATCAGTCTCAGCTATATAGCTTATAAATCATAGACCTCATTAACCAAGAAGAATAATTGTGGGAGATAAAGACATAAACAGTAATGAAAGGCAAAAGGTGTAAAGAGTAAAACATTGTATCTGTCTGAAATAGATTTTAAATATTATTCCTATGTTATCTAACTTTCTATATTATTAAAGGTTTTGAAGATAAAATTTTATCTCTACATTATATTTATAAATCCATGTACTGTATTGTAGGAAGTGCCTTATAATGGGACTGAACATGAAAAGGCATGTTTTTCAGTGCTGGCAATGCCTTGATGTGATATATCTTGAGCAATGCTGGCAGCACCCTAACAACTCCATTAGGTATCTTAAAATTAGATGTGGATGTGTGTGTTGCCTGTGTGTGCCCATTAATTTCTAATTTCATAGCAAGATACACAACGCAAGTAATATATATATACACCGCGGACAGGCCAACAAGGACCACGCAAATATCACTTCTTTATAGGTCTAGTTTCCTTCTTTCTCTTCCAGAAGTCTTTCATCCTGGTCGACTGTGCAGCTCTTCTTTCAGCAGTCCATTCTCCTCTGTTGAGATTTTTCTTCTCCCCGACAAGAATTTTGAGACCAAAAATTTTTTTCCTGTACTCTATTCGATTTAGACAATCTTCTTCAGTAATTTTGAATTTTTGAAGTTCTTCTTTCATTTGTTTTACATAGCCTCCTTGTCCTTTATAGTTCCAGATTTTATCAAAAATTTGTTTGTTTAACCTTGAGCAATCCATGCGGACCATATGTCCGTAGAACTGAAGTCGCCGTTTTCTGATCATCACTTCAAGGTTGTCGATTTTACTATAAATTTCTGCATTCGATCTCAGTCTATAACCTTCCTGTGTTTTCCTAGGACCATAAATCCTTCTTAAAATTCTTCTTTCTATCTTGAGCAAATTCTCCATTCCGGTTATATTTGTAGTTTCCATGCCGTACAAGATGACTGGTCTAACAACAGTATTAAAATGTCGTAATTTTGCATTGATAGACAGGTTCTTTTTATTGTATATATTTTTTGTACAAAAATTTAATCTTTCCAATTTCCCTTTTTTGTTCTCGATTGCCAATTTATCCGTCCCATTGCTACTAATCATTTCTCCAAGATATTTAAATCGGTCAGTGACCCTGGTGCTCCCATAATTTGTTTTTATCATTTTCTTAGTGTATTTCTGATCACTTGTCATCATCTCTGTTTTTACCAACAAAATCTGTAAGCCCGCTTTTTCCGCCGTTTCTTTTAACTGATCAATTTGGTTAATAGCTTCTTGTTCTGATTCAGCAAACAAAGCTACGTCGTCAGCAAATGCTAAACCTTTGACTCTGAGGTTCTTATTCTTTGTACCAATTTTAGCACTTGAATCGTTCTTCTCCCAAAACGTCCTCATGACTTTATCCAAGACCAAATTGAAAAGCAGTGGTGATAGACTGTCCCCTTGTCTTAGCCCAGTTTTTACCTCGAAGGGCTCGCTAACTTCATTTAAAAATTTGACTCTGGAAATCGTATTAGTTAATGTAAGTTTTATTAAATTTATGGTTTTTTGATCAACTTGGTATTCCTTCAATGTGTCAAAAACAGTATCCCTATCCACTGAATCATACGCTTTCTGAAAATCAACGAATGAGATAAAGATATTCTTTGGCCTGTTGTTGTAATATTTCAATATCAATTTTAAACTAAGAATTTGTTCTGCACACGATCTATTCCTTCTGAAACCTCCTTGGAACTCGCCAAGCTGTGGTTCGATCTGTGGTTCAAGTCTGTTTAAAAGTAATTTGGCAAATATTTTATGTGACAGACAACAATGAGATCCCCCTATAACTATTGACATCAATTTTTGAGCCTTTTTTATGTAGTGGATGAATTAAGGCGATTAACCAGTCTTCTGGAATTGCTTCCTCAATCCAAAGTAATAACGCAAGTAATAATAAATTAACAAATTAAATTAATAAAATAAATTAAATACTTGGCTTAAAAAGACCAAAAACAAATACTTTTTTCTTTCCTTCTTTAAAATTTGCATGCTGACTGATGGTTTCTTTCAGTTAACAACTGTTTAATGTTTAATGTTGTCACTCAAATTTCACTTCTTTGTCTTAATCTAATTCCAAGCAGAACATGTACAATTGCATAATCCCATGGGTGCTGGCCAAAAAGGGTCCAACAGCCTAGCCACAGCTAAGCCAACCCCTGTCACCAGTCTCCTGGGCACTATTATTATTTAGCCCTTCAGCACAAACTCTGATATAAAATTCTAGTATTTTAACAACATGTGGTCTCCAGTGAGGCCTGGTGCATGTATCATGTAGGAAGGTTAGCAACACTTGTGGGACCCACCTGTAGTCAACAGAAAGTATTTGTTAGTTTTACGAATAATGTTGTATTATCATAATTTTAGGCAATTCCAGCACGGTACAGTATTATTTATCTTTAAAACAAAGAAATCATTGCTTATGACATTGAAATGAATTAAATACCAGACTCTAGATAGTAGTTGGAAAGAGTTACCTGAACCAACATCGTTGACCATTTGAGACTCCACAGCCTTCCAGTCTGTGGTGAGCCTCTTGACTAGCAGATAAGCATTAATAGGATTTGAGAGGTACCCCTGCACATCCTCGCTTGCTTCTTCGTGCTCTCTAGCATACTCCTCATAATGTCTGTAAACAAACAAAACACAAGGTATAAGCAAATATTGTGGCATAAACATGAGGCGTGATACAGAATTATGTTGGAAAGAACATGGCCCATTTACTAATTACTGTACCATTTTTGACATTATTTTCTAGAACTGAAAACGGTAATGTTTTCTGCTGACACACACTGACTGTTTACACCCTCTCTGGTACTGAATGCAGATAGTGTTGCTCGCAGGCAAACATTTTGCAACCGGAGAAGCAAACACAGGAATATATAAATGCTGCACACTGCAATATTACGGTACTACAAGAGGTGATTGATGATTTCAAACTAATTTGTTAATTTTCATTAAGGCATCTGTTCTGACCTCAGCATTGAATGCTAACTTGCTGACTTTAACAGTGGAGGTCTATCATCAGTGTGCGAGTGTACTACTGTGGTGTTATGAATTTGACTACTAACAATGTGTAATATCTAACAAGAAGTTCCGTGAAAAACTATACAGCCTACTTTTCATGCCAATGATTATTCTACAGTATATGAATCTATCTAGAATAATGACGAAATTAAGTTGGTAATATCGAAATATCTAATAAGTTCAAAATATACCTGGTATAATGTAGCCTAATAGAGCACTACAGTTGGCAGCCCTGGTGACTGATATATTCTTAGTTCCATCTTTTAAGGTACAGAATACAACATTTGGTTGAAGTCCAATGGACGTTACATGCAGTTAGACACTGGATCTATCAGCACGCTTAAAAGCATGTTGCCAAAAATACCATGCGTGTGCTGGTCAGAAATAATCTGAAATATTATGATATCTTGTTGTGCCAATTTTGGACGAAATCCATTTGTTAGTATAGAAGTTACATGTATTTTAAAATTGGACATATCAGCAGGCATAGAATCATGTTGGCAGCACTGCCTTGCATTAATTACTCAAAATTAATCTAGAATATCAGGTGCTATACGTGTGCAAAGTATAGAGCTGATGGCTTGCATACTTCCTGATATATTGATATTAGGGTAAATATATAGACAGCATTTATTAACAGTTGGCAGCCCTGATTGCTCTTAACAATACTTATAGTCATATCTGTTATGGTACACATAGCACATACGAAATTTGGTCGAAATCCAACTGATGGTATAGAAGTTACATGTACTTAAAAATTGGTACTATCAGCAGGCTTATAATCATGTTGGTAGAACTGACGTATTTAAGTTACTCCAAATTAATCTAAAATGTCAGAATATACGTGTACATAGTTTAAAGCTGTTGGCTTGCATACTTTCTGGTATATTGGTATTTGGATTTAAAAAAAATAGAGAGAGCAATTATTAACAGTTGGCAGCCCTGGTGGCTCTTAAGAATACGCTCAGTCATGTCTGTTTATGTACAGATATTACATACAAAATTTGGTTGAAATCCAATTGATAGTGTAGAAGTTATATGCATTTAAACATTGAACCTATCAGAAGGCTTAACATTATTTTGGCAACACTGTCATGGTTGGCCTCCTGGAAATTGAACTGAAATAGTATTATCTACATGTGTGCCAATTTTGGAATAGCTCCCATGCATACCTTGCAAGATATCCAACATGGAGCTCAAATTTCTAGTGCGTTTTTTCAGCAGTTGGTAGCACTGACATCATTTTCAAATATGGACGTGAGATATTCCGGTGCACATCTTTACGCATACTAAATTTGGTTTTGATTGCTGCAGCCGTTTAGGAGTTGATAGGGGGGGGGGGACTCACACACAGCCAGACAGACAGACAGACAGACACACATTTTCCCGGATCGATCTCATAAGTCTACTTTTTCCTCATTTTTGCAAAATGTGAAAAGTAGGCTAACAACTCATGAGATATCGTTATTCAATGAAATGCACTTTTACCCCCTTAACACCTCTTCAGAACCCGAATAAACAAAAATCCTTCCTTAGTTGACGTTTTCGACATACAGCGAACATATTCCCAAAATTTAATGTTTCCAACTTCAATAGTTTTCGCTGGGCGATGATGAGTGAGTGAGTGAGTGAGTCAGGTCATTTTCTTTCAATTATTTTTACCAGAATTTTACCCCTCCCCATGGGCTCCTTAAATTGGATTTATGAAGAAACGCTCGAACACCTATTAACTTATTTTTTAAGCCGTCTTTTTCCCCTGAGTTTGATGAGTGAGTGAGTTAGTCAGTCAGTTAGGACACTTTCTCTCCTTTTTTTTTTCTTCAAAATTTCACCCCACCCCGTTGGCCCCTTAAATTGAATTTATGAAAAACGGTCGAACACCGATTTACTTATATTATAAGCTGATTTTGTTCCGCTGAGTTTCAAACTTCTCGCCTATGTCCTTTAATAGATACACGCTACGTTAAGAATCCTTCAACCCCCACCTTTCACCCCCTTCAACTTATAAAACATTATAGAACACATCGAAAAACCCTTAGACACTTGTCTGCTTATTTTTAATGATTAGTTTATATGCCGAGTATCACATCCACAAATGAAACCACTCGTGAGATATTGTTATTCAATAAAATGCAGGTTTAACTCCCTTAAGGCCCCTTTATCACCTGAATATCCGAAAATCCTCCCATAGTGTACGGTTTTGACATACAACGAACATATCCCCAAAATGTCATGTTTCTAACTTCAATAATTTTGGCTGGGCAATGATGAGTGAGTGAGTCAGGACATTTTCTTTCAATTTTTTTTCTCGGAATTTCACCCCTCCCCATTAACCCCTTAAATTTGATCTAGGAAAAGCAAGAAGTTCCGTAACGAACTAAAGAGCCTACTTTTCTTAAAATTTAAGATCTATGCCAATGATTAATCTATATGGATCTATCTAGAATAATGACGAAATTAAGTTGGTAATATCGAAATTTCTAATTAGTTCGAAATACTGTATACCTGGCATACTGTAGCCTAATAGAGAACTACAGTTGGCAGCCCTGGTGACTGAATATATTCTTAGTTCCATCTCTTAAGGTACAGAATACAAAATTTGGTTGAAGTCCAATGGATAGCATGGACGTTACATGCAGTTAAACATTGGATCTAACAGCGCGCGTAAAATCATGTTGGCAACAATGACATACATGTATTGGTCAGAAATAATCTGAAATAATATGATCTATTGTTGTGTCAATTTTTAATAAGATCCATTAGTTAGTATAGAAGTTTCATGCATTTTAAAATTGGATCTATCAGCAGGCTTAGAATCATGTTGGCAGCACTGACGTATATTAGTTACTCCAAATTAATCTAGAATGCCAGGTACTAGACGTGTGCAAAGTTTAGAGCTATTGGCTTGCATACTTTCTGATATATTGATATTAGGGTAACAAAAATAGAGACAGTATTTACTAACAGTTGGCAGCCCTGGTTACTCTTAAGAATCGGTATATACATATCTGTTATGGTACACATAGCACACACGAAATTTGGTTGAAATCCAAATGATAGTATAGAAGTTACTTGTATTTAAAGTTGGACCTCTCAGCAGGCTTAGAATCATGTTGGTAGCACTGACGTATATAAGTTTCTCCAAATTAATATAGAATGTCAGGTACTATACGTGTGCATAGTTTAAAGCTGTCGGCTGGCATACTGTCTGATATATTGGTATTTGGATAAAATAAATTGAGAGCATTTATTAACAGTTGGCAGCCCTGGTGGATCTTAATAATATGTTCAGTCATGTCTGTTTATGTACACATAGCACATACGAAATTTGGTTGAAATCCAATTGATAGTGTAGAAGTTATATGCATTTAAAATTTGGACCTATCAGAAGGCGTATATTCATTTTGGCAACACTGCGATGTATGGCCTCCTGGAAATTGAACTGCAATATTATTATCTATACGTGTGCCAATTTTGAAATAGCTCCTATTCATACCTTCCAAGATATCCAACATAGAGCTCAAATTTCAATTGCGATTTTTCAGCAGTTGGTAGCACTGACATCATTTTCAAATACGGGCGTGAGATATTCAGGTATAGATCTTTACTCCTACCAAATTTTATTTCGATTGCTGCAGCCGTTTAGGAGTTGATAGGGGGGGGGGGGGGACACACACACAGCCAGACAGACAGACAGACAGAAGGACAGACACACATTTGCCCGATCTCATAAGTCTACTTTTTCCTCATTTTTGCAAAATGTGAAAAGTAGGCTAACAAGAAGTTCCGTTAAGAACTATACAGCCTACTTTTCATGCCAATGATTATTCTACAGTATATGAACCTATCTAGAATAATGACGAAATTAAGTTGCTAATTTCGAAATTTCCAATTAGTTCGAAATACTGTATACCTGGCATAATGTATTCTAATAGAGCACTACAGTTGGCAGCCCTGATGACTGAATATATTCTTAGTTCCATCTCTTAAGGTACAAAATACAAAATTTGGTTGAAGTCCAATGAATTGCATGGACGTTACATGCAGTTAAACATTGGATCTAACAGCGCGCGTAAAATCATGTTGGCAACAATGTCATGCATGTATTGGTCAGAAATAATCTGAAATAATATGATCTATTGTTGTGCCAATTTTGAATGAAATCCATTAGTTAGTATAGAAGTTACATGCATTTTAAAATTGGACCTATCAGCAGGCTTAGAATCATGTTGGCAGCACTGACGTATATTAGTTACTCCAAATTCGTCTAGAATGCCAGGTACTGTACGTGTGCAAATTTTAGAGCCATTGGCTTGCATACTTTCTGATATATTGATATTAGGGTAACAAAAATAGGGACAGCACATATTAACAGTTGGCAGCCCTGGTTGCTCCTTAGAATACGCATAGTCATATCTGTTATGGTACACATAACACATACGAAATTTGGTTGAAATCCAAATGATAGTATGGAAGTTGCATGTATTTAAAGTTGGACTTGTCAGCAGGCTTAGAATCATGTTGGTAGCACTGACGTATATAAGTTACTCCAAATTAATATAGAATGTCAGGTACTATACGTGTGCATAGTTTAAAGCTGTCGGCTTGCATACTTTCTGATATATTGGTATTTGGATAAAATAAATTAGGAGCATTTATTAACAGTTGGCAGCCCTGGTAGGTCTTAAGAATACGCTCAGTCATATCTGGTTATGTACACATACAACATACGAAATTTAGTTGAATTCCAATTGATAGTGTAGAAGTTATATGCATTTAAAAATTGGACCTATCAGGAGGCTTATAATCATTTTGGCAACACTGCCATGTTTGGCCTCCTGGAAATTAAACTGAAATATTATGATCTGTATGTGTGCCAATTTTGAAATAGCTCCCATTCATACTTTCGAAGATATCCAACATGGAGCTCAAATTTCAATTGCGATTTTTTAGCAGTTGGTAGCACTGACATCATTTTCAAATATGGCCGTGAGATATTCAGGTGTAGGTCTTTACTCCTACCAAATTTTGTTTCGATTGCTGCAGCCGTTTAGGAGTTGATAGGGGGGGACAGACAGACAGACAGACAGACAGACATTTGCCCGATCTCATAAGTCTACTTTTTCCTCATTTTTGCAAAATGTGAAAATGTGAAAATGTGAATCATGATGTCACACCTGCACACTGCCACACAAGGGAACTCCATTCCCTTACATCCAGCATAGCGGAAGGCTCATTTAGGAAACTCTTTTGGAGAGTATATTATTTTCATTATTACATGGTGGTGGGGGGAGGGAGTTCTGTACCTGTTTAATGGATAATATACATGTGCCTTAGCATCACTATTTCTGGGGAAATGTTTCCAGCAGGTGTGGTTTGAAAGTACTAAGATGAATACCTCTGGTTGGCAACTTTGGACGGAAGGGTAGACAGGTTTAATATTGTAAAATTAATCGACATTCGAACCACAGCATTTCCCACATTTATCATTCTATACATTTAAATTATTATGTAAATCCTTTTATATCTTACCCTGTAATGCTAGGCCTATGTCATCTGCAAATGCCAACATTGATTGATATCTTTATCGGCTTCATGTGCTAATTCCAAAAGTGAGAAATTTTATCTTCCTTTGGCAAGTTTTAGATTAGATTAGATTTTTATTTATCCATTTCATCAATTACATGTATAAAATACAATTTTGATATAGGACACATCAGAAATTACATCTATAAAATAAAAGAACTTGCAGGTATTTATTACTAATACAATAACTATTTATAACTTATTATAATAACAGATCTTAAGAGATACAATCTTTTTGGTCAACTATTTTCACCTTACTCTATTATCACAATATGAAAACATAATTCTATAAATACGACAACTAACAGCTTGGTATTACAAATAAAATATAAGTATAGATTTCATCGCTCCTATACGCTAAGATATTCAACTACAGAGCAAAAACAATGGCACTGCAGATAAGCCTTCAACATTCTTTCAAAGGTTTTTATCTTTGGGGCAAATTTTATATACTGCGGTAGTTTATTGTATAATTTAACTCCTGTGTGAAAAGTTCCTTTTTGATATATGCTTGTGTGTGTGAAATATGAATGTTTTGATTTTGTCTTGTGTTATGCCTATGAACATAATTGCTTGTTTTAAGAACAACCTCTTTATTCATTAAATTCTTTTTAAAACACACAATACTTTAAAAGATATGAATGCAGGGCAGTGGGAGAATGTTTAAATCTTTAAACAGAGGTCTACATGATTCTCTAGTGTTTAACATTTGCCATAATTCTAATCGCCCTCTTTTGTATCCTAAACGTGCTTAGTACATCTGGTGACACACCCCAAAATATGACCCCATATCTTAAGTATGAATAGAAATAAGCAAAATAAGTATTTCTTAATGTGTGCAGGCTTGTGCAAGTTTTCAAAATACGTAACGTAAAGCACATCGAGTTCAGTTTAGTATTCAGATATTGTATATGTTTATTCCATTTCAAGTCATGTTGTATCCATAGTCCTAAAAACTTTGTTTTTGATTTATTCTCTATTTGATGACCATTTAATGTTATATTGGGCATCGCAGGATTCCTATTCTGTATAGTGTGGAAATTTAGAGATACGGTACTGTTTTTTTGGTCAACTCTTCTGTAACAGAGTCAGCAGACTGCTGTAAGACCTGTTTAGTTTCACCTCTTATTAAGAGTGTTGTATCGTCCGCAAACAAAATTTCCTTATGAGAATCAACGTTCTGTGTTATATCATTGATATATAGAAGAAAGAGTTGTGGGCCCAAAACCGATCCCTGGGGTACTCCAAATTTAATACTGTAATACCCTCACTGGACAATGTTTCGTTATGTAATCTGGTTCCATCATCCTTGTGTCTCAAGCTTACTATTTGTTTACGCCTTGTTAAGTATGACTCTATCCATTTATTAGCTAGACTTCTAATACCATATTGATTTAGTTTTGTAAGGAGGATTTTATGGTAACAACATCAAATGCTTTTGATAAATCCAAGAATATGCCAGTTACATGTTCCTTATTATCAATTAATTTCAGTATACTATTACTACATTCATAAATTGCTGTCTGTGTAGATTTTTCGGTTCTGAATCCATGTTGTGAGTTTGATAGTATTTTATTTTTTACTATAAAACTTATCAGTCTCTTATACATGATTTTTTCCACAATTTTTGCAATACCAGTTGGTAAGGTAATAGGACGATAGTTATCTAATTCATCTTTTGAACCGTTTTTGTGCACTGGAATTACTTTTGATAACTTCAAAATATCCGGGTAAGTTCCTGAGAGAATTGAACTGTTTATTAAGTGTGTAAGTGGATTTATTATATTTTCTGCATATTTCTTTAAAATTGCATCAGGCATCAATGCCAGACAGAATTTATGTTTTAGCTCTTTTATAATTATTCTTACCTCTTCACTTGTGACATGATTTATAAACAGAGAATCACTGCATATATTTATTTTATTTTTCGAATTTAATGTATTTACCTGTGATTTATTCAATAATTTTTGTGGAATTTCCAGAAAATAGTCATTTAAAGTGTTTGCTATTTTCTCTGGATTATTAATCACTTTCTAATTGCAGGTCAGTGTAATGTTCCTTTGTATTTTAGCAGATTTTCCAATTTCTTTCTTTATCACGGTCCACATAGCCCTAGACTTAAATTACTTCCTCTACCAAGTATCGAGCCCCAGTCCTTTCATTCACGAGTCCATCGCGTAACCAATTCAGCCACAGACACTTTAATTCTGCCATCCAATAAAATTACAAATACGAGTACCATCGAGCTCAGGATGTATCCTTGTCCATTTCCAGGTGTTGATTGAAACAGTACAGGCTACTCTGTGCATTGCTAGTTTGAACAAAGCGACTGCAGTTATTGTAGAAACTTTGTAGGCAGAGATCCACACTCGTATCGACTGTTCTCATTCATAGAACTTTCCACAGCATATTAAAGGTGCTGGTACTCTATCAAATGCTTTATCTAGTGCTATGAAGCACAAATATAATGATTTATTGTATTCAAAGAAATCTTCTTATAATTGCCTCAGGATACTAGTATCATACTCTAGTTTGGACAAAAAAAAACTTTCAGCTGGTGCTCAATTCTCTGCCTTAATCCACACTCTAGACTAACCTTCCAGTTAATCTTGATAATCACAGTTACCGTACTCGCCTGTCACTTGGGGTCTTTATTGTAAGTTTGATGGTTTCTGCACACCGGTACGTTTGTGGACTTCGTTCACTACAAGAAACTGCATGATGACAATGCGTCAACTTTGGGCATTTCAAATAAGTAAATTATCAAAACGGTACAAATATAAAGAGGTATTTTGAAGCTCGCCAGAATTAGGAACCACCTGGTCCAAGGGGCCTCAACAAACCAAGAAAAAAGGAGTATTTTGGGAAAATTCATCGTACATTTATTGTATAAGTTACTGTATACACAACAACAATAACAACAATAATAGTTAAAGGAGATAGAGAGATTCTTTACAACATACGGTAATAATAATAATAATAATAATAATAATGTGTGGTCGCGGGTGCCGGGTGCAAGCTTTTTTTCCCTCCCAGAGGGCAGCTAGCATGTCGAATTTTGTCGTTTCTTGGAACGCTATGAAAGTCAAGAAGGCTAGATATGTAAGCTCCTTGATGCTATACCGCTTTCTAGTAGAGAATGGAGGAACTTCGTGTGGCGGAAAATCCCGAGATTAATTTTGCCATTAAGAACACAGCCTACTGAATTCAAATGGGTTATTTAATATGCCAACAACGTATGACATGCGTGCAGTGATTTGTTTCGCCTTAAAAAAAAGTCACTTACCACGGCCAGGAGCGAACCTGCAAGCTTGGGGTTGGTAGTCCGACACGATAACCACTCACACACCACGGCAAGCTCTTTACAACATACTTGGCCCAGACTACGAAAACGGGATCTACATCAGAAAATCCAAATAGGTAATCTACTCCGAAGATAGAGAAGATCACGGACACAGAGCACGGGCGATTCTCGATGGTCAAGCCGCAACTTTAACAATTTTAACTCAAAGACAAAAACAAAAATACCCTGGTAAAAATTCGTAAACGTCAAGACACTCTTATAAGAAACGATGAAAAAGACGCGCACGATCGCGACCTTTTCAGAACAGGCATCGTGAGTATTGGGATTTTCCGAGATGAGAAACAGATAGGCTAACTGATTTGAAATGGCCGTATGAAAGCCGTGCTCGACACAGCGAACTAATGAAAACCATCTGGACTAAAGATTGAATAAGCGCCAGAATGTACGAGCATAAGCTAATGAAACATCGTGGTCCCTAGTTTGCTGATTAGCGAAACATGAATGAAATAATATTATTAATAATAACCCCCCCCCCCCCCCCAACATTGTAACAATCCTATGTCTATTCCACTAGCATGCCCTCGGAATCTGATTTCTGAAGCATGTCAACAGTAACTCAAAAATCTCAGAATTGACTTCGTACATTTTGAAATGCACCTTTCAATCTTTTCAGTCAATGGACAGCCCTAGCAGGGGCGGATCTAGGGGAGGGCGAGGAGGGCGACCGCCCAGGGCCCCGCGCCATGGTATTTTTAAATTTAATTAATTAAATAATTAAACTTTTCAAACTAATTTATAATTCATATTACTGTTTTCAGTGTAGCTATGACTTCCCGTGATGTTTAGCAAGTTTAGATTTCAGTGAAATAATAGAAGACTTCAGCCGGAAAAAAGTCACAAAGTAATCCCTATATCCCTATATATATTATAATTGTGAAAATCTGTGTGTCCGTGTGTGTGTGTGTGTGTGTGTTAGTTTGTTACCTCTTGACACTAAAACGGCTGAACGGATTTGGATGAAATTTGAAATGGAGACAGCTTATACCATGGGATAACATATAGGCTGCCTTTCGTCCGGAAATAAATCATTGTTCCCGTGGAACGGGCAACATAACTGAAAAGTTACCAAAAATACTCAATCAGGACAAAATATCGAAGTTGTCGCATAAAGACCGGACAAAGCTCATTTTACTCCCCTCGATGCAAGAAACAATACTCGGTACGTCCCTACGGGACACCGAAAACTACATTTTAAGGCCCTAAAACCAATAGTTTCAAAGATATTCGCAGAAAACTATCTTCGCTCTAATTGATGAACTAATCGCAAGTCCGTTTCCATGGCAACACTACCTCAAGGTATGACATCCGATTTTCTATATATCCCTGTAGGAGGCAATGCCAATCCATTTATTATCTTTTTCAAGATATATATAAACAAAATAAGAACAGGGTAGCGCGCCTGCCTCTCATCCGGAGGCCCCGGGTTCGATTCCCGGCTCCGTCAGAGATTTTAGACACTGACGTGAGGGCTGCAACGGGCTGCACTCAGATTCGTGAGGACAATTGAGTAGCTGTCTGATAGTGAGGCAGCGCCCCGGTCACGAAGAACAAGATTAACGGCTGAGGGGACACTGTGCACTGACCACGCGTCACCACAATATATGCAGGCCAAATGGCTGGGAAGTAGTCGCATGATAAGCCTAGGCCCTTCATGGGCTGTAGTTCCAGGTGTAAAACAAATTAGGGGAAGCGCCTTCAAATACCACCTTTAATTTTTAAACACTACAGTAGCGGCCACTAAATAAAGGTAGCGATATACTGTAGCTACGTTCAATTTCATAAACACTGGGCTCACAAATCCCATATAGTTAAGTACAAATATCAGTCTGGTCATTATTTCAGTAGCAACGAAGCTCTGAGGCGGCTATTGCCGTTCCCTTAACACTTAAGGCATCCCGCCGTCATATACCTCAATATGCACTTACAAAATTGTGAACCAGTCTATTTTACTGAAAAGAATTTCTACGAGCGAGTATCCACTCCGGCAAAAACCACACTCACTACCTTTTCCAAAATTTACACAAAACATGATTTTTAAAGCACTCTTCTGTATTTTCAGGTACAGAGACATACCACATGGAAAGATACAATAACATGTTTGCAAATCTGAGTTTAAGGAACTGCTGTTCAGAATAGGTCTTGTGTTAAATCTGCAGAAACTTTTGGTACAAGTTATGCGGCCCATGTTCGTAACATGGAATGTTTTCCTTTGACAATGCATCTACACCATGTGCGAGGGCAACGCATTTCCAAGATCTCTAAAAACACAATAATCAGGAAATTGGAGAACAATTTAAAAGTCGGAGTGAAGATTCAAGGAAAAATAATTTCATCTCTGAGATTCGTCATCTTGGCCAATACGCCAGAAGATTTGAACGAGTTTTTGAATGGTATGGACTTCGCTTGATGAAAATCAATAAATGTAAAACAAAATTATTGGAATGCAGCCTAAATAAATCAGAAACCTCTATCGACATCAAATTGGCAGGTGAAACGCTACGGGAAGTAGGAGTCTTCTTTTACTTAGGAAGCAAAATAACCAGTAATGGACGAAGCAAAGAGGATATAAAAAGCAGGTTGGCTCAGGCAAGGAAAGCATTTATACAGAAAAGGAATCTGTTGACATCGAATATACATTTAGATATTAGGATGTCATTTTTGAAAGCTTTTGTCTGGAGCGTGACACTATAAGGAAGTGAAACTTGGACTAATGGTGCTGCAGAAAAGAGGAGAATTGAAGCGTTTGAAATGTGGTGTTACGGGAGAATTACGAAGATCAGATGGGTAGATAGGGTAACAAATGAAGAGCTATTAAGACGAGTGTGAGAGGTGAGATGTTTCTGGCGACTGCTAATGTTGTTGTTTGAGTCTTCAGTCTTTTGACTGGTTTGATGCAGCTTTCCATGCCTCCCTTTCCTGAGCTAATCGTTTCATCTCTACATAGCTACCACACCCTACATCCGAGGCAATCTGTTTAACATATTCTAACCTTGGTCTACCCCTACAGTTCTTGTCCTCGACCCTTCCTTCCATAACTAAGCTTGCTATTCCTGGGTGTCTTAGTATGTGACCTACCAACCTATCTCTTCTCTTCATTAGCAGTCGCCAGAAACATCTCTCCTCTCCCACTCGCCTTAATACCTCTTCGTTTGTAACCCTATCTACCCATCTGATCTTCATCATTCTCCTGTAACACCACATTTCAAATGCTTCAATTCTCCTCTTTTCTGCTGCACCAATAGTCCAAGTTTCACTTCCATAGAGCGCCACGCTCCAGACAAAGGCTTTCAAAAATGACTTCCTAATACCTAAATCTATATTCGATGTCAACAGATTCCGTTTTTGTAGGAAGGCTTTCCTTGCCTGAGCCAACCTACTCTTTATATCCTCTTTGCTTCGTCCATCACTGGTTATTCTGCTTCCTAAGTAACAGAAGTCTCCAACTTCCTTCAGCGTTTCACTTGCCAATTTGATCTCCATAGAAGTTTCTGATTTATTTCGGCTGCATTCCAGTATTTTTGTTTTACATTTATTAATTTTCATCATGTATTCATTCTGTAAGACGGAGTCCATACCATTCAAAAACTGATTCAAATCCTCAGGCGTGTCGGCCAAGATGACGATGTCATCAGCAAATCTCAGAGTTGAAATTATTTCTCCTTGAATCTTCACTCCCACTTTAAATTTTTCTCCAATTTCCTTCATTGCTTGTTCAATGTAAAGATTGAAAAGTATGGGTGATAAGTTGCAGCCTTGCCTTACACCTTTCTGAATACCAGCTTCTCTCTCATGTCCTTCAGCTCGAATGACTGCTGTCTGGTTTCTGTATAGATTGTATATCACCCTCCTATCCCTGTACTTTATTCCAACAGATTTCAAAATGTCAAACAATTTAGTCCAATCAACGTTATCAAAAGCCTTTTCTAAGTCTACAAATGCCATGAACGTTCTCTTACCTTTCCTTATTCTACCTTCCAAAATCAGCCTAAGACTTAGAACAGCTTCCCTTGTTCCTACATTTCTCCTGAAACCAAACTGGTCTTCACCCAACTCCGTTTCTATCTGGCTTTCAATCCTCTTGTAAATTATTCTAGACAGGATCTTTGAAGCATGAGTAATCAAGCTGATTGTACGGTAATCTTCACATCTGTCAGCTCCCACTTTCTTTGGTATAGGGATGATAACATTCTTCTTGAAATCAGGGGGTACCTCACCTGTCTCATAAATCCTACACACCAAGTGAAATAACCTGATCAGACCTTCATCTCTTATGCAGCGTAGCAACTCAATCGGTATATCATCTATGCCTGGTGCTTTGTTCCTGCCTAAGTCCTCTAATGCTCTGTCAAATTCTGATCTCAATATTAAATCTCCTTTTGCATCCTCATCAATTTCCTCCTCCCTTTCCATTACATGATTCTCAATCTCCTTTCCCTTATACAAGCACTCTATGTAAGCTTTCCATCTCTCAACCTTTTCTTCCCTATCTGTTAAAGGCTTTCCATTTGTGTCCTTAATATTACAGCACTTAGTCTTCTTTTCCCCAATGGCCGATAACCTAGATGTTAGGCCCCTTAAAACAACAACATCTTTTCCCCAAAAGTATTCTTAATCCTTCGATAAGCTGTGTCTACTTTTCCTAATTTCAGACAATTTTCTATACCTGCACATTTCTCTTTCAACCATTCTTCTTTCGCTTCCTTGCACTTCTTGTTAACCTCATTTCTCAGACGTCTGTATTCTGCTTTCCCCTTTTCATCTCTTAGATTCTTGTGTTTCCGCCTTTCATCCATCAATTCTAGTATATCCTGAGTGATCCACGGTTTTCTACCTATTCTTTCTTTCCTACCAATGTTTTCTTCTGCGGATTTTGTTATTTCATTCTTCAAAAGTGCCCATTCGTCTGCTATTGAAGTCCGTTTAGGATTTTTCATTAGTCCTTCCGTTATACTCTTCTTGAACCTTTCATTTACATCCTTTACTTTCAGTCCGTCTATTGCCCACCTTTTTGGCTTTTGACTTTTCTTCAGTTTCTTCAACTTTAATCTGCATTTCATTACAACCAGATTGTGGTCAGAGTTTATGTCAGCACCAGGATATGTTTTACAATCCAAAATCTGGTTTCGAAACCTCTGCTTGACCATAATGAAGTCGATTTGGTAACGCCCTGTATCTCCTGGTCTCATCCATGTGTATATTCTTCTATTGTGGTTATTGAATAAGGTGTTAGCTATGACCAACTCATGTTCGGTGCAGAATTCCATCAGCCTGCTTCCTCGATCATTCCTTTCACCTAATCCGAAATCTCCTACTATCTTCCCTTCTCTCCCTTTTCCTACCACAGCATTCCAATCTCCCATTACTATAACATTTTCATCACCTTTGATATACCTCAGAATGTCATCTATTTCTTCGTAGACCTTTTCAACATCCTCATCATCAGCTTGACTGGTAGGCATATAGACTTGTACCACTGTGGTGCACGTAGGTTTAGTATTGATTTTTGCTACAATAATCCGTTCACTGTATTGCTCATAATATTCCACCCGTTGTCCAAGTTTCCTACTCAATATGAGACCAACCCCTGCTTGGCCATTGTTTGATTTAGTGCTAATTACCCTATAGTCTCCTGACCAAACGTCCTGTTCTTCCTGCCAGCGCATTTCACTAATCCCAACCAAATCCAACCTCAACCTATCCATTTCCCGTTCTAAGTTTTCTAACTTTCCACTTCCTAGCAGACTTCTAACATTCCACGCTCCGATCCGTAGAATGTCAGATTTCCTCTTTGTCACTTTTGTGATGCTAATGAAGAGAAGAAATAGGTTGGTACGACACCTATTAAGACACCCAGAAATAGCAAGCTTAGTTATGGATGGGAGGGTTAAGGACAAGAACTGTAGGGGTAGACCAGGGTTATACTGATTGCCTCGGATGTAGGGTGCGATAGCTATGTAGATATGAAACGATTAGCTCAGGAGAGCGAGGCATGGATGGCTGCATCAAACCAGTCAAAAAACTGAAGACTCAAACAACAACAATCGGGAATTTTAATTACTTAGAGAGGCATGTGAGGCAAAAGGGTTGTTGGAGAATTTCAATCCCTGGGATGTAACACTGGAAGAGACTGCACAATGTACATCAGCGGCCAAGGTGAGAGATATTTTACTATATGTCTATTAATAGCGACATGTTGACGTTCAAATTATCAAATAGTGTGGCAAAATTATACCCAGAATAGCTTAAGGAAAAATACTTTTAATTCCCCATATTCCGATAGATTTGCCATTCCAGGTGTACGTTTACTGTATACAAAACCATTTTTTTCACATGGACAACTGTATGTGGCGTGCTGGCGAGTATCCGGACAACATAATCGTTATGTCTCAGCAGAAGATGTCAAAACCAAAACCAAACTTTTCAACCGTGTTCACATAATGTAACATCGTACCCTGCAGACTTTCACAACTCTATAAAATTCCCACTTTGCTGCTCATATCAATATACTGTATGTATCAGAATTTTCAGAATTAGAATCGACCCACCTGTAGCCGTGATTGCTGTAATAGAATAGACCAATTATCAGCAATAATGCATCGTCCCCATAGTCTTGATCGCGAGCGAAGCCGCGGGTACATGCTAGTATTTTAATATTTCATAGTTTACATAATCTTCTTCAAGGGGAATTAAAGGTTTCTTTCATACTATTAAAAAATGTACTGTAGTGTATTCAAAATATTGTAACTATTCTTTATTTTATTATTACAAAACTACTTTCCATTAAATTTGATATTTTTTATTTCCTGTTGTTGTGGGTCCCACCTTATCATACCGCCCAGGGCCCCGCAAGGCCTGGATCCGCCACTGAGCTCTAGTATAAATCTTTGGAGGCACCTACAACTTTCACTGCTACTTTATCTTCTTCCTAATAAAAATATAGTGTAACCTTTAGTGAGCTTTTGGACAACTGACATTTTATTCCTAAGAATGGGAACGTCTTCCACGCCCCCCACAGCTAGTGACGTTGAGGATTCACACAATAGCCTTCACCACCTATATTTACTTAGGCGCTTTCATTCTACTAAATATACAAGCAAACAAATCTTCTCACCTGACAAGAACGCATTGCTTTCCCAGGTCAATTGGCATCTTGACAGTAAAAATAGAAAGCACGTCACTTTTTGTCAGTAGAATATAATAGCCAGATGACGTAACATGTATGCACTGAGTAATCAATGGATTGTTATGCCTTCTTCCTTCGCAGTCTTAAACCCACGCCAAATGGTTAATCGTGATCTTCGAAGTGTGGCAAGAAGATGCCGGGTTAAGATACAGCTCGTCTTGGTTACCCAATAAAATTAGGAACAAGGTTAGCAAGGTTGAAAGGCATAATTACACCTTCATTTCTTCAAACGCATCAGTCATCACGGAGGTAACGGTTAGACCTACTATAGTAAAGCCATCATTACTTCCGACTTGACGTTTCAGTGTTACCCTAGAGTTACCTGGCGGTCAGATGGAAAATCACTTTAACTAGCCAATCACAGGAAATCATTCAGATCGATATATCACGACAAATCGAGTTTCGTTCGCGATATCACGATTTAGCGAACGAAACTCGAGCCTAGCACTGAAACGTTAAGTCGGAAGCAATGATGGCTTTACTATAGGTATGTCATGAAAGTCAAGACGTTGGGGAACAATGTTGGAGAGAGTGAGGTACGGTAAATGTTTATAACTCAAGTTGGCTTACTAGTCCACCCTGTGGTGTTAGCCTCTTACCTAGGCGGTCCCGGGTTTGATTCGCGGCTCTATCAGACATTTACAATCTGACGTGAGGGCAGGAGGGACGAAGGGAAAACTGAGTACCGGTGGTTGTTGAATATAACTAGTTGTACCCCATGGCCTAAAACCAAGTTATTGCTTATTTTATGGGCTGCGGTATCGTGGCCATACAGCCCCGTGTATTTGAATGTGTGTTGTTAATGCAACAGTTACGGTAGTTTTGTCGCGCCAGCAACGTGTCTCCCGTAATCCACATGTTATGAACTGGGTTGCAGCCAGTCATGGATTCGTACCGTCATCTAGTCCCATTCGCGGGGTTAGTTTTAGTTGATTCTGTAAAGGGCTTGGGACATCGTGATCATCAGTCCGATGTATTTGGATGTATGTGATCCAGCAGCGTAGTATTTGCGCGTAAGTCACACAGAATGCCTGTAATGGAAGCTGTTGCATTTTCAGAGATCTGAGGTTCAAATGCCGGCGTAGAGTGCGGCCATCCTGGGTGTCGTCTTGGAAATCTCTATGATTCCCTTACGAAAATACCGGCATAGTACCTTATTTCAAGTCCCGGGCCATCTATCACGATACTTGACCAAAGAGACACTACACTCACTACAGAAACACAATCATGTTATATAAATTAAATAGATATCCAATATTTTATTATTATTATTATTATTATTATTATTATTATTATTATTATTATTATTATTATTATTCATATGTCTCATTCATTAATATTAGTATTAACATAATTTACTCTTTATTGATCATCATAATGAATTATTAATTAAATTAATATCAAGTTATTTTTATTGTACCGTATTTCAAAAATTGTTTCATATGCACTGGTACCATGATGCGTGGTTAGGTGTAAGAGAGCTAACTTCGCCATTACTGAAGACATAAAATAAATAAATAAATAAGTTCAGAGGATGATGTCACGATATATCAAGCCTCTAAATGATGCAATAATAATAATAATAATAATAATAATAATAATAATAATAATAATAATAACAACAACTTGTAAGTACGTAGATTCTGTCTGATAATCAGAGTAGCAGTGTTTCAGTGAAGATTAAGATTCATTACTGTATCAACTAATTTCTGTTTTTATAAATAAATAAAACTCTCCTCGTCTTGGAAGAATTTAATTTGGTTGCGTGGTGATGCAGTGGTCAAGTTGTTTGCCTCTCACAAAGGTGGTCCGGATTCGATTCCCGGCCAATGCATGTGAGATCTTAGAAGTGAAATATCACGTCCTGTGGTTCGGATTCCACGTAAATATGGAGGACCCGTGGCGCATGATCGCGAGATTAACTGTCACGTAAAACTAAAAGCTTCCTTCCTTAGTATTTAATTTGTCTAATATTGAGCTATGTGTTGGGAAGTAAAATTCATGTTCTTTTCGCCACTAAAGCTGGACGCGGTCGTACCACCACGGGCAAGCGTGTCGACAGAATAATTGATTTAAAAAAAAATAATGATACGGTACTCGATATACCATTACATCATATAGACCAATCGTGGAAAAATAAATACAATTTAATATTGCAGTACATAAAACACTGCGAATAAAATTATTTGTATAACAGTATTATTTAATATGAAATACACAGCAACAAAACATCGGATGCGCTTTTAGATCCACTCCAGCGTTATTGGGGTCATCATACTGCAGGGCAGTGTTATATTTAATTTTAATAAGTCTCATTCTCTTATACAATGACAACATTTTTACTCCAATTTAGTTAGGCCCATGTTTTTATTATTTAATCCAACAGTATCATGTAGGTTTATTACTGAATTGAACGCCGGCCGTGAAAGGCTAAGCTGTTATATGAAGATGCAACGTTTATTTTCCGCTTCCCGCTGGTGAGCATAGTAGTCCAGTTTGAACAGTGGTACCATAGGTAGCGGCTCGTAGGCTGAGTATTTAGATATATTACTGACTTGCACAACATGTTCAGAACTCACAGATCACAAATAATAAATTAGTAATTCTTAACACAAGTCACAAAATAAGTAACATTTTACATGTAGGTGCATGATTATTGACAGCACGGGGTTGATAGCAGTCGACAAGATCGTAACTGATCGGAGAGGATAAAACGGGCCTATTTTTTCAGTGAGAAGGAAATTCAAAATGTTTACAGCTCCGCCGATATTTCGAAATTCATCTCTTTGATATGAACATCTTCTTGCGATAGTACCTGTATTATGATTATATTTATATACTTCCCCGTTTCTAGTTACTTCATTGTTATGACGCTCAACCGATTGTTGACACACCGAACTTAGGCTTGTAACGTGTTTTTCGAGGGGTTTTTATGCCACTGGCATAAGTCAGTAGGAAGCCATTCTATATTTATTTACGCGGCAAATTGTTCAGCCAAGAGAATTTTTTCATGTTAATTTATTATTATTATTAATTTATTATAATTATTATTTAGATATTTTCGGAGCATTTTATAAAAATTATAAGCATACAGATAGGTTTTCTATGTCTTAGAAAACGCTATCAAGCAAATTATTACGAACGACAATATCATAGAAAATTATATGATTACGGAATTTTACGGAGTTTTCGTCAGTTAGGGTATATCGAGAGACGTGACTCACTGGGATTTCAAGTACACGTTTAATCTTGTCGGAAAGCATGACGCAATCCTGGGTCGCAGCGTCAAGGAAAGGCGAATTGTTGAAACGGAACCCTCCCGCCGAGTGTAATGACCCAGAGGAGGGGAAGATCGCGTGGTGGGTCAACCAATCAGTGAGGACCACGCAAGCTACAAGTCGGATGAAGAGTGGGGGGAGCCGACAGGTGCATATATCGTTCGACGCGCCGTCGAAGGAGGACAATCTGTGATATACTTGAGGAGTATGGGTGCGCGTGCGAGTGGCTCCGATGTTCGGTGGAGTTAGCAAGAATCTGTATAGAATTTAACGAGTACGGTTGTACGCGGGAATCGCTCCGATGTTCCGTGGAGTGGAAGACTAACTTTGGTAAAACTTAACCAGTGCGGTTTTACGAGTGTTTGGGTCCGATGTACGGACCATAGAATTATCTAATCTACCAGAATATCATCAAATAACGAAGAAGATGGCGACGTCCAGGAGACTGTGGGAAGCACACAGCATCATCCAGTACGAGGGAAATGCTTTAGCAATTTCCAGTGGTAAGCGCAAATGACGCGGAAATACGCAATCTCTCATTTTTCTTTGTTTTACATTTCATATTTCAGTAACTTCATAGCTTGGAAATAAGAGTAAAATCAATTTATCAGACTCCGTTTTCACGTAATTTTCTATCGGTAATATTAAAATCGCAACGCTCCAATTTAAATTTTAAACTTATTATGATTATTAATTTTGCTATACTTGTTTTATATAATAAATTCTTTTCTTTTACAATGCAATCTTTGCTTTCAGTAGGTAGCATTAGATATAGACCAATTCCTTCTCCTGATACAATTGTTTGTTGGGTTAATGATCAAATCATACCACGATCTGAGTGAATAGATTCTTGAAGGTGTTCTACCAGAGCTAGACGTTGTTAAATACAAATTTAGATTTCAGCATTGCGTTGAAGTCTTGGCGCCCATTAAAACAACATAGCTTAGGCAGAGGTAAACAGTTACATTTATCTCCCAACAATGTGGGCTAGCCAAACTGCCACATTTGTACGCTCAACGTGGAGCAAAGTAAATACCGTTTCACTTGTCATCCCAGCCTAAGCAAAACTGCCACATTTGTCGCCGACAACTTGGGGCTGAAAACCTAATAACATTTGTGGAAGGAGAAGGGTATATATTTCCGTGCCTGTATATTGGGGGTTAGTTGTCTGTATCAGTGTATATCATTATGGGGGATGAGAAAGAAAGACAGATGAGGTTACGTAGTGGTCATCAACGGGAGAGTGATGATACGAGCAGTATGTCGAGTGATGGTAGTACCGGGGTAGCGGAGGTAAATCCCGATACTGAAACAGGGAGTGTAGGCGGCCAACCAGAATTAAAAACTTTACTTCTCGAGTTCATGTATCAGAACAAAGTTAGTAGTGATGCCTTAAATGCAAAATTAGAACAAAACAGTAGGGAAAATAGAGAGAGTACTGAAACTTTAAATGCTAAATTAGAACAAAACAGTAGGGAAAATAGAGAGAGTAATGAAACATTAAACGCCAGATTAGAACAAAACAGTAGGGAAAATAGAGAGAGTAATGAAACTTTAAACGCCAGATTAGAACAAAACAGTAAGGAAAATAGAGAGAGTACTGAAACTTTAAATGCTAAATTAGAACAAAACAGTAGGGAAATGAGTGACAAATTCGAACTGATTAGAGGTGAGATCAGGGGGGTGATGGAAGAAAAGGCTAAAGAGATTATTGCAGATGTAGACAGAAAATTAGGAAAAGTACAGGAGGAGTTGGAAATTAGAATCAGTACACAGGCTGAAAATTTAAAAGAACTAGTGCAACTGGAAACACAGAAGGTCAAAAAGCAATTGGGGGGAGAAATTGACAAAATTCAGGTGGCTACTAAAGAGGTTAAGGAACAGCTGGGGGGTAGAATTGAGAAAGTCCACTCGCAAATAGTTACAGAAGTAAATGATTTAAGAGAGAGTAATAGAGAGAGCATTAGCAAGATTGAGGAGAAACAAGCAAAGCTATATGATAAAGTAGAAGAATCAGAAGGAAACATTAAATTAACAGTAAACAGTATTGAGAGGAAGGCTGAGGAGAAAATAGCAGAATTAGAATTAAAATTAAAAGCTAGGATCAGGCAAGAAAATAATCAGAATAGGCCAGTTTTTGTGAATAGCACACACAGGGAGGTAGAACTGGGTAAGTTCAGCAATCGACAGGGCCCAATGGAGTTCATGAACACTATAGAAAATAAATTCGGGGAGAGGTTGGAAAATGGTAGTATTGAGTGGTGCCAGGTAGTTGAAATTTTAGAACAAGTGTTTGTGGGGGAAACGAGGAATTGGTTTGCTGTCTACAGAGACAAGTTTACTGATATCAATGATTTTAAAATGAAATTCTGTGAAAAGTTCTGGAATGAGGTTATTCAGTCGCAGCATCGTGAGGGAGTAGTGTGTGGTAAATATAACCCTAAAGGAAGCTCCACCATGACCGAATACTTTTTAGGGCAGGTATTAGTGTGTAAATATCTGGATGGCTTGAAGGAGGAAAGTGATGTGGTGAGATTGCTACTTAGGCACTTTCCCTATAGGATCAAGGAGGTTGCTTGTATCCAGAATGTAAAGACTATATCACAAGTAGAAAATTTGTTAAGCACATTTGATGCACTAGGGAGAGGGGGTTATGAGGACAATTTCAATCGGAACCAGGGTAATAATAATAATAGACCTAATGAAGCCAGGCATCAGGAAGTTCAAGGGAACGGTGGCAAAGGGGCCAACGCTCAAAATAGGAATAATAATAATCAGCTAAATCAGAACAGAGGAAATGGCTATGGTAATCAGTATCAAGGGAGGAACAATGATTTCAGGGGAAATCAAGGGAGGAACAATGATTACAGGGGAAATCAAGGGAGAAACAATGATTTCAGGGGAAATCAAGGGAGAAATTATAATGACAATAATTACAACCAGAATAGGGGTCAAGGAAGAGGACAGCCTAGTGGTAGTAATATACAGCCAAACAATGACAACACAGCCCAGAACAACCATACCAGTTCAGTAGTTAGTAGTACTACGGCCAGCTGTAGCGGTTCTTTAAACGCGAACCAGGCTGCGAAGTAAGGTCAGAATCTCAGTCTGTAGCATGCCCTGTCCATACAATTATACAGGAACCCTATGACCTAAATGTAAGAAATGAATTATTACATGAACTAAATGATGAAGGTATTATTCAGGAAGTGGTTAGTAAGAGCCCCATAGTTAAATTTAACGTGTCCGAGGCGTACACAGATGTTTTAATTGATAGTGGTTGTATGAAGAGTTGCATAAGTAGTGCATTTTATGATAAAATGAAAGGAACTGGAGTAAATTTTGAGGAGATGCCAATTAAAAGCACTTTTGTTATCACAGCTGTTGGGAAGAGGTCTTAAGTAATTTCTAAGCAAGTTTTAGTAGACATTAAAATTAATAATCATGTAGAGAAGCAGATTTGTCTTGTAATTCCAAATTTAGTATTCAGTGTTATCTTGGGTTCAGAGTGGCTAAGTAGAGTGTCTGGTAACTTATGTTATGATGTAGGGAGTTTGAAATTTAAATGGGGAGATTCTGAAGTAGAAGTAGCGTTCAATGACCAAATTCAGAGAAGTAGTGTTGTAGGGGTGATTTGTACTTTAAATGAGATATCGCCAGCCGTAGAGCGGGGTTCTCCATGTTTTGTGGGCAGTGTGATTACGAACGGAAGTCTAGAGGACTCGTTACGTGAGGCTGCATTTCAGGGAAATATAGAGGATGAACAGTGTGTTCGGCTCTATGATGTGTTATGGTGTAATAGGAGAGTTTTTGAGGATCGCATTGGTATGGCCAATTGCTATACACATTCATTGAACGTTATTGATAGGTCAGTATTCACAGGACATAGATATCCTGTACCTTTCGCTTATCAGAGTGCAGTTGAGGCACAAATTAATCAGATGCTTGAAGATGGGATTATTGAGCACTCTAACAGTCCATATGTTAATTCTTTGATCACGGTACCCAAGACCGACGGCACTGTTCGTATTTGTTTAGACGCTCGTTTGGTTAACAGTAGAATTAGTTCAGATCAGCTGAAATCTATGTCAATAGAGGAATTAATGCAAACATTTGAGGGAAAGAAGTATTTCACTTGTGTAGATTTGAGTTCCAGTTTTTGGCAAGTGCCACTTATGTACGAAGATAGACCATTTACAGCTTTTAGTCATAAATATAACCTTTATCAATTTTGTAGAACACCTTATGGGTTAAAGAGTAGTTCAGCAGCTTTAATTAGGGCTTTAAACATCGCATTAGGGGATGACACAGGAGAGTTTGTAACCATTTACATAGATGATATGGTAATTAGTTCACGCAGTTTTGAGGAGCATCTACGTCATTTAGATATAGTTTTTCAGAAGTTAGATCAGGCAGGGTTCACTTTGAAGCTGTCTAAGTCGTCATTCTGTCAGTCAGAAGTGACATTTTTAGGTCATAGAGTGTCAAGTAGAGGTGTGACACCAGAGGAAAGTAGGGTTAATAAGATACTTAACGCAGAGGTGCCACAGAATGTTAAACAGTTAAAAACTTACCTGGGAATTTGCAACTTTTTCAGGAGGTTCGTTCTTAAATACTCAGGGTTGGTAGAACCATTCAGGGAATTGCTTAAAAGTGGGACTCGGTGGAGATGGGAGTCTAAGCATGATCAGGCTTTTAGAGCGCTGAAGGAAGGTTTTGAGAAAGCTGTAGTGCTGAAATATCCGTTAAAAGATAAGGAATATGTGGTTATGAGAGATGCTTCACATATAGGCATTGCTGGAGTATTATGTCAGAAAGATGATGAGGGTAATCTGTGCATTGTATCTTTAGCCTCGCGAGGACTGACAGCAGCAGAGAAAAGATACACGATTACTGAGTTAGAGCTTTTAGGTATTGTTTTCAGTTTAGGGAAATTTAGAATGTATTTAGTAGGGGGGAAATTTGAGATCCACACAGATCACCATGCATTACTGTATATGAGGACTTGTAAACTCAGTTCTAACCGAGTTAGTAGGTGGATTCTTGCTCTGCAGGAATACGAATTCACAGTAAAATATATTAAAGGTAAAGATAACATTCTTGCAGACATGCTATCGAGGGACACTAATTTATGTAGGGATTATCCTGTGGTTAAAGCAGAGGACGGTATTGTAATATGTGCATGTGTGGACAGTAGCAACAGGGTATCGTTACAGACACTGAGAAATATGCTAGGTAGAGCAACGTGATGACGTTCATTTAAAGGGAGCCACTTGCAAGGTTGGAAGCAGGTGACGCAGAAACATTTATAGTTTCCAAACGTATTGGAAAAACAGCATATGTGCTGGAGGATAGTAAGGGAAACAGATTATACGGGACGTATAATATACATAGTCTACGAAAATATGTGTCATAAAGTGAGTGTGTTTAGCTGGCGAGCCAGCCTATCAAATGAGTAAGTGTGGTATTTGGTGCGTGGGAGGAGATGGTCTTCAAGGCAGGCGTATCAGAAGTCACACAGGGGGGTAGTATGTAAGTAAATGAGAGTTTTTAAGGTACAGGGAAATATGACGGGATTGTCGGATGCTCTTTATCACTAAAATGTCTCGATACACCTAGGCCAGAATTTGGTAGCGCTGGTGAATTCCCATTTGCCTCCAAGAGATGGGTGAGAGCTTGAACATGGTATTTTTGCTTAAGGCGTCCACGAGGCAAAAGATGGGCCATCAGAATGCGAGACAGTCCTTCATGAAACTCATACATATCAGCACACGTGATTTCTGTTTACGGCCTCGCCATGTAAGATTTGTAAGTGTGTAATTTAAGGTAATTTGTACAAAGGTATTATTTGTGTGAGGAGAAATGGTCTGTGTTGAGAACTAGTATTAAGTAGAATATGGTCTACGGGAACTTAACAAGACAGGGCGATTACGGCACAGAAATATTTGGTGTTATATGTAATGCGCATTTACTGTTTTTTTTTCAGAAGTCAATATTAATTTAATCTACTTCAAAGAGAGATTAAGTATTATGGTCACGAGGCGCTGCCACAATAGTGTGATCGTGTGGTCAGTGATAAGTGAGATTAGATTTCACCATAAGGAAGGGACCTCCAGTGAAATTAGGAAGATCTATGGTGATATAAATATATCAGAACACCTTCAATGCGTGTGGTATGACATCATAAATACATAGTGCTCACACATTAATTATGTCTATTTCTCCAACATAGAGAAATTTGAGAGGCGGAAATATCCGTGGAACACTAATCTATATGGAAAACATTGGACTGGTTGCAAAGTGCAATCCATAGTGACAACAAACTTTGACGCAAGGTGCGTGAAGAAAAATTATGAGTGTATATATCTGTAATTTAGGGTGATCTAATTTATGTAATATGTATTTTGGATGGGTTGATTAACGTGTCTGGGATAATCGGATAATGGACCGTCGTCACGGTAAATCATCCGATGATCCGAGGCGAATATGTAACGTGTTTTTCGAGGTTTTTTTTATGCCACTGGCATAAGTCAGTAGGAAGCCATTCTATATTTATTTACGCGGCAAATTGTTCAGCCAAGAGAATTTTTTCATGTTAATTTATTATTATTATTAATTTATTATAATTATTATTTAGATATTTTCGGAGCATTTTATAAAAATTATAAGCATACAGATAGGTTTTCTATGTCTTAGAAAACGCTATCAAGCAAATTATTACGAACGACAATATCATAGAAAATTATATGATTACGGAATTTTACGGAGTTTTCGTCAGTTAGGGTATATCGAGAGACGTGACTCACTGGGATTTCAAGTACACGTTTAATCTTGTCGGAAAGCATGACGCAATCCTGGGTCGCAGCGTCAAGGAAAGGCGAATTGTTGAAACGGAACCCTCCCGCCGAGTGTAATGACCCAGAGGAGGGGAAGATCGCGTGGTGGGTCAACCAATCAGTGAGGACCACGCAAGCTACAAGTCGGATGAAGAGTGGGGGGAGCCGACAGGTGCATATATCGTTCGACGCGCCGTCGAAGGAGGACAATCTGTGAAATACTTGAGGAGTATGGGTGCGCGTGCGAGTGGCTCCGATGTTCGGTGGAGTTAGCAAGAATCTGTATAGAATTTAACGAGTACGGTTGTACGCGGGAATCGCTCCGATGTTCCGTGGAGTGGAAGACTAACTTTGGTAAAACTTAACCAGAGCGGTTTTACGAGTGTTTGGGTCCGATGTACGGACCATAGAATTATCTAATCTACCAGAATATCATCAAATAACGAAGAAGATGGCGACGTCCAGGAGACTGTGGGAAGCACACAGCATCATCCAGTACGAGGGAAATGCTTTAGCAATTTCCAGTGGTAAGCGCAAATGACGCGGAAATACGCAATCTCTCATTTTTCTTTGTTTTACATTTCATATTTCAGTAACTTCATAGCTTGGAAATAAGAGTAAAATCAATTTATCAGACTCCGTTTTCACGTAATTTTCTATCGGTAATATTAAAATCGCAACGCTCCAATTTAAATTTTAAACTTATTATGATTATTAATTTTGCTATACTTGTTTTATATAATAAATTCTTTTCTTTTACAATGCAATCTTTGCTTTCAGTAGGTAGCATTAGATATAGACCAATTCCTTCTCCTGATACAATTGTTTGTTGGGTTAATGATCAAATCATACCACGATCTGAGTGAATAGATTCTTGAAGGTGTTCTACCAGAGCTAGACGTTGTTAAATACAAATTTAGATTTCAGCATTGCGTTGAAGTCTTGGCGCCCATTAAAACAACATAGCTTAGGCAGAGGTAAACAGTTACATTTATCTCCCAACAATGTGGGCTAGCCAAACTGCCACATTTGTACGCTCAACGTGGAGCAAAGTAAATACCGTTTCACTTGTCATCCCAGCCTAAGCAAAACTGCCACATGCTCTTCTGTACATCCACTTTCCCTAACACTGCAAAATGTAATCATGTTATTTAAATGAGTTACGGAAGATGCGTGCTTCTGAATTTCCCCCCTCAGTTTTCTATGATCTGTCATTCCCTTTTTAGTTCAGCTAAATTCTCCACCGACTATACTGTGATATACAAGCATTTGATAAAATCACGCAAGCATACTACATTAGAATCTTGATCTATAATATGTATGTTGGCAAGACTGATTGTACTAGTGTTTGAAGAAAATATGCACAAATGCCTCCCTTTCGCTGGCTAAGGGATCACATGATGATGGACTTGGTTCTCCTAGTAACTACTAGATGCCGTGAGCGCCTACTTGAATTCCATCCTGCTTCTACTTATGAATCTTATTGCCATTCAGTGCTACAAACCTAACCATGTTGCAGCAAAAGCCTTTCCCATTTAAACATTTTCTTGCGTTAGTATTATGATTCTACTGTATTTATAATTTATTGCATTAGAATATCAGTCACAATTTTTCTGAATACGAATTAGGAGCTGTTAACCGCTGCCTGTACAATATTGGAACTGTTCGTAAACTGTATACTCGATTGTTTCCAAAGATGTGTTGGCACTCTGTGGCTTTGCTGCAAGGATTGCAGCACCCAAGGAGGCCTTCATAGGGCAACTTGGCAATGGGAGAAGTGGATTCAGGAAGTGCGATGTTAAGTTCTTAAGGTGCTGCCGAGAATGCAGCAGCCGTGGGGGGAAAGCAGATTTACAAGCCAACTTGGCCTTTACTTGCGAAAAATTTAAATGGCTCAGCAGAGATCTACTTAAGTATAGTCTACTGTTACCCCGTTACTTGCGAAGTGTAAATTGATACTGTCAAATACCCTGTGGGGAGGGGTTGGGGCTGCAGCTCCCCTTCACCAATCGCCACTCGATATAGGTCTACGTATGCGCTAAGTATGAAGAAAGGCTGTGCTCTAATAAGGCCGTTCTAGTATGAGCTCTGGCTCGATGCGCAAGAGGGGGAAGTAGCCGGTTAGGTAGGAGAGTGGGGGTAAAATTTCGAATTTGGGCTGTGATAGTAATGCGATTTAATGGGGGGATTTATTTATGGGATGGGTGACTGTTGGTTTCAAGAGTTCTCACGTCATGTACACTTCACATATGACTGAGCCAGCTTGTTGCTCGCCGTACATGCTTAAGTGCATTGGCTACAACTGTTAAGAACATTCCCGCTTGCCATGGCCAAATTTCTGCTGTCTAATAATGTTTTGCTAAGTTGGTTGACACATGAGTTTAACTAGTTGTAGCAGCAGCAGCATCAAAAGTTAGTAAAGTTAGAAGTGAGTGAGACCTCTAGTGGGTTGGTTGGATAGTCAGAGATGAAATAGTTGAATAGTTGGTCGGCGATATAATATCCTATTAAAATACTTATGTTTAGGCCTACTTGTGTTAGTGTAAATTGGGTTGGTTTTTGATGTGTAACTGTGTGTGTTGCGGCGTGGTGAATGGGTGATGTGCTGAGGTTGGTAGATTTTGTGAGGCCTTTTTAGGCTTTTCCAGGGGAACGTTTTATTGTTTGTTGTTGAAATATTGTTGTTTACGTTTGATTGAGTTTGTTTGTTGTGTGTTTGGGGAGTATTACTTGGAAATGTCTATTTTGGGTAGTCGGACGTGGTCAGCCATCCAGTGGGTGGTGAGTGAGGTGATGTGTTTGAGTATTTGAGTTAGTGAGGTGGTGGCGGTGCTAGTGATGGGGGGTGTTAAGGAGAGTAGTGGTACGATATGTGTTTTGTGTTGTCTGTGTATCAACTGCTGGTGTCTAATGGTTTGTTTTATGAACCTACATCCGGGAATGAACGCCGCGTGCCCACCTCCACAGTTTACACACATGGGGCGGTCCCGTGGCACCGTGCAGTCGTTGTGGTAGTGAGTACCGCCACATCGATTGCATCTGACGTCCTTTGTGCATTCCGATGTTGTGTGGTTCAGGCGTTGGCAGTTGAAGCACTGTATAATAAGTAGGGACCGCACATTTATGCACTGAAAACGATTAAAACATGCATGCAATTATGCACTAAAATGTAGAAAATTTGCATTGAAAATTGAGAAATTTGCACTTAACAATAACCCAATCTTATTCACTCACTTTATAGCCTACATGTATCTTTCACTGCAGAAAGAAGCATCACAATAGATGACTGCAAGTTTTTCCATGTTTTCAGGAGATAAATTACGGCTATTGTCTGTCAAAATAAGTTTATAGGCCGAGAATAACCTTTCTGCATCAACTAAAATGATGGGACAAAATTTATACACTGGCACCGAAGATTCCGAACATTCATCTGGCAAAGACTTAAGTACTGACTGAGTGTTTGAATCTTCTTTAGTCCTGGGCTCGAGTTTATCACCTTCTCTAGAGTAACTTGCATTTGATTTTCTTCCCAATTTCACCTGGAACGGAATTCATTGAAGAAGTTGCTTTATGAACGAGTTCAAGCGAGTCACGGAGGAGTGCACCAGTCGATTCTAAGCTCTCAATTCTCGGAAGTGAAGAAAAATACGTATGGATAAAATTCACATCTTGATAAACAGAATCACTTTCAAATACCACTTTTGCTTCACGGACACATGCACTATCATCTTCCAGTTTTGTGATCTTCTTTTACTCGATTGAAATTCTCCTGATAAATGAAACTGCAGATATGACAGGTTTAGGTGGCAAAGCAACTTCAGGCAATCTCTGTAGAATTGGACATGGGCTGCTGATTTTTGAAACGCCTTTACTCCCCCATGCAATTAAATCGTTAACAGCTGGATATTGGGTGCGAATTTCTTCCGCAATACGGTGCAATCAGTGTGCTAAGCAGATAATGTGCATAAGGTTGGGATAAAATACTTGTAGGGCTTTTGCTGCCTTCAACATATATGCAGCTGCATCTGTGACCATTACAAGCACCTTGCAATAATTACAGTATTTTCAATTTTAGCTGGCAACAATATTCGCAGAGAATCGTTTACAAATCTTTCTGTTGTACAATTGATAGTTTTCTCCAGCACTTTGCATGCAAGAAGATGAGGTTTGGCGGGTTCGTCAGGATGTAGCTTCCCAACTATGAAATTCGCTATGTACGGGCCACATTTATCGGTTGTTTCATCCTCCGATATCCAGATACAGTGTCCTCCAATGAGGACGATTGAGTCCACAGTAGATTCATACAGAGGAGGTAGATAATTTTCTTTTTTAGTTTACTCATCTGGGACATTTTGGTTTACACAATATTTCTTCAGGAACGATTGTAGAACTGGATTGTTTCATTTATTCCACGAAATATTGCTGCATACTAAAGGCTTACAAAGATCGGCTGAAACTGTATTAAGTGGAGGCTTCTGTTGTACACGCGTACGAAGTAGTTGTAGTGTGTTTTTCTCCTGTACCTCTTTTGCTGTAATATGTGTAGTCGTTTTTGCATGTTGTTCAAGTTGAAATTACTGTTCACATTTTACTTCCTTGGAGCATGCATGACAATAGACGACAACGCCATCAATCACAATTACCTGACACCCACTGATTTAATAAATACTTTCTGCTGCTCTTCTCTTTAGGCATTTTGAGCTAAGGATATGCACTAAGAATAAAGTAGCATGTTAACTGAAGAAGCTCCTCACAAAACTAACCTCGTGCTACTGTCTGTAGAGATGGTGAAAGACTTGTCCCACCCCATTCCCTTCTTGAAATAGCCAGGCAACATGCTTGCGTAAAATATTATCTCGTTATCTGTTGCTCAGAAAGTTGCTTGAAAGGGATGTCCAACACGCAAGCGAAACCAATTCTGTTCAAGATGTTAAAATTATACTTAATTTGAAATGTACTGTACAGTATATGCTAAAGTATGCTGTTATGTTTAGAATATGCAATAAATCCAATAAGACCACAAAATATGCATTTGCATATGCATTTTCAAAAAAATACAGCCCCTAATAATAAGGGTAGGGTCAGGTCTGGGAGGTGGGCGTCGGGGCACCTGTGTTCTTGTAGGTGTGGCGTTCAGTGTTTGGGGTGGTATCCGGGACGAGTTGTGTGTTACCGCATTTGCGGAGGGGTGTACGTGGAAGTTTCTTGTGTGGTATAGGCGGTGGTGTTGGTTAGTGGTTAGTGGTTTGGTGTTCGGGTGTATCTGTTTCCGGTGACTGATTTAGTTTGTGGGGATTCGTGTTGATGTTCTTGTGTTTCTGTTCGGGCAAGCTTGGGTTTGAGCTTTGATGTGGGAAGGGGTGGATCTATGTTGGTTTGCGTGTATTTGGGGAATAGTTTATGTTGGGTGATGGATGTTTGAGTGTGTTTGCTTGTCTGTTGTGTTTGGGTGAGTTTGGTCTGTTTGTGGGTACTGAGTGTGTATTCTGTCTGTCGGTGTCTGCTTATGTGCAGACCTTACCTCAGTGGGTTGGGGACTGATTAGTGTGAGGGAGGTATGACTGGATGACTCCAGAGTACCCTTCTGATTGCGTTCAAACGAGTGCCCTTTGTTGGTGTGAGTAATTGTAATTGTTGCGGAGTTCTTCGTTGATTGTGATGCATCGGGCTATGAGGTTGAGCACGTTAATGGCGGCCTGTCTGATGGTCTGTGTTTGTTGTGTACGTTGTGGTGGGTGGGTTATGATTAACGTGCTCTTTGGGGATTGTTGGGTGGGTGAGTTGTACCACAGCACCTCTCCGTAATCAAAATCGGGAAACGTGCCGTGGGGCGGGATGGGTTTGTGCACGGAATGGATCAAATGGCGTCCCACTACTCCACCCGGACCACCGCCTGGCTGATGCGCAATAGTATATCAAAGCTCTTGCTAGAACGGCTGATCTATACTGTTCGTCGTATGCCCATTCAAGGCCCAATCACTCTGAATTTCAACTTGTCTGCGTTGCGAAGTGATTTTGTTGCAAAGCATGTGCCATTCTCGAGCCATGTTTAGTGCATTGGCGTTCAGGTTAAGAAGGCGGAGAGCATAATACTAACAGACTTTACTGAGAGCGAACATTTTGAAACATTATGAAGACAAAATATTTTTTTGTTAATTCATTTAGGGGCTTTGCGACATCGTGGCCATTTAGCTCCGTGTACTTGGGTGTGAATGTGTATAGAATTTGACTGATAGCCTGTGTTATTGTGCTATCTGTAGTAGTGTATTTGTAATGCAGATGCGGATAGGGAAGGAGGCAGCCATGGACTTAAAGCTCGATCCACAATGCGCACTCGGTAGCTGCAGTCAGACCCGTGCTCTCTTATGGCGTCATGCACAATGTTAGTTGCAGTTGGTAGTTGGCAGTCGGCAGCGTGTAGTCGGCAGTCGCCAAATTTAACATTAACTGCCAACTACCGACTGTCGACTGCAATGTAACAGCCAATCAGAACAGATCACAGGCTGACGTCATCTTGACTTTTTATTCTCAGGTACGCTGTCGCTATTAGCAACAACATAAATAAACCTTAAAACTCAAAATCGTTCATATTTACGAGTGTCTGAGGCTATGGACCACTCGTACAAAGAATAAAGAGTGAATCCCTATATTATTTACTCCTAGCATTTTAAGGACTGCGCATTGTTGAGTGGCTAGGTTGTCAACTACCGACTTCCGACTGCGGCTACCGACTGCCGACTACCAACTACTGACTGCGCATTGAGGAGCGACCTTGAGTTATGACCCAATACCGGTATTTGCCTGGAGTAGAAGTGGGAATCCACGGAAAAACACATCCAGGATGGTTGAGATGGGAATCTTTCCCACCTCTTCTCAGTTTTGTTTCACGAGGCTGAGAGGATCCCATTCCAGCCATCAGACCAGAATTCAAATTTCTTGGCAAAGTCGGGAATCGTTGGCCAAATGGTACTGGAATTCGACGAAAAATACAAAATACGCTTTGGAGTACTATAAAATAATAATTTAATATGTTTCGTACAAATATAAAGTGGATGACTTCTTTCTCAAAATGTCCAGGTAGGTCTAGCCCAAACTAGTCTGCCTTGCCTACCCGGCGGAGCGACGCCTGGGCATCGTAACTAAATTTGAGTTAACTTACGTCTCACACGCAAGAAATTGTATTGATGTGCATTGGCTAACATGTATTAATGTTATAGGCTACTATTATTGTACTCGAAACTGCTAAGATCCGGGCAGGGCTGCCATTATCATAAACTTCCTCTGGATAGTAACATGAAACGAGAAGACGCAATGTCGTCGTATAGGTACTATATATTGGCTTGATCTTAAAATCAATTAACTATTAATTGTCCGGCTCCGTGACTAAATGGTTAGCGTGCTAGAATTTGGCCCGATGTGCCCCGGGTTCGATTCCCGGCCGAGCCATCAAGGATTTTAATCTCGTGGATTAATTCCCGTGGCTCGGGGACTGGGTGAATGTGACGTCTTCATCATCACTTCATCCTCACTTCGACGCGCAGGTCGCCCACGGGCGTCAACTAGAAAGACCTGCACTCGGCCTCTCCGGAGGCTACACGATCATCATCAACTATTAATTACCCGTCAAATGAAAATAAGAAAAGCCCTAATTCCTGCTGACCCTATTCAGTCTCATTCTTTACTTCATTTATGGTCAATAACGTTACTATATTTCCATATTCATAACTTTATGCATTATGGATGGATGGATGATGGATTAGATAGGCCTAATAGGCATAGCCTACTATTCAAGGCATTGAATGGTCCGCCTAGTTTCATAGTGGCTAGCGTTCTTGGCTATCGTCGCGGAGACCTGGGTTGGATTCCCGGCTCTGCCAAGAAATTTAATTCTGATTTGAGGGCTGGACGGGGCACACTCAGCCTAGTGAGGCAAAACTGAGAAGAGATGGGTTTGATTCCTACCTCAGCTAGCCTGGAAGTGGTTTTCCGTGGTTTCTCCACCACTTCTACTCCAGGCAAATGCCAGGATGGTACGTAACATAAGGCCACGGCCACTTCACACCTAAATCCTACCTCAATACACACACTAGTACAGACATCACAGTGAAACAGGTTATCAGACAAAATTCGTCACGCACCCAAGTACATGGCACTACATGTCGTTAAGTACCTAAAGGAATCAACAACAACAAACAGCATTAGAATGTAAGTTAGCAAGTAAAATGGGATTACTTGGAACACCACACAAATTTTGTTTCTTATGACGTATGACCCAGTCGTTTGCTATTCAGAGATGTTTGCATGTCATGTACCTATGACTCGCCTAGTGAAATCATATAGTAACAAAAACGCCTAACTGAGCCATAAGGGCTTAGAATTGCTTAATATACTCAACTCTTCGCTAAAATATGTTATTTTCGAAAAACAAATTTTTTTTTAAAGATTCACTCGTGAAGCTCTGGGAGACAATCATTCCGACTAGTTCAATTCATGTTTTGTGTATGCATCATGCATTTACTTTCTGATGCTAGATTTATAGTAAACCATCACCAACATCCAAGAGCTTTGTTTTCAAATGTACGCTACCTAATGTTTCGATAAGTTGACTATTTTAATGTTCTGTTCTTTATCAGGCGAAGTACAAAGTGGAATGTTATGATAAAAACGAGTGTTCCAAGTAACCCCTATAATTCTCATGTATCAAGAAAAATTCCACTGAAAAAAGCTATCAGTGATATTCACTCCAATATGGGATAGCTACGTATCTTACATATGAGGGAAACTTAGACAAGTGATAAAATACGTATTCGAGCAACAAGTCAAATCCCTGTATGAAAATGTTCGGCCTTCATTTTGAAGAAAGAAAAAAGTTGCCTAATTTTAGTAATTAATCTCCATGAATAGCGGCTTCGGTGGCGTAGTCGGTAGCATAATGAGCTTCTATGCCCAAGATAGCGGATTCAAACCCGGCCGAAGCCGTCGGATTTTTTAAGAGCGTTAAAATCCCTTAGTATGCCTTCCTTCGGAGGGGAAGTAAAGCCGGCGGTCCCATGTCATAGATCTATGGCATGTTAAAGAACCTTCCACTAATTGCACCTGTGTGAAGCTAAACTGGATAGGTTAAGAATGTAAACAACGCTCTTAGGTTTCTATGTTCGTTGCCAAGAGCCGACTGCGGTGGCGTCTAGTAGCTGAGTTCTGAACTTGGCCTAGAAGTCGTTGACGGTGGCGCTTGGCGGCAAAAGTAGGAACTATTTGAAAAATTCTAACTTGCAGGACTTAAATTAAAAAACAGATAACACACACTATTACAGTCATCACAATTAACACCGGTTATCAGACAGATTCTACACACACCCAAAGTACACGGGACTACATGACCGCGTTGTCACAGCCCCTAAACTTAAGAACCAACCAACCAACCAACCAACCAATCTCCATGAAGATGATAAAGAACATGGTCATCAATGGATATTGACTTATAGTAGCATTCTTCCAGTTCAAACTGCTGTAATCAAAACTGCTTTGTAATTAATTATTCATTTGTAATTTTTTGTTTCATGAGAGTGTAATTTCCCACACAGTCTAATTAGGCACAACTAGGCTATATATTGACTGATTAAAAGTTTTTTGACGTAATCAAATTTGAACTTTAGGAGAAAATATTCATGCAAACAAAAACATTTAAAAATTAGGTACTGTATTCTGTTCCAAGTTACACACATGTTCCAAATGATTATTCGAAACTTTTCAATACAGTAGGTCGAAACGAGTGTGCCCAAATTATATTGGATGAGGAATTTCAATTAATTTCCTAGCACCTGAACTAATTGCATGAATTATTTATACACTTAATTAAACACTTCTCTCATAAATTGGAAGTGTAATTAATTAGATTACTTAAGTAACACTGAAAAATGGCTACTAATATTTCAATATGTTCCAAATAACACTAGTCGGCGATAATATGTTATTCTCCCTCCATTTTGCCTGACTCCAAGAAATAGACAGTGCATTGAGTGAGTTTTTATTGTAATGAATTGAGCACAGGTCGTTATTTATATGCAATCAGACTGATGAATAAGCTCAAACAATTTATGGTGTTTTATTAGAGATATTGATAACCAGGATCATAAATTCGATCCTTTATTAGCTGAATTTTAAGCGAGTTTCCTTTACGTTCTCAGGAAATCAGTTTCTGAAAACCCTGAATAGTAGTTACCATTCATCGTTCCCCAAGAAGTGTGTCAGATGACCTCAATGTTCCACCCCTCCACAATTAAACAAACCTAAGAAGAAAATGTTGAAATTAAAGTAACCTGTGACCCAGTTTTCTTCCATATATGCCCCACATCAAGTGCAAAATAAAACAATAAAATCGCTTTCAACGTACATGGAGTAGCAACCTTTTGGCTAATATTGCCTCAGTGTAACAAACAATAAGTAGAAAGTGCACGCCAGTATGTGTTTCGGCAAATTCTCTTATACCCTCTTTTTATAAGGGAAACGAATAAACACGGTCCGATTCGAGATGAGGATATTCAAAGGGGCCGCGTTTTACGCATGTACAAATCCAGTTGGAAAGACGAGATAATTATTGACGCTGTGGAGCACTTTGAAGGTATTATTAATAATAATACTATTTTAGAACCATGCGTGACTGACGATTCCGCCACTATCTAATTAGACAAAGTACTGGCTTATTAGAATCTGATAATGAACATGCTGTGCAGTGAATTGGCAAATCGGACGTCATTGGATCTGTTAGTTTCAATTGACTCATCACATTTTTACACAGAAAGATTTGATATTCAACCTCAATCTACCTCCAAGACAGGTTGTATGTGCAACATAACTCTTCATCAACCTAATTGGCTTGGCTGGGAAGTGTGAAGGACGTATCCTCATTTCTTCTCTTGTGGATGCAGATGACAGCAGAGATCGGAAACCTATATCTAGCTGAACGAGATAATTATTCCATTTCATTGAGTAACTCCACGGAATAAATCGTAGTTTTTCAACAAAGTTAACTGTAAGTGCGCTTCAACTGTAGTTCATTATTATGTACCGGTACATAAGAATCGAGTTGTAGGAGATCCTCAATTGGTATTATAGCCTACATACACTTCTTTTTGAAATGTTTTCTGTTTCAGCTCAACGCAAGATCAGGTTTTAGTTTACGTTTCTCATGCAACATGACTTATGAGAACTTTGAGATCAATTGGGGCGAGCCCCAGTAGCTGACCCGATATCAGCTGTCACAGTTCATCAAGGCATAAAACACACGTATTAGTACTCCCTCGCCATAACTTGGACAGACAAATAATTAAAATTTAAAATCCAAAGCGGAATACATTATCAACCTAACGACAACAAACCTCTCTCAATTAAGCATTATAATTAATGTATTGAAAGAGAAAAAAGCATTTAATAATTATAAATTTTAAAATAAAACATTGAAAATGCAACCATTAACAGCAAAGTGAAAGGAGCCCTTAAGGACACCAGACCCTATGCATTTTTCATCGCCAAAAAGCGATTTGATAGACAGAGAGTACTCCTCTTTTCATGTATGTCTGGTATTTCTGTTTGTTCCACTCACACGGTGAAAACGCCGAGTATATTGCGACCAATCTTCATATTTAGAATTTACTCGCCCAGGCTCGCTGATGCACGCGATTTCAATACCACTCAACCTATAAGGGCTTACAGGAAAGCCAAACTCAACTTTCATTAGCTTGCCGCGGTGGGTGAGTGGTTAACGTGTCGGTCTACTAACATCAAGCTTGCAGGTTCTCTCCTGGACGTGGTAAGTGATTTTTTTTGCAAGGCGGCAAAAATTACGACACCATATCCTACGATGTTGGCATGTCAAAGCACCCATTTGAATTCAGTAGGCCGTGTTCCTAATGGCAAAATTAATCTCGGGAGTTTCCGCCAACACAAAGTTCCTCATTTCTCAACTAGAAAGCGCTATATTGTTCAAGGAGCTTAGATATCTAACCTCCTTGACTTTCATAGTGCTTCAAGGAACAACGAAATTTGACATTCAAGCTACCCTTTTGGGTGTCAAATAACAAAGCTTGCACCCGGCACACGAGGCCATACGATATTATTATATTATAACCTTCATTAAATGTTGTAGGGAAATATTTCTCACCCTTAGTATAATGTGCAGTTTTTCCATAAGAGCAAAAGGATTTAAACCAGTGGCGGCTCGTAAATTTTACCGAGGGAGGCCTAAACCATATAAAACAGACACATTTAAATATAATTTTATTTAAGTTACCTCGCCAGATCACTCATTTGTGGTGGAACTTCATTCTTCTGGACTTGTCAGTGTCGATACTGGAGAGTAGATCACCTAAATGGCTCCAACTCAAAACATGTAACAGGTAACCGACGCAATACGATTATTATTGAAATCTCGCATTTCAACATCATTGTCGTTGTGCATTAGCCTCGCAAAACAGTAAAAGGCTCAAGACGACACAGTTCTGGTAGAGGCTGGCTGTGTGCTCGGCTATCCTGTTATGTGGGCACTGGACAACTACTGTTCTTTAAAGTCCACTTTTTCTGGTGAGCTCAAGTGTCTTTAAGTACCCGGACTTTCAAATTACGGCACTTCAAAATACAATGGTTGAGTTCTCTGCCTGTAGTTAGCTTGGGAATCAGACTCACACTGATTGCGTTTACTTGCTTCGTGACGTTGGGTGTGGGGTATGGAGAGGGGAGGTATCCGTTGTCATAGCAACGTAAATGACAAAGCGGACGATTTCTGATGAGTCCTTACGTAGAGCCACTGTTTCTCCACGAGTTTTCAGGTGCGCTCTACCGGCAAGGAGAGAGAAGGTTGGAACTGCAGGAGGAGAGAGGAAGGGGTCACTAATGAACTTTTAATTTTAGATCACTACGAGGATGTCAAGTTGAGATTTTAGTAATGCACCAAATTATTGAGAAATCGAAATTTAATGTTTTTCAGTCGGTCAACACGATTGTACCCAATTGTAATGGGTGGTTCCCTAATTCTGAAAAAAAAATGTACATGAGATTAATAAATAAAACAGTGTTCATGACAAATATAAAGGGAGCCCCATCTACTATTTTTGTGAAAGACACCGCAATTCAAAAAGTTCCTGCAGTGAAGTACCTAGGAGAGTGGATTCCAGCAAACGAGAGTGAGACCTTAGCAATAGACACTAGATGCACGAAACTGGAAAAGGTGTACCACTCCTGTAAGAGCATCTACACATCCAAGTGCCTCTCTAAGAACCTTAAACTTCTACATTACAACTCAGTAGTAAGACCTTCCGTTCTATATGCCTCTGAGTGTCTCCTGATGAACCGGAAAGGCCCACTGAGGAAACTAGAGCTCAAGGAACGGAAAATACTTAGAAGGATTTTAGCACCAATAAGGGAAGAGGGTGGTACTTACAGGATCAGGCACAACAATGAGCTCTATGATCATCAAGATGATATCGTCACATCCATGAGGAAGAGACGATTAGCTTTCTACGGACATCTGACACGCATGGGTCCAGATAGACTTACCAGCAAGATCTTCACCACGACAGGAAGAGGGAAAGCGTCTAAAAACAAATGGATCACCACAGTGAAGTCAGACCTACAGCAACTTGGAATTTCATCAAAAAACATACAGGATCGATCACAATTCCGACAGATGATTCAACATGGTGTCTTTCCAGTGTCTCTCACCAGCAGGAAGAGTACAGGGACTACCAGACCGAAGTGGACACAGGAAAGAAAGCAGACACACAGCCAGAAGATGAAAGCTGCCTGGGCTAAGAAGAAACATAAATTCCTTACAAGAAGTCAAAACGAGCTCCGTGGTCCTTAGTAGGCCCAAACGAAAATAATAAGAAGAAATCTGATAGAAACTGGTCGTCCAAATGTAGCCTATTTATTAATGTCATGTGCATTTTTTCAGGATTAGGGAACCATCCATTACAATTGGGTACAATTGTGTTGACCGACTGAAAAACATTAAATTTCGATTACTAAAGCAACACTGAAAATTGGCTTCAAACACCATAATTATTTAGAAATAGCTTGCCACGGTGGGTGAGTGGATAGCGTGTCGGTCTACTAACCGCAAGATTGCAGGTTCGCTCCTGGCCGTGGTAAGTGATTTTTGAAAGGCGGCAAAAATACGACACGCATGTCATACGATGTTGTCATGTCAAAGAACCCATTTGAATTCAGTAGGCCGTGTTCATAATGGCAAAATTAATCTCGGGAGTTTCCGCCAACACAAAGTTCCTCATTTCTCAACTAGAAAGCGCTATAGTGTTCAAGGAGCTTAGATATCTAACCTCCTTGACTTTCATAGTGATTCAAGGAACAACGAAATTCGACATGCAAGCTACCCTCTGGATGTCAAATTACAAAGCTTGCACCCGGCATCCCAGGCCATACGATATTATTATTATTTAGAAATACTATGAGAGGAATAGACAGTTGTGTTTGTGTTTTGTAGATCTAGAGAAGGCGTACGATAGAGTACCCAGGGAGAAGATGCTGAAAATCCTATTATCGAGGGAAGGCTGCAACAAGCAATCAAAAATATTTAAAAATAATTGGAATAAATAAAGGAATTGTATTGAGTCCCCTGATCGCCACGTGGGGCCCTCGGATAACAGGGAATGATCAGCTGACGACGAATATGGCTCATAACTCAAGGTGAAAGCTATTTTGCTAACAAAAATTAACAATTATCCATATCGTCAGTTCTAACTATGCAGAACATTGCAACGTGCAGAAGAAAAATGCAATTCACCTTATTTCGTAAGGAGTTCATAGCCTTGTACGCTTTAGAATAATGCTTCGACGAGCAACTTTCACACCCATCTATAGGTCTCGCGGTAACAGTGACATTTCTATGGACATATACTGTACAGGAGAAGTACTCATCTAGCCAATATCACTACATTCAACATTACAATATTCTGTGGTAGTACACTCATTCATTTTGTCCCGCGGCGTAGCAGTGCTTGTTAAATCGTGCTGCAGCAAGTTCGGAGATCATAGGTTCGAATACCGGCGCAGACTGCGACTATACTGTGTGTGGTCTTCCCCCGTTTTTTTTTCACACTCCCTCCAGGAAAATGCCAGGATATTACCTTATTTCAAGTTATTGGGCACCTAATACAGCTACACACACACTAGCACAGTCATCAGCTTACAGGTTATCAGACAAATTCAACACACACTCAACTACACAGAGCTGCTGATCAAGATGTCCCAAGTCCCCAAAGTGAATTATCTACAACAGCTCATTCCTATTTCGAACTTGACTTTCCGGGAAGCCTTCGAAGAGACTGCCTGAGGCAGACCTAATGTAAGCATCGCAGCAATTTCCATTTTGTGGCTTTATGGTATCTCTTTCATATAACCGAGCAGCGTAGCCGAGTATGTTAAGCCACGCTCCACGTCTACAATGGGAAGCTGAGTGTTTAATGATGTGTGTTTTAATCCTTTATAGTTTAGTGGCTGAATTTGTAGCCACCATTTGCTCGTTCAATTTTTTTTTCAAATTCGATAGCAGGATCAAAATGTGAGAAAGGAGTTGGCCTAATCCCGGCGTTTATAACAACCATTCTGATAGTGGCTCTCTGTCGAGTTTATCCTTAGTCCCTCAAGAAACACAATTATCAGACAATTCTAATACACACTCAAATACACGGGGCTGATGGTCAAGAATCCATAACAATATAAAATACAAAATTTTCGGGGATAAAATGAGTGATAGCAGGCTAGATTGTAAGTAATAACGCACTTACTCGTACAAGAGCATTCCGAATTGTATTGTGGCTAGCATTGCTTTCTTCGAATTACGACTATAAAATAATATCTAACCTGAGTAGATGTTATCAAATACTTGATAAGAAAATTAAGGGAAATGGGGTGTTTTACTAAGTGTATAAATAATTTGTGTATTGATTTCAGGCACTAGGAAATTACAGATATGCGCCTGCATACCTTCTTCTCAGGTCCCAGGTGGATTCCACCTACCACGCAAGACCTGGACTGCCCTGAAGAGAATCAGAACAGGACACGGTCGGTGCAGAGACGCTCTTCACAAGTGGGAAAAACTACCTAATCCAGACTGTGACTGCGGAGCTCCACACCAGACTATTCATCACATTGTCAGAGAATGCAAGATTGGAGCCTATCACGGTAATGAAGCGGACTTCATGTTGGTAACGCCAGATGCAGTACGCTGGATTGAAAATCTGGATATTCAGTTGTGAAGCACAAATTGAGTTACTTTGTTTCTCATCTGAAAATATGTACATATACTGTATATATATATATTACTCGTGTATAAGCCATACGCTAAATAAAACTAGGAAATTAATTGTTACTCCCTGCCCAACCTAATTGGGTACACTCGTGTTGACCAACTGAAAAGCTTCTACTAATAGATTACTTAGACAACACTGAAAAAGGCTTCTAATAGAGTTTTTTTTAATAGCTATGGATCTTCTGTACAGTAAGAGTAATTACAGTCGAGTCCCGCTCAACCGACCTTCGCTTATCCGACACTTCGTGTTATCCGACATGGTTTTCTTACTGAATTGCATACCTGGCTGTGAGGATGCTACGACTCAAGATGTCAGTGGTATGCACAAGATCACCTGTTTGAACTGACCCTGACATTATTGATTTCATGAATGCTAACGAAAATGGGGATGGTGAAGAGGAAGAAGAAGAAGAAGAAGATGATGATGAAGGAGGCATTTAAGAACAAAATGATTAAACGATGTCTCACAGTCAATGATTAGGTGCATTGGATATGCCATTAACGTACTTGGAGCAACAGCCGGAGGCAAGCGCATCGGAGGTGTTGATATGAGTCGTCCAGTTGCAAAACTCGTTTAATCCACTTGTGCATAATGATAATTTTCATGAGAAACGTTTCTCTGGACTTTGCCACACGCTTTTTTTGTTTGTTGTTTTCAACTTTTTGGTTTGTGTTTTTGGCTTTTGGTTTGTTTGTGCTTTTGCTTTTGAATTTTAGTTTTTGCTTTTCTTTCTTGGTTTTGTGTTTGTTTTATGCTTTTGCTTTTTTGAATTTTGCTTTGTTTCTTTTTTTAGCTTTCTGCTTTTGTTTTGCCTCATCAAGTTTTCAGTCATGGGCAGTTATATGTTGCAAAGTCGATCTTTCTCTGTAATCATACAAAGAATGCATATAAGAAAATCCTTCCGTAAATATTTCCCCAATGACCGTCATGTCTTGACGGGTTTCAACTAGTTTTATTTTATTTTACTTTATTATATTTTGTTTTGTTTTATTTTTGTTTTGGTTTGTTTTCTTTTGTTTTATCGTTGCCAGCAACAATGTTTGCAATAGTTTGCAAATGAAGCTCAGGGCGATGTTCTTCATTTTGATATAAACAGCACGAAACTTCTCGAAATAAGCAATTTCTATCGCCTGTTATAGGTTCAATCCTTTGGGTTTCTTTAACAGCAAATTATGCAGGGGAGCATAGAATCACTTCACCAATTACAGGATGAGCACAGACTCTTTGCCAGCCACCGTAATGGAGGCAGTTTTAGAATTACTGTATATGTCCCGTACATGTCGAAAAACGCATTAACATAGGGAAGCCCACTATTAAGACTATATTCTTGGCCATCGCCCCAGAGATCCGGATTCATTTCCCTGCTCTGCCAAGAAATTTAATTCTGGTCTGAGGGCTGGAACGGGACTATCTTGGATGTGTTTCTCTTCGGTTTCCCACTTCCACTCCAGGCAAATACCGGGATGGTTCCTTACGTAAGGCCTCGGCGTTCTCCTTCATAATCCTCACTTTAGTTACAGATTCACACATTAATACAACCATCATAATAACACAGGTCGGTAACATATTTTTTTTCTCTTAAAGACACTCTGCAAATCTACAGGCCAAGAGCTTTTGTCAGAGTGCTTTACGAAGTCGAAACATGAAGGTCAATGGTAAAATAATTACCGAAGGATTCCCTTATATACGAAATTCTTTGTACGACTACTTTTTGGCACTATTGAAACTTTAAGGGCGTCGAAAGATCGCACTCTTGACATTGCAACATATAACTGGCCATGACTGAAAACTTGCTGAGATAAATAGAGACCTACACGTTCGAGAGTTTCCCCTTGAGCTTTATTGATTGTGATACAGAATGCCAAGCGAATTGGAAATTGACGTCTCTTAAAAGAAAGTGGAAGGGTTTTGTCGGATGGTGTTAAATCAACTCGAGGGATTAGATCTCTCTGCCCAATTTTATCTCCACTGATTATTTCCAAATCCAAGCAATTTTCATACATATTCTTTACAAATAATCTGGTTCCGTTCAGGAGCCCTTGGGAAACGTTCAGATTTCTGAGGAGCATAATTATGGCTCCAACTTTTAGAGTAAGAATATGTGGAGGCAAACCACTTAATTCCAAGGAATTCAAGAATTCTGTAGGAAATTGAAGTAGCTGGCTTTCATCTTCAGTAATTAATCTGTTAACGCTGGTGTATGTTTTTGAACTACCGGGTATAAGTTCGATGACTTTCAAATTAATTTAATTACAGTGTTCATTTTTTGGTGTTAGAATGCATACTTTCGAGAAATTGATTACATCTTTCGTAGAAATGAATGTTTCGCCGTAAATCTCAGTCACGATGTCATCATGCGCTAAAATTCTGGGTGGTAGTTCAATAACATTTGATTCCTCACCATCTACAGAGGGGTGGGTAGTCACCGTTACCAATTTGTAACAAAAAATCAGAAAATTCAATTTCTTCTGGTTTCAATCGCATGTTTTTATGTAAGCACCGTATTTTGAAGAAGGGCCAGAGAGGAGAGTAATTAATACAGTTTTGAATAATAGTTTGGCGAGAAGCGTGCGGAACAACAGGCAAAACCTGCCTAAAGTCTCCTCCAAGAACAGTAATTTTCCCACCAAATGGAATGTCATTACCCATAATAACCTTTAGGAGACGATTCACACACATTAATGAATGAATATTTGCCATTGGGGCTTCATCCCATATTATGAGCCGTGCTAATCGAATATCGTCAGCTGCTTTGGAATTTAATTTTAATCCAGACGCTGAACTCTCATTCAAATTTAGAGGAATTTTGAATGTACTGTGTACTGTTCGACCGTTGGGTAGCAAAACAGCGGCTATTCCGATCCATGCTACTGATATAACATGAAGCCCTAAACTGCAGAACTTTTGTATTAAGCATCGGTAAATAAATGTTTTTCCTGTGCCCCCAGCACCGTCAATAAAGAATGCATTCGTGACAGTTGTGTTGTTATTTTGAAGAACGCTAGTGATTTCATTAATAATTAAAAGTTGTTCCTGGTTTGCTAAGGACATCAGGTCAGCCAAATCAAAAGGGAACACTGGCTCATTAGTAGTTTGATCGTTTGAGTGTGTGTCAGTACCAACAGGCAAGTTAAATGTTGGGAAAGGAAGCTTGTAGTTTAACGTGACCGTTAATCTCGCGATCATAAGCCACGGGACCTCCGTTTTACGTAGAATACGAACCACAGGACATGGCATTTCACATCGAAAATCTCACATGCATTGACCGGGAATCGAATCCGGTCCCCCTTGGTGAGAGGCATACTTAAATGTTGGCAGAGAGAAACCATGCAATTGAAGAGTTTTATTAATATCTCTGAGAGATAGTTGATAAGCTGTATTTTCATCTTCAGACTTTAAATAATCTTCACAGAGAGAGTTTTTGTGCATGTCGCATAAGTGACTGGCATTGCAAGGATGATGAAATATGCATATGTAGGCGAATAACTGTCTCAGTTGAAAGGGCATTTGGAAAACCGATGCTTCCATCAAACAGCGTTGCCATTCTGAATCATCGATAAGCAAACCAAGCTTAATTGCCATATCCTTATATGTTGGGCAGGTAACACCTTGGTATGTTCGGAGATCCTCAAAGCTTGTGGCTCCTACTATATGAAGTAAAAGTAAGCGCAGATGGTATCTTTCTGATTCAGATGGAGAAACATTGTACATCCGACCTATTACCTTTTCGAATCTAAGTCGTTTTTTTCAAATGCATTTGAATTTATCCCATACATAATGAACGGGTGTTTCAGGATATATACTGTATATGCACTCCTAGTTGTTGGATTTTGGTTCAGCTGAAACCATGCAGTGAGTTGTGTACTTTTTAACTGAGCCCGTATTAATGCTTTGGGAGCATCATCGGCATGAAAAAATACATCTTGTTGGTCTGGTAAATGGACAGGTAACCGGGCAACAATGTGGGACTGTTCGTGCATGTTGTAACCAAAAATCCTGTATGCAGCCTCACTTGACCCTACATATCTAGCATTCAAATACATAGAAACTTCGTCATGATGTAACATTCCATCGTTTGCCGTGATTTTCAAGTTAGCGCAATCATGCCCCTTATAAACATATTTATGTATGTATTTGATGCTGTGTACACTTGCACAGATTTCGACGTTAATATGGGCCTGAAAGTACATCAATAGATATCGATTGTATGGAACAATGAAGCGATTGTCGATTTCAACATTGGTGCCTTGTACTCGTTTAGTATATGATCATCCATTCTGTCGCCTACGGTAGAGTGGATAGCCGTTCACATTCTCTTTAGTTTCTGGCACAAAGTCTTTTGGAAAACCCTTCTTACATCTTCCACCCTTCATGCAAATTGAATTTGGATTCAGAAGGCCGCAACGTCCATGTACCATGTGTGTCTTTACTAAGTTGTACAATGTTGTATTGGAAGGATCTGGTATTTCTGCAGAAACTGTCACATCAATATCATAGATTTCTCGTAATTTACAACTGTCTCGAAGACAAACCAGTAAGTGTATATGAGGTAAACCTCGCTTCAGGAACTCAACCGTGTATAAGAAAGTTTGTACCTCGCCAAAAATTTGCTTTTGATTTATTAAACGCAAGAGTTCCTTCACTTTCGCATGAAAAACGCGAACAACGACATCAGGTCTATTGTTTGCATTTTCATAAGGTTGGAGGTTAGTAGTAATTTCATGCCATGATGGGTTGCAAGTGAAAGTTATGAAGAGGTCTGGCTTGCCAAATTTTCTCACAATTGCCATTGCATCCTGATAATTTTGCAACATATTTCGGGGACTACCAATAAAAGTAGAAGGCAAAATAACTATGCGACCAGCTCTTAAACTTTCATTTTCAGCTCTAAAGTGTAAAGCATCAGCAAGACCAACGTAGGTATCGACACGCAATTTCGTTTGTTGATTGCGAATATATTTTAGTCTATCTCCTTCTATTCGACAATAATAGTCAACTATTAATTGTTGGGTAAGTTTACCTGCATTAAGTAAAGGGTTGAAACCTCCTGCGGGAGGACAACCTCGAATCGACAGCCTATACAAAATATATTCACGCATTGTCATATTTTGCCTAACTTTCGTCTTACGGTTCCCTCCTGTTGGCAGTGAAATATGCCACCCTGTTTCTCCGCAAGGCCAGATTAAAACGTAAGTTAATGGATCACAATGCATACTGTCAACATCAATTTCCTTTAAAACTCCCTGATTAGAAAATACGGCTATGTGGCGGTGTGAAGCCGGAGCACCGTCTGTTTCAAAAATAGCTGCAATCTCTGAGGAGGCTGGGTTATTGTAACGTCTAGGATCGTTTTGAGGTTCATGGTAAAAGCGCATGACCAAATCTAATGGTTGACGTTTTTCTCTTAAAGCCAGTTCATTTTCTTCGCATATTTTTGAATGCATTGTCTTATACAGTTGAATGTAAGGGTTATGCTCTTGCAAAATATTATTTAGAATATGAAGTGTACCCTCCCTGATGCAAGAATTCGCTCGATTTGCAAGTCTGATTTGATTAGCTTCTGAGCAGTCTAATACATACAATTGGCCGTAACAACTGTCGCTTATATTTTCGGAATATATGGAAGAAATGCGATGATGTACAATTCCTGAAATTTTAAAACAATATGGACCGTGTTCAGGTGGTACGGTAACATTGGCAGCAAAGGAAACGAAGAACACAGAATTGTTGTACTGCCGAATATTCTCTCTGAAGTTCCTTGAGGTATCATCATTTCCAGTGAAAAATGGTTTAAGCCTGTCAAGTATTTTATATTCCGGCAGATCAATTTTACCATTGCAACAGCAAAGGCCAAAGTAACCAAGCGTAGTTTTTTCGCAAGAGAAGAACAATGCAGAACAATGTTTACATTCGTTCGTCAAGGACCCAACGCTGTACGGCATAATATCTGGCATTGTTTCTGAAATGGCAGATTTATATTGTATATTAAAAGTGGTTTCGCCTTTTCTCCGATTTCTCATCTTTTGCGTCTATTTGTAGTTTCCACACGACCGGCTAATGTTCTTTTTCGTCGAATGCTTCTATTTACAGTAGGATTTATCCCCAAATTAATGTCGTATTCGTTCACACTATAGTGCCCTGCATCAACGGAGCCGCTAAACAATAAATGACAAATAACACTTCCATTGCCATAATCTACAACGTGGTTAGTCGCACTGTTATGCACTCTAAACAAATAATCATTAAACAATTGGCTTATACAATGGAGTTCAACATGACCAGCATATTCACCGTTCAGAGACATAATCATACTCAAGTTGGTGGTTGAGGGGAAGGCGATAAGACTCATCGCCAATAATAAAATCCTTATAAATATTCCAGTCAGCAACAAATTTGTAACAGTTAGCAAACGCAACTCACTATGACGTTCTTCGTTTCGATATAATCAGTACGAAACTGCTCTAAATAAGCAATTTCCGTCACCTGTTATTGGTACAATTCTTCGGATATCCATGACAGTAAATTACGAAGAGGAGCATAGAACCACTTCGCCAGTCACCTTAATAATGGAGTCAGTTTTATAATTATATTTCCTGTGCGTGTCAAAGTCGTATTTACACAGGGAAGCCCACCCTTAAAGCTGGCAATGAATTATCGAGACAAACCGGCCCAGTAATTCTGCGTAGTCACTTTCTAGTATGCCATAGTTATGGTATATAAAATGAAAGGTTTACCAATTCGTAGAAGCTGCGATATGTATTCTCGACAGACAACGACTGACCACCAAAGACTATAACAGACCACCAAAGACTATATAACAGAAAGATCGGAAACACAATACGAATGGCGGTTCCAAAATTCGACTGCAGCGGCATCTGCTACTGAAATATAGAAGTTAATTTGGAAAACAATGGAATCAAAAATAGGCCTACATTTTGTAATACCGGTATCAGAATTTCAACGTAGGCCTACTGTATTATTGCCGTATAACTAGTAAAGGTACAGTTCATTAGTGGAATTTCATGTAACAACATTTTGGACATGCCTTGAATGTTTATAAGGCAAAGAAAGAACTGAGGAAAACAAATGAGTTACGTAGCACATGGCGCGATTTGAAGACACTCGGGTGGATTCACTGCATATATTCTTCGTAATGTGTTGGAATTCGTACAATCCTTGATTCACATTTATCCCATGTGCAACAATATGACAAAACTTCTGTAGCAATAAAGATAAATAGCCCACCGTTATTGCAAATGTAATCTGTCGAATGTTGGAACTTATAAGGCGTTTCAATGAAATTACCATAGCGTTTTAAATTGATATGGGAACGTAGAATTCCTTAGTTACGGGAATGCCAAGAGTTAAATATGTTTTGACAATATAATAGCAATTGCAAGAAAGGAAAATACGGAAATAAAAAAAAACATGCTGGAGGGGGGATTCGAACCCCTTACATTGGGTGATGCATAAATTAACAGACGCAAACTGTATATGTGTACTGTGCGGGAAAAAGTGTGAACGCTATCACGCGGAGATATGCGTCAAAAGAACAATAACTCTTTTGGACCTGTGTACTCAACACTAGGATTTTTATGTATGCACATTGTGCGATATTCCGTTATAATAATAATAAATTAACAGACTACGGGGTAACCACCTGAGCTACCGATCCACTGGTAGTGGCGCGCAATATAAAGTTAGTTAAACATCATACACACTCAAAATTTGATGTCAGTTTACGTTTTTCAACATTTTCTGTCTGGTAATTCCAGTGTATGTCATGAAAACGTCATAAACAATGTTCCCTTCCATTATAATTCTTATACATAACTATGAAATTAAAACGCGGGGCGGGACTTGTAACCGCCATGACTGTCATGAGGCAAGGCAATTGTGCGCATGCGTGATCGGAAAGAAAGAACTGACGAAAACAAATGAGTTACGTAGCACATGGCGCGATTAGAAGACACTCGGGTGGATTCACTGCATATATTCTTCGTAAACAATATGCCAAAACTTCTGTAGCAATACAGATAAATAGATAGATAGATAGATAGTGCCTTTATTGATGGCGAAGTTAGGGCTCAAGGCCCTCTCTTACACTTAACCACTAGAAGAGTAGGCTATACATCTACATGACTTATAATTACAAATACCAATAGCACAAATAATATTAACAGCAATAAGAATAGTGGTAATATGAATAATGGTAGATTCATTGATTTCAAAAATACACAAAGTAAAGTACCCTTAAATGACGTAACTACAGTAATCCGATCATTCATTCGTTCTTTCAACATTTATCCAGGAAGTCAGCGGAATCCACCCAGCAAATACTCGCAGCAAGCCACTTTAAACTTGCGATGAGAGGGATTGTCTCTAATGTTTGCAGGTAGCAAATTCCATGACCTGGACGCAGAGATTATGAACGAGCGGTTGTAAACAGCAGTACGGTTTATAGGTATGGCAAGAGAGGAGCCAGATCTCGTATTGTGGTCATGATAGGACGAGAGGTAAGAAAACGGTGAAACAAGATAGTTAGGGGTATTAGTGGAAAGTATGTTGTGCAGTAGTGATAACGTGTGGAGTTCACGACGCTGGTGCACTCGAAGCCACGACAGCTCCTTATAATAGGGTGATATATGATCATCATATCGCAGGCCAAAGATATATCTTACACAGTTGTTGAGGCACCGGTCCAGTTTCTTGTTACTGTCGCAGGTTATTTCAGTCAACACAGTGTCACAGTAGTCAAATATAGGTAGTATCAGAGAGCGAATTAGTTGTACTTTAAGTCACACAGAGAATACATTACCGAACCGTTTCAGAGGATATAAGCATTTATGTACTTTATTACATGTGCTTATCATCTGTTTAGTCCAATTTAAGGTCTCAGTCATAATAATTCCTAAGTTTGTCACTGAAGTAGAGTAGGGTATGATTTTATTATTTAAAATTATTGGCGAGATGTCACGTTGCATGAGGGAATATAAGTTTTTACTGGTACCGATAATAATCACTTGAGTTTTATTTGGGTTTATTAATAAACTGTTTTTATAAGCATAGTCACTAAGCTGTTGTAGGTCAGAATTTATTTTAATAATTGCATTATTGATATCACTCGGTTTTGAATGATAGTAGATCTGTACATCATCTGCATTCACTTGCAATTTGCAGAAATTAAGGGCTTTTGATATGACATTTATTTGGATGATAAATAACAGTGGCCCAAGAACTGAACCCTGAGGGACACCGAGGGTCTTACTTTGCCATCCCGAACTCGCATTTCCCACTAGCACACGTTGCCGGCGATTTTCGAGGTAAGAGGAAAAGAACCGGAGTGACACACTATTAAAATTTAGTTCTCGAAGTTTCTGCAGTAGCAACTGAGGGTTGACGGTGTCAAAGGCACTACTGAGATCTAATAATGTCAGTACAGTCACGTCCCGTTGGTCCATTGCACATCTGATATCATCTGTCACTCGTAGTAAAGCTGTCGCAGCGCTATGCCCCTTTCTGAAACCGGATTGGAAGGGGTTGAGTAGGGAAAGCTTTGTAAGGTATTCAGTAACTTGTGTATGAACTACCGTTATTGCAAATGTAATCTGTCGAATGTTGGAACTTATAAGGCGTTTCAATGAAATTACCATAGCGTTTTAAATTGATATGGGAACGTAGAATTCCTTAGTTTCGGGAATGCCAAGAGTTAAATATGTTTTGACAATATAATAGCAATTGCAAGAAAGGAAAATACGGAAATAAAAAAACATGCCGGAGGGGGGAATCGAACCCCTACATTGGGTGATGCATAAATTAAGAGACTACGGCGTAACCACCTGAGCTACTGATCCACTGGCATTGGCGCGCAATATTAAGTTAGTTAAACATCATGCACACTCAAAATTTGATGTCAGTTTATGTTTTTCAACATTTTCTGTCTGGTAATTACAGTGTATGTTATGAAAACGTCATAAACAATGTTCCCTTCCATTATAATTCTGATACATAACTACGAAATTAAAACGCGGTGGACTTGTAACCGCCATGACCGTCATGAGGCAAGGCGATTGTGTGCGCATGCGTGATCGGCAAGATTTCTGAATTTTTGTTTATTAATTTAAAAATATTATGTAACATATTTGTTTATTTTAAAGACACTCTGCAAATCTACATGCCAAGAGCTCTCGTTAGAATGCCTTACGAAGTCAATCGGTTAAGACGTTATCTCATTCTCGATGTAACAAAAATCGCCTTAGTGTTTTAAATATATAGATAGATGCCAGTGGATAATTGAATAAATAATTTTACAACATGATCCTTATTCACAAGTGGATTAAACGAGTTTTGCAACTGGACGACTCATATTTCGTCGATGACGAGATTTCGCAGCAAAAAAAAAAAAAAAAAACGTGTATTAGCAGGCAAGTAGACATTGTTGACAAGTTTCTTTTCTTAAGGCATTTGGAACATTTTTGTTCAATACTCATGTACAATGAATTGATAATTCAGTAAATAGAGTACTGTAAAACATGTCATTGTTTTAGTAATTCAAGAGTGACTACCTCTTTGTTTTAGTTCATATTCAAAGTTATTCTGTATTATCCGAACTTTTCGGTGATACGACGTGCTCCAAGTCCAGTTTAGGTCGGATAATCGAGACTCTACTGTAGTTAGTTTCCATCGTCAGTGAAAACTCTGATGTAGTACATCGTTATGCAACATGATACTCTCAATTGTAAACCTAGACGGTAACTATTAATAGTGAGTTTATAAGATACGTACAGGCTATTCCAGAAAATTATAGATTTAGCATTTGTTTTTATTTTTCAAAGAACAGAACATCTACAGAACGAAGTACATACCTTCAATAGGGGAAAATATATTCATGGTATAAGGATCAATAATGACAAAAGCAACTGCATGGAATCTAAGACAAATGAGATAATTAACTGCTGGAAACTACAAAGGAATTTGGGCTTATCTTACGACATAACTTTGTAACAAATATTTTCAAAAGCAAGTTCGTCGGAAAGAAAGGGAAGGAAGAGAACGTTCACGAAAGATGATATGAGGCGTGGCACAGTTCATGGAATACTACAATTACGAAGAAATGAAGAGGAAGGCTGGATGAAGAAACGAAGGAACTACGTGAATGGGGTCACGTGAAACTACAAGCTTCCTTCCTTTTCACGTCATTGTGGAATGAGTGTACGGCGGTTAGTAACGGTCCCATTACTGTGCTATTCCGCCAGTGCAAGTACAGCGCGATTCAAAACATAATGAAATTGCCTATAATTATAAATCCTCAAATAATACTGGAATGCAGCCGAAATAAATCAGAAACCCATATTGACGTCAAATTGACAGGTGAAAAGCTAAAGGAAGTAGGAAACTTCTGCTATTTAGGAAACAAAATAACTAGTGTTGGACGAAGCAAACAGGATATAAAAAGTAGGTTGGCTCAGGCAAGGAAAGCATTTCTACAGAAAAGAAAACTGTTGACATCTATAGATGTAGACATTAGAAAGCCATTTTGAAAGACCTTGTCGGGAAGTAGAACTTGGACTGCTGGCGCATCAGAAAAGAGGAGAATATAAGCATTTGAAATGTGGTGTTACAGAAGATCAGATGGGTAGATCGAGTAACAAATGAAGAAGTATTAAGACGAGTGGGAGAGGAGAGATGTTTCTAGTGACTGTTAATGAAGAGATAGGTTGATTGAACAAATACTAAGACACCTAGGAATTATTTATTTATTTATCGTATGATGAAAGGAGGAATATGTACAAAAATATATACAAAAAGATACACATGATCTCATGTTTGTAAAATTAGAGTTCAATTTTAAGTTGTTGAATCCAATCGATGGCTTCTTGATTAAGCTGGTGAAGTTCTTGTATTGTCCCTTTGAATGCTCTGAGAGGACATTCGAAAGCTACGTGGTCCATAGTTTGCCGATCTTCTCCAGTCACATTCAGGGGAGGACTTCCAGCCCCATTGATTCAGTAGCGCTGCACACCTGCCTTGGCCCGTTCTTATCCGGTTCAGTGTGCACCATTGACGTCGAGGTAAACGAAAACCTGCAGGTCGTTCACAAGGAGTCACAATTAGGCGGTGATGTGCCAGGGAAGTTTGTTCCTGCCATTGATTATTCCAGGCATCTAGAATGTTGAAGTGATTATCCTGCAGATTGACTGCTGTTCGCCATGATGGTTGTCTGGACTTCAGTCGCTGCGGTAAATGTACTGCGAGCTCAGAGTGTATTGGCAGCGATGGGTTGTTTTCAATTCTCTTCCATGTGTTCAGCAATGATTGAAGTCTTCTCAGGGGTGGAGGTGGAATGTTACTTAGAACCGGAAGCCAATGTGTGTTTGTGGATCGCATGCATCCTGTGATGAGGCGCATTGCTTGAGTTGACCTAGGAATAGCAAACTTATTTATGGAAGGAGGGGTTGAGGTCAAGAACTGTAGAGGAAGACCAAGGTTAGAATATGTGAAACAGATTGCCTCGGATATAAGGTGTGCTTATGTAGAGATCAAACAATTAGCTCAGAACAGGGAACATGGAGGGCTGCATCAAACCAGTCAAAAGACTGAAGAATCTAACAACAAAGGAATCTCAAGGGAACATTAATATTCTAACTTCAACGTGCGTTTATATATCAGCTCGGCATACTGTTGCTTAAATATGTGAACATGGGGAATGCATGTCCGACATCTTGATTTCGACTTTCGTGTGAGCTGAAAGCAGAAGATAGAAAAGGAAATACATTTCTTGTTCAGACTGGATTTTTTTTATTTTTTATTTTTATTTTTGTTCCGGAGGCAACAGTTAACTGTGTTGGGCGTTATTCTTCTTTTGTTTTGTTTATATGTTCATGAATTCCGATATTTATATGGAGCTTGCTGGATCATTATAAGAAATCCTCCCACGAATCAACAGAAACAGTTACAAACAATTAATGTCGTAGGGACAAAGAACTGGGCATTCCTACGCGATCTTGCAAAGTGTTCTACTGTATATAAATATAAAAGGCAGTAGAACTCCATAACATTTCCTCAAGAACATTGGAAGTGTAAATTGTTTATACATGGCATAGTGCTTGTGGATAAAATTAGGCCTAAAATTATAGCCCAAGTTGTTGCTATGTATATCGTACATTAAATGGTGAAGCTTTTGTTCAAGCAGGGTTCAGAAAAAGATATCCAAAGCATGAAACGCCAAGAAAGACAAGGGAAAAGGACTAAGAATTGGATTCATCATCATCATCATCATCCAGAACCAACTCCAGTTGCCCGGGTGTGGTATATGAGCCCCCTCCATTTCACCCTGTCCTTGTACCACTCCTCCTCCACCAACTTGTCCCAACTTGGATTAGCCGCCAGATATTCCTGATGTTCATTCTTACGTACTTCAATGGCTGTGGAAAATACGTCATCCAATGCTATTCGAAACACAGCAGCCGTTGTTATATTCAACTCTACCACATTTCTAAACAGATAAATGTCAAAGAGAAATATAAGTTAATTAATATGATCATTCAACTGATTTGGCAAGCACAATGGTTGTTTTGATAGCTCATAACTGTTAGCCACGTGATGGAATACAAGGCTGCCATGTGGGTCGTAGCTCATTGGTTGTAATCACGCGATAGCGACGGGTGGATAAGTTTAATGGGACTACTTCCCCCACGAGAACTTCAAAAGCGTGCCAAGTGAGAGTAAACGAACTCTATCAGGCAATACCTTTTCCAAGAAGACGTTTCGATGTTTCGTTTCGGATTATCCCATGCATTCCAACTGCCCACCTGCTTTCCGTAATGAGCTGTGAAGCAATTGGACCACAAACTGGTTTAGGCAACGGTTAGTAAATCTGGCGAGGATTCATATTTAGACCTAGAAAGTTCATGTACTAAAATGTCGTAATATGTAGGGCCTATACATTTATGCGATTATAATAGCAACAATAACAATACTGATAATAATAATAATAATAATAGCCTAATAATAATAAGTCGGTTGGCTCAGGCAAGGAAAGCATTTCTACAGAAAAGGAATCTGTTGACATCGAATATAGATTTAGGTATTAGGAAGACATTTTTCAAAGCCTTTGTCTGGAGCGTGGCACTATATGGAAGTGAAACTTGGACTATTGGCGCAGCAGAAAAGAGGAGAATTGAAGCATTTGAAAAGTGGTGTTACGGGAGAATGATGAAGATCAGATGGGTAGATAGGGTAACAAATGAAGAGCTATTAAGACGAGTGGGAGATGAGAGATGTTTCAGGCGACTGCTAATGAAGAGAAGAGATAGGTTGGTAGGGCACATATTAAGGCACCCAGGAATAGCACGCTTAGTTATGGAAAGAAGGGTCGAGGACAAGAACTGTAGGGATAGACCAAGGTTAGAATATGTTAAACAGATTGCCTCGGATGTATGGTGTGGTAGCTATGTAGAGATGAAACGATTACCACAGGACAGGGAGGCATGGAGGCCTGCATCAAATCAGTCAAAAGACTGAAGACTCAAACAACAACAACAACAACAACAACAAGAATAATACATATCAAAAACCCTGATCATCCGAGGCAGATCACTAAATAAAAATTTAGAAAAGAAAAGAAAAGGAGACCACTGAAATTTTATAGATACTGTATATTCAAAGAATGGGCAATGAAAGTCTTACTAAAAGGATACTTAATCATGCCTCCTCACTGCAAGTCACGAACAACTGGGTAATTGAAATTGACCTTAAAGAAATCAACATAAACAGGCGAAATATTATGGGACAAGCGTAGCTTCAGAACGTCGGTGATTAAATATCACTTTTGCTGCAAATTCCCAGATGAGAGCTACCACAGACGAAGGAAGAAAATCATAGCGAAAGAACGAAGAGATTTTTGGAAGAGAAGGAAGCAAATTCATATTCATCTGTTAAATTGGTTCAATCGCGCTCCTTAGTTGAACACAACGTTGTTAAATAATAATAGACCTAATAATAATAATAATAATAATAACAATAATAATAACAATAAGAAGAAGAATCCACCCAGCACTGTTAGAAAAATACGATTAACATTTTATGAACATATTCAATGAATGGACAATGAAAGACTTACTAAAATGATATTTATGTTCGACGATGTTGAAATGTAAATATCATATGTCAGAAAACTGTATCATAATGAGGGTCATTATAGGACTATTCTTCATTATGAAATAGTTTCTCCAGCCAAGCAGAGCTCATTCATTGCCCAATTAGGTAAGGACAGCATCGCGCATGCGCTCAAAATCCAACATGTTCGACATGAATTACATGATTTGAAAGTTTAAATTGGATATCGGATCAACCATTGTAGTTACAATCCCAAACGCAAAGACAACATCGACATGAACCTTTACGGTAACAGGAAAATATGCAAGAAATTTATGAATCTACGTCCAGAAGTTAGTATCACAGCATCCTTCTATATAAATTACCGACATGGAAAGTGCACCGTCCCATATGTTCGCGTAAATAAACGAGCGGAATTGAGACAAGAAATAGCACTGTACCTTAATATCCCCAACCCCAATTTCTACACAGCGCAGTGCTTTCAAACGACTTGATGGTTTCCAACTTGGGGCCACGGCCACCTCATTCCCAATCATAACCACAATTACAAGCTTGCCACGGTGGGTGAGTGGTTCTAGTGTCGGACTACCAACTCCAAGATTGCAGGTTCGCCCCTGGCCATGGTAAGTGATTTTTGAAGGCGACAAAAATCACGACACTCATGTCATACGTTGTTGGCATGTTAAAGAACCCATTTGAATTCAGTAGGCCGTGTTCATAATGGCAAAAGTAATCTCGGGAGTTTCCGCCAACACAAAGTTCGTCATTTCTCTACTTGAAAGCGCTGTAGTGTCAAGGAGTTTAGATATACGATACGATATTATTATTACCACAATTACAAATATAACTTCAGATCGTAGGTGTGCAAACATCGTTTTGCTGCAAACCCTTGGTTGAGAGCCACAACTGCATGGACAGCAGAAATGAAGAAAAATAGCACCTTCGGTGGCGTAGCTTGTAGCATGCTGAGCTTCTATGCCGAAGATCGCGGGTTCAAACCCGAAGTCGTCGGATTTTTTAAGAGCGTTAAAAGTCCCTCAGTACGCCTTCTTTCGGAGAGGAAGTAAGGCCGGCGGTCCCATGTAATAGATTTAATGCATGTTAAAGAACCTTCCACTAATTACACCTGTATGAAGCTAAATTATACATAGGTTAAACATTCGACAAACGCTCTTATGTTCCGACGTTCGTCGCCAGGAGGGGAAGTAAAGCCGGCGATCCCATGTCATAGATTTATGGCATGTTAAAGATCCTTCCACAGACTAAACTTGTGTGAAGCTAAATTTCTAGGTTAGATTTCGTTGAAACGGTCTATCAAATTTCCATCGTTCACCACTAGGTATCAGTGACATCTGGTAGCGAAAGTTGGAACTACTTGAAATTGAACGGAACTTGTAGCTCACCCTATGGGTGTCCGCTTGAAGCAGCTACAGCCTCTGGCGAGTCGAACATGTCCTCGGACACTCCTGGCACTAAAAGACATACGCTAAATAGATAAATAAATTAATTAATTAATACACCGTGGAGGCCCGGGTTCAACTACCACATCAGCCATCGCAGAAGTAGGCCTAGTTATTTTTTCCATGGGTTTTCATTTCTTGCCCAGGCAAATGCAGGGATGATTTCCAACTTAGGGTGACGGCCATCTTCTTCCCAATCATAACCACAATTATTACAAATATACTTTATAATACAGTTACAAAACAACGTTGGTTACGTCAGACAAATTCTGCACACACCCAAGGACAAAGGGATGATAACCACGATGTCCAAGTCCATAAATGCAACAAAAGCAACAACAACAATAGTAGTGGAGTAAGGGGGGTTCCAAGCCACCCGGCGTTGCTCGGGCGGCGTTCATATTAAATAATTAATAACTCTCGAACCCATTGTCCGATTTTGACAAATGAGGTGTCGTTGGACTCGGGTTGACGCCCTCTTTCCAATGGACCATTCATTTCAACCCCTAAATAAAACCTACCCCTACTAGGGGGTGAAATTGTAATTTTTAGTGAAAGTCTCTTTTCAAATACGACATGTATAAGGTGCGCTGCTAAAATGAACTTAAATGTTGTTGCTCATATCGCGCATGCGTTTTTCTGGCTGCCGCTATGGATGAACATTTTTGTTTTTTTGTTTTTTACGCATGCGCACTGGGGATTTTTGTAAGAGGGCGAGCTCTTTGAAAAAAATGATTGATAAGAAGAGGTTTTGGTGGTGAGGAGAGAGCCAGATAGTCGCCTACTTTCCTACGACGTTTGCCGATATCTCTCGAACGCAAGGTCGGATTTGGACGTGTGACGTGTCAAATCGCTTGTCTCAAAGCCCTATATATGTTATTAATAGGTTAAAGTTTTGAGAATGAGGGAAACAGGCGTTTTGGGGTAAAATTATGATTTTAGACTTTTTCTGATATTTCACGAATGCCTGGTCGGATTTGGTCCTATGACGTGTCAAATGGCTTGTCTCGAAACCCTCTTTATTTTGGTAATAGGTTAAAGTTTTTGAGAATGAGGGAAACAGAATTTTTTGTTGTAAAACCGTGATTTTAGACTTTTTGTTATATCTCACAAACCAATAACGCCAGAGACGTATACGAGGGGTCGTAGGACTCGGGGTGACGCCCCTTTCCTCTCCCCTTTCGAATATAGTATTTATGTTTAAAAAATGCGAAAGAGCCTAACGACACTTATGTTGAAAACATTTTAGTTTTTAAAACTTTTTCTTTTAATCTGTCTAAAATGTTCATGACGAGTGGTTGTAGATAGAAAGAGACGATACCACTGGACACGTGTTTCAACGAAGCTATTACTGGCCACGGTGGTGATATACCAATACAGTATTCGCTATTTCGATGAGACGGCGGGTCGAGGGTTCGTTTTCTGATTTTTCCTATGATGGAATTCCTAATTCCTAAACCCCCTGAAGGGGGTCTTTAACGTGTAAACGATTATGAGTGACATGACAAATGATAATTCCTTGATTCGATGAAGTTGGCTTTAGATAGAACAAACAGAACTTGGTTATATGTTGCTTGAAGTGAGTATAGAAAACAAACTTGCTGGGGCAGACTGACAGGATGTGAATGTTATTTGATCTTATTGGAATGCATTGACTTGACAGGGCAATGAAAAAAAGCACAGAGATGCTGAGGACACTTGAAGGTCAAACGATATGGCAACCATGGTGGGAGGGGGAAGCTAGGATGATGTCGCCGATCATGTTCAATGGATGAATTTATATTTTGCGAAGCATTGTTCGGAGAGGGTCATGGGACGACTTGTTTTAAGGGTATTTATTTTTTCGATGTTTCCTATGGTGGACTCATTGATTGAAATAATCCAAAACTGCTAGGGCATGGCCTTGAGATTTTATAAACCGATAATGGGATTTTGACATACAAGATCCACTCAGAACTTGACATGATGTCATTCTTTTTATGGCTTATGAATTTCCCCAAAAAAGACCCAAAACAACAAGATCATGGACTTTTGCTTTTCTTAATATATTGCAAACCCATAATGTAAGATGTTTACTGTGAGTGACGAAATCTAGCTAGGCAACGAAAGAATTATTGTAGGATATATGTATGGTGACTGACACGTCTTTGAACATTGGAACTTGTTTTCAGATCTGACTGTAGTACATAGGGAGTATAGGTTGTAGGCATGGATTGACAAACGGTGCACACAAAATTCAATTTATCGATTCAAGAATTAAGAGTAGACTATCATTAATTAATTGGTTAAAGAGTGTAGCTAAAAATAAAAAAATGGTGACTACATTAAACTAAACTGAACCAAGTCGAATCAAACCCAACCGAACCAAACCAAGCCTAAAGCAAACCAAACCTAATCAAGAACAAGCCAAGGGCTTAAGTGTAAAACTTGTGGGGGAATGCAGTCATTGGCAATGTCCAAAGGAAGGGATAACGCTCTACCTCTAGAGGGTAAGGTAAAGCTAGCGCATGGTGCTAATGCATATTCCCAAGTACATGAACCACACACACACACAACTATCCTATGCTGTTTTTATGAGTTAACTGTTAAAACTTACTCAGTGGTTACTGAGCAAGATGGTCGCTACACACAACAAGCTTTAAATACTTGAGGCTAATAATCTATACACACACACACACGCTTGTTCTAAACTAAACTGTCTTGCTGGCAGTGCTCACACAGTAGGCAAATGACAGAAATGCTTGGCTAACAGAAATACAATCATTTTCGTTTGTCTAATGTTACCAGCTAACCATTACATGCTATAGTGGTGAGCACATGTGCCTCTTGCACTGGAGATCGTAACTCGATTTCTAGCTCTAAGGCCTAGAATGAATCAAACTAAGAAAGAAGGGTATGGTGACGCAGTGGTTAAACTGTTAGCCTTTCACTAAGGTAGACTAGGGTTTGATTTTAGGTTAATATACATGTCATAAACAAACAAACAAACAAACAAACAAAAAAAGCAGAGATAATGTTTAAAACTGATTACACTTGTCTCTTTTCAAATTATTACTTAGATTGCAAATACAAAGGTGGACTGGGTTTGATATTCAGTTAATGCTGCCTATCGCATACTAGCCTGTAAGAAAGCCAAACAAGCAAAAGGCGTAGGTAGAGCAGTGGTAAAATCGCTATGTGTAGAGAACTACCTAACGGTTTTATGAACTGGCAATGGTATGTCGCATAAACAGTGCAGGATACAATCCAGCAACCATAATTTGTATCTTGTGGAGCAGAGAAAACATATATATAGAGAAAGATATAGAAAGCTAGTGTATGTATGGGTAGCATTGATAATTTGACCAGAGAAAATACGATGAGGTAGGGTGGGGAGAGGGAGAATTAACACTTATATATGAATGAATGGTAAATAGTATTTTAGTTTTTTTTCCCCAATAGTTTTGTTTTTTAAATGCAGTGGTAGATAGTCGTTATTTTGTAAAACAATCTTACTTGCAGTAGTAATAAGACTCTATGGTTTCGCTAACACATAGATAGACTGTATTATTGCCATGGTCAAGCACTCACATTAAGATCATTTACAAAATCATAAAATGAAAAATAAAAAATCTTGTTTTGGAAATATCGTTTTTCAACATACACAAAATAAATATATAAAAAATTTGTAAACAGCAAAATGGAAAATCCATGGTCAAGCACTCACATTAAGATCATTTACAAAATCATAAAATGAAAAATAAAAATCTTGTTTTGGAAATATCGATTTTTTTCAACATACACAAAATAAATATATAAAAAATTTGTAAACAGCAAAATGGAAAATCCATGTTTCCATATAGACAAAATTTAAAAACCTTAAACGGACATTTAAGAAAATATATATAAATGGGAAATTGACAAATGTGTAAATATGAAAATGGAAAAATCCATGTTTCCATATCATGAAATTGAAAAACATCAAACTGTCATTTTAAAAAATGCAAATGGAAAATTGACAAATTGCAATGTGTGAAATGTGAAATTGAACAAATGGCTATCATTATTTTAAAAAAAAAAAGAACATGGTGCTCTATGGTTGAGGTGTGAATCAAACCCTTTCTACTTATTTGGACCACCCGAGACTGAGTAGACTAGTTTAAGTTGTCATACCACTTTTAAAAGTTTGTGTTAAATCTAGGAATTGAACCCAAGAGCTTGTAGGGGAGATCAAAGGTTATAATATGTTAAACAGATAGCCTTGAATGAAGGGTGTGGTAGCTATATAGAGATGAGACGTTTCGCTCGGGGCAGGGAGGCATGGAGATCTGCATCAAACCAGTCAAAGGACTAAAGACTCAAACAACAACATGTACGTTCACCAAAATAATGTTGTGTAACGGTAAATGTTAGTCAACGAACAGTAATGCATTACTAAAACCCATGACACGATACCTAAGAGCTTTTCTAAAATGATTTTAAAATGCCTTTAACCCTATATTGAACACCCAGTTCACAAAACTCATAACTGCAATGTTATGGTAAAACAAAACAAAATCTATATTTCAAAACAAACAAGTGGTTTAGTCAATGTATACTGGAAAAAGTTTTGTAAACACTCAAGTCCTCAAGACCAATTAAATTAGTAACTGTCAGGTTGGCCGAGTGGTTAAGGTGTTTGACTTAAGATCAAATTTCTGTATAAGGAAGCAAGGGTTCGAATCCCTTACCTGACATAACTATTGCCTTAACATGGCTTGGCCACACTGTATTATTATGATACTCAGTACACAAACCATAGATATAGTGTATTGTTTAAGGCCACTCTCTTTCTGAACATAGTCAGAGACTGTTAATGGTTAACAATTGTATTAATAGTGGGACATGGGGATAGCAATTAAGAAAAAACAGCCAATACCCATACAATATTTTTATTCATTTTAGTTTTTTTTTACAATAGTTACACACTGAATACAACTTTTTATCTCTTTACCATTGTTTGATATAGATTTTAAACACAACGCTTGTTGTAGATCCTTTTACAACTTTCTCTAGGTACTCTTGTTCTTAAAAACTGGGGAAGCCGCAATGGTTTTATAGACATTAAACCCTCATTCTCTTCTTTTTCATCATTATCATCATCATTATTATAAATATTATCTTTATAATTATTATAGTCATTGTCACCATCATTATCATCATCATCATCATCCTCAACATCACTAGAACTATCCAATTCCATTTTTTCCTTTTCAAAAGGGATCTCTTGAAGAGTCTGTGTTGCTTTTGATAGTGTTACGGGTTTATTGAACGTTGACAACTGTCCTAACATGACTTTTTGAGGAGATAAATGTTTTTTCATAAGGAAGTCACTATGTTGAGTAACACTATGTTTTTGTCGGACTTGCTTTTTCTTGTTCTTTTGATTATGTTTTGTTAACACTAACGGTGTTTCATTTGGTATACCACATTGATGAGTACCCACACTTAAGACCTCACCATGTTTACTTTTTAGATGACCTAGACATTTTGTTGTTCTTTGTTTTGAGCACTGCCAAAATATGATGCCATTCGCATTTTCTCGCTTATAGTTATAAGAGTACCCATGATACAGGGCACGTGGTTTACCTTTATTGGTTATAGTATATTCCATAGTAGTCACTGACTTGTATAGTCGATCCGCCTACTACAAAGGTCTGAACACTTGTGGTGAAAGAATGATGTTGTGTTGACGTTTTATGCAGGATAATGTTGGTGGCATATGTGGGTGGCTTATGTTGATGACATGTGTTGTTGGCTGATTTTGGTGGCTTATGTTGATGGTTTATGGTGGTGGCTTATGTTGATGGCTTATGTTGGTGGCTTATGTTGATGACATATGTTGGTGACTTATGTTGATAGCTTATGTTGGTGGCTAATGTTGATGACATATGTTGTTGGCTTATGGTGGTGGCTTATGTTGATGGTATATGTTGCTGGCCTATGTTGATGGTTTATGTTAATGGCTTAGGTTAATATCTTAGGTTGATGGCATAAGTTGATGGCTTATGTTGGTGGCTTATGGTGGTGGCTTATGCTGGTGGCTTATGCTAGTGGCTTATGGTGGTGGTTTATGGTGGTGGCTTATGTTGATGACATATGTTGGTGGCTTAAGTTGGTGGCTTATGGTGGTGGCTTATGGTGGTGGGTTATGGTGGTGAATTATGGTGGCTTATAGTGGTGGCTTATGGTGGTGGTTTATGGTGGTGGCTTATGTTGATGACATATGTTGGTGGCTTATGGTGGCTTATGGTGGTGATTTATAGTGGTGGCCTATGTTGGTGGCTTATTTTTGGTGGTTTACGTTAATACCTTATTTGTAATGGCTTATTTGACAAGTTATTGTTGTCAATGTATTTAGAGGATTTTTCTCTTGGTTTTGGAAAGTATCTCAACTCTTTTTTATGGTAGCATAATGCTTACCGCCATGTTTGTAAGCAACAACAACACACTAAAATTCCAAGAATCCAAAGTACTCTAAGGTTAATGATTGTCTCTCAACTCCATTCAACGTCTAGTCAAAAAACATTATATATTTTTCACATTTTACAAAAAAGGTAAATTGGGAAAGTAAGCTATATGTTTAAACTGAAAATCATATCAAATCATATGCTAACTCCAACACCTACGTCTACCCCAATCTCAGTCATAAAAATTTAATATTCTTCAAATTTTTCCAAAACAGTATTTGGAAAGTAGGCCATATTTTGAAAACTAATCATCCTATAAAGTCATATATATATATACTGAAACCAATGGCTTTTATATCCTTAATCTTAAGAACAAAATATGGAATTTTTGACATTTTTTCCAAAAATGTTCATTTTAAAACGGGGCTATATTTTGGAAACTAGGAATTTTACAAGAAAGTTTGTTTAACGTAAATGGCAGGTATTTACCCCCACTACCCGCAAACCAAGTCCCAGGTCTCTGGGGAAAAATCCAAAAAAAGTTCAATTTGGAAAGTAGGCAATATTTTGAAAACTAATCATCCTAAAAAGTCATATATAGACTCAAACCAATGGCTTTTATGTCCTTAATTGGTAGAACAAAACTTAACATTTTTTCAGTTTTTCCAAAAAAGTCCAATTTTCAAAAATTGTCTATATTTTGGGAACTAAGAATTTTACAAAAAAGTTTGTTTAACGAAAATGAAAGGTCTTTACCCCCCTCTACCCAAAACATAAATTTCAGGTCCCTAGGACAAAAACTGTGCAGTATATATATATATATATTTTTGGGGGAGGGGGTCTATATTCACTTTACCTCCCCACTTCACAAGATGGCGGCCATAGCTTAACTTAACCTAGCCTAACCTAACCTGACCTACGAGGTGTGATCAAAAAGTTCCAAAAATGTGGCTGCAACTTAACCAAACCTAGCCTAGCCTAACCTAACCTCCCTGTTGACTAGCCCCCTTTGGACGGGTCCTTTTTGAAGGGAGTCATTTTTTTACGTGTCCCGGAGGACGGGTCCTTGTTGACGGGTCCCTGTGGCGGGTCCTTTGGACTGATCCCTATGGACTGGCCTTGCATTTTATCCAAATTATGTCAAAGGGGACCCGCCACTGGGACCCGTCAACAAGGACCCGTCCTCCGGGACACGTAAAAAAAATGACTCCCTTCAAAAAGGACCCGTCCAAAGGGGGCTAGTCAACAGGGAGGTTAGGTTAGGCTAGGCTAGGTTTGGTTAAGTTGCAGCCACATTTTTGGAACTTTTTGATCACACCTCGTAGGTCAGGTTAGGTTAGGCTAGGTTAAGTTAAGCTATGGCCGCCATCTTGTGAAGTGGGGAGGTAAAGTGAATATAGACCCCCTCCCCCCAAAAAATATATATATATATACTGCACAGTTTTTGTCCTAGGGACCTGAAATTTATGTTTTGGGTAGAGGGGGGTAAAGACCTTTCATTTTCGTTAAACAAACTTTTTTGTAAAATTCTTAGTTCCCAAAATATAGACAATTTTTGAAAATTGGACTTTTTTGGAAAAACTGAAAAAATGTTAAGTTTTGTTCTACCAATTAAGGACATAAAAGCCATTGGTTTGAGTCTATATATGACTTTTTAGGATGATTAGTTTTCAAAATATTGCCTACTTTCCAAATTGAACTTTTTTTGGATTTTTCCCCAGAGACCTGGGACTTGGTTTGCGGGTAGTGGGGGTAAATACCTGCCATTTACGTTAAACAAACTTTCTTGTAAAATTCCTAGTTTCCAAAATATAGCCCCGTTTTAAAATGAACATTTTTGGAAAAAATGTCAAAAATTCCATATTTTGTTCTTAAGATTAAGGATATAAAAGCCATTGGTTTCAGTATATATATATATGACTTTATAGGATGATTAGTTTTCAAAATATGGCCTACTTTCCAAATACTGTTTTGGAAAAATTTGAAGAATATTAAATTTTTTTGACTGAGATTGGGGTAGACGTAGGTGTTGGAGTTAGCATATGATTTGATATGATTTTCAGTTTAAACATATAGCTTACTTTCCCAATTTACCTTTTTTGTAAAATGTGAAAAATATATAATGTTTTTTGACTAGACGTTGAATGGAGTTGAGAGACAATCATTAACCTTAGAGTACTTTGGATTCTTGGAATTTTAGTGTGTTGTTGTTGCTTACAAACATGGCGGTAAGCATTATGCTACCATAAAAAAGAGTTGAGATACTTTCCAAAACCAAGAGAAAAATCCTCTAAATACATTGACAACAATAACTTGTCAAATAAGCCATTACAAATAAGGTATTAACGTAAACCACCAAAAATAAGCCACCAACATAGGCCACCACTATAAATCACCACCATAAGCCACCATAAGCCACCAACATATGTCATCAACATAAGCCACCACCATAAACCACCACCATAAGCCACCACTATAAGCCACCATAATCCACCACCATAACCCACCACCATAAGCCACCACCATAAGCCACCAACATAAGCCACCAACTTAAGCCACCAACATATGTCATCAACATAAGCCACCACCATAAACCACCACCATAAGCCACTAGCATAAGCCACCAGCATAAGCCACCACCATAAGCCACCAACATAAGCCATCAACTTATGCCATCAACCTAAGATATTAACCTAAGCCATTAACATAAACCATCAACATAGGCCAGCAACATATACCATCAACATAAGCCACCACCATAAGCCAACAACATATGTCATCAACATTAGCCACCAACATAAGCTATCAACATAAGTCACCAACATATGTCATCAACATAAGCCACCAACATAAGCCATCAACATAAGCCACCACCATAAACCATCAACATAAGCCACCAAAATCAGCCAACAACACATGTCATCAACATAAGCCACCCACATATGCCACCAACATTATCCTGCATAAAACGTCAACACAACATCATTCTTTCACCACAAGTGTTCAGACCTTTGTAGTAGGCGGATCGACTATACAAGTCAGTGACTACTATGGAATATACTATAACCAATAAAGGTAAACCACGTGCCCTGTATCATGGGTACTCTTATAACTATAAGCGAGAAAATGCGAATGGCATCATATTTTGGCAGTGCTCAAAACAAAGAACAACAAAATGTCTAGGTCATCTAAAAAGTAAACATGGTGAGGTCTTAAGTGTGGGTACTCATCAATGTGGTATACCAAATGAAACACCGTTAGTGTTAACAAAACATAATCAAAAGAACAAGAAAAAGCAAGTCCGACAAAAACATAGTGTTACTCAACATAGTGACTTCCTTATGAAAAAACATTTATCTCCTCAAAAAGTCATGTTAGGACAGTTGTCAACGTTCAATAAACCCGTAACACTATCAAAAGCAACACAGACTCTTCAAGAGATCCCTTTTGAAAAGGAAAAAATGGAATTGGATAGTTCTAGTGATGTTGAGGATGATGATGATGATGATAATGATGGTGACAATGACTATAATAATTATAAAGATAATATTTATAATAATGATGATGATAATGATGAAAAAGAAGAGAATGAGGGTTTAATGTCTATAAAACCATTGCGGCTTCCCCAGTTTTTAAGAACAAGAGTACCTAGAGAAAGTTGTAAAAGGATCTACAACAAGCGTTGTGTTTAAAATCTATATCAAACAATGGTAAAGAGATAAAAAGTTGTATTCAGTGTGTAACTATTGTAAAAAAAACTAAAATGAATAAAAATATTGTATGGGTATTGGCTGTTTTTTCTTAATTGCTATCCCCATGTCCCACTATTAATACAATTGTTAACCATTAACAGTCTCTGACTATGTTCAGAAAGAGAGTGGCCTTAAACAATACACTATATCTATGGTTTGTGTACTGAGTATCATAATAATACAGTGTGGCCAAGCCATGTTAAGGCAATAGTTATGTCAGGTAAGGGATTCGAACCCTTGCTTCCTTATACAGAAATTTGATCTTAAGTCAAACACCTTAACCACTCGGCCAACCTGACAGTTACTAATTTAATTGGTCTTGAGGACTTGAGTGTTTACAAAACTTTTTCCAGTATACATTGACTAAACCACTTGTTTGTTTTGAAATATAGATTTTGTTTTGTTTTACCATAACATTGCAGTTATGAGTTTTGTGAACTGGGTGTTCAATATAGGGTTAAAGGCATTTTAAAATCATTTTAGAAAAGCTCTTAGGTATCGTGTCATGGGTTTTAGTAATGCATTACTGTTCGTTGACTAACATTTACCGTTACACAACATTATTTTGGTGAACGTACATGTTGTTGTTTGAGTCTTTAGTCCTTTGACTGGTTTGATGCAGATCTCCATGCCTCCCTGCCCCGAGCGAAACGTCTCATCTCTATATAGCTACCACACCCTTCATTCAAGGCTATCTGTTTAACATATTATAACCTTTGATCTCCCCTACAAGCTCTTGGGTTCAATTCCTAGATTTAACACAAACTTTTAAAAGTGGTATGACAACTTAAACTAGTCTACTCAGTCTCGGGTGGTCCAAATAAGTAGAAAGGGTTTGATTCACACCTCAACCATAGAGCACCATGTTCTTTTTTTTTTTTAAATAATGATAGCCATTTGTTCAATTTCACATTTCACACATTGCAATTTGTCAATTTTCCATTTGCATTTTTTAAAATGACAGTTTGATGTTTTTCAATTTCATGATATGGAAACATGGATTTTTCCATTTTCATATTTACACATTTGTCAATTTCCCATTTATATATATTTTCTTAAATGTCCGTTTAAGGTTTTTAAATTTTGTCTATATGGAAACATGGATTTTCCATTTTGCTGTTTACAAATTTTTTATATATTTATTTTGTGTATGTTGAAAAAAATCGATATTTCCAAAACAAGATTTTTATTTTTCATTTTATGATTTTGTAAATGATCTTAATGTGAGTGCTTGACCATGGATTTTCCATTTTGCTGTTTACAAATTTTTTATATATTTATTTTGTGTATGTTGAAAAACGATATTTCCAAAACAAGATTTTTTATTTTTCATTTTATGATTTTGTAAATGATCTTAATGTGAGTGCTTGACCATGGCAATAATACAGTCTATCTATGTGTTAGCGAAACCATAGAGTCTTATTACTACTGCAAGTAAGAATGTTTTACAAAATAACGACTATCTACCACTGCATTTAAAAAACAAAACTATTGGGGGAAAAAAACTAAAATACTATTTACCATTCATATATAAGTGTTAATTCTCCCTCTCCCCACCCTACCTCATCGTATTTTCTCTGGTCAAATTATCAATGCTACCCATACATACACTAGCTTTCTATATCTTTCTCTATATATATGTTTTCTCTGCTCCACAAGATACAAATTATGGTTGCTGGATTGTATCCTGCACTGTTTATGCGACATACCATTGCCAGTTCATAAAACCGTTAGGTAGTTCTCTACACATAGCGATTTTACCACTGCTCTACCTACGCCTTTTGCTTGTTTGGCTTTCTTACAGGCTAGTATGCGATAGGCAGCATTAACTGAATATCAAACCCAGTCCACCTTTGTATTTGCAATCTAAGTAATAATTTGAAAAGAGACAAGTGTAATCAGTTTTAAACATTATCTCTGCTTTTTTTGTTTGTTTGTTTGTTTGTTTATGACATGTATATTAACCTAAAATCAAACCCTAGTCTACCTTAGTGAAAGGCTAACAGTTTAACCACTGCGTCACCATACCCTTCTTTCTTAGTTTGATTCATTCTAGGCCTTAGAGCTAGAAATCGAGTTACGATCTCCAGTGCAAGAGGCACATGTGCTCACCACTATAGCATGTAATGGTTAGCTGGTAACATTAGACAAACGAAAATGATTGTATTTCTGTTAGCCAAGCATTTCTGTCATTTGCCTACTGTGTGAGCACTGCCAGCAAGACAGTTTAGTTTAGAACAAGCGTGTGTGTGTGTGTATAGATTATTAGCCTCAAGTATTTAAAGCTTGTTGTGTGTAGCGACCATCTTGCTCAGTAACCACTGAGTAAGTTTTAACAGTTAACTCATAAAAACAGCATAGGATAGTTGTGTGTGTGTGTGGTTCATGTACTTGGGAATATGCATTAGCACCATGCGCTAGCTTTACCTTACCCTCTAGAGGTAGAGCGTTATCCCTTCCTTTGGACATTGCCAATGACTGCATTCCCCCACAAGTTTTACACTTAAGCCCTTGGCTTGTTCTTGATTAGGTTTGGTTTGCTTTAGGCTTGGTTTGGTTCGGTTGGGTTTGATTCGACTTGGTTCAGTTTAGTTTAATGTAGTCACCATTTTTTTATTTTTAGCTACACTCTTTAACCAATTAATTAATGATAGTCTACTCTTAATTCTTGAATCGATAAATTGAATTTTGTGTGCACCGTTTGTCAATCCATGCCTACAACCTATACTCCCTATGTACTACAGTCAGATCTGAAAACAAGTTCCAATGTTCAAAGACGTGTCAGTCACCATACATATATCCTACAATAATTCTTTCGTTACCTAGCTAGATTTCGTCACTCACAGTAAACATCTTACATTATGGGTTTGCAATATATTAAGAAAAGCAAAAGTCCATGATCTTGTTGTTTTGGGTCTTTTTTGGGGAAATTCATAAGCCATAAAAAGAATGACATCATGTCAAGTTCTGAGTGGATCTTGTATGTCAAAATCCCATTATCGGTTTATAAAATCTCAAGGCCATGCCCTAGCAGTTTTGGATTATTTCAATCAATGAGTCCACCATAGGAAACATCGAAAAAATAAATACCCTTAAAACAAGTCGTCCCATGACCCTCTCCGAACAATGCTTCGCAAAATATAAATTCATCCATTGAACATGATCGGCGACATCATCCTAGCTTCCCCCTCCCACCATGGTTGCCATATCGTTTGACCTTCAAGTGTCCTCAGCATCTCTGTGCTTTTTTTCATTGCCCTGTCAAGTCAATGCATTCCAATAAGATCAAATAACATTCACATCCTGTCAGTCTGCCCCAGCAAGTTTGTTTTCTATACTCACTTCAAGCAACATATAACCAAGTTCTGTTTGTTCTATCTAAAGCCAACTTCATCGAATCAAGGAATTATCATTTGTCATGTCACTCATAATCGTTTACACGTTAAAGACCCCCTTCAGGGGGTTTAGGAATTAGGAATTCCATCATAGGAAAAATCAGAAAACGAACCCTCGACCCGCCGTCTCATCGAAATAGCGAATACTGTATTGGTATATCACCACCGTGGCCAGTAATAGCTTCGTTGAAACACGTGTCCAGTGGTATCGTCTCTTTCTATCTACAACCACTCGTCATGAACATTTTAGACAGATTAAAAGAAAAAGTTTTAAAAACTAAAATGTTTTCAACATAAGTGTCGTTAGGCTCTTTCGCATTTTTTAAACATAAATACTATATTCGAAAGGGGAGAGGAAAGGGGCGTCACCCCGAGTCCTACGACCCCTCGTATACGTCTCTGGCGTTATTGGTTTGTGAGATATAACAAAAAGTCTAAAATCACGGTTTTACAACAAAAAATTCTGTTTCCCTCATTCTCAAAAACTTTAACCTATTACCAAAATAAAGAGGGTTTCGAGACAAGCCATTTGACACGTCATAGGACCAAATCCGACCAGGCATTCGTGAAATATCAGAAAAAGTCTAAAATCATAATTTTACCCCAAAACGCCTGTTTCCCTCATTCTCAAAACTTTAACCTATTAATAACATATATAGGGCTTTGAGACAAGCGATTTGACACGTCACACGTCCAAATCCGACCTTGCGTTCGAGAGATATCGGCAAACGTCGTAGGAAAGTAGGCGACTATCTGGCTCTCTCCTCACCACCAAAACCTCTTCTTATCAATCATTTTTTTCAAAGAGCTCGCCCTCTTACAAAAATCCCCAGTGCGCATGCGTAAAAAACAAAAAAACAAAAATGTTCATCCATAGCGGCAGCCAGAAAAACGCATGCGCGATATGAGCAACAACATTTAAGTTCATTTTAGCAGCGCACCTTATACATGTCGTATTTGAAAAGAGACTTTCACTAAAAATTACAATTTCACCCCCTAGTAGGGGTAGGTTTTATTTAGGGGTTGAAATGAATGGTCCATTGGAAAGAGGGCGTCAACCCGAGTCCAACGACACCTCATTTGTCAAAATCGGACAATGGGTTCGAGAGTTATTAATTATTTAATATGAACGCCGCCCGAGCAACGCCGGGTGGCTTGGAACCCCCCTTACTCCACTACTAACAATCCACTGAAAATCACTTTGTATTTAGAATCTAACTAGTTACTATTATAAATTCAGTACGACTTCATAGCATTACAGTTTCCACTGTTCATGTTTTCATGTGTGTAATGTTCTGGCCGGAATGAAGGACTGCCCGTCAATCAAGACTGCTTTTCTGTCACTGAATATTCATGTCGAGTAAAATACCTACCCACTCAAAACAAACATACGTCCCACTAAATCTGCAAGTTAACAACTGAAAGTGTGAAACCCACGCCTCTGAATAAGTATCTCTACCGCCCCTCCGAGAGCTCATCGAAGTGCCAGTAAGCAGGAGAAATAAGACACCATATTTTAGGAACCCTACAATTCGTTCACAGATTAGCTTACTTGAATCTTGACAAGAATTAATATTAAAGAAAGCTTTCCAGTCGGTCAACACAAATTGTGCCCAATTACATTAGGCTACATCAGGCGGGTAAACAAGTATTTATGTACCCTAACCCGAAATAATTATTACATAAGATATTTATCACAAAACAACACGGTTTTATGTACAGAATTGGGGGTGGGTAAGTATGTTAAATAAGCAATAGCATATCAAGTTATCTTTGTCTACAACAACGCAGGGAAAATCAAGTGCGAACTATTCTATCTCAGAAATGGATACAGCAAACTACAACTAGTTGAGATTGGTAGGTTCTTTAGTTTAAGGGCTGCGACAACGCGATCATGTAGCCCCGTGTACTTTGGGTGTGTGTAGAATTTGTCTGATAACCGGTGTTAATTGTGATGGCAGTATTAGTGTGTGCTATCTGTGATTCAGGTAGAAGGACTGCAGACGATTAATTTTTTCAAGTAGTTCCTACTTTTGCTACCAAATGCTACCGCCCACGACACCTAGCTGCGAACGTGGCTACTAAATGCCATCGCAGTCAGCACCTGGCGACAAACGTTGGAACTAATATAGCGATATCAAACTAACCTACAAATTTTAGCTTCCACAAGTGTAGTTAGTGGAAGGTTCTTTTTCATAAATCTATGACATGGGACCGTCGGCTTTACTTCCCCTCCGAAGGAAGGCATACTGAGGGAATTTTAACGCTCTTAAAAATCCGACGACTTTGGCCGGGTTTGAACCCGAGATCTTGGGCATAGAAGCTCAGCATGCTACCAACTACACCACAGAAGCCGCTCTAGTTGAGTTTAATGAGACAGGAAAATAATACCGTAAGTCAATAAATTGTAATTCTTGAGTAAACCTACAGTGTAGCGGTGTCGGTTACATCAAAACCTTCTTCAGCCTTTTTATAAAATTTTGTGTCAATCTTGCAACTTCATTTATATCAAATACTGTTTACTGAAGAAGGTTATAATGCAGCACCGTCCAAGGTCGAGCCGCACTGTGCAGACAGTGTTCGTCTCAGAATAGCGGGTGTGCAAGGGAGTGGTCTGATCACGAATTGATAATGAAAGACACGAGTGGCATTGCAGGATACATCCCTCCCAGTGCACAGTGGGTCAAAATCGAAATCTAGGAGGACAAAATTATTTATTTTCATAATTAAAAATAAAAATTGATTACTTCTACAGCATTCCCATATAATTTCCGCTCACTATTCTGGGATATAAACGCATCTTAGTGTAAATCTGTCACCACTGTTCGATCAGTCTGAACTGCAGGGTGAATGTAAGTGGCTGTGGTTTGGTTGTCTTTGTGATTAGAGTGATGCTTTAGGATGGAACATGCAGCTGAAGGTATGATATTTGTAACGTATTTCAGTTATTAATGGGCGTAATTGTTACGTGATTTTAGCTATATTTCCATTATAATAATATTTAACTATTATTTTTAAAATTAAATTTTCACTTAGACTTTTAATAGGCTATGTCGCGTCACTCTGCGTCACTTTCCACTTAATGTTAAAATGTAGATAAAGTCTTGTAGTTTACGCCTGTTATAAGATTTTTTGCATCTTTTTGCAACTTACTACTTACTGTAGTTATTTTACGTTTTAGAATATGCCGCGCAACCAGTTCTCACACGTTTACAACTGTTTGAAACACTGGGTTCGACGATTCTGTCAAAAGTGGAACTTTATGACTTTGTTAAAAGTAAATTGGGGGTAGAAAATTGTTCTGAAGAGATAACTGAATGCTCTATCCAACTCCTAGTCATAAACAATTTCTTGCATGTGTAGACGTAGCTTAAAAAGGTCTTAACTGATGTTTATTATGGAGTAAACAAATTATATACGTTGCTTTCACTCTAAAATCATGATTAAAACGTAACAATAATTTTGTCCCCCTAGATTTCGATTCTGACCCATTTTCCTCCCATAATGAGCGCGCACCGTTGTCAGCTGTGACCGACTGCGCACCACACCTACTACCACGGCTCTGCACTGTGCATTCACAGGTGTGCAGCTGTGCGACTTTGCACAGTGTGAGGAACTCGAGACGCTGCTGTTATAATGTAACCGAAACCGGTACACTGTACTCAAGAATTAGGCTACAATTTATTCACTTATTTTCCTGTTTCATTCAACTTTGTCAATAAGGATTTTGGGCAGGAATGGTCTTTTTCATGTCTTTTCGTATTGGAGATTATTACTAACGATGAACTGTATAGAAGCTATCCAGATTCAGAACAAAAGCTAAATTCTCTGCTTCTGATGGGATTGCCTGGCTGTGTGGTGCAGCGGCAACGTTCTCGCCTGCTGTGCCCAAGGTTGAAGGGTCGAATCCTAGCACAGTCAGTTTGCATTTGAGGGACCGTAAATGCGGGAGAGCCGTGTCGGTAGGTTTAGTGGCACGTTAAAGCTCCCCTTCGGAGCAAAATTCCTGCACCCCGGCGTCTCTAAAAGGAGCTCAGGAGCTAAAAGGGGCGTAAACCAACACATTGTATTGAATTGATTGGATTTTTTTGAAAAAGTAACATATCTCAGGAAGCGTTGATATATAGGTGCATTTAGTTATAAAATAGTTCACTAATCAAGACTCTCAGAATCAATCTCAGGCCAGATCCACAGGGAACTTTGGATCTGGTATTAAGATGAATATGTGAAATCTGCCATTTTATTGTGTTCATTTTTATTTTTAATTGAGGAGAAATATGAAATTGAAAGCACTATCATGGAAACATTTTCTTTTGACTTCCGGGGGAATATAATTAGCCTATGTCCCTTCCCTCTGCATCCAACTCTGGCGTTGATACCCGACCACTTGCTTTCATTAAGAATAAAAACCTACAAATTATATTATTATCAATGTCTATAACATTGACGACCAAAGCCAAATGTTGCAGGTTTGATTCCTTGAAGCATGATGCCATTTTAATCTACAGTTATATTATATACGGTACTAAGTTATACAGTACATACATGCGTGTATTGAATTTACACATGACTTTATAACTGAAAGCCTCTTCACGAGATTTGCAATGTGACAAGGAATTTGTTCGCTACAGCGCTGACACCGATCACTGTCCTACTTAAAGAAGCACCAACATGTTTTAAACGGATATGCCAAATTTTAGTATTATATGACAGTATTTGGCTCGTAGTCAAGCCACAGTTTCGTCACCGAGATGCACGACCGCTATCACGGCGCTTGACAGCCAAACAATCACAGAGAAGCCAGAATTAATCTCCCAATTACCCACAGATCGGCGCGTCATTGTTTCCTAATTGCTGCCCCTATCTGACATCCTTCACTCCCTTGTTTGATATGTGCCTGCAATTTCCAAAGAGTAATAGAGAAAACCTTCCTCAGAGACTGCGTTTTATGAGTTCCTGCCGTCTAATACATCACCGATGTGTGACGATCCGTATTCGTGGAAGAATATAAATCGGTTTGGTGACAAGAATTTCCTTTCGACATAACGAAATGTCCATAATAAAAAAAGTCATGATTAACGAACGAAAGTACTCAAAATACTGTATAACAATAAACTAAACCCTGGCAATGTTTTTCTGAGTTGCAACACGAGATGGCACTATACTAAAGGGAAAACATACGTGGTCGCGAATTTATTACCACACTACTGTACACAAATAATGTCTCCAAACCTTGGACAGTAAAGAGGAAACAATTATTTGAACATGGGGCTAAGGCGTTATTGCTGTTGATTCACCTGCGGAATTGCTATATATAGCCTCGTGTACATGGGTGTGTGAGTGGCTTCTGTCTGATAAACAGTGCCATTGTGATGACAGTATTAGTGTGTGTATTTGTATTTGAGGCTATGGTTTGTAACGAAGCGGCCGTAGCCTTAAGAGTGAAACCATCCCGGAATTGCCTCGAGTAGAAGTGGGAAACCATAGAAACAGTCATTTGTAGCTCTTCAGTCGGTCAACACGAATTTGCCCAATGACTGGGCAGGATACAAAGTATCAAATATGTAAATACAAAAAAAACAAACAAAAAAAAACAAAAAAAAAAAAACAAGAAGTTCCGTGACGAACTAAAGAGCCTACTTTTCTTAAAATTTAAGATTCATGCCAATGATTAATCTATATGGATCTATCTAGAATAATGACGAAATTAAGTTGCTAATATCGAAATTTCTAATTAGTTCGAAATACTGTATACCTGGCATAATGTAGCCTAATAGAGCACTACAGTTGGCAGCCCTGGTGACTGAATATATTCTTAGTTCCATCTCTTAAGGTACAGAATACAAAATTTGGTTGAAGTCCAATGAATAGCATGGACGTTACATGCAATTAAACATTGGATCAAACAGCGTGCGTAAAATCATGTTGGCAACAATGTCATGTATGTATTGGTCAGAAATAATCTGAAATAATATGATCTGTTGTTGTGCCAATTTTGAATGAAATCCATTAGTTAGTGTAGAAGTTACATGCATTTTAAAATTGGACCTATCAGCAGGCTTAGAATCATGTTGGCAGCACTGACTTATATTAGTTACTCCAAATTCATCTAGAATGCCAGGTACTATACGTGTGCAAAGTTTAGAGCTATTGGCTTGCATACTTTCTGATATATTGATATTAGGGTAACAAAAATAGAGACAGCACATATTAACAGTTGGTAGCCCTGGTTGCTCTTAAGAATACGCATAGTCATAAATGTCATGTTCACATAGCACATACGAAATTTGGTTGACATCCAAATTATAGTATGGAAGTTACATGTATTTAAAGTTGGACCTCTCAGCAGGCTTAAAATCATGTTGGTAGCACTGACGTATATAAGTTACTCCAAATTAATATAGAATGTCAGGTGCTATACGTGTGCATAGTTTAAAGCTCTCGGCATGCATACTTTCTGATATATTGGTATTTGGATAAAATAAATTAAGAGCATTTATTAACAGTTGGCAGCCCTGGTGGGTCTCAAGAATACGCTCAGTCATATCTGATTATGTACACATACAACATACGAAATTTGGTTGAATTCCGATTGACAGTGTAGAAGTTATATGCATTTAAAGATTGGACATATCAGCAGGCTTAAAATCATTTTGGCAACACTGCCATGTATGGCCTCCTGGAAATTAAACTGCAATATTATTATCTATAAGTGTGCCAATTTTGAAATTGCTCCTATTCATACCTTCCAAGATATCCAACATGGAGCTCAAATTTCAATTGCGATTTTTTAGCAGTTAGTAGCACTGACATCATTTTCAAATATGGCCGTGAGATATTCAGGTATAGGTCTTTACTCCTACCAAATTTTGTTTCGATTGCTCCAGCCGTTTAGGAGTTGATAGGGGGGGACACACACACACAGCCAGCCAGACAGACAGACAGACACACATTTGCCCGATCTCATAAGTCTACTTTTTCCTCATTTTTGCAAAATGTGAAAAGTAGGCTAAAAATGCATGTATTGGTTAATTATCACTAAGTCTCCGTGGCTTAGACGGCAGCACGCCGGCCTCTCCCCGCTGGGTCCGTGGTTCAAATCCAGGTCACTCCATGTGAGATATGTGCTGGACAAAACGGAGGCAGACAGGTTTTTCTCCGGGTACTCCGGTTTTCCCTGTCAAAATTTCATTCCAGCAACACTCCCCACTATAATTTCATTTCATCTGTCATTCACTTAATCATTGCCCCAGAGGAGTGCGTCAGGCCTCGGCAGCCGGCACAGTTCATATCCTCGCCGCTAGATCGGGGCTTGATTCATTCCATTCCTGACCCGGTCGGAGACTGGAAGCAGGCTGTGGATTTTCAGTTAATTATTACTATTAACTTGTAATGAGACAATTTAGGATTACGCGTTTCGACCTTCAAGCGGCCATCATCAGATCTTGATCAATGTGTTGAGGTATACATTTTTGCACTAATATTAACTACTATTGTAGCTCGTCTTTGGTGTTTATAACACGATTCGCAATTTGAATCTCGTCATACGGTCGGTTTGTTTTGTCTTAAACGTTTTATGAATTACGTGAGTAATGGTATATACAGGTATTTCAGAAATACTTTTACGAACTTAGGGGATTGGTTCCTTACACCAAAACAAGAAAAAAGTTCATATACACATATGTCCCAAAATCATTCGTTTTCGATGTATTAATGAAAGAACATTGTACAGTGACACATTAATTGACAGCCTGTTCGGAAGTGTTTAACACATGAACTCATATCAATAAAGGTTCCCGACACCGACATATGGAAAAACTGTCAAATGCACAGGTGTTCCAGATAGGCTCGCCATCAGCACCAGTTTAGGATTAATGTGTTGGCTGGCATTGTAGGTCCATACGTTCTACCAGCACGTCTTACAGGTGCTGTCTCCAGAGACTTTATCCAGAACACCCTTTCAGACTTACTGCATGACTATGTGCCGCTTCAAATACGACAACGTATGTGGTGGATGCATGATGGGGCTCCTGCACACTTTAGTCACCTTATCCCACTGCACTGACGGAGATCTTCCAGGACAGATGGTTGGGCAGAGGAGGACCCGTTCCATGGCTTGCACGATCCGTTAGACTTATATATGTGGTGTCAGGAACCGTTTCTGATATGAGTTCATGTGTTAAACACTTCTAAACAGGCTGTCAATTAATGTGTCACTGTACAATGTTCTTTCATTAATAAAGCGAAAACGAACGAATTTGAGACATATGTGTATATGAACTTTTTTTCTTGTTTTGGTGTAAGGAAAGTCCCCAAAGTTTGTAAACGTATTTCTGAAACGCCCTGTATGCACGTGTATACAATTTAGAATAACACACTATAATAAATAAATAAATAAATAAATAAATAATGAGTATGAAATGACATGAATATGACCATGTCTGCCCTATTCCATATTGACGAAGCTTAAAAGATAATAAGTTGTACTTTTAATTATTGTACCGGTTTCGGCCACATTGAGACAATCCTCAGCAAAAAGCTCTATCTCTAGCCTACTTAGTATAAAACAAAATCCCCGATTCTTAGATGTTACGGGTAAACTCGAGAACCACTGGATGGATTTTGATGCGGGTTTCACCATTCTGTAAAGGATATCTCGAGGATGATTTCTGTAAAAAAAATATATTTATGATCAAAGGAAGCCGAGCAGTAACGATTTCAGTGGAAAAGTCGAAAAAGAAAACTGGCGTCCGAGTGCTTTGAAAGCTTACGTTGGTCAAACCGTTAAAAATATCTAAATTCTATGAGCGTAAGAATTGTTCAGCATGAAAAGTTCTACGAAAACGTCCGCGAGAGCATATGTTAATCTTCAATACATCGCCCACTATAAGTGTTTTTACGTTTTAATTTCTTCCAACCATGCCCATTCAACTACTGAGGCGACAGTTTACGAGCTAGTTAAGGGCGAGTCTATCATCCCTGCTACAGCCTAGCTAGCGGGCGAACCTATTACCCCAGATTCAGCCAGCAGCAAACCGTTGAGTCGTGTTGAGTTAAGACTTCTGAGAAGGGTGGTTGTGTTTGGAGTTTCCCTGGAAGTGCAACTCGGCTTTTCTTCATTTCGCCTGTGAACTTTTCGTTCCGCAAAATTCACAGTCAAGTTAAGATTGGACGGAAGGGGAATTTGTGTTTCATGCACCTCGCCATTCTTAAATTACGTCTGACAAGAATTTGTTGCACATGTATCTCCATGATAAAATAATTAATAGTCCAGTCAGTGATTTTAACCCATCATGCCGAGACGTAAAACGAATATTGGTCGTTGTTCATTGACATTGTAAAAAAAGCGCTTATCACGTAATGCAATCATAACTGTTCCCGGGCGAAGTCGGGTCAGGTTGCTAGTTATAATATAAATAGAGATGCAGGACTTACATACAAAAATTCCATATCTAGGTTATCAAAATTATTTCTAAAAAATATTAATCGTCTAATGACTAAAATTACACATTAAAATTTTAAAAATCAGATCTGTTACCGGTACAAATATATGTTAAATACGAAAGATATAAATATTGATAAAAGAAAACAGCTTGAAGTAGAATCAGTGATGTTGATGTTATAAATACGGTACGTAGAAATTTGTAGGATACGATTGATGTTGTCATGTATGGGTAATATAGTATATATATAATTGTGACGCTACTGTGAAATATATCCGATGAAATTGAGTATTACGTGGTAAAGTTAGGACAAAGAATAGATCTATTCTTAGCGTTTGACTCACACCTTACAATTAGTCATGCTAGAAGTGGTTTTCAGTGGTTTCTTACTTCTACTCCAGGCGATTGCCGGGAAGGTTCTAACTTAACACCATGACCATATTCTTCCCAATCATCGCCTTATTTATAAATACACACAATACTACAGATATCACAATAACACATGTTATCAGATAAATGCTATATACACACACATACCCAATTACACGGAGCAGAAATGACCATGTTGTCCAAGCCCCTAAATGAAACAAAACTAAACTACACCGACTGGTGTACCTACGAAATTTAGCTGCTGATACGGAAGATGCGTGGGTCCTTGAAAAGATTTCGATGGCTTCTCATTTTCAACTCCAGACAAATACTGGCAATGTACCTTCTATGCCAAACTTCAGGTCAAGTCTTGTTGAAAATATCTCCTCTCTCTCTCCTTTCTTGTTTCCGGCATGGAAACTCTGGTTGTTGGTTGGTTCCTCAGTATAGGGGCTGCGACAAGCCGGTCATGTAGCCCCATGTACTTTGGGTGTGTGTAGAATCTGTCTGATAACCGGTGTTAATTGTGATGGCTGTATTAGTGTGTGTTATCTGTAATTCAGGTAAGGATTGCAGACATTCAATTTTTAAGTAGTTCCTACTTTTGGTACCAAATGCTACCGTCAACGACAACTAGTTGTGAACTTGGTTACTAGATGCCACCACAAGGCGGCGAGTACTCTGCTCACTCGCGAGCTGCTCGGCTGGAACAGCCTGCTCTAGATTGTCACCTACTCTCGGACAGTGACAAGCATTTGACAGGTGAATGCAGGACGAAAATTAAGAGTCTGGTGCCCGTAAACCGGGCTCCTTTCACTCTAGTTTGAAGGTAAAATGTATGGAGGGTAATAATAATAATAATAATATAGATTTGGAAGTTACCTCTGACTATAGTCTAATGAATGACTTATAGCCAGAGTATTTACAGTGAGTGATTTTGAATTGTGCAAGGATAATATGTTGTTGATTTAATTATTTAATTACTGGTGCAATTAATCAATTATTAGGGGCAGTGCAAAATGAAATAAAGAGTAGCAGAAATGTTTCAGCTTAAGTTCGGGTCAGGATGTGCCTGTTGGCCATTGTTGGCCAGTGCACACTCCTGCCGATGGTGTAGTTGTTATAACTGTCGCTTCACTCGCCATGGTTTAGCTCTGTGTGATTTTGCAGTGTGTGTAAAGGTTTTAATTTGTGCAGCAGCTTCCCAATTTAATATGAAAATGTAGACCTTAAGTAGGTTGAAGTTAGGTAGTGATTTAGGAGAGATGAAACAAGATGTTCAGTAAAGAACATATAGCCTACTTTCTCCTAAATGCATGTGTATTGTTATAACTCTTTGTCCTTTTCAAGGAGTATAATTGAATGTTGGTTGTAGTAGCTTGTTGAAATACAACGTGCTATAGGGATATTAAACATGAATATGAGGTGCCCTTTGCTAGTGCTACCTCTGTAAAAAAATTCATTCAATTCGGTTTCACCGTGTTTGAATTGATCTGGGGAATGGATTTGCACACATACATGGCCGCTATTTGCAAACTATTGGGCTGATGACCTTGTAGTCAGTCATAAGATGCTTTCCACAAAAAGGCATGTTGTTGCAAAATCCGGTAGAGATCAAATTATTAGGATGGTCGAAATTTGATTTAAGCTTTTAACATTTGGGTGGCCGTCATTCCGTTTCCGTCAAGATGGCGGCGATATAAAACATGACACTGAGGTGCCTTTTGCTAGTGCTACCTCTGGACCAAATTTCGTTCAATTCGATTTCACCGTGTTTGAATTGATAGGGGGAATCGATTTGCACACATACTTGGCCACCATCTGCAAACTATTGGGCTGATGATCTAGCAGTTTGGTCAGAATATGCTTCCCACATAAAGATTTGTTGTTGCAAAATTTGGTAGAGACTAGATTATTAGGTTGGTCGTAATTACATTTTAGCCTTTAACATTTGGGTGGCCGCGATTACGTTTCCGTCAAGATGGCGGTGATATAAAACATGACACTGAGGTGGCCTTTTCTAGTGCTACCTCTGTACCAAATTTCGTTCCATTCGGTTTCACCGTGTTCGAATTAATAGGGGGAATCGATTTCCACTCAAAGATGGCCGCCATCCGCAAAATATTAGGCTAATGACCTATTAGTTTGGTCAAAGGATGCTCCCTCCATAATGGTATGTTGATGCAAAATTTGGTAGAGATCGGATGATTAGGTTAATCGTAATTTGATTTAAGCTTATAATATTTGTGTGGCCGCCATTACGTTTCCGTCAAGATGGCGGCGATATAAAACATGACACTGAGGTGCCCTTTGCCAGTGCTACCTCTGTACCAAATTTCATTCCATTCGGTTTCACCGTGTTCGAATTAATAGGGGTAATAGATTTTGACACAAAGATGGCCGCCATCCGCAAACTATTAGGCTGATGACATATTAGTTTGGTCAAAAGATGCTCCCCCTATAAAGGTATGTTGTTGCAAAATTTGGTAGAGATCGGATGATTAAGTTAATCGTAATTTGATTTAAGCTTTGAACATTTGTGTGGCCGCCATTACGTTTCCGTCAAGATGGCGGCGATATAAGACATGACACTGAGGTGCCCTTTGCAAGTGCTACCTCTGTACCAAATTTTGTTTCATTCGGTTTCACCGTGTTGGAATTAATAGGGGGAATCGATTTTGACACAAAGATGGCCGCCATCCGCAAACTATTAGGCTGATGACATATTAGTTTGGTCAAATGATGCTCCCCCTATAATGGTATGTTGTTGCAAAATTTTGTAGAGATCGGATGATTAGGTTAGTCATTATTTGATTTAAGCTTTGAACATTTGTGTGGCCGCCATTACGTTTCCGTCAAGATGGCGGCGATATAAAACATGGCACTGAGGTGTCCTTTGCAAGTGCTTCATTTGTACCAAATTTCGTTCAATTCGCGTTCACCGTGTTCGAATTGATAGGGGGGGACAGACATTCAGAGTACACACACTCACTCACTCACACACACACACACACACACACACACACACACACACACACACACACACACACAGACACACACACACATACACACACACAGACAGACACACTTTTTTCGCCCTGTAGTGATCTCATAAGTCTACTTTCATTTTTTGTAAAAATCGAAAGTAGGCTAAAAATGAGATGGTGTGTATCTGTCTTTCTGTCTGTCTGTCTGTCTGTGTGTTACTCAATAACTCAAGAACCACTGGTCCGATTTAAATAAAATTTTGCATGGATGTAGCTGATTTACCATGTTTACATATAGGATACTTTTGATTTCGAAATTTTGCACTATTAAAAATGGCGACCATTTTAGTGACGTCATTAGACCCTTTGGTTTCAAAATTTCGTATTTCCATATCAAATAAAAAGAGAACGGTAGGAAATAGCAAACTTTTGATGACACAAACGGTCTTTGAAATTTAATTTCCTATCCGAAAGGTCCTTATCACTTTTCGTGTATCTCCAACAGTTAACGAGTAAAACCGACATTTGTGACATCACTACACCCTTTGGTTTCAAAATTTCATATTTCCTTTTCAAATAAAAAGAGAACGCTAAGAAATAGCGAACTTTTGATGGTATACATGAGCTTTAACATTTAATTTTCTATCCGAAAGGTTCTTATCACTTTTCGTATATCTCCAACGGTTAGCGAGTATAACCAAAGTCTGTGCAGTAAGACACGGTCAACACCGAGCGGTGCAGTATATCTCTCTATATTCATATTCATATTCATATTCATTCATTTATTTGCAATGGGGGGTGTGTCCCCCGGTGGCAAATTGTATATACATAACAAATAAATAATTATACATAACAATTCAATAACAATTATACAACAATTAAACTGGAGTATTTACACAAATAGTCAGTCTTTTCTTAAACACACCTATATGTTTGGGAAAAGGCTCTAAGACTGCGGCAGGTAGAGAGTTCCAGTTATCAATGGCACGGTTTACAAAAGAATATTTACCATAATTTGTTCGCTGTGGTTCGCAACATCCAACTTTGAGTTGAGGCATGTCTTTACACGTCTGGTTGTGCATGGCTTTCACAACCCTAATTGAATTAACAAATCTTTCCATGACCCTACAGAGACGTGTGCATACAAACTATGTGGATATTTTCGATTGCTATTTGCCTGAAATAAAAATAGTAATTAATAACCTGAACTAACACCAACGGCTTGAATTCAGTTACTATGTGAAATCGTTTTGTTCTTTACTTCAAATAACATTTTCAAGTAACGCAAAACTGGCTGTTACAAACCCTTTAAAATAAAAAGTAAAAATGTATCGTAGTATCATCTTGTCATTCTTCAAATTCGATGCGCATAGAATGCCAATGGTATAGTAATCAATGGAGCCCCACGTAGACTAGTCGTGACATCTAGTGGTGAAATATCGAACAATATAATCCTAACAGAGCGAGTGCATTCTAGCGGCCATAAGAAGAAACTTTTCAATAAAATCTGGAAGTTAATAAGTAGGTCGGCGTGCAGTTACCTTTTTGGCAGCTAGATGTCTCGAGTAAATTTGCTGGCGAATTATGTTTTAATTAAATATATATTTTACACCATAATATGCACAATATAACGCTTAATTTTAAAACGTCTGAGTCATTACAAAACAATAAACATATAACATTTCAAGCAAAAAACCTAGCTCTGATCGGGTTTGAATCATAGGCATTTGAGCGATAGGCTAACGCTCTACCACTGAGCTAATTGTGTCAACGAATATCGTTCTATATAAAATGACTTACATAGAACTTGTTAGCAAATAATGATTTATACTAAACGATTTCATCACTGGAGTATATTATTTATATATAAAGCATTTCATACAAAGTTTATTTATTTTGTATCAGTACGCTATATTGCATGCAATACTCAAATTAGTGAAATATAAGTCAGGCACAAGATATCCGCTGCCATCTTGTCTTATTACTGAATCGGCTCAGCATTTTAAAATCACGTCTGCACTATAGTATTACAAAATAAACTTTTAATTTCGAACGTGCCTCTTCCTTTAGAACAGTTAAAACGATTCTCGGCTCGATAATCGGAACTGGTGGGTCCCATGATATGGATTATAAAGTTTGCATAATTCGCACGGCCGCCATCCTGAAATGGTATGGCGGACGACCTTGTAGTTTGGTCACAAGACGCATCCTATACGAAGGTATGTTGTTACCAAATTTGGAAGAGATCGAATGATTTGGTTAGTCGTTATTTGATTTTACGTTTTGAACGTTTGAGTGGCCGCCATTCAGTTTTAGTAAAGATGGCGGCGATATAAAACATGACACTGAGGTGCCCTTTGCTTGTTCCACCTCTGTACCAAATTTCGTTCAATTCGCATTCACCGTGTTCGAATTGATAGGGGGGGACAGACATTCAGAGTACACACACTCACACACACACAGACACACACACACACACACACACACACAGACTCTCACACACACATACACACACACACACATACACACACACAGACAGACACACTTTTTTCGCCCTGTGTTGATCTCATAAGTCTACTTTCATTTTTTGCAAAAATCGAAAGTAGGCTAAAAATATAGACCTGTAGTAGGTTTGGCATTGTTTTGTAGCAATGAATTGCTTCAAAAAGGCCTCAGCTACCACCTAATATGATTGATAATTGTGAAAAGAATTTGTGTCTAGTGTTATTATGGTGTAAAGACTGTCACTGGAGCGGGGAGTTAGAATTTAGAAGTGCTGTGCTCTGATTGGCTGGTGTCTGAATGATGTTTAAAAGTACTTGTATGTAAAAATATCGCTGTATTGTGGATAATTATGTCTAATTTGGTCTGTTAATTGTGTAATTTGATAGTTTATGGCTATATTGACATCCATCATCATAGTAAAAATATCAACCTGTCGGCGTATTTCGTAAACGTGTACGCCATGGTCAACAGTAACACACAACCGGGTGAGTTAGCCATGGCCGTTACAGTGTGGCTGCAGGCAGTCGCTCACATCCGGGAGGCGAGGAGGTTTGAATCCCCCCGCAGGCAACCTTGAAGTTGGTTTTCTGTGGTTTCCTATCTCCCTTCCATGCAAATACCGGGGTTGGTCCCTAACTATAGGCCACAGCCACTACCTTCCAATTCCTCGACCTTACATTAACACTTTCCTCCCCAGACAACACTCCACACGCGACGGTACTTGCAGCTCACCCAATGGGTGTCCGTATTGAAGCAGCTACAAAACTCTGGCGAGCCGAACATGTCCTCGGACACTCCCGGCACTAAAAACCATACGCTAAAAAAAACTAAAAAAACAACCAGTAACACACTACTAACGAACTAAGTACCCACAACTTATTGCTGTCTAGTAGAGATTTACTGCTGAACTGTGGTATGAAAGAAGGTCAGAAGCACAACAGCAGGTACAAAACGTCTCTGTGCGGATCACGCACTCAACTGAATGGCATGGAAAAACTCTAGGGAATATTGGGCATCAGGTGGTCATTCAATGGCGTACGCACTCTAGTCAGTGGCGCCGAACATGCGGGAGATTTGAACGTGTGCTGGGTGGTTTCTTGCGGGTAGCGGGAAGACGGTCCGTTTCCGGACACAAGTTTCTATGCTTGGGCCCCATTACAAGCCCTCAAAGTCTGTAATGGGGATTTAGAAACATCCTGTAGCCTATAGGCTACATTTATAGTCATTTGTTTGCCCATTTCACTCAACTTCTCTCCACTTTTATTACCTTTGAAGTATTTTATTGGTGATTCATGCTTTACAGCTCCAGTTTAAGCACGTTGTCTACTTGAGGAAACCATGTTGAACTTTGTGGAATCGTAACAGTGTCATAGAGTCATTGAGCCTGATTCGCTATAAAATCGAATTACTCGGGCGCTCTTTTGTCACTCAAACAAGATTTGTACAAAACAAAATGTAATATAATATGAAATTCGAACTGAATTACTCTGCCTTTCCTTCCAAATACCACTAAAAACTATATTCACAGACTCAATTCATCACACGAAAGGCAAAGAGAAAGTTACAAATTTATTCATAAATGTTTACAAAGGAAATTCTGAAAAGTATTCTAGCCAGCTTATGGAAATATATCAACACGCGCTGGAAAATATTGTGAGCCAAAAACAAGCAGAAAAAATAGGAACTATTTCCTGGCGCGTTAGCCTCTTCACAGATCAAAACATTTACCCGTTGTTTGCTACGTCCGTCTATAGACGGTGCACGAGAACTTTTATTCTAGCCAGCTTATGGAAGCATATCAACACGCGCTGGAAAATCTTGTGCGCCAAAAACAAGCAGAAAAAGTAGGAACTATTTCCTGACGCGTTAGCCTCTTCACATACCAAAACATTTACCGGTTGTTTGCTACGTCCGTCTATAGACGGTGCACGAGAACTTTTATTCTAGCCAGCTTATGGAAACATATCAACACGCGCTGGAAAATCTTGTGCGCCAAGCACAAGCAGAAAAAGTAGGAACTATTTCCTGGCGCGTTAGCCTCTTCACAGACCAAAACATTAACCCGTTGTTTGCTACGTCCGTCTATAGACGGTGCACGAGAACTTTTATTCTAGCCAGCTTATGGAAACATATCAACACGCGATGGAAAATCTTGTGCGCCAAAAACAAGTAGAAAAAGTAGGAACTATTTCCTGGCGCGTTAGCCTCTTCACAGACCAAAACATTAACCCGTTGTTTGCTACGTCCGTCTATAGACGGCGCACGAGAACTTTTATTTATTTTCATATTCCCCGTTCACTCTAAAGTGCCGAGTTGATCCCGGCATGTTCTGTCATCTGTTGGGCATTAGGCTGCAATACATGAGTTTGTTTTTTTCTTCTTCCAAAAGTAACGAACAGAGTACTTTGCATAAGTCTCACGTCTGTCCTCTATAGCTGGGGTTCCTCTGTTATGTAAACAAGCATGGCGAATAACACTTTTTTTCACCTGCCGTGAATTTGGAACAAAGAATATGACATTTTGCACTAGTAGGGAACGATCTGTATTAGTCGCATATAGATTCTAGAAAATAATTCTATTTAAGGCTCTTTACCTGGTATGAAAATGATGCAAGCGTGGGTACAAACATTTTGATTTGGCACAAAATAAGAATGAATATAACCACAAGAGTTTGAATTTGCATTTTGATTAATACAGACCCAAAATCTATAGGAATTTTAAGATCCTCCTGATAAGTTAAATGAATGAAAAAAAATCAGCACTGAGGTTGTAAACAGCTAATTTAGCACTTAAAGGGTTAAAGAGACCACTTAAGTCTTGAGGTTAACAATAATAATATCGTATGGCCTTGGCTGCCGGGTGCAAGCTGTGTTATTTGACACCCAAAGGGCAGCTTGCATGTCGAATTGTGTTGTTCCTTGAAGCACTATGAAAGTCAATGAAGTTAGATATCTAAGCTCCTTGACACTATAGCGCTTTCTAGTAGACACATGAGGAAGTTAGTGTTGGCGGAAAAACCCCGAGATTAATTTTGCCATTATGAACACGGCCTACTGAATTCAAATGAGTTCTTTAACATGCCAACATCGTATGACATGAGTGTCGTGATTTTTGCCGCCTTTCAAAAATCACTTACCACGGCCAGGACCGAACCTGCAAGCTTGGGGTTATAAATCCGACACGATAATCACTCACCTACCGTGGCAAGCTAGGTCTTGGGGTGACTAGAGGTATAATAGGCCAGGGCAATTTCCTTTCAAGTCCTGCCCTCATTCATGCAATTTCATTCATTTCATTTCTCATTAACTTCTCTCACGAAGAAGCCTCATAGAGACTTGGTAATACAGCTTCCTTGTGAAATAAATTGACGGAACTTACTGTACATTCGGAACTCCTCTCGTAGACTGAGATATTATATTGTCAGCAGTCGAGACGAAAACGAGTCAAGCCCGGAAGTTTAATATGCTGGAGGTCAAGGTGGTGGTGAGAGCTAGAATTTTATCATCATTCATGTACTAGCCAAACAAAACACGAGATAAGCCGCCTTAGCATGTCGTCCGACACCCTGGGGCTCTATATTTCATTTCAGGTAAGCAGCACGTTGGAATTAAGATAATCCGCTCCACCCGGTATACAAAGACGACGACCACTAACACCCAGATCCACTCCGTTTTACTCACTATCAAAGCACGGGTGCACTGGGGCGAGTTCGTCTGGGCACTTTGTTACATACTGTACTTATTCCGAGCATTTTCACAAAAATTACAAATTAAATTAACGAGTAGTTCCGTGAAGAACTAAATAGCCTATTTTCATGTATCGCACTGGTCTTTTCCATTAAAGCTCTCCTGCCTATTAAAACTATTTTCCTTGGGATAGGCCTATACAGTATAGTGAGCCTTGTTTGAAGATTTTCCGTTGTAAGTTTCACTGCGCTCGGATAATTAAGCCGCGAGAAAAATCCATAATTATATAAATTTCACGTCGCCCCCAAGTTCAATTTGTGTTCATCAAGTTTTTGAAAGGCCCATATGTGCACTTATGCTAATAACCTGTATCAACTTACAAAATTTTAGCTTGATTGCTGTAATAGATTCGTAGATATTGGGAACCACATAAATATTTCGATGAACGCCATGTTAGATTGTTCTATATGTAGGTCATAGAGTTATGTATCATTAGATCAATATTATTGCTTAGGTCATTATTCAAACGTTCACTTCGATCGCTTGATTAGGACACAAAACATATCTTAAAATTTTGCACAGCTGCCATCTTGAGGTTAAGAAAGCAATTGGATAAAATTAGATGCCAGTAGCTTAAAGTATGTATAATTGTGTGCCGTACCAAATGTCGCTGTGTTCGGATGATTAAGCCGCGAGAAAATGCCATTAAAATACTTTAACTCTGCTTGGCCGCCATGTTGGTTTTGTAGATATCAGGATTTTCAATGCTACATAGGTGAACTCACAGTAATATTCTCTATCACCATACAACATTTCAGCGGGATATTAGTAATCATAATCAGTAATAGTTTCGAAGATATAAAATGCCGGAGAAATATTTCGCGCGGCCGCCATGTTGTATTGGTGAAACATATTAAAATTTGAAAGGCACGTTCGAGGTCGGACGAGGTTGTAGTATGTACTTACCAAGTTTCATTGAAATCGCTTACGCCGTTTAGATTTTATTAGGGAGGGGGGGGGGCACACACACAGACACACACATACGCACACACACACACGGACAAAAGGTGATCTCATAAGACTTTTTTTTCTTCATAAATTAAAATAGGGTAAAAAAATACCCAACCCAGTCCAACAACAAGTTGATTCCAATCTTGGGCAAATTCTGTTTACTTCATTGTCTACCTTTGGTCCACCACATGGCACAGTGACTAGCATTATTGACAGTCGCCCCTGAGGTCCGAGTTCGATTTCCAGCTCTGCCAAGAAATGCAATTCTGATCTGAGGGCTGGAACCAGGCTGTCTCGTCAGGCAGAACTGAGAAGAGGTAGCTTCGATTTCCACCTCAGCCTTCTTAGACGTGGTTTTCTTCTTTTCCCACTTATGCCTGGAGGGTTCCTAGCCCAAGGCCACGGCCGCCTCGTTTCAAATCCTAGCCTCTGTTGCAAATACACACACTACTACAGCCATCACAATGATAAACGGAATACAAGATCACGATGTAGCAACCCCCCTAAATAAATCAACAACAACATCTTCATATTTGCTTTCAATGTTGTTATGGGTGGGGATTGCAATTATTATAAGCGTGGTTTCTCTTTCTTTCGTATAAAAATGGCTTGGCATATTGCAGTTCACTCTTTTGTCTGTTATAAGTAGCCTAACATCTGAGTCCCAATATATCCTTTTAACGTAATTTTCTAGTATGCTATAACTAGGTAGAGCCCTTCATGGGCTGTAGTGCCAGGGGTTATTATTATTTATACCTAGGTAGATTGGGGACGATGATTATAGTGGGGAATATGTTCTTCTAACAGTTAATATTTTGCGGTATTGACTAATTTTGGTTATGCCTCATTTTTGTACAACCTGAAGATATGTAGTCTATTGTCTTCAGATGATTACACCATTCTCTACATTTAGCGGATATTAGGCTACACTATCAACTTAATTTTCGTTTCATAACTCCTTGGCCACAGCTCTTCCCCCATCCCCCACCCTCTCAATCCTCCTTTGTGATTTCAAGGGTTTTAATCTGTATGTAAATTTCCCACTCATGTTTGAACTGGGGAAGTCCGTCTTCGCCACGCTGCTAGACGTGACAGAAAATCAACTCAATATGTTTTCCCAAGTTAATAAAGGCTTTCTACATGGATTATACATAAAGCGCCTCTAACAGACCTATCTCTGGCGTCCCAGTTCCCGCAATACGTATCAGGCGGAATGGAAATTGAAAATGTTTTGACGGAAATTGTCTCTTTTCGTTTTAATACACCATCTTTTTCGCCGGCTCTCAAACCAGAATTCTGCGGTGTAGCCGTGCTCGTTAAATCATGCACCACGGCTTCTAAATAAGACTCTCATTTTACTAAGTTTCGATCTAATTCCGCTCTTGCATCTGGAGGATTTCATTCCACAGCCTTAATGTATGGAATCGTTGATCTTTTGATTTCTACAGAGAAAGCCTCTCATGTGAGATTACATAGCCTACTACTTGCGTTTAGACATTTTGACTGAAATAGTGGATTATCGATATTAATGTTTTAAATTTTCAAGTTGGTGGTTGCGTGCTATATGCAGTGCGATAGTCTAACGACTAATGCTAGCGGGTCTCTTATATGATAGTCCTCTCATACAAAGCTTCCTGCTAATTGTGCCATTGGATCCTGACTATTTAATTTCAAAGTTATAATACAAGTGGTACGCTCAGCCACCATCTTGTATACATAGCGAGGTTGTTATTTTGCCATGGGCATACAACGCTCATATACGGTTCTACTTTAATACTAATTTTAGATAGTACCTCTAAAATATATATTCACTTCCATATTTCATAATTTCAAGATGGCCGCTGCGCGCTACATTATTCTAATGAATAATGCTAGTGAGGTCTTTTAGACGATACTACTCTTCTTTCAAATTTCGCCTTAATTCTGCTATTATATCGTGAGTTATTGGTATTCAAGTTTCGAGAACATATAAAACCACAATATTAAAAGTTTAGAGTCGCTGATATTTTGATTTGGACTTACGATTCCACATACGTTTATATCGTATCATTAATTTTCGTTATTGTAGCTCTAAAACATGGAGAGCTATTTATTTTAAAAGTATGTCATCTGAATGGTTACTGTGCACTAAATTCAGTATGATAAATTAACACTACCCCCATCCTAAAGTTCCATCTTAACTGTGTAGTTATTTCCTGAGTTACTAATTTCTATAGTTTAATAGTACGCCTAGGCACAATCTTCAATATATGGAGTCACAGTTCTCTTGCTTTAGGAATGCAAAGTGACATACAAGGTTCTACCTTATTTCTAAATGTTGTTATTATAGCTCTAAGATACTGAGAGTTATTAATTTATTGTGAAATTTCAAGATGGTCGCTGTGTGCTGTATTCGGTGTGATAATAAATTCACTAACGCAATTGAATTCTGAATTGTCGAATTTAATGTTGAAATATTTCGCAAAGCCACGTTCTTCCTATACCTAGATAGAGAGTGCATTCTTTTGCCTTAGTCATACAAGGCCACATATACTGTCCTACCTTGTCACTAGGTTTCGTTACTCTAGCTCTTAAGTGGTGAATGTTAATTATTCGCATATTTTATAATTTCAAAATTGCGGCTGCGTGTAATGCTCACTCTCATATAGTCATCACGGTGATAGCAGAGGGTCCCTATATAAAACTACTTGAATACCAAGTCCTGTGAGAATTGAGTCATTGGATCATCAAATACGAATTATATATTATGATTCGCACGGCCGCCATCTTGAAATTGTTCGGCTGATAACCTTGTTGTTTGGGATCCAACCCTTTCCACATCCATTTTTATTTTTCTAAAATATGGTAGAGATTCGATGATTAGTTTATGCGTAGTTCAATTTAAGCTTTGAACACTCGGGTGGTCGCCATAGGTAAGCTGAAGAGGTGGATATCTCACTTGTACTTGGCGGTGATATAAAACAAGTGCCCTCTACTAGTGGTAGGGCCTCCCTCTGTACCAAATTTGATACAATTGATAGGGGGACAGACATACACACACACGAACATTTCTACTTTCATTTAATACTGTTGTTGTTTGAGTCTTCAGTCTTTTGACTGATTTGATGCAGCTCTCCATGCCTCCCTGTCCTGAGCTAATCGTTTCATCTCTACATAGCTACCACACCCTACATCCGAGGCAATCTGTTTAACATATTCTAACCTTGGTCTACCCCTACAGTTCTTGTCCTCGACCCTTCCTTCCATAACTAAGCTTGCTATTCCTGGGTGTCTTAGTATGTGTTCTACTAACCTATCTCTTCTCTTCATTAGCAGTCGCCAGAAACATCTCTCCTCTCCCACTCGTCTTAATACCTCTACGTTTGTAACCCTATCTACCCATCTGATCTTCATCATTCTCCTGTAACACCACATTTCAAATGCTTCAATTCTCCTCTTTTCTGCTGCACCAATAGTCCAAGTTTCACTTCCATAGAGCGCCACGCTCCAGACAAAGGCTTTCAAAAATGACTTCCTAATACCTAAATCTATATTCGATGTCAACAGATTCCTTTTTTGTAGAAATACTAGTTTTTTTTAACAAAAATCGAAGGTTGGCTAATAACATGGCTTTCTTAGTTTGTAATATCGAGATTTCACTCACGGATAATCTTAAGAACTACACTGTTGTGTGTAAATTCGTATCTCAGTTTCAAAAGCATGACAATAGCCATTATAGGGTAGGCCTATATCGTACATTGATTCCATACTGTAATACTGCACTCATAGGACACAAGATTGGCCCACGTTGTGAAGCCATTTGTAACTAATGAAACGACTAAAAATAAAAATAAATAGTTGCCAAAGAAAGTATAATTTAAGAATTAATACTATAAATGATAAAATCCAACAACTTGGCCCTTCTTAATCCCCTACGTGAGTTGCAGAGGTCTCAATGTGCTTAATGTATAGGTCTTACTCACACCTAGCAAGGTAATCTGAGCTCACACCCCCTAAAAACGTACTAAAGGTAGGAAGCCTAACTGCAAGCATCTAACTATAAAACTGTACAACCCAATTTAAATTATATATTCTGAAACTTAGCACAATAGCAACGATGTTGCACTTACCTCGAACTCAGCTAGCAAGCTTGACATTACATAACTTGCCTATCTCTGTGGATAAATTACATGTCTCAAGATCGGCACATTCAAGCTTCAATTTTTTAACTAATTCCAATACTGTATGATCTGTTAGGAATATATTTCGTGTTCTTGTCAATGAAACTTACCTCCGGAGTAACCTGAGTTTTTCTTCCTGCGCCGCCATGTAGCCTTCCAGGGTGTTCATGAGCACTGCTTCAGTCTCCAAAAGTTCCTCCATGTCAGCAAGGGCGGTGTACAGTTCTCCATGGCTGCCAACTGACAGGAGTGTGGCTAGGAGTAAAGAGAACCAAGCACTTTTCATGACTGTAAGCTGAAACACAAGATAGTTATGTCGAATTTAGTGAATATATTCAGAAATAAGTTCACGTTTCAAGTGAGTGATCTTTTTTTTCACCACACCAATATTCCAAATAAAATAACATGCTACGACAAAACTTAGCGGAAATATTCCTTCCATTAAGAAGATAAGAATATGTGATATGAACATGGACCGGGAATCACGAGTAGCCTCCTTAGACCACATAGTTTACAGCTGTGCGATCAGTTATGTTCAGACATTATAAAGAGGTAGACATACAGGCATCGTGGTCATGAACAACCTCATACGTTTATAATTAGACATGTACGCTACAGACTGTTCGCTACAAGTACGGCTTAGTGAAGAGATGGCATCTACAAAATGTAGTGAGCTACGTGTGTACCGCTGAATTTTGGGAAAGTCTCGATAAACACTTATGATCCATTGACTTGAAAGAACACCTGATCATTGGTGGAGTTTTAAACGGGCATGCCAGATCGATGAGAGAAGGATACCTGCGGTGTCATGGCGGACAGGAATTTGGAGAACATAACAATGAAGGAGAACGAATTTTGGATTGTGCTGTGGCAATTGACCAACAATCGTTTTAAGAAGAGATCATCACACATCAAAATATTCAGCAGTCGAGGACGAACAACTCAAATAGACTATTGGTTGCCCTGTCGGTGTGAGCTGAAGAGAGTATCCAATACGAAGTCACCCCATCCTTTAGAACCACACACCAGCACTGAGTTCTAATTTTGGATCTGCGACTTATGCCTCACGGGAAACAATGACTGAAACCAACACGGCCATGATGCATTAAATGGTGAAAACTAACTAACTACAAGGAAGACCTAGCATCAGTCCTTCTCGCAGCACTAGATTTACAGACCAGCCATCAAATATGGCTCGGGAAGACCTTGTTGAACATGAACGTAGTGCCTCATTTAGCATCCTAGGAACGACAAAACCAGATAAACTTTATATTGATAAACAAACATGAGGGTGTATTGAGAGGTTGAGGGCCAGAATAGCCTCAGGCAGGCCTTCATTCTATTCAACCGTCGAAATAAAAAGGGATGTTTCGAATCAAGTAATACCGATTTCCGCCTGTTGTAGACAAAGCGCAGCGAGGCACCACGTTTCCAGAAATCTCTAGACTTCAGATGCAAAGGTTCTTGATACTGCCTACCTTGTCTATATTGGGTGCACTTCCATTTACTTCAGAATGTTCTCTTCTTTCCCTCTTGCCATGCATTGCTGCACCTTGTCTATAGTGGGTGTAGCTCCATTTTGTTACTACATACCGGTATTCTTCTCAATTTTCTTTTTGTCAGAGGTTGGCTGTTGGGGGTATCCAGTCCGTCTTCTACAACGTTTTCCTTCTGTTTCCTTTTCCTCCCCAACAAAATGAGATGCACAAGAACTCACAATGCCGGTTTCTGCTCAGCATCAATCATAAGGTAAAGTGGTAGGCTCCAGTGTACGAGTTTCCCTAACAAGTAAAATCCCATAATCTTTTCATAACGCTTGGTTCTCTGTATGGTTGGGGTAGGAGTCTCAGAATTTGAAATAAGTTACTAAGTGCCTTAAAGGAGTGTGCAAAAAAAAGTCAAGTTAAACCACAGTCAGGACGGCCACTGTCAGCCTCGGGATTCGAACCTTTGATCTTCGATTTCCAGCTCTCCCTTGCGTAGTGAGATGAAAGGAAACTGAGCTCAACGTTCGCTAACCGTATCTTTCCTCACTATATCAATGTCTGGTTCTGAAGACTTGTTTTAACACGATCACAGTTGTGACGTGAATGTTGGCAGCACCCGATAAGGGTTAGTCACCTCTGAACCCCAGGTCACGTTATACAGTAGGACTGAGATAAATGATGCAAGGTGTCCAGGTTAAAAACTTGTTTGTAGGAGTGATCAACTTTCCTCAGCAGACACCTCACCTTCTCTGGGGTCGAAGACTGAACTCAAGGTGAGGAATAGCGTCGGCCTTGGCACTGCATCGCTTCTAGCGCGAGACCACCGACACTCACTCCCGCCTGCCTCGTGAGACACACCCACAGCTTCTTCCTTTACAGGGCTGCCAACATAGGAAGATCGTCCACCTCAACGTGCAATGGCTGAAATCTAGGGTTCGATTCCAAAGATATTTAATTTCAGCCTGGAGGCTGGAACGGGGTACACTGTCCCACACGAGGATAACTGAGAAGAGGTGCATTCGACTTCCACCTTAGCCTCCCCAGAAGTATTGACCTTTGTTCATTACCCGTAAATTTTAAAGGGTGGTGATCGCGAGAGAGAGGGAGAGGAATATCATTTCTCCCCATTTAGGCAGGTACAATGATGCAATCGAATTTAAGGCCATTGCTCCCTCCTTCCCAATCCTTCCTAATTACAGATACACTCACTTGTAAAGATACCACAATAACACAGGTTATCAGACATATTCTACATACATCCGAGTACAGGGGGCTGGAAGCTTGGATGTCGCAAGTCCCTAAAATAAGACAACAACAAAAACATCAATATAAATCTGGACTCCGCATCCCGAGATTTCTGCTTACTGTTGTGTTTCTTTATCCACGAGAAAAGAGGAATTTCTTAATGCAGAGGGTGACAACTCTGTATCACAATGAACGGCAACGGCAGGGAGGAGATTTTCCCCACCCGAATTAGCTTTTCGTAGTACTCATGGAGAGAGGTTGGTGCCTGATGGGTAACAAAAGTAGTTTATTCACTGACCTCAAAGCCTAAGAGGCTCGTGACTGCTAGTGACAGAGGATTCTACGCTCCATGCAAAGCGCGCTTGCTATAGCTAAAGCCTTGCGCGAATGCGGATAACCGCGGATAAACCCGCGGATATCCACAAAACATTTCGCCACGCGGATATAGCTTGCATGGCTGAGCGGATAGCGGATAAGCTGCGGATAATGTTTGGAGTAAATTTTCGGATAGTTTTTAGAATACAATCCAAACTTGTTGAATATCATTAGTCTAGGACCCGGATGTTTATCACATATATTTTTTCCGTTATGTTTTTTCCATGACAATTGTAAGATGATTTAAACTCAGAACTGAAAAGGGTTGCAATTTTCGCTGTACAACATTCATTTTAAACATAGCACATGACATACACCGCCTTTCTCCTCAAATGTCTATGTGTGTTGCTTTAATACTTTATGCTTTATCTAATAAATTAAACATATTATTGTAATGGCAGCGAAATCGGTTAACAAACGTGCGGATGCGGGGCGGATGCGGATAACGTTTTGTTTATCCACGCAGGGCTCTAGCTATAGCTTGGGCGGTTTGTGGTGAAGCCTCAAGGTCAAGCTGACCGCTCTGGACAGGCAGGTTTCTAGCTACGTTTCAGTGGTGGGAGAGCAGTGACTCTTTGCCTACAGTGCTGTCGACATCTTGTTAAAATCTGTGCTCATAATCGTCTTGAGCTCGGCGCAGCTACGTCAGCAGTGTCTTCTCCAGCACTTTAGCTCCCTACCACCCATACTGTATCGTGACCTTGTGGCTTCACCACATATCGTCCATACCTGCAGGCATACGAGAGAGAGAGCGTTGTCTTTGAGATAATAAAGGTAATATCCTTGATGAAAATTAAGACTAATACCGAATGTTAGCAAAATTAGGCAACAAAAGGATCCAACCGCTACAAGAATCATTAAAATTGGTGAGCAAGAATGTTTAAAAGGATTAGCGTTTTTAAACGAGAGGAGAGATGTTTCTGGCGACTGCTAATGAAGGGAAGAGATAGGTTGGTGGGACAAATACTAGACACCCAGGAATAGCAAGCTTACTTATGGCAGGAACTGTAGGGGTAGACCAAGGTTTGAATATGTTAAACATATTGCTTCGGATGTAGGATGTGGTAGCTACAGTATGTAGAGATGAAACGATTAGCTCTGGACAGGGAGAGCTGCATCAAACCAGTCAAAAGACTGAAGACTCAAACAACAATCACTAACTTTGATTACCCGTCGTTCGCATGTACATAGAGTAGAGGAAGGTGGTTTATGATTAGTTCTGGGTCATCTCCCCGTCACCGAAGAAAACAAAGACAAATGGAGGGCAGTCTTACCCTCTAAATCGATAATAGTAGAGTAAATCGCACTGACACGATGTTCCGTGAAGAAATAAGTACTGCTCATAGACTGCTAACTATTACTGCAAACTATAGCAATAAATCGATGTTAGCACATCCTTCGTAGAGAAAAAACAAAAAACAAAACAAAAACTGTGGAGTTTGAGTGAATTACTATAAAACCTAAAGTGGCTTTGAAGCAAGCGCGGATCCCCAGTAAGTTATAGACAAAGCCTACCTGGATATTGTGAATTAGAAACAAAAATCCCGTCAACTGTACGGTACTTATATTTGACCAAGAGAGGTCGGGTAGGAAGGTACGCATCGTGGTCAGAGCAGTAATGGTCTAGTCAGGCCCCAGGCTAAGGTGCTAGATGCCCTGGGCAAATGGTCCACTGGCGCCCTTTTTCACATTTATGTGTTATAAAAATAGCATAATGTTTTTTTTACAAACAACTACGTTACTAATATAGTATCACAGGAAATAATAAGTAAATTAAGTCGTTCATACAATTTTGTAGCCATCTATTGATACATTAATCACACTAAAAACCAAGATTACAAATTCAAACCATTAGAGGTAGAACCTAAACGTTCACTGTCACCTTGTAAAGGTAACCCTGTAACTGAGGGAAATTTCACAACAGACACAATTCTGAGTGATACACTTCCCCAATATGTGACCTCCTGCTCATATTGGGTTGAAAGAAGACTAGTCTATTTATTTCCTCTTTGTGTTTTCGTCTATTAATGCAAGTTAGCATGTTGGAACGATGGTCTGCTGATTGTTCATGTTGTTTAATCAACTCATTGCCAAGTTTCCAATCATTGAACCCGTATGAAAATTCAGTTTTCTTGACCAACGGCTGAAACAAGCAGCAAGAACACAAAATACTTTTCCAGACGATTGTGAGTAGATCTTTAACATAAGATTCACCATTGGAAAGTGTACATTTAAACAGTTTTACAGTACGCTTAGTTCCGTCATTGTAAATACGCTCAGATCTAGAAAAATCCGCTTGAAAGTTTGAGGGTTTGTAATGGTTATTTAGTGCCCCATGTTGGTAGCGACAAATGTAATGGTTTCTTTAGCCCTCACTTTGAGCGACAAATGTAGCAGTCTTGCTAGCCCACACTGTTGGGAGATAAATGTTACTGTTGACCTTTGCCTAAGCTATGTTGTTTGAATGGGCGCCAAGACCTCAATGCAATGTTGAAATCTAAATTTGTATTTAACAACGTCTAGCTCTGGCAGAACACCTTCAAGACTCTATTCACTCAGATCGTGGTATGATTTGATCATTAACCCAACAAACAATTGTATCAGGAGAAGGAATTGGTCTATATCTAATGCTACCTACTGAAAGCAAAGATTGCATTGTAAAAGAAATGAATTTATTATATAAAATAAGTATAGCAAAATTAATAATAATAATAAGTTTAAAATTTAAATTGGAGCGTTGCGATTTTAATATTACCGATAGAAAATTACGTGAAAACGGAGTCTGATAAATTGATATTACTCTTATTTCCAAGCTATGAAGTTACTGATATTTGAAATGTAAAACAAAGAAAATGAGAGATTGCGTATTTCTGCGTCATCTACGCTTACCACTGGAAATTGCTAAAGCATTTCCCCCGTACTGGATGATGATGTGTGCTTCCCACAGTCTCCTGGACGTCGCCATCTTCTTCGTTATTTGATGATATTCTGGTAGATTAGAAAATTCTATGGTCCGTACCTCGGACCCAAACACTCGTATAACCACACTGTTTAAGTTTCACAAAGATAGTCGCTAACTCCACTGAACATCGGAGCGACTCCCGCGTAAACCATACTCGGGAAGTATTTCACAGATAGTCCTCGTCCCACTGAACATCGGAGCGACTCCCGCGTGAACCATACTCGGGAAGTTCTATACAGATAGTCTTCGTTCCACGGAACATCGGAGCGACCCCCGCGTATAACCATACTCCGCAAGAAGTACACAGATTGTTCTCGTTTCACGGCGCGTCGAACGATATATCCACACGTTGGCTCCCCCACCATGGTACCGTCTTCCAGCTTACGTTGTCTCCACTGATTGGCTGAGCACGCCGCTAGATCCCCTCCTCTGCCTCATTACACTCGGCGCGCGAGAGGGAGAAGTCGAATTCCGTTCCCTATATTCGTCTTTTCTTGACGATGCGACCCAAGCTTGCGTCATACATCTCGACAGGAATCAGCTTGTATTTGAATTCCCAGTGAGTCATCTCTCTCAAATACCCTAACTGACAAAACTCCGTAAAATTCCGTAATCAGATAATTTTCTATGATATCGTCGTTCGTAATAATTTGCTTGATAGCGTTTTCTAAGACATAGAAAACCTATCTGTATGCTTATAATTTTTATAAAATGCTCCGAAAATATCTTAATAATAATTATAATAAATTAATAATAATAATAAATTAACATGAAAAATTCTCTTGGCTGAACAATTTGCCGCGTAAATAAATATAGAATGGCTTCCTACTGACTTATGCCAGTGGCATAAAAAACCCTCGAAAAACACGTTACATATTCGCCTCGGATCATCGGATGATTTACCGTGACGACGGTCCATTATCCGATTATCCCAGACACGTTAATAATCCCCATCCAAAATACATATTACATAAATGAAATCACCCTAAATTACAGATATATACACTCATAATTTTTCTTCACGCACTTTGCGTCAAAGTTTGTTGTCACTATGGATTGCACTTTGCAACCAGTCCAATGTTTTACATATGGAATAGTGTTCCACGGATATTTCCGCCTCTCAAATTTCTCTATGTTGGAGAAATAGACATAATTAATGTGTGAGCACTATGTATTTATGATGTCATATCACACGCATTGAAGGTGTTCTGATATATTTATATCACCATTGAACTTCCTAATTTCACTGGAGGTCCCCTCCTTATGGTGACATTTAATTCCACTTATCACTGAGCACACGATCACACTATTGTGGCAGCGCCTCGTGACCATAATACTTAATCTCTCTTTAAAATAGATTAAATTAATATTGACTTCTGAAAAAAAAAAACAGTAAATGCGCATTACATATAACACCAAATATTTCTGTGCCGTAATCGCCCTGTCTTGTTAAGTTCCCGTTAACCATATTCTACTTAATACTAGTTCTCAACACAGACCATTTCTCCTCACACAAATAATACCATTGTACATATTATCTTAAATTACACACTTACAAATCTTACATGGCGAGGCCGTAAACAGAAATCACGTGTGCTGATATGTATGAGTTTCATGAAGGACTGTCTCGCATTCTGATGGCCAACCTTTTATCTCGTGGACGCCTTAAGCTAACAAGCCCTATACAAGCGCTCCCCCATCTCTTGGAGATAAATGGGAACCCATCAGCGCTGCCAAAATGGCCTTGGTGCATCGAGACAATTTAGTGCTCAACAGCATCCGACAATCCCGTCATATTTCCCTGTACCTTAAAAACTCTCATTTACTTACATACTACCCCCCTGTGTGACTTCTGATACGCCTGCCTTAAGACCAGATCTTCCACGCACCAGACACCACACTTACTCATTTGATAGGCTGGCTCGCCAGCTAAACACACTCACTTTATGACACATATTTTCGTAGACTATGTATATTATACGTTCCGTATAATCTGTTTCCCTCACTATTCTCCAGCACATATGCTGTTTTCCCAATACGTTTGGAAATTATAAATGTTACTGCGTCACCTGCTTCCAACCTTGCAAGTGGCTCCCTTAAATGAACGTCATCACGTTGCTCTACCTAGCATATTTCTCAGTGTCTGTAACGATGCCCTGTTGCTACAGTCCACACATGCTAACCCTACCTTCCTATGGTGTCACACCTCTGCTCGACACTCTATGACCTAAAAATGTCACTTCTGACTGACAGAATGACGACTTAGACAGCTTCAAAGTGAACCCTGCCTGATCTAACTTCTGAAAAACTATATTTAAATGACATAGATGCTCCTCAAAACTGCGTGAACTAATTACCATATCATCAATGTAAATGGTTACAAACTCTCCTGTGTCATCCCCTAATGCGATGTTTAAAGCCCTAATTAAAGCTGCTGAACTACTCTTTAACCCATAAGGTGTTCTACAAAATTGATAAAGGTTATATTTATGACTAAACGCTGTAAATGGTCTATCTTCGTACATAAGTGGCACTTGCCAAAAACTGGAACTCAAATCTACACAAGTGAAATACTTCTTCCCCTCAAATGTTTGCATTAATTCTTCTATTGACATAGATTTCAGCTGATCTGAACTAATTCTACTGTTAACCAAACGAGCGTCTAAACAAATACGAACCGTGCCGTCGGTTTTGGGTACCATGATCAAAGAATTAACATATGGACTGTTCGAGTGCTCAATAATCCCATCTTCAAGCATCTGGTTAATTTGTGCCTCAACTGCACTCTGATAAGCGAAAGGTACAGGATATCTATGTCCTGTGAATACTGACCTATCAATAACGTTCAATGAATGTGTATAGCAATTGGCCATACCAATGCGATCCTCAAAAACTCTCCTATTACACCATAACACATCATAGAGCCGAACACACTGTTCATCCTCTATATTTCCCTGAAATGCAGCCTCACGTAACGAGTCCTCTAGACTTCCGTTCGTAATCACACTGCCCACAAAACATGGAGAACCCCGCTCTACGGCTGGCGATATCTCATTTAAAGTACAAATCACACCTACAATACTACTCCTCTGAATATGGTCATTGAACGCTACTTCTACTTCAGAATCTCCCCATTTAAATTTCAAACTCCCTACATCATAACATAAGTTACCAGACACTCTACTTAGCCACTCTGAACCCAAGATAACACTGAATACTAAATTTGGAATTACAAGACAAATCTGCTTTTCTACATGATTATTAATTTTAATGTCTACTAAAACTTGCTTAGAAATCACTTTAGACCTCTTCCCAACAGCTGTGATAACAAAAGTGCTTTTAATTGGCATCTCCTCAAAATTTACTCCAGTTCCTTTCATTTTATCATAAAATGCACTACTTATGCAACTCTTCATACAACCACTATCAATTAAAACCTCTGTGTACGCCTCGGACACGTTAAATTTAACTATGGGGCTCTTACTAACCACTTCCTGAATAATACCTTCATCATTTAGTTCATGTAATAATTCATTTCTTACATTTAGCTCATAGGGTTCCTGTATAATTGTATGGACAGGGCATGCTACAGACTGAGATTCTGACCCTACTTCGCAGCCTGGTTCGCGTTTAAAGAACCGCTACAGCTGGCCGTAGTACTACTAACTACTAAACTGGTCTGGTTGTTCTGGGCTGTGTTGTCATTGTTTGGCTGTATATTACTACCACTAGGCTGTCCTCTTCCTTGACCCCTATTCTGGTTGTAATTATTGTCATTATAATTTCTCCCTTGATTTCCCCTGAAATCATTGTTTCTCCCTTGATTTCCCCTGTAATCATTGTTCCTCCCTTGATTTCCCCTGAAATCATTGTTCCTTCCTTGATACTGATTACCATAGCCATTTCCTCTATTCTGATTTAGCTGATTATTATTATTTCTATTTTGAGCGTTGGCTCCTTCGCCACCGTTCCCTTGAACTTCTTGATGCCTGGCTTCATTAGGTCTATTATTATTATTACCCTGGTTCCGATTAAAATTGTCCTCATAACCCCCTCTCCCTAGTGCATCAAATGTGCTTAACAAATTTTCTACTTGTGATATAGTCTTTACATTCTGGATACAAGCAGCCTCCTTGATCCTATAGGGAAAGTGCCTAAGTAGCAACCTTACCACATCACTTTCCTCCTTCAAGCCATCCAGATATTTACACACTAATACCTGCCCTAAAAAGTATTCGGTCATGGTGGAGCTTCCTTTAGGGTTATATTTACCACACACTACTCCCTCACGATGCTGCGACTGAATAACCTCATTCCAGAACTTTTCACAGAATTTCATTTTAAAATCATTGATATCAGTAAACTTGTCTCTGTAGACAGCAAACCAATTCCTCGTTTCCCCCACAAACACTTGTTCTAAAATTTCAACTACCTGGCACCACTCAATACTACCATTTTCCAACCTCTCCCCGAATTTATTTTCTATAGTGTTCATGAACTCCATTGGGCACCCCTGTCGATTGCTGAACTTACCCAGTTCTACCTCCCTGTGTGTGCTATTCACAAAAACTGGCCTATTCTGACTATTTTCTTGCCTGATCCTAGCTTTTAATTTTAACTCTAATTCTGCGATTTTCTCCTCAGCCTTCCTCTCAATACTGTTTACTGTTAATTTAATGTTTCCTTCTGATTCTTCTACTTTATCATATAGCTTTGCTTGTTTCTCCTCAATCTTGCTAATGCTCTCTCTATTACTCTCTCTTAAATCATTTACTTCTGCTACTATTTGCGAGTGGACTTTCTCAATTCTACCCCCCAGCTGTTCCTTAACCTCTTTAGTTGCTACCTGAATTTTGTCAATTTCTCCCCCCAATTGCTTTTTGACCTGCTGTGTTTCCAGTTGCACTAGTTCTTTTAAATTTTCAGCCTGTGTACTGATTCTAATTTCTAACTCCTCCTGTACTTTTCCTAATTTCTTGTCTACATCTGCAATGATCTCTTTAACCTTCTCTTCCATTACTCCTCTGATTTCTCCTCTAATCTGCTCCATTTTCACACTAATTTCCTTGTTGTTCTTATCTAATTTTGCATTATTCTGTTCTAATTTTTTATTTAAAGCTTCTGTACTTTCTTTATTTTCCCTACTGTTTTGTTCTAATTTTGCATTTAAAGCTTCTGTACTTTCTTTATTTTCCCTACTGTTTTGTTCTAATTTTTCATTATTCTGTTCTAATTTTGCATTTAAAGCTTCTGTACTTTCTTTATTTTCCCTACTGTTTTGTTCTAATTTTGCATTATTCTGTTCTAATTTTGCATTTAAGGCTTCTGTACTTTCTTTATTTTCCCTACTGTTTTGTTCTAATTTTGCATTATTCTGTTCTAATTTTTTATTTAAGGCATCACTACTAACTTTGTTCTGATACATGAACTCGAGAAGTAAAGTTTTTAATTCTGGTTGGCCGCCTACACTCCCTGTTTCAGTATCGGGATTTACCTCCGCTACCCCGGTACTACCATCACTCGACATACTGCTCGTATCATCACTCTCCCGTTGATGACCACTACGTAACCTCATCTGTCTTTCTTTCTCATCCCCCATAATGATATACACTGATACAGACAAATAACCCCCAAAATACAGGCACAGAAATATATACCCTTCTCCTTCCACAAATGTTATTAGGTTTTCAGCCCCAAGTTGTCGGCGACAATGTAATGGTTATTTAGTGCCCCATGTTGGTAGCGACAAATGTAATGGTTTCTTTAGCCCTCACTTTGAGCGACAAATGTAGCAGTCTTGCTAGCCCACACTGTTGGGAGATAAATGTTACTGTTGACCTTTGCCTAAGCTATGTTGTTTGAATGGGCGCCAAGACCTCAATGCAATGTTGAAATCTAAATTTGTATTTAACAACGTCTAGCTCTGGCAGAACACCTTCAAGACTCTATTCACTCAGATCGTGGTATGATTTGATCATTAACCCAACAAACAATTGTATCAGGAGAAGGAATTGGTCTATATCTAATGCTACCTACTGAAAGCAAAGATTGCATTGTAAAAGAAATGAATTTATTATATAAAATAAGTATAGCAAAATTAATAATAATAATAAGTTTAAAATTTAAATTGGAGCGTTGCGATTTTAATATTACCGATAGAAAATTACGTGAAAACGGAGTCTGATAAATTGATTTTACTCTTATTTCCAAGCTATGAAGTTACTGATATTTGAAATGTAAAACAAAGAAAATGAGAGATTGCGTATTTCTGCGTCATCTGCGCTTACCACTGGAAATTGCTAAAGCATTTCCCCCGTACTGGATGATGCTGTGTGCTTCCCACAGTCTCCTGGACGTCGCCATCTTCTTCGTTATTTGATGATATTCTGGTAGATTAGAAAATTCTATGGTCTGTACCTCGGACCCAAACACTCGTATAACCACACTGTTTAAGTTTCACAAAGATAGTCGCTAACTCCACTGAACATCGGAGCGACTCCCGCGTAAACCATACTCGGGAAGTATTTCACAGATAGTCCTAGTCCAACTGAACATCGGAGCGACTCCCGCGTGAACCATACTCGGGAAGTTCTATACAGATAGTCTTCGTTCCACGGAACATCGGAGCGACCCCCGCGTATAACCATACTCCGCAAGAACTACACAGATTGTTCTCGTTTCACGGCGCGTCGAACGATATATCCACACGTTGGCTCCCCCACCATGGTACCGTCTTCCAGCTTACGTTGTCTCCACTGATTGGCTGAGCACGCCGCTAGATCCCCTCCTCTGCCTCATTACACTCGGCGCGCGAGAGGGAGAAGTCGAATTCCGTTCCCTATATTCGTCTTTTCTTGACGATGCGACCCAAGCTTGCGTCATACATCTCGACAGGAATCAGCTTGTATTTGAATTCCCAGTGAGTCATCTCTCTCAAATACCCTAACTGACAAAACTCCGTAAAATTCCGTAATCAGATAATTTTCTATGATATCGTCGTTCGTAATAATTTGCTTGATAGCGTTTTCTAAGACATAGAAAACCTATCTGTATGCTTATAATTTTTATAAAATGCTCCGAAAATATCTTAATAATAATTATAATAAATTAATAATAGTAATAAATTAACATGAAAAATTCTCTTGGCTGAACAATTTGCCGCGTAAATAAATATAGAATGGCTTCCTACTGACTTATGCCAGTGGCATAAAAACCCCTCGAAAAACACGTTACAGGTTGACCAGATCACGCAACGCATGCGCCAGTTGTAAATCCATGAGTATTGCCAACAGCGTCAACCGTGCATCACAGCCTACATTGTTGCCAACACTAGTATTCATTACAGATAATACTGATTATATTATTATACTGTATTATAATAATTATAATCATGATTAAACATAAATACTACAAATGTATGTGATATTTAATATTACTTTTATTTTATATTCACGTAAATTATAGTTTTTTTTATCCTACTTTTTACAGATTTCCATGTCATACTCTTATTTTCAATGTTGGGATTGTTGGGTCAACCTTTATCTGCGTTCAGCGTCCCCTAAAATTTGGCGCCCTGGGCAAATGCCCAATGGGCCTATGCCCGTTTATAGCCCGGGGCCTGGGTCTAGTAGCAGGTAAATGAGGATCGCGTAGTTGGATTTTGCGTATTTTGTATCTGTATTTGTTTGGGTTTGAAGTCTCGTGACTTTGGAAATTGTGATTGTAATGTTACTGGGCACTCTACCTTATCAGTGAGCTCCGCGCTTTTATTTGTGTGCTGGGCAGGTGAGAGTGTGATTAATTGTTTCTGTATTTGACCTGTTGTATTTGATGTGTTTTGTGGTCTGCTTTCGGCAGACGAGTCCGCGAGCTCGTCATGAGGGGTGGGAGGAAACATTGATCGAGTATTAGTGCCATCCTCTGTTCTGACCGTGTGAATAGCTTGCTTTATTGTTGTTGTTGTTGATGATTCTTTTATAGCCTATGCGACATCGTGTTCATGTAATCCTGTGTAATTAGGTGTGTGTAGAATTTGTGTGTTAACCTATGTCACTAGTGAGTGCATTTGTAATTAAGGTAGGATTTGGGTAGGAAGCGGCAGTGGCCGTAAGTTAAGTACATCCCGCCATTTGCCTAGAGTAGAAGTGGGAAACCAAGGAAAACCACTTTCTGGATGGCTGAGGTAGGAATCGAACTCGCCTATTCTAAGTTTTGCCTCACGAGGCTGAGTGTAGGCTACCCCGTTCCAGCCCTCAGACCAGAATTAAATTTCCTGGCAGAGCCGATAATAAAACCCGGGCCTCCGCGGTGACAGCCAAGATTGCTAGCCACTATGCAATGAGCTTACGAGTGGTCTTCTATTTCTGCAACTTAAGTGTAAAAATTGTGTGTAATTATTTTGGTGAATTTTAAAATCTCAAGATGTTTCTTTGATAACCGGACGTCGATTTCCGGGTGAGGGATGTTTCTATTTGCTTTGTCTTGCTCATATCCATTTAGGCGGTAGCCATTCTGTGTTAGCTCTTGGACTCACGAGTGGAGAGCGCTGGACGGGGTTTACCGATTTGGCTCAAGCTGGGTGAGTAGAAGAAGGTAGCTTTCCCATTCAAGTTCCTAGAATATCTCACCGGAGGGGGCTATAGGAAATGGTAAAACGCTCTCTAAAGATGTTCGAGTAGAGTTTGAGGGATTTGTTTTCAATAAGACCCGTCCCACACCCTCCAATCGTCAGCCACGAACGGACGTCTTAGTCAACCGTTCTGTGATCATGTATTGTTGATCATTATTTAAATGTAACTTGGAAATAATTAAAGTTTCTTTTTGTTGTTGTTGTTGTTGTTGTTGTTGTTGGGGGAAAAAGGGGGGGGGCGGTTGATGTGTCCTTTTATTCTGTGATATCATTATTTCATTGTAGGGTCGTGTTTAGAAAGTTTTCTTGTAATTTGTGTTCAACTTCCATAGTGGTTTGTGCTGTGAATTTACTATTCCTTTGTGACGTTAAAGTGATATAGATTTCTTTTACCTGCCCACTGTCGGGGCATCTTGCATTCTTGACTGTTTTGTGTGTGTATGTGTAAGTAATTTGTCTCCTAACCTGTGTTATTGTGATGACTGTATTAGTGTGTGTACATGGGTTGTTTTTTTTAGTTTTGGCACCTTAGTTATAAATGGATTAATATCTCACTTAGATGGTTCCAAGTTTCACAGGCCCTCGATGTAGTTCCCACCGTTGCGTACAACGTGTTCCCAGCGATGCGGAAGTCGTTGGATCCCGTTGGCACTGCCCAATCTATTGATGGTACGAAGAGAGCGCTCGTCAGCCTGCTTAACGTCTTCAATGGTACGGAAGCGCTGCCATACTGTTCCCCGAGGGAAAACCGTTAATGCGGCGTACTATTGTTCGTTTCTGCAAGACCATCTCCGAGGAGCTCTGAGAAGGAAACGGCGCCACCACATGGTTACACCACCCATCGTTCTGCATGACAATGCTAGGGCACACACAGCAGGCGTTGTGTCGGCATTGTTGGATCGCTGGGGCTGGGAGGTCCTCTATCACCCCCCATATTCTCTCGACATCAGTACATGCGACTATGATCTCATCCCGAAGATGAAGATGACGATGCGCGGGGAGCAGGCTGCCGAGCGCTCTCTTCGTACCATCAATAGATTGGGCCGTGCCAACGGGATCCAACGACTTCCACATCGCTGGGAACAGGTTGTACGCAACGGTGGGGACTACATCGAGGGTCTGTGAAACTTGGAACCATCTAAGTGAGTTATTAATCCAGTTATAACTAAGGTGCCAAAACTAAAAAACCAACCTATTTATTTGTACTTAAGGGAGGGTATTATGTATGAGGCGTCCGTGGCCTTATGTTAGGTACCATCGTGGCATTTTCCTGGAGTAGAAGTGGGGAAACCTCGGAATACCAATTCCAACTCTTTTCAGTTCTTACTCACGAATTTGAGTTCCAACCCTCAAACCAGTTTTTTTTGGCAGAACCGGAATACTGTACAAAATACCGAATCCAGTAGGCCTATATGCAAAACTTTTCTTGAGCACTGCACTACATCAGGCAAGACTTGCCAGATTTTAAATGAGAGTAGTATTATATGTTTAAGAAACGAGTGCCGCTAAATTGGCTGCGCTTGCGTATGCTGATCGTAGTAGTTGTAGCCTTACGGGACGAGCAGAGTCGATGGAGTACAGTGTCCACATAAAACCAGCATTGCTAAGTGTAACAGGAGCACATGTCATCAAGGAGAGAAGAACGATGACTGAGGCTACTGGGGCTGAGGCATATCCTACCCGCGCGACTGACCTGTCAACGCTGCAAGCTGACAGCGCGACACGAGTAAACAAAGAATTGTTCCGAGCTTGGCCGCCGGAGATCTCATCTGGTACGGGTAAATACTGTTTTAGCATTTTCAATGGATGCTGCAGCATTGCTGTGCAGCAATGTACAGTATGAAAAAGATGGTATATTGGCTTTCACGGCCGGTGAATTAAAACTCAGCAATTCTTCTAGGTTTGTGCCGTGTCTTGTGTGGGGTTTCGCCTAGGACACCAAGCTAGGCTCATCGGCGGGCTCTTGGTGTCCCCGCCCGGACCCCCACAGGAGTGACGAACTGCGCGCCACCTCCCTTTATATAAGGTGCAACTGCACCACTTGACTGCGAGAACGAAAAGCTCAAGCAGCCTTAACCTCCCTATGAAGGCTTCCAAGAAGATGGTATATTGGCTTTCACGGCCGGTGAATTAAAACTCAGCAATTCTTCTAGGTTTGTGCCGTGTCTTGTGTGGGGTTTCGCCTAGGACACCAAGCTAGGCTCATCGGCGGGCTCTTGGTGTCCCCGCCCGGACCCCCACAGGAGTGACGAACTGCGCGCCACCTCCCTTTATATAAGCCTTCATAGGGAGGTTAAGGCTGCTTGAGCTTTTAGTTCTCGTAGTCAAGTGGTGCAGTTGCACCTTATATAAAGGGAGGTGGCGCGCAGTTCGTCACTCCTGTGGGGGTCCGGGCGGGCAGTGGCGAAGCGTGATATTTTTTGTAGGGTAGGCTGAAGTTAAATGAATTCCTAAAGTAACAAACGTGCTAACTCCTCAAAATGCACAGCTTAAGTCTACTGGAAAGGCTGTGTCCCCACCCCCAGTGTCCCTTAACTCATCAGAGGTCGGGCCTTTTTTTACTTTAATGGGGCACACACAGTTACTCATACCATGTATGGAAAAAATTAAAATAGAACAATTATCTCAACTAAATTGTATTCTTCACTTACACAGTCATAATAGAGCAGATGTGTTACACACATCAAAAAAAGTTTTGCATCACCTCGGTTCCAAGAGTTCCGGAACCGTTAAATACAAAGGGAATAGAGATCAACACAAACAACATTTCAGCTCGTTTTATTGCTCATGAGACCCACACATTGCATGTTGTACCATCATACAGCTAGACTTTCAGCATTTGTGGTCCAGATTGCAGTACACACCACTACCTCTAATACCCAGTAGCACGTCCTCTTGCATTGATGCATGCCTGTATTCGCCGTGGCATACTATCCACAAGTTCATCAAGACACTGTTGGTCCAAATTGTCCCACTCCTCAACGACAATTCGGCGTAAATCTCTCAGAGTGGTTGGTGGGTCAAGACGTCCATAAACAGCCCTTTTCAACATATCCCAGGCATGTTCGATAGGGTTCATGTCTGGCGAACATGCTGGCCACTGTAGTCGAGCGATGTCGTTATCTTGAAGGAACGCATTCACAAGATGTGCACGATGAGGTCGAGAATTGTCGTCCATGAAGACAAATGCCTCTCCAATATTCTGCCGATATGGTTGCACTATGGGTCGGAGGAAGTCATTCAGGTATCGTAAAGCCGTTTCGGAGCCTTCCATGACCACCAGTGGCGTACGTCGGCCCCACATAATGCCACCCCAAAACATCAGGGAACCACCACCTTGCTGCACTCGCTGGACAGTGTGTCTAAGACGTTCAGCCTGACCAGGGTGCCTCCAAACACGTCTCCGACGATTGTCTGGTTGAAGGCATATGCGACACTCATCGGTGAAGAGAACGTGATGCCAATTCCGTGGGGTCCATTCAGCATGTTGTTGGGCCCATCTGTACCGCGCTGCATGGTGTCGGGGTTGCAAAGCTGGACCTCGCCATGGACGTCGGGAGTGAAGTTGCGCATCATGCAGCCTATTGCGCACAGTTTGAGTTGAAACACGACGTCCTGTGGCTGAACGAAACGCATTATTCAACATGGTGGCATTGCTGGCAGGGTTCCTCCGAGCGGCAATCCGTAAGTAGCGGTCATCCACTACAGTAGTAGCCCTTGGGCGGCCTGAGCGAGGCCTGTCATCGACAGTTCCTGTATCTCTGTACCTCCTCCATGTCCGAACAACATCGCTTTGGTTCACTCTGAGACGCCTGGAAACTTCCCTTGTTGAGAGCCCTTCTTGACACAAAGTAACAATGCGGACGCGATCGAACTGCGGTATTGACCTTCTAGGCATGGTAGAACTACAGACAACATGAGCAGCGTACCTTCGTCCTGGTGGAATGACTGGAACTGATCGGCTGTCGTACCCCCTCCGTCTAATAGGCCCTGCTCAAGCATGGTTGTTTACATCTTTGAGCAGTTTTAGTGACATCTATGAACAGTCAAAGGGACTGTATCTTGGATACAATATACACAGTCAACGTCTATATGCCGGAGATCTGGGAACCGAGGTGATGCAAAACTTTTTTTGATGTGTGTATTTCAAAATAAATCTAATTCGACAATGAGCATCAGCAAATTAATACATTATCACACACAATTAAATTCTTTTGTAGATAAGTTCGATCCTTCTGTCCTTTTTCTGGGCGTAGACGTCGATAACTCGAGAAATGAATTCATGACGTTTGGAAGAAGATTTAACAGTTCTCTTCTCTATAGCCAAAATTGCCAAATTTGATAGTCTATCGTTCGTCATTGTGTTGCGGAGGTACGTTTTAACACGTTTCAATGTACTCATGCTTCTTTCGTAAGAAGCAGTGGTCGCCGGAACTGCTAGTACCAAGGAAAGTAGCTTCATGAACTCGGGGAGCACATTTTTTAATCCATTGTGTATAATGTATTTGAATAAATCCCTAGGCGATAGGTGTTTATCCTCACTACTATAAACGAACATAAGTTCTCCTGACAGTTTTTCATGATCGAAGAATGGATACACTTTAAACAATTTTTTCGAGAATAAATGTCGGGAAATTATTTGGCCTACTGTAATACAAAAAAATTTCCTGATCTACCAATTCCGTAAAATCTAGCTTCTGAAAGTCCTGGAATCTGGTTTCCATATTCACTACTATAGTGTCAACTATTTCAAACGCAAGTCTCTTCAATTTCTGTGATCCTGCTTCATTTAGAGTAGTTTTATGTTCACCTGCTGAATTTAGTAGAGAGTTAGCTTTCTCTATGCAGGCAAGAACTACTTCTTCACATCTTAGTTTGTCAACCGCCTTGGTGCAATTTTCAATTTCGTACTTGCAACGTCTTATATCTACGGTTTTGATTTGCAGGATGTCAAACAATACACCCGTATGCTGAAAAATCAAATTATAAAGCTGCAGCAAAAAAAGAAACGTCAGATCATTCAATATATTGCAGAGTCCAATTGCCAGATGTAAGGAAATATCATCCCATCCATCATTGTCTATAATATCATGAAATGTGGCTTTTAGTTCCGCATAGTGAAGGATAATTGTTGCAACAGCGCGCGAATGAAAGTTCCATCTTGTTTCACATGAGCTTGGCAATTTGAAACCCCTTGCTCTAAGAAGATCGCTTCTTTTACTAGAACGGCTAAAGAAAGTATGGAATCCTGCGAGGTTTGCTACAAAAATCTTAACTTGCGTAATTGTTTTACAAGCATAAAGCAGAACCAAATTTAATTGATGCGCGTAGCAATGGATGAAGAGGGCATGAGGATATTCTTGTTTTACAATACAGTGAACACCAGCATTTTTACCTGCCATTGCACTGCATCCATCGTATGTTTGGGTTATTAATTTCCCTTTCGAGATCTTCCAGGTGTTGAGGACGTCAAGCAAAACAGCGGCTATACCTTGAGCACTTCGGTCTTTTGAAACGTCATAAAATCCGACGAATCTCTCTTCAATTTCTCCCGATTCGTTATTGGCATAACGGAAAATAACGCTCAATTGACTTGTAGTTGAGACATCCGTGGTTTCATCAGCCTGTATAGAAATAAACGGACTATTTTCAAGTTCACTAAAAATCTGTTCTTTAACTACTTCGGTAATGCATTCGAGTAGTTCATTTTGTGTGTCAGAGGAAGTGCCTTTATATACCCCATCGGATAATAAATGATCTTTCATATACGGTTCTTCCTCTGCCGAGAAATCCAATAATTCTAAATAATTGCCTTTGTTTAAAGACGTCTCAGATTCATCGTGACTTCTGAGAGCTAACTTTTGCCGCGCCAGGAAACAGAGAGTTGAAATCAGTCTTTTCATTATATTCCTATTTAGCTCGACTTTTTCATTGTGTTTCAAAGCTGCAAGACGCATCGCCTCAGAAAGTGCATGGTCCATTCTAGCGGTACCTAAATGATTATATTTAACAGCTGCTGTGATGTGTGAAATTGAACACTCATGTTTCTTTGCCTTAGAAAATTTTTAAGACTTTCCTCACCAACCCCTCTTTTGCCCCATTCTAAATTGTCTTTAGCAAAAAGCACACAATAAAAACAAAATAATCTATTTCGGGTAGCACTACCACTCAACCATGGTTCGACTCGTACCATTGTCTCTGAAACTGTCTTACAAACTCTCCATCGGTTTTCTGAAGTGACAAGCTTGGCGTGGGCTTCCGTTCTTTCACCTGGATTTTTTCCTCCAAAGAGAGTTGAGAAAAAAATGTTGGATTTTCAATAAGAAAATTCAATGGATCTTGAGTTGTATTGAATGCAACCATTGAAACGCATGTGCCGTGTAGATTAGCGTATTGATGCCTACTATTTGTTTTCAACTACACTGTAACACAAACACACCACACAGTAAGATACAAATAGATTAATAGAAACACACTACACTGCACTTACATTTCACACTGGCAATAGGCTACACAGATTCGTATCATTCACCGTGTAACCAGGACTGCCAACATGTCGAAAGAGCACATTTAAAAACAAATATCATTCTGCAAGTTAAGTTATGTATTTTAAAGTAACACATAATGAGATTTATCTTAAATTCATTTTTTTTTTTGCGTTTGTCTGGGTCCTGTTGAGATTTATGTCCATGTTCAATAATTTTTCATGTCAGAAAATTATGCCATCTTGCATTTAATGTCGTTGACAACACTGGAACTAGTATCATTCATTATACTGTGCTGTCTTAGTTCTGCCAAACACCCCTAGATTGCAGCAGTTACTTACAACCAGCGTTGTGGGGTTTTTCCCTCCAGGTCCTTGGGCAAGCCTTAACGCACACGTTTAAAAGATACACCCCCTCTTTACCCCGCCACTTAAGTAGTTGCTACTGCGTCTGCGCGCGCCAGGCTGAGTTGAGGTGAATAGCTATTGGTTGATTTGGTTGTGAGCAAACACAGCGCTAGACAGCGCGAGTTCAAATATATAATATTTGAAATATCAATCGAAAAACACCAATAACAGCGGAAGAAAACTAATTTAAGTATTTTTACGGATAGGCTGAGCCTCAGGGCCCTAATGGGCGCCTCGCCCCTGCGGGCGGGGACACCAAGAGCCCGCCGATGAGCCTAGCTTGGTGTCCTAGGCGAAACCCCACACAAGACACGGCACAAACCTAGAAGAATTGCAGAGTTTTAATTCACCGGCCGTGAAAGCCAATATACCATCTTTTTGGAAGCCTTCATAGGGAGGTTAAGGCTGCTTGAGCTTTTAGTTCTCGTAGTCAAGTGGTGCAGTTGCACCTTATATAAAGGGAGGTGGCGCGCAGTTCGTCACTCCTGTGGGGGTCCGGGCGGGGACACCAAGAGCCCGCCGATGAGCCTAGCTTGGTGTCCTAGGCGAAACCCCACACAAGACACGGCACAAACCTAGAAGAATTGCTGAGTTTTAATGTACAGTATGTTGAACAGCCGATATCTGCTCACATGAAGGTTGGTTGGTTCCTCAGTTTAGGGGCTGCGACATGCCCCGTGTACTTTGGGTGTGTGTAGAATCTGTCTGATAACCGGTGTTAATTGTGATGGCTGTAGTAGTGTGTGTTATCTGCATTTAATTCAAGTAAGGACTGCAGACATTCAGTTTTCAAGTAGTTCCTACTTTTGCTACCGAACGCCACCGTCGACGACAACTAGTTCTGAACTTGGTTACTAGATGACACCGCAGTCGGCTCCTGGCGACGAACGTTGGAACCTAAGAGCTTTAGTAAAATCTAACCTATAATTTAGCTTCACACAAGTGTAATTAGTGGAAGGTTCTTTTACATGCCATAAATGTATGACATGGAACCGCCGGCTTTACTTCCCCTCCAAAGAAAGGCATGCTGAGGGATTTTTAACGCTCCTTAAAAAAATCCGACCACTGCGACCGGGTTTGAACCCGCGACCTTGGGCATAGAAGCTCAGCATGCTACCAACTATGTCTCCGAAGCCGCTCCCGCTCACATGAACTCATTTCATTATTAGGCATACCATTTGCTAAGCCCCGGGAGGGGATACACTGTATGCAGCATCCCTGCGCTCCGTCAATTTACCACATCAGTGACTGAGCAGAAAACAACTGAACAAAGTTCACAGCCAGAGACATAAAGTCTCCTTTCTATTTGGAGAGAACAGAGACTTTTTTGCCAACGGCGCCATATCCTAGATGTCAACAAAATGTAATATGAAATGGGACTCACAGCTGCTTCATATTATGAGGAACAGGATATTCACGAGTAAAAGTATTCTGAAATCTGTACATATGAAGTGAGATCCCATGTATTATATACTGCAGTGGTCTTCAATCTGTGGTGCGTATACCCCTGGAGGTACTTGGGGGTAAATCGTAGGGCAAGGGTGGCCAACGTGTAGATCTAGAACAATTTCCCTAAACGACATAAAGGAAGGAAATATCACGCTATTGTAGAAAATGGATCAAACAACAAAAATAACTAGTTTCATGCTAACCACCAATCTCCGAGTTGCGGAGGCAAAAAGAAAAAAGTAAAAGGAAGAAGTATAGAAGATTAACACCAACTGCTACAAGGATACGAAGTGGAATGGAACTTAGGTTATATCTGTAAGTACGTCGACAAAAAGATTATTTACGACTGCCCTTGAGACAGTCCAGCTCTGTTGAAAACAGACTGGAAAGACCAAGTTATGGTATACGCGGGGTGGCTACGTCATGCCCAAAAGACTTTCTCTGGATACGGAAGATCCCACTGTCAGTCGCCCTTCAATTGGTTTTCCATTTGAACTCCAGGCAAATGCCAGAATGAGTCTTCTGTCTCCTTGCCCTGTCTCATTCATCTTGATTCATTTCATCTCTCATCTGCTGAGGTTGGTGTCAAAAAGAGCAATCGCATCCTCTACATAGGAAACTGACCCCACAAAAACGTGAATAACGAGGAGTAGAATTGGATTGTAATTTTAGCTAATACAAGGAAATGCAATCTCTTGAACGGGATCGGATAGAAGAATCAGCTCCAATTCAGGCGACTCAGATTCCATTCTCGTTCTACCATGAAAGATAAACTTTAAATCCTTCTGTGAGGTTTAACCTGGGTTGTATAGTTAGCTTTGAAGCCTTTTTCAGTGTTGCCTTAGTTATCGAAGTTTAATTACTATTTTATTTATTTATAATTAAATAAATTTATTAATCTCATGGTTCTTTTTCAGGTTTAGGGAAACATCCATTACAATTGGAACAATCGTGTTTACCGACTGAAAAGCATTACATTTCGATTAGTTACGTTGTTACCAGAAGTACTGCTTTACTCCCCAACCCTGGACCTAACCTACTCAATCTCTTGTGAATTAAAATAATATTTAAGGATACGTACGATCTGAACCATTCCATTCCCGATGTTAAGTTTGGTTTACGTCGTATGTGAGACATTTTAATAACTCATAAAATTCAAATTGGTGAATGAAGAAATGTTTTGATACGCTAATAAATATTAACAATCGTACGTATCCTTAAATATTATTTTAATTCACAATGTGTATATTTAATAAAATTAATGGCTCTTTCGAAGAAAGGTGCGTGGGAATCCCACTCTCAGTTATTCTAGATGGGGTTTTACGTAGTTTCTCCCATTTTAACTTCTAAGACGAATTATTGGGTGGTATCGAACTCAAGGTCTCTACCGCATCGTCCGCAGTGCCAGTCTCAATTACAAGTACAGTAACTTGTATGTTAGTACAGGCACCACAATACCACACAGTTCAATACGTAAAGGGACACTTCTATCTACCCCACGGGGGCGTGGTAGCGCAGCGGTCAAGCTGTTTGCCTCTCACCAAGGTACTGGAGATCGGGTACGATTTCCGGTCAAGTAAATGCGAAGGAGCCGTGTCAGTTAAGATCCCCTTCGGGATCTCTACAAGCCACCGAAGTTAAAAGGGACGTAACACTAATAACATTATTATTAGACGAATGGTATAGGCTACTGGATCGAAAAGATAAGTGTTCTTAATACGTGACAAGCAGACTTCTACGTGCCAAGTCTGAACTTGACATTGTATTATTTAAATCTTTAAGATTCAAGAAGTGACTTTAGAAGCCTCCGTGGCTTAGGCGGTAGCACGCCGGCCTCTCACCGCTGGGTCCGTGGTTCAAATCCCGGTCACTCCATGTGAGATTTGTGCTGGACAAAGCGGAGGCAGACAGGTTTTTCTCCGGGTACTCCGGTTTTCCCTGTCACAAATTTCATTCCAGCAACACTCTCCACTATCATTTCATTTCATCTGTCATTCATTTAATCATTGCCCCAGGGGAGTGCGACAGGCGTCGGCAGCCGGCACAGTTCATATCCTCGCCGCTAGATGGGGGGGGGCTTCATTAATTCCATTCCCTGACTCGGTCGGTCGAATGGAAGCAGGCTGTGAATTTTCATTTTTTTTTCAAGTGACTTTAGAGAATATCTCATGTTCAAGCGCTAATAATGTATCTGTAGAGAATTTTCATTTTCATTTTAATTCTCAAATACTCAAACTAACGACACAGAATTTTGCGGCACCATCAAAACGCAATGTTGATCATTGTTGATTAAAAAGCCCTGGCCAATGACAGTCATGCAAAAATGATTATTATTAGTAATTAAATGGACCGAAATAGCGCAGTGCGAGTAGTACGAGTAAGTATCGGCTCATGGAATTTTTGTGTATTTGGCAAATATATCTAATCGCAGTGCATAGAGGTGGCAAAAAAGTTACAGTGTGAGTTACACAGCGTTTAAGATTCAGCAAGTGAGATTATTATCACACACTTCCCCACGTAGAATTATTTAAAAAAATGACCTGGCCAGTGACAAGCCACTACAGCGTAACGGTTGTTCAGGTGTACCATCTCTACGTTTGTCTGAAGTAAAACAAGTAGTTCCGTGAAGAACTATACAGCCTATTTTCATATATCCTACTTATGTTAATTGCCCCTATCTACATACAAAATTTCAGTTTGATTGCTGCAATAGATTCGTAGATATTGAGAACCGACTAAATATTTCGGAAGGTCGCCATGTTGGATTTTATATATGTAGGTCCTAGAGTTATGTACTGTTACATGAAGATTATTGTGTACGTGTAGCATTCAAACTTCAATCGCATGATTAGGACACAAGAAGTAACAAGGAGATTTTAAAATTTCGCACAGCTGCCATCTTGTGGTTAAGGAACAATTGAAATAAATTAGATGCCAGTGGATTAACATTCGTATAAGGATTTACTGTACCAAGTTTCACTGCACTCGGTTGGTTAAATTGTGAGAAACGCCACCATGTTGGATTTGTGATCATCAGGTTATTTAAAGTCCTATAGGTGAACTTAAGTTCATAGCCCCTATGAACATAAAAAAATTCAGTTTGATTGCTATAATAGATTCGTAGATATTCATAGCCGTCTAAATATTTCGGATGGTCGCCATGTTGGATTGTTAAATGTATAGGCCATAGAGTCATGTACCATTAAAGGAAAATGATTGCATAGGTTCATTATTCAAACTTTCACATCGATCGCATGATTACGACACAAGAAATAAAAACTTAATTTTAAAATTCGCAAAGCCGCCATCTTGAGGTTATGTAAACAATTGAACTAAATTAGATACCAGTGTATTACAATGTGTATAAACATTTCCTGTACCAGATTTCATTGCGGTTGGAACATTAAATCGCGAGAAAGGTCTATTTAAAACTATCAAATTCGCTTGGCAGCCATGTTCGTTTTGTAGTTAACCGGTTTTTGAAAGTCTTATAGATGAACTTCCAGTAGTGCCCTTTATCTCCGTACAAAATTTCAGGGTGATACTGCTAATAGTTTCAGAGATATAGAATGCCGGTGAAATATTTCGCACATCCGCCATCTTGTGGTTATGTAAACAATTGAACCCAGTTAGATGTCGGTGAATTTCAATATGTATAAACATATACTGTAGCAAGTTTTATTGCGTTTGGTTGGTTAAATCGCGAGAAACGTCTATTTAAAAGTCGCAAATTCGCGTGGCCGCCATGTTGGTTTTGTTGTTACGAGTGTTTCAAAAGTCACATAGGTGAACTTTTAGTAGTTCCTTTTATCACCGTAAAAAATTCCAGGGTGATATCGGCGATGGTTTCGGAGATATTGAATGCTGGTGAAATATTTCGCACAGCCGCCATGTTGAATTGGTGAGACGTAACAAAATTTGAAGGGAACGATCGGAGTCGTCCGGAATAGTGCTATGAACTTACCGAGTTTCATTGAAATCTCTCCAGCCGTTTAGAAGTTATTAGACACACACACTCCTCACACACACCCACACGCACACACACACACACACACACACACACGGACAAAAGGTGATCTCATAAGCCTATTTTTTCAAAATTGAAAATAGGCTAAAAACCTCAGAGGAAACCCACACTCTGGGTGGCCGTTATCATCGCCGGGATTCGGACCTCGGAACTGCAGTTACCCAATACAGTTGTGGAGCGCTGGATGTATTGTAAAGGATAGCCAGTCCCAAGCTACTGGGAGTTCTAAAGGAGATGCACAGTATATTCTGCAATCCCCCCCCCACACCCACACACACACACACAGAACATCTGGCGATGGAGGCCAGCAACTCTCAAGTCAGTGATTTATATCGCATTCCAATCCTCCGGTCTACTGGACGCCCAGTAACATCCACGTTGTCTGTATTCTGATTGTTGAGTCAGTAGTTAGAACAGTGATGGCCAACCTTCTTTAAGCTTGAGCCCACGATTATTGAACTTGGCACCTAGAAGTCTGCTTGTCACCTATTAAGAACACTTGTTATCTTTTCGATCCAGTAGCCTATACCATTCGTCTAATAATAATGTTATTAGTGTTACGTCCCTTTTAACTACGGTCAGTGCCGGATTAAGGTAAAATGAAGCCCAAGTCCCTCAGATTTTTGGGGCCCCTTTATTTTTTCCAAATAATTTTTATTTTTTAGCACCTGTACATTTAATAAATTATATACAAGAGTTTCTTTTCTCAAAATGAATAATACACTTTTTATTAAATCATATATACATATATACATACATTTCAATTGAAACGATCATCGTTATTTGAAAACATTTCAGATGATTTGATGAACAATTTAACAAACCATACTATTTTTTACCTCTGTAAAATGTAATCAACAATTGTTTCTTCTCTTTTTTCGGTCAATGAAATCTTCTACAATGTCATCAAAATCAATTTCCCGTAGAACATCAGACTCGATATACATTAAACATAGCATGTCTAATCGTTCTTGTGACATGATACTTCTTTGCGCACTTTTGATCCCTTTCAATTTTGAAAACGAGCGCTCCGCAGAACAATTCGTTATCATGAGGTTCAGGGAAATGCGAAAAGCAATTTCAACGTTCGGAAAACAGACTCAAGCTTGTCTCGAACAAGAATTTCGTAAAGTTCAGAATGAGTGAACTCAGTTTTTAAAGGACATTGTAATGTAATATAAAGCTGAAACTGTCTCAGTTCTGGACAAAATTTTTCTAAATCTTCGGAATAAAATTTTGGGCCCTCCAGATAATTGGGGGCCCTAGGCCTGGGCCTAGTCGGGCCTAATGGGTAATCCAGCACTGGCTTCGGTGGCTTGTAGAGATCTCGAAGGGGATCTTAACTGACACGGCTCCCTCGCATTTACTTGACCGGAAATCGTACCCGATCTACAGTACCTTGGTGAGTGGCGAATAGATTGACCGCTGCGCCACCACGCCCCCGTGGGGAAGACAGAAGTGTCCCTATTCGTAATGAACTGTGTGGTATTGTGGTGCCTGTACTAACATATAAGTTACTGTACTTGTAATTAAGACTGGCACTGCGGACGATGCGGTAGAGACCTTGAGTTCGATACCACCCAATCATTCGTCTTCGAAGTTAAAATGGGAGGAACTACGTAAAACCCCATCTAGAATAACTGAGAGTGGGATTCCCACGCACCTGTCATCGAAAGAGCCATTAATTTTATTAAATATACACATTGTGAATTAAAATAATATTTAAGGATACGTACGATTGTTAATATTTATTAGCGTATCAAAACATTTCTTCATTCACCAATTTTGAATTTTATGAGTTATTAAAATGTCTCACATACGACATAAACCAAACTTAACATCGGGAATGGAATGGTTCAGATCGTACGTATCCTTAAATATTATTTTAATTCACAATGTGTATATTTAATAAAATTAATGGCTCTTTCGAAGACAGGTGCGTGGGAATCCCACTCTCAGTTATTCTACATGGGGATTTACGTAGTTCCTCCCATTTTAACTTCATACTTTTCAGTCGGTCAACATGTTTTGACTGACTGAAGAGTATAAATTCATAGTTTGTACAGGCAACACTGAAAAATTACTACAAAACTTCGCTTAAAAGATGAGGAAGAAGATAAGAAGAAGAAGAAGAAGAAGAAGAAGAAGAAGAAGAAGAAGAAGAAGAAGAAGAGGGGATAAAGTTGTACACCACATCGGATTTAACGCAAATGCACCTTAAATGAACAATAGTTTCTACAACCGCGTAGCATTTCATCAGTTCGGTAAATCCTAATGGTTACGTATTTGTTCAGTGAAAATCTGACTTTAAACCGCCACGTGACGTAGAGGCTAGTACACTTGGATATCACCTCTAGAGCTTCGGATTTGATTCCTGGCCAAGCCAAGAAATTTAATTCTAGTTTGAGGGTTGGAATGGGGCCCATTCAGATCCGTGAAGCAAAACCAAGAAGAGTTGGGTTCGATATCCACCTCAGCCATCATGGAAGTGGTTTTCCGTGGTTTCCCCACTTCTATTCCAGAACATTTCCGGGATCGTTCCTGGCCAAGGCTATCGCTTTCCCGGTCGTGGCCTCAATTAAGTGACCGTTAATCTCACGATTATGAACCAAGGGACCTTCATTTTAACTTGTATTTCAAACCACAAGACGTGATATTTCACTTGGAAAATCTCACATGCATTGACCGGGAACCGAACACGGTCGGCCTTGGTGAGAGGCAAACAGAGGTTAAAACAAGTAGTTCCGTGAAGAACTGTACAGCCTATTTTCAAATATCCTACTTATGTTAATTGCCTCTGTCAACATACAAAATATCAGTTTGATTGCTGTAATACATTCGTAGATATTAAGAACCATCTAAATATTTCGGATGGTCGCCGTGTTGGATTCTTTATGTAGGTCTTAGAGTTATGTACTGTTACATGAAGATTATGGTGTACGTGTAGTATTCAACATCAATCGCATGATTAGGACACAAGAAATGAAAATCAGATTTTAAAATTTCGCAGAGCTGCCATCTTGTGGTTAGGAAAACAATTAAAATACATTAGATGCCAGTGGATTGAAAGTTCTATAAGCGTTTACCATACCAAGTTTTACTGCACTCGGATGGTTAAATCGCGAGAAACGTCCATTTAAATATTTATATTTCGCGTCGCCGCCATGTTGGATTTGTGTTCACAAGGTTATTGAAAGTCCTATAGGTGAACTTATGTTCATAGCCCCTATCAACATACAACATTTCAATTTGATTGCTATCATAGATAATTAGTTATTGAGAACTGTCTAAATATTTCGGTTGGTCGCCATTTTGGATTCTTATATATGGATGCAATAGAGTTATATACCATTAGAAGACGATTTTTGCGTAGGTTCATTATTCAAACGTTCACTTCGATCGCATGATTAATACACGAGAAATAAACATCTAATTTAAAAATGCACACAGCCGCCATCTTGAGGTTATGTGAACAACTGAACAAAATTAGATGCCAGTGCATTACAATGTGTATAAAGATTTACTGTACCATATTTCACTGCGCTCAGAGGGTTAAATCGCGAGAAAAGTCTATTAAAATGTCTCACCTACGCTTGGCCGCCATGTTCATTTTGTACTTTACAGGTTTATGAAAATATCATAGCTGAACTTTTAATAGTACCCTTTATCACCGTACAGAATGTCAAGGACATATCAGTAATAGTTTCGGAGATGAGTGCCGGAGAAATATTTCGCACAGGCGCCATTTTGAGATAATCTAGACAATTGAACTAAATTAGATGCCAGCGCATTACAATGTGTTCAAACATTTGCTCAATCAAGTTTCATTGCGTATGGATGGTTAAATCGCGAGAAAAGTGAATTTAAAAGTTTCAACTTCGCTTGGCCGCCATGTTGGTTTTGTAGTTAACATGTTTTTGATAGTCCTACAGATGAGCGTGTAGAAGTGTCTTTTATCACCCTACAAAATTTCAGGGTGATATCGGTAATAGTTTCGGAGATATGGAATGCCGGTGAAATATTTCACAGACGCCTTGATGGATTGGTGAGACGTAATAAAATTTGGAAGGCACGGTCGGGGTGGGCCGAACACTATGACCCTACCGAGTTTCACTGAAATCGCTCTAGCCGTTTAAATTTTATTAGGGGGGGGGGGACACATACGCACACACACACACACACACACTCGGACAAAAGTTGATATCTCATAAGCCTATTTTTTTTCATAAAATGAAAATTGACTAATGATGTTTCATTTGAAGAACTTTGATATCGTGGTCGTTTCGCCACATGTACTTGGGTGAGTGTGGAATTTGTCTGATAACCTGTGTTATTGTGATGGCTGTGTTTATGTATATAGTAGTTAATGTGAGGATTAAGAAAGGAAGCAGGCAGGCAAATTGAATAAAAGACGACATAGAAATTAATTTAGCTAAACTAAACAACCCAGACAATCTAAATGAACACACATGCTTGGAGAGTTCACCCCTATTCGCACTATTAGGCAACGATCCCGTGAACTAAAAGGTAACAACATAACGAAAGAAGTCAATCAGTGAATAAAAATGAGGAATAACAGGGAAAAATTCTAAGCGGGAAGGATGTACATTGTAGCATATTCTCAATAAACCAAGGCCTAGATCAAGAGATCAAGAAGCCCATATACGACATGGAGCGCTTAAATATGGCTCATTAGTTTAAGCGATGCAGGGAAGAGATTGGTCGATAATAATTGAGATCGTCATTTACAATTGGCATATATCATCACCGGCATTCCATATCCGAAACTGTTACCGATATCACCCTGAAATTTTGTAGGGTGATAAAAGACACTTCTACACGCTCATCTGTAGGACTAGAAAAAAACTGTTAACTACAAAACCAACATTGCCGGCCAAGACTCAAACTAATTAAACTAAGTAATGTTTTTAAGTAGCAACAACAGATAGCGCGGGCAGCACCTAGACATAACATTAATGACATAGTACTCAGTACAATTAGAGCGCTCCATTGGCGGTAAGCATGAAACTAATATATCTCGGAGCATTCAGTCCAAGGGGAGCTTGGTACGAGAACGGACGCTACAGGACTCAATTTCTAAAACCATATAAGTTGACATAATCTCATTCCAATCTAGAGCAGTGAATAATTTGTGTATTCGCCACATCGAGATATTACAATACAATTAGGTCACTAGTTTAAATAGGAACAGTTGATTTAGAACAAATAACAAAATAGTGTAGACAACATCATTCCTGAAGTTATTCACAATAATAATTCAATAGATCACAGGATGACATGAATTACATTAATTATAATGTAACAACCACAGTAGTGAATATATTCTGTCTGTAAATACGTTTGTCGCGTTACACAAGTCTTTACCAACTTATGTAATCTAAACATTGTATCAATGGTGACTGCTGATTTTTATAATGTGTAGGACGTAATAGGATAGGCTACTTATTAACAGGATAATTATTATAGCTGGGCTAAATTGAGATATTACTGTACCCAGTCTAATATTAATTATTCAGTCGCACAGCAGTATTACGAACACATTACACAATACAATACAATCGAATACCACTCCAAAGATGTGCACACACTGAAACATACTATCCATTCTGACCGCGCGAAATCGTAACCAATACGCCCGTAGTGTTGGTTTAAATTCAACCAATATCTAGACTTGAGGATCTCAGTAGACGTCCTCAGAGCGCCATTAAACAGACCAAACCTGCGCCTTCCTCCTCAAGGGTACCCATACATTCCTACAAAGCTATGAATACGTGCTTTGAGGATGCAGGGCTTCCTTCCTCAGCTTTCTACTCCGGGCGGTGCCCATCTAGGGGTGAAATGTAGAACTAGTTACACAGTGAGACAGAGCTTATCGAGAGGGTGCGCAAGGTAGCCCCAAATACTATTTTACAAAACAATGTATTACATTTTTTTAAACAGTTACAACTGAGAGCTGACAGTAGGATGACCCTCACGTCCTACATGGAGGAATCGCAACTCCATTGTATTGTGCATAGACTAACAAGGGGAGGATACGATGCATGGGGCACCAATTCGAACGATCTTTAGTATACGTGTAGGACATGGTCAGGCGTATATCAGGTGCAAGTAGTAAGGTGCGCTTCTCAGCCGTTCTCGAGAAATTAATTAATTGCAATTACAGTGCGGCGTCCATGTGGTTGTACGCTAGCAAGAACCCAACGAGCGCGTGGTGCAGGGGTAAGAGCCCTGCTTCGTAAAATGCAATGAACGGAACAGACTGGGCCTTCAATGTATAAATGTATACATATACAGTACTAGAATACACCTGACCGTGTATAATACCAATGTATTTGCAATGCCAATACTATACATATGTAATGTCACAAACATTGACCCGGATACGATGATTTCAGAATCTCTATTCCAGCTCACATAACACGTTATTACAATTGACTGCAAAATAAACAGTATTCACGACACCTATAGTTGTACAAATTGCCAAGGTTTACCAAAAAAATAAAAAAAAATAAAAAAATACACAACGCAAATGCTCACCAGTGATATTCGATCCAGTGCTTACGAAGCAGGGCTCTTACCCCTGCACCACGAGCTCATTGGATTCTTGCTGGCGTACAACGCGCATACGGTAGACGCCGCACAGCATTTATTGCAATTAATTAATTTCTCGGAAACGACTGAGAAGCGCACCTTAATACTTGCACCTGATGTACGCCTGGTCATGTCCTACACGTGTACTAAAGATGGTTCGAATCGGTGACCCATGCATCGTATCCTCCCCTTGTAAGTGTAATTCATAAACTTCGTACATTAACAAAGCCTAAGTGAATAAAACCTGAGGATGAACGCTTTATGTTCGAAGCATGTCATCCAATTAAGAACCCCATTTTGTAGGCCTATAATGTGCGTTCAAAATATAACTAGCCGGAGACTGGAATGCGCAAACCGGCGACGACATCGGCTAATCGTGGCGTGTGTAACGAGGTGTGGTTCCGAACAGAGCGTGGAAGGTCACAGCCCGTCGCTAGAGGGCACGCGTGCACGTCACGTGGCGATACAAAGCGAGCAGCAGCATGCATCATAGTACATTATGCAACGAGCCTATAATGGCTATAATTAAGACACGAGTATGTTTATAAAACGAGCGTATGCGAGTTTTATAATTTGCATACGAGTGTCTTAATTACCATTATAGGCGAGTTGCATACGACTTTTTATGTTCGACGATAATTATAACTTTATTGTATGTTTTAACATAAATATTCATAAATATCTGTTCAGTAACTAGAATTTTGTGATCGGGTGGTGCGCTAGGTAGCATATCTCCGTGTTCCAAGCTCTCTGGCCGACCGACGCATGCACTCTGTGTGCTTCAATGCCATATGTGCAGATCGTAAACCATTCAGTAAAACTGTCACCGTAGTCGTTTGAAATCAACACGCTGTGTAGAAATTGGATTAGGGTATATTAAGGTACAATGCTATTTCTTGTCTCATATTCACCAGTTTATTTACGCGAACACATGGACTGTGCACTTTCGGTAATTTATATAGACATGTTGGATTTTGAGCGCATGCGCGAAGGTATCCTTATCTAATTGGCCAAACAACTGTTACATGAGCTGTGATTGGTGGGAGAAACTGTTTCATAATGAAAAATAGTGTTATAATGACCATCATCATGATAAAGTTTTCAGACACATAATAGTCAGGGTCGAACATAAATAAATGTATAAGACAAATCCGCTTACACACCGAGTACACGGGGATGAATGACCCTAAGCTTCTAAATGAACTAAATGAATCAACAACAGTTAGGTATTGTTCGCAATAACTGTACAGTACCATGTTAAGACAAAGGAAAACGTCACCGTGCGTTATCACAAGAAAAGGTTGCGTAACATCCGCAGGGTAATGAAGCTGTTATAAATGGATGCACACCGCACGTTTCCAGATTAATTGCGTGCTAGAATAAACAAGCAACGTACAAAGTCAAGCTTCTGTGTGCATATAATTGGAAGTAATTACGTGTGATGAGCCCCATTAATCATAGTTTCCACTTCCTCCCATAATTAGCACGTCATCATGTATACATGCAAATGTACCCATGAGATACACTTTTTGCATAGAGACTTTGGGACTGCCGGGTAGACATGAGAAAAGGAGGCCCATAGCTCGTGGCGCGAGTCTCGTACTGTGACTTCACAAGCTCGTCTCGAGGCGAATTAGTGATTAAACTAGCACAATTAGTCAAGATATATTATTTTGTTTTCAATACTGCAACTAAATAAGTGTATATATTGTAAATATCATAACCCATATTTAGAAACAGATTTAATAGACTATGATAAAGGATCTGATGATGATCGCTTGACGATCGAAACTGGTCACACAAATGTATTTTATTAATCTCATGTATTTTTTTTTTCAGGATTAGGGAAACACCCATTACACTTGGGTACAATCATGTTGACCGACTGAAAAACATTAAAAATATCGATTACTAAGGCAACACTGAAAAATGGCTTCCAAGTGATAATTAAGAACAATATTATTCGATAGTTATTATTTTTATTATTATTAATACAGTGAGTGCCTTCCCTATAGAACGGAGCTTTCCAAAAGTCGTGCCGCGGACATGTCGCAATGACTCACCGTCACATTAAAGCATGTGCCGATAACAACAGCGCACCGTGAAGCCCTGGATACTGTCATAGCATTTATTACACACGCAGCTGGCAATATACCATAGTTGTGATAATTAAGACTTGCTGTGAAGCAGGGCCGGATCTAGAGGAGGGCGAGGAGGGCGACCGCCCAGGGCCCCGCGGTCCAGGGGGCCCCGCGCCATGAATTGTTTTAAATTTAATTGATTAATAAATTATACTTTTCAAACTAATTTACAATTCATATTCTTTTTTCAGTGCAGCTATGACCTCCGTGACCGTTTAGCAAGTTTAGATTTCAGTGAAATCATGGAAGACTTCAGCCGGGAAAAATTCGCAAAGTATTGTAATATTTTTTTCATAGTTTACATAATCTTCTTCAAGGGAGGTTAAAGGTTTCTTTCATATTATTTAAAAATGTAGTGTAGTGTATTCAAAATATTGTAACCATTCTTTATTTTATTATTATTACAAAACTGTTTTCCATTTGATTTGATTTTTTTTTGTTTCCTATTGTTGTGGACCCCACCTTATCATACCGCCCAGGGCCCCGCAGGACCTGGATCCGCCACTGCTGTGAAGTACTGTAGCCTACCTCGTATCACGTGAAGATGGTTAGGTATAGAACAAACCATCGAATATCACTAGTGGAAACTTATCTTCTCAAGAAGAAGTTTGCCATAAATTTGTTCGCAAGTTTCAGCGCCGTGTGATTTTTACTTGTAGGGGAACCCCAAACAAAAGGTTGGTTGGTTCCTCAGTTTAGGGGCTGAGACAAAGTGGTCATGTAGCTTCGTGTAACCGTGATAACCGGTGTTAATTGTAATGAGTGTATCAGTGTGTGCTATCTGTTTTTCATTCAAGCAAGGACTGCAGACATTCAATTTTTAAGTAGTTCCAACTTTTGCTACCAAACGCTACCGTCAACGACCAACTAGTTCTAAACGTGGTTACTAGATGCCACCGCAGTCGGCTCCTGGTGACGAACGTTGGAACCTACGAGCGCTAGTCAAATCTAACCTTAGCTTCACACAAGTGTAATTAGTGGAAGGTTCTTTATCATGCCATAAGTCTATAACAAGGAACCACCGGCTTTACTTCCCCTCCGAAGGAAGACAGAGGGATTTTTAACGACTTCGGCCGGGTTTGAATCCGCGACCTTGGCCATAATAGCTCAGCATGCTACTAACTACGCCACCGAGGCCGAATAAACAAAAGGTACAATCCGCGTACTCTGGAGGCTTGCGCTGATTCGAAATATTAGTCAGCATGAATGACAGCGAGTGTACCAAAACGTCCTACGCTGGTGCAACGTTGTGTTTAGAAAATGAAGGACAGCATTTCCAGTAACTACTCTGAAATTGATGTAAGTAATTATGATAACCTAGATGTTAGGCCCCTTAACCAACAATTATCATCATCAACATGATGTACTCTTCCTTGAGGATAGGTTTCTTGTCACCATAAACATTCCGCTTCCGAAGGTGCACGTATGTTTTGGAGTCTCAGTCTGAGAGCACAGTTGTGTATCGGAATCCAATATCTTCAGACCTCCTCCAGAGTCTGTCTGCAGCTTGTACCTCCATTACAGGGGAAGACGCATCATAGTTCTTCCCACATTGGGTAACGTGGCCTTCAAACCAAAACTTGAACTCTGGACTCTGAGGGCCTCAATCATTTTGCCAGGACACATTTGTGGCAATACTTCATAATCGATAACTAAACCACTGAGAATGCCAATTATGCAGCCAACCCCATAGTTACTAGTAAATCCTCGTTTGTGCCACGCACCGTCATATGTTACAGAAATATCAATGCATTGTTCCGAAGCTAGATCTTTATTTTCATTTGTGGGTGCCTGCCTCACACGTCGTCTTGCATCCTCTAAAACCACTGATGTAAAAGACTCCATATCAGATTCAAAAGTGTCCAATAGAACATGGTATGTTGATTACTCATAACATGCATTCCCATTCCTAGACTGAAATTCTCCTCTACCGGATCTTCCGAAAGTTGATATCATCTTCTTGTTTAAGTCAAATGATATGTTTCGAAATTTGCCTGGAGTTTTAGGACTGGAAAACGATTCACATAAAACAAATCCACAAGAGGCACATTTCACTATGAGTCTAGTTGAAAATCCGTGGTGATCTCTAGTTTGTAATTCTACACTCTTGCTGTTACATTCAGTGCACAACACGTCACAGAAGAGATTTTTCAAAGACTGTACATTTATGCGTCTCCCACAAATCCAACCCCTCGTCCTCGTCGTGGGAGATGGGCAACGTAAATGAAGTAGGGCATTGCCTGTAGGGGTAAAGTACAGAGGGGACTTTGTGTGCCTCAAGACTGCTATGGTAGCTGTGAAGGCCCTACAGGAACCCTGAAGAAATTACGGCTAACGGGGCTCTGGTGAAACAACTGCTGCCTTGTAGTTTGGAGTTGGTTCTTCAAAGGCTAAGGGAAGAAACCCTGACAGAAAATCAGCCTGGTGCCTCAGGCCTAAGGTGGCAGTCCCTCCAAGGCACTCGGAGGCAGTGGGTTAATCACTCGCTCCTCTTAAATAAACTGATTACTGAAACTGAAGCGAAATTACAAAACCGGACGGATAACCTGATGACGACTTTTGGCATGAAAAGGATTACGAAAATCGGTTTCTGGAATGTGAGGACCTTGATGGAGGAATCCTCAAGGTGCCAGGAAGCGAGGTCGACCTAAGAAGACCTGGAAGAGGACGATCGAAAATGAAATTGCAGAGGAGGACAAGAACTGGAGTCAAGTGAAGAGAATAGCCAGGAACCGTACTGCGTGGAGAAATTTCGCCAAGGCCCTATGCTCCGGAAGGAGCGGCAGGAATTAAGTTAAGTTAAGTAAAGTACATTTATGCGAGAAGGAAACACTTCGGCAGCTTTTGTTACACTTAGTACACTTACAGACTACCACAATATTGTAAAAGAAACTAGTTTCATTTAGAGGTGTGGACATCGTGGTTATCAGCCCTGTACCCTTGATTGGGTGTAAATTGTCTTTAGCCTATTTTCATCTATGAGGGGATAGGCTTGTGAGATCACCTTTTGTCCGTGTGTCTGTCTGTGTGTGCGTGCGCGTGTGATTGATTCGTGAGTGTGTCCCCCCGCCTAATAGCTTCTAGACGGCTGGAGCGACTTCAATGAAACTCGGTGAGTTCATGGCGCTATTCCGGACGACACCGACCGTGCCCTTCGGATTTTGTTACGTCTCACCAATTTAACTTTAATACCCCTTGAAAACAAACGTACAGAATTTACTGCCTTTAAATACAAATTTAATTATGAACATTTTAGTTAACAAACCCAAGGGTTTCATGACCTGGAACCGGTCTTTCTCCTTCTTTCATTGCCTTTGGGGCGGTCCCTCTCCTCTTTACCTTTCCTATCTGCCTTTCCTGGCTCTCCTTTCTTCCAAGTCCCTTAATTCTCATTCTTCGAGGGTTGAGGACATTTACTTTCCCCTGCCTTTTGTTTTCTTTGCTCTTATTTTTGTTTTCCATTTCCTCTTCTATAATGTAAGAATGTAGTTAGTTTGTTTATTAGATATAGTCCATTTTTCCATTAGACTGTGGTGTGTGAGTATGTCTGGTGGCAGTTACATTGCCTATTACATATGGTTCATTGTTTCAGTGGACTGTGATGTGTGAGGGTGCATGTGAGCGTGACTGGTGACAGACTGTTTTAATGGTAGTATTTTGCTGTAGGTGGAACTTGGGTATTTTTTCGTTAGTAGAATTTTAGTATTTAATTCTTAGTAGAAGGTTAGTATTTTTATTAGTAGAATTGCTCTATTACTTTATTCTGAAAGGGAGTAGCAACCTCTCAGAATAAATCAATTCTTTACTTGTCTTAAAGACGGTTAAGCTATTGATAGCATTAGCCAACTAATGGCTACACTGCGTTCTGCTGCATGGCTAAAAGCAACGGGAAACTACAGCAGTTTTGCTCTTCCGAGGATATGCAACTCTATATGCATAATTATATGTGATGATGGCCTCCTCCCTTGTAAAATTCCAATCCGGAGGTAAACTAGTCCCACGTTCGGATCTCCGGATGGGGACTACTCGAGAGGGGGTTAACATTACAGCAGTGACAAAGAGGAAATCTGACATTCTACGGATCGGAGCGTGGAATGTTAGAAGTCTGCTAGGCAGTGTAAGGTTAGAAAACTTAGAAAGGGAAATGGATAGGTTGAGGTTGGATTTGGTTGGGATTAGTGAAATGCGTTGGCAGGAAAAATAGGACTTTTGGACAGGAGAATATAGGGTCATTAGCACTAAATCAAACAATGGCCAAGCAGGGGTTGGTCTCATATTGAGTAGGAAACTTGGACAGCGGGTGGAATATTATGAGCAATATAGTGAACGGATTATTGTAGCAAAAATCAATACAAAACCTACGTGCACCACAGTAGTACAAGTCTATATGCCTACCAGTCAAGCTGATGATGAAGATGTTCATAAGGTCTACGAAGAAATAGATGCAATTCTGAGATATATCAAGGGTGATGAAAATGTTATTGTAATGGGAGATTGGAATGCTGTGGCAGGAAAAGGAAGAGAAGGGAAGATAGTAGGAGATTTCGGATTAGGTGAAAGGAATGATCGAGGAAGCAAGCTGATGGAATTCTGCACCGAGCATGAGTTAGTCATAGCTAACACCTCATTCAATAACCACAATTGAAGAATAAACACATGGATGAGACCAGGAAAAACAGGGCGTTAACAAATCGACTTCATTATGGTCAAGCAGAGGTTTCGAAACCAGATTTTGGATTGTAAAACATATCCCGGTGCTGACATAAACTCTGACCACAATCTGGTTTTCATGAAATGCAGATTAAAGTTGAAGAAACTGAAGAAAAGTCAAAAGCCAAAAAGAGGAGCAATAGACAGACTGAAAGAGAAGGATGTAAACGAAAGATTCAAGAAGAGTATAAAGGAAGGACTATTGAAAAACACTAAACAAACTTCAATTGCAGACGAATGGGCACTTTTGAAGAATGAAATAACAAAATCCACAGAGGAAAACATTGGTAGGAAAGAGAGAATAGGTAGAAAACCGTGGATCGCTCAGGATATACTAGAATTGATGGATGAAAGGCGGTAACACAAGAAGGTAAGAGATGAAAAGGGGAAAGCAGATTACAGACGTCTGAGAAATGAGGTTAACAAGAAGTGCAAGGAAGCGAAAGAAGAATGGTTGAAAGAGAAATGTGCAGGTATAAAAAATTGTCTGAAATTAGGAAAAGTAGACAGCTTATCGAAGGATTAAGAATACTTTTGGGGGGAAAGAAGACCAAGTGCTGTAATATTAAGGACACAGATGGAAAGCCTCAACAGATAGGGCAGAAAAGGTTGAGATATGGAAAGCTTACATAGAGTGTTTGAATAAGGGAAAGGAGTTTGAGAATCATGTAATGGAAAGGGAAGAGGAAATTGATGAGGATGCAAAAGGGGATTTAATATTGAGATCAGAATTTGACAGAGCATTGGAAGACTTAAACAGGAACAAAGCACCAGGCATAGATGATATACCGATTGAGTTGCTACGCTGCATAGGAGATGAAGGTCTGATCAGGTTATTTCATTTGGTGTGTAGGATTTATGAGACAGGTGAGGTACCCTGTGATTTCAAGAAGAATGTTATCATCCCTATACCAAAGAAAGTGGGAGCTGACATGTGTGAAGATTACCGTACAATCAGCTTGATTACTCATGCTTCAAAGATCCTGCCAAGAATACTTTACAAGAGGATGGAAAGCCAGATAGAAACGGAGTTGGGTGAAGACCAGTTTGGTTTCAGGAGAAATGTAGGAACAAGGGAAGCTGTACGAAGTCTGAGGCTGATTTTGGAAGGTAGAATAAGGAAAGATAAGAGAACATTCGTGATATTTGTAGACTTAGAAAAGGCTTTTGATAACGTTGATTGGACTAAATTGTTTGACATTCTGAAAACGATTGGAATAAAGTACAGGGATAGGAGGATGATCTACAATCTATACAGAAACCAGACAACAGTCATTCGAGCTGAAGGACATGAGAGAGAAGCTGGTATTCAAAAAGGTGTAAGGCAAGGCTGCAACTTATCACCCCTACTTTTCAATCTTCACATTGAACAAGCAATGAAGGAAATTCGAGAAAAATTTAAAGTGGGATTCAAGGAGAAATAGTTTCAACTCTGAGATTTGCTGATGACATCGTCATCTTGGCCGACACACCTGAGGATTTGAATGAGTTTTTGAATGGTATGGACTCTGTCCTGAGGAAAGAATTCATGATGAAAATTAATAAATGTAAAACAAAAATATTGGAATGTTGCGGAAATAAATCAGAAACCTCTATGGACATCTAATTGGCAGGTGAAAAGCTGAAGGAAGTAGGAGACTTCTGTTACTTAGGAAGCAAAATAACCAGTGATGGACGAAGCCAAGAGGACATAAAATGTAGGTTGGCTCAGGGAAGGAAAGCATTTCTACAAAAAAGGAATCTGTTGACTTCGAATATAGATTTAGGTATAGGAAGTCATTTTTGAAAGCCTTTGTCTAGAGCGTGGCACTCTATGGAATTGGAACTTGGACTATTGGTGCAGCAGAAAAAAGGAGAATTGAAGCGTTTGAAATGTGGTGTTACAGGAGACTGATGAAGATCAGATGGGTAGATAGGGTTACAAACGAAGAGTTATTAAGACGAGTGGGAGAGGAGAGATGCTTCTGGCGACTGCTAATGAAGAGAAGAGATAGGTTAGTAGGACACATACTAAGACACCCAGGAATAGCAAGCTTAGTTAAGGAAGGAGTGGTCAAGGACAAGAACTGTAGGGGTAGACCAAGGTTAGACTATGTTAAACAGATTGCCTCGGATGTAGCTATGTAGAGATGAAACGATTAGCTCAGGACAGGGAGGCATGGACAGCTGCAACAAACCAGTCGAAAGTCTGAAGACTCAAACAACAACAAATACGTTAAAAAGTGTAAATGTGTTAAACTAATTGTGTGCTACGCTGCTGATCGCGCCAGTGCCTTACTCGACAGGTGGTGGTTAGCCACAGTTCTCCAGCCGCCACGCGGCATCTGCGAGTCTCGGCTCTGTAGGGAGGGCCCTCACTGAATTCATTCATTCACGTCGCATAGGCCATCTATGGACCTTCCCCAGTACGCCCGCAATCGTTCTCGGTGGAGTTCCTTCCGTTCCTGGGTCCAAATCTTTTCCGTTTCCAGTTTTGGTTTTCTTTGCAACCTTTCCAAGCTTGAAGTTTCCTTTTGAGTGGGGGCGCGCTCCTGAATGTCTGTTGGTGTATCCCCACTTCTTTCAGATCTTTATCCAGTTCAATGAACTAGGCCCATTTTGTTTTCCTCTCCTGAAAGTAAGTTATGTTGCGGTTGGTCAGTCTCGCCGGGCTCATTCGTTTCACATGTCCATCAAATCTTATCCATCTCTTCCGGATGACGTCACTTATCTTCCCCACGTGAGTAAATGTATATAGTTCATAGTTATGCCGTCTTCTGTATTCCCCATTGTCTTTGATGGGACCCAAGATCTTTCTCAATTTTTTCCTTTCTTTGGCCTCCAGTTTTTCGATCAAGCCTTTTTTGTTCATCGTGAGGCATTCAGAAGCATACAAGACCTCCAGACGGATGACACTGCAGTAATGTTTTAGTTTTGCGTTGAAGGATATTGACCTTTTCTTATAGATGTCCTTAGTTAAATGGTAGGCCATTTCCATTTTGCTCATGCGCGATGTGAATGCTTCTTTCTCTGATACATTAGGTGTTATAATTTCTCCCAGGTACTTAAACTTTGCAACTCGCTTAATTTTTCCCTCAATGTATTATTATTATTATTATTATTGTTATTATATTATTATTATTATTATTATTAACAGCCTAGGCTTTTACGGCCAGCGTTCATAGATACGTACAAACCTGGACAATTTGTCATATATATTGTTATTTATTATTATTAGAAGTGTTATTCTGCGCCCAATTTAACTGGGCACATTAACTTGTTGACCGACTGAAAGGCGGTTGCTTGACTGGATTACGAAGGTAACACTGAAAAATTAGCTTCTAAAATGTCTATACTTCCCTCTTCATGCGTGAAAGTTAATTGTAGTTGTAAGGTAGCAGTGGTAGAAATCATTCGGATTCTCACCCTTATCAATAAGGGCAGGTGATTTTGTTATCCCGTTCATTAAAACGGCACTTTTACATCACAGATGTTTTCCTTGAGGTCTGACCAACATGAATACCAAGTTTCAGTACGATTAGAGAGTTCAAATAGGTAAAGATTCCTATTGAGTCAACTCCATTCCTTAGACATGCCAGCGAATCGAATCCGAGACCAAATACACAACCATTGTATGAGAACAGCGACCATCTCTCTATTTATTCATATTTACACACATATTTAAACTCATGATTATAATGAGATTTATAATTGCATATAAAATATTCCAGTAGGCTAAGCTTACTGTAATCTTTCTGAGCACAAATTATAATTTTAACTATAATATAAACTTTATATGTAACCGTAAATCCATGAATCCTCTACTTTAAGTACGTCATTATTTTCAATAGTTTGTGCAATGCAATTTATTAATGCTAGAGTCATTGCTATACTGGGCTCAAGTAATTCCTCTCGTTGGACTGTATATCCGCACAGCCCATCACAACTGGGTTTAGACAGATTTGCAGGATATGTGACTAAAGGTTTGTAGAAAATACGCGAACATTATAAATACTAATTAGCTGAAGGCCTGTAGCTACAATCTGAAAAGTTATTTCAACTTATCCATGAATATCAAAGCATATTAGTCATATAGTTTGTAAGCCTCCGTGGCTTAGGCGGCAGCACGCCGGCCTCTCACCGCTGAGTCCGTGGTTCAAAGCCCGGTCACTCCATGTGAGATCTGTGCTGGACAAAACGGAGGCAGACAGGTTTTTCTCCGGGTACTCCGGTTTTCCCTGTCAACATTTCATTCCAGCAACACTCTCCACTATCATTTCATTTCATCTGTCATTCATTTAATCATTGCCCCAGAGGAGTGCGTCAGGCCTCGGTAGCCGGCACAGTTCATATCCTCGCCGCTTGATGGGGGCTTCATTCATTCCATTCCTGACCCGGGCGGAGACTGGAAGCAGGTTGTGGATTTTCATTTCATTAGTCATATAGTTTCTAAGATGCAACAACAGACAGCGTCAGAAGCACCATTTGGCCAGAGTAAGCGACCACTTGACGTTACAGACAGTTAAGAACAGGGCTCCGAGTGAAAGCCGAAGTTAAACGATTGACTTCGCGTCACCACATGCTAGCTTTATACGGTTGGTTACGAAGTGAGAAGCTTATTATCCTCTCTGTTTCAAAATAAATCATGTGATTGGGCCAGAGCTTATCCATATTTACGACACTTTACTAAATATAAAATACTGTAGTGTAATATTCAACACATCATATTCTCAGAATATATTACATTGAAGTAACTCCATATTCTGCACACTGTACGTCGCCCTGCTGGTCTAGAGGTATGAATCCTGCTTCGGGAGCGAGAGGTCACGGGTTCAAAACCCGGAAATGCCGAGCATTTTCACGTTTGTTTTATCTCTTGAAAAGATTCAAAAAGTGTATAAAAGAACCTTAGGTATGGTTTTTTTTCGTGCGAGACTTGTACTTACTGTGTACCAGTAATATAAATACATCCCAGGACATGGCCCAGTGTTTCAACTTCTTCGCACCAGGCGGCCTCACATGCAAAGCGAACAGGGGCCTCATGAAGGATGGAAAGTGAGGGGAAGATTGGGAGGGATAGGCAAGGAGGGTGGCCCCACCTCCCCAGTGGTATCCCCCAACCAGGTGTTTCAAGCTCCAGGACACTGCCCTCGCTGAGTCCAAGGGAGGCTTTGGTGGCTTAGTTGGTACATGCTGTTCAAACCCGGCCGAAGTCGTCGGATTTTTTAACAGCGTTAAAAATCCCTCAGTATGCCTTTCTTCGGAGGGGAAGTAAAGCCGGCGGTCCCATGTCATAGATTTATGGCATGTTAAAGAACCTTCCAGTAAATAAGCCTGTGTGAAGCTAAATTATAGTTTAAAAATTTGGATAACGCCCTTAGGTTCCAACGTTCGTTGCCAGGAGCCGACTGCGGTGGCGTCTAGTAACCAAGTTCTGAACTAGTAGTCTAGTTGTTGATGGTGGCATTTGGCGGTAAAAGTAGAAACTACTTGAAAGAAGTGACAGTCAGTCTGAACGACTAGACTTTGTATCATTTTAAATGCTACAAATGCTGAAAAATGCTAGAAAGGCTGGAGGCTTCTCGCTTCGCTCGAAGCCAAAGACTCTTGACATGTTAGAAACTTATCTGCATAGTACTTATCTTGCTTATCTTGTTTCAAATTACTCGCGAAGGGCAAGTGCAAACCAAGGGCAAAGCAAGGTCCAGCGCGGGGGATGCCGCAAGCTCACCAGAGCACGCGGGGACTTGCCCCTTCCATCCAGTCTAAACACACTTAAGGTACCGGGTGAGTTAGCCGTGGTCGTTACGGCATGACTGCTGGCAGTCGCTCACATCCGGGAGGCCAGGAGGTTCGAATCCCCCCGCCGGCAACCTTGAAGATGTTCTTCTGTGGTTTCCCATCTTCCTTCCAGGCAAATGCCGGGGTTGGTCCCTAATTATAGGCCACAGCCGCTACCTTCCAACTCCTCGTCCTTCCATCCCAACTTTCCTCCCCAACGGTACTTGTAGCTCACCCATTGGGTGTCCGTCTCGAAGCAGCTACAAACCTGGCGAGCCGAACATGTCCTCGGACACTCCCGGCGCTAAAAGCCATACGCTAAAAAAAAAAAACCACTTAAGGTGGGCAATGTATTGAAGATAGAGATATGCTCTCGCGGACTTTTTTGTAGAACTTTACATGCTGACCAATTCTTACGCTCATAGTATATTGATATTTTTAACGGTTTGCCCAGCGTAAGCTCACGGACGCCAAGTTTGTTTTCGACTTTTTCACTGAAATCGTTACTGCTTGGCTTGGCTTCCTATGATCATACATAAATTATTTTCTACAGAATCTTTCCTCGAGATATCTTTTACAAAATGGTGAAAACCGCATCAAAATCTATCCAGTAGTTCTCGAGATTACCCGTGACATCCAAGAATCGGGGATTTTTGTCTTATACTAACGAAGTAGAGATTGTCGGGGTACACATGCACCAAGCGGTACTATGACGCCACACACCTCAGTGCATCTGTCCGTCCGTCACCGTAATGTAACGCCAGACCCCAGCGTAACGACGAAGTCGACAAGATCATTTAAAATGATAAAAAAAACAATGTCTTCGGTTCTTATTTGAATTAAAAACAGATAACACACACTAATACAGCCATTACAATTAACACCGGTTATCAGACAGATAATAATAATAATAATAATAATAATAATAATAATAAATGGCCTTACAAATCCCATAAGGGCTATGGCCTCCTGCTTTGCAGGGAATTGCTCAGTTTTAACTCATCAGGTGAGCAAGTCCTGAGGAGCATTCGGGGTTATTCTTTCTGATTGGGCCTTCTATATAGATGTGCAGCTGATTAAAGATTAAGTAAATTATATTACGCTGGCATAACATTCGCTACAACAATCTTCATTTCTGAGTCTGGCGATATCAAGGCCTCAAATATCCATTAGTATTACGGAAATCATAATAGCCATCAACCAATATCTGGGAGGTTCCCATTGCCACTAAGCACAAAGCTTACCCTGTCTAAGCACTTGAACAATGACAGAAACTGCCAAGTCTTCACTCTTCAGTAAAATCTACGCATATTGAACCGTTTCAAATAGGTCTTTTTAAAATGTAACACAAAACCTTACCGGTGGAGTTTTAACATCTAGTTTGGATGCAGATACCTATACACGTTCTTTAACATCCCACTAATCATTCACTATGTTGTGCACATGTGGTCCCGGAACGAATTAACAAGTGTTTCGCAAGATAGTCGAACCTTTTGAATTCCTTGTAACAGGTGATGCAGTAAGGTTATTTTCCCTAGTGAACACGATGATGTTTCCTCAAATTAGAGCGCGAGACAATGCGGTCTCATCCCTGAGTGAACGACAAAATGTTCCATTAGCTCTGTCCGCCGTGCAAATGACTTCTCACATGTGCTACAAGTGTATTACTTCACTCCAGCATGAACAACAGTGTGCTTCTTGAGGTCACCGCTCTGTGAGAAGCCTTTATTGCACACCCGAGATATGTACCGCTTTGCTGCATGTCCACTGAACGGTGTCTTTCTAGTTGATGCATTGTTTTATTGGTCACTGCATGCGAGTCTCCCTAGGTCTTTCCACTCCTGCCTCATCTTCGCTCTTCTTGTCCATTGTTTTCCTCCCCATTTTACGAACCAGTCTGCCCATCTGATTCTTTGTCTCCCAACGTTTCGTCTTCCTGTTCTTGGGTCCCACATCGTCATTTTGTACGTCCATCGGTTAGGATCTAATCTCGCTACATGTCCACCCCATCTCCATTTGAGCTGGTCGGCTGATGTCATAGCGTCCTTCATGCCGGTTCTCCTTCTTAAATCTTCGTTCCGTATTCTATCTCTCAATGAGACATGAAGTATCTTCCTTTCCATTTTCCGTTGACATCTCTGGATCATTTGTCTTTGTTTCGATGTTAATGCCCAAGTTTGGCAACCATATAGTAACACCGGTATAACGCATTCTTTCAGAACTTCAGCCTTTAAAGTGAGTTTTTGGGTCTTGTCAGCCAGTATAAACTTTAGGGACCAAAAGCTCTTCCATGCTTGTCCTATTCTTCGTTTGACCTCTTTCTCTGAACAACTTGAAAATGACATGTTCTGACCGAGATATACATAATCTTCAACATATTCCAGTGTTTCTCCGTTCACATTAATTGGGGCTTCTAACGCATTGGTCATCAGCTTCGTTTTCTTCGGGTTCATTGTAAGGCCCACTTCTTTACTTGTTTTGTCTAATTCTTTTATCATTTGTTCCAGCTCTTTCGCAGATTCAGCCACCAAAACAATGTCGTCTGCGAACCGTAAATGGGTTAGTCTTGTCCCATCGATTCTGATGCCATATTTTTCTTCCCAGTCTAGTTTTCTAAACTGATTTTCCAGCAAACAGGTGAATAATTTTGGTGAGAGGGGGTCTCCCTGTTTTACTCCCCTTTCTATCGTGATGTTACTTCCTTCTCTGTCTTTATTCTGGCTTGGTTACCGTCGTAGAGTTTGCCTAGGAGTCTAACGAATTTGTTTGGGATGCCTTGTTTTTCCAGTGCTTCTAAGACGCTTTCCTGTTCTACGGAGTCAAATGCTTTGTTGTAATCCACAAATGCTATATACACCTCTAGATTAAATTCCTGAACTTTCTCCATGAGTTGATTTATTGTTTGCAAGTGGTCTGATGTACTGAAACTCTTTCTGAATGCTGCTTGCTCTATCGGCTGCTGTTCGTCCAGTGCCTTTGTCATTCTATTGGTTAGGATCTTCATAAATAGCTTGTAAAGGTTTACAATTAGGTTGATCGGTCTGTAGTTGTTTATGTCGTCCTTGGCTCCCTTTTTGTGTAGAAGTATGATAATGCTTTGTTTCCACTGCATTGGTCTTCTGATGTGAGTATGGTATTAAATAATGTTGTGATGACTGGGATTAGGTCTTCTTCACCCCATTTTAGAAATCCATTGTAAATTCCATCTTCACCTGGGCATTTTTCTGTTTTCGTTTGTCGAATGGCTGCTCTTACTTCACTGGGTAGTATTGGAGGTGTTTCTTCCTCTAGGTTTTCTTCTGATGTATTCTGGTCCTGATGCAAGTTGGATCTTTGAGAGTTACTTGAGTATAGCGTTCTATATAACTCTGTCGCTTGCGTCATTATCTCTTCTCTTGAGGCTTGTCTTTTTTCGTTGTTGTCTTTTACTCCCAGTATCCAATGTTTGTTCTCATCTTCTTTATTGATTTTGTGGTATCCATGATTTCTTTGACCACTTTAGTGTTGTGTTCTCTGATGTCTCTTCGGATTTCCCTTTTTGATTGTTTACTGACTTCCGCATATTCCAGCTTTTTGTGTTCGTTTTCTATGGCTTGTGATTTTAGGCGTTCTCTTTCTTCGATCAAACATTTGGTGCTATCCTTAAGTTTTATTCTATTTTTCATACTGCTTCCAGGTGTTGACGATTGTTTGGCCGCGCGGGATATGCAATTTATGAGATCTGGATAGTGTTGTTGGACTTTTTGCTCCGTTTGTTGGTTGAAGTCTCGTAGGTTTTGTTGTAGTGCTTTTACATACTCCGCCCTGTCTATGCATCCTGGATGTGTAGTTTTGTTGTTGAAGTAGTGTCTCCTTTTCTTCTTTATTCTCACTTTCAATCGTACCATTCTGTGATCTGTGTCAAACTTCAGACCATTTATCACTTGTATGTTTTTCACCTCTGTTGGTCTATTGGTTAGGATGAAGTCTATTTCGTTTTTGATTTTTCAATTCGGAGATTTCCATGTCCATTTGCGCCCTGGGATTTTCTTGTAAAATGTGTTCACAATTTTAAGTCTTTGTCCCAGTGCAAACTGTATTAGTCTTTCTCCTCTTTCGTTCCTTGTTCCGTATCCGTGAAGGCCCATAGGTTATATACAACCACCCAAAGTAAACGGGGCTACATGACCGCGTTGTCACAGCCCCTAAACTGAGGAAGCAAGCAACCAACCAACCAACCAACCTAAGTCCGAGGGAAAAGCCAATCTGGAGGGTAAACCGACGAGAAAAAAAAAGAAGCGTTTTCCTCGAACTATGTAGTTATATTACCGGTATAAGTACAAGTCTCGCACGACGTTCCTAAGGTTCTTTTATACACCTTTTGAATCTTTTCAAGAGATAAAACAAAAGTAAAAATGCTCGGCATGTATTTTTTGCATAATTCACGTGTTTAGTGGCGAATTCGGCTGGAATTTCATCTATGTAAGTCAAGATCTAAAAGGTGGATGGCGGTTGGGTTATGGACAGTGGAAGAGTCAACATCTATTACTAGCTCATTTCTAGGTCTTCTTTTTTCTTCTTTACCAAAGATATTTTGTCTAATATCAGTAGTTAAGATTGTTTCCCCCAGGATTTGGTCTTCTCCAGAGTTACTATATAGTATTTTTTAGGTTAGTAAGAGTGATAATAATTTAATTTAATTGAGCACATTGATGTGTTGACCGAACGAATGACGATTTAAAAAAATTAGAATACGAAGGCAACACTGAAGAAATACAGTAGTTTCTTCAACTCCATGAACTCCACGATTAATACTGTTAGGCACACTTTTATTAGGAACCCACACTTAAGAAAATAAACAAAATTGATAGTTAATCAGAATCTGAGTATCACATTTCATGGGTTAGTATTGAATGTTACGGAATTTATAGTTTATTCGCATGTTTAGCCTATTTACATTTATGAAAATGCAATTTACGAGATCTGGATAGTGTTGTTGGACTTTTTGCTCCGTTTGTTGGTTGAAGTCTAGTAGGTGAAGGTGAAAGAAAAATTTTCAGAATAGCGCAGGCGAGAGATAAAGACAAGAAGGACTACACCCAAATAAAGCAGATCAAAGATGAAAATGGTCTAGTATTAACGGACCATTCCGACATCAAGTGCAGATGGAGAAACTACTATGGAAAACTTCTCAATGAAGAGAACCCAAGGGTATATATAGGAGAAGGAGAAAAACCCCAGGGTCTGACAATGGATATTAGAAAAGAAGAAGTATCATTAGCACTTAGGAAAATGAAAAACGGAAAGGCAACAGGACCCGATGAAATACCAGTTGAAGTGTGGAAGTATCTAGAGAAAGATGGAATCGACATGTTGTTGGATTTAATGCAAAAAATGTACTCTCAGGAAACAATACCTGATGAATGGAGAGAAAGTATTTTAGTGCCTATATATATTCAGGACTGTGCCAACTACAGGGGCATTAAGTTAATGTCCCATACCATGAAAATCTGGGAAAGAGTGATAGACAAGCGGATCCGGGAGGAGACTAGCATTGGCGAGCAACAATTCGGCTTCATGCCAGGAAAAGGGACCACAGACGCAGTGTTTGCCCTGAGACAAGTAATGGAAAAGTATCGTGAAAGACAGAAGGGATTACACTTCGCATTCATGGACCTAGAGAAAGCATATGACCGGGTGCCCCGAGGAGAAGTCTGGAGATGTTTACGAGCGAAGGGAGTCCCAGAGAAGTACGTGCAGTTGGTTCAGGAAATGTACAAAGACGCAAGAACACAGGTTAGAAGCAGCGTTGGACTTACAGATTGGATTCCGGTTCGAGTAGGTTTACACCAAGGTTCGGCTTTAAGTCCATATCTGTTTGACCTAATTCTGGACGAAATTTCTTGTGGATTACGAGACCAAGCCCCCTGGTGCATGATGTTTGCGGATGATATTGTGTTGTGTAGTACCACCAAAGATGTCATAGAAGAAAAACTGGAACAGTGGAGGGCAGCCTTGGAAGACAGAGGACTCAGGATTTGCAGGAAGAAGACAGAGTATATGAGGTTCAATACAGACCAAGACTGTGAGATCAGAATGCAAGGGGAAACGTTAAATAGAGTGGATGAGTTCAAATACCTGGGTTCGGTGGTGACTGGAGATGGAAATCTGGATCTGGAAGTGTCACACAGGATTCAGGTAGGATGGATGAACTGGAGGAAAATGTCAGGAGTGCTCTGTGACCGCAGGATCAAGCCTAAGGTTAAGGGGAAAATATATAAAACTGTCGTAAGACCTGCATTGCTGTATGGCTCTGAAACATGGCCTGCACGCAAAACGCACACACACACAGGCTTGACGTCACGGAAATGAAAATGCTCGGGTGGATGAGTGGAGTGACTAAGCGTGATAGAGTGGAAAATGTCAAAATAAGAGGAACATTGAAGGTTGTGGAAATATCTAAGAAGATACAAGAAAAGCGACTTCCATGGTATGGGCATGTGAGAAGAAGGGAGGAATCCTACGTGGGGAGGAAGATGCTAGACATGCAAATACAGGGAGTGAGAATGCGAGGCAGACCTAAACGAAGATGGATGGATTGTGTACAGGAGGACCTCAGAGAAAAACAGTTGTCAGAAGAGGATGTGCATGACCGGGCTAAATGGAGGAGAGCTGTCAGAAACATCGACCCCACATAGGAGTGGGAATGATGTAAAGAGAAAGAAGAAGAAGAAGACATTTATGAAAAAATAGGCTTATGATATCACCTTTTGTCTCTGTGTGTGTGTTTGTGTGTGTGTGTGTGTGTACCCCCCTAATAATATCTAAACGGCTGGAGCGATTTCAATGAAACTCGGTAAGGTCATAGTACTATTTAGTCCGACCCCGACCGTGTCCTTCAAATATGTTATTACGTCTCACCAATCCAACATGGCGGCTGGGCGAAATATTTCACCGGCATTCTTTATCTCCGAAACTATTACTGATATCACTCTGAAATTTTGTACGGTGATAAAGGTCACCACAAGAAGTTCACCTGTGTGACTTTCAAAACCCTGTTAAGTACAAAACGAATATAGCGGCCAAGCAAATTTGAAACATTTAAATAGCCTATTCAGTGAAACACGGTACAGCAAATGTTCATACACATTGCAATGTATTGACATCTAATTTTGTTCAATTGTTTACATAACCTCAAGATGGCAGCTGTGCGAAATTTAAAAACTAAGCTTTTGTTTCTTGTGTCTTAATCATGCGATCGAAGTCAACGTTTGCATAATAAGCATACGCAATAACCACCATCTAATAGTACATAACTCTATGGCCTACATATACAAAGATCCAACATAGAGACCATCCGAAATATTTAGACGGTTCTCAATATCTACTAATCTATGTCACCAATCCAACTGAAATTTTGTATTTTGATAGAGGCTGTATACGTAAGTAGGATAGGCTATTAGTTCTTCACGGAACTATTTGTTGGTATTCATATTGCCCTAATTTTTACCAAAATGTTAATGTTCCACCGCTACATTGAGAAACATCGAATCGCTGATATTTTATTATTATAATTTTTATTATTATTATATTATTATAGGACTTTCAAAAGAAATATTTTTAAATCAATATTACGCTCAGAAATGAGAACATCTATGCTATTAATTGAAGTGGTGAATTGGAGGTTTGGGCAACAATGTTCGTATTTTGCTTCGTATTCTGTACAATATCCAATTAAGTTCTCCCCATTTTGTATATAAAAGCGTGTTATTTTGTGATAAATACAGTATATCAGTAGGGGCTATTTAATTATTCCAAATGAGTATATTATTTTGAGGTAACATTTGACGTAATTCATAATAATGGCCCATTTTGAGAGTCTAAAAAGAACACTTTGGAAGAAATTTGAATTTAGTAACGTTTTAGGGATTTCTATTGACACTAAAATTCCATATTATTAGCATTGATTTTACAAATTTAAAATGACACTTGGGGACGACAGAAGAAGTACATCGAAAATTTGAACTTATGCCGACAACCAGGATGTGACCAACTACAGACGCTAGGACATGTCCTAGGTCAATATTCTGAAGGGGAGCTGTTACGAAATTCCCGCCATCACAGAGTACGATCATCAATAGCCACTTCCCTGAGGAAATTGAAGTGGAAAGTTTATGAGGAGGTGTACTGCATTTCGGAAAACGGCAGTCACCGTAGAGGAGATATCGTTGCCATTGACAGGAAGAACGGAAGAGGACCCCACGGTACGAAGGGAAGTGGAATTAAATCAAGCAATACCAGTCAACGGAAGCCTCCGTGGCTTAGGCGGCAGCACGCCGGCCTCTCACCACTGGGTCCGTGGTTCAAATCCCGGTCACTCCATGTGAGATCTGTGCTGGACAAAACGGAGGCAGACAGGTTTTTCTCCGGGTACTCCGGTTTTCCCTGTCAAAATTTCATTCCAGCAACACTCTCCACTATCATTTCATTTCATCTGTCATTCATTTAATCATTGCCCCAGAGGAGTGCGTCAGGCCTCGGCAGCTGGCACAGTTCATATCCTCGCCGCTAGATGGGGGCTTCATTCATTCCATTCCTGACCCGGTCGGAGACTGGAAGCAGGCTGTGGATTTTTATTTTCAATACCAGTCAACGAGGAGAAAGGGGCTATTTACCGACCGTGCTTACCTCACCTGAGTGAGATATATAACCTACCTAAAAATGCATGGAACGTGAATGGCCTCCTTTTCGGACCTCGGGAACATCCTTCAAGTTCGTCGTGAACATCCTGAAAGAGCTTGGCATCATCCAGGATGATATTGAGAAAGTCTACTTTGGCATATTGAGAGCTTCAATCCACATGCTGCATAACCATTTATATGGTGTATCGTAATGTACACTGTATGTACTGTAGAGCAAACAATGTACCTATACTGTATATTATTCTGAATCTTTATGGTCTCCTGGAATGCTGGGCGGATGTCCTTGTGGAAATATATATATATATATATATTAACTTTAGGGTTTTAGGGACTTTAGGTTCTACACTACGAGTTCGTACTATCTCGCGACCGTTAGAGCTACTAACTTTCAATAACAGTAAGTAAGATGTTCTTATAGCAACATATACGGTAGAAGTCTCTACTGAACTATAATGTACAGGCTTAGATGACGAACATTTATTGCCATGGTAACCACCAAATATTCGTGTCGTGTTTTTGTCCACGCTAAGCACACACATACAAATTGTATTTCTTTGTATAACTTATATCCAATAAGTTCCCCCCTTTTTGTATATAAAAGCGTGTTATTTTGTGATAAATCCCTTATGTAATATTTATTTAAGGTTAGGGCATATAAATACTTGATTTCCCGCCCAATGTAATTGGACACAATTTGTGTTGACCGACTGGAAAGCTTTCTTTAACTCAACAGTCATTCGCTTCGATCGCAGTCAATGATTGCGACAAAACAGAGAGACTGAACCAAAATTTGAGTCGGGAATCGAACGCAGTCACGTGGGACTATAATTTCACTAGGAACGGTTAGAACACAGAAGGTGGCTACATAGTTTCCCTCCGGTTCCCACTGTGTGTCGTACAAGGGGCAATACATCCTTTGATGAGACGAACTAAACTCCCAAGTTGATTCGTTTCTGACCACAATACACAGTCTACAAAGCTTAATTACAGGCAAGGTCCGGGCTGGGACCAACTTTGGCCACATGAGAATACTAAAGCCTTGATTCTCATTCACACTCCCTAAAAGGATTTTCATCTCCATGTTCTGCCCACAGCAGTGAAGAATCGCGTATAGGCTATAAACAAGTCACGTCTAACGGAACGAAACAGTATCTCTCTCAAATTATGAATAGTGTTTAATTCATGACAGACACAAATGGCATTAAAACCAAGCGGGGTATGAAGTATGAAGTATGAAGTAAATTAGTCCGACACACTGCAAAAATCACAGAACCAGACAAGATGGAGAGTGGGGATTAGCGAGTGTGTTCCGTACTGAGTAATGATGGCACTCCATTCTTGGCTGGCACTACGCAAATTCAGGTTTGATTTACAGGCTCTCCCAAGAAATTGAATTCTGGTCTGAGGACTGGACCGGGGAACATTCAACCTCATGAGGCACAAGTGATACTTTTATAATGAACCATTTCTATAATCTTTATATAAGTCCATGGTTTACATTGAATGATTTATAAATAGCGCGCATGCTAGTTCCGCGAACATGAATTATCCTAATTCGGCATTGATCCGATCACTGTGAAATATCAATACCGGACTCTTACAAAAATCTACCGGTAATCTTCCACGAACATACTGTACAATCATTTGCTGTTTCATTTACACAAAAGGTAGATGGCACGAATATCAATTCCTAAGATATGAATTATTTTAACTCAACTTGGAATGACCCCAATATTTGTGAAAGTTACTGTAATGGACCGCTATCTATATTTCACTATACATAATCATAGATGACGCGTATGCCAATTCCTCCAACACCTAATACGCCACGAAATTATCCGATCACAGCGAAGTATAGCATAGTGAACCCCCTACTATAATCTACACCAACAGGGACCTAAATTTATTGCTTCCCTTTCACATGTCAATTCCTGAGCCATTGATTTCTCTAACTCGTTAGTTCGTTAGTTCTTGTTGTTTTAAGAGGCGGAACTACGATGCCATCTGCCCCTCGTAACACAGATTGTTGTTGTTTGAGTCTTCAGTCTTTTGACTGGTTTGATGCAGCTTTCCATGCCTCCCTGTCCTGAGCTAATCGTTTCATCTCTACATAGCTACCACACCCTACGTTCGAGGCAATCTGTTTAACATATTCTAACCTTGGAATACCCCTACAGTTCTTGTCCTCGACCCTTCCTTCCATAACTATGCTTGCTATTCCTGGGTGTCTTAGTATGTGTCCTACCAACCTATCTCTTCTCTTCATTAGCAGTCGCCAGAAACATCTCTCTTCTTTCACTCGTCTTAATACCTCTTCGTTTGTAACCCTATCTACCCATCTGATCTTCATGATTCTCCTGCAACACCACATTTCAAACGCTTGAATTCTCATCTTTTCTGCTGCACCAATAGTCCAAGTTTCACTTCCATAGAGCGCGACGCTCTAGACAAAGGTTTTGACTTCCTAATACCTAAATATATATTCGATGTCAACAGATAGCTTTTCTGTAGAAATGCTTTCCTTGCCTGAGCTAACCTACTTTTTATATCCTCTTTGCTTCGTCCTTCACTGGTTATTTTGCTTCCTAAGTAACAGAAGTCTCCTACTTCCTTTAGTTTTTCTCCTGCCAATTTGATGTCCATAGAGGTTTCTGATTTATTTCGGCTGCATTCCAATATTTTTGATTTACATTTATTAATTTTCATCATGAATTCTTTCCTCAAGACACAGATTAAAGTATACAAATTTGTAATGGAATCGTAATAGGATTCCATGTTTGCCATATTATGCAGTACCGATAGTAAAAGGCAAAAGATGTGGTTTCCCGATTGTTGGGTGAATATTTGATTATACATTGAGCCTTGATTTCGTAACATTGGACAAGGGAATTAATGACAACACCTGCAAGATGACAAGGACTTTTTTCAAGATTGCATAAGGATGACACTTGAAAAGTCATTGTGTGCTGTAACTAAATTGATGGCTCGTAATTCGCTGTACATACTGTACATATTTGGAAACTAGGAAGTTTTCCAAATTAAACATTTCTTCAAAAAGTGTACATAATAACGAAAAAGCAGAACATACTAAGTGGCAATAAACAGATATGCTATATTTATAAACTCAAAATAAGTTGGAGGGACACGCAAGATCACTTATAAATTAGTTGTAACATCTTAACGACGTGAGGCAGTTTTATTTAAAAGTCTTACAGTACCGCATGCCCCGTTATACAGTGTATGGTTTTATTGAAGACCCCATTGAAGAAAAAAATGTGGCTACTGGTGTCTCAGGGCATTATTTCTGTTAAAGAGAGGAAAGGAGTGACAAGTTAGAAGAACAAAGATGATGGGCGAGTAGGCCTATAACCACTTGCTGTAAAGTCTCAGGCACAGCTGTGTCGCACCTATCCCATAGGTGTCATTTCATCAGATCAGCGACACAAGGAAAGTTCTGTATTTGAACATAACATAGTTCCTGAACTTTTCTCGTTAACGTGCGGCTCGCCTTTGAAATCTAGCTGGGCGGATATGTTAATATTCTATGGCTGCCTGGAGCCAAGGCTTTCCCAGCGCGAGGCACAGCGTTGTCAACTTTCCACCGTAGTCACTGAGAGCAAGCAGCGAAACTGGACAGAACTACGTGCAGATGTGCAACACTGGACACTTGACACCTGCGTGACACGCGAGCTGGCCACCAGGGCAGGACTTAGGAGTTCACGTGGAGTAATAGAGGAAGCATTCTATTGGTCAACAACCGTCAGCTATTGGTCAGTAGCGAACAATGGTTATTGTCGGCGCGTGCTACTGCCTTACGTTTGAGTCGCTGCTCGTTAATCAGGAAAGTGATGGAACTATAGCAGACGTCACACCCCACTAGACTAAAGAAGTTGGAGAATAGAGAAAAACTTCATTCACACTCAGTTTCGTCAGATTTGAAGGCCAGATTTATGGACCTGGTACATCGTAGTTACAATCCCGTGTTCTTACCAGTGTATATGTTTGAAATCTGTCTAATAACCCATGTTGTTGTGTTAGTGTGTGTGACGGGCAGATTACGTCGATATTCTTCCCCTTAAAACAACCACCACCTTAAAAGTGTGATCTTGTAATTGAGGCTGGGTTTGCGAAATAATAATAACAGTCTAATAATAATGATTATTGTTAGTAGTAGGCCTATATCAATGCTGGGGAAAGAGCTCTTTGAATTACTCGTTTACGATGGACGTCCTCTAAAAAGGTTAGACGACCATTGAAAACCACTTGTGAGATGGCTGAGGTCGGATTTGAACCCATCATTTCTCAGTTGAGGTTGAGTGAAACTTTTTCAACCCCCAGACCAGAATTACATACTTGCCAGAGTTGGGAATCGAACCCAGAGTCTTTGGGACAGGAGTCTCTATACATAACTCTTGCTTACATAAATCTGCTTAACTCTCATACAATTATTTCTGCGACGAATACGAAATGTTTCCTAAAAATAACCTTGCATAGTCGACTGCACATATTTTATGGTTTCAGTTGTAGCATCATAACTACCAAGCCAACAGACAGGTATTATTAGATTACACATTTAATGTTTCCTGCCGAAAGACAAGATAGTAAGAATGAGGAGGCGGAAGAGCCGCCTTTGGTATTATAGTGCAACGGGTACTCACGCCTGCTCACTGGTGACGTCACACTGGCCTTGGCTGCGCCTCGAGAGAGGTCAACATGACCCTATAGAGCCAGCTAGTGAGATGGAATGTTCTTGTCTTCTTCAGAAACTTAGAAACACTGCATTCCATTGTCGAGTGTCAATCAAAAACGGATTTTCACATTCGACCATTCAAAACATATGGTCTCACCCCTAGGAATCACAACTTGGGGGACGATCATGAGACTCCAGCTGAGTCCAGTATTGTCTCATTTACTTATTTTTGGGGCAGATGACCTCGTAGTTCCACCCCTCAATACCTGAATAACTAACTTTACTTATTTTTCCAGTCAATATATCTTGGTCAACTCTTGTCCTCTTCCAACCCCGACGAAATAAAGTCAACTGAGGCCTAGAGAGATTTTCATTTCTCTCCTTTTTTATTTCATTTTCAACTCACTAATGTTTTGAGGAAAAGGGAGGAAAGGAAGCTTGTAGTCTTACTAGCGGTTAATCATGCATTCATAAGCCACGAGACCTTCTTTTTACATAGAATCTGAACCTTCGGACGTGACATTTCACCTTGAAAATCCCACTTGCATTAACCGGTGGGAGGCAAGCAATTTGACGCCTGCGCTATCAGGCCATTTTTAGAGGACGCCCATGGTGAACGGGTAATTCACAGAGTTCTTTTCCCAGTACTACTACTACTACTACTACTACTACTACTAGTGTATGGCTTTTATTGCCGGGAGTGTCCGAGGACATGTTTGGCTCGCCAGAGTGTGCAGCTGCTTCTATGCGGACACCCATGGGGTGAGCTACAAGTACCGTCGCGTGTGGAGTGTTGGCTATGGAGGAAAGTGTGAATGTAAGGACGAGGAATTGGAAGGTAGTGGCTGTGGCCAATAGTTAGGGACCAACCCCGGCATTTGGCTGTAAAGAAGATGGGAAACCACAGAAGACTATCTTCAAGGTTGCCGGCGGCGGGATTCGAACCTCCTCGCCTCCCGGATGTGAGCGACTGCCTGCAGCCACTCATTAACGACCACAGCTAACTCACCCGGTACAACTACCAATAATAATAATGTTATTGGTTTTACACTTTAATTACTGTGGATTTTAGAGACGCCCGGTTGCCATAATTTTGCTCCGAAGGGAATCCTTAACCTGCTAGTAAGTCTTCTGACACGGACGGCCCCCTCACATTTAAGCACCATCAAATACCAACTGACTGCGCCAGGTTTCTCACAATCAGTACTATATGACATAATTGGGGTGGAGTAGATTAGGCTCCAATCACTATCCCGGCATTTGTCTGAAGGGAGTGTGGAAAAACACGGGAATAAACCAACTCAGGGTAGCCACCGTCAGCGCTGAAATTCGAACCCCCGATCTCCGAACTGGTCACAGCTTCCCAGCACATTCGCAGTGCGCGCTTTAACGCGCATGACTACGCCGCGGGGGTAATCTCACAACTGAGAAATCTTCTCCATATTTATGTTTGAGATACAAGTGGGTTCGACTATTCTTGAATTGGTTTTCAATTGGTTTCCTATTTTCAAATCCAAACAAATGTCGGGATCGTACTTAGGCCACGGCCACCCCTTACAACTCATTGCTCAACTTCATTTCACCCCTCATTAACTCCTCAGGTGAGGAAGAGCATCAGACAATGAATCCACTCGCCTCACAGAGACTAATCTCACCTCATTGCCGACCTCGCGGAAAGTAAGGGGTTAGGAACCATGTACTTGTGCACATGGGCCTGATGACCATAATGTCTCAAGTCCCCAAATCATAGAAAACTCTAATCATCATGTGCATGGGGGCAGATGACCTCGTAGTTCCGCCCCTTAAAACAACAATAACTACTACTACATCCTGTGCATGCGTGAGTCTCATGACTAGGGCTCGGATCGATATGCTCGATAAAATCTCCAGATATGCTCGAAAACCATGTGTTTTATGCTCGATAGATATGCTCGAAAAGATTATATGCTCGAAAAAAACATTATATGCGGTTAAATATGCAGAATATGCTCAGAAACCACCGTTAAAAACTAGAGTAAGGAAAGTGAAACGAAAAAAACAATAACATACCTTTATATACGAGCTTTATTGTCTAATTGTTTGTATGGTACACTGCAATATACTCGCATTCAAGTTTTTCAAGTTTATATAAGATAAGTTTTCTTATTAAAGTTACATTTGAAAGTTCATTTACAAAATGTTCAGAATTAGGCGAGTCAATGAAGTAGATCTGCAATGGTCTGTACAACAAGAATTTTTTCTATGTTTTCAGTTTTGAATGATTTTCTTAAATCAGTCAATAAAAGTTTCAATGACGAGAACAACCTCACTAAAGGTTAAAAACCTGCGGTTCTATTATTCGCACCAGATAGGCTTTTCAATAATTATTTCTATTTTCTAACCTTAAGAATGGTCAGGGCCCGAATTTGGGGGGGATTCGAAGAAGAACAAACTATTTAGACGAAAACCAAAAGAATATGCATTTATATGCTTCTATTCTGAAAACCGCGATTTTATGCATTTATATGCTCGATACATTTCTATTCTGTTGGTCCCAGAGAGGTGAAAATACCACCGAAAGGCTTCTTTCAATGTGTACTATTCAGGAAAAAAAATAATGCAAATATGCTCGAATCCGAGCCCTATACTGTTTTATTCTTCATTCAGTGGATGTTACTCGGTGTCGACATTCAGTTGTTGACTTTTCACTCTTAAAGAGGAAGGTGATTAGTGCGCTAGTCTAGCCAATCCACCTTTTAACAGCACTGTCATCTGCCATTCACCTTTCCCTGGAATATAAGCCATGTGGTCGTTGACCACTCTCTCTTCTTGTGATGTAACCAAAAGCATTAAATAAGTACCGTGAATACCAAATGTAAGTACGTACATAGACGCCAATCTAACCCATAGGCATTCTGCTGCAGAACAAGAAAATTGATGATTATGATGATAATAATAATAATAATAAAGCCGGCCCCGTGGTGTTGGGGTAGCGCGCCTGCCTCTCACCCGGAGGCCCCGGGTTCGATCCCCGGCTCCGTCAGGGATTTTAAAACTGACGTGAGGGTTGGAACGGGGTGCACTCAGCCTCGTGAGGACAATTGAGTAGCTGTTTGACAGTGAGACAGCGCCCCGATCACGAAAACCAAGATTAACGGCCGAGGGGACCCGACAGGCTGATCACGCGTCACCCCAATATCTGCAGGCCGAATGGCTGGGCAGCGGTCGCTTGGTCGGCCTTAGCCCGTCATGGCCTGTATAGTGCCAGGGGTTGACATAATAATAATAATAATAATAATAATAATAATAATAATAATAATAATAATAATAATAATAATAATAACTTAACAGGCTATAATAAGGAAGAGGGGTTTTACATTCTTTGGTCACATAATGTTGTTGTTTAAGTCTTCAGTCTTTTGACTGGTTTGATACAGCCCTCCATGCTTCCCTCTCCTGAGCAATCTGTTTAGCATTTTCTAATCTTCGTCTACCCATACAGTTCTTGTCCTCGACCCTTCCTTCCATAACTAAGCTTGCTATTCCTGGGTGTCTTAGTATATGTCCAACCAATCTATCTCTACTCTTCATTAGCAGTCGCCAGAAACATCTCTCCTCTCCCACTCGTCTTAATACCTCTTCATTTGTTACTCTATCTATCTACCCATCTGATTTTCATCATTCTCCAGTAACACCTCTTTTCAAACGCTTCATTCTCTAATATTTTCTGCTGCACCAATAGTCCAAGTATCACTTCCATAGAGTGCCACGCTCCAGACAAAGGCTTTCAAAATTGACTTCCAAATTCCTAAATCTATATTCGGTGTCAACAGATTCCTTTTCTGTAGAAATGCTTCCTTTGCCTTATCCAACCTACTTTTTATATCCTCTCTGCTTCGTCCAACTTTGGTTATTTTGCTTCCCAAGTAACAGTAGTCTCCTACTTCCTTTAGTTTTTCACCTGCCAAAATTGATGTCCATAGAGGTTTCTGATTTATTTCGGGTGATTCCAATATTCTCGTTTTACATTTATTGATTTTCATCATGAATTCTTTCCTCAAGACGGAGTCCAAACCATTCAAAAACTCATTCAAATCCTCTGACGTGTCGGCCAAGATAACGATGTCATCAGCAAATCTCAGAGTTGAAATTATTTCTCCTTGGATCTTCACTCCCACTTTAAATGAGAGTAATGAGGACAGATAAAACCAGACTATCAATACTCAATGATGTTGACAAGAGTAAGAATGGTCAGTGGATGCAATGTAGCCTCTACAGAAGGATATGGAAGAGGTGGGAATAACAGCAGACATAAGCCTAATACAGGACAGAACAACTTTTAGAGTTGCTGATTCTTGCACCATCAAGGTCATTTAGCCCCGTGTACTTGTGTGTGTGTGGGTTATTTTGTCTGATAACCTGTGTTTTTTGATGACTGTATTAGTGTGTGTATTTGTAATTCAGATAAGGATTGGTAAGGAGGCAGCAGTGGCCTTAAGTTAGGAACCATCCTGGCATTTGCCTGGAGAATAAGTGGGAAACCACGGAAAACCACTTCCTAGATGGCTGAGATGGGAAACGAACCCACATCTTCTCAGTTTAGACTCACAAGGCTGAATGTATTCCGTTCCAGTTCTCAGACCAGAATTAAATTTCTTGGCAAAGCTGGAATCAAACTCGGACCTTCGGTGTTACAGCCAAGATTGCTAGCCGCTAAACCTTAAGGTGGTCAACAATATTTAGAAGCAAACACAAAATTTCAAGGATTTCAAGGAGAAAGAAGGGATGGAACGGACAAACATCTGGACAGAAGAGAAGAGGAGAAGGCAAAGTGAAGCGATTAATAACTATTGGTAAACAAAAAAAGAAGCAGGAAACAAACGAAAATGACTACAGTAGATTACGTGCATCGAGAAAACAACAATGCTTGTGTTTGAGTCTTCAGTATTTTGACTTGTTTGATGCAGCTCTCCATCTCTCCCTGTTATGAGCTAATCATTTCATCTCTACCACACCTTACATCCCAGACAATCTGTTTAAGATATTCTAACGCTGGTCTATGCCTACAGTTCTTGTCCTCGACCCTTCCTTCTATAACTAACTCTGCTATTTCTGGGTGTCTACCAACCTATCGCTTTTCTTCATTAGCAATCGCCAGAAACATCTCTTCTCTCCCACCGGTCTTCATATTTCTTCACGTGAAATCCTATCTACCCATCTGATCTTTATCATTCTCCTGTAACACCACATTTCAAACGCCTATATTCTTCTCTTTCCTGCTGCGCCAATAATAATAATAATAATAATAATAATAATAATACCGGTTTCTTTTCCTGATGGCAGTGCTATACGGAAATTCGAAATTGGAGAGCATATCACCTCAAAAGAACTACAGTACACACAGATAGCTAATGCCATAACTTACGATTATAAAGACTACATACAGCCAATGAAGAGCCTCGGCCTACCAAGCGACTGATGTTCAGACATTTGGCCTGAAGATAGCTTGGTGACGCGTATAAGTATGACGTGTTCTTTAGCCGTTAAATCGAGGCTTTCTTGACTGGGGCGCTCCGTCTGTTACACAGTTCCTCAATTGTCCCCACGAGGCTGGAATCGAAACCGGGGCGTGATAGGTGAGCGGCAGATGCCCTACCCCTTCACCATTATTATAATTATTAATACTAGCGGACCCGTGCGAGATAACTCGCATGTGTATAAACCACCAGCCTGGCTTTACTGTTATGCGGGCTTCTAAAAATTTGTTATTTGTTTAAACGCACTTTTTAAACAAATTGTGGGATGTATGCGCCCCTCGTGTACAGACTACCCGCCCGGCCTTAGTGCTATGCGGGCTGGCCACGACACACTTCAGGCAGGGGTACCATCTTGTTTATTTGTTTAAAAGCACTTCATAAACAAATAAATATATTTCCGTTGACTTTTCAAGAAATGCAAGATTATTCCTGTACTATTGAGACGATTTGGAAGATTTTGGTACAAACCACACCTTCTAACTCCTGGTTTAGGACCTTTAGTTTTGTGATACATATAGCGAATTATATAATAAGATATATTATTATGTCATAAATTGATTTCTTTATTTAATTTCACTTTCCTTCACACCACACTAATCTCCACTCGATGGTATTTTCACTATCAGGAGAGCGCACTACTTCTCAAGCCCTCGAGGACTTAAAGAGCCTGTGTTCTCATGGTATCGCCAAGTCGGTTCTCTTACTCACGTAAATCGTTAAATCACGCTACACGACTGCGATGGGAAGCTGCTGCTAGTTCGGAGTTCCGAAGTTAGATCTCGCCGCAGACAGTGGCCATCCTGAATGTTATTTTCCCCACGAGATTGTACATCCCCCGTCCAAGCAAATACCGGCACAGTACCTTATTAAACCCCGGGGCACCTACCCCAATTCTTGACGCTATTTTAGTTATGCAGGGCTGATGACCAGGATGCGTGAAGTAACAACAAAAAACTATTATCCCTTCAATATTTCATTTTAAATCGGACGTTTTAAACTGCGGCACCGAACTTTAGTACAGTGTCAGTTCCTACATTAAAAGTCCATCGGAGCCTGGTAACCAATTTGTATACAGATGATGTCATTAATTCCAGTGACCGTATGGTTCACTGTACGTGTTAAATTGTGCACCGATCACTTCCAGTCTATAATGAAGGGACTGTTATAAAATCCCAGTACCCATTAATTTAAACTGAAATACGCGCGACTCACTGATCATAATTGTTTTGGCTGAATTTATCTCATCAAAGGTGGGATTGAGGGGAAAACAGCAAGCAGTTAAAAGCCTTCAATGCACCGGGTGCTTTGAAAGTATATGTCTAAAAATATGAGGATGAGAGACAGGACCAAATGTGAAAGCTATTAGAGGTCGAACAACTTACCCCACCGACGATCTCCTTAAATTAGAAAACCTTATTTTATACGATCACCTAAACCATGGTAGAAAAATATGAACCTAATAAAGAGCAGTCACTGTTATTTTATTCCAAGTTGATCACTTTGTTTATCTGAACAATAGTTCGGAATTCTTGGCTCCTACCATGTCATTTGCTTCAGTCTACGCCTCGTAGCGTAGCGTAGTGGCAAGCATTCTTGTCTGCCACTGCAGTGGCAATTCAATTCTGGTCAGAGGGCTTCAACGGGGTACAATCAGCCTCGTGAGGCAAAAATTAGCAAAGGCGGGTTTGATTCCTACCTCAGCTATCCTGGAAGTGGTTTACCGTGGTTTTCCTCATCTACTTCAGGTAAATGCCGGGATGGTTTCAAGCTTCTTAAAGCCACGGCCGCTTCCTATCCAAAATCCTACCTCAATTACAAACACACACACACTAGTACAGACTTAACAGTGACAAAGGTTATCAGACAAATTCTACACACTGTACACATTCGGAATTCCTCGCTCCTACCATGGCAGTTGCTTCAGTCTACGCCTCGTTAGCATTCTTGGCTGCCACCGCAGTGTGGTACATGGGGGCTACATGACTACGATGCCACAAAGCCCCTAAAAATCAACAAACCACAACAACGAGCTTCAGTCTACCATCCTTAAATGTTTTGGTCTACGTACAGTATTCAAAACACCCTATATTGGATATTTATAACGTAAAATGGTGTGGTTAATAGAACTACAGTATTTTGATTTAGTTTGTACCAACGAGACGGGAGATAACATTAGATCACAAATCGTGAACATCCCCCCGTGGCCCATAAAGGGCCTAAGACCTACCAAGCAACCGCTGCTCAGCCATTTTGTCTGCAGATTCTGAGATGCCGCGTGGTCAGCGCGTCGGGTCCCCTCGGCCGTTAATCTTAGTTTTCGTGACCGGGGCTGTCTTACTGTCAGACAGCTACTCAATTGTGCTTACGAGGCTGAGTATACCCCGTTACAACCTTCACGCCAGTGTCTAAAATCCCTGACGGAGCCGGGTTCGATCATCAGGCACCTAAATTTTAGAACTAGTTAAGAAACACGTTCACAATTCGGATTAAATATTTTTCGGCCTCAGGTTGTTTCAGAATGTTGGCACCCTCTTTTCAGAGCAAATCCAGTGGAAACATATCCATCGAAGTCTTAAGTCAGAACCTCGGCAGCCGCTTAGTTACAGAGGTATGCGACTTTATACGAAAAGTGATTACAGAGTCTCTCGGTTTCTCCTGAAGAGCTAGTTTGTACAGTCAACCAATAACTACCAGACTGGAGCTGTGGAAATACGGGGCTACTCATCTGACAGAATGGATCAAGTGAAATAATGCCCTCCGGCAGGACGGGATTCTGAAGTTGAGAGGTCTATGAACAGAGTTGGACGCCCACTGAAATTAAAACAGACTCTGCTGAAAATGCGAGAGCTGTATCACTCAATCTGCAACGTTTGTTGAAAGACGGTAAATAAACAGTCAAGGAGCAGAGAAACACATGGAAACAACAAAGAGATGCCACCATAAGGTAGGCTGTAAATATCACGTAGTTGACCGCAAGTGAGCAGTTTAATAGGCCAGGAACGGAGAGAATTTCAACAACTTTAAATGAATCTATCTGAATAGTGTACCTGGCAAGAGGCTAGGACTCAAAAGGAGGTGGTCGTGGCCTCAAGTTGGGAACTCTCACGACATTTGCCTGGAGTAGAAATGGGAAACCACGGAAAACTACTTCAAGGATAGATGAGGTTGGAATTGAACACATCTCCTCTCAGTTTTTCTTGCCGAGTCTACAATTAAATGCCTTGGCAGAGTCAGGAATCAAACCCAGGACCTTTGGGACCGGAGTTCGAAAACGTACCACGAGATCACAGAAGCCAAGTATTTAAATGTATTGTGGAAAGGGGAGGGTGACCAATATAAGAGAATGACAAAATTCAATCAATGTGGGTTGAGAACCTTTACTTGAATTAGCTTGTAATACCCATCGTTGACGGGGTTGTGCTACATGTGTAGGGTGTAAGTAGTTTACTCATGTCGTACCACATGACATGCTACTCCATAAATTAGCTTCAACGAAGATTGATAGAAGAGTAATTTTATGGATCCAAGAATTTTTGACGGGTCGTTCTCAGAAAGTAAAAGTCGAAGGCCTATTCTCGGATGAAATTACCGTAACGTCGGGTATCCCTCAGGGCAGCGTAATCGGAACTTTGTTATTTTTGGCGTTTATAAATGACTTACCAAATGGAATTCGTAGTGATTGCCGATTGTTTGCGGATGATTGTGTAATATATCGAAATATGCATTACTCGCAAGACAAGGCAGTACTTCAAGACGAACTGAACCTGGTCTATAAGTGGGCGATTGAAAATAAAATGAAAATAAACACAAGAAAATGTAGTCTCATAAAAATAGGGAAAGGGCGAAGGCAATATTTTCTATATAATATTGGCTCGGAAATACTTGTAGAAGAAGATTCTTGCAAATATTTGGGCGTTCACGTAAGGAATGATAACAAATGGAGTAGTCATGTAGGATGTGTAGTTTCTAAAGCATACAAATCCCTGCACTTTGTAATGAGGGTATTAAAAGGAAGTAGTACCTCTGCTAAAGAATTAGGATATTTGTCACTTGTAAGGCCTATTCTGGAATACGCCTCGGTGGTTTGGGATCCATATCAAGTAGGGCTCATCAATGAGTTGGAAATGGTACAAAGAAAGGCCGCTAGATTTGTGCTGTGACTTAATCCCAGGAGCAGTGTGAGCCGTATGTTAAAGAAACTTGGGTGGGAATCACTGGAGGCTAGGAGGATGAAATCTAGACTCTGCGCTATGTACAACACGTATACAAATCAACCAGCATGGGGTGAGCTTGGCAAACGTATGGGAAAGCCCACTTACATGAGCAGGAGTGATCATCCTTTCAAAGTTAAGGACCGACCACAGCGTACAAATTATGGTAAATATTCTTTCGTTAACCGGGCCATTGATAACTGGAACTCGCTACCTGCCGCAGTCTTAGAGCCTTTTCCCAAACATATTGGTGTGTTTAAGAAAAGACTGACTATTTGTGTAAATACTCCAGTTTAATTGTTAATTGTTATTGAAGTGTTATGTATAATTATGTATGTGTTATGTATACCCAATTTGCCACACACCCCCAATTGCAAATAAATGAATGAATGAATTAATGAATGGACCTCAAAGCTCGCGAGGCTGAGCAGCACGGCGTGCGCAACAAGTACGCCGGCAGTGGAGAGAGAGCGTACTGTACAGGGTCTTTCATATAAAATAAGAGCGCCAAGCGGCGGCTTTGTTGACCTTGGCCACCTTGGCCGAGCTTTTGGCGCGCCAAGGCCCCCTGCATTAAGCGTGTGTACAATCCTATATGATGCAGCGGCCTTGCTAGCGTGTGTACAATGCTGAAATCTTTCTTTAGTTAGTTAGTTAGTTATTGTTGATGAAACCAAAACCCCTATACTATTGAAAGCGTGCGCATAGTACATACGATGGCTGTTTTTTTTTTCAAGTTCCGATGGACTGTATAAAAATTACAGATTGACATTACCAAACTTGACCTTGCAATAAGCGTGCAGTTGCTCAGTCGCCAGTCTAAACCTCACGTGCTAACATGGTGAGACAGTTATCATTGCTACATCGTATTGTTTTATGTAAAACTTATTTTAAGTACGAGTCGGCTCGGTGGGTAGGTGATGCATTTGTTCAGCAATTTCCTGATGAAGTGCCACCTTCACTAGCACAGATTCACGTAATTGCAAATAAGTTTGACAATACTGGCTCGGTGCTCAAAAAAAAAAAACATGCCCGCACACGAGCAGTTGTAACAGAGGATGAGCTAGATGACATTGGCGAGAATCTTGATCGGTCTCCGAATAAATCACTCACAAAAATTAGCACAAGTAGGGGTTTCGGTTTCATCAACAATAACTAACCAACTGAAGTAAGATTTAAGCATTGTACACACGCCAGCAAGGCTGCTGCATCATATAGGATTGTACACACGCTTAAAGCAGGGGACCCTGGCGCGCCAAAAGCTCGGCCAAGGTGACCGCAGCAGCGGTTAACAAAGCCGCCGCTTGGTGCTCTTATTTTAAATGAAAGACCCTGTACTTGAGATAATAATGCTGAAATCTTGGAAAAACTGATAACAAATGGGAGAGGGGAGGGTATTTAATGTATGTGAGAAGTGCTTTATTAAGAGTATAAATAATTATTCATGCATTTATTATATTACTAGCTGATTACATTAATTTTAACTCGTGTTGACCGACTGAAAAGCGATTCTAACAATATTTCTTAAGCAACACTGAAAAATGGCTTCTAATATTCCAAAAATTAAAAATGGTCAAGTTCTAGCAGGAGGGTCGCGTAGCCCATTCGGTAGACACACTGACCTTGTAACTGAAAGGGAGTGTGATCTATTTCAGGCCAGGCGGTGGATTTTACAAACATAATCTAGGCGTGGGAAAGTAAATTCTTAGTCGCAATCTGAAAGAACTTTATAACTGAAACAAACCCATCTCCTCATCGTTCAATATTCAGACGACCTTGGTTGTACTTGAAAGTTGTGAGAACATTGTTTACCTCATATAAACTGGAAGTAACAGATAAGAATGAAGCAATCGTGATTGCCCGCACCAAAAAGCGGGAGCAGTGAGTGGTGGTTACTGGTAATGAGGCAATAATGGAAAAGAATGGAATATAATAATAATAATAATAATAATAATAATGCTATTGGTTTTATGCCCCTTTTAACTACTGTGGCTGTTAGAGCCACCGGGGATCCGGAATATTGCCCCCGAAGAGGATCTTTAACGTGTCAGTAAATCTACTGGCATTGCTCCCTCGCATTTGCTCACCCTTAAATACCAACTGACTGCGCCAAGATTCAATCCTGAAACCTTGGAAACAGCAGGAGAGAACGTTACCGCTGAGCCATGCATCCAGTAAAGAATGGAATACTATTGATGAAGCTGGACACATGAGCCGACATAGATGATGAGGCCACGTGATTCGAATAATATAAAGATTACCGAGAAACCTAATGCTCATTTTGTTTCTTTACTCATTCAAGGGTTTGGGACATTTTGTTCATCAGCCCTATGAGATTGGGTGTGTGCTGAATTTGGCTAATAACTTGTGTTTCTGTGGTGACTGGGTTATTAGTGGGGGCCCGGGGAACAATGCCTTTTCTTTTTGCTGCAACGTGTAGAAAACTTCGTATCTCAAATGCCATCATTAATACCATAGCAGTAACAGCCCTTAAGGATCCATTAGTATTTTGAGAAATCACCTATACTCATAAATTATGTGTATTTTAAGGCTGAATAGCTATTTTAATTATTTATTTTTAGTTGCAGTTTGCCCACTCTTCAGTTCTTTTATTCTAATTTATATGTATGTCATACATTTCATAGTTCATTAGTCGTATTTTGTTAACCTTCTAACTCTTCTTCTTTCACGACAGTTAAGCTTTGTATATTAGCAGCCTTGTAAGTCGAGGAAGCATAATAAATAAATAAATGTAATTATTAAGATGAAATGTATAATGGATGTTATTCCCTACACAAAAAAAATACATGCTATTTATTTGTTGCCATCACTAATCCAAGTGCTAATTAATCTCATGTAATGTTTTTCAGCTGTAGGGAAAAACACCCATTATAATTTGTGTACAAACGTGTTCACCGATTGAAAAGAATTTAAATTTCATTCACTAAGGCAACACTTAACAAGAAGTTCCGTTACGAACTAAAGAGCCTACTTTTCTTAAAATTTAAGATTCATGCCAATGACTAATCTATATGGATCTATCTAGAATAATGACGAAATTAAGTTGGTAATATCGAAATTTCTAATTAGTTCGAAATACTGTATACATGGCATAATGTATCCTAATAGAGAACTACTGTTGGCAGCCCTGGTGACTGAATATATTTGTAGTTCCATCTCTTAAGGTACAGAATACAAAATTTGGTTGAAGTCCAATGGATAGCATGGACGGTACATGCTGTTAAACATTGGATTTAACAGCGCGCGTAAAATCATGTTGGCAACAATGACATAGGCTACATGTATTGGTCAGAAATAATCTGAAATAATATGATCTATTGTTGTGTCAATTTTGACTGAAATCCATTAGTTAGTATAGGAGTTACATGAATTTGAATATTGGACCTATCAGCAGGCTTAGAATCATGTTGGCAGCACTGGCGTATATAAGTTACTCCAAATTAATATAGAATGTCAGGTACTATACGTGTGCATAGTTTAAAGCTGTCGGCTTGCATACTTTCTGATATATGGGTATTTGGATAAAAAAAATGAGAGCATTTATTAACAGTTGGCAGCCCTGGAAGCTCTTAAGAATACGCTCAGTCATATCAGTTTATGTACACATAGCACATACAAAATTTGATTGAATTCCAATTGATAGTGTAGATGTTATATGCATTTATAAACTGGACCTATCAGCAGGCTTATAATCATTTTGGCAACACTGCCATGTATGGCCTCCTGGAAATTAAACTGCAATATTATTATCTATAGGTGTGCCAATTTTGAAATAGCTCCCATTCATACCTTCCAAGATATCCAACTTGGAGCTCAAATTTCAATTGCGATTTTTCAGCAGTTGGTAGCACTGACATCATTTTCAAATATGGCCGTGAGATATTCAGGTATAGATCTTTACGCCTACCAAATTTTGTTTCGATTGCTCCAGCCGTTTAGGAGTTGATAGGGGGGGACACACACACACAGCCAGACAGAAGGACAGACAGACAGACAGACAGACAGACACACATTTACCCGATCTCATAAGTCTACTTTTTCCTCATTTTTGCAAAATGTGAAAAGTAGGCTAAAAATAACTTCTGAGGCTCTCAGATTATGAATTGAAATAAGGTATCATCCCGGCATTTGTCTGGAGGGGATGTGAAAAACTCGGAGGAAAACTACACTCAAGATGGTCGCTGTCATCGCCGGGACTTAAACCTACGATCTCCGGACTTCCGACTCCCCTAAAAGTCGTGGCGAGCAATTTAACGCGCACAGCTAAGCTGAGGGTATGAGCCTAATCGAGCTAGACATAGACATAGGTAGACGATGGCTGGATTAGATTTATAATGATTTTTGTTAAGGTAGATAACACACAGACATACACTTTTGTTGTTGTTGTTGTTGTTGTTGATACATTAAGGGGCTTTGAGACATCATGGTTATGTAGCCCTGTGTACTCATGTGTGTGTTCTATCTAATAACCCGTGTCATTGTGATGGCATAAGTAGTGTGTGTATTTGTAATTTGAACTAGGAATGAGAAGAAGGCGGCTGTGGCCTTGATTTAGGTACCATGCCTGCATTCACCTGGAATGGAATAAGGAAAACACGACAAAACCCACTTGCAGGATGGCTGGGGTAGGAATCAAACCAACCTCTTCTCAGTTCTGCCCCCATGAGGTTGAGTGAACAACGTTCCAGTTTTCGGACCAGAATTAAATTTTTGGCAGAGCTAAGAATCGGATGCGAACTTTCGGCCTGACAGCCAAGAATGCTACTACGCCACGAGATGGACAGGAGCTTACTGTCTGAATTCCACTGCTCTAAACATTAGTAATCTCTTACCACTAAAATGATTATATCGCCATTTTATTAGTAGCCTATTATTGTTCATCTGATATCTAGGATAGTATATGTACCACATCAGCTTGAAACAAGCTTTGGACACTAAAGTGGACATACAAAGCAATCCTTTCGTCACAAGTACTCATGAAATGTTTAACGAGTTGTTTCTTTTGGCTAGAAACGCTGCTGTTATGTCTTGCATTTAACTCACTTTTAAAGGGAACAGCGGAGCAAAAACAACAACAATTTTAATATTATATCTGTGCACAACAATTATATGTAGAAGCCATTCTTTTTCAGTGTCGCCGATACAAAATTGTCATTTGTAGTTCTTCAGTCGGTCAACACGATTGTGCCCAATGAATGGGCGGGGTACAAGATAGAGCCTGCTGATGAGCCAGCATGGTGTCCTAGGCAAAACCCCATACAAGACACGGCACAAACCTAGAAGAATTGCTGAGTTTCAGTAAATACACTCCTCGAAAAAATTACAAGTAAGTTATTAATTAAAATATCGTCGCCTCCGTGGTGTAGTGGTCAGCGTGCGTAGCTGCCACCCCGGAGGTCCAAAGTTCGATTCCCGGCTCTACCACGAAATTTGAAAAGTGGTATGAGGACTGGAACGGGGTCTACTCAGCCTAGGGTGGTCCAAATAAGTAGAGGGGGTTCGAATTCCACTTCAGCCATCCTCAAAGTGGTTTTCCGTGGTTTCCCACTTCGTCTCCATAAAAATGCTGGAATGGTAGCTAACGTAAGGCCATGGCCGCCTCCTTCCCTCTTCTTTGCCTATCCCTCCCAATCTTCCCATACCGTACCTCATAAGGTCCTGTTCGCTTTGCTTGGGCGAGGTGCTCGTCCCATCACCCCAGTTGTATCCTAAGACTCGATGTTTCAAGGACACTGCCTTGGAGGCGGTAAATGTGAGATCCCTCGGTGAGGAAAAGAATTAAGTTACGGTATCACATTATTGCCCCATTTAATTGTGATAATTTCATAAATACATGCAATTTTTTCGAGGAGTGTGTTTACATATTTATATCTTGTACCCCACCCATTCATTGGACACAATCGTGTTGACCGACTGAAGAGTTACAAATCACAACAACAAGTATACACATTTCCAAGGAAACACACACATTTTGATATTAGAAGCAATGTTTTAAATTTTCAAAATTCAAATCGTAAATATTACTGACAACTTTTCAAAATTTTGCTTCACGGGGCTGAATGTATCACGTTCCAGCTCTCAGACCAGAATTAGATTTCTTGGTAGAAATTGGAATCGAAGGCGGACCTCCGGGGTGGCAGCCACGTATGCTAGCTGCTACACCTTTGACTAGTGTGTGATGATCACGCAGGCTTCAAGGTTTGGGGACTGAAGTGCGCTTGCACTGGTTGCCATGGTAACTAGGTGTCGAAAATGTGTCGACGCAACCCTGCGCAAACTAATCCTAGACAGACGCCCCAGCCCAAACACATATCAATGCTAAATAGGGCGGCTTCGATGGCGTAGTTGGTAGCATGCTGAGCTTCTATGCCCAAGATCGCGGGTTCAAACCCGGCCGAAGCCGTCAGATTTTTTAAGAGCGTTAAAAATCCCTCAGTATGCCTTCCTTCGGAGAGGAAGTAAAGCCGGCGGTCCCATGTCATAGATTTATGGCATGTTAAAGAATCTTCCACTAATTACACCTGTGTGAAGCTGAATTGTATAGGTTAGGAATTTAAACAACGCTCTTAGGTTTCTACGTTCGTTGCCAAGAGACGACTGCGGTGGCGTCTAGTAGCTAAGTTCTGAACGAGGCGCAGCAGTCGTTGACGGTGGCGTTTGGTGGCAAAAGTGGGAACTATTTGAAAAATTCAAAGTTGCAGTCCTTACTTGAATTAAAGAAACAGATACACACACTAATACAGCCAGCTCAATTAACACCGGTTATCAGACAGATTCTACACACACCCAAAGTACACGGGGCTACATGACCGTGTTGTCGCAGCCCCTAAACTAAGGAACCAACCAACCAACCACAATTACCACCGGTTATTAGAAAGATTCTACACACACCCAAAGTGCACGGGGCTACATGACCTCGTTGTCGCAGCCCCTAAACTGAGGAACCAACCAACCAACCAACCACCACCGGTTATTAGACAGATTCTACACACCCAAAGTGCACGGGGCTACATGACCGCGTTGTCGCAGCCCCTAAACTGAGGATCCAACGAACCATGCTAAATAGGTTATATTAATTATTCGCGGGGCCACTTGTCAATATTAGAACATAGGACTCCCGTAACGTGCCGACAGATGGGCATAGTTGCACTGTAATACGGCAACAGTGAAATATCCAGCTTCAAAGCATTCCACTCCATGATGCACTGTTCTTTTCTGGGTCAAGTTCTAAAGGATGATGCAGTCAGTCTCACGACTTGTTAGTAGACATTCAAGAGATCATGAACTACATTGTGCTCATAAAGTTCTCATTCTCATTCATAAAAGAGACAGAACTGCAATGGCATGGAAAAGAAGATCGTCTGAGGAGTGGCATAACTAGGGTTTGCTTTTAGAGGGGGATGGGCTGTGCGAAGGGGGCGAGGGGGAGGGGGCAGGGGCGGGGTCGGACGGACATAATGAATCAGAATCAATGAAAGCAAATATACGATCCCAGATCCCAGAGTTTCAAAAACCCGGCCGAAGTCGTCGGTTATTTTAAGAGCGTTAAAAATCCCTAAGTATGCCTTCCTTCGGAGGGGAAGTAAAGCCGGCGGCCCCATGTCATAGATTTTTGGGATGAAAAAGAACCTTCCACTAACTGCACCTGTGCGAAGCCAAAATTTGTAGTTAGATGATAAGATAACGCCATACTAGTTTCAACGATGCCGCCAGGTGCTGAATGCGATGTCATCAAGTAGTCAAGTCCGCAAGCTAGGTGTTGTGGACGGTAGCATTTGTTGGCAAAAGTATGAACTATTTGAAATTATCGTCTGCAGTCCTTACTCGAAATAAAACAGATAACACACACTAACACCGGTTATCAGACAGATTCTACACACACCCAAAGTACACGGTGCTACACGACCGCGTTGTCGCAGCCCCTAAACTAAGAAACCAACCAATTAACCAACCAATTAACCAACCAACCAACCAACCAACCAACCAACAAGAGTTTCAAAACCTTCTATCTATCTATATATTTCCTTTGTGCTTGATTTCAAAAGCATTTTATACGTTGTATTTTCACCTATCAATGTGCAAATGCTTGAAAAATAACAATTTTGTTGATATTATATTATAAAGTTCATTTTACTTCGTGAATTCATCTGACCCTTTAAATTGCCCGTCATTGTATACATATATTAATACAGTTTGGGGGCAGGTAACATCGCTGTTCTGCCCCTTAAAACAATAATAGCTAACTTAATTACAGTTCCCAACTTAAGTTGAACTTAAAACAGCAATACAACGCGACACAATATTATTCATTCTCCAAAATGACTCTCACACCCGGATACTGAGTGAGTGGCCACTGACTGGTTAATTTTTAGCCTACTTTTCACATTTTGTAAAAATGAGGAAACAGTAGACTTATGAGATATATCCTGGCAAATATGTGTGTCTGTCTGTCTGTCTGTCTGTGTCCTGCTCCCCCCTATCAACTTCTAAACGGCTGCAGCTATCGAAACCAAATTTGGTATTATGATGATGATGATGATGATAATTGTTGTTTTAAAGGGCCTAACATCTAGGTTATCGGCCCCTAAAGGTCTGGGTGATTGCGAAAATGACAATGAAGTGGAAACCAGAACGAAAATTAAGTGAGAAGGAAAATACTTACAAAAAGGAACTCAGATTGAAACTACACACAGAATGGAGAGCGGTAATACTTACAAAAGGGAATTTAGAACGAAAGGAATAGATTGAAAACTACGCACAAAAGGTAGGTTAGGTTCAAAATACGTACAAAATGCAATGTACAGTCGAAATACTTACAAAATGCAAGTGAAATTCAAAATACTTACAAAACGCAAATGAGATTGAACATACGTACAAAATGCAATTGAGCTTCAAAATAATTCAAAATGCAATTGAAATTGAAAATACACAATGCAGTTTACATTGAAAAACGCGCATTTCAGATTCCCTATAATCACAAAGTGCAATTGAAATTCAAAATACTTACAAAATGCAATTGAAATTGAAAATGCTTACAAAATGCACGGTATATTCAAACTACTCAATTAGATGGACAATACTTACAAAATGCAATTTAGATTGAAAATACTTACAAAATGGAATTTAGATTCAAAATACCCACAAAATGCAACTGAGAAGGAAAATACTTGCAAAAATACTCACAAAAGTCCCATCCCTTATATTGAAAGACTTACTAAAAAGCACTTTAGATTGTCAATCCTTAAAAAATGCAATTGAGGTTGAAAACACTCGCAAAATGCAATTTAGATCGAAAAGACTTACAAAATGCAATGTAGATTGAAAACATCGACAAAATCTAAAAAATAAAAAATTAAAATAAAAACTACAAAATGTACTGTAGATGCAAAAATATCGCTTAATGGAATTTAGATACACGGGGAGCCAATTAACAAAACCAGTGCGGTAATCTTAAAGAGAAAAGGAAATATAATGAAAAGAAAATAAGAGGTCTGACCCCTCGAAGAAGGAGGGAACAGGAAAGATGAGACAAGGGCCAATTAAGGCGGGAAAGTGAAAGACTCCCTAGGCCTTTGATACCCTAATACCGTCGGGGTCGGAAAAGAACAAGAGTTGATCAAGGGTGGTCGACAGGAAAGAAGACGGAGAGGAGCCCGGCACTAGTAATTGGAAGCAATGTCGGACTCAGCTGGGGTCCCGTGGTCGCCAACCCACGTCTCACTAGATGTGAGCCCCTGGGGGAAAATTTGGTATCAGTAAAGATATAAACCTGAATATCTCACGGCCTTATTTGAAAATGTCGTCAGTGCTACCAACTGCTGAAAAGTCGCAATTGACAGTTGACTCCATGTTGAATATCTCAAAAAGTATGCATGGGAGCTATTCCAAAATAGGCACACATATAGATAAAAATATTTCAGTTTCATTTCCAGGAGGCCATACATGACAGTGTTGCCAACATGATTATACGGCTGCTAATAGGTCATATTGTTGTATGCATGTAACTTCCATACTATCAATTCGATTTCAACCAAGTTTCGTATGTAGTATGTGTACCATAACATATATGACTATGCGTATTTCAATAGCAACCAGCGCTGCCAACTCTTAATAAATGCTCTCTCTATTTTTGTTTCCTAATAACAATATATCCGAAAAAATGCAAGCGAACAGCTCGAAACTTTGCACACGTATAGTACATGCATAATAATAATAATAATATCCAGAGGGCCTAGGCCTACCAAGCGACCGCCGCCCAGCCATTTGGCCTGTAGATATTGGGGTGACGCGTGGTCAGCGTATAATTGAAATGAAAGGTGAAATAGACTCTGAGTGCGGCCGCCTCTTAATGACAAATGATCGGAATGAAGATAATTGAAACTGGGCAAGGATATGGAAGGAAGCGTTCCGTGGGCTGTCAGAAGTTACCGTCCTGGAGTTGAAAGCGGGAATCGGGAAACCATGGAAAACAGTTTCAAGGACTGCGGACGGTAGGGCTCGAACCCACTTCTATCGAGTCCGCAGAGAGCTAACCCCACGGCCTAGCGCTGCGTAGCTACCGCTGTCGGTTAGAATTTCACGTTGCATAGTTCCTTATAACAAGATATAGTCTACTGTATATTTGAATTCCACACTGCTAGTCATAACGCAGGTTAATCAAACAAATTCAAAACACGCTTAGCGAAGTGCACGGGGCTGATGACCAAGATGTCCCCAACCCCTAAATGTCTCTGCAACAATGAACAATATTTAAATTACAGTACGAACTTAAATCTAGTCAAATACCCTGAGGGTTGGGACCGGATACACTCAGCCTCGTTAGGCAGAACTGAGAAGAGGAGGGGGTTCGAATCCCATATCGGCCATCTTGGAAGTGGTTTTACGTGATTTCCCACTTGTACTTCAGGCATGTGGCGGGATGGTTCCTAACGAAAGGCCACGACTGACTCCCTCCAAATCCTCGCTTGAATTACAAATACACACACTAAAACAGCCATCACAATAACACAGGTTATCAGACAAATTTCACACACTCACTTAAGTACACGGGGCTATATGACCACGATGTTGCAAAAGCTTCTAAATCAACAACTCAATTGGCATAAATGATTAGTGTAAAACCGACAGTAGTGGCTACGCGGGCTAAAGCTCCGCGTTAGGTCAAGGGGCCAAGCTCTCTACTGACTCGGTAGACGCGTGGGTTCGAGCCCCACTGTCGGATGTCCTTGAAATGGTTTTCCGTGGTTTCCCATTTTCAACACCAGGAAAATGCTGGGACAGTACCTTCTGACAGGCCACGGCCGCTTCCTTCAAAACACGCTTCCACATCCTTGCCCAGTTTCATTCATCTGCGCAACCATATGGCGGCATAAACGTGAGTGATAGTTCCTAGCCAGAATTGCTTTTAGAAGGTGACAAAGTAGAAGCAGTGCATTGCAAGAGTGATCAGTGAGAAGTAAATCAACAGCAGAATGTTCGGTGATAAACGCAGTAAGTTGAAATATTGCTGTTATTTTGATAAACAAGTATTAAAGTGTGTGAGAGGTTAGAGTTGAAAACCACAAAATGACGGGCAAAGACAAACAAAAGAAGGCAGTTGACCGCAGTGGGGAGCGCGGAGTTCGTGAACAAACGAAGGGTGGACAGCGCAAGCAAGTGAAAGCAGACGACCCTAGCGCCCTAGAGAGGAACGGAGCAGGTAGCAGCTCGGGAGAACAATTGAAGACCGTGGATCGCAGTCAGGGTGGGGGTTGTCGCAATGCTAGCGACGCTGACGGCTCAAAAAGAAACTGGAAGGACAGTGGCACTACTTTTTCTTCAGCGGACCACAACCAAGCTACGCAGGATGTGCGCCGAGACTCAGCTGACATTTTAAGCCTGCTGAGTAATACGAACCTAATCGAGGAGCTCGTGGATCGAGTTGCTAATAAGGTGATTGATAAACTAAAAGAAACAATAGATTTTAACACCCAGGTCATCAATGAGCTCAGACAGGAACTTGCCAGGCGAGACGACACTATAAATCAACTTGAGCTGCAACTGAATGACCGCACTGATGAACTTGAGCAGTACCAGCGTCGAAATAACTTGAGAATTTTTGGTATTCCAGAAACACCAGGCGAGGACACCAACAGGTGTGTAATGGATGTTGCTGCCAAGTTGAATGTGACAATCGATCCCCAAAGAATAGACCGATCTCATCGTGTAGGACTCCGGGATGCTGGAAAGAAGCGGCCAATAATAGTGCGGTTCGTGTCCTATGCAGATCGAGCAGCACTCTTCAGGTCGAAGAAATACTTAAGGAATACCGGCATAACTGTAAGAGAAGATCTGACGAAAACTCGGACTGATATTGTAAAACAAGCAGTAAGCCACTTTGGGTTACACGGTGTCTGGACTGCAGATGGCGTTGTTCTGATCCGCATTGATGACACGAGGCATCGTGTGAAAACACTCCGAGAATTGGACTTTTTGAAGAAAAAGTTTCCCGCTCCTCGTACGTAAAGGACCCTCATACGTGCCAGTGTGAGGGGGCTCAACTGATCAAAGTTACAAGTGTAAGCACAGACATGTAATATGGTTACTGGTGGAACTTTAACTACAGTGTCTAGCCAAAATACAAGCCGATATTATTGATTAATATTTAGAAAATAGCTTAAGTTTTAGATTTTGTAATTTTTGATATTTCTTGTTTAACAATTTTACAATAACTTTCAATTATCTTTTGCATGGATATTAGTACCAATGAGTATGATATGCATGCCTATCTTTGTGATATAGCTGATAGATTACCCAATGATTTTAAAGTAACTCACCTGAACACGCAGTCACTTAAAATGCTAGAACATTTCGGAGAATTTGAATACACATTTGTTAACTCCGGTATTGATGTAATCGCTGTTAGTGAAACATGGTTCAATAAGTCCATTACTGATTCATCTGTAACCTTGCCAGGATATAATATCTACCGCAATGACAGACAACGTAGAGAAGGGGGTGGAGTAGCAGTGTATGTTCGACAGCACATTAAGTGCCGGGTTATCTGCAAATCCCCAAATAATGAGAATTTCAGACCTGAGTACCTATTCGTAGAGATTTGCCTGAAAGATACTAAAGTATTATTTATTTGTGTTTATAGAGCACCCAAAGTCGGTTTTATGGAACTACTATTAAATGACATGCTTTCACACATTTTTAGTTATAAATATGTAATATTAGCCGGTGATTTGAATGCCCATTTTGGGTCGGCTACATTTGAAACGAAAAACATAGTAGAAACTCTAAATACTTGCAATCTGTCGTGGCTCCCGTATCAAGATACACATCACACTGCAACCTCCTCTTCTACTCTGGATCTAATAGCATCCAACTGCAATGAGCACGTGATTGAGTTTGGCCAAACTGCTGCTTCTGGCTTCTCAGCACATGATCTCTTATACGCAGTATATACCCTGTCAACTCCAAAATATAAGCCCAGTATTCGAACTTTTCGAGACTTCAGCAGGTTTAATTATGAAAGGTTTAAGGCCGATGCCATCTCAGTTCCATGGCACACTGTTTTCGAGCAGCAAACTATAGATGAGAAGGTAGAAACATTGAACACATTTTTAATTGATTTATATGATCGCCATGCCCCAGTGCGCTCAGCTAACGTGAGGCACGCACCAGCTGCCTGGATCAACACAGAAATAAAAGATCTAATACAATCTCGAAATAGAGCCAGAAAGAAGTGCAACAGAACACAGAAACCCGAGGACATTGTAGAATACAAAAGCTTACGCAACAGAACCCAGCAAGTTATTCGTAATACAAAGATACGTTACACTTATTCGCTAATTAATTCAGCTAAAAACTCTTCGGCTTTGTGGAGAGCTACAAAAACTCTCGGTGTTGGAAAATCCAGACACAAAAGCAATAACCCAACAATGAGCGCTGATGAGCTTAATAAGCATTATTTAAACGTATCAACCGTTGTAGACAGCAATAGAGTTTTGTCAACTGTTGCTAACTACAGGGAAAAATTTACTGACCGACGGGAAGAATTTCATTTTGGCTATATATATCCTGAGGACATTCATTTAGCCATATTTAGGATAACTTCAAAAGCCATAGGACCAGATCGTATATCTATTACGCTATTGAAAAGGAATATGGACCTCCTTATGCCAGTTTTATTGCATATATTTAACTATAGCCTGCAAATGGGTATTTATCCGACACAATGGAAAAAAGCCAACATCAAAGCAATACCAAAATTCACGAACGCCTTAAACTGTAGTGACTTTAGACCAATAAGTATATTGTGTGCAATTGGGAAAGCGTTAGAACGGATTGTTTTTGATCAGTTTTATGAATATATAAATTCCAACAATATCCTAAACCCGAACCAATCTGGATATAAATCAAAACATAGTACTCTGACAGCCCTTATCAAAGTCACAGACGACATTCGTCTAGCAATGGACCGGAAGGAAATAACTATATTATCTCTATTCGATTTCAGCAAAGCTTTTGACAGAGTTCACCATGAGATCCTACTAGTTAAATTAAGAAATCTAGGCCTTTCAAAGTCAGTAACGAACTGGTTTAGGTCTTACCTAACAAGCAGATGTCAGAGAGTAGTCCTAGCAGATGACAATGTTTCAGAATGGTGTGAAGTAACAACAGGTGTGCCGCAGGGTTCGGTCCTTGGTCCACTCCTGTTCTCCGTGTATATAAATGACCTTCCATCCGTCCTTAAATTCTGTCAACATCATATGTACGCAGATGACCTTCAGCTATATCTACACGCGGATCTGAAATCCATTCATTTGAACGTAGCACTAATTAACAGTGACATTCAAAGCCTATCTCAGTACGCACTCGATCATAATCTAATACTTAACTTCGAAAAAACGCAACCGATCATCATCGGCTATACCAAATTACTCAGTTCCCTACCTGACCCAGTACCACCTTTACAGCTTGCATCCCAAACAGTTCCGTATCAGTCAGCAGTAAGAAATCTGGGAGTTATTTTTGACTCTCGATTATCGTGGCAGGATCACACAAACATGATTCTGAAAAGGGTTGCATCGTCATTATATCAAATTAGGCGAACTTGCTTCTATTTGCCTCAAAATGTACGAAAGATACTGATACAGAGTTTGATATTACCAATATTTGACTATGGATCTATAATTTACCATGATATGGGAGAGGTCCTCAATACAAAATTGCAAAGAATGCAAAATGCTTGCTTGCGGTTTGTTCTCAATGTACCAAGAGAGTCTCATATAACTCCATTTTACGTCCAGATTGGATGGCTTAAGTTAAAGGAACGAAGACAGTATGCCATGGCTCTGACTGTGATAAAAATTCTAAAATTCAAAATTCCGTCTTATATTTACTGCACACTAACTCCCATGCAATCAGTGCATAACCGTGCGAATAGACACACTGCACAGATGCTCCAGATACCTAATCACAGAACCGAAAAATGCAAAGGTTCATTCCGTATTTCAGCTAGTATTCTCTGGAATAAATATAAATTGCACCAGTATTCAGGACTCCCTATCAGAGCGATAAAACACTCCCTTCATTGTAATCTATCAGCTATACAATTATCATGTTCAAGGTGAACGGATGTATTAACAAGAACTTCTATTGTCAACTGTATGTATAGGTTAAGTTTTTTCTTTCTTCATTTATTCTATTGTATTTAACCGCCCTCTGAATGAAGAGAGCTGCATAAAGAGGCTTTGTAGCCTCAGTGGCCTGTATAAGAGAAACAATAAATTCAAATTCAAAAAATCTTCATCCTTTCCATCTCTCATACCGACGCGCAGGTCGCCCACGGGCGTCGACTAGAAAGACCTGCACTCGGCCTCTCAGGAGGCTACACGAAAAAAAAAATAGTGTAAAAAGAGCAACCGGTGTTTTGAACAGTTGTCCTGACCAGGGCCGTATTTCTAAATAGGCTAAGTAGGCTGCAGCCTAGAGCAGCAAGTTTTCAGGGGGCGGTAGTTTGGCAATTTATTCAAAAGCTAAAATGAAGTATTTCAGACGTTAATAACGAATTTAAGAATACAAGTTACTTAAAAATATGTTTTAGTCCTTCTACAGTTTTTCCTGCCTTAGAAGAGTTAAGAACTATCTGCGAACTAGTATTTCTGAAATACGGTTAAACTCATTTTCATTACTTTGTATTGAGGAAAATATAACAAAAACACTATCATTTGTGGACATTATTAACGAGTTTGCCATTAAAAGAAAGCTATGTATATTTGAACATCAAAATTACGTGGGGTGAGTTGTTTTAGAGAAGTTTGTACATTTTTCAACAAATAAACCAGTAATTAACTACATTTTGTGTAATTTCATTTCACCATGTAGGACAATTTAATTCAAATTGAACACAGTTCTTCAATTACGCAAAAGATAGTCATTAGCATTAAAATATAAAAATATCTGTAAAATAGTGATCACTGATCTCCAAGAACAAATTAATTAATTATGCTCGAAACCCACTTCATTTTTTAACGAATCTCAAAAAAAAAGTAAAAAAACAAGTAGATAACTAATTTCATTATAACATTTATTATGTAAGCCATTAAATTTGTTGTTATATCTAAACTAAATGAACTTTATGTTTAAAAAAGATGAAAACGCCAATGACATCTATCTTTCTGTTGTATAAAACAAATGTATTAAGCAAATATGAACTATTGAGAGGGCAGCAAATGGACTTTAGCCTATAGGCGGCTTACTCTTAAATCCGGCCCTGGTCCTGACTAATAAGAATAAGACTTGAGTGGGGGAAAAAGAAGTAGTTGTTAATTCATGAGATTTTCAACTTACCTTATTGACGACTAAAACATATTATAAATCATAGAATCGATTATAACATCGCCATCCGATATTGGAACCGGCTTCACTCGAGAATACAAAACAGTATTTTTCTAGAATCGCTTATCCTCCAAGCTCGGATTCATCCGTGGACTCTGTGAGGGATCATTCCTCTACCGCCTCAAGAAACGCGTCTAGGAGCTGGACACACTTTGTCAGCAGATACAACTGGGGATGGTGACAGGCCGATCGCCCAGACGACCGCTAACTTTGGTCTAATTAAATGAAGGATCAGGGAAGGAATTTTGAAAGGAAGTCAACCGTGGACCCCCTTTGCCTGGGGGTGAAAGTGAAACCACGGAAATCCATTTTCAGGACTTCCTTCGGAGGTGAAGTAAAGCCGGCGGTCTCATGTCATAGATTTATGGCATGTCAAAAAACCTACCACTAATTACACTTGTGTGAAGCTAAATTATAGGTTAGATTTGACGAGCGGGCTTAGGTTCCAACGTTGTTCGCCAGAAGCTGACTGCTGGGGCATCTAGTAACCAAGTTCAGAACTAGTTGTCGTTGACGGTGGTGTTTGGCAGCAAAAGTAGGAACTACTTGAAAATTGAATGTCTGCAGCCCTTACTTGAATTAAAAACAGGTAACACACACTAATACAGCAGCGGCTTCGGTGGCGTAGTCGGTAGCATGCTGAGCTTCTATGCCCAAGATAGTGGGTTCAAACCCGGCCGAAGCTGTCGGATTTTTTAAGAGCGTTAAAATCCTCAGTATGCCCTCCTTCGGAGGGGAAGTAAAGCCGGCGGTCCCATGTCATAGATTTATGGCATGTTAAAGAACCTTCCACTAATTGCACCTGTGTGAAGCTAAATTGGATAGGTTAAGAATGTAAACAACGCTCTTAGGTTTCTACGTTCGTTGCCAAGAGCAAACTGCGGTGGCGTCTAGTAGCTAAGTTCTGAACTTGGCCTAGTATTCGTTGACGGTTGAGCTTGACGGCAAAAGTAGGAACTATTTGAAAAATTCTAAATTGCAGTACTTAAATTAAAAGAACAGATAACACACACTAATACAGTCATTACAATTAACACCGGTTATCAGACAGATTCTACACACACCCAATTACACGGGGCTACATGACAGCGTTGTCGCAGCCCCTAAACTGAGGAACCAACCAACCATTTTCAGGACGGTGAGGTGAGATTCAAACCCGATACCAACGAGGCACGAGGTAGCGCGTTTGCGCTCTCGGTCACCGCGGCCGGTCAAAACAGTAATACATTTCAAATGTTGTAAATCCACTAACAGCCACTCAATTTTGTACTACAGCAAAAAGGCTTACTTGCAACCAAAGAACACTTTTATCTTCTGATGTAGGTCTATGGACACAGTGATGAAAGCAGGGAAATTATTTTAAATAAAATTTAAATATCACACCTGGCTTTGGCTGCTGAGAAAATAAGGTACCGTAACACAACAAGGACCCGCACTGACCAAGCGACCAAGTCGGACGAAAGCCGAACAGGTACTGAAGGAACACTGCTGCCAGGTAGAACTGGCTGGCACAGGTACCACCCACCTAGAGTCGGTTCTCCGCCCAGCTGTGACAGAGGCGGGCCACACTCTCTCCATCTAGCAAAATATTAAGCTACAGTAATACGTAAATGAAGAATCTCTTCGCTGGAATACTTGGAAAGAGAGTGAACTTTATCATGGCTTTGGGGAAGATAAGTGACTTCCTCTAGAAGCGAGCTGTAGCCTACTGTATGAGTCGGGCGTTGCCGATTGTCAAGGTTTATCATGAAGAGCTTTCGAAGCGGCCCTTTGCGTGCATCACTTGACTCATGTCATGGTGCATTAGATGTAGAACACAGTACACACACTAAATGAGAAGATTTGGAGCTTCCTAACACCTGCAGATTCTGCGGCCAGCTGGGGCTCAAAGGATGTGGGATAGGGGGGATATAAAACAATTCACATGGATTATAAAACAAGAATGCATTGTGGGTTTTGAAGCCATTTTTCAGTGTTGCCTAAGTAAACAAAAGTTTGGTGCTTTACAGTTGGTCGACACGAATGTACCCAAAAAGAGCTGGGTTATGCCCTAATCCTGAAATAAATTACATGAGATTAATAAATACACTAGGATGACCAGTTTCGATCGTCAAACGATCATCATCAGATCCATTACACTTAGGCGTGGTGCACACTGGAGAAACCCGTTTCGTGAAACTGGTTTCGTGAAACGTGAAACTAAAGTTGCTTGCAACAGATAGATAAGATTAACATTGGGCTGTGCACACTGCGTTTCATGAAACTGTAGTTGCATTGGTTTCGTGAAACCGGGTTTCGTGAAACTCGAAAAATCAGTTTCATGAAACGCAGATTGCACAGCCCCATGTATTTTAATATTATTATTTGGCCAATGCCTCTCGTCTTTTACGTAAATATAATATGAATTTGCTATTGAAGGATGAAGTGGGAACTTTGGAATCAAAAACGTGGCCTGCTGTTGGTTGGACATTACGGACCTGTGTGTTTACAAGACACGTAATAAATTGTACCTTGTAATAACAGCAGGGGAGAATATAGAGTTTTATTTTGCGGGGTGCCCCACCGGGAGTTAGGGGGCATGGTATAGGCCCCAAAGAATAGGGAATCCGTAGTTCTCCCCGGGAAACTTGGGCAATGCCTCCCGTCTTTTACGTAAATATAATATGAATTTGCTATTGAAGGATGAAGTGGGAACTTTGCAATAAAAAACGTGGCCTGCTGTTGGTTGGACATTACGGACCTGTGTGTTTACAAGACACGTAATAAATTGTACCTTGTAATAACAGCAGGGGAGAATATAGAGTTTTATTTTGCGGGGTGCCCAACCGGGAGTTAGGGGGCATGGTATAGGCCCCAAAGAATAGGGAATCCTGAGTTCTCCCCGGGAAACTTTTGTATAATTTGGTGCAAAATGATGAGGTTTAAGGCTATCTTGCTCCTCTTTTTCAGCCAATTTGTTGTGATGTTTTATGTTTGGTTAAGGTCGAACACAACGAAGACCATTTGATTTTACGTTTTATTAATACAATCATCTTGCTTACTTGATAGTGTTTACATGGAAAGGATTATCATTACTGTTTTGATTTACAACTCACACTATAATATAAAGTCAAGGTTTCTTGAAGCATTACCAAATCGGTTTATAACTTCATCGTCAGTGATGTATGCCTTTGTAACAATACTAGACCGTTGAGTCTGTTATCAGAAGTAGAATTTCTAAAGTATGTTATAAACCAACTCAAACTCCGTTTGATAATGGTATTAAAAGTTAGGGAGAAAACTTTTGTCACACGCTTCAAGGGCACTTGTTGCTGTTCTTGGTAGGTTCATAAGAGCGAAGGCACTGGAGAGTAATAAGGGGTTATGTTGTTACACATAAGATCAGAGCTAACTGATTGTCACACTGTTTACATCGCTCTACCCTCGCCTTGCTTTGCAACGTTGTCATACGTCGCGTAGTAACAATAGTACATGATAAGTAGATTATATTAGTTTTTATTGTTTTAATTCATAAACAAATATCATATGTGACAAAAATTTCGGGGGCGGTCCGGGCGCCCCGGGCACCCCCTTATATACCCCCCTGAATAACAGGGGAGTGGGAAATTGGGCAACCTCTTTGCTCACGTGATCCGCAAGGTCAGTTATTTAAGTTAGTATTATGTTATATATTTATTATGTGGGTGTCCTTGTGCTTTCTATTGATTTTCTTCAGCTGAACCAGGCGCTCTTTCTTTGGGCTGGCAAGTAGCCTAAGGGATGCTGCTTGGATGCGATAGTGGTTTATATTGCGATCACGTGAACATACCACGAAGGCTACTGGTGGTTGTTGTTTTAAAGGGCAGAACAACGAGGTTATCTGCCCCTGAAGGCTACAGGCATGGTTACCGATATTTAATTGTATTTAGTTATCGTTCGGGTTCATTATTCTTTGGAGGCATGGTCCTCGTTAGGAAGGCGGGGCCATGAAATCCAACAAAACAAAATCATGGCCCCACCATCCTAACTGATGGAGAACCGTTGCTTCTGTGTGCATGTCCCAATGCAACTAGTTTCTTGAAACCAGTTGCATGAAACAGGTTTCTCCAGTGTGCACCGCGCCTTAGGCTATAACATCTATGTTTGAGAATACAGGTGAAAAATATTTACAATATTTATTTACGAAACTGATTTCGTCCAGTTAACACCCCGGTCCAGTCGACCACAACTGGCGTTAGAGTGAACACGAATCTGCTCGAAGCTCCAGCCAGGAATACAACCAGATAAGTAGTAGCCTGTAATATTACAGTATAACCATAGTTGATTTTAGCCTACTTTCGATTTTTGCAAAAAAATGAAAGTAGACTTATGAGATCAACACAGGGCGAAAAATTGTGTGTCTGTCTGTGTTTGTGTATGTGTGTGGGTGAGTCTCTGTGTGTGTGTGTGAGTGTGTGTACTCTGAATGTCTGTCCCCCCCTATCAATTCAAACACGGTGGAACCGAATTGAACGAAATTTGGTACAGAGTTAGCACTAGCAAAGGGCACCTCAGTGTCATACTTTATATCGCCGCCATCTTTACCAAAAACAGAATGGCGGCCACTCAAACGTTCAAAACGTAAAATCAAATTACGGCTAAACTAATCATCCGATCTCTACCAAATTTGGTGACAACATACCTTTATATAGGACGCGTCTTTCACCCAACATCCAAGGTCATCGGCCTTGCCATTTCAGGATGGCGGCCGTGTGAATTATTCAACCATTTTAATCAATAGCTTAAGACCCACCAATTCCGATTATCGAGCCTAGTGTGGTTTAAGCTATCCTGAAGGTCGTGATCCGTTATTTATTATAATTTAATATTATAATATTATACTGTATGAGTGGCTTAAAAGAGCTGAGCTGTCTGTGTCACACGACAAGATGGCAGCTGTCCTCATGTGCCTGTCTTATATTTCAATAGTTTTAGTATGTTGTATGTGATATACCCTACTGATACAATAATATAAACTTTGTATGAAATTATCTTTAATGAAGATGTACTGCTGTGAAGAAATCGTTTATTTAAAGTCATTATTTGCCAACCGGTTGTATCTAATATGTCAGTTAAGAACACCATGATATTAAGGATAGGATTAGCTCTGGGCTAGCGTGTTAGTCTGTCACGCAGTTGACTAGGGTTCGAGTACTGCTACAGTTAATTTTTTTTCTTCTTGAATTCTTTTACAAATGATGTGCACGAGCTCTATCCACAGATACTGAATAAGATGTAATTTAGCTCAAAGGAGAGGCTGATGTATACACTCGTTTATTAATAAAATCACAGCCCCAGCATCGCACATAAACTGAAGACATTAGGAAAAGGAGAATAGAAGAACTAGATACACGTTGTCATTAACCACAGCCTTCTTAATGCCTCTGTACGGTGCTGTCCTCTTGTGGGTTATGTGGGTAATATTGTTCCAAACTTACCGCTTTGTAAATACCTGGCCTCCTGAAGTATGGCAATTTTGTAATACTAGTAGTTCAACTATTAGCCACGATCGCGCTCCGATTACCTTTAAACACTGCCAGCTGGATCGCCTCCCTCTTGGCTACTTTAAACTGTCTACTCATTCAACACCCTTAGGCCACTGCCATCGTAGTATATTACGATGGCAGTGCATAGGCGTACAACATAAAGATTAATTCACTGATAGGTCGCAGCACCAACCTACTGTGATCGGCGCGGATTTTTAAAGGGGAAGATACCCAAAACGGAAGATTCTTAACTTTGCAGGCTGACTTAATATAGAGATTAACGGACGTGAATGCATTACAATAAGTTAGTAGTTTTGTTATTCAATCATCATAAAGTATACAGTATTGATTTTGACACTTACTGGCTAATTATCAATATAAATGAAAACAAGCAATACATTGTGGTAGAGGTGATTGTGTTAGGGATGAGGACAAAGAGTCATAAATATACCCATACATTTAGGAGAAAGTAGGCAATATGTTCTTTGCTGAACATCTTGTTTACAACCTAGTCACCCCGAACAGACAAACTCCGGATTTCTATCACCATTTTAGCATTTCACCAAACATTAGATATACTACATTTAGCATACACCAACAGTTGCATTACTAATACTGCAACTAAATAACTGTACATATTGTTGCAAGAAGCTGACTGTGGTGGTATCTAGTAACTAAGTTCAGAACTAGTTGGTCGTTGACGATGGCGTTTGGTAGCAAAAGTTGGAACTACTTGAAAATCGAATGTCAGCAGTCCTTACTTGAATTTAAAAAAATCCTCTCGGCACGCCGGAAGGCGGAGGTAGATTTCACCGGGAAAACTAGGGGATAGGCTATAATAGGCAAAATATGCAGGTTTTCGTAGGAGGATCAGACCTCATTTAGGGCAAGAAAGTATTTTACAATTGGAGGTTAATGAACTTTTTTTTCCGTTTATGTATGCATATTTTTATCATTTTATTGTCTTATGGGGATGGTAACCTTCTTGTCATTTGGGGTTCATTTTTAGCCTATTTGCAATTTTGAAAGAAAAAAAAAAAAAAAAAGGCTGATGAGATCACCTTTTGTCCGTGTGTGTGCGTGTGTGTGTGTGTACCAAATAACCTCTAAACGGCTGGAGCGATTTCAATGAAACTCCGTAAGTTCATAGCGCTATTCCGGACGACCCCGAAAGTGCCCTTCAAATTTTGTTACATCTCACCAATCCAACATGGCGGCTGTGCGAAATATTTCACCAGCATTCAATATCTCCGAAACTATTACCGATATCACCCTGGGATTTTTTACGGTGATAAAGGGAACTACTAGAAGTTCACCTACGTGACTTTTGAAAAACTGGTAACTACAAAACCAAAATGGCGGCCACGCGAATTTGCGATTTTTAAATAGACGTTTCTCGCGATTTAACCAACCAAACACAATAAAACTTGATACAGTATATGTTGTTACACATTGTAATGCACCGACATCTAACTTGGTTCAATTGTTTATATAACCACAAGATGGCGGATGCGCGAAATATTTCACCGGCATTCTATATCTCTGAAACTATTAGCGGTATCACCCTGAAATTTTGTACGGAGATAAAGGGCATTACTGGAAGATCATCTATAAGACTTTCAAAAACCGGTTAACTACAGAACGAACATGGCGGCCAAGCGAATTTGATAATTTTAAATAGACCTTTCTCGCGATTTAATGTTCCAACCGCAATGAAATCTGGTATAGGAAATGTTTATACACATTGTAATACACTGGAATCTAATTTAGTTCAATTGTTTACATAACCTCAAGATGGCGGCTTTGCGAATTTTTAAATTAAGTTTTCATTTCTTGTATCGTAATCATGTGATCGATGTGAAAGTTTGAATAATGAACCTACGCAATAATTTTCCTTTAATGGTACATGACTATATGGCCTATACATTTAACAATCCAACATGGCGACCATCCGAAATATTTAGACGGCTCTGAATATCTACGAATCTATTATAGCAATCAAACTGATTTTTTTTAGGTTGATAGGGGCTATGAACTTAAGTTCACATGTAGGACTTTAAATAACCTGGTGATCACAAATCCAACATGGCGGCGACGCGAAGTATAAACATTCAGATGGACGTTTCTCGCAATTTAACCATCCGAGTGCAGTGAAACTTGGTACAGTAAATCCTTATAAGAATGTTAATCCACTAGCATCTAATTTATTTCAATTGTTCCATAACCACAAGATGGCAGCTGTGCGAAATTTTAAAATCTCCTGGTTACTTCTTGTGTCCTAATCATGCGATTGAAGTTTGAATGCTACGCGTACACAATAATCTTCATGTAACAGTACATAACTCTAGGACCTACACATATATAATCCAACATGGCGACCATCCGAAATATTTAGTCGGTTCTCAATATCTACGAATTATTACATCAATCAAACTGAAATTTTGTATGTAGATAGAGGCAATTAACATAAGTCGGATATATGAAAATAGGCTGTATAGTTCTTCACGGAACTACTTGTTATACTTGTGATCACAATGTCCTTATGCAAGGTTTGGAACTGATGTGTAACTATATAACAGTCTGTTACTTCTTCACGCAAAATTGTATCTCCGGCAGAGATGTTTGTTGGTTCCTCAGTTTAGGGGCTGTGACAACGTGGTCAATCTGGTCATGTAACCCCGTATACATTGGGTGTGTGTAGAATCTGTCTGATAAACGGTGTTAATTGTGATGACTGTATTAGTCTGTGATTCAGGTAAGGTCTGCAGACGGTCAATTTTAAGTAGTAGTTCTTCATTTTGTACCATATACTAACGTTAATGACACCTAGCTGTAAACTTGGCTACTAGATGCCACCGCATCCAGCAACTTGCAAAGAACGTTGGAACTTCCCCTCCAAAGGAAAGCATGCTGAGGGATTTTTAGCGCTCTTAGAAAATCCGACGACTCTGGCCGGCTTTGAACCAGCGACATTGGGCATAGAATTCACCAGTTAGCCGCTTCCCACAGTTCCGATACCGAAGTCGCTTCCCACAGACAGATGGAAAATCTGAATGTGATCTCGTGCAGTGGCGTTGTCATAGCAACTGTTGATGGCTCATCCCTTATCAATTTAGTAAAGGTCCTCTCGGCACGCCGGAAGGCGGAGGTATATTTCACCGGGCAAACTTGGGGATAGGCGGAAATAGGCAGAATGTGCAGGTTTTCGTAGAAGGATCAGACCTCTTTGATTGCGAGAAAGTTTTTTATAATTGGAGCTTAATTAACGTTGTTTTTCGTCATTTTATGCATATTTTAAACATTTTATTGTCTTATATGGACGTTAACCTTCTTGTCATTTGGGGTCCATTTTTATACTTGTGGTCACACTGTCCTTATAACCGACAGTAGTGGCTGCGCGGGCTAAAGCGCTGCGTTAGGTCAAGGGGCCAAGCTCTCTGCTGACTCGGTAGACGCGTGGGTTCGAGCCCCACCGTCGGCTGTCCTTGAAATGGTTTTCCGTGGTTTCCCATTTTCAACACCAGGCAAATGCTGGGACAGTACCTTCTGACAGGCCACGGTCGCTTCCTTCCACATCCTTGCCCAGTTTCATTCATCTTCATCAATTCCATCTCTCATCCCGACGCGCAGGTCGCCCACGGGCGTCGACTAGAAAGACCTGCACTCGGCCTCTCAGGAGGCTACACGACAAAAAAAAAAAAAAAACTGTCCTTATGCAAGGTTTCGACATTGATGTGTAACTGTGTAACGGTCTGTTACTTATTCACGCAAAATTATATCTCCCGCAGAGATTTTGGTTGGTTCCTCAGTTTAGGGGCTGCGACAACGTGGTCATGTAACCCCGTGTACTTTGGGTGAGTGTAGAATCTGTCTGATAAACGGTGAGAATTGTGATGTCTGTATTAGTCTGTAATTCAGGTAAGGACTGCAGACGGTCAATTTCAAGCAGTAGTTCTTAATGTTGCTACCACATACTACCGTCAACGACATCTAGCTGTGATCTTGACTACTAGATACCAGCAACACGCAACGAACGTTGGAACTTCCCCTCCAAAGGAAAGCATACTGAGGGATTTTTAGCGCTCTTAGAAAATCCGACGACTTCGGCCGGCTTTGAACCCGCGACCTTGGGCATAGAAGTTCAGCATGCTACCAGTTACGTCACCGAAGCCGCTTCACACTTAGTCAGATGGAAATCTGAATCTGATCTCGTGCAAGTTCGTTGTCATAGCAACGTCTGATGGCTCATCCCTCATCAATTTAGTAGTGTTGCCATGGCAACATCTGATAGCTCTTGGCATTTTCTTATAATTCCGTAATCATTTTTCTCATCCCTTGGCATAATGGTGGGTCATATCAAAAATTCTTTCAGACAAAAGTTTTAGGTAATTATTAGGGGAATATAGTCCATTTTGTACGGTTTTGATATTGTTCCTATTAAGAGAGATATGATTAATGTTTCCCGAAAAACCCACTTTTGCCCACCCCTTAGGTCAATGGTTGGTGCTATAAAAAAAACTCTTCAAACATAAATTTTTGGGCTTTATCCGACACATAGTATGATATTTGAACGGGTTCGATATTTCACATATTAAGAGAGTTATAGCAATATTTCACTTTTTCGAAAAAAAAAAACATTTTCACCCCCTTCGACCGATTTAGCCCAGTAACGAACTCGACCGAGATTTTATAGATATACATATTCGGTAAAAAATTCAAAGTGATTGGTGCAAAATTACGGCAGTTATCGTGTTCACAATAAAATGATATATTATTATTATTTCCGATTATTCCCCTTCAGGAGAGCGTGAGAACTTGAGCCAATCACAGCTTCACTTCCCTTTCCTCTCTTCTTTTCTTCCCAAAACCTCTTCATTAGTTCACTGTGCTTTTTCTTCCTTTCCTCTGTCCATTTTTTCCCTGATGTATCTTTCCTTGAAACTTGTACAATTTTCGTGTTTCTGATTTTATTTCTAAATTGTTCTCTGTCCTTAATGTCGTCTTCAGAGATTTTAAGTAATTCCATGTCTTCATGTACTTCTTTAATCCAACTGGTCTTTAATTTACTTGCATTCACGATATTGAAAATCTTCTTAGTGAGTCTGTTCTCATCCATCCTATATATGTGTCCATAGAACTGCAGACGTCTCTTCCTAAATTTATCTACAATGGTGTCTGTATTTTCATAAAGTTCCTTTGTTGGTCTCGTGACCCAAATTCCATAAAATGATATATATATATATATATATATATATATATATATATATACATACATAAATTATATATACACTTTTGAACTGACGGTGATTTTGGGGTCTGGGGGATGTGAAACGCGAAGATATGTCGAAATTTTCCGGAAGTTGAAACATGGTACCCATTGCAATAGTTAGCTTTCTAATGAAATCTACCTTAAAACAGATCTTCTTCTTCTTCTTCTTCTTAGCGTTATCCCGTAGGAACGGGGTCCGCTTTTCGGATCAATGCACGCCATTTCTTGCGATCTAATGCTTCGCGTGATTTCAAGTTTCTTGATCGTAAATCGGCGTTAATGGTGTCGAGCCACCGCAATTTTGGTCTCCCACGCTGTCTCTGGCCGTCGACCAGAGATATGGTAGGCCGAGCCGATGACTGAACTTTGTGGTGCACGGACAACGTGCCCATACCAACGGAGTCTCCATTCCTGCATTTTCTTATTGATTGGAGCCACGCCAGCTGTATGTCGAATCGTTGTGTTGGGGATATGGTCGTGCAGAGATATGTCTAATGATCTTCGCAGCATCCGCATTTCCATGACATGAAGTGAGTGCTCAGCACTTCTAGGTGCTGGCCAACACTCTGTACCATATAATGCAACTGGTCTCACCATTGTGCGGTATATCTTTGATTTTAAGCGGATAGGCATCTTCTTATCACAAAGAACACCGGTGACATCTCTGAATCGCATCCAAGTCGCATTGATTCGTGCTCGCACATCTTCATTCACAGAGCTGTCGCCATTCAATCGTGAGCCTAGGTATCGGAATGTATTTACCTTGGTAAGAGGAGCTCCATTAATACCTATAGTTCCAGGGGATGGAATCGTTTCGAGGTATTCAGTCTTGTGGATGTTCAAGCGAAGACCAAATCCTTGCAGACGATCATGCTATGTCTGCACTTGGGTTTCAAGATCCATCCTGGAGTCTGCCGCAATTATCACATCATCAGCGTATAGCAATGTCCATGGGACACACTTCTGCAGGTCTCGCGTTATGGAATTCATGACGATAACAAAGAGCAGGGGAGACAGAGCTGAGCCTTGATGAACCCCAACTGTCACAGGGAAGCTGTCAGTCAGTCCTGCAGGGCATCGCACGTGGCTTTTGGTGTTGTTGTACAGCATTTTTATCCAGTTTATATACATTTCTGGAACTTGATGATCTCGGAGAGCGTACCAAATAATCTGGTGTGGTACTCGATCAAATGCCTTCTCGAGGTCAAGGAAAGCAAGATGTAGTGGCCTCCTCTTCTCTCGGAATTTCTCCATCAGCTGGCGCACAGCAAAGATTGCGTCTATCGTGCCACATCCCTTGACAAACCCACATTGATTTGCTGAGAGCTGTACGATGTTCCTCAGCCTATTGTCTAGGATACGTTCGAATATTTTCATAGTGTGGGAGAGAAGTCTAATTGGACGGTAATTGGTACATTCAGCTGGGTCACCCTTACCCTTAAAGATAGGTACTGTGATACTAGTTGACCAATCTGTAGGTATTTGACCACAGAGAATAATTGAATTGAAGAACTCTGTCAGCCAGGTGGTCGCGTTGTCAGTAAGTTCCTCAATTTTCCAGATGTCTGCAGGAAGGTCATCTAGCCCTGGGGCCTTTCCATTTTTCATGCTACGAATGGCAACTTTGACTTCATCTTCAGTGATACAAGGTACTGGTCCAGCTGTAACATTGTTGTCTGGTATTTGTGGGTGAGGGAATTCAGTGTTGAATACTTCACTAAAATACTCTCGCCAACGGTGCAGAATCATCTTGCTATCGTGAAGTCGTCGACCATTCTTATCCTTCACACACATATAGTGTTCTATATCCTGACCTGCTCTACACCGTGCTCGGGCTAGTCGGTAGATAATTTTGTCTCCGTCTTTAGTTGTCAGTTGATCATATAAATGTTTGTAGTGATCTACTTTAGCCTCAGCAACTGCTATTTTTGCCTCCTTCTTGGTGGCTTTGTATTTCAGAAGATTCTCCTCAGTCGGAGATGTTCGCAACTGTTTAAAGCTGCTTTTTTTTCATGCACCATTTCCTGTACCTTGTCTGTCCACAACCACGTCTGTTTGTCAATTCTACGTGTGCCGGGCTGTGTTACACCAAGCTCAGATTGAGCTATACTAGTTACGCAGTTGTTGAATGATGCCCAAGTATAATCCGTATTTACAGAATCAACTGGAGGGAACACAATCTTCTCACTGAATGCCACTTTATGGTCTTGTAGCTTCCACCATTTGATTTTGGCATGACCTTTCACATAGGGTTTTCTTATGTAACCTTTCATTCTAAGATCGGTAACTAGCAGTTTATGTTGAGGGGCTAAACATTCAGATGGTATGACCTTAGTGTCTATGACAATTGGGAAATCTCTCCTACGAAGTAGTACATAGTCAATCTGAGTATTGTGCCCTCCGCTAGTGTAGGTGATCAAGTGTGATTTGCGTTTCTTAAAGAAGGTGTTAGTGATAATTAGATCATTTGCTTCGGCAAATTCAAGGATCCTGTTCCCGTCTTCATTTCTGAGATCATAGCCAAAATTTCCATGGCATTCATACCCCTCGCTGGTACTGCCAACATGTCCATTAAGATCTCCACAAAGTAGAAATAGGTCTTCTTCATGCACGTTGTAACGGCATCTTGAAGTTCGTTCCAGAATGTGTCTTTAGCTGTCTCATCAAAGCCTGTCTGTGGGGCATACGCTGAAAATATATGTATACGGCGAGTTAGGGTGTCGATAACTGCTGACATGAGACGATCGGAGTAGCGATGTACAGCTGATACTTGGTTGCGAAGTTTTTCATTCACTACAATAGCGACTCCCTGGCTATTAGTCGTACCATGATAGATCAACTTATACCCTTCTCCAATATCTCTAGATTTCTGCCCTTTCCACCGTGTCTCTTGTAGACACGCCAGATCTACGCAACGAGATTTTAGGATTGCTGCCAATTCGCGACTGCGACCTGTCAATGTCCCAATGTTCCAGGAAGCAATACGCAATGGTTTATTTTGGACTCGCTTCTTTAACCAATTTCGTCCTTGAATTGGTAGCCCTTGCTCTCTTCTCACGTTGGCCGGGCGAGACCATCGCGCGTCGCTTGCGGGGGACGCCCTAGCATTTTCCGATAATTCAACTTGTGCCATTGATCCATGAGTTGCGACGGTGATAAACCGACCGGCCTGTCGCCCGGGCCTGTCATCGGGCATTTTAACGCTACTGCCAGCATATAATTCGGCCGCCCCTAACATGGGGTACAGACGCCGTTTGTAGCCGCCCGCTCCGGATCAGACGCTACAGCTGATATCTGCCCTCAAGTGAGGACGATACCTTGTACTCAATCCCGAGCACTGGGCTGCCCCTTCCGCCATCTACACTGTACCAGAGAATATCCCCTCCACTGTAGCTGCCGTTGAGGTCTTCACCGTAACCCTGGCAAGGGACCCTTACATGGTACTACCAGCCGGGTCAGCTGGCCCAAGGTTTTTTCTAAGAGGTGTTACTCCTCTATCACTCCCCCTTTGTCCTGACTTGTGACAGGCAGAGCCCAAAATAATAATACAACCATCACAATTAACACCGGTTATCAGACAGATTCAACACACACACAAAGTACACGGGGCTACATGACCGCGTTGTCGCAGCCCCTAAACTGAGGAACCAACCAACCAAGATTTAGAGGGGCGTTAACTGAGGTTCAGGTTAAAATTATTGCTTAATTGCCTCATTTATAGGTCACTATATTGCTTTATCAAAATCCATTATATCTCCATTAGTTTATTGTTATTGCTCTTTTAAGTTTGTCTGCCTCGTTGCGTAGTGGCTAGCATTCTTGACTGTCACCGCTGAGGCCCGGGTTCGATTCCCGGCTCTTCCAAGAAATTTAATTCTGGTCTGAGGGCTGGAATGGGGTACACTCAGCCTCGTGAGACAAAACTGAGAAGAGGTGGGTTCGATTCCCATCTCATCCATCCTGGAAGTAGTTTTCCGTGGTTTCCCACTTCTACTGCAGGCAAATCCCGGCATGGTTCCTTACTTAAGGCGACGGCCTCTTTCTTCCCAATCCCCATCTGCATTACAAATATGCACACTAATACAGCCATCACAAATAACACGGGTTATCGCATACAAATTCTACACTCATCCAAGTACACGGGGCTAAATCACCACGATGTCAAAGCCTCTCAAATGAAGCAACAGCAACAACTCTTTTAAGTTCATACTGTAAGGTGGGCGTGCAGGTACTTACTTCACTTTAAACTAATTTCCCCACTAATGATATGCATCTTTTTTACCACCCGTGGTGTAGCGGCTAGCGTACTTGGCTGTCGCCCAGGAGGTCCGGGTTTGATTCTCACCACTGCCAAGAAATTTTAATCCTGGTGTGAGGGGTAGGGCACTCAGCATCGTGAGGCAAAACTGAGAAGAGGAGGGTTCGATTCCGACCCCAGAAATCCCGGAAGTGGTTTTCCGTGGTTCGCACTTCTACTCCAGGCAAATGCTGGGCTGGTTCCTAACATAAGGCCACGGTCGCCTCTTTCCCATTTCTCTACCAATTTACAAATACACACACTAGTAAAGACATCAAAATGACATACAAATGACACACACACCCAAATATACGGGGTTATAAGACCACGATGTCACAGCCCCTAAGATCAGCAACAAAATGTATGTTTTAGCACAAAGGTGTATTTTCTCTGGAAGTACCAGCACTATTGACACGAAATTTGCCACTTGAGTTCTATTATGCAGCCGGCCCCGTGGTTTAGGGGTGGCATACCTGCCTCTCACCCCGAGGCCCCGGGTTCGATTTCCGACTCCATCATGAATTTTAGAAACTGACGTGAGGGCTGGAATGGCGTGTCCTCAGCCTCGTGAGTACAATTGTAAGAAAAGTTGCACCTATAGAAAGTTTATGAAAGACAAACCGCTATTTGCTAAATAGAAAAATAATGTTGTTGTTAATAATTCACTTCATGGGCTTGGGACATCTTGTTCATTAGCCCCGTGTAGTTGGATGTGTGTTAAACTTGTCTAATAACCTGTATTCCAGTGATGACTGTAGTAGTGTGTGTAAATGTAATACGGAGAGGGATGAGGTTGGCACGAAGTACGATACTAACCCGAAAATTGCCTGGAAGGAGTGAGGAAAAACCCAGCGTAGAACCACACTCAGAATAACCACTGCCAGCGCCGGGATTCGAACCTGCAATCTCCGGACATGCTGCAGCTGCCCGCGTGGCCGTGGCCTTAATTTGGGTAGTCTACCATTCCGGCATTTGCCTGGAGTAGAAGTGATAATCCTTGGAAGACCAGTTCTAGGATGACAGAGACAAGAATCGAACCACCTCTTCTCAGCTCCGTCTCATCAGGCTGAGTGTATCCCGTTCCAGCCCTCAAACTTGAAACTAAGTTGAATATACCTGAATCATATCCAGAATTGAAGTATGTTTTATCGAAACAGGGGTTGTAATATTCTATTGAATTTACTCCGTAGTCAAATACAACAAGGCTCCTATGAAAAACGATTGAGAAGTCTAAGTTGAGTTTTTAGACTACTTTTCACATTTTGCAAAAATGAGGAAAAAGTAGACTTATGAGATCAGGCAAATGTGTGTCTGTCTGTCCTTCTGTCTGTCTGTCTGTCTGTCTGTGTGTGTGTGTGTGTGTCCCCTCTATCAACTCCTAAACGGCTACATAAATCGAAACAAAATTTAGTAGGAGTAAAGATCTATACCTGAATATCTCACGGCCATATTTGAAAATTATGTCAGTGCTACCATCTGCTGAAAAATCACAATTGAAATTTGAGCTCCATATCGGATATCTTGGAAGGTATGAATGGGAGCTATTTCAAAATTGGCACACGTATAGATAATACTATTGCAGTTTAATTTCCAGGAGGCCATACATGGCAGTGTTGCCAAAATGATTATAAGCCTGCTGATAGGTCCAAATTTTAATTGCATATAACTTCTACACCATCAATTGGATTTCAACCAAATTTCGTATGTGCTAAGTGTACATAAACAGATATGACTGAGCTTATTTTTAAGAGCCAACTTTTAATAAATGCTCTCATTTTTTAAATCCAAATACCCATATATCAGAAAGTATGCAAGCCGGCAGCTTTAAACTATGCACACGTATAGTACCTGACATTCTATATTAATTTGGAGTAACTTAATACGTCAGTGCTGCCAACATGATTCTAAGCCTGCTGAGAGGTCCAACTTTAAATACATGTAACTTCTATACAATCATTTGGATTTCAACCAAATTTCGTTTGGGCTATGTGTACCATAACAGATATGACTATGCCGATTCTTAAGAGTAACCAGGGCTGCCAACTGTTAAGAAATCCTGTCTCTATTTTTGTTACCCAAATACCAATATATCAGACAGTATGCAAGCCAATAGCAAAGTAGGCTCTTTTGTTCGTCACGGAACTTCTTGTTTGGATCACGATCTTCATTTTCATTGGACTTGAATCACTCAAAACTAATATTACAAAATAATACTACAGGTTATCACTGATTTCACACACACAGATGTACACAAACATACATGACTGATGGCCAAGTTGTTCCTAGTCACAATATCAAAGGAGTAAAGTTAATTGGCCCGGAACGTGGCACCGGTCATTAACATATGCTTGCTATTATGCTCTAAAATTGTAGAAAATATGCATTAAAAATTGAAAAATATGCACTTAACAATAAGCCAATTTTATTCACTCTTCTTTCCTTCCTTTGCCGTAATATGTGCGGTCGTTTTTGCATGATGTTCAAGTTGAAATTACTTGGACCATATTTGACAATAGACGATAATGATGATGATGATGATAATTGTTGTTTTAAGGGGCCTAACATCTAGGTTATCGGCCCCTAATGGTTTGGGTGATCGTGAAGACGATAATGAAATGGAAACTACAGTATAACTTAAACTAACTACTAACTTATATACTAGAAGTAATGGAAAACAAAAGGAGGATAAGGCAATTAAAGGACAGGAGGAAAAGAAATGCCCTCAACCTTCGAAGAATGCGGATTGAGGGACATGGAAGGAAGGAGAGCCATGAAAGGCAGATATAAAAGTGAAAGAGGAGAGGGTGCTTCCCACAGGAAAGGAACAAAAGGGGAAAAACAGGACCCAGCTCAGGAATCCCTCGGGGTCGCCAGCTCCCGAACTCACCAGCCGTGATCCCCTGAGGGTGTAGCATTATCCAGGGTGCACCAGAAGTGGTGGGGCTACATACACCCTACCTCCTTTAGGTCCTTGGGCAGACGGCAGGAGATATCATGAAAAGAAAAAGAAGGCTGACCTTCCGCAGAAGGAGGGTATCAGAAAAGATGGGACAAGGGCCAATTAAGGCGGGAAAGGAAGAGATTCCCTAGGCCTCGGATACCCTAATACCGTCGGGGTCGGAAGAGAACAAGAGTTGACCAAGTGATGTCGACTGGAATGAAGGAGAGGAGCCCGGCACAAGTAAGTGGAAGCAATGCCGGACTCAGCTGGGGACCCGTGGTCGCCAACCCACGTCCCACTAAATGTGAGCCCCTGGGGGGGCAATAGATGACAACGCCATCAGTTGAATACTCTCTATTACCTGACACCCACTGATTTAATTTAATTTGATTTTATAAATACTTTCTGCTGCTCTTCTCTTTAAGCATTTTGAGCAAAGCATATGCAGACTAAGGATAAAGTAACACTGAAGAAACTCCTCACAAAACTAACCCCGGGCTACTGGCTGCCGGGATGGTGAAAGGAATGTCCCACCCTATTCCCTTATTGAAATAGCCACGCTAAATATACTGTTATCTCGTTATCTGTCGATCAGAAAGTTTCTTACAAGGGATGTCCAACACGCAGGCCTACCCAATTTCGTTCAAGACTTTTAAAATGCAAATGTTTATGCTAAAATATGCTGTTATGTTCAGAATATGCAATTAATCCAATAAACCCACAAAATATGCATTTTCATATGCGCATATGCATTTTCAAAATATCTGGTCCCTACTCATAGCCATAACAAATGGGGACATGGCAAACTGTCTTGCGACAATTAAGTGATTCATGGGGAGGGGCCGATAACCTTGATGTTAGGGCGCTGAAAATAACAATTATCATCATTATCATCATGATTGGAAGCCTCCGTGGCTTAGGCGGCAGCACGCCGGCCTCTCACCGCTGGGTCCGTGGTTCAAATCCCGGTCACTCCATGTGAGATCTGTGCTGGACAAAACGGAGGCAGACAGGTTTTTCTCCGGGTACTCCGGTTTTCCCTGTCAACATTTCATTCCAGCAACACTCTCCACTATCATTTCATTTCATCTGTCATTAATTTAATCATTGCCCCAGAGGAGTGCGTCAGGCCTCGGCAGCCGGCACAGTTCATATCCTCGCCACTAGATGGGTGCTTCATTCATTCCATTCCTGACCCGGTCGGAGACTGGAAGCAGGCTTGTGGATTTTCATTTTCATCATCATGATTCATGGGGTGTTTCTGAAACTATGAATGTAAGTAATCACGGAAGATAGCGTGTGTCAGCACATAGTGCCCGAAGACAGACACAGGAAAGCTTCCAGGGCAGTGACATGGCTGTTCAAAACAAAATAACAGCTAATACAGTTAGAAAAGTGGACATTATTGTATTACTTTTCATAAGTAATATTATGACTTAGTCACTCCACGGCTCTGATTCCCGTATCAGTAGCGTACAATAGAAATTCAAATTATCCCTGACACAGTATGGCGCTGGAACTACGGTAAGAAAAATGTAAATATATGCAGTTCAAATGAAACTGGTGACCTAAGCTTTCACCTTGGGAAAGTTGGTGTAATGTTTTCTTGTATTATTAATTTAATTCCCAGATTAGAATTTGTCAAGGTGACTTCTAGAAGTCAGTTATCAGACAAAGCTAGAATAACAATGTATAATGAGAAAAAGAAAGATAGCACACTGCTTAATTTCGAAGGATGAAACAGAAAGGGAAGGGTATTATCTTGTTTTGGGAGAACAGACACGGGTCAATATGTTTGATTTATTTTGTCGTGTAGCCTCCAGAGAGGCCGAGTGCAAATCTGTCTAGTCGACGCCCGTGAGTGACCTACGCACTGGGACGAGATATGGAATGGATGAAGATGAATGAAACTGGGCAAGGATGTGGAAGGAAGAGGCCGTGGCCTGTCAGAAGGTACCGTCCCAGCATTTGCCTGCTGTTGGAAATGAGGAAGCCACAGAAAACCATTTCAAGGACGGCCGACGATTGGGCTCGAACTCACGCGTCTACCGAGTCAGCAAGAGCTTGCGCTTTAGCGAGCGTAGCCACCGCTGTTGGTAAGATGTATGATAATGTTGTTGTTCATTTTAGGAGCTGCGACATAGCGGTCATATAGCCCCGTGTATTTTAGGGTGTGTGTGTTTTGAATTTGTGTGATAACCTGTGTTATTGTCATGGCTGTGTATTTGAAAATTTGGAGATAGGATTGGGCCTTTGGGGAACCATCCTGGCGTTTTCCAGGAGTAGAAGTGGGGGAAACTACGGAAGATTACTCTCAGGATGGTTAAGATGGGAATCGAACCCTCCTCTTCTCAGTTTTGCCTCACGAAGCCCTCACACCAGAACTATTTCTTTTTGTCAGAGCCGGGAATCGAACCCAAACCCCTGGGGCGACAGCCAAGAACACTAGCCGCTAAGGTGGTCTATTTTGTAATGCATTAGTCGTTTAGGATACGAATGCCGGTGGTCAAGCTGCAAACTATTCTTTGTTTACATGTCAGTTTGCACTGTGACAGGTACTGCTCGAGCCCAAGCTCCGTGAACCTGAGGGGAATTTGGATCGCGGACGATTGGGATTGATGTGGGGGGGGGGGGGGGGTTTCCGATCCGTACGTGGTAACAGAACCAAAATACATTGGTCGGTGACTCACTCACTCATTCGCAACACCACAGTGGTTTAGGCAACGGCCCTATGTTAGCAGTATTGGAATAGACAGGAATTCCAGATAACACGGCGGGCTGTTAACAGGCCCTTCTCTTCCCGCCTCCCACGTTGCCTCACCCCTCAAGTTCACAGAGCTTGGACTCGAGCAGTACAGTCGTGGGTAGGATGTGACTTAGATCCAGCAGTCTCAGTCTTCGTTCTCCTCTCCATGGTGATATTAAGGTAAAGGGAAGAGTAATAGTGACATCAAAGTAAAGTAGCGGACCCGTGCGAGAAATCTCGCATGTTCAAAAGTCATACTTTCCCCAATAGGTTTATAATAAGAGACTTAAGGAGAAAGGTTGTTATGTTTTCATTTCAACCAAATGATTATAGAACACCATTTTCATTTCAGTTAGAATTCCAAGCTGTACGTTTTCTAACTTAAGAAGGCAATCACTGAAAATTCGATCATCATAACACTCACCAGTTATTCGATATTTATGAAAGCATCTTGGTCAAGATTTCCTGCTTTATCTTGTTGGCTGAGGAGCCCCTTTCCCCCTTATCAGGACAGCCTCGTTAGAAAACTTCTTCACGGCCCGCTTACAGTGAGGCTTCCTTGTTCCTAAGTGCAACGGTCAGCGTTAAACTCCTTCGCACACTGCCTGCAAGACAGCTTTCCCGGTCCTGTGTGGTAGCGCTCAGCGCTAAACTCCTTTGCACGTTACCTACAGGGGTGCTTTCGCTTTCTTGAGTGGAGCGTCAGCATGAGAGCGTGCTGTAGCTGGTTTCTTTCTGTGAGCATTATATACTGCTTCTTTGATCTCATTTTTCATGTTTTCCTGAAGTCGGGTTTTGATGTATTGTGTTAGGTCCTCGACCTTTTCGGCAAGGGCGGCTATTGCCACCCTACATGATTTATTCATGTCCAGTGCCTAAGGTTTACATGTTTCACACAGCCATATCAGTTTCCTGTTCTTTATTTCAAGGTCTCTGACTTCCTGACCAATGATGCAAGTACAGTTCTCGTGGGTCTTTTCTCTGCACCTATCGCATTCGATTGTGTTGTCCTCATTAGTGCATTGCCTCTGACGTATTGGGCAGAATTACTTTTTGTTGCTTCTGGGTGCACCCGGGCAGAAAGCATCTTGGTCAAGATTTCCTGCTTTATCTTGATGGCTGAGGAGTCTCTTTCTCCCTTATCAGGACAGCCCTCGTTGGATAACTTCCTCACGCCCCGCTTATAGTGAGACTTCCTTGTGCAACGATCAGCGTTAAACTCCCTCGCACACTGCCTGCAGGGCAGCATTCGCGGTCTTGTGTGGGAGCGCTCAGCGCTAAACTCCTTTGCACGTTACCTAAAGGGGAGCTTTCGCTTTCCCGAGTGAAGCATCAGCATGAGCACGTGCTGTGGCTGCTTTCTTTGATATTTATGAAATTAGAATGCAATTCGTCACTGTTAATGCCATTTGTGTGCTGAGTCCATTGATAGACAGCTTAGCCGTAACACTCACCGGTTAATCGATACATTTCAGTCAGAATTCCAAGTTGTATGCTTCCTAACCTAAGAAGGCAATCACTGAAAATTGGATCATCATAACACTCACCGGTTTTTCGATATTTATGAAATTATACGATTTGAGTATTCCATCCATTGATTTGCTGTTTCTGAAATCCATGCGAAATGATAGAAGAAAACCTGTAAGAGAATTAACGTTCAATATTTTTATGGTTTTAAACGACAACTCATAATTGCAGCATGTTACAGCAACAGTATTTGCAAATAGCACACTTGTTTCAAAAATTGTTATTTATGAAATTAGAATGCAATTTGTCACTGCTAATTTATGAGGCCTATATGATGATGATAGTTTTAACGTTTTAGTCGACCACTCATATTGTAGCATGATACAGCAACTGTATTTGCAAAAAGCACACTTCTTACAAAAATCGATATTTATTCAATTAGAATGTTGAAGAAAAACTTGTATCCATTCCATTGATTTACTGATTCTGAAAACCAGATAGAAGAAAAACTGTAAGAGAATTATCGTTCAATAGTTTTAAGGTTTTAGACGACAACTTGTAATTGCAGCATGTTAGAGCAACAGTATTTGCAAAAAGTACAATTCTTACAAAAATATATATTTATGGAATTAGAATGCAGAAGAAAAACCTGCATCGCGGCATATTAACGAACCTGGAAATGATAGAAGATGATAGAAAAAAGAACTGTAAATAGTTCTAAGGTTTTAGACGACGTAACACTCACCGGTTATACGCTTAGAGTACCGTACTCAATCCATTGATTTACTGTTTCTGAAAACCATGCAAATAATGGAAGAAAAACCGTAAGAGAATTAACGTTCAATAGTTTTAAGGTTTTAGACGACAACTCATAATTGCAGCATGTATTTGCAAAAAGCACAATTCTTACAAAAATCGATATTTATGGAATTAGAATGCAGGAAAAAAAAACTGTATCGCGGCATAGACATATTAACAAACTTGGAATTTAATAAATCCATTGTTTAGACGGATGAGCTTAAATCATGTGTGTGCTAAGTCCATTGATAGAAACCTTAGCAGTAACACTCACCGGTTATACGATTTGAGTACCCAATCCATTGATTTAGCCTACAGAGTCTGAAAACCATGGGAAATGATAGAAGAAAGAACTGTAAATGAATTAACGTTTAATACCGGTAGTTCTAAGGTTTTAGACGACGTAACAGTCACCGGTTATACGATTAGAGTACTGAATCCATTGATTTACTCTTTCCGAACACCATGCGAAATGATAGAAGAAAAACTGTAAGAGAATTAACGTTCAATAGTTTTAAGGTTTTAGACGACAACTCACAATTGCAGCATGTTACAGCAACAGTATTTGCAAATAGCACACTTCTTACAAAAATCGAGATTTATGAAATAAGAATGCAGAAGAAAAATCTGTATCGCGGCATATTAACAAACCTGGAATTTAACAAACCTGAAATTCCATAAATCCATTGTTTAGACGAATGAGTTTAAATCACGTGTGTGCTGAGTCCATTGACTGAGTGCTGAGTCCATTGACTGAAAGCTTAGCTGTAACACTCGCCGGTTATACAATTTGAGTACTCAATCCATTGATGTACTGATACTGAAAACCATGGGATATGATAGAAGAAAAACCTGTAAAAGAATTAACTTAATGTTAAATAGTTCTAAGGTTTTAGACGACTTAACACTCACCGGTTATACGCTTAGAGTACCGTACTCAATCCATTGATTTACTGTTTCTGAAAACCATTCGAAATGATCGATACCGGTGTTTATGAAATTAGAATGCAGAAGAAAAAACTGTAAAATAATTAGCGTTTAATAGTTTTAAGGGTTTAGACGACAACTCATACTGTAATTGCAGCAAGTTTGAACATCAGTATTTGCAATCGCACACTTCTTACAAAAATTGATATTTATGGAATTAGAATGCAATTCGTCACTGCTAATTTATGAAACTATACGATTTGAGTAGGGCCTACACATTCCTTTCATTTACTGTTTCTGAAATCCATGCAAAATGATAAAGGAAAGACCTCAGAATGTTAAAATGACATAAAACGGGCGTCACGGCGACCAAAATGTGAAGTGGACAGAAATTATTATGGAGCGTATCTTCATGCACAAACAGAATCTGCAAATCGCACACTTCGTACAGTTTTTTAAAAGTCTTTTTTTAAAGAAATAATTGATATTTATGGAATTAAAGTGCAATTCGTCACTGCTAATATCTATTCTCGTTCATTTGAATGCTCATTTTCACGATCGGTTGCTTGTGAGTACCGCAGGAGGGATCTATACTACTGAAATAATATACAAGAGTTTATATGATAGAAAGGTAATAGGGTGACATGTACTTACGTTACGCTTAGCAATGCTGGACTCCTCACCACTGTGTACCACTCCTCGTCCCGCAAGCCTCCAGGTGCTGACGTCAACAAACATTGGCACAGCCAAGATCAGCGGCTCTCGCTTAGTATAAAACAAAGTCCCCGATTCTTGGATGTTCGGGTAATCTCGAGAACCACTGGATGGATGATGCGGATTTCACCATTCTATAAAGTATTTCTCGGGGAAGGTTTATGTAAAAATAATTTATTTATGACCAAAGGGAGCCGAGCAGTAATGATTTCAGTGAATCGAAATACCTACCGTCTGTGCGCCTTTCAAGCCGTTAAAATATCTATATACTATTAGTGTCAGAATAGTTCAGCATGAAAAGTTCTACAAAAACGTCCGCGACAGAATATCTCTATGTTCAATACATCACCCACTATAAGTGTTTTTACGTTTTCATTTCTTCCAACTACCTCCATTCAATTACTAGCCTCCTGGCTAGCGAGCGAGCCTATCACCCCTGTTTCAGCCTTCGTTGCGCAGAATACACAGTCATGTTTAGATTGGACCGAAGGGGATTTGTGTTTCATGCACCTCGTCATTCTTAAATTACGTTTGACAAGAACTCGTTGCAGATGCTATCTGCATGGAAATATAATTAACAGTCCAGTCAGTGATGTTAACCCATCATGACGAGACGGAAAACGGATATATGTCATAGTTCATTGAAATCGAAAAAAATACGCATTTTAAGCTGGGCAAACAATTAAAGATACCGGGCGAAGCCAGGGTGGGTTGCTAATAAATAATAATAATAATAATAATAATAATAATAATAAAAGTCCCGGGCAAGACAATAACCCTTGTCGACATTGTTAAAACGAGGTTGAAACATCGGATCATGTCCTTGGATTCTGTCATCACGGTGAGACACTACGCAAAGCGACATTAGGCACCACTCGATCAGGACCACCATTGCTAATGCTATTCACCAAACCGGTTGTGTCGTCCACGAAGTAGTTTAGAGATTAACAGATTAGATTTGCAGCCAGTTATCATATTGGACTGCCATCTGAGTCAAGCAGGCAACCAGTTACGTACGTGGATGGGGTGGGGATAACTGACTGTTCAAGTGGTAGGCTTACATCTGCACGGCGGCGAGGTTCTTGGCTAGCTCTATAATAATTAATTCACTAAACTGCTACGTATCATACAAATATCAGCTCAACGGACCAACTGCATTTGTACAGTAGCTGGCCAGACTAATTACATGATTGTGTTTTTGTCTTCGTATGTGTGCCGCATTTCTCTACCCACTGATATCCCACATCTTTTCCATTCCCTATTATTTTCTTACTCAATCTTCACAGACACTTCTTACTTAATATGCCCATTCGTCAGCTATTTGTAACTCTTCAGTCGGTTAACACGAATTTGCCCAATGATTGGGCGGATACAATGTATATAATACGCAAAGAACACTCCGGGAAATAAATTACTATTATAATGGGTCTCTACATATTATATACGAGTACATTGCACCCGCTCAATCTGGGAAATTCATGTTGACCGACTGAAGAGCTACAAATAACAGTTTGTATAAGCAACACTGAAGGAATGGCTTCAAAACTTTACATTTGTAAAGGATCCTAATTCGCAAATTTCATGAAAACCGAGGCCCTTCGACAGCGCGAATGATATCTCAATTTCCTCATATGAAGATTACGTCTACTGCAAAAATGACTGAGTACTGCATGAATGTAAGGATTTATAATAAAGAACAACCACTACACTAACAATCACTACAGTTGCAACAAGAAATCCTACGAAAGCAAAATAATAAACTCACTAAAACGTTTAAGCGCCTTAGTAATCGACGAATGATTATAATGATCTGACCAGGTAGGCTACTGTTGTTGCAATTTCCATTTTCAGTAGTTACAATTTCCACTTTGACTTGAGGAGATTCGCATAAAAAGCGGAGGAGCCATGTAATGAAAAAATAATATATTGATCGCCACAAGAATATACAGTAAGTCCTAGTGAAATGAAAGGCCTCTGGCGGATGTGTATGAACGCTCAAGGGCATACAAGTCCATCACGCCTTCGCAACAACGATATCAGCATTATAAAGTCAATATGTTTGCATTCACTGGCTTCCTTCCTAAATGAGGCGTAGGAAGCCATTTCGTGTTTATCAATTCTCGGACTTTGGGAGGCTTCGTTTATAATTTTTTTAAATTAATTTTTAAAGAAAATTATTATTCCACGCAAATACAGTCACGGCGTGCTTTGTATTCCGTGTAACCATTTGAATCAGTCTAATAAAACATTCCTTTGATGTAAGAGTAACGTAAGTAATATTGTTTGTGTATTTCTTCTAATGAGTGGTCCTACTCGTTTGTCTTCAGGGGCAACTACGCCACGGAGCTTGTTTGCTGAAAAAAAAAAACTAATCAGTAACTCATTATACGCAGAAATAATGAGAAAACTCCGTTCAGAATTAATCAGTTTATTTTCATAACTTATACTAACTAGTCCTTAGTATCTCAATACCCTCTATTCAGTAAAATCACGTTTACATATAATGGGATATTGTGTTTATTATCAGCATTGTGATCAAATATGGAACTACAATTTCAAACTACAGTAGTAACTCGTTATCCAGACACCAATCCCATTAAATCAGGGTTTGTAAGGTGTATCAGCAAAGGAGCCAACAGTGCGCGGCAAGTCTTCAAGAGATCAAGAGACTCCCCAGAAACACAAATTGGTACGGGTTCCAACTCTGAGATTTGTTGATTACATCGTCATCTTAGCCGACACACCAAAGGAGTTAAATGAGTTTTTAAATGGTATGGATTCCGTCTTGAGGAAAGAATTCATGATGAAAATTAATAAATGTAAAACAAAAATATTGGATTGCAGTAGAAAGAAATCTGAAACTCCTATGGATGTCGAATTGGCAGGTGAAATGCTAAAGCAAGTAGATGACTTCTGTTACTTAGGAAGCAAAATAACCAGTGATGGACGAGGATATAAAAAGTAGGTTGGCAAGGAAAGACTTACTACAGAAAAGGAATCTGTTGACATCGAATACACATTTAGGTACTGTAGGAAGTCATTTTTGAAAGCTTTTGTCAGGAGCGTAGCGCTCCATGGAAGTGAAACTTGGACTGTTGGAGCAGCAAAAAAGAGGAGAATTGAAGCGTTTGAAATGTGGTGTTACAGGAGAATGATGAAGATCAGATGGGTTACGAATGAAGAGGTAATTAAGACGAGTGGGAGAGGAGAGATGTTTCTGGCGACTGCTAATGAAGAGAAGAGAAGGTTGGTAGGACACATACTAAGACACCCAGGAATAGCAAACTTAGTTATAGAAGGAAGGGTCTAGGATAAGAACAGTAGGGGTAGACCTAGGTTGGAATATGTTAAACAGATTGCCTCGGATGTAGGGTGTGGTAGCTATGTAGAGATGAAACGATTAGCTCAGGACAGGGAAGCATGGAGAGCTGCATCAAACCAGTCACAATACTGAAGACTCAAACAACATCGAAGTAAAGAGGAGGTCCCGTGTTGATGGTCACAAGGTTAAGAGTCACGTAAAATACCGAGTTAGAAACTGTGGGGTGCTCAAAATTCTACCACTTTGCTGTGTTGGTAACGTGGCCCCTGAGTTCGATGAATAGCTGACGGTTCTAGTAAGATTCACCAACCAGAGAAGCTTCGCGCGTTCAGGCGATAGGCCATGGGACCAGGATACCTCCTAACTAGGAAGACGAGTGGATTCAAACCCCACGCTCGCTCTTGTCCACGTCATTCATCTTCATTCATTTAATATCTCATCAACTCATGTAATACGACTGGCTACAGGAAGGGTATCTTACATACAGATACCTCCCCCCCCCCCTACCACCGAAACCGTGGATACTGATTGCAGTCGTGAAACGTGACTTCACGCACTCGGCTACGCTGGAAGGAAGGAAGGAAGGAAGGAAGGAAACTTGTAGGTTTTTGGCTACGTGACCGTTAATATCGCGATCATAAGCCACGGGACCTCCTTTTACGTGGAGTATGAACTACTCGAAATAACATTTCGCCTCGAAAAAATTCGACGAGGGCTGTTTCTTTTTCAAGTACCGATGGACTGTATAAAAATAACAGATTGACATACCAAACTGATTATACTACTAAATGTTTGCTTGTTTTATTCTTATGTCTCACATAGTCGTCAAATCGATTGAAACATTTGTCGTATCGTTACACCAGCTTTCCAATGTTCCGGCAAAAATTCTGCCACCACTGGAGAGTCTCCTGAAGTTTTTCCTTTTTGGCGAGGCGTTGCCGCCCAACCACACCTTCAATTCTCGAAAAAGGTTAAACTTATTCGCGACCGAACTGTACAAACGTTACGATAGACATTTTCAAAGAATTCAAGTGTGAAGTGTTGGACCATCTGCCGTTTAGTCCAAACCAGCACTGAATGATTTTCACCTTTTTCGAGAATTGAAGGTATGGTTGGGCGGCTACGCCTCGCCAAAAAAGGGAACAATTCAGGAGACTATCCAGACGTACCCATCTCAGTGACGGCAGAATATTTTGCCGAGGGCATTGGAAAGCTGGTGTAACGATACGCAAAATGTTTCAATCGTTTTGGCGATTATGTTGAGGCATAAGAATAAAACAAACAAACATTTAGTAGTAAAATCAGTTTGATATGTCAATCTGTCATTTTTATACAGTCCATCGGAACTTGAAGAAAAAAACAACAGCCCTCGTACATGCATTAGCCGGTAACAGAACCCAAGTGCTCCTTAGTGGGTTATCAAGAAGTTTGTCCCTTGTGCCATCTATTCGGCTACAGTGCTGGGTATTTTAAGTGACACAAACTTCTGAAATAAAATTTATGACACTTGTAAGAAATGAGAAGTGGTCCATGTAGTTCTTTACGCTGGTATGAAAAATGCTGCATCAAAACCCAACATTCAAACACAGTGACATCTTCCATCAAAATGTCATGTCTTCGTCATTGTTAGCCTTGACAGCACGATTGTACAATTGACTGTGTAGCAAAAAATCTTTAGTATTCAGGTAAAGGTAAGCCTTGACTGTATCGAATACATTTTAATTCTGCTGTCAAACATTAACAGCTTTTATCAATTTATTGCCTCGGTGGGTGCGTGGTTAGCGTGTCGGTCTACTAACCCCAAGCTTGCAGGTTCGCTCCTGGCCGTGGTAAGTGATTTATGAAAGGCGGAAAAAATACGACACGCATGTCATACGATGTTGGCATGTTAAAGAACACATTTGAATTCAGTAGGCCGTGTTCATAATGGCAAAATTAATCTTGGGAGTTTCCGCCAACAAAAAGTTTCTCATTTCTCTACTAGAAAGCGCTAGAGAGTTCAAGGAGCTTAGATATCTAACCTACTTGTCTTTCATAGTGCTTCAAGGAACGACGAAATTCGACATGCAAGCTACCCTCTGGGTGTCAAATTACAAAGCTTGCACCCAGCACCCGAGGCCATACGATATTATTATTATTATTATTATTAATGACTGGTTTCGTACAACAGGAAAGCAGGACTGCATTTAACCATCAAATGGGCAAATGGAATTGTCTGCTTTCAGCTACACGCTCTTTGCAGAGACAGTACCGGTAAAGCATGTTTTGTACCCTGAGGTGCGCTGAAGCTTCCGAGGTTCCTCCAAGAGAAATACGGTCCCTTTTCAGCTGGAGCAACAATAAGGAAACCAACTTACCACTATTTGTATAGAACAAAAATCAACGTAACATACGACGGTTGTAAAAAAAAAGTGGTGGCAATATATGCATACATATATTAAACCAAGCTATGTGAATGGGTTGCTCTTCAGTCGGTAAATACGTGAATGTGACCAATTATATTGGGCGGGAGTAAAATTGACTACTCAATCTTACGATCAATTATGAACACTGTTCACATGGGGTTAGAAGGATGGTGCGTTTCGTTTGTCAAGCGAGTATCATCAGATCATGATCACGTATGGCACATAGATTTATTGCAATTATTTAGTCATAAAAAGCTTTTTATAACGCGTATAAAGTTCTTACATGTGCTCCGTGATGTTTTAACCTCTGCGTAGTTGTTATTGGCTGATGAGATTAGGGGTTCGTTATAATATAATACATACAGCTATGCAAATACCGTGACATTGTTAATAAAATACTAATGTTAATCACTTATCTGGTACCTGAAATTCCGTCGTCACGTCCATTTCACTCCGACACTCCACTCGTACTGAGTCGGATCCGCTCCCTGGTGTGCTTTCGGCCGCTTGCTACTGGCACTATAGATTGACTATCGGTGGAAATTATTAACTAAATATATGTTGTATGCGGATAAATTCCTGAATAGAACATAGACCGAGGACAATGAATAGCATGATTTAATTTACGATAATGGTTTCTGGACAATCTCATTCTACTATAGACCAATTTCTGTCGTCCTCCACAGCTTAGGGTTTGTCCCATTCATGTTGCACCTAACAAAGGGCGTGATTTTTGGGAATATTCGTGAAAAAAGCCTAAAGTGACATGAACGAAGTATTTAGGAGAACTGTCTGTTGTGGGTATACATTGTTTAATTAGCTCAATATGACACTCTCTCTACGTTGTTTTCGTAGCGCAAGTGGATGCGTGGCAGACACTTGAGTTCATTATGCAGAACTGGAAGGAGTTCGAATCCCACTTCGGATACGTTTTCTTTAAAATTTCCGTATTCTATTTTCTTGGCATTAGTAATATGAATGATCTTTTATAATTTCATTGTCATAAATAGGCTATATTTTATGTGTAGAGTTCAGCTGTTTCCCTCCATTTTAACACTCTCCGTACCGGGCTATTATTTTGTATCTAATGCTGAAAACCAGTCAATTTCAACGATATTAATTGATTTTTGGCACCGCAACCAAAAGACATAATTTGACGAAATTAATTTTATTTTATAGATCTATCTTTCTACATTAATATACTGTACATACCATACTTATTGAATTGTAAAATAAAAAAACTCTTGGTGTTACATATTTTCTTATAGACATGTAAATATTTCACAAAAAAAGGTCAAGCAAATATTCAATGTTCACACTGTTCAAATTAATTTATCTTCATTGTGAAATGTGTTTGTATGAATTTTTCACCTATTCGATATATCTTGAGCACCCATTTACTTTGAATCAAATTATGTGAAAAATTGAGAACCTTGAGAACAATCGTGGTAAAACAGACATAGGATGCCATCTGAGGATGAAAGTTGCCACCAACGGTGTAAGGACGAGGTTCCGCTAGCCAGGCCTGTAGAAACGCCGGTGAGGGAATTTGCGTTTGTTTGAATGAGCGATCCCGTAAAATCTACGGGTTTGGCGATCTTCGAAATAATTGAAGCCCATACGAATTACGTGCTTGGTAGGGAGAGTGTTAACGTTGCTTTAGAGTTCAGAGAGTTGAGTGTTCAGATTTGGCCATTTAACGTAATTCCTTGTTAGTGGTAAGTTAACGATCGTTTATGTTTGATGAAATGCTCGTGCAAAGTTAAATAACCTTTAATGATGATTTAAGAGATAATTTACGTTGGTAGAAACGACCCTAAAGGCTTTTGTTTCATTTATCCCCAACATCTGTTGCAACAGGTGTCCCCCCTGTTTCAGAGCACGGGAGTCTAAAGTGGAACTGGAGAGATAAATGGACTGCATGAAATAACTGTAACGGAGAAAATTAGGTATTGTCATTCTTTATGGCAATATTTACCTGGAGTTTAAATTTATTGCGTGCATCTAACAACATACTATGTTACAAATTTAACGCACGACTGACATTCAGTGTTTCAGTTCTTTCCATCCTGGCATGCATTATTCGAGTGTCTGCTCTTTAGTGCATCATAATACATACCGGTACACTAGTTCGCGAAGCTGTTCCTCATGCTCCCCCAGGGGCTCACATCTAGTGGGACGTGGGTTGGTGACCATGGGACCTCAGCTGAGACCGGCATTGCTTCCATTTAATTGTGCCGGGCTCCTCTCCGTCTTCTTTCTTGTTGACCTATCTTGGTCAACTCTTGTCCTCTTCCGACCCCGCCGGAATTAGAGTATCCGAGGCCTAGGGAGTCTCTTCCTTTCCCGCCTTAATTGGCCCTTCTCTCATCTTCCCTGATCCCTCATTCTTCTAGGGATCAACATTCTTTTTCTTTTCATTATATTTCCTTTTCTCTTTAAGATTCCCGCACTGTTTTTGTGAATTGGCTCCCCATGTATTTAAATTCCATTTTATGAATATTTTGACTCTACACTATAGTTTGTAGGTATTTTCAATCTAAGTAGCATTTTGTAAGTATTTTCAAACTAAATTGCATTTTGCGAGTATTTTCAACCTCAATTGTATTTTGTATGGATTGACAATCTAAATTGCTTTTTAGTAAGTCTTTGAATGTGTGGTACCATTCTTGTGAGTTTTCTGAATTTCAATTGCATTTTGTAAGTATTTTCAACCTAAACCGCATTTTGCAAGTATTTTCAATCGAAATTGCATTTTGAAGGATGGGCATTTTGTAAGTATTTTGATTCTCAATTGTATTTTGTGAGTATTTTGAATCTACATTACATTTTGTACGTATTTTCAATCTAGCTTGCAGTTTGTAAGTATTGTTAATCCAAATGAGTATTTTGAATCTAAATTACATTTTGTAAGTATTTTCAATTTCAATTGCATTTTGTAAGTATTTTGAATTTCAATTGCATTTTGTGAGTATTTTGAATCTGATATGGCATTTTCAATCTATATTGCATTGTGTATTTTCAATTTCAATTGCATTTTGTAAGTATTTTGAACCTATACTACATTTTGAGGGTATTTTTCAATATATTTGTTTTGTGACTATTTTCCTTCTAAATTGCCTTTTGTACGTATTTCCACACTCTACAATTTTTGACTCGTTTCAATCTGAGTTCCATTTTGAATGTTTTGTCAGTGTAACTTAATTTTTGTTATGGTTTCCATTTCAATGTCATTTTTACTCCCAGATCATTAGGGGCCGATAACCTAGATTTTATGCTCCTTAAAACAACAATATCATCATCATCATGTTCCTCATGCATGACTTATAGATTCCGGGACACTTCTCGAGAACGTCCAAGTCTTCGATAGATGAAGCGACCAGGGTAGACAATGGTAACTTAAATACGGATAGAAGATACTTCAGTGTTAAGTTGCAGTCATATCTGAAGAGCGAGTCTAGAGAATGACACCACGTTTGGGATTCAAATTCCATCTCCTGCATTCCGAACAGCTCAGCTTTCCGTGTGTACGTCATTTGTCTGTGTCCAAGAGATTGTTGTTGATCCTTTTAAGGGTTTTACGACATCGTGGTCATGTAGCCCCGTGTACTTGTGTGTATATAGAATCTGTCTGATAACCTATGTGATTGTGAAGGCTAGGCTATACTAGTGTGTGTATTTGTAATTGGGCTTAGGATTTAGGTAAGAAACAGACGGGGCTTAATGTAGGTACCATTGATGGATTTACCTGGAGTAGAAATAAGATACCACAGAAAACCACTTTTAGTGTGACTGAGATGGAAATCGAACTCACCTCTTGGCAGTTTTACCTCACGAGGGTGAGTGTACCCCGTCCCAGCCCTCAGACTAGAATTACATTTCTTCGCAGATCCATAAATCGAACCCAGACCTCCGCAGTGACAGCGAGCCAAGAATGCTAGTTACTACACTAAGAGGTTGGCAGTGTCCAAGATAAGTTCGCACTTTAATTAATTTATGTCAAACCTTCACAAACCGTCTTTCTTCCTGTACTTCACTCAACCTTTTCGGGTTTGTAAAAGTAGAGACTTACCTGTTTTATCCGATATCTGAAAATATTTTCAGCCAAAACCTTGCTAATGTTTTCGTAAGACTTACGATCAGTAGAAAGTGACGTATTTATGTTACACCGGTAGGTACGTTTGAAAATCAATATGGAAGAGTTGTTGTTATGGATTCCTTTAGGGACTTAACGACATCGTAGTACAGGTAATGCAGCCCCGTGTACTTGGGTGTGTTTAGAAGTTGTCTGATAACCTGTGCCACTGTGATGTCTGTATTGGTCTGTTAGTAATCGAAGAAGGATTCGGGTAGGAAGCGGCCGTGACCTTACGTCAGGTACCATCCTAGCATTTGCCAGGAGTAGATGTGGGAAACCACGGGAAACCACTTCTAGGATGGAACCCACTTCTGCTCAGTTTTGCCTCACGAGGCTGAGTGTACTCCGTTCCAGCCCTCAGACCAGAATTAGATTTCTCGGCAGAGCCGGGAATCGAACCCGGGCCTCTGCGGTGACAACCAAGAACGCGACCCGCTACGCAACGAGGTGGTCTATTATGGAAGAGGGGGAGGTGGTTGCATTTTCACTACCTTTGCACACCCACATCTCTTAGTATTCATTTATCAGAATACGGACTCCGATTTTAGTGTTTAGCTATTCGCTGGTTTTAATAGCAGTTTTATATTGAAACGTGTGTTCTGAATGTCAGATCGGAATTCATGGAATTGCTCTATTCTCGTTTACTACACGTTTATATAATTTCCAGAGACAAAGACGTGATGTCTAACGGTTGTTACCCGTGATTATAGCAGATACAATGCAGTTCCGAGCACTCCGCGTGAAAGTTAGGGAATTTCTCACGATATATCGACAGGTTGAGTCATCAACAGGTTATGGATTACTTCACTGGCATGACATCAATCGAGTGCTTCACATCAACTGCGTGACATGAGGATTTGGCGCAAAAAGATAAAAAGCCTTCCTGTATAGCTTTCCCTTTTCAACCAAGTGTTTATATACGAGTATAATACAGCAAATCTCACGAGCAAACACGGATGGACATAACCCCAGCTCATCACGGCGTTGTTTCCACTTAATTATACCAAGCTCCTCTCTTTCATCTTACTCGTCGACCATTGTTCTCTTCCGACCATGACGGTATCCGAGATCTAGGGTGCCTCTCATTCAGGGCTTCCATCCACTCACTCGTCCAAAAATAGTGAAATAGTGAGTGTTTTCTCGTCAAAAAAGTGAAAAAAGGTGAGTTTTTGAATGAAAAAGTTAGTAAATAGTGAGTAAATTCATAGCATTATTCGCATTTATCTATACTAATATAATAAAGCTGAGGAGTTTGCGTGTTTGCGTGTTTAAACGCACTAATTTCTAAAACTAATAGTCGGATTCGAAAAATTCTTTTTGTATATGATAGCCAGATTCAAGAGGAATAGTTTAGGCTAATTTTTTTTTAGCGTATGGATTTTAGTGCCGGGAGTGTCCGAGGACATGTTCGGCTCGCCAGTTTTGTAGCTGCTTCGAGACGGACACCCAATGGGTGAGCTACAAGTGCCGTTGGGGAGGAAAGTTGGAATGTAAGGACGAGGAGTGGGAAGGTAGCGGCTGTGGCCTATAGTTAGGGACCAACCCCGGCATTTGCCTGGAAGGAAGATGGGAAACCACAGAAAACCATCTTCAAGGTTGCCGGCTGGGGGATTCGAACCTCCTCGCCTCCCGGATGTGAGCGACTGCCAGCAGTCATGCCGTAACGACCACGGCTAACTCACCCGGTAGTTTAGGCTATGTAGCATTATGATACACCTCTCAGGTAACCTTAAAGATTGTTTTTTGTTCAGTAAGTCGGAAGAACAAGTGCTCCTGAACAGCTTCAATAATACGTAAGTCTATTGTTGCCAGGCAGTGCGGGCTGCATCACGTTGCCCCTACCAGTGTTCTGGTGCAGAATAATTGCGAGCTGCTTATAAACTGCAGGCACGGGGAGTAATTAGTGCAAAGAGATTTCTTAGGCCCCTTAAAACAGTTATCATCATGACAATAGTATGACTCTGTATAAGGGCGATGGTGTTGGTGCAGTATACTCAGGTTATCAGCTGCAATAAGCGTTGGTGCTTTCCGATCCTTATCCTTGAGCACTCCAGTTCTGAAGTAGAATTCATTATCATCCATAAAACAAATAAATCCACCGGGCGAAGCCGGGCGCGACTGCTAGTGGCCGTATATCTGGTTCATAATTTTGACTTTTGTTGATATCTGTAGGCGCAATTAGGGAGGGGGGCTTGGGTGGCTAAGCTCCCCAAAACCAACCATAGCCCCCCAGAAATGTGACAAAACTGTATTGAAATAGAAAAAAAAGTGTATCTGAAAAAAAATTAGCCCCCCCCCCCGAAAAAAAAAATCAACCAAATTGTGCCTATGTTATTATCTCTGAGTACTGTTTGTGATTTTTCATGTAGTTAGATGACACTTGGAAATAATGGATAGGAAAATCATTGCAACACTCAAGAAATTTAAATAGTAAAACAAAAATATAAATGTGAACTTTTGTTTAAAAAAAAGCATTGTTAAAATTTTCGGCGATCCCTGCACGGCTCCGGCTGCGGTGTTGAACTATGGAAGCGTTCCATGCTTTCTGGCCGCCTGGCTCACTGCCGGCAGCGCGCTCAGGCACCTATGGCAGAAAAATGAACTACCCATTCACGGGTATATTTTGGGTCGTTTCTAGCAATCTGATTGTGCACGAGACCATTTTTAACGCAGAATATGACCAGCTTTGTAAAAAAAAAAAAAAAAGTGATAGTCAGTCTGAAAGACTAGACTTGATAACATTTTAAATGCTACAAATGCTGAAAAATGCTGGGTGAAGCCTCATGATCATGCAGCGAACTGCGTGAACTCAAAGTCCATTAGCAAGTGCAAACCAAGGTCACAGGAGGTAGCTGGCTGGATGACATCACGCTCACCGGAGTGCGCGGGGAAAGGAGGGAGCTCAAGCGGTACTATGACGTCACACACCACAGTGCATTCTCGGTACATTACATCCCGTCGCCGTAACGTAACGCCAGACCTCAGCGTAATGATGACGTCGACAAGATCATTTAAAATTATTTAAAAAAAAGTGAGAATAGTGAGTAATTTTATCAAATAGTGAGAAAAGTGAAGCTGCTTTGAAAATAGTGAGAAAAGTGAGTCGCTGGAAGCTCTGCTCTCATTTTCCTGCCTTAAGGGCAGATGGTTCTGGGCGCACGATGAAATAATACTAAAACTTCCTTACCACATTTATCGCTGTGTCTACCATAATACGTTGTTGTTTTCTCCATTGTTTCCATGTTTAGTGGTTTTATATACATGATCTCTTCTTGGCCATTTGTATTTTGTATAATAAAGCATTGAGCATAAGCCCCGATCGCTCCTTCGCTGGGCAGGCTCTGCCCGTGCTCGCCATCCTGGCTCCTTTGTACACGCCCAGCTGGTTTGTGTATGTCGTAGGCAGATAGTGAAATCCGTCATTTCATGAAGATCCTAGGCACTTCATGAAAAGCCGGCATATGATGTAAAATGAGATAGTTACACTATCTGACGCGTGGTTTCATGAAATGACTAAATTCAGCCGTCACATAGTGTAATTCTTTTTTACACTATCTGACGGAAAGTCAAGCCCGTCATTTCATGAAGAAGCGGTAGCGTTGTCCTCGTGGTGAGATAAGTGTGCTTTCCAAGAATAAATAGTGGCAATATACGATATGGAAAATACCGTGGAAATACAGGAAGTTGTTTCTTCAGAAAGTTAATGAGTATTATGAAGAAAAGCCTCATAAAAACATTGGTCTCAAGAAGAAATGGATAAGGTAAGAAAGACTTGTTTGGTATATTTTAGGTTATGTCACTTGTAGCCTGCCTGTTTTAATCATTTACAAGTGTTCTATTCGTCTCATTTGGATGAACATGATACTGGTGGCTGATTAACAGAGGATTAATGGGTGTTTACGCAAATACCAGTATTATCACAAGTCTGAGAATGAACGGCATATGTCCAGACGAAATATTACACTTTCTATTACATGGGGTTAGTTAAAAGGCGGGATGTCAATAGAACAATGCGATGTTTATATTAAAGCCATTATTAGAACATTTTAGGACATAGCCTACACAATAGCCAGCTTATTTCGTGTTTCTGAAGTCTTACCGCAATGAAGAAATCAGGGCCGTACCCAGAAAGTAATTTCGGGAGGGTTTCTGTATTTTTATTTTTCAGTCTGCACATTTTAATATAGTTGTAGTTGTTTTATTATTGTAAAAACGGGCTAGGAACATATTGGTCACCAGTATACTAGGAGTATGTTGTATGATAAGGTCATCAGCCCTGTACATTAGGGTGTACAGTATGTTGTCTGATAAGGTCATCAGCCCAGTATATTAGGGTGCACAGTATGTTGTCTGATAAGGTCATCAGACATGATAAGTTCAAAAATACAAAATACATCAATGGGGAAGAAAGAGAGAGAGAGAGAGAAAAAATAAAATAAAAAGAAAGGGTACACATTTTAGGAAATAAAGCCAAACCACAAAATAAATTATGAAAATATACATAAAGAAAAAGTATATTGCACAAATTGGGAAAAATATAAGCTTCTACAAAAAGAAGACAGAGGGAGAAAAGTGTTCCTAGTATTCCACGATTAGGGTTTCAGTCTTACGTGGAAATTAATTATGAACAACATAATAAACGAGCATCAATTTATTTCTCGGAATAATTCGTGTATTACACAGAAAAATTAATGTACGACTCCACTGCAGCAGTCATTTCATTCTGATTAGAAACGGATTAATGCAGGTCTACAAATGGAAAAAATATATAAACTTACACAGAAGAAAAAAAAGGGAAAAACTTACCCAGTGTTCCAGGAATAGATTTTAGGTTGTACGTGGAAATTGATTTCGAATTCCATAGTAAATAAGCATTAATTTATTTCTTGGAATAGAACAATTAAAGGAATTAATGTACGACTTCGTCGCGTTAGTCATTTCATGAAGAGCCGAATCAAAAAATGCCGGATCTTCATGAAGTGCCTCGGCAGATAATGAAAAATGATTTCTTACACCATCTGCCTAAAGCAATCCGTCACTTCATGAAGAAACGCGTCAGATTGTGTAACTATCCCATTTTACATCATATGCCGGCTTTTCATGAAGTGCCTAGGATCTTCATGAAATGACGGATTTCACTATCTGACTACGACATATACATTATAAGGAGCGAGGGTGGTGTGCTCTTTTTAAAATCACAAAGTGCCACTAGGCCACACTCTGGCCAACTAAGCACAACATGTAATCACCCAACCCCTAAACAAATGCTGTCAGGTCTTATCGTATTCAGTTGAGCTCTAAAGGCCCTTGGGCCGAAAGGCTTATAACGCGCGTGATCACGTCGCTGGTTTTGTCCGTCTGTCTGCTCGGCAGCAGTTCTATCTTAGCGGAGGAGGGATCAGCAGCGTATTACAGGTAGTAATACAAAATGTTTACCATGTTCAGTCCAAGCCCTGCTAATTCTAATGAATTGCAATTTATTGAAAATAGGCATGTTGTTTTCTCCAAGTACTTTTTTTTTTTGAAAATTGAGTGTAATGTTTCAAGGTCTTATTGAAACATGTCATTATGATGGTACACCTCCCTGCTGAAGTAGTCATACCACCACATTCATATTTTTTCCACATACTAAACTAACTCATAGCTATATGAAAGTCTAAATTTTAATGCAGCTTTTAAATTGCTCTATTTATACAATATTGTTTGTTGCTAAGATTATATAATTTGTAATCAGAATCTCAATTCATCGTGAATGATTAAATATTTATCAAAATTAAAAAATCTAGATTTGCTCAGAACCGTCTGCGCGTCTGTCCTTAAGGTGACGCTAACTGCATATTTGAACAAAACACTTCAATTTCTTAATATGCTCATACCACCCGTAATTATGAGTCAATTGTTATCAAAGTTTTTTAACAGGTTAAGTGAAACTTCCGATATAAGATAAAATGGCTGTTAGTCTATCCTTCACTGTTACCAACAATACAATTAATGCATTTATAAAAACAAAATATTAAGCAAAAGGTACATTTATTACTTGACTACTTAAGTTGAAGATTTGAAACTAAATACACTTAAAAGAGAGTTCAAGGCTACAATCCAACCTACAATCATGGTTCTACCTCTTCAAATTTATTATTTGAACAATTTTCTTTGATGAGTTTAAAAAGAACTATGTTTTTTAAGCAAATAATTTTCTTTCAAGTTACATAAATACTGGAGCTGTTATTCTAGGCCAGATTAATGTACATACGCATGTACAAATACTAACTTTCAATTAGATCAGTGCAGTACTCTCTGAGATAATGTACCTTATTTGGATGAAAATGAAAGCAGTGGGAAAAGGTTGTGAAAGAAATGCCTGAAAAAGTAATTGATAGATGTTTGCATACATCTAGAGCTCATATCTCGGAAATAAATTAATATTTTTGTTCCAAACATCCTGTGATAATTCACTACGTTGAGAATGAGAACCAGAACTATTACCACAACCTAACTTAACGCCACCTAAAATGGCCCATGTCTTTTTTTTCGGATACCCTAATTTCTCCTTGGTCAGACTTCTTCTTGTTCTTTATTCAAGGTAAGAGGCCCTAAAGTCAGTAAGGTTTGCGTAGATTCACCACGCATGGTGCACCCTGGATAGCTCTACCCTCCCCTCCCCCTCCCCCCTCTCTCCCCCCGGCTCATGGCTGATCAGTTGGGAAATTGACAACCCTGAAATTTCATTAGCCTGGTCCGTTCATTCCCCTTTTTCCATTGAATTGGGGTGAACCTTCTCATTCCTTCCCTTTCCTACCTGCCTTTCATGGCTCTACTTTTTCCAAGACCCTCAATACCCTCTCCCCTTTCTTTCCTTTCCTTTCCTTTCCGCCTTTCATAACTCTACTTATTTCCAAGAACCTCAATTGTCAGTCTTCAAGGTTTGAGACATATCCTTTCTCTGTTATTTCCTGTATTCTAAGTTTTTTTTCAATCTTCTCTGCAGAAGACCTAAATGACTACCGGTACTCTATCAAGTTAGACTGCGGTTATTACCTTATGGCGCAAATATGCGCGAGTTCGATAACTCAGAGGGAAAAGGAGGAGAAGGAAGGTAGTGGAGGGGGTCACTGCTGCTCCTGTGCTTCTGGGAGCGAAACAAAACGCCAATACAATCACAGTTAACAAGAGCCCACGGGAACACTTACGTAGTCAGAAGCGAAATGAACATTCCTCCCCTCTCAATCACACTGCAGCACATGGACTCTCCCGCATACGAAACTCACTGTGCGCGCAGCTGAGGGTTTGCGCCAGCAGGTAATAATCGCAGTCTAATATCACGAACATGCATCTTCAATATCACAGAAATCTGGCATTCATGTTGTTCAGATTGAAAATAAAAGAAAGTGAAACGAAACAATAAATAAATAAATAAAAGTAAAAGTATAAAATAAAATAACATAAAATAAAATAAAATAAATTTAAAAAAACAATCTGTAACGGCATTCCATCCTCAAATTTATTTGGGACATCCTGAGAGATGGCAAAATTGGACGCGTCTGAGTACACACGCAAAACCTTGGAGCGTCCGAGGAGGATGAGCGCGCTGAGTTCTTATAAAACAATTCTCCAACCAATTACGCTTCTAAAACTACGACGGTGGTTTATGATGAGAGGGCCTACGGTACATTCTGGGGGAGGCAGATCATCACGATTGATCGGAACGATAGTCACGTCTCCAAGACCTACAGTATATCAATATATAGAGTCCAATCGAACAATTCTCTTCGGGTTAGTTTTCTTATGATCTTACAAATAAAACCACGAATTTCACGTATCCCTACGATATATTCTATTGCTGCGACTGTCTGTGTGCTGTTTGATCATTCAGCACATCACTAAAAGTATGAATATGCCGAGTTGTTTGTATGATCCTACTGTAGTTGTGACTCTCTGTATCACATACTTGATAATTATGCTTTAATGTTAAGTCAAAATTTGAAGGTATAATTTTGAACTCCGAGTGGTGCCTAGAGCGGCGTACTTATTGCCTTGTCATGGAGCTCCAACATTCCGCGGCTTGAGGGAGCATAATATAGCCTACTGCAGCATGCTCCGACCACGAGCACATAAGATACATTCCAATGAACACCACAGCCGGGATGTGGTTAGAACCCAGGAACTGGGGGAGGGGTAATTAAGGAACAGTTCCACTCCGACGTACGTAGGTTGAGAATCACAGATCCACAGTTGAGTTCGGTATTGCTTCCACTTACAATGCCGAGCGCCTCCCTGTCGTTCTTTCTATCAACCTATCAACCTCCGTCGTTATCTTTTGTTACGACCCTAAAGGTATTAGGCCAACCAAGGGTGTCTAATTTTCTGTGATCTCCCCTGCTGTAACCAAGGTTGCAAGATCGAATCCTGGCACACTCAGTCGGCATTTGAGGGTGCGCAAATGCGAGGAAGTCGTGTCAGTAGATTTCCTGGCACGTTAATGGTCCCCTTCGGGGCAGAATGTCTCTAAAAGCTTCAGTAGTTAAAATGAACGTAAAACAAATATTTTTATTATTATTATTAATCTAAACTTGATATTTTTCAGACGGCCATCTCGATTGTACCCAATTGTAATGGGTATTTCCCTTAATCCTGAAAAAAATTACATAAATTAATATCTACAGTAGCCGGCCCCGTGGTGTTGGGGTAACGAGCTTGCCTCTCACCCGGAGGCCCCGGGTTCGATCCCCGGCTCCGTCAGGGATTTTAAAACTGACGTGAGGGTTGGAACGGGGTGCATTCAGCCTCGTGAGGACAATTGAGTAGCTGTCTAACAGTGAGACAGCGCCCCGATCACGAAAACCAAGATTAACGGCCGAGGGGACCCGACGCGCTGATCACGCGTCACCCCAATGTCTGCAGGGCGAATGGCTGGGCAGCGGTCGCTTGGTCGGCCTTAGCCCGTCATGGGCTGGATAGTGCCAGGGGTTGACTTGAATATCTACAGTTGGATGACAAGTTTCGATCGTCAAGCGCTCATCATCAGATCCTTTACACTTAGGCTATTAAATCTATGTCTACAAGTATGGGTGAGGGTCTTCTTCTTATTATTCTTATTCTCCTCCTCCTCCTCCTTCCTAGCGTTTTCTCGCTGGTGCATGGTCCGCTGTTCTGATGATATTTACAATATACACACTTATTTAGTTGCAGTAGTCGAGACTTGTTAGTTATACGAGATTTTTTGTTGATATATTGAAAGTGGTGATTGACCTTCAAGTTTGCTTGCTTAGTGTGATTATGTGTTTGTTATGAAAAGGTCAGGTAGGTGTGGATTGTGAACTTAGCTGCTTGAGTGAATTGCGTTCGGGTTCCAAGCAGATTCTCTCGTCATTGACGCAAGCAAACTTGAAGGTCATTATAACTAACAAATCTCGACTAATTGTGCTAGTTGAACTACTACTGCAACTAAATAAGCGTATATATTGTAAATACCATCACCCATACTTGTAGACATAGATTTAATAGCCTAAGTGTAAGAGATCTGATGATGATCGCTTGACGATCGAAACTGGTCATTCAACTGTATATATTAATCTCATGTTTTTTTTTTCAGGATTAGGGAAGCACCCATTTCAATTGGGTACAATAGTGTTGGCCGACTGAAAAACATCACATGTCTTTTACTAAGGAAACACTGAAAAATGGCTTCTAACACAATCATTATTATTAATTTTATCGTTATACTGGTACTAATCGATTACTATCTTTTGTCGAAGATTCATATTTCTCTCTTTAACCTTCTTCCCCTATGGATGGGGATTCAAATAAAACCTTCCCGTCGTAAAATGTGCCTGAAGGGGTAGGCTACATCTACTTTAGACCATGGTTCTCAATCTCAACTGCCTGCTGGCCGGCTCGGGGCTGCTGAGCTCAGAGTGAGTGAACTTGCTTCCTGGTACGAGAGATAACTACTGTATAGTATGCTGGGGAGGAGAGTTGAGCCATCAGAGCGGACACCAAGCTGAACAAGCTTGATGATGATGATGATGATGATTATGTTAATGATTTGATTTTAAGAGACGTATCTGTTTGGTGTTCCGAATGCGTGCTAGTTGCGGACAATCCTAACCCTTTTGGTACTAGTTGCGGACATTTCCTGCGCCACCCCCAACAACCCGTGCTAGTTGAGGGCATAGCTTGCCTCTTACTACCAATTAGCGGCCGGAAATATGAAACAATAGTTCTCCCAGAACTGGCCAGGTGTAGCCATTCTACTTCATTGACTGTTTCATTGCCTTTACGCCGGTTTGGAAAATGGGCTTGCTATCTGCGTTATTCTAAGGATGAACATTATGATTGGTTACCACCCCGGAGTAACGGCTTCGATTCGACGTTCTGACAGGAAATTTATTATTTTATAAACCTTGTTAAAATTACTATTGTTATAAATCTTCCCTTACGCTTTTTATCCAGACTTGGGATTGGACAATGTCCCCCTGGAGTACTGGTACATCGGCGATTTAAAGGCTTTTTTATATTTTCAAGTTACACAGAGGGTAGGGTCAGAAGACATCGATATTCCTTCACTCAAAACAATAACCATCACCCCCACCATGTACATTAACGGTATCCGCAGGACCACAGAGCATCCCTTAGATAGGCTTGCAGGCTGCACCAAAGATAGCGTGTGGTTAGCTACAGTGAAGACTGACCAAAGGGACTCATGAGGTGCAAGTACTTTCTTGGAATAAGGGGTCACCACCTCTGGCAAGGAGCCGGAAAGCCTTGCATGATGTCGTTAGAGAAAGGCGCACGAAGTTCGTGCTCGTCTTTTTGTCCATCAGCATGATCTCCGCCCACATTACCTCTGGCGAATCTAACAGGCATTCAAGAGTCATCGAGGTAATTTGAGCATATCCATTTTCATAAATGGTCTCTCACTCTGCCACTGTGTTCTCTCTTGGGTCTAATTAAGGAAGGGTCAGGAAAGGAATTCGACCGTGGACCTGTTGAAAGGAACCGACCGTAATTTGCCTGGTGGTGAAAATGGGAACCCCGAAAACCATTTGTATGATGGCCTACGTAGGATTCTAATCTACGCTCTCCAGATGCCTGCGAGATAGGAGCTAACGCGTTAGCGCTCTCGGCCACCGTGGCCAGCATAAATGAATATGTAAAAGGTATTTTTAAGAGAGGTCAGTTTGCTCTATATTTTTTAAATCCCGCGCGCATTCGTGGGAATCCCATGCGGATGAACTTGTAGCATCCCTTGCGCACAGCAGAAATTATGTGAAAGTGTCAGCTCTTCGTACTTTGTTCCTGCACTTTTTCGTTCGACCCGCCAACTGTAAGATACAGTCAATTATTTGTACGGATATGGGGTTCATGCCATAAAAACCAGATAAATATGCATGCATTCATGCTCTAAAACAGCCAATTATGCTACAATATATACTGCATTAAAATTTAGCTTCTTTCTAATAAACATTCAAGAACTTAAATTCCTATTTATTATAGATAAGAGTTTTGGAAAGAAATTTCCTCCTTTCTCTCTCACTTTATCTCTTATAATTCTTTAGAATGATGTTAGACTGGAAACTGTTCTGTCAAAAACTGCTACAGACTGATGTCAAAGATCTCATAGCTTTAAGAATACAATGAAAATTAGCCAAGGTTATCTCCTAACTCTTTTTTTTTTTCATAGAGCTTCCTGAGTTAATTCAACAGATAATGCCACGTTAGAATCCAAAGAATGTTGATATCTTTAATTTGAGGAAAATGTTCTGAATGCCACAGTACAGCCTCAAGCCATGTTCCCCAAGCGGGCTGAAATTGGCTGTGATGGCATGGAATAGCTGGTGCCATTGTTCTAAATATGAGAGTTCTGGAAGGAGCTTTAATGATTTTCTTAAAACAAAAGACACTAACTTGTCCAGCAATGGATAGGATGCTTGAATAGTCCCTGCTATATGATAAAGCTATAATGTAAGACATGTTAAATACATCATACGAGGAGCTTATTTTCAAAACTGAATATCTCCAAAAATTAAAACAAATATTTTATGGTTGATACGGTAACATTTGCCTCAGCTGCATTGGATGGAAAAATATTTGTTGATCAATCAAATGTTAATATTTCCCATTGGTAAGGCAGTGAGAGAACAAGCTTTTCGATCAAAACCGAATATATTCATCACTTATAATATTTTGCACCAGAAGTCAATATATTCACGCTCTAAAAGATACAGCAATGCATTTTTTCTTCGTAACTGAATATGTCCATCGATTTATGTTTTTTAATTTCTCACTTAACTTTTATGTTACTTTCATTGTGTTAAGATAGATAGCAGCACTACAACCTTCAGTTCAATAGTATTCAGTGCCTTAATGAAACTGATTAATTTTCTGACCTGTACGCAGTGTCCCAGGGTCATTTTATGACATAATTTGATTGAACTAAATGAATATTTTTTAAAATTAAGGCATTTAATTTCTAATTGTACCTATTAATATTATGTTCAAAATAAAATATCCCGCCTTAGGATAAATATTTGAGATTAAGTGAAATATTCTGCTTTCCATTGCTAAATACAACAACCATTGTTTTCAAAACTAAATACATAGCCTACAATCTTCTTTTATGAATAACTTTTTATGTACTATACATAATTTGGTGCACTTTTGGTGATACAGTAATATGTTGCTCTTTCTAACTATCAAACTATATATTACTCCATTTTGATAATCCTGTCTGAAGATATACGTTAATCCTCTCTCCAGTAAAATTTATGATTGTGGAGATATTCAGTTTTGAAAACAAGCTGTTAAGTAAAGAACACATAGTCTACTTTCTCCTAAATGCATGGTAATATATGGTAATAACTCAAGGAGTATAATTGAATGTTCTTGTGATGAACATTAAGTGTTGTACCCTACCTTACACAAGACTCCCCGTCTACTAAGTTTTGTTGTGATTCCACTTTTCCATGCAAAGGAATTGATTGAAACATTAGAAAAGTACGCCCATCCATCATCTTGAATGTATAGAATCGTTTATTTGCGCCTTCTGCAGAGAAAGTCTTTAATATGATACTACATATTTGCTGCGTTTCGTCATTGTAACTGAAATGAATAGTGGATTGTCGATATTGTCTTATATATTCAAGATGGCGGCTACGCGCTATATGCAGTGTGATAGTCATATAATAAAGGAAAGCGAGGCATTTTATCTGTTTCTCCTCTCCTACAAAGTTTCGTGTCAATTGCGCCAGCGTACCAAATTGCTTTTGAAGCTTTAATAGTATTCTCTGCCACCATCTTGAATATACTGTATGGCGGGGATCTTCTTTTGCTTTTTGCATACAAAGTCCATATAAGCTTATACATTAATGCTTATTTGAGATATTGTTTCCCTAAAATAATTTGAATAATTTATAATTTCAAGATGGCAGCTGCACGCTATATTCAATGTGATATTCCTATAAATAATGGTAACGAGATCGTTTGTATGGCATTCCTCTCTCTCTCTAAATTTCGTGTTAGTTGTGCTATTATAACCGAGTTAAATACAGTATATTAAAGTATTAAGAATACGCACAGCCGACATCGTCGACGTATGTAGTCGCTGTTCTTTTGAATTCCATAGGAAGACACTTATAAGGTCCTACATTACTGCCAATTATCGTTGTATATTACTTATTCATATTCTACATATATTCAAGATGGACGATACGTGTTGTATTCAGTGTGTTATGGCATATTTGCGCAAGGTCCCTCATAGGCCTATTGTACTTCTTTCTTACTAAGTTTCGTTTTAATTTCGCAAGTATATTCTGGCGATTCACTATTACGTTATAATATTGCGCCCAGCCGCCATCATGAAAATTTAAAGTCACTGTTATTTTGCTTTCTCCATGCGATTCTCCTCATAGGTTTCGACCTTATCACTAATTTTCGTAATTGTAGTTCGAAACTAAGGAAAGTTATTTATTTTTAAATTATAAAATTTCAGAATGGCCACTGCGCGCAATATTCAGTGTGATAAATTTATCACTAACGCTACTAACGCCTCTTGTATAATACTTATCTTCTATGAAGTTTCGTCTTAATTGTACAATAGCATCATGAGTTACTAATTTGTATACTTTAATGGTAAGCCTAGCCGTCATAATGACTCTATGGAGGTTCGGTTCTTTTACATAGGGCATACGAAGGGACTTACAGTATAAGGTTGTATTTCATTACTAAATTTAGTTATTATGGCTTTGGCATACCAAAACTTATTAATTTGTTTTGAAATTTCAACATGGTCGCTGTACGCTGTATTACCCATTCAACGTTTGATTGCCGCTGAGCGTGGCTGCGCCAGCGTTTGTTGTTTATCGTAGCATGAGCCCCGTGGGGTGAAGCGGAGGACACAGAAGTCTGTGCAGTCTTCACATAAGTCAAGCAGCATTGCGTCAGATAAGCGTCACAGGAGCTCATGTTACCACTGACAGTTAAACGATGATTGAGGCTACTGGAGCTGAGTCATATCTTACTCGCGCAACTGTATCTGCCAAATAAGCAGGCTGACGTGTGACACGAGTAAACAAAGAATAGTTCCTATCTCGTCCACCGGTAATCAATTCGTGAAAGGGTAATATTAAGTGCGATAATCTTTTGACTAACGCAAGATGCTCATCTCTTGGCAACATTAGTTTTAATTACCCAATTTCATTCGGCGGTGTCGATTCTAATGTTCTAATAGTTCGCACAACCGCCAAATTTTATGTATGGAGAGTCTGAGAAATATGAATAGTAACGGTTACTAAAAAAGAAATTAGAACGTAATCACTTCAAATCTCGCTACGGTAGAAATTAGCGATTCAAAGGGTTTTCATAATTAAGCACATACAAAGAACTAATAAATAATGCAACACTTACAGAAGTGTGATAAGCTAAACGCAACAAAATATTACTTTAAAAAAATCTTATTCATTGCAAGATTAACAAAACAACTCTGTAACTTACTGTATTGTAAACACTGTTGCACATACGTTTTATAGCCTATACGTATCCACCGAACCTAATTTAAGACTAAGGCCTCTTTCACAGGGAGCCACCACGTCTTTGCTATATTTTCTCTAGCTACCAAATACGCCACCAGCCATGGGCGAGTCTTGAAATGGAGGTAGAAGAAGCAGCACTTGCTGTTTTTCTATATATCAGGTTTCGTAAGCGCCCAAAACAGGAAAATAGAAGATTTTGGGTTCACCCACTTTTGCAGGATCGATCAACAAAAGTGCAGCTATAACAATTAGGGACAAGTTTGCTGACTGCTTTGTCAGTGGGGATGGCGAACTAGAATGGCAATATCGTGTAATATGAAAGTATTTGTTTGAGGAAGATATTATACCATCTCTTTTACAATATTAAATATTCAAATGTAGTAGTTATTTCGAATAATTCTGAATAGACAACTTGTGATCGAACTGATTTTCCTCATCCCTCAGTCCTCGCGAGAAGACCACCCCTTGAAGCCGATACCCTCTCTAAACGACCATATTTTTAACCTATTTTCAATTTTGAAAAAATAGGCTTATGAGATCACCTTTTATCCGTGTGTCTGTGTGTGCGTGCGTGTGTGTGAGAGGTGTGTGTGTCCACCCCCCCCCCAATAACTTCTATACGGCTGGAGCGATTTCAATGAAACTCGGTAAGTTCATAGCACTACTCCGGGCGACCCGGACCGTGCCCTTCAAATTTTGTTACGTCTAGCCAATCCAACATGGCGGCTGTGCGAAATATTTCACCAGCATTCAATATCTCCGAAACTATTCCCGATATCATTCTGGAATGTTTTACGGTGATAAAGGGTACTACTAGAAGTTCACATATGTGACTTTTGAAAAACGTGTAACTACAAAACCAACATGGCGGCCACGCGAATTTGCGACTTTTAAATAGACGTTTCTCGCGATTTAACCAACCAAACGCAATAAAACCTGGTACAGTATATGTTTATATGCATTGTAATGCATCGACATCAAACTTCTTTCAATTGTTTACATAACCACAAGATGGCGGATGTGCGAAATATTTCACCGGCATTCTATATATCTGAAACTATTAGCGGTATCACCCTGAAATTTTGTACGGAGATAAAGGGCACTACTGGAAGTTCATCTATAAGACTTTCAAAAACCGGTTAACTACAAAACGAACATGGCGGCCAAGCGAATTAAAAATTTTAATAGACCTTTCTCGCGATTTAATGATCCAAACCCAATGAAATCTGGCACAGGAAATGATTATACACATTGTAATGCACTTGTATCTAATTTAGTTCAATTGTTTACATAACATCAAAATGGCGGCTGTGCGAATTTTAAAATTAAGTTTTTATTTCTTGTGTCGTAATCATGTGATCGAAGAGAAAGTTTGAATAATGAACCTACGCAATAATTTTCCTTTAATGGTACATGACTCTATGGGCTATACATTTAACAATCCAACATGGCAACCTTCCGAAATATTTGGACGGCTCTGAATATCTACGAATCTATTATAGCAATCAAACTGATTTTTTTTATGTTCATAGGGGCTATGAACATTAGTTCACCTATAGGACTTTAAATAACCTGGTGATCACAAATCCAACATGGCGGTGACGCGAAATATAAATATTCACATGGACATTTCTCGCAATTTAACCATCCGAGTGCAGTGAAACTTGGTACAGTAAATCCTTATACGAATGTTAATCCACTGGCGTCTAATTTATTTCAATTGTTTCCATAACCACAAGATGGCAGCTGTGCGAAATTTTAAAATCTCCTTGTTACTTCTTGTGTCCTAATCATGCAATTGAAGTTTGAATGCTACACGTACACAATAATCTTCATGTAACAGTACATAACTCTAGGACCTACTATATAAAATCCAAAATGGCGACCATCCGAAATATTTAATCGGTTCTCAATATCTACGAATCTATTACAGCAATCAAACTGAAATTTTGTATGCTCATAGTGGCAGTACATAAGTACATAAGTAGGATATATGAAAATAGGCTGTATAGGTCTTCACGGAACTACTTGTTAAGTAACGGAAATGAACTTCCATAAGACCAATGCATCTCGATCCCTTTTAAGATGACCACCCCTTTTCTCGCCCAATGACCACTCTTTGACTAACAATGTCTTCCTTTTATGACGATGACCAAAACAATCATAGAATATTTTAAGAGTTTGTTTTTCATTGTAGCAGTTGTTAATTGCATTTAAATGATTATGTTCAGCATCACATTTTACCTCATCACCCTTTAAGAAGACGACCCCTTCCTCACAAAAAGTCAAGGTATCACTGTATGTAAATGTATCCCCCATCAAACTTATCAAATTAATTTTTCTCTGCAGTTGAGGCATCTTCTAGTTAAAAAGGAGAGTTACCAGTTCCTCCCAATTCTTCCTCTTCAACTCCCTGTTTGCGTATTCATCAGCAGTCATATCCCACAGAGCAGGTTTCGATTGCATTAAGGATATGAATGTATCTGTGCCGAAATCACTCTTTCCTGGTACGATATCCATTTTTAACACTAGCAGATAGTCCACCCGTCTGGCCTGGTCGCACAGAAAGTCGCGTCTCTTGTGATAAGCTCCGTTTGACTCAATGTAAACATGTGGTGTCGCGGTCAGCTTGGCCGCGCCAAAAATCGCATTGCCTGCCACCACGAATTCTGGCCGCGCCACCATGGCCGCCACCACCACCACGTGTGAAAGGCTACACTTGAATCAATGCAAAGACGTGGTGGCACCACCATGGTGGCCCCGTGTGAAAGGGGCCTAAGTGAGGAGGATCTGATGATGTTAGCGTGATGAACGAAACTAGTTATTCATTTAACCCCCCTCCCATGAAGAGGATAAATAAGTCCTGTATTTATACCAGGCTCTAGGAAATCAATTGTTAATCACTGCTCAATCTATTTGGTCACACACATATTGACTGATTAAAAAGCGATTCTACTATTAGAACTGAAGCGGTAGACCAACGTTAGAATATGATAAACAGATGTAGAGATGAAACAATTAGCTCAGGACAGGGAGACATGGAGAGTTCCACCAAACCAGTCGAAAGAATGAAGACTCAAACAAATTGACAAAAACTATTATGAACGCCATAGATGCAACAAAATAGATTATTCCATTTACGATGAGACGACGTAATTTATAGGTCCCATTCATAAACAGGCGACAAAAGCTCTTGGTAAAATAAACCCTGCACTTAAACGTCCAACAACCATGATGATGATTATTATCATCCACAAATACACGGTGTTTTATGTTCTATTGCATCTTTTATCTTTTTGCTTTGTCTTCCTAAATTCTTCTTCCGCCAGTAGGAAGCAGGACGCATGGGCAATAAACAGGCGGAAATAAGATTATTCCACAAAATAAATCTTGGGATGATTTATTGTAAACGGTCTGTTGTTTCTTTGCGACCTAGACAAACAAGGAACATAGTTTATTCTTAAGAGCGCCCAACTTTTCTGACATCGGAAGGCGGAAATTGGACTGGTAGTTTTTGCTGGATGGCAATTGGGACTACAGCACAAAGTCACGGATTGCAGCAAACGACATTTAACACACGACTTTTATACTACTGAAGCTTCAATATAGGGCTCTGGGTTAAAGGGAAATGTCAAAATAGGAAATTAAGGTACCGATATATGAATTAACTTTTCTGTTTTCAACTTTCCTAGACAAATAATTTTAAATGCTGAAAACAACTATCCTATCAAATACTTCAGTAGAGACAGAGTAGATAAAAATACTCGCACGATGTATTTTCGATACAAAATTCAAAATACAGTAACTGAATCCTTGAAAATGTTGTGTGTCTTCGGTCTTTTGATGGATTTGATGTAGCTCTCCATTTCTCCCTCTCCTAAGCTAATCGTCTCATCTCTACATAGCTATCACACCTTACATCCGTGGAAATCTGTTTAACATATTCTAACCTTCGTCTACCCCTACAGTTCTTGTCCTCGACCCTTCCTTCCATAATTTAGATTGATATTCCTACCAACCCTATATCTTCTCTTCATTACCAGTCGCTAATAACATCTTTCCTCTCCCACTCGTCTTAATACCTCTTCATTTGTAAGTTCGTTTCTCAGTTTAGGGGCTGCTACAACGCGGACATGTAGCCCCGTGCACTTTGGGTGTGTGCAGAATCTGTCTGATAACCGGTGTTAATGGTGATGACTGTATTAGTGTCTGTTATCTGTAATTCAGGTGAGGACTGCAAACGATCAATTTCAAGTAGTTCCTACTTTTGCTGCCAAATGCTACCGTCAATGACACATAGCTGTGAACTTGGTTACTAGATGCCACCGCAGCCAGCACCTGGTGGTGAACGTTGGAACTAATAGAGCATTAATGAAATCTAACCTAGAAATTTAGCTTCACACAAGTGTAGTTAGCGGATGGTTCTTTTTCATGCCATATATCTATGACATGGGTCCGCCGGCTTTACTTCCCCTCGGAAGGAAGACATACTAGGGATTTTTAACGCTCTTAAAAATCTGATGTTTTCGGCCGGGTTTGAACCCGCGATCTTGGGCATAAAAGCTCATCATGTTACCAACTACACCACTGAAGCCGCTTCTCCGTTTGTAGGGGGCGTAGTGTCGCAGCGGTCAAGCTGTTGGCCTCTCACCAAGGTGGACTGGGTTCTATTCCCAGTCAATGCATGTGAGATTTTTGAAGTGAAATGCCATGTTCTGTGGTTGGGATTCCACGTATAAAGGAGGTCCCATGGTTCATAATTACAAGATTCACTGTCACGTAAAACTACAATCTTCCTTCCTTATTCATTCGTAACCCTATCTACCCATCTGATCTTCATCATTCTCCTCCTGTAACACCACATTTCAAACGCGTCATTTCTCCTTTTTTCAGCTGCACCAACAGTCCAAGTTTCACTTCCATAGAGCTCCACGCTCCAGACAAAAGCTTTCAAAAATTACTTCATAATACCTAAATCTATATTCCATGTCAACAGATTCCTTTTCTGTAGAAATCCTTACCTTGCCTGTGCTAACCTTCTTTGAAAATATAAAATACCATATTGTGTTTTAAAATATAACTAGTTGAAACACTAAGCTGTTTTTTGTACACACGAGATTGTGAAAACGACTTAACCGATTGGCTTCGTAAGACATTCTAACGAAAGCTCTTGGCATGCAGATTTGCAGAGTTTCTTTAAAAGGAAAATATATGTTACGGTATATTTTTAAATGATTAAAGAAATATGTAATATTTGACACTCCCGCGCATGCGCACAATGGCCTTTCTCAACAAGGAAAATGGCGATTCCGGTCGCGTCTAACTGAGATCTTTGTTTATGAGAATTAAAAAGGGTCTCCAATAATGTTCATTATGTTTTTACAATATGCATTGAAATAGAATTATATTAAATAAACCACAAATTGAAGGACTTAAACTGCAGGTTGAGTGTGTATACTGGTTAGATAGCTTAATACTGAAGTGTCCCATAGTTGTCTGGTTGGCCAAGGGGATAAGGTTACTGCCTACGAATATGTATTATGCATGATCGAGAGGGTTCGATTCCCACCTCGGATATGTTTTTTTTATTTTGTTACAAGTGCATCGCGTTTCAATTTGATAGTTATTTGCAAGAAGTATAAAGGAAGGGAACATTATTTATGATGTTCCCACGATATATACAGGAATACAATTATACACAACGGAAAATGTCGAAACACGTAGTCGAGTGTTTAGGGCCTATGTAGTTAAAGTATCTTAATATTGCGTATCATAACAAGACGTTCGGTAGCTCAGGTCGTAAAGGCAAGAAATCTTAATTTATGCATCGCGCAATGGATGCTGTTCGAGTCCCACCTCCGACATGTTTTTTTATTTCTTGGTATTGCTATTCCATTGTCAAAACATATTTAAATCTTAGCATTCCCGTAAACTAAGGAATTCGTATATATTTTAAATTAATATAGAAAATTGCAGAATTCTTTCCCCTCACGCATGCGTACAATCACCTTGCCTCATGACAGTCATGGCGGTTACAAGTGCATCGCGTTTCAATTTGATAGTTATTTATAAGAAATATAGAAGAAGTGAACATTATTTGTGACGTTCCCACGATGTATAGGCTACTGGAATACATTTATACACGACGGAAAATGTTGAAACACGTAAACTGACAGTCGAGTGTGTAGGGCCTATGTCATCAAACTGTCTTGATATTGCGCACTATTACAAGCGGTTCGGTAGCTCAGGTCGTAGAAGCGAGAAATCTTAATTTATGCATCGCGCAATGGAAGCAGTTCGAGTCCCACCTCCGACATGTTTTTTTTATTTCCGTATTTTTATTCCTTGGTATTGCTATTCCATTGTCAAAAATATTTAACTCTTGGCATTCCCCTAAACTAAGGAATTCGTATATTTTTAAATTAATATAGAATTCTCGCCCCTCACGCATGCGTACAATCGCGTTTGATAGTTATTTGTCTGTCATGTCTGTTAGGTAGTCAGCCCGAAGGCTGGTTGGATCCTCAAAAAGCACCGCCGTTACGTTATGTGAGTAGATACCCACAAAAACCCAAGGCAGCGCTATATTGAGAAATTCTAGGCAAGAAGAGGAGTGAGGTAGCTTGCCATTGCTTTCCTCACCGAGTCAGAACAGTAGTCCTAACCCTATGAGTAGAACCTTTCACAGCATCCACAGGCACTGACTGTGCCCTGAAGGCCATTACTAAGCACCACCCATACCTCAGTAGCTTCCATATAATCACAGCCATGAGTGAGACTGAGATATCGGTGAAAAGCCACCTTTTACTCTAGCCTGTGCCAACTGACAAATGCAAATGTACTGTATTCATCAAGAGATGGCAAACAGGCCATGATAGTTATTTATTAGAAGTATAAAAGAAGTGAACATTATTTATGACGTTCCCACGATATATACTGGAATACAATTATACACGACGGAAAATGTTGAAATATGTATACTGACAGTTAAGTGTGTAGGGCCTATGTTGTTTAACTAACTTAATATTGAGTGGTATTACCAGTGTTTCGGTAGCTCAGGTCGTAGCGTCAGACACTTAATTTATGCATCGCGCAATGGGAGCTGTTCGAGTCCCACCTCCGTCACCTTTTTTTCCGAATTGTTATTTCTTGGTATTGCTATTCCATTGAGAAAACATATTTTACTCTTAGCATTCCCGTAAACTAAGAAATTCGGCGCGATTGACATTGCCATATATATATTTAAAACCCTAAGGTAACAAAAGCATACACCACTGTTACAGATTAAATAATGAATATGAAAGCCAGATACTTCTTACAGAATTCTTGAATTCCTCGGAATTTTGCTTCCACATATTCATACTCCTAATGTTCGAGCCACAGTTATGCTCCTTAGGAATCTGGACATTTCTCAAAAGCTCCTAATTGGTGCCAGATTAATTGTAAGAATTATGCATGAGAATTGCTTGGATTTGGAAATAATAAGTGCAGATAATATTGGGCAGAGAGTTCTAATCCTTCGACTTTATTTAACACCATCCGATGAAACACTTCCATTTTCGTTTAGAGCACCAATTTGCAATCGCTTGCCATACCTTATCACAATCAATAAAGCTGAAGGGGGAACTCTCGAACGTGTAGGTCACTATTTACCTCATCAAGTTTTCAGTCGTTGCCTCCGTAGCTCGCCTCTGTAGCGTAGTGGTCAGCATGGTTAGCTGCCGCCCCGTCCTGAGTTCAATTTCCGGCTCTGCCACGAACTTTGAAAAGTGGTATGAGGACTGGAACGGGGTATACTCTGCCTCGGGTGGTCCAAATGAGTAGAGGGGTTTCAATTCCCACCTCAGCCATCCTCGAAGTAGTTTTCCGTGGTTTCCCATTTTGTCTTCGGGAAAATGTCGGGATGGTACCTACCGTAAGGCCACGGCCGCCTCCTTCCCACTTCCTTGCCTAACCCTCCCGCTCTTACCATCCCTTCATCAGGTCCCTGATCGTTTTGCAAGTGAGGCCGCCTGGGCGTAGTGCTGGTCACACACCCGAGTTGTATCCCCGACTCAGAGTCACAAGCTCCAGGACACTGCCTTTAGAGGCGGTAGAGGTGGGACCCCTCGCTTAATCCGTTGGAAAAGACAACCCTGGAGGAGAAAAAGGTTAACGCAAACGTAACGTAACGCAAGTTTTCAGTAATGGCCAGTTATATGTTGCAAAGTCGATCTTTCTCTGTAATCATAAAGAGAATGCATATAAGAAAGTCCTACAGTAAATATTTTCCCAATGACCGTTATGTTTTGCACATCATCGCATTTCTTCGTTATATTCCAAAATTATAAGCGACGGTTTGCGGCCAGTTGTATTAGACCCCTCAGAGTTCTTGAATTCCTTGGAATTATAAGATTTGCCTCCACATACTCTAAACGCTTGACCCATAGTTATGCTGCTTAGAAATCTGAAGGTTTCCCAAGGGCTCCTAAATGCAACCATATTGCTTGGATTTGGAAATAATAAGTGCAGTAAAAATTAGGCCAAGAGGTCTAATCCTTCGACTTGATTTAATACCATCCGATATAACACTATAATAATTATTTTAAGAGGCAATATTTTCCAATTCGTTTGGCATACTCTATCAAAATCAATTAAGCTCAAGGGGAAACTCTGGAACGTACAGGTCTCAATTTGTCTCATCAATTTTTCAGTCATTGCCAGCAGTATTTTGCAATGTTAAGAGTGCAATCTTTTGACGCCCTTATAGTTTCAATAGAGCCAAAAAATAATCGTACAAAGAATGTACATTAGGCCTATATAAGGAGATTCTTCAGTAAATATTTTCCCTTTGACCGTCATGTTTTGACGGGTTTCAACTAGTTATATTTTAAAACACAACATGACGGTCAAAGGGAAAATATTTACTGAAGAATCTCCTTATATAGGCCTAATGTACATTCTTTGTACGATTATTTTTTGGCTCTATTGAAACTATAAGGGCGTCAAAAGATTGCACTCTTAACATTGCAAAATACTGCTGGCAATGACTGAAAAATTGATGAGACAAATTGAGACCTGTACGTTCCAGAGTTTCCCCTTGAGCTTAATTGATTTTGATAGAGTATGCCAAACGAATTGGAAAATATTGCCTCTTAAAATAATTATTATAGTGTTATATCGGATGGTATTAAATCAAGTCGAAGGATTAGACCTCTTGGCCTAATTTTTACTGCACTTATTATTTCCAAATCCAAGCAATATGGTTGCATTTAGGAGCCCTTGGGAAACCTTCAGATTTCTAAGCAGCATAACTATGGGTCAAGCGTTTAGAGTATGTGGAGGCAAATCTTATAATTCCAAGGAATTCAAGAACTCTGAGGGGTCTAATACAACTGGCCGCAAACCGTCGCTTATAATTTTGGAATATAACGAAGAAATGCGATGATGTGCAAAACATAACGGTCATTGGGAAAATATTTACTGTAGGACTTTCTTATATGCATTCTCTTTATGATTACAGAGAAAGATCGACTTTGCAACATATAACTGGCCATTACTGAAAACTTGCGTTACGTTACGTTTGCGTTAACCTTTTTCTCCTCCAGGGTTGTCTTTTCCAACGGATTAAGCGAGGGGTCCCACCTCTACCGCCTCTAAAGGCAGTGTCCTGGAGCTTGTGACTCTGAGTCGGGGATACAACTCGGGTGTGTGACCAGCACTACGCCCAGGCGGCCTCACTTGCAAAACGATCAGGGACCTGATGAAGGGATGGTAAGAGCGGGAGGGTTAGGCAAGGAAGTGGGAAGGAGGCGGCCGTGGCCTTACGGTAGGTACCATCCCGACATTTTCCCGAAGACAAAATGGGAAACCACGGAAAACTACTTCGAGGATGGCTGAGGTGGGAATTGAAACCCCTCTACTCATTTGGACCACCCGAGGCAGAGTATACCCCGTTCCAGTCCTCATACCACTTTTCAAAGTTCGTGGCAGAGCCGGAAATTGAACTCAGGACGGGGCGGCAGCTAACCATGCTGACCACTACGCTACAGAGGCGAGCTACGGAGGCAACGACTGAAAACTTGATGAGGTAAATAGTGACCTACACGTTCGAGAGTTCCCCCTTCAGCTTTATTGATTGTGATAAGGTATGGCAAGCGATTGCAAATTGGTGCTCTAAACGAAAATGGAAGTGTTTCATCGGATGGTGTTAAATAAAGTCGAAGGATTAGAACTCTCTGCCCAATATTATCTGCACTTATTATTTCCAAATCCAAGCAATTCTCATGCATAATTCTTACAATTAATCTGGCACCAATTAGGAGCTTTTGAGAAATGTCCAGATTCCTAAGGAGCATAACTGTGGCTCGAACATTAGGAGTATGAATATGTGGAAGCAAAATTCCGAGGAATTCAAGAATTCTGTAAGAAGTATCTGGCTTTCATATTCATTATTTAATCTGTAACAGTGGTGTATGCTTTTGTTACCTTAGGGTTTTAAATATATATATGGCAATGTCAATCGCGCCGAATTTCTTAGTTTACGGGAATGCTAAGAGTAAAATATGTTTTCTCAATGGAATAGCAATACCAAGAAATAACAATTCGGAAAAAAAGGTGACGGAGGTGGGACTCGAACAGCTCCCATTGCGCGATGCATAAATTAAGTGTCTGACGCTACGACCTGAGCTACCGAAACACTGGTAATACCACTCAATATTAAGTTAGTTAAACAACATAGGCCCTACACACTTAACTGTCAGTATACATATTTCAACATTTTCCGTCGTGTATAATTGTATTCCAGTATATATCGTGGGAACGTCATAAATAATGTTCACTTCTTTTATACTTCTAATAAATAACTATCATGGCCTGTTTGCCATCTCTTGATGAATACAGTACATTTGCATTTGTCAGTTGGCACAGGCTAGAGTAAAAGGTGGCTTTTCACCGATATCTCAGTCTCACTCATGGCTGTGATTATATGGAAGCTACTGAGGTATGGGTGGTGCTTAGTAATGGCCTTCAGGGCACAGTCAGTGCCTGTGGATGCTGTGAAAGGTTCTACTCATAGGGTTAGGACTACTGTTCTGACTCGGTGAGGAAAGCAATGGCAAGCTACCTCACTCCTCTTCTTGCCTAGAATTTCTCAATATAGCGCTGCCTTGGGTTTTTGTGGGTATCTACTCACATAACGTAACGGCGGTGCTTTTTGAGGATCCAACCAGCCTTCGGGCTGACTACCTAACAGACATGACAGACAAATAACTATCAAACGCGATTGTACGCATGCGTGAGGGGCGAGAATTCTATATTAATTTAAAAATATACGAATTCCTTAGTTTAGGGGAATGCCAAGAGTTAAATATTTTTGACAATGGAATAGCAATACCAAGGAATAAAAATACGGAAATAAAAAAAACATGTCGGAGGTGGGACTCGAACTGCTTCCATTGCGCGATGCATAAATTAAGATTTCTCGCTTCTACGACCTGAGCTACCGAACCGCTTGTAATAGTGCGCAATATCAAGACAGTTTGATGACATAGGCCCTACACACTCGACTGTCAGTTTACGTGTTTCAACATTTTCCGTCGTGTATAAATGTATTCCAGTAGCCTATACATCGTGGGAACGTCACAAATAATGTTCACTTCTTCTATATTTCTTATAAATAACTATCAAATTGAAACGCGATGCACTTGTAACCGCCATGACTGTCATGAGGCAAGGTGATTGTACGCATGCGTGAGGGGAAAGAATTCTGCAATTTTCTATATTAATTTAAAATATATACGAATTCCTTAGTTTACGGGAATGCTAAGATTTAAATATGTTTTGACAATGGAATAGCAATACCAAGAAATAAAAAAACATGTCGGAGGTGGGACTCGAACAGCATCCATTGCGCGATGCATAAATTAAGATTTCTTGCCTTTACGACCTGAGCTACCGAACGTCTTGTTATGATACGCAATATTAAGATACTTTAACTACATAGGCCCTAAACACTCGACTACGTGTTTCGACATTTTCCGTTGTGTATAATTGTATTCCTGTATATATCGTGGGAACATCATAAATAATGTTCCCTTCCTTTATACTTCTTGCAAATAACTATCAAATTGAAACGCGATGCACTTGTAACAAAATAAAAAAAACATATCCGAGGTGGGAATCGAACCCTCTCGATCATGCATAATACATATTCGTAGGCAGTAACCTTATCCCCTTGGCCAACCAGACAACTATGGGACACTTCAGTATTAAGCTATCTAACCAGTATACACACTCAACCTGCAGTTTAAGTCCTTCAATTTGTGGTTTATTTAATATAATTCTATTTCAATGCATATTGTAAAAACATAATGAACATTATTGGAGACCCTTTTTAATTCTCATAAACAAAGATCTCAGTTAGACGCGACCGGAATCGCCATTTTCCTTGTTGAGAAAGGCCATTGTGCGCATGCGCGGGAGTGTCAAATATTACATATTTCTTTAATCATTTAAAAATATACCGTAACATATATTTTCCTTTTAAAGAAACTCTGCAAATCTGCATGCCAAGAGCTTTCGTTAGAATGTCTTACGAAGCCAATCGGTTAAGTCGTTTTCACAATCTCGTGTGTACAAAAAACAGCTTAGTGTTTTAAATATATAGATTAAAAAAACTGAACACTTTCAGTAAAGTATGCTTGCAAACCAATGATTTGAAAAATATTCATGGACTGGAAATCTTTTTCGCTTGAAGTATAAGGTATTTTCGTGGCGTAGTTGGTAGCATGCTGAGCTTCTATGCCCAAGATCGCGGGTTCAAACCCGGCCGAAATCGTTGGATTTATAAGAGCGTTAAAATCCCTCAGTATGCCTTCCTTCGGAGGGGAAACAAAGACGGTGGCTTGTCATAGATTTATGGCATGATAAATAACCTTCCACTAATTACACCTGTGTGAAGCTAAATTATAAGTTATATTTCACTAGCGCTCTTAGGTTCCAACGTTCGTCGCCAAGAGCCGACTGCGATGGCATCTGGTAACAAAGTTCAGAATTAGTTGGTCGTTGACGCTGGCGTATGGTAGCAAAAGTTGGAACTACTGGATATTTGCAGTCGTTACTTGAATCAAAAAACAGATAACACACTCGAATACAGCCATCACAATTAACACCGGTTATCAGACAGATTCTACACACACCCAAAGTACACGGGGCTACATGACCGCATTGTCGCAGCCCCGAAACTGAGGAACCAACCAACCTAAGGTATTTTCAGATTTATTTTAAAATACGATTTTGTATTTTGAAGAATTCAGTTATTGTTTACCATCTCTTGATGGAGGCAGTATTTTTGTATTTGTCTGCTGATACAGGCTAGAGTAAAATGTGGCATTTCACCGATGTCTCAGTCTCATTCGTGACTGGGATTATATGGAAGCTGTATTATAGGTGCGAGTGGTGCTGATAATGACATTTGGGGCACAGCTAGTGCCTATGAATGTTGTGAAAGCTTCTACTCATAAGGTTAGTACTGTTGTATTGACGCAGTGAGGAAAGCAATGGAAAACTACCTCACTCCTCACGTTCCTTAGTACGCCTCATTATAGTACTGCCTGGGTTTTGTGGGGTTCTACCTATGGTGGTACTTTCTGAGGATCCAACAGCATCCGGACTGACTACCTAACAGACAGACATTGTGTTTTGAATTTTGTATCGAAAATACATTTTGTGAGTATTTTGCCCACCAGATGCATAGAGCACATAAACTGTTAATTCAACATCCGCAACTGGGTTCATTTCTTATTACAATAGACAATAGGTCTATAGTGTGGTGGTGGTGGTGAATTTTATTGTTGTTATTTATAGGGGCGTAATATGAATATGAAATAGATACTACTAACCACTGACTTACCTCTAATCGGCAGAAACAAGAGAATAAGGTAAACCGATAGAGGATCCAGTCTTCTTCTCTGATACGATAAATAGACCGATATAAGGAATTTTCCTGCAGTTTATTGAGCAAATAGATAACAATGAACTAACTCACACCACAAGCTAGTTGAGTCTCTCGCTTTGATCAATGGCTTGTTTATGACAGAGTAATCTCGAAGAATTTGTGGCCGCCAACATCACCTGACTTAACGGCACCAGATTGTTTCATGTGGACAGAGGACAAGTGTATTGAAATCGGCCACGAACAATTCAAGATTTGAAGACAAGCATTATCACAGAAATCAATGGTATTGGCCAGGTTGTAGCAAACTGCCAGATACAAGTATCGACTGATGAAGTTGTGCCTACAGGAAGATAGAGGTAATTTCCAACATATTGTAACGGTCCCAATTTGTGACCAGAATGAAATAATTTTATATATTGTATTATTATTATTATTATTATCAATATTTTTTAAGTTTACATTTTACCTTTTATTAGTTATTATGTTAACTAATATGTTTATATCTATTATTATGCGGTAATGTAGAATATTATGGAAATTGAAAGGACTTGGAGCGATACACATTATATTTGAAATAAGTTAGACGCTTGACTGAATATTATTTCTGTAGAAAATTCGAACAAGAGAAGAAGAGGGTGTTCACAGAAGGCCGGCTTATATACCGCTTCTTGGAAATGACATAAATAGACACATGTCTTTCACATCAAGTATTCTACCAGTATACAAATCATACTAAGAAGAGATTCTATGGAGAATCGCCATTAACAATACCTGGCAGGCAAGGTAAAGAATGGGGCTTGTGTACGTGGAAAGTACAGTAGGCGAGGAGTCCTTTGCAACTTTATACAAAAGGTGGGCTGGACCTCCCGAGAAATGCCACAAAGAAGTATTGTCATTATTGATATGTGAAAGGCGTGCAAATTGCCTAGTGACTTCAGAAGTGGGGGTGGGCACGTGCCTTACCTGGGAACGTTATATATATGACGGCCGCCCAACTGAAAGGTGATTATTATTATTGCATTGATGGAGAAGAGTGAAACTTGTAGCGAGATGGAGTCTGTAATGCAGTGCTAAACTAGACAGTTGAATATTTAAGTATGTGAATTTGATAAGACATTATGTCTCATCAAACTGTGACATGGTTGTGTACGAGGCTATTGTCACAGGGATGATTTTTGGAATTTATTCCGTCATCCACATATAAATTAATTACTTTGAGGAAGATCAGGAACTCTCTACACAACAATCCGACTACAAAGATTTTCAATGCGGTGAGCGATTTAAACAGTTATACTCCAGTCAAATCAGAAGGCTCTCATGCTTATTAAATTCAATGTATATTTTATTCAATTAACTCAGTATACTCCAATTTCCTATCAAGACCCATAATACAAGTAAATTCAGTAGATTCTTTAATTTAAATTTATTATTATTATTATCTTTAGTATTTTATTATTTTTTTGCACTTGTTGTTTTTATATATTAAATTCATTTTTAAATTCAAATGTTTGACTGGTTTCCTTTAGTAGCTAGAAATTACTATAAGGCAACACCATACTCCTGAACTAATTATCGTAAGGTTAGATTACGTAAGTTTCACTACGGCTGGAGATAGGAATTTCGATGCTCTACCTCTGTTTAACCGAGGTTTAATATATTATTTTGATCATGATATATAAATGGTCTGGCGCCCTTGGCTACATATAATACTACACATTATGTACTTTTTTTTTAGTGAAGCTGACAACAATACAGATACACTATTAGAATAATACACAATTAAATGTTTCATTTTGATCACCCAAAAAAGGGCGACTATTTAAATAACATTCTTTTTTATTAACATTATTCATCAGTTCTCACTAACACATTACAATATGATGTGAAGATAAGTGAATCTCCCATAGTGTCTTTATATTTAGAGAATAATTGCAGTTTCCTATCTGCTGCCAAACAGGAAAGGGGATATTTTGAAAATCACCCGGATTATATAAATCACCCTCAATCATACGTGTAGGCCAACGGCCTGGTCATGTTGAAACACCGGACCCTATGGAAACTCCACAGTTAAGCAGCATTGGGCGTGGTCGGAATTTGGATGGTATGCCGGTTCTAGGTACTGCGCGCTGTTGGCCCACATAAGGAGGAGCGGAAAGGCCCTGGCCATCCTACCGCACGTAAACTCCGGCTGAGGATAGCCACTTCGGAGGCTCGGACCTGCCTTCGGGCAGAATACTAATTACATAATATAATAATAATAATTGTTGTTTTAAGGGGCCTAACATCTAGGTTATCGGCCAACTAATTACATACATGTGTGAATATTGAGCTAGTCTCGCTCAATCAAATCGCTCTTGAGATTATGCACTTGTTTGGTCTCAGTTTTGGTATTATTTGACTTATACCCTTTTGCCCTAACAAGGGCGAAATAATGAGCGCACTCAGTAGCTGCATAATTCTTTCTTATTTAGTGCTCGAGCCGAGAGCTAAAACTCAGTTAGTTAGTTAGTTATTGTTGTTTTAAGGGGCGGAGAAGCTAAAACTCAAATGAATGAGCAGCGCAACCTAGTAATTATTTTATTTTATATGCTTCCTCGACTTACAAGGCTGATAATATATAAAGCTTAACAAACATCATAATAATGTGAAAGAAGAAATATAAGGTGGTCAACAGAATACTAACTAAGCTTATGAAATGTAGCGGTATCTCATTACAATTAAGAAATAAACTGACGAGTGGGCAAACCACACTTAAAATAAATAATATTATAATGTTAATTATAATTATCAATAAATAATAGTACATTATGCAACGAACCTATATTGACAATAATTAAGACACGAGTATGTTTATAAAACGAGCGAAGCGAGTTTTATAATTTTCATACGAGTGTCTTAATTTCCATTATAGGCGAGTTGCATACGACTGTTGTTCGACGATAATTATAACTATTTTACGTTCGAACAAAAATATTCATAAATATCTGTCCAGATTTCGCCAGTTTTATGTACTGAACAGAGCACATGAGACGTAGAGAATAACATAGCCTCCTGGAATACCCAACTATGACACTAGAAGCCACGCAGTGAAATTTAAAATAGAAGGCCGTGGAAGTCGGCGCAGGTGCGATGCTATCCTTACCTAATTTGTCACTCAACTGTTTCTTGAGCTCTGATTGGTGGGAGAAACTGTTTCATAATGAAAATAGTGTTATAATGACCATCATTATGATACAGTTTTCTGACATATAATATTTACATTTCGACATCGTCGAACATAAAATATAATATTGCGCTTCACATTAAATTGTTCAAAATACAGTTAGAAAAATAAGACATTTTGTAATAGTAAGTTTAAATATCAAGTCAAGTCAACCCCTGGCACTATCCAGCCCATGACGGGCTAAGGCCGACCAAGCGACCGCTGCCCAGCCATTTGGCCTGCAGATATTGGGGTGACGCGTGATCAGCGCATCGGGTCCCCTCGGCCGTTAATCTTGGTATTCGTGATCGGGGCGCTGTCTCACTGTCAGACAGCTACTCAATTGTCCTCACGAGGCTGAGTGCACCCCGTTCCAACCCTCACGTCAGTTTTTAAAATCCCTGACGGAGCCGGGGATCGAACCCGGGGCCTCCGGGTGAGAGGCAGGCGCGCTACCCCAACACCACGGGGCCGGCTAAGTTTAAATATATGTATTAAAAATTCAAAAATATAGAAAATAAAATAATTAGAAAAACAAGTGCCGAATATCAACAAATATTTTAACCCAGTGCCTGAAATGAGTAAAACTAAATCTCCTTCCGAAATATGGAGTGTGAATTTTGTTTCAGGTGCCAACCAGTTTTAGTGCGTCGTTTGAATAGTCAACTTAAATTAAAATAGCTGTTCAGCATTAAATTGCACATAATTCACCAATATAAGTAATTTATAAAAATACTAATAGATTCTGTAAGGGGTGTTACTGCTATGGTGGTATTGGAGATCCGAAATCTCCTACATGTTGTAGCAAAAAAGAGAAGGTATTGTTCCCCGAACCGCAATTAGCTACTTATGATCCCGTACTCTGCTGTAAAGGTTCTCGTGTTAGTTCCGTTGGGAATTGGCCAAAATAGTTACCAAGAGTGCCAATTCCTTGATTGAGTAGTTGTACATACAGCAATAGCCTAAAGATTTGTTTTCAAAGTTATCAGCTACATTTGCATTCGATTACCTACATGTGGTGAGCTTACCGATCAGCGTGCAGTGTATGTTGCACTTAATCCAAATAGGTGCACCAACCTGAAAAAAGGAACAACAGTTGTTAGTAATGCATGGCTTATGGTCTACAGCAGTGGTTCCCAACCTTTTTTTCCTCCCGTACCCCTTTATACATATTTATCTAAAATAGTACCCCCTAAAAAGTAAACTTTTAAAAGGTTTAATACTTTACGGGCAATACTGTATGTAGCCTACGTGACTTAATAAAAACATTAAAAATTAAAAATAACAACTATTTATAACTTATTTTTTAATACAATAGCCCATAACTAATATTTTTAATTTATTATTTGTTTGCTGCTAGTATGCATTCATTTCAATAACATGCGAAATATAATTTTCAATTTTACCATTATTTACTTGTGCAAATGAAGATATATAAACATTTAGTTGGGGATAATAGACAATTACACTACATAAGATTTTTAGCCTACTTTTCACATTTTGCAAAAATGAGGAAAAAGTAGACTTATGAGATCGGGCAAATGTGTGTCTGTCTGTCTGTCCTTCTGTCTGTCTGTCTGTCTGGCTGAGTGTATGTCCCCCCCCCCCCCCTATCAACTCGTAAACCGCTGGAGCAATCGAAACAAAATTTGGTAGGAGTAAATGTCTACACCCGAATATCTCACGGCCATATTTGAAAATGATGTCAGTGCTACCAACTGCTAAAAAATCGCAATTGAAATTTGAGCTCCATGTTGGATATCTTGGAAGGTATGAATGGGAGCTATTTCAAAATTGGCACACGTATAGATAATAATATTGCAGTTTAATTTCCAGGAAGGCATACATGGCAGTGTTGCCAAAATGATTATAAGCCTGCTGATTGGTCCAATTTTTAAATGCATATAACTTCTACACTATCAATTGGAATTCAACCAAATTTTGTATGTTGTATGTGTACATAACCAGATACAACTGAGCGTATTCTTGAGACCCACCAGGGCTGCCAACTGTTAATAAATGCTCCTAATGTATTTTATCCAAATACCAATATATCAGAAAGTATGCAAGCCGACAGCTTTAAACTATGCACACGTATAATACCTGACATTCTATATTAATTTGGAGTAACTTATATACAGTACGTCAGTGCTACCAACATGATTCTAAGCCTGCTGACAGGTCCAACTTTAAATACATGTAACTTCCATACTATCATTTGGATTTCAACCAAATTTCGTATGTGCTGTGAGTACCATAACAGATATGACTATGCGTATTCTTAAGAGCAACCAGGGCTGCCAACTCTTAATATGTGCTGTCCCTATTTTTGTTACCCTAATATCAATATACAGTATCAGAAAGTATGCAAGCCAATAGCTCTAATCTTTGCACACGTATAGTACCTGGCATTCTAGATGAATTTGGAGTAACTAATATACGTCAGTGCTGCCAACATGATTCTAAGCCTGCTGATAGGTCCAATTTTAAAATGCATGTAACTTCTATACTATCTAATGGATTTCATTCAAAATTGGCACAACAATAGATCATATTATTTCAGATTATTTCTGACCAATACATGCATGACATTGTTGCCAACATGATTTTACGTGCGCTGTTAGATCCAATGTTTAACTGCATGTAACGTCCATGCTATTCATTGGACTTCAACTAAATTTTGTATTCTGTACCTTAAGAGATGGAACTAAGAATATATTCAGTCATCAGGTCTGCCAACTGTAGTGCTCTATTAGGCAACATTATGCAAGCTATACAGTATTTCGAACTAATTAGAAATTTTGATATTAGCAACTTAATTTCGTCATTATTCTAGATAGGTTCATATACTGTAGAATAATCATTGGCATGAAAAGTAGGCTCTTTAGTTCGTCACGGAACTTCTTGTTTAATTTTGATTTTATTGAAAACCAATTATTTCTAGCAATTTGTATGGCAAAAATAGACAAATCAAGACAATGGCAGTGCTGTGGTTAAAGTGACTTGGGATAGGGTGGGTGCATTGACCTTGACATGCGTGAATAAGACGGCACTGCGTGCCGGTACATTACGACTGACGCGTACGATGCGAATATCGCGCCCACCATTACCGTTTACTTTTGGCGTACCCCTAACCGGTTCGTTGCGCACCACCAAGGGGTACGCGTACCCCAGGTTGTGAACCGCTGGTCTACAGAGTCCTATATTAATTAAAATGCGTATAATCGCTTCAATAATTTACTATGCTACGCGGCATATTTTACCATAAACACACACTTAAAAAAAAGTAAAAATTCCTTTATGTCCTGCATATTTGAATTTCTCTTTTATTATTTCCAGTTTCTATGGAATCGGCGATGAGATGAGATGATGCTCATCCTGGCGCCAACTTCATCAGAAGAGATAACGGGAGATGAAATATGAAAATGAATGAAACTGGGTAAGAATTGGAAGGAAGTGGCGAGGGACGTAACCGTGGGGCCCTAAGGGATGCTTGAGCATATCCCAGCTGGTACCTCCGCACCCCGTGACGCAGTGGTGTCAAGCTCGCGTGCCACCAGAATACAGTACACACCGGGTACTGGATAACTCTGGAGGATCGATGCAGATAGCTTCAGGCCCGACAAGAGGGAGGGGCAAGCGGGGCTGTAGCTCCAGGGCCCGGACATGTTGAGGGGCCCGAGGCGTTAAAGGGCTAGGAGTGGAAAACTTTACTGCCATTTTGAAATGTTCTTATATGCCTTTATGCGGTGTAAATGAACCAGTGAATAGTAACCGGAACATTACTAAGAGAATAATTATATAACTAGTTGAAACCCGTCAAAACATGACGGTCAATAGAAAAATATTTACTGAAGAATTTTCTTATATACGGTAGGCCTACTGTACATTCTTTGTACGATTATTTTTTGACTCTATTGAAACTATAAGGGCGTCAAAAGATTGCACTCTCAACATTGCAAAATACTGCTGTTGATGACTGAAACATTGTTGGGGCAAATTGAGGCCTATACGTTCCAGAATTTCCCCTTGAGCTTTATTGATTGTGATCAAGTATGCCAAATGAATTGGAAAATATCGCCTCTTAAAAGAAAATGATAGTGTTTTATCGGATGGTATTAAATCAAGTCGAAGGATTAGACCTCTCTGCCTAATTTTAACTGCACCTATTATTTCCAAATCCAAGCAATATGGTTGCATTTAGGAGTCCTTGGGAAACGTTCAGATTTCTAAGCAGCATAACGGGTCAAGCGTTTGGAGTATGTGGCGGACAGTCATTTAGTTCCAAGGAATTCAAGAACTCTGAGGAGTCTAATACAACTGGCCGCAAACCGTCGCTTATAATTTTGGAATATAACGAAGAAATGCGATGATGTGCAATTCCATACATTTTAAAACAATGTGTACCGTGTGCGTGTGGCACAGTAACATTGGCACCAAATGAAACGAAGGACATAGCATTGTACTGCCGATTAGTCTCTCTGAAATTCCTTGAGATATCATCTCCAGAGAAAAATAATTGTTGCAGCCTGTCAAATATTTTATATTTATTCAGATTAATTTTACCATTACAACAGCAAAGGTCAAAGTAACCAAGTGTAGATTTCTCGCAAGAGAAATACAGTGCAGAACAATGTTTACATTTGTTCGTCAAGGACCCTAAATTGTAACGGCATAGTATCTGGAATTGTTTCTGAAATGCCATATTTATATTGGATTTTAAAAGTGGCTTCGAATTTTTCTCCGATTTCCCACTTTATTGCGGCTAATGTTCTATTTCGTCATATGGGTTTATTTATAGCAGCATTTCTCCCCAAATTAACGTCATTTTAAATAACACTATAGTGGCCTGCATCAACGCAGCCGCCAAATATTAAATGGCAAATAATAACTTACTTCCATTGCCAAAATCAACTGCGTGGTTAGACCCATTGTTATGTACTCTAAACAAATAATCAATAAACAATAATATTCACATATACAATGAAGTTCAGAGAATTCCATTCTCAAGTTGGTTGCTGATGAAAATGCGATGAGACTGATCGCCAATAATAAAATCCTTGCAATTTTTGCAATTTGCTTGCAAACGCAACTCAGGATGACGATCTTCATTTTGAAACAAACAGAATGAAATTGCTGTAAATAATCAATTTCCATCACCTGTTGAAGGTACAATACTTTGCATTTCCATGACAGTAAATTATGCAAGGGAGCATAGAATCACTTCGCCACTACTGGAATGAGCATAGACTCACTTCGCCATCCACCGTAATGGAGGGAGTTTTAGAATTATATGTTCAGTGCTTGTCAAAGATCGTGTTAACACAGGGAAGCCCACTCTTAAGGCTACATTCTGAGCTATTGCCCCGGAATCCAGGTTCGATCCCCGCTCTGCCAAGAAATGTAATTCTGATCTGAGGGCAAAAACGGGGCACATTCAGTCTCTTGAGGAATAACTAAGAAGAGGAAGGTATGATTCCCACCTCGATAATCATGGATGTGGTTTTCCGTGGTTTCCCACTTCCACTCAAGGCAAATACCGGGATGGTTCCTAACTTAAGGCCTCGGCCGTCACCTTGCCATTTTCCACCTTAATTACAAATACACACAGTAATGCAGCCATCACAATAACACGGGTTATCAGAGGAAATTTTACACTTACACACCAAAGTACACGGGGCTGAGTGACCACGATGTCGGAGCCTTTCAAACGAAGTATGTTTGCCAAGTGTCTCTCATGGCGAAAGCAATTGTGGGCACGCGCCAGGGCCTGGAAAACTACCTTTTCTCTAATAATTTAAGAGTATATCGACGATGCATAATTATAACTTTTAGTCTAGGATGCTACCAACCGACAGTAGTGGCTACGCTGGCTAAAGCACAGCATTAGATCATGGCGCCAAGCTCTCTGCTGACTCGGTAGACGCGTGGGTTCGAGCCCCACCGTCGGCCGTCCTTGAAATGGTTTTCCGTGGTTTCCCCATTTTCAACACCATGCAAATGCTGGGACGGTACCTTCTGACAGGCCACGGCCGCTTCCTTCCACATCCTTGCCCAGTTTCATTCACCATCATTCATTTCATCTCTCATTAACTCCTCTCATGAGGTTGGCGTCAGGAAGGGCATCCGGCCGTAAAAACCATCGCTACAATGACTTTCATCGCATCTCATCCCCGACCCCGTTGGAAAAACGGGAATAATAAGGGGTAGACATACATACAGTCTAGGATGCTACCTACTTGACCACCGAAGCATTGGGAAGAAATTGCAATACTAAGGTACATAAACAACATAGCCTACACACTCAACTGTCACTTTATGTTCTTCAACGTTTCCCTTCTTAAAAATTCCTCCCTTTATAATTCTCCATCACGTGAAAACGCGCCATGTCTTGTGTTTTAAATATATCGATGTAATGGTGCTGCCATCTGTTGTTAGTTACTGGAACTATATGGGTGAGGTACTGCCTTCTGTTGTCAGTTACTGGAACTGATGGCAGATATTAGCTCTTTTGACCACATGCTGTAATGCAATGGTAACACGGAAATAAAACGTATTGAGAGGGAATGTAGAAATACGTATCTTTAACCGACGTTACTAATACTCCTTGATAAAACAATATTTAACTATCACGTGAAAACGCGCCATGTCTTGTGTTTTAAATATATCGACGCAATGGTGCTGCCATTTGCTCTTTTACTGGAACTATATTGGCGAGGTACTGCCATCTGTTGTCAGTTACTGGAACTGATTGCAGATATTCAAACGGCGTATTGAGGACATGCTGTAATGTAATGGTAAAACGAAAATAAAACATATTGAGAGGGAATGTAGAAATATGTATCTTTAACTGACATAAAACCTTACTAATACTCCTTGATAAAACAATATTTCAGTGGTAAAAAAAATACCGGCGAGAGCTGGGATCGAACCTGATACCCTTGGATCCAAAGTCAATCGCCTTAACCAAATACCTAATCGCGCACTCTCGTTTAGACGCAGACGCAACCATTCACTATCTTCAAAAGCCGCTATCTGCAGAAAAAAATCCAATTCATTATCAATAAAATCAATATTGCACATTCGTATATGTTCATACTGTTATCATATTTTATTGTCAGAACTTGGTTAATGTAAGTTTTCAATTACATGGAAGCTTATTAAGTAACTTACATTTTAATGGACTTCTCTCCGCCATTTTGTCATGAGCCCAGGCGGATTGTGCGCATGCGTGTGGGACAAGATTTCTGCTATTTTCTATATTTATTTAAAAATATACCGTAATATATTTGTTTATTTTAGAGACACTCTGCAAATCTACAGGCCAAGAGCTTTCGTAAGAGTGCTCTACGAAGTAAATCGGTTCTGTCGTTCTCTCAATCTCGTGGTAACAAAAATCGCCTTAGTGTTTTAAATATATAGATGATATTTTATAAATATTCATTGTGTTTTTCGCTCCTCTATTGGGAAAAGGGCACAGCTGCCAGAATTCTGAACTTAATTTATAATGTACGAAAGTTCTGTACATGTCGGAAAAGTGCTAATCCCATCTCTGAAAAATTCGGCTGTTCCTGAAAGGAGTATGGCTTATTCTTGGGGTGACCGAACACGGTCAGATACAATGAAAATTGAATTTTAAATGCATGGTGAAGTAAAAGAAGAAGCAATACGAGACATTAAGAAGGGTGGTTGAATAAATGAAAGCCAAGTAAATTTATATTCAATATGATCAAGTTAAATTCCATGGAGTTTCTTTATGCGTTAACAGAAATCCAGCTTACTACTTCCAAAATAATATCTCGGGCTGAAAAGAAAATGGAGGGCCACGGAAAACTCTGTCCTAGGGCCCGAGATCACTCTCCACGGCCCTGGGTAGCTTAGGCTACACAACTTGAGCGAACGGGCACGCAAGGACACGTGGCATTTCTCGTGTATTTGCGACCACATGACACTCTTCAAATGTAATGCTCCATTCTCATAATATTTTATTATTTAATGTTTATTTCATATTGTTATTTTCACACTCACATTTTAATTACGTGCTGAAAATTTTAATCCATGAATTATAAAAGCACAAAACTTCCTATTGTGTGAGACGAATAAGAACAAATCCTTCCACTGAGGATTAAACTATTCGTCACTAGTGAAGGGGAAGGGGGTGGGGGACACCCAGGATGACATCAACAGGGTGACACCCACAAAGAAAATTTGATATAAAATATATTAAACTGAATTCATAATTTCATACTCGTTTATGTGTGTGTCAAACTTTTGTAGGTGGTCACTGGTGAGGAAGGCAGCTGGTTCCCTACTTTTCCGTCAGGCTTTTAAAGAGGAGCATATTTGTCTTTTTTGAGTTCCGAAGAGTAAAGTCCTGCGTGGATGAGGATATCCGCGGTTAAACTCGCGGATATCCGCAAAATGTTTCGTCATGCGGATATAGTTTGCATGGCTGTGCGGATAGCGGATAAGCTGCGGATAATGTTTGGAGTAAATTTGCTGATAGCTTTTAGAATACAATCCGAACTTTGTGAATATCATTTTTAGGACCCGGATGTTTAAGACATACAGTATCATATTTTTTTCCGTTATATTTTCTCCATGACAAATGCAAGATGATGATTTAACTTAATCTCAATTAAATTATATCATTATAGTACAGTATGCAACGAGCCAATAATGGCAATAATTAAGACACGAGTAAGTTTAAAAAACGAGCGTATGCGAGTTTTATCATTTCCATACGAGTGTCTTAATTACCATTATAGGCGAGTTGCATAAGACTGTTTAAGTTCGACGATAATTATTATAACTATTTTATGTTCGAAGATAAATATTCATAAATATCTGTCGAGATTTCGCCAGTTTTATGTACTGAACAGAGCGCATGGGACGCAGAGAATGCCATGTATTTGACCATGGCCTCCTCGATTACCGCACTATGATACTAGGCAACGCAGTGAAATTTAAATCAGAAGGCCTTGGAACTCAGCGCAGATGCGATGCTAACCTTATCTAATTGGTCAAACAACTGTTTCTTGAGCTGTGATTGGTGGGAGAAACTGTTTCATAATGAAAAATAGTGTTATAATGACAATCATTTTGACACAGTTTTCTGACATATAATAGTCAGGGTCGAACATAAAGAAATAATTAACACTCCGAACTGAAAAGGGTTGCAATTCTGGCTGTTCGGTATAACATTCATTTTAAACATCACATGGCACACATAGCTTAGGGGAATGACTTTCTCCTCAAATGTCTAAATATGTTGCTTTAATAATGTACGCTTTATCTAATACATTTAAAATATTATTGTAATGTCTGTCTGAACCTCCGTGGCTTAGGCGGCAGCACACCGGCCTCTTACCGCTGGGCCCTTGGTTCAAATCCCGGTCACTCCAAGTGAGATTCGTGCTGGACAAAGAGGAGGCAGACAGGTTTTTCTCCGGGTACTCCGGTTTTCCTTGTCACAATTTCATTCCAGCAACACTCTCCACTGTCATTTCATTTCATCAGTCATTCATTTAATGATTGCCCCAGGGGAGTGCAACAGGCTTCGGCAGCCGGCACAGTTCATATCTTCGCCGCTAGATGGGGGCTTCATTCATTCCACTCCCTGACCCGGTCGGTCGACTGGAAGCAGGCTGTGGATTTTCATTTTCATTGTAATGTCAGTAGATTCGGATAACAAACGTGCGGATACGGATAAAAGTCGTGCGGTTGCGGGGCGGATGCGGATAACGTTTCGTTTATCCGCATTTAGCTCTACCGATAGGAGCCTTTTTTCTGGCGGCTTCGGTGGCGTAGTTGGTAGCATGCTGAGCTTCTATGCCCAAGATAGTGGGTTCCAACACGGCCGAAGTCGTCGGATTTTTTAAGAGCGTTAAAAATCCCTCATTAGGCCCATGCCTTCCTTCGGAGGGGAAGTAAAGCTGGCGGATCCATGTCATAGATTTATGGCATGATAAAGAACCTTCCACTAATTACACTTGTGTGAAGCAACATTATAGGTTAGATTGGACAAACGCTCTTAGGTTCCAACGTTTGTCGCCAGGAGTCGACTACGGTGGCATCTAGTAACCAAGTTCAGAACTAGTTGGTCGTTGACAGTGGCGTTTGGTAGCAAAATTTGGAACTACTTGAAAATTAAATGTCTGCAGTCCTTACTTGTATTAAAACAGATAACACACACTAATACAGACATCACAATTAACACTGGTTATCAGACAGATTACCGACACCAGTGGCTACGCTGGCTAAAGCGCAGCGTTAGGTCATGGGGCCAAGCTCTCTGCTGACTCGGTAGACGCGTGGGTTCGAGCCCCACCGTCGGCCGTCCTTGAAATGGTTTTCCGTGGTTTCCCCATTATCAACACCAGGCAAATGCTGGGACGGTACCTTCTGAAAGGCCACGGCCGCTTCCTTCCACATCCTAGCCCAGTTTCATTCATCTTCATCCATTCCATTTCTCATCTCGACGCGCAGGTCGCCCACGGGCGTCGACTAGAAAGACCTGCACTCGGCCCCTCAGGAGTCCACACGACAAAAAAAAAAAAAAAAAAAAAAACAGACAGATTCTACACACACCCAAAGTATACGGGGCTACATGACCGCGTTGTCGCAGCCCCTAAACTGAGGAACCAACCAACCTTTCTTCCGCTAGTATATTTTAAATTTATATTTTCATGTAAGATTGTCAACAAGAAATTTTATTTCCTCAGAGGAAATCTCTGCTAAGCTAATGGCAGCATTGAGACAACTTTGCCATTTACCGCTTGGATCCTTTCTAAATAACTGTATCCGTACATAACTTAGCGTAACAAAAGTGTACCCACGCTTCTGGTCACAAAAACTACTGCAGTCAGTATTTAAAACGTCAAGGGTATATTCAAATGCCTTGTTAATCGTGTGCTTTCATACCTTTAAAACTTGTATGAAGTACTTAGCGAAACGAATGGTTGTACAAAGGAATGATTGTACAAAGGATTTTAATTTACGTACATTTTTCAAAAGAATATTGTTTTATTCTATTCCTGCAAATAAACAAGATCCTATAAGTATACAAGCGACCCTTCGAAGAGTCTTAGTTCTAGACCACTACTCTGTTGAGACTTGTGACTTTGAAGCGAAACTAATATCCTTTGAGCAACTAAGCTGATTTATACGAAGTACGTTTTGTGAACCTTTTCTACTTTGCTCATTTTATTGCAGCATTATACAAAATGCAAGTTAATTGCATATACATTTCACTCATCTTACATCACTGCAATCGATGTAATCGATTACCACAGTGACCTACATTAGTGATTCAAGGGAAGAGTCTAGCGAAGAAGAGAAGAGAATGCAGTCTGGCAAAGGTCATGCTTATCAAGAATAGAGTTTCACGGCCAACCAGTAGCTTATGTTCTATATCCTATTACTACCCAGAGCAAGCACAGCCAACACATGATATTGTGACTTAGTCATTCTGTTTAAAGCTCTCTAACTGTTGAGAAATTCCTTGTTATTAGAATATTTTCTCTTCGAATGAGTTCAAGTTACGTACAATGTTGTGATCACTTACCTACAGGGAGTCCGGGAATGTTCTCCGCAGTGCCTACAAGCTGATGCGAGAGATTACGTCACCAGTTACGTTGGCAGCACGGCTGTCGCTTGTATCATAACAAATAGTAAACTTTATACTCACCACAGCCATTCATAACATACTGTTGCACTCTTCCAATAATCTAACTATACGCACTGACGAATTCGACAGCCCACAGCCCACACATGTGGCCTTCACCCTATCAAGGTCACTGTGCTGCCAACTAAACTGATGACGCAACCACTCACAGATGCACGTAGCCACTGCGGAGAACATTATCGGACTCCCTGTAGTGTTCATCCTATATTAATTTTGAATAATGTTATTACATTTGTTAATTTTCAAGGATCACTTAAATTTTTTTTCTTCAAATTATAGACTTTTCACAACGCTCTTTTCTTATTTTTACATTAAGCACAATTTTAACCATTTACTCTTCTTTATTAGCTTAAAACATTCATGCTTTTCTCTACTTAGGATTCCATATTGATTATAATTAATGATTTAACATTTAAATTGTTGTTGTTGTTTGAGTCTTCAGTCTTTTGACTAGTTTGATGCCGCCGCCATGCCTCCCTGTCTTGAGCTAATCGTTCCATCTCTACATTGCTACCTCACCTTACATCAGGGGCAATCTGTTTAACATATTCTATCCTTGGTCCACCCCTACAGTTCTTGTCCTCGACTAATCCTATTGCTATTCTTGGGTGTTATTGAGCGTCCTACCAACCTATCTCTTATCTTCATTAGAATTCGCCAGAAATGTCTCTCCTCTCCCACTCGTCTCAATACCTCTTCATTTGTTACTCATCTACCCATTTCATGTTCACCATTCTCCTGTAACACCACATTTCAAATGCCTTTACTCTCCTCTTTTCTGCTGCGCCAACAGTCAAAATTTCACTTCCATAGAGTGCCACGCTTCAGACAAAGGCTTTCGAAAATGACTCCCTTATACCTAAATCTATATTTGATATCAACATATTTATTTTCTGTAGAAATGCTTTCCTTGCCTGAGCCAACCTACTTCTTATATCCTCTTTGCTTCGTCCATGGGAAATTAGTTATGGAAGGAAGGGTAGTTCCGCCCCTTAAAACATTAATTGCAATTACGAAGGTAGGGTCGAGGACAAGAACTATAGGGGTAGACGTAGGTTGGAATCTGTTTAACAGATTGTCTCGGATTTAAGGTGTGTGTAGCTATGTAGGGACGACGCGGTTAGCTCAGGACAGGGAGGCATGGAGGCTGCATCAAACCAGTCAAAAGGCTGAAGACTCAAACAACAACAACAACAACAACAACAACAACAACAATGTAAATGTTAAACCTTTAATTATAATAAATATGGAATCCTAAGTTGAGAAAAGCATGAATGTTTTAAACTAATAAAGATGAGTAAATGATTAAAATTTTTGATAATGTAAAAATAGGAAAAAAGCGTTATAAATAGTCTATAACTTGAAAAAAAAAATTTTTGAATTATACTTGAAAATTAACAAAATTAATAACATTAATTAACACTAATATAGGATGAAAACTGGAAAAGTAATCAAAACATTGTAACTTGAACTCATTCGAAGAGAAACTATTATAATAACAAAGAATGTATCACCAGTTAAAGAGCCTTAAACAGAATGACTAAGTCACAATATCATGTGTTAGCTATGCCTGCTCTGGGTAGTAATAGGATATACAGTAGAGCATAAGCTATTGAAAACTCAAACAACAACAACAGTCCAAGCCCTCCCTTATGTAATTTTGATTCCAATCATCCCCCTCCAGAATCAAATCCTAGTTACGCCACTGCGTATGACTTTGCATTGTTATTTTTATTAATCAATAGTTTGTTGGAAATTAGGACAAGCGTGGACGGAAATTTTAATTAAATCGGTTCTATTGTTACTTGTCTTGGAATGTAGAATTAATAGGCTAGATGTGCTGCACACCTGTGTCTTGACGCTTCTAACGAATGTTTGATTATACTAGTTACGTAGCATCCTTAAGATTTGTTCCAAGCCAATTGCAATCTTGAGTGAAATAATATACAGGAGATTTATCAGTAAAAAAAAAACAAAAAAAAAAAAAAAAAAAAAAAAAAAAACGTAAACTCGCCGTCAGGATCTGCTCCTTTAGTTTCAAACTTTGTAACCTTTAACCTCTGCATCGTTTCAATGCCGTAATTCATGTTCAAACCACTCGGATAATTGAAAATGCCACGAAGGCATATGCCTGGAACTCCTTCGGTAGCAAAAAGACGAACATAGATGGAGTAGTCACGTTGTTTCAAGTTCCATCTTTGTACAAAGGAGGAACCAAACCGGCCGTCCATTCCCAACCGCTATTGAATGCCATCTCTATTCTGTCATTTGAATGACAAACGTTAGAGCACACCAGAGCAAAGGATTCACTTTATGTGAAAAGTTTTACGTTAGCTACAAAATGAAAAGGTTCGGGATGAATACATCCAGTGGAAAAGCACATTTTACAGAGAAGACCGACTAGTCTTTTGATTTAGAACAAAAGAATGATTGCGCTTATTTCTTGCATAATGAAGGTTATTGATATTAAAGCAAACGGCAAATGTATATATTACATGGGAAATAATAATAATAATTACTAAAGACGGAAATACTGTATAAGGTTCCAAGACAAACCTATCATCTCGGAAGAAGAGACGAAAAGAAGATAAGAAAGAATGAAGAGATACTGGGCACTACGTAAGGAAAGAAAAACACACAGCGAAATTATTGTTCAACTTACCCAAAAGAGGGTGAAAAGAACGAAGGAGGATAATAGGAATGACAGAAATAGACTAACAGAAAGAATATTCAATATAATTAATACACAAAATACGAGGATAAATGGCTGGAGGAAATATGGGATTACCTGAATGAGTTGAACATCATAAACCACACCAATAAAAGGGGTAGATGACCTCGTAGTTCCGCCCCTTAAAACAACAATAACTAACTAACCACACCAATACAGATTTGGCTAAAGACGTTTCTACCTGTCTAAAGTCAAACCATTTTACATAATTAAAAGATACCTCTTTGGCGGCTTCGGTGGCGTAGTCGGTAGCATGCTGAGCTTCTATGCCCAAGATAGCGGGTTCAAACCCGGCCGAAGCCGTCGGATTTTTTAAGAGCGTTAAAATCCCTCAGTATGCCTTCCTTCGGAGGGGATGTAAAGCCGGTGGCGGTCCAATGTCATAGATTTATGGCATGTTAAATAACCTTCCACTAATTGCACCTGTGTGAAGCTAGATTGGATAGGTTAAGAATGTAAACAACGCTCTTAGGTTTCAACGTTCGTTGCCAAGAGCCGCCTGCGGTGGCGTCTAGTAGCTAAGTTTTGAACTTGGCCTAGTAGTCGTTGACGGTGGCGCTTGGCGGCAAAAGTAGGAACTATTTGAAAAATTCTAAGTTGCAGTCTGTACTTAAATAAAAAAAAACAGATAACACACACTAATACAGTCATCACAATTAACACCGGTTATCAGACAGATTCTACACACACCCAAAGTACACGGGGCTACATGACCGCGTTGTCGCAGCCCCTAAATTTAAGAACCAACCGACTAACCAACCTACCAAAAGATACCTCCCAAAAAATTTCAAAACGCTAAAAATATAGTAAACGGAGTCCAGTTCATGGGCACCAGAATCTGATCCCGATTGTTCTACACAATCAGTCACTGCCTGTGGATAGTAGTCGGGGAGAACATAGTATAAAACCGAGAAATGTTCGGGACCTCAGTAAATAAGCATACATTTCAGGTGTAACCCAGCAGCAGGACTGGTACAAAATGGACAGCAGAACGCAAGAAGCAACACAGTGAGTTCATAACGAGATTTTGGGAGAAGATAAGGCAAACGTTATCAAAGCTAACTAACAAGTTCCAACGCGCTCTATGAATAGGCATATCGAAGAAAGAAAGAAAGAAAGAAAGAAAGAAAGAAAGAAAGAAAGACAGAAAGAAAGATAATAAATAATAATAGATACGGTAACGAAAAAGTAAAGATACGGTAACGAAAAAGTACCGTAATACAAAGTCAATAGAATTAGTATGCATGTAATGCAATGAACCGAATACGGCCACCTTAATCAGGAAATAGAAAATATATAAAAAAAGATGTTCGTTTGTTCGTCTTTTATACGTTCATAAACCATTCATCCGAATGCGATCAAATTTTGGTGAGTTGTTGTGTGCACTTCCGCAATCATTATAGGCATAGTTAATCCAATTTACAATAGATAGCGCGCGAATAGTTGAACAAGTGAGTGTTGGCTATGCGTTCATACACAATTCATCCGATTGCGATCAAATTTTGGTGAGTTGTTGTGCACACTTCCGGGGTGGTTATAGGCATCGTTAATCCAATTTACAATAGATAGCGTGAGTGTTGACTATGCGAGTTGTTCTGCACACTTCCGGGAAAGTTATAGGCATAGTAAATACAATTTACAATAGATGGCGCGCGAGTAGCTTCAACAAAATGGCGTGCGATTCGTTTCAACAAAGTCCCGTATGCGTTCATATACCAATCGTCCGATAGCGATGAGACTTGGGTGAGATATTGTGTACACTTCAAGGAAGGTCTGACTTGGTAAATCCATTTTACAATTGGTGGCGAACGAGTAGATTCAACAAATGAGCGACGACGTGCGAAGCGTTTCAACAAAGTATCGTATGCGTTCATGATACCATTCTTCCGATAGCGATGGAACTTTGTTGAGTTGTTGTGTACACTTACGTGAAGGTAGTAAATCCATTTCACAGTTGGTAGCACAAGAGTAAATTTAAAAAAAATGAGTGACAGCGTACGAATCGTTTAAACTAAATTCCATATGCGTTCATATCCCATTCGTCCGATTGCGATGAAACTTTGGTGAATTGTTGTGCACGCTCCTGCGAATGTTTCTAAATTAGTTAATCCATTTTCCGACAGTTTACAGGCAGTTAACGGAAATTGAAAAAAGATTGTTTCCAAAAGCACTTCAAGAAACAAAATTACAACGCCAAAACTTTCTTTGATTGGCATTGCAACGCATGCCGGGTACAGCTAGTAGAAAATAGAAAATGAAACTGCAAGTCTGTGTGATAATTAAATTGATAAAACAGATTATGTTCAAAGCTATTTCTAAAAATGTTAACTAAGTTCTTAAACAAAGCAATTCTGTTACAATTTTATTAATATGGAAAAATATCTCTTGAAAACAGCTGGATGTTGGAAATGCTAATGCTCTAAATCAGGCTTGCTCAAACCGGGTATTTCGCCTAGTGGGCGCCCACTCCGTACACGGGCAGCGTAAACCAACCGATTGCCTCACTCAAGTGACAGCTGGTGCTACAAATATTAAGCCAGATTTTGATATCTTCATGTCACCATGTCCGGTTGACGTCAAAACTTTGTCCGAAATGTGCAGTTAGAATTAATAGATCTTCAGTGGGACCGCATTATTAAGGAGAAGTTTAGAATGGCGAATGATATCATTCAGTTTTATTCTAACCTTCCACGGGATAGATTTCCTCTAATACATGCGAAAGCGGCAGCTATAATGTGCATGTTTGGTTCTGAATATTTATGTGAACAACGTTTATCCTCTTTAAAGCAATGCAAATCAAGACATCGATCACAGATGACAGATAGCCATCTGAGGGCCGTTCTTCGACTGCACACCAGTAGTATTATTTGTCCAGACATTCCCTCGCATACAGCGAAACATGGGACTCATAATGTACACACATGAATGCCTGCATTTTTGTAATGTAATTTCAAATTATAAAAGCCATATTGTCAATTACTAGAAGGTAGTTTAATAATTAAGCCGGCCCCGTGGTGTTGGGCTAGAGCGCCTGCATCTCACCCGAAGGTCCCGGGTTCGATTCCCGTCTCCGTCAGGGATTTTAGAAACTGACGTGAGGACTGGAACGGGGTGCGCTCAGCCTCGTGAGGACAACTGAGTAGCTGTCTGACAGTGAGGCAGCGTCCCGGTCACGGTAACCAAGATTAACGGTGGAGGGGACCCGATGCGCTGATCACGCGTCACCCCAATATCTGCAGGCCACATGGCTGGGTAGCGGTCACTTGGTAGGCCTAGGCCCTTCACGTGCTGTAGTGCCAGGGATTATTTATTATAGTTTAATAATTAAATTACACGTACATGTTTCGTTATACCAATTATAACTCCTTCAGCGAGGAAAAATCCTAGAAACTTTAATAACAAAATCCAAAAAGAAAATAGATATCCTTACAAAAAGTCATTAATTTAAATAAATGAAAGGGGCGTGGTGGCGCAGCGGTCAAGCTGTATCCCTCTCACCAAGGCGGACCGGGTTCGATTCCCGGTCACTGCATGTGAGATTTTCGATGTGAAATGCCATGTCCTGTGGTTCGGATTCCACGTAAAACGGAGGTCTCGTGGCTTATGATCGCGAGATTAACGGTCACGTTAAACTACAAGCTTCCTTCCTTCCTTTTAAATAAATGAAAGGTCACAAAAAGGAATTAATAAATACATACGTGTTTGACAAGGCGCTTAATATCAGTCAACACAGATAATATTTAAAACCATCTTCATAATGGTTAATGTCTACGTATTTTATGTAAATACATTGTCAATAATAAAACAGTATTAGATTGAACCTGCCGCCCCTGAATCCCTATCGCCGCTCGCAATGCTTGCCCGGTTCAACTGGGCACGCTCTCTCTCTCTTCGTATCACTACACTGTGATGTGTGCATGCTGGTAGGCCGCCCGCATTTACGTCACGCGTGCCCGGCTGCACTGGGCCAGGGTAAACTGGCGCCCAGCTGACCACCTCTGCTATAAAGATAAGATTAAAATGAGATACAGGTTTGTAATAAATAAGATAGAAGAATTAAAATAGTAGACGTTAAACACTCACGTGGACACGATATATTGGTACAGTGAAAATTTTGAATTTTGATGTTGGATGACTTACGTTATAATACCTTTATGATCACGTTGCATGTAAGATGAGAAAACAAACAATGTTATTTATATATAATAATTAAGATGGTTGTAAATTATTTAGCGGTATATATACTGCTCATAAAAATTGAAGCACCACTTTTTTCAAAGGCCACCAAATTTTGAAAAGTTGACCTACAAGCTCGAAATCTCAGTATGACGTTTGTCCTGACGCCTACCAAGCATATGCTTCAGCACAACTCCCCAACTTGAGTAGTTTCGGGGTAGCACTCCGAAAACCAGCCCATTTTCGAAAACCGCACATTGAAGTTTGCGAAAAACGCTGCAGGACTTGTCGCAGGTTGCCAAAGCAGTCGAAAATGAATGAGTCTTGCTCTTAAAGGTTCCACAAACACGTAGAAATCGTTACATTTGACGTTTGGGCATTTTCAACCCCCTTCATCATCCCCTAAACATGGACTACCATTGGGGGCGTCTGAGAAGGTACCGGGTGTGTTTAACCATCTGAAAACCTGCACACCGTCCTCAGTTGCTGATTGCAGTAAGTTCTTAAGGCCTCCGGCAATGTCCACACCCCCTAACACCCTCAACTAGCATGGGACCAAACCACCCCCTCTCGATTCACCCCTAAGGAAGGTTTTAATCGAGATGTGTATCAGTGCTGTGAATGCGGGGGTCTTCCCCTACCATTTCAAAAAAGGAGCTGTGCCTTTGTCACCACCCCTTACCCTGCAACCCCCGTTCGTATGATTTTTCGAATCAGGCCCTTTTTAAGGGCTGAAACGAGGTCTTAATCGCTGAAAGGGCTGTAAAGGTCCTTAGAACTAGTGGTGACACGAAATCAACCCCTTCCGATCGATGATTGACATTCCGTCCCCCAAATTCGAAATTGTTGCACCCCCAACCCTCCCTGTCTGGACGCGTAACGCGTCATGGCAGAGTTTTCAGAGTTGGATGGAAATGAAGCTTATGGCCTGCAATGGAGCCCAAAACAGCAGGTTGGATAGAAATTCATCGGTAGGTTGGGAAACGGGACCAACATTTTTCAAAAAAGTGTACAGCCTACAGTAAGTACGCCCATGCATAGGCAACCCACATCACGTCCGTGCGTGTGGGTTGCCTATGATCGGCAATAGGTTACAAAGTTTGGCAATGAGAGAAAAATGACGTGATGTGGGTTGCCTATGCATTGGTGTACTTACTAGAGGCTGTTAACTTTTTTGAAAACTTTTTGGTCCCGTTTCCCACCCTACCGATGAATTTCCATCCAACCTGCTGTTTTGGGCTCCATGTCAGGCCATAAGCTTCATTTCCATCCAACTCTGAAAACTCTGCCATGACGCGTTACGCGTCCAGACAGGGAGGGTTGGGGGTGCAACAATTTCGAATTTGGGGGACGGAATGTCAATCATCGATCGGAAGGGGTTGATTTCGTGTCACCACTACTTCTAAGGACCTTTACAGCCCTTTCAGCGATTAAGACCTCGTTTCAGCCCTTAAAAAGGGCCTGATTCGAAAAATCATTCAAACGGGGGTTGCAGGGGAAGGGGTGGTGACAAAGACACAGCTCCTTTTTTGAAATGGTAGGGGAAGACCCCCGCATTCACAGCACTGATACACATCTCGATTAAAACCTTCCTTAGGGGTGAATCGAGAGGGGGTGGTTTGGTCCCATGCCAGTTGAGGGTGTTAGGGGGTGTGGACATTGCCGGAGGCCTTAAGAACTTACTGCAATCAGCAACTGAGGACGGTGTGCAGGTTGTCAGATGGTTAAACACACCCGGTACCTTCTCAGACGCCCCCAATGGTAGTCCATGTTTAGGGGACGATGAAGGGGGTTGAAAATGCCCAAACGTCAAATGTAACGATTTCTACGTGTTTGTGGAACCTTTAAGAGCAAGACTCATTCATTTTCGACTGCTTTGGCAACCTGCGACAAGTCCTGCAGCGTTTTTCGCAAACTTCAATTTGCGGTTTTCTAAAATGGGCTGGTTTTCGGGGTGCTACCCCGAAACTACTCAAGTTGAGGAGTTGTGCTGAAGCATATGCTTGGTAGGCGTCAGGACAAACGTCATACTGAGATTTCGAGCTTGTAGGTCAACTTTTCAAAATTTGGTGGCCTTTGAAAAAAGTGGTGCTTTAATTTTTTTGAGCAGTATATAATGTTACGGCTGTGAGTTGTGTCATCGCTCGCCGCTTGAGTCACAACTGCCCCAGGGGCCGGGCTGTGGCATGCCTCCTGTATTGCGTGTGCCTTATGCAACAGGGCTACTAAGACAAAGGGATAGTCCAGAAGATTCGTGACTGGACCAGCGATGGAAACCTCGAGAAGCCGTGGACCCTGGATGGATCTAGAACCATTTATTGAGTCACCGGCCTGCTATATAAGAGTGACCCGTGAAGCAGTTGTTGTTGTGTTTTACGAGCTAGTGTGAGCGTTTATTCTGAGCGACAGAAGTGTGGTGACGAAGTGCTGTGCGAGTTACGAAATCCTGTGACATTGTTTCTCCCAGCTTGTGAACAGCGTACATCAAGTGCTCGTAAGTAACTGTATTTTTTGTACCTGGAAGAGGGGCAGGTAGCTTCTGCCAAGGCCACCGGACTCATTAGGACGGATTAACTTCTGTGGTCTGTTGCAAGTGAAAGGGGCCAAGAGCGCATAAGGAAGAGACTTGAGGAAACTGGAGAAGGCTCCTAATTGCTTGTATTTGCTGATTAGTGTAATTTTCTGGCCACAATAAAGTTAATTATTTCTTTAAGCAGTAATTGGTGTTGTGCTTTGTACCCCTACCGTAATCCAGTTAACAAAAGTGCCACTAGGGGGTGGCACGTAACAACTGGTGTCAGAAGCCGGATTACGAACTCAAGCACAACACCTGACGGTCCTGGTTTCAAAACCCGAGCAGGTCATTTTCTCTAATTTTCCTGTGAGTGCATGCCCTTTACAAGACAAACAACTAAAATGGAGGAGAAATTGGCAGCACTGCTAGAAAAGTTAAATGGCATGGAAACCAAGATGGAGGACGGCCAGAAGAATTTAACCAAGGACCTAACTGCCAAAATGGAAGACGGCCAGAAGAAGATGGAGGATGGCCAGAAGAAGTTAGCAGAGGACCTGAAGGACAGCCAAAATAAGTTAGCGGAGGACCTGAAGAAGATGGAGGACGGCCAGAAGAAGATGGAGGACGGCCAGAAGAAATTAGCCGAGGACCTAACTGCCAAACTAGAAGACGGCCAGAAGAAGCTAGCGGAGGACCTGAAAAGGATAGAGGACGGCCAGAAGAAGATGGAAGACGGTCAGAATAAGTTGACACAGGACCTGAAGAAATTAGAACTGGGTCTGCGTGAGGAAGTCACGGCAGTGGAAGAGAAATTCAACGCCTTACAAAAGGAAGTTGCCGAGCTGCGCCAACGCCCACTGACGGGGGTGAAAGAGGAATTCAACGCTCTACGAGAGGAAGTTGCCGAGCTGCGCCAACGCCCGCCCACCGTTACACCGGGAATATCAGGAACGGGACATAGCAGAGTGACGCCCCCAACCTTCGACGGAAAGGTCCCGTGGAGCACCTACTTACGTCAGTTCGAGGCAGCCTGTTCCATAAATAACTGGAACAACACAGAAAAGGCTACAGCTCTCATTGTAGCGCTGAGAGGCGACGCCCTTAACGTCCTTCAGGCCATCCCGACTGGATCCCAGGACTACGCCGCACTGATCGCCCATATGGAGTCCCGATATGGAGATAGCCATCTTCAGCAGGCCTACCAGATGCAGCTCCGGACCCGGGTACAGAAGAACGCGGAAACCCTGCAGGAGTTCGAGATGGACATCGCACGCCTCGTAAGGCTCGCCTACCCAACAGCGCCGGCCGACTTTCTGGAGCAGATAGCGACGCAGACTTTCACCGACGGGCTACGGGACTCGGACACTCAACAGGCGCTGCGACTCGCGCGTAATAAGACCCTGGCAAATGCGCTGAGCCACGCACTTGAATTCGAGACGGCAAAACAGGCATCCAGAATGCACGCGCGGGTGCGTCAAGTGGACGTCGACGAACCAGCAAAAACCAACGAGACCAAGCCCCTGGCCGACGAATTGATGGAGGCGCTAAGCCGTTTCTTCGATAGTCGCGGCACCACCAGCAACGACACAGCCGGAAGACAACCGGAGAGGCGGCATGGAAGAGGACTACCGACCTGCTGGGCCTGCGGTAAGAAAGGCCACCTGAGCAAGGACTGCGGTGATCGCCGCCGCCGAGGGTATCCGACGGGAAATCAGTCGTCTGAAAACCGCGCGCAAAGGTTGGCTTGTGACAGTCGTCAAGCCCCGGCAGTCCAAGTGCGTGTGACGAAGTTACGGAGGGACAATAGCAGCCTGATGGTCGACGGAGTCATCAACGGAGTGAGCTGGCCCATGCTGATCGACACGGGAGCATCGAGGACCATCGTCAATCCCACTGTGATCCCGAAGTGGAGAGTGCAACCCACACAAAGGAACCTCCAGCTAATAACCGCGACCGGAGAGACCGCACCGGTACATGGCGAAGCATCACTGAAGTTCGTCATTGGTCGACGGGTGATAAAGCATCCAGTGCTTGTGGCTGACGTATCAAACGAAGTGATCATCGGACTGGACATCCTGGACCAGAACAACATCATCTTGGACCTGAGTACCAACACTCTGCACTTCGGAGGTGAGGAACTTGCTTTGCAACCAGCACACGAGGCCGTCACCGCACGACGAGTAAGGCTGAGAGAGGACGTCATCGTTCCCGCCAGGACGGAGGTCAGCGCTGCCGTAATTGTCGACGGAACTGCTGAGGTAGTGGCAGCTGTCATCGAGCCAAAATATGAGGACATCCAGACAAAAGGATTGCTAGTTGCCAAGACCCTCATCAACACGACGTCTCGGCCGTACGTCCGCCTGTCCAACCTGAACGACTACGACATTACGGTTCACCGGGACACCAACCTAGGAGTCTGCGAGCCCGTTACCTGGATTGCCCGCATCACCGACACGACGGACGGACACCTGCAGACGGACAACCGAAGAAGACGCACACTGCCAGAAGAACTACAGAAGCTGTACCAAGGATCCCAGGACCATTTAGACGAGGAACAATCACGCCAACTTCAGGACCTGCTACGCGAATTCCAGGATGTCTTCTCCGTGGGGAGCAAAGACTTCGGCAGGACAAGCTTGGTCCAGCACAGAATCGACGTTGGGGACAGCGCACCGATTAAGGCCCCATTCCGACGTGTCCCGCTCGCCAAGCAAGCCGAAGTCGACCGGATGGTAGAAGAGATGAAGGAGCAAGGGGTGATCGAGCCATCACATAGTCCTTGGAGTTCTCCGGTCGTGCTTGTGAAGAAGAAGGACGGTTCCACCAGGTTCTGCGTGGACTACAGGCGGGTGAACGACGTCACGAAGAAGGACAGCTACCCTCTACCCCGGATCGACGACACGCTGGACACCATATCAGGGTCAAGATGGTTCTCCACCTTGGATTTGAAGAGTGGCTACTGGCAGGTGGAGGTCCACCCTAAGGACCGCGAGAAAACGGCGTTCTCTGTGGGCAGCGGGCTCTGGCAGTTCACCGTCATGCCATTCGGTCTGTGCAACGCCCCTGCGACCTTCGAAAGGCTAATGGAGTCCATTCTGGGGGGACTACACTGGAAGACCTGCCTGGTCTACCTAGACGACGTCATCGTTCTGGGGAGAAGCTTCGAGGAGCACTACAGCAACCTGAAGGAGATCTTGTTGAAGCTACGGGCTGCCCAGCTGAAGTTGAGCCCCAAGAAGTGTCAGCTCTTCCAGAAGCGGGTCCAGTACCTTGGGCATATCGTCTCCGAGGAAGGGGTGCGCACCGACCCAGAGAAGACCGCAGCTGTGAGGGGGTGGCCAGTTCCGAAGGACAAGTCCCAACTACGAAGCTTCCTGGGACTCTGCACTTATTACCGTCGCTTCGTGAGGGGATTCGCCGACATCGCCAAACCTTTACATCGCCTGACTGAGAAGGACCAACTCTTCACGTGGACAGCAGAATGCCACAGTGCCTTCGAACAACTCAAGCAGGCTCTGTGCACCGCGCCTATTCTGGCCTACCCCAGACCTGGAACAAGGTTCATCGTCGATACCGATGCCAGCGACTTTGGCATAGGGGGAATCCTGTCGCAGGTAGTGGACGGCGAGGAGAGAGTAGTGGCCTACTTCAGCAAGGCCTTGTCAAAGCCAGAAAGGAACTACTGCGTCACCAGGAAGGAGCTGCTCGCCATCGTGAAGACCATTGAACACTTCCACAAGTACCTGTACGGGCAAGAATTTCTCATCAGGACCGACCATGCATCCCTGCGGTGGCTCCTGAACTTCAAGCAGCCCGAGGGTCAACTCGCGCGGTGGTTAGAGAGGCTTCAACAGTACAACTTTGAGATTCAGCACAGGAAAGGCCAACTGCATTCTAACGCCGACGCCCTGTCACGAAGACCGTGCCCCGAAGACTGCACCTTCTGTACTAGGAGGGAGGAGAACACCGGGATACAGTGCCGAAGGACTACCGTGGAAATTCAAGGGAGCTGGAGCCGCGAATCTTTCACGCGGGCACAAGCAGAAGATGATGACCTGGGACTGATAGCCGAATGGAAGAGGGCCTGTGTCCCCAGACCCGGGTGGAACATTGTGAGTGACTGCAGCCCAAAGTTTAAGTCCTACTGGGCGCAGTGGGACTCGTTGATTGTAAGGGATGGCCTCATCTGCCGTACCTGGGAGAGCACCGATGGGAAGACATCTCGGGAACAAGTCGTCGTTCCAAAGGTTATGACGGAGGAAGTCCTGAAGGAAGTTCATGGAGGATCATCTGGTGGACACCTAGGGATAAAGAAGACCCTGGAGAAGCTGAGAGAGCGGTTCTACTGGATCGGATGCCGAACAGACGTGGAGAACCACTGTGCGAGGTGCCACGATTGCGCAGCCAGCAAGGGCCCAGGACGAAGACGACGGGGTCCACTGAAGACCTACAACGTGGGCGGCCCCATGGAGAGAGTGGCCATCGATGTTGCTGGGCCATTCCCGTTAAGCGAGGCAGGGAACCGCTACATATTAGTCGTCAGCGACTACTTTACCAAATGGCCGGAGGCGTATGCGCTCCCTAACCAAGAAGCCGCGACGATTGCAGAGACCCTGGTGAAAGAATTCGTCAGCCGGTACGGAGTACCCCTGGAGCTGCACTCCGACCAAGGGAGGAACTTCGAGTCGCAGGTGTTCCAGAACCTATGCCAGCTGCTGGGAATCCGGAAGACAAGGACGACGCCGCTACACCCTCAGTCCGACGGGATGGTAGAGCGATTCAATCGCACCATCGAGAACCATCTCCGAATAGTCGTCAGCGAGCACCAGAGGGATTGGGACAAACATCTTCCACTATTTCTCCTGGCCTACCGCGCCGCCGTGCATGAAGCCACCGGGTGCACACCAGCCCGGGCCATGTTTGGGAGGGAGCTCCGTCTACCTGTCGATCTTGCCTTCGGCCGACCTGGGAATGATCCGATCCCGGTAAGCCAGTATTGTCAAGAACTGGTCGACCAACTGGAGGACGTGCACGCGTTCGCGAGGAGGAAACTGCGGATCGAGACCGACCGAATGAAGACCCGATACGACCAGCAGACGGATGCCGGCGGATTCCACGAGGACGACCTGGTCTGGCTCTTCAACCCATTACGGAAGAAAGGCCTGTCACCCAAACTTCAGAAGTCCTGGGAGGGCCCGTACCGAGTCGTGAAACGGATCAACGATGTCGTCTACAGGATCCAGCGGAACCCGAGGGCGAAGATGAAGATCGTGCATCGAGATCGCCTGGCAGCCTACGGAGGGACACAAACGGACCAATGATTGATCGGGACGATCAGCCTTTTTAGGAAGGGGGTGGTGTTACGGCTGTGAGTTGTGTCATCGCTCGCCGCTTGAGTCACAACTGCCCCAGGGGCCGGGCTGTGGCATGCCTCCTGTATTGCGTGTGCCTTATGCAACAGGGCTACTAAGACAAAGGGATAGTCCAGAAGATTCGTGACTGGACCAGCGATGGAAACCTCGAGAAGCCGTGGACCCTGGATGGATCTAGAACCATTTATTGAGTCACCGGCCTGCTATATAAGAGTGACCCGTGAAGCAGTTGTTGTTGTGTTTTACGAGCTAGTGTGAGCGTTTATTATGAGCGACAGAAGTGTGGTGACGAAGTGCTGTGCGAGTTACGAAATCCTGTGACATTGTTTCTCCCAGCTTGTGAACAGCGTACATCAAGTGCTCGTAAGTAACTGTATTTTTTGTACCTGGAAGAGGGGCAGGTAGCTTCTGCCAAGGCCACCGGACTCATTAGGACGGATTAACTTCTGTGGTCTGTTGCAAGTGAAAGGGGCCAAGAGCGCATAAGGAAGAGACTTGAGGAAACTGGAGAAGGCTCCTAATTGCTTGTATTTGCTGATTAGTGTAATTTTCTGGCCACAATAAAGTTAATTATTTCTTTAAGCAGTAATTGGTGTTGTGCTTTGTACCCCTACCGTAATCCAGTTAACAAAAGTGCCACTAGGGGGTGGCACGTAACAATAATAATTAAGATGGTTGTAAATCATAACTCATTAATACATGAAGATACTTACTGTGAAATTGTTAATCAAAATAAGAAGTTAATATTTGAGCATGGAATATAGTGTAAAGATGCTACTAGTTCTCGTGTTGTTAAGATCCAGATTAAGATCTGTTTGTTTGAGGTTCCCCCACACGTGAAAATTGCATGGCGCTGAAACTTACGGACAAATTTACTGCAAACTTCTTGAGAAGATAAGTTTCCGCTAGGAAAAGTCCATGTTTTGTTCTATACCTAACCATAATATCGGAATACGAGGCAGGCTACAGTACATCACCACAAGTCTTAATTATCACAACTAAGGTATCTTGCCAGCTTCGTAGGTATAAGGTGCTTTCAAAAAGTAACGAGCCGGAGACATAATTACAGAAACCAGTACTTGTATGTTAGAAGTATTGGCGCTGGCCGTTAAGGCACTAGTCCCACTGTGACACGAGGCGGTGAATGGCTGTCTCATAAAATTCCCTGGGCTGCGATGTGCACCAGTTCCGCACGTACAGCTGGACGTCGACGTCCGAGGTGAATCGTTGGCCCCGCAGAGCCCTTTTCGGGAGACCAAACATGGCGTAATCACAGGGAGAGAGGTCTGGACTGTATGGAGGGTGGCCGAGAACTTCCCATTTGAATTTCTGCACGAGTGCCGTGACTGTGTTGGCCGTATGAGGTCGTGCATTGCCGTGGAGCGACCACGGCGGCTATGGCGTTCACTGTCACTCGACGGTCCTGGGTAACGAGTGCATCAATCAGCTGGACGTTGTCATCGTTAATGCAGGAGGGGGGGCCGAGACCGGGCATCATCGGCTAACGACACCCGTCCTTCCCTGAAGCGCTTGTGCCACGCCTTGACCCTTGCAAGGGACATGCAGTGTTCGCCGTACACTTGTGACATTTGGCGATGAATGTCCGTTCCCCCTACTCCTTCCGCTGTCAGAAACCGAGCAACACCTCTTTGCTCTTCGGTTGACGCCTCCATGTCACTGTTTGCAATGCGACTGGCAGCGTTGGACAATTGATGCATGCTGCTGCTCGCTTTGAATCGTCACGTTACGTGCACGCGTGCCCTCTAGCGACGGGCTGTGACCTTCCACGCTCTGGTCGGAACCACACCTCGTTACACACGCCACGAATAGCCGATATAGTCACCGGTTTGCGCATTCCAGCCTCCGGCTCGTTACTTTTTGAACGCACCTTATAATACATGGTATGACAGCATCCAGGGCTTCTCTACCCACTGTTGTAATCGGTGCATGCTATAAATTTGCGGGTAGCGGGAAGACGGTACATTTCCAGATTCAAGTTCATAAGCTAAACTTAACCGTCTTGGTCTCCACTACAAGCCCTCGACGTTTGTAATGGGACTTTAGAAACACCCTGTATATGTTTACGGGAGACTCGGCTAAATCCGCAATATTAAGGGATTGATGGTAAACATGATGAAGAAAGGGAAAGGGTTTAACAAAATTAACATAGCAATTAAATTACTATATACCTAATGACGTAAATTCAGTTCTTAAAATTTCATCTGCCATTGCTTGTCTGAATCAATTAATAACACTTTCGAAGAAATTTGAATTTAGTCAATTTATAGTTTTTTTCCATACTGTTAGGACTAGTGCTAAATCTGCGGTACTTGTCTAAATCTGTAATGATAAGTCTAATAATATGCTACTTAACTACCACTACGGCATCATGAGATTGTATAAAAACTTCACAAACAAATAACACAGGTTTTATCGATTTTACCACCAGGTGCTAGCATTTGTTATTTCGAAATTCATACCCAAAAGAAGTTAAAATAGTTGACTCAACACAGCTGGCGAGATGAATTCGTCTCGTGCGCTGGGGTTTCTCTTGCAGAAAATGTATATTTCAAGTATTGCGGAGTTGGCAAAGTCTCCCCTGTAGGCAGTGCTCAGAAAGGTTTTTATATTGCGATTTAGTGACTTGTTTTTCTTTCTATGTGTATGTAATCACATTATACACAATATAGGGTACATACAAAGAAAACCAACACGCAATCTGCTCTGCAAAAGATACAGAACCACAAAAGGAATAACAAAAGTGATAATGCGGGACTTGGTACACACGTCTATTTCATGTTGAGGCATATCAATACCGTTTATGGCCACGACGAGCCCTAAGGCATGCTTGCATACTGAGGACCAACGGATCCACCCTGGTTTGGGCAGATTGTTCCACTCTTTGATAGCAGCTTTGCTGAATGTTTGTTGTGAGACTGGGACGGTGCGAAATTGTCCTCTTATGATCTTTCCATACATATTCAATACAGTTCATGTCCGCAGAATATGCAGTCAACTCCATTCTTCGTATACCATGCATCTAAAGCAGTGGTAATTAACCAGTGGGCCGCGGACCACTTGTAGTCCGCGAGTGCCTCAGGAGTGGTCCGCGGGAGAGAAGGGTCCACCAGCACGTATAAAAAATTGGCCAATAAATGGGGATTTCGAAAACGATGTGCGTTGAACGAGAATCGTCCGAATGTATTCGCGGCAATGACTATCAGATTTTGAATTGAAATATCTTTAAAATAAGTGTTATTGAGGAAAGGTTACAACTGATTAGGTGAATTGGGGGGAGGAGAGGGGAGGGGGAGACCGTACATGATTCAATTTCAGGCAGAGTGGTCCGCAGACTTCTACGGGTTCAGAACCACTGATCTAAAGGAACTGATTGACTACCCCACCTAGATGGGGCGAGCATTATCGTCCGCTAGCCGTTTACACGGATGATGATTAATCAGCACTCGGCTTTTGCTCTTGCGGTTTCGGGGTATGGTACGTTCCCTCCACCGCTGATTAAACATCTGACATGGAATACTCAAGGTTCACAAGGATTTGAGGAAAAACACAACATTATAATTTTACAGAATTTAATTCATAAAAGAACAAGATGTTCAGTAAAGAACACATAGCCTACTTTCTCCTAAATGCATGGGTATTGTTATAACTCTTTGTCCTTTTCAAGGAGTATAATTGAATACTGGTTGTAGTACCTTGTTGAAATACAACTTGCTATAGGGATATTAAACATGAATATGAGGTGCCCTTTGCTAGTGCTACCTCTGTAAAAAAATTCATTCAATTCGGTTTCACCGTGTTTGAATTGATCTGGGGAATGGATTTGCACACATACATGGCCGCTATTTGCAAACTATTGGGCTGATGACCTTGTAGTCAGTCATAAGATGCTTTCCACAAAAAGGCATGTTGTTGCAAAATCCGGTAGAGATCAGATTATTAGGATGGTCGAAATTTGATTTAAGCTTTTAACATTTGGGTGGCCGTCATTCCGTTTCCGTCAAGATGGCGGCGATATAAAACATGACACTGAGGTGCCTTTTGCTAGTGCTACCTCTGTACCAAATTTCGTTCAATTCGGTTTCACCGTGTTCGAATTAATAGGGGGAATCGATTTGCACACATACTTGGCCACCATCTGCAAACTATTGGGCTGATGATCTAGCAGTTTGGTCAGAATATGCTTCCAACATAAAGATTTGTTGTTGCAAAATTTGGTAGAGATTAGATTATTAGGTTGGTCGTAATTACATTTTAGCCTTTAACATTTGGGTGGCCACGATTACGTTTCCGTCAAGATGGCGGTGATATAAAACATGACACTGAGGTGGCCTTTTCTAGTGCTACCTCTGTACCAAATTTCGTTCCATTCGGTTTCACCGTGTTCGAATTAATAGGGGGAATCGATTTTCACACAAAGATGGCCGCCATCCGCAAACTATTAGGCTAATGACGTATTAGATTTGTCAAAGGATGCCCCCTTCATAAAGGTATGTTGTTGCAAAAATTGGTAGAGATCGGATGATTAGGTTAGTCGTAATTTGATTTAAGCTTTGAACATATGGGTGGCCGCCATTACGTTTCCGTCAAGATGGCGGCAATATAAAACATGACACAGGGGTGCCCTTTGCTAGTGCTACCTCTGCACCAAATTTCATTCCATTCGGTTTCACCGTGTTTGAATTAATAGGGGTAATCGATTTTGACACAAAGATGGCCGCTATCCGCAAACTGTTAGGCTAATGACCTATTAGATTTGTCAAAGGATGCTTCCTCCATAAAGGTATGTTGTTGCAAAATTTGGTAGAGATCGGATGATTAGGTTAGTCGTAATTTGATTTAAGCTTTGAACATTTGTGTGGCCGCCATTACGTTTCCGTCAAGATGGCGGCGATATAAAATATGACACTGGGGTGCCCTTTGCTAGTTCTACCTCTGTACCAAATTTCGTTCCATTCGGTTTCACCGTGTTCGAATTAATAGGGGCAATCGATTTTCACACAAAGATGGCCGCCATCCGCAAACTATTAGGCTGATGACCTATTAGTTTGGTCAAAGGATGCTTTCCCCGATAAAGGTATGTTGTTGCAAAATTTGGTGGAGATCGGATGATTAGGTTAGTCGTAATTTGATTTAAGCTTTGAACATTTGTGTGGCCGCCATTACGTTTCCGTCAAGATGGCGGCGATATAAAACATGACACTGAGGTGTCCTTTGCTAGTGCTACCTTTGTACCAAATTTCGTTCAATTTGCGCACACCGTGTTCGAATTGATAGGGGGGGACAGACATTCAGAGTCCACACACTCTCTCTCTCACACACACACACACACACACACACACACACACAAAAATCGAAAGTAGGCTAAAAATATATTCACTCAAAAACATGTAAGAAAATCAATCACTTGGCATAGTTCCTTCAAGTGTCACTCAAAATATATTAATTAATCACTTGGCATAGTCTCTTCAAGTGCCATTCAAAGTAGAAATTAATCACTTGGCATAGTCTCTTCAAGTGTCATTCAAAACTAAAAATTAATCACTTTGTCAAAATTTATCAAAATCACTATAATGTCATTTCATTATTCTATGAACTTTGTAACCACTTTTTCTCGCTTAAATCTAATTATAATTATTTGTAGTATATTTTACTAAGGCGTCAAGCGCGCCTATCATTCAAGTCATATAACTTTCCAAGGCTTTGGACATTTGTATTCATTTCAATCTTTACCCTTCTGGGATTCTTTAACGTTACATAATTATCATTTATTTATCACTTATTTAGTCCTTTGGACCTTATTAGTAATTCTCCACAAAGCCTTAGATTTTACACATTTAAAATACTGTACAAGAAACATGCCATGCCTGTGAATAGAACCATTGTTCCACCAGTTCCACTCTCATGCATCAAGTGATCTTTCTTTGCAGCGTACCATGCACTGTGTTATTTACTTTTGTGGGATCTTTATTCATCTTTAAACAGTATTTTTCACAACCCATTCTTTCATTCTTTTGAGGAAGGAATCCTTTTATTTACAATAAAAGTGTTTGACAAAACCCGTCAAAACTCATGTAAATGCTTCAGACTTATATTCTGGAGAATGGTCTCCATCCCAGCATTGTGATTTTATAAGTTAATTACAGCTTGCATCTTTTTATAAAAACTTTTACATAATGGCCTTTTTATTGTTAGTTAATGACAGACCTTTGCGTTACCGCAGAACCCATTAACTTTCTGTCTCACTCACACATTACGGTAGGTCGGGCGCTCACAGCTGCCTTGCCCCTCTGGTGATGCTTCGCTTGATTTATGGCTTCTAGCCAGCCACCACGCTTACAACTCTGTTTATATCTCTAACCATATGATTTACCAAGACTTTTGTTTCACTTCTAAAACAGCTATTTGTTCCTGCTTTTAATTATTATTATCATTATTCATATTTCGTTTTTTACAGGATATTTATAACTTATTCCGGAGAGGATGCCTAATAGTTGACTACACCAACTTTAATAACAATTTGTATGACGCCTTCTAACAATATTATTTATATCAATGCCGTTATCGGTCTCACTTGCAAATTTCATTCGACGATTATTGCCTACAACCTTTATATATAACAATGCCTCATGGTCTCACATGTATATTCCCTTACAACGAGTTATTTCGACGATTATGGCCTACAATAATTATAACAATGCTCTCATGGTCTTACATGTATATTTCATTCGACGATTTTGGCCTACGATATTTATTTAACACAGCCTGATCGGACTTACAATGTAACTATTATTTTCAACGCTTCAATATGGCAATACAGTTTATGGGAATTTCACCTACCCAATATAACACGACGTTAACATACAACAACAATACAGAAAGGGGAATCTTTCACCCACAATATTTCGATGAGACTCTCCATCTCCCGATTAATTATATCCTGATTAACACACATTTATTAGCTTTTAGCTTCAATTATTGATTATTCGGCCCTTTTGGCAACAACGATTTCTTGCTTGCTTATTCGCGGTTTATTTAATATCTCAAATTAATATTTCATTTATAGCGCTAAGACCTCAGCCTTCCTATCATTTAATCTTCATAATTCTGGCTCGCTAGCCTGTGATAATACATTTTCTTTGGGTGTTTTTATCCACCAATTACTTTAAAAGATTTATAAAATTGATCATTCGACAACAAATACGTCAAGATATTTAATTTATTTCGTTCCGTTTATTACTAGAGTTCCTTATTACAATTTTTATTATCACTTTATTTTTAGTGCATAACAACTCGATAATATTTATTTTTATTATTTTCATTTCGAACTTTCAATTATTTTTATTTCAACTTTTTTGTTATTTGCCATTTAATTGTAAGATCAAACTATTTTATATTTTTCCTTTTCATTATCGTCTAATGAATTTAAATAAAATCTACAAGGCTCCTCAGCTGTGTGGGCGACTGAATTTTTTTCTCTTCTTCCCACTACCTTCGCTTGGCTCCGCCTAATGACGTAGTTGCTGACTAAGTACTTTTTTCCTGGGCCTAAATTATTCACTCTTAACCTTGTTTAATTCATAATTTCCTGGATTATTCTGTTCCCCGTAGGCCTATTGTTGTAATTTTGCATCGTTTCCGCGAAAACGGCTTATTTCACAACTTTGCTGTGTTGATTCGCAATCCAATGTTGCCAGAAAATTGCCGATCTTAGCACTCGGTGGTGATTCCCCCGCCAATCTGCTCTAGTTGATTCATCCCAGCGTGACTGCTCTTGTGATTCACATATCGCTTACACCACGTATCTCGAGATAAAGCTGTCAATGTTCTGCGTCATGGCCTGACTCACTTCCTATTTCCACACTACCAGCGTGTAGCTGGACTTCTTTTCATCTTAAAGATCAGAAGTTTATATCCTGTACCAACCCAGTTGGGTACAGTACAAAGCCCTCACTCACTGTGGTAGCGAAACCTGTACCAACAGGTTTGAGGATGTTGCGTCTCTACACCAGACCAGTCATGTTACCGTGGATAGGAAATAGAGGCGTGCGTCGACCAATCATGATACCACCCTAAAACATGTCTAAGCCTCCTTGCTGTTGGTGGCGTTCCTGGATGAAGGAAAATGGCTAAATGCTAAACGATACGATGCCCAAGCTCCAGAAATGAAACAACAGCAACAATATCAACTATTTTGTTATCAATCACTGTTATTCGAATTTCCTACTTACGTAATGACCTTTTGTAATTGGTTAGTTGGGTTAATCACTGGAACAAACACTAAAATATAACCGAGTTGGTAATGTGGTTGCATAGACTTAGCTGATTCCTGGAAGCTCCTGAAATAACATCCACTTCATTTCACTTCACTCCACACTATGTCCCTTGAATAGAATGGTTTTGACCTATTATGTACCACCCGGAAGAGACAGGCTTGAAATAAATAATGTCACATCCTCCGTTTTTTGCTGTCGGTTGTTACAAAGTACTCTTGTCCACATATTTGCGTGTTTGGTTTGATGTCGTCAGTTTGTTTCCAATATTATAAATTCCAACAAGGGCAAGGATGCCCTCATGTAAAAATTGAGGGAAAATTTCTCTCTTCAGCAAAAATCACATCTAACTTATTCACTTTCAAGAGGCGAAGCAACGGCAAAGAAGACCTTCAAGTTCTAAGAATGAAATGAAAGGCCCAGGTAAAGTGTACTTCAAAACTTATCAAGAGAGGAGGAAGAGAGCGAAAAAGAAGAATGACAAGAATGTTGTGAGTTTCTGAAGTACAGTGGCGGTCGGTGGGGCTCGAACAACAATACGTGCTGCTTTAAGGGGTGAATAAACGAGGTTAACTGCCTCTAATGATAGTCTAAGGTTGGTAATAAAAATTATCACCATTAGTAGGCCTACCATTTATTTATTTATTTATTTATTTATTTATTTATCGTATGGCTTTTAGTGCCGGGAGTGTCCGAGGACATGTTCGGCTCACCTGAGTCTGTAGCTGCTTCCAGCGGATACCCTAAAGGGTGAGCTACAAGCTAGTAGTAGGTAATCTGTGGCTACAAGTTCCGTTCAATTTCAAGTAGTTCCAACTTTCGCCACCAGATATCAATGATACCTAGTGGTGAACGTTGGAACTTTGATAGAGCGTTCTGACGAAATCTAACCTAACAAATTTTGCTTTACACAAGTTTAGTCTGTGAAAGGATCTTTTACATGCCATAAATCTATGACATGGGACCGCCGGCTTTACTTCCCCTCCGAAGGAAGGCATACTGAAGGATTTTTAACGCTCTTAAAAAATCCGACGACTTCGGCCGGGTTTGAACCCGCTATCTTGGGCATAGCAGTTCAGCATGCTACCGACTACGCCACCGAAGCCTACTATGAATGCTACTACCACCTAATCCCACCTTCTGAGGTCAATTGCCAGCTCTGTCAAGCATTTCAATTCTGGTCTGAGGGTTAAAACGGGGGTAGGCTACACCCACCCTCGTGAGGCAAAACTGAGTAGAGGAGGGTTCGATTCCTTATCCATGATTTCTCACCCAGTGTGGCGGTCCGAATTGCCGGTATTTGTTTAGCTTTCTCTTACTGAACCACCCTGTACATATATCATATACAGTATGTACACACACGAGCTTGATGACCACGAAGTCCAAGCGTTTAAATGAAACAACAACAATTTCTATGATAATAGTCAGTAGTCTTGTATTATGTAATTTAAGAAACCTTTGCCACGGTTTCACAAGAAGAAAGAAAAGAAAGAAACCGTTCGTCCAATGCGTGCAGTCCGTCCGGTGTGGGTATACCTTTAGCCGCTGGAACTCATCTCTACTTAGGATAAAACCAAGTCCTCGATTTTTGGATGACACTGGTAATCTCGAGAACCACTGGATAGATTTTGATGCGGTTTTCACCATTTTGTAAAGGATATCTCGAGGAAGGTTTCTGTAGAAAATAATTTATGATCAAAGGAAGCCAAGCAGTAACGATTTCAGTGAAAAAATCGAAAAAAAAAAACCAGGCGTCTGTGCGCTTTTCAAGCTTACGCTGGGCAAATCGTTCAAAATATCTACATACTATGTGTGTAAGGATTGTTCAGCATGAAAAGTTCTACAAAAAAAGTCCCCGAGAGCATATCTTTATCTTCAATACATCGCCCACTATAGGTGTTTTTACGTTTTCATTTCTTCCAACAACATTCAATTACTGAGGCGGCAGTTTACGAGCTAGCTATGGGCGAGCCTATCACTCCAGGTACAGCCTAGCTAGCGGGCGAGCCTATTACCCCCAGATACAACCAGCAGCAAAATGTTGAGTCGTCTTGAGTTACGACTTCAGAGAAGAGTGGTCATGTTTGGAGTTTCCCTGAAAGTGCAACTCGGATTTTCTTCTTTTCGCCTGAGAACTCTTCGTTCCGCAAAATACACAGTCAAGTTAAGTTTGAACAGAAGGGGAATTTGTGTTTCATGCACCTCGCCCTTCTTAAATTACGTCTCACAAGAATTCGTTGCACATGCATCTCCTTGATGATAGAATTAATAGCTGTAAACTAGGTAAGTACAAATTCCTATACTCAATGACTCAGTGCCGGGTGGGCGCCGGATTACGGCAAAGTGCTTGGCGGGAGACAGGCTCGCAACGTGGGCGAGCGGGAAGCGAAAATCCCCGTCGCATATAAAACAAAGTCCCTGTAGAATTTTTTATCCACAGTAAAACTAATTGGACATCTCTATTTTATAAGTAACACAAAATATGCTGATTCAACTCGATTGTTCACACGTATAAGTATCTTTTCTGCGGGAGTCATACAAGCAGTTGCAGCATGCCTGGTGAGCGATGAATCCCTAGCTAATTCAGCACTTCAGAAGGAGAGAGAGACAGGAAGAGGAAAGAGAGACGTATGCTTGTTGCATTATTATTATTATTATTATTATTATTTCTTCGTTTTGCCCACTTAGGGAGCGCGTTTGAACTTGTTAACTTGGGTTGATGGTGATTTCCTCTTCTTCTCCTCCTCCCAAAATCTCCCCATGAACTCACTATGCCCCTTCTTGCGTTCTTCCGTCCATTTTTTTCCAGTGGTCTTTTTAGCTTTTTCGGTGAAAGAGTGATTTGTAACTAGAGTTCCAAAAGCCTTGCGATTCATGATGATATCCTCTGTGATGTTTTTAAGTCTTGTTTGATTTCTTCTAACCAACTGATTTTGACCTTCTTTGAATTTATTATATCAAGCAGTTGGTTTTCATATCTGGGTTTGTCCATTCTGCAGATGTGACCATAGAATGTCAATAGTCTCTTACGCACAGTATCAGTGAACTTATTGATAACTGTGTACAAGTCTGTGGTATTCCTTTGTCCTTGTGGATTGGCAGCTGTTGATTAATTGAAATGCTCTTGTCTTTTCTCATGCGCATCTTTCCTTCTGAGATGAGGGGGAGGAATGAGGCTCAGGGCTGGCAACCAGAATGTGGAGGTGGACCTTATAGTCCCAGTTATAATTCACATGAGCTGATTTAGTTGCACATTAACCAGCATTGTGTGGAAACTGTTCAACCAAACAGGGCAACAGTATTCTGCAGTCGAGTACACTAGGCTTAGAGCAGATGATCTAAGGGGGTATGCTGTTATTTTATTTATTTAAGCAAACATTCCCCTACAGGTGAGCGATTAAACTCGATAACATGATGCCATTTGAAGGTGTCTCTCCTCCGCACCTCCCAAATTCTCTTCATTCTCGTGGATTGCTCCCTCTTCCTCTCATCCGTCCAATTTTTACCAGGTTGTCGTATTGATCTTGGTTCAAGCTAACATTTGCGACTTTTGTCTGGCACAGTTCGGTTCAATTATTTAAAATTAGTTTCCATAATGGTTCCGTATTGACGTACTAAATAGTTTTTAACAACAATTATACATCCGCCTTAGTCAATACATTAACGAAAGGAAATAGAATTAGATTTGCTCCTGGTACATGTTTCAGGGATTAATAGCTTTTATCCCCTTCATCAGCCAAGATTAATATATGAAGAAAATTATAAAATAGCGTAACACTCAAAAACAAGAAGTTCCGTGAAGAACTATACAGCCTACTTTTCATGCCAATGATTATTCTACAGTATATGAACCTATCTAGAATAATGACAAAATTAAGTTGGTATATCGAAATATCAAATTAGTTCAAAATATACCTGGTATAATGTAGCCTAATAGAGTACTAGAGTTGGCAGCCCTGGTGACTGAATATATTCTTAGTTCCATCTCTTAAGGTACAGAATACAAAATTAGGTTGAATACCATGCGTGTGCTGGTCAGAAATAATCTGAAATATTATGATATTTTGTTGTGCCAATTTTGGATGAAATCCATTTGTTAGTATAGAAGTTATATGCATTTAAACATTGGACCTATCAGAAGGCTTAAAATTATTTTGGCAACACTGTCATTGTTGGCCTCCTGGAAATTAAACTGAAATAGTATTATCTGCATGTGTACCAATTTTGGAATAGCTCCCATGCATATCTTGCGAGATATCCAACATGGAGCTCAAATTTCTAGTGCGTTTTTTCAGCAGTTGGTAGCACTGACATCATTTTCAAATATGGACGTGAGATATTCCGGTGCACATCTTTACTCATACTAAATTTGGTTTTGATTGCTGCAGCCGTTTAGGAGTTGATAGGGGGAGACACACACACAGACAGACAGACAGAAGGACAGACAGACAGACAGACAGACAGACACACATTTTCCCGGATCGATCTCATAAGTCTACTTTTTCCTCATTTTTGCAAAATGTGAAAAGTAGGCTAAAAATCACTATTTGACTTAATACGGTGCACCATATAAGTAGGTCACAGAAAAATATTGAGCAAAACTAAAAAATATGAAACGGTGATGATATTCAGCCATCAAACACAAGCGAAGATAAACGTAGAGAACCAGTGGACAGTTCATTCACATATCCGCTCCAAAACACAGGTCGAAGCTTGAATTGGCAAAATGGGACCACAATACTTCACCATATGTACACAACCAATGAAGAAGCCTTGTGCTTAACAGGTCCATAAGCCAAATCAAATGCCGGCAAACAAACGAAACGAACGTGGAAGGAAGAACTTCATATAGCAATGAGGTTAGCTCAATGCATAATCTAAAAAGAAGCAAAAGAAAAACAAAAACCATAATAAAAGGAGCAAATCTAATTATATTTCCTTTCGTTAATGTATTGACTAAGGCGGATGTATAATTGTTGTTAAAAACTACTCAGTTCGGTCTTCGAAATTTTCTATGTTGATTACTTGTAAGTCTCTCTGTACCTCTTGAAGCCATTCTGTGACGCATTTACTCTGTGTTATGATACCAAGTAGTTTCTTTGGCAATCTGGACGTGGCCATCCTGTGTATGCGAGTGTAAAATTTGGCTCTGCCTTTTCAAATTTCGTCCGTTATCGTATTGGTCTTTTGATAGAGTTCTGTACTAGGTCACTTCATCCAAATCCTGTTATTATTATTATTATTATTATTATTATTATGTCGCCTCCGTAGCGTAGCGGTCAGCATGGTTAGCTGCCGCCCCGGAGGTCCTGGGTTCGATTCCCGGCTCTGCCACGAAATTTGAAAAGTGGTATGAGGACTGGAACGGGGTCTACTCAGCCTCGGGTGGTCCAAATGAGTAGAGGGGGTTCGATTCCCACCTCAGCCATCCTCGAAGTGGTTTTCCGTGGTTTCCCACTTCGTCTTCTGGGCAAATGCCGGGATGGTACCTACTGTCAGGCCACGGCCGCCTCCTTCCCTCTTCCTAGCCTATCCATCCCCATCTTCCATCCTTTCCCATCCCTCATAAGGCCCCTGTTCGCTTTGCAGGTGGGGCTGCCTGGGCGAAGTGCTGATCACACCTCCCCAGTTGTATCCATTCCGACCAGATGTTCCAAGCTCCAGGACACTGCCCATAGAGGCGGTAGTGGTGAGTTCCCTCGCTGAGTCCGTGGGTTCCACCAATCTGGAGGGTAAACGACTCAGATTATTATTATTATTATTATATTCGATTTAATGGTGCTCGGGTACTTGATATGACATGAAGATGGTGCTCACAGTCTCAAAAAGCCTAAGAACGCCTGTGTGAGACGCCGTTTTTTAACGAGGAAATAGAGAAAAAGGAAGGAAGCTTGTAGTTTAACGTGACCGTGAATCTCGTGATCATGAGCCACGGGACATGGCATTTCACTTCGAAAATCTCACATGCATTGACCGGGAAACGAACCCGGTGAGAGGCATACAGCTTTACCGCTGCGCCACCACGGCCCATAGGAGAGAGAGAGAACTATAGGTTATATGAGAGCAAAGATATCGAGTTCTAAAAGTGCATGTTTCTTTTTATTTATCTTCGAAAAGACCTTCGATATGTGATGGAGCCGGGAACGAATCTCAATAATTCTCAAGCCTCCTTCGGATGAGAGGCAAGTCTACAATACGGGACTGGCACAGTGTAACTTCGCTCTTACTATATTTCAATGTAGGCTACAGTACATACAATTTTCAAATGTCAAAGGCCGACAGAAGATCGATAAAAAGAAGTGCTATTTCATGCCACTTGTTGACCTAGTAGAATCCCTTGGAGCGATAAGAGAGGTCGGAGATGAGGAATGCGCTAACAGTACTTAATGACTCAGCTAGTAAAATATAACTTTCACTGACTGAGAGTGAAGATGCTCTTACCTTGCCGACGGGAAGCCACTCCAACCCACTAACACACACTAAATGACATGACGTGATGCGCCGTGGTCCTCCAACACGACACAAGACGGCATCCTCACCTTTCACTTTTCGTCATCTCGACTGCGCTATCTAGGACAGGATGATGTTAACAGTATTGTAAGTTCCACAAGTAGTGTCCTAGTCTACCAGGAAGAGGTCCAGCGTGTATGACAAAGGATGCAGACCTCGCCCACTTGCTCAGTATCGTGATGTCCACCCACTCTCTCTAATAAGTCTGCTCCTTATTAATCCCATTTCCAACGGGTCGGAGATGAGATGCGATGGAATTACACGAAATTCCATGGTTTCCACGGTCGGATGCCCTTCCTGATGTTAACCTCACGAGAGGAGTTAGTGAGAGATGAAATGAATGAAGATGAATGAAAGTTCAATATCAAGTAGTTCCAACATTGGCTACCAGGCGCCACTGTCACCCAGCGGCGAACGTTGGAACTTGATAGAGCGTTTCTCACCAAATAACCTACAAATTTAGCTACACACTACCAATTGTAGTGGTAGGTTCTTTTTCATGCCTCAAATCCATGACATGGGTCCACCGGCTTTACTTCCCCCCGAAGGATTTTAACGCTCTTAAAATTCCGACGATTTCGGCTGGGTTTGAACCCATGATCTTGTGCATAGCAGTTCAACATGCTATCGACAACGCCACCTAAATATTAAAATGGTCATATTGTACAATTACTAAGGTAAGTAGCTGTAACATATCCTTCTCGACAGATCACAAATATTCGAAGGTGATATTAGTCAATAAACCAATGACTCTATTGAATGCATTTCATAAATTTACGAACAATACATTTACACCCTTTCTAGCAGTTAATAGCACAAGGGTAAATAGACTCGCACACTTCATCAAACACATCCGACCGATTTTCAGTCTTATTTTCATCATAATATGATATAGGCTTATGAGATCACCCATTGTCCGTGTGTGTGTGGGTATGGGTGTACATGAATGATCTGTGTTTGTATATGCGTGTAATGTGTGTGATTTGAGTGTGTGTCCACTAATAAAATCTAAATGACAGGAGTGATTTCAATGAAACTCGGTAAGGACATTATATATCCCAGTTGCAGCCTAGCTAGCGGGCGAGCCTATTACCCCAGATACAGACAGCAGCAAACTGTCGAGTCGTGTTGTGTTAAGACTTTAGAGAAGAGTGGTTGTGTTTGGAGATTCCCTGGAAGTGCAACTCGGCTTTTCTTCATTTCGCCTGTGAATTTTTCGTTCCGCAAAATACACAGTCAAGTTATGATTGGACGGAAGGGGGATTTGTGTTTCATGCACCTCGCCATTCTTAAATTACGTCTGACAAGAATTCGTTGCACATGCATCTCCATGAAAATATAATCAATAGTCCAGTCAGTGATTTTAACCCATCATACTGAGACGTAAAATGGATATAGGTCGTAGTTTATTGACATAAAAACAACACTTATCACGTAATACATTCATAACTGTTCCCGGGCGAAGCCGGGGCGGGTTGCTAGTACTGTATAAAATCCAACATGGCGTCTATGGGATATACACTGAAGAAAATGGAAATTGCAACACCCAGAAGGAGTGGTGCTACATTGCTGCAATTTTTTTTTTTTTTTTTTTGCGTATGGCTTTCAGTGCCGGGAGTGTCCGAGGACATGTTCGGCTCGCCAGTTTTGTAGCTGCTTCGAGACGGACACCCAATGGGTGAGCTACAAGTACCGTTGGGGAGGAAAGTTGGAAGGGAGGGTCGAGGAGTTGGAAGGTAGCGGCTGTGGCCTATAGTTAGGGACCAACCCCGGCATTTGCCTGGAAGGAAGATGGGAAACCACAGAAGACCATCTTCAAGGTTGCCGGCGGGGGGATTCGAACCTCCTCGCCTCCCGGATGTGAGCGACTGCCAACAGTCATGCCGCAACGACCACGGCTAACTCACCCGGTATTGCTGCAATTGAACATGCAGGACGAGTGTTCGGTTGTGATTCGATAATTACAATTTCAGGTCCCTCTGACCGCAAGTTTGGACAACAATCAATACAGGATGTGCCCACCACGAGCTGCAATACATTGATGAATTCGGCGAAGCATGGAGTCAATAAGGCCCTGGATCGCTTCCTCAGGAATTGTGGCCCATGCTTGCTGCACTGCACGGATCAGTTGTTCCAGAGGTGTGGGTGGCTGAGGACGGTTGGCCAGTTGTCGACCCATCATGTCCCTTACATGATCAATAGGACTGAGGTTCGGGGATCTGGCGGGCCATTCTAAGGTTGTGATGTCGTGGAGAGCTTCTCTGGAGATGCCTGCAGTGTGAACCCGGGCATTGTCCTGCAGAAACATCCCATTAGCAATGTTCGCCATCATAGGGACAACCGCTGGATTGAGTACCCTATCAACGTACTGTCGAGCAGTCATAGTGCCCTCAACAAGTACGAATTGTGATTTCACATTAAAGCCAATAGCACCCCAGACCATAATGCTTGGTGTTGGTCCTGAGTGCCTCTCGACAATGAGGACTGGGCGGCCCAGTGCCGGATTAAGACTCACAGTGGCCCTATGCAATTGTTAATTTGAGACCCCTTTTCCGTTTTTTTCAACCCCTCTCCCGTCATAAAATAGTCAATCATAACTTTGAAAGAGATTTTATTTACAAATTTACAATGAATAATGAATACAATTGAGATCACATGTACATTTTCAGAAAAAAAAAATCTGCATTTTGTTTCGCAGAAAGTTTCAATAACATCATCGAAGTTGATTTTCCTTAAAATGTCTGATTCTATGCAAAGAAGACTTAACATGTCCAGTCGTTCTTGTCGCATAGTAGCACTTCGAGGCGCATTAATTCGTTTCAACTGTGAAAGAGAACGTTCCGCAGTACAGTTCGTTATCATTAAAGTTTAAAAAAATTGGAGAGCTATTTCTACATTCGGAAATACATTTGTCAATTGGTCTTTCATTAAAATCTCATACAACTGACTGAGATTTTTCGGCAGCGGTGTATCTGTTGTATATATAAGAATGAAAATGTTTCAGTTCAGCTGGAAATTCTTCCAAATCTTTATCATAAAAGCCAACCAAATTGTTTACAGCTTCACCGAGTTCTTCATCGCTCACTGAAAAATTATTCAAAAATGCAAATTTCTTGGAAACGTCCATATAAACTTTTGCCCTTTTTGGTAGATTTCATTAGAAAGCTAACTATTGCAATGGGTCCCATGTTTCGACTTCCGGAAAATTTCGACATATCTTCGCGTTTCACATCCCCCAGACCCCAAAACCACCGTCAGTTCAAAAGTCTATATATATATGTATATCAGTTTCTTGTGGACACGATAACTGCCATAATTTTGCACCAATCACTTTGAATTTTTTACCGAATATGTATACCTATAAAATCTCGGTCGAGTTCGTTACTGGGCTAAATCGGTCGAAGGGGGTGAAAATGGGGGGCTTTTTTTCGAAAAAGTGAAATATTGCTATAACTCTCTTAATATGTGAAATATCGAATCCGTTCAACGTTCATACAATGTGTCGGATAAAGCCCAAAGATGTATGTTTGAAGAGTTTTTTATAGCACCAACCATTTACCAAAGGGGTGGGAAAAAGTGGGTTTTTCGGGAAACATTAATCATATCCCTCTTAATAGGCCCAATATCAAAACCGTACAAAATGGACAATATTCCCCTAATAATTACCTAAAACTTTTGTCTGAAAGGATTTTTGATATGACCCACCATTACGCCAAGGGATGAGAAAAATGATTTCGGAATTATAAGAAAATGCCAAGAGCTATCAGAGGTTGCCATGGCAACACTACTAAATTGATGAGGGATGAGCCATCAGACGTTGCCATGACAACGCACTTGCACGAGATCAGATTTAGTATTTCCATCTGACTAAGTGGGAAGCGGCTTCGGTGACGTAACTGGTAGCATGCTGAATGTCTATGCCCAAGGTCGCGGTTTCAAAGCCGGCCGAAGTCGTCGGATTTTCTAAGAGCGCTAAGATCCCTCAGTATGCTTTCCTTTGGAGGGGAAGTTCCAACGTTCGTTGCGAGTTGCTGGTTGTGGTGGCATCTAGTAGCCAAGTTCACAGCTAGGTGTCGTTGACGGTAGTACCTCGTAGCAACATTAGGAACTACTGCTTGAAATTGACCGTCTGCAGTCCTTACCTGAATTACAGACTAATACAGCCATCCCTAAGTACACGGGGTTATATGACCGCGTTGTCGCAGCCCCTAAACTGAGGAACCAACCAAAATCTCTGCGGGAGATATAATTTTGCGTGAAGAAGTAACAGACCGTTACATAGTTACAAATCAGTGTCAAAACCTTGCATAAGGACAGTGTGACCACAAGTATAAAAATGGACCCCAAATGACAAGATGGTTACCGTTCCCATAAGACAATAAAATGTTTAAAATAAGCATAAAATGACGAAAAACAAAGTTAATTAAGCTCCAATTATAAAATACCTTCTAGCAATAAATGAGGTCCGATCCTTCTACGAAAATCTGCATATTCTGCCTATTTTCGCCTATCCCCAAGTTTGTCCGGTGAAATCTACCTCCGCCTTCCGGCGTGCCGAGAGGACTTTCTTTTATTTCGACGTTGAGTTTATCGATGATTTCGAGAAAACTTGTTATTCTGAAATTCTCACAAGGCGAAAATTCTACTTCAGGAGCGACTCAGTCGTTCGGTTGTTTCTTTCTTCCACGCGACGATTTTTTAGAATACGATATATCAGGTAACAATTTCTCAGTTTTATCCTCGAAAATATCGAACTTATCACGAAACTTGTCTAACTTTTCGTCTAAAGTTTTATACAAGGCAACACACGTTTGTAAGTCAATCTGTTCGGCTTGTAATGATTTACTAGTTGCACGCATAGAAATTTTGCATTCTGTTTGCGATGCACCCCGCTTCATGCTGAGTGTCATTATTTTCCGACTCGTCATCTTCAATGTTTTCTAAAGCCTCGACAATTTCATGAAACGAATCATAAACCGCGTTCGTTGCATTAACATGTGCTTCCCAGCGCGTATCTGACAATGATTTCGAAGTTTTTGCATTTTTATATAAATTTTCAACACGCCCCAACGGTGAGGGTTTGCAGAAAAGAAATACAATGATTGCATAATCGAAAAAAAAAAAACTACGTAAAAACAGTATTTAACAGCAGATGTCCAACTAAGTCTGTTCGACTTTTCTGGCGGCAAAAATAACATGCTAAAAAAAGCAATCGACTCGACCCGAAAATAAAACAAAAAATATTATTATAATTTGAGATCCAGGTTATCTAGAAACATTGTAGTGAATCTTTGGATTATGAAACAACAAGTAGGATGGATTAAGGAAATTAAGATTTGAAAGAATTAGAAATAACCTTGGATGACTTGCAATACAAAACAAAAATAAAAATAAAAAATCTGAGAGATATAAAAATTATGATTTCAGGCTAAAATAGACAAACGTAATACAGTAAAAAGGGTATTTACAGATGAGGAACGCCTGAGAAGATCAGAGCGAATGAAAAGCTACTGGGCAACTCGGAAAGGAAACTTACTGAAGAAGAGGACCATGAAATGATTGACTGAAGTGGTCCAATGAGGCCGTAAAAGCAGAAGAAGAAATAGAAGAGGAAGAATTTGAGAACAAAAATGAATTAAACGGTATTCAAGACATAAAACCCGTAACTGAAATGTTATCACTTTTAGTCCGGAGATTAAAAAGTAGCATCGTACCTCTCCAAAAAACTATGTATTTTCGATCATTTATTGATCATAAAAATTTCCACCATTTATTGTATATCAATGAATTAAATAAATTTACCAGATTTTTTCTTTTTTTGGATTTTTTTTGCATACCGTTTTAAGTTTAATGAGAACGTTTATTAAAATGTTTTATTCACTTTTGACATTTTGATTTTTTTTGTATGATGGTATCTTTTTTGGACAAAAAGAGCGTTCTTTTTTATAATTTATTTGTAATTTCAAGTTACACAACTATGCAAAATTTGATTCGTTTTGGTAAGATAGAAATATTCAAAATTGTTGTTGAAGCTTTGATTTGCCGCAAGTGAAGTTAAATAAAAGTATTTATATTTATTTATAATAATTTAAAAAATGAAACGAATATGTTTGACTAAAATTCCGAATAAAGCAAACTGATCAATAAAAATTATATAAAAATTTGATCTTATTCTTGTCAAAAATTCTAAAGTTTTGGTTGCGTTTTAATATACTTTGCGTGATACGCTCATTGCTAATAATTTGGACCAAGCTACCAGAAGTGCATATGGTGCTCAAAAATAACGCGTTGTTACACATAAGGAAAAACTTAATGAAGTCTGGAAACGAATAAAATTGAACTAGAATTTCAAAAACAGAAGGAATAAAAAAACATAATTTACAATCGTTTTTGATAAAAATAGCACAATATTTCAAAAAGATGTCAATGTATCATAAATACATGGAGGGCTCTATTGTTAATCAAAGCTTACTTTTCGCAGGTGAATAAATGAGCCAATCTAGTTTCGTATTCTCTCCATTCGGTTTCTTTCCAAATACATTTTGGGAGCAATAACTTGAAGTTGATTCCTTATCATATCGACGCTTGGACGATTCTAATGGTCTAGTGAAATTTTGGCAATTTGACGGACCATGTGTAACCCAAAACTGTATATCTTCACTGGTTAATTTTCTCCTATGTCCTGGATCAGTGAAACGGTTCAAATTTTCGGCACCTGGTTGTCCAACTTCATTTTCATCTTCGAAGAAGAACTGGATGTTTGAGACCTTGAAATGACCGGATCGTTATCCGGGTCTTCTGCGCGACCAGTGTTCGTTTTGTTTTGCTCCTTTGATCCATCACTAGTGGCAGATCCTTGATTTTCCGATGAATTTGAAGAGGTTTCATTCCAAAGGAAAAATTCAGTCAGTTTTGGCACTTTCTCTTACACCACACGTTCTCGGTAATTTTTGTCTGTGGCAAGTTTTCTTTTTTTTTTGTGCACCACTCAAATATGTACGTGAAGACATTTTTGAGTTGGGGTTTTAATTCAACCCGATACACAGACAAAACTGTTCATCGAACACTAACAAATTAAAATTGTCGATCACAAAACCGTCGATTTGAAGTCTGAACTCAAGCGGGAGCACGTTACTTGTTTCTGAAATTACTCTGCAGACCAGAATGCCAGAATTTGGAAAAACTCTTTCCAAGCTTATCTATGGCTAATAAAGTGGAGGGGATGGGGACTTATCAGTTAATTCAAATAGTCATGGCAATTTGGGAATTTTGGGACCCGACCGTGGGAGTAGCAGTTAATTAATTGCTTCCAATCCTTAAACAATAGAGCAAACAGAAAGTTGAAATTTCGATTGACTTGGAATGTGTCAAACAATAGTTAAGATATTTATGAATTGGAAGTATAATGAGAAGATAAAGTTTATGGGAAAAACCCGGGCAGGGAGAATTTACGAACAGCACTTTACGAAGTATAAACCAAGAAATTAAACTGTAAAATTAGAACTTTAATTCTAAGTTTCACTTTTTTTTTTCAGTACCAAATTTATTTGACTTTTTCCCACACACAAAAAATACAACATTTTCCCCCCATTTTTCGGTGGATTTTTTCATTTTTGGGGGGGCCCTTTTGAGCCGGGGGCCCTAGGCAATTGCCTATTGTGCCTTATGGTTAATCCAGCACTGGGGCGGCCCCTCTCCCCGGTACGTCGGCGCACACGATTCCGGCGATCACTGCGGGCAAGACAGAAACGCGATTCATCACTTAAGACGACCCTATGCCATTCGTCGGCCCACGTCGATCGTTCTCGACACCAGGCCAGCTTTACGCGTCGCTGTTGTGGGGTCAATGGAACACCTTCTGCAGGAACACCGGAACGTAAGCCAGCTGCACGCAGGCGATTACCAATTGTTTGTTGTGTAACGTAGGGTGCCACAGCTGCTCGAATTTGCGCTGTTGTTGCATGGGGTTCCATCCGGGCCATCTGAATGATGCGGCGATCCTCTCTCACAGTTGTCTGTCGCGCTGGGCCTGTGCCAGGTCTACGAGTGTGGGTACCTTCATTTGACCACTGCTGCCATACACGTTGTACCGTAGATGCCTGTCGGCCAACACGTGCAGCGACAGTCCTTAGCGATAATCCAGTCCACACAGCCCAATTATCCGAGCCCTCTCAAACGGCGAGAGTTGTTGATAGCGTGCTCTTCTCTGTCGTCGAGGCATGTTTGACGGGGAACACTTCACTGCACAGACTGCAAGTCAACTACGCTACACCAGAGTCCGCATACTGAAGTTGATTCCTCCGCGACCAATCACGTGGGGAGACCTGTAGCAACAATCCAATGGGTCTGAAACTTTGATCGTTTGCATACCTACCTGGCATCGTTCCATATCTTGAAAATCAACACAAACGACCAATGCCTTCATGGTGTTGCAATTTCAATTTTCTTCAGTGTATTTCAGCAGTTCACAATATCTCCGAAACTATTTACGCAATTAAACTGAAACTTTGTATTGTTATAGAGGACTATTAAGTAAGGACATGTATTCGACTTTTCAAATCCTGAGAAACAGACAATAAAAAAAAAACAGAAAATATTGCGGTCAAGTAATTTTCAAATATATTAAATGATTTTTCTGGTGATCTAATCACCCGCGAACAATGAAACAATGCACTGCGAATCTTAATTCAGAGATTAGTATAGAGAAATCTTATGTTCAATTGTGTTCAAAAATTCGAAATTTTAAAACCTTATTTTTGAAATTTCTCGTATCCTATTCAAGCTATTGAAGAGAACATTCGTATGATGGACTATTATAATAATCGTTATCTACTGACAATAAATTCTGTAGCTTACTTTTCGTAAATCATAGAAGCCGTACATTTGCTTTTCTTAAACTCGCCTGACTTATTACAGGAAGATGCCATCTCACGGAAAAAGTCTTAATCACCAACACTGAAAGTTAGACTGTATATTCTACCACATCATTTCTCAATGCAATGGTGTTTTGTACCCTTAGTACAGTATTTCCCCATTTTTTGAGGTGTTTGAAAAGTGTATAATCCATCCATGTAGTTTTCTATTCCTCGTCCTATATAATTGGGCACGTTCGTGTTGACTGTCTGAAAAGCAGTTCTTTGCTATAATAATAATATTTAATAATAATAATAATAATAATAATAATAATAATAATAATAATAATAATAATAATAATAATAATAATAATAATAATAATGTCTGGGGTCTCTTTTAACTACTGCTGGTTTTAGAGACACCCGAGTGTCGGGATTTTGTACAGAGGTGATCTTTAACGTGCCAGTAAATCAATTTAGAGGCTTTGGACAATTCGGTCATCAGCTCTGGCCCTGTAGTGTCAAGCGATGTATATATATACATATCCCCAGAATTTGAGGTTTATTTTAACCAAGAGGAATCGGTAACTGGATGAACAAACATTCAAATAGTCTACACGATACAAGTCACACGCAGCACTTGAGTTATGCGTGTGTGCTGTATATTTCCCACGGCAGTTTTCTTGCTACTGACGTTTGGTAAGCATGTACACATTCTGTAATTACAGATTGTTAAACAGGACGGGTGGCTAGCGCCACCAGCCTTGAGCAATCTAGCAACTAACTAATTAATACGAAGGTCATACTTATAATTAGATTTTAGAGAATTAAACTACTAATTACAATAGTAACCCAACTCTGTTTTCAAAATTTTACACGAGAGATACAACTAATTAACAACCATTTAATGCGGTAATTTAATGCTTTAATGAGTGTTGTAAATTAAGAAAATCGCTCTCGACACGCCAGAAGATGGAGGTAGATTCCACCGGGTAAAGAAACATATTTAGAAAGATGGTATATTGGCTTTCACGGCCGGTGAATTAAAACTCAGCAATTCTTCTAGGTTTGTGCCGTGTCTTGTGTGGGGTTTCGCCTAGGACACCAAGCTAGGCTCATCGGCGGGCTCTTGGTGTCCCCGCCTGGACCCCCAGAGGAGTGACGAACTGCGCGCCACCTCCCTTTATATAAGGTGCAACTGCACCACTTGACTACGAGAACTAAAAGCTCAAGCAGCCTTAACCTCCCTATGAAGGCTTCCAAAAAGATGGTATATTGGCTTTCACGGCCGGTGAATTAAAACTCAGCAATTCTTCTAGGTTTGTGCCGTGTCTTGTGTGGGGTTTCGCCTAGGACACCAAGCTAGGCTCATCGGCGGGCTCTTGGTGTCCCCGCCCGGACCCCCACAGGAGTGACGAACTGCGCGCCACCTCCCTTTATATAAGGTGCAACTGCACCACTTGACTACGAGAACTAAAAGCTCAAGCAGCCTTAACCTCCCTATGAAGGCTTCCAAAAAGATGGTATATTGGCTTTCACGGCCGGTGAATTAAAACTCAGCAATTCTTCTAGGTTTGTGCCGTGTCTTGTGTGGGGTTTCGCCTAGGACACCAAGCTAGGCTCATCGGCGGGTTCTTGGTGTCCCCGCCCGAACCCCCACAGGAGTGACGAACTGCGCGCCACCTCCCTTTATATAAGGTGCAACTGCACCACTTGACTACGAGAACTAAATTTGGCAATTGCTGTAAACCTACAAAAGTTCCATATGTTTGTTGTGGTACGGGAAACCCCATCTTCTTATAATTCCGAAAACATTTTTCACATACCTTGACGTAGGGGTGGGTCATATCAAAAATTCACTCAGACGAAAGTTTTGGGAATTTTTTAGAGTTTTATAGACCATTTTGAACGGTTTTGATTCTGTGCATAAGGGTGGCATACTTCATCAATTTAATTAGTTGCTGCTGGTTGGCTTTTTAAAACACCAAGACGCCAAAACTTCAAGTTGGAGGTTATACTTATTGGAGTGCCCTTGACTTTAAATATAAATTTAAGCAATATATGTTTGTTTTGCTGCTTTAAAATGTGTAAAACCAAATTAATAGCATAACTTGGAATACTTTGCCAGTTGTTGAAAACGGGGAAATTCAAAAGAGATGTTTGCAAGGATATGCTATTCTGTATACTATTTATTCTGTGGAAAACTGACATATTGTATCTGTAAAGCCAAACAAACAAACAAACAAACAAACAAACAATAAATAAATAAATAAATAAATTAATACATAAATAAATAAATACATAAATAAATACATAAATCATCATCATCTTGAGCAGTTTCCAACCACTGGTCGGGTCTGCTTGGAACATAAGCCTCTCCATCGTTTCCTGTCCATCCACCATCTCTCGTCATTTACTGTGTCCCAGCACACTCCTCTTTCCTCCACACTCTTCTTAACTCCTTTTGTCCATCTGTCCCTTGGTCTACCCCTTGGCCTCCTTCCCGTCATTTCCATTCCAAACATCTTCTTCGGTATCCTCTCCTCTTGCATCCTCCTCACATGTCCATACCATTGTAGCCTAGATCGCTCTATTCTATTTTGCAATGGCTCCTCTCTTACCATCTCTCTGACTCTCTCATTCCTTACTCTGTCCATTCTTGTCACTCCTACCCTACTCCTCTGGAACTTCATCTCCACTGCTCGTATTTTATTCTTGTCCCTTTCCTTCATCACCCATGTTTCTGAACCATATGTCAAAATTGGCACAAAGTAGGTCTTGTAGATTATTCCTTTACATTTTTGTGGTACATCTTTATTCCATAACATCCCCCTAACACTCTTGAAAAATCCATCTGCGCACCTTCCCCTTTCATTTATTTCCATCCTATTGCCTCCCTTTTCTTCAATTATGCTTCCCAAGTACTTGAAGCATTCTACTTTCTGCAACTGCTGTCCTCCAAGTGTTATGCCCATATCCAGTCTGTTCTTCTTCCTCGTTGTGATGACCACTTCACTCTTTTGTGCTGAGAACTTCATCCCATATGATAACACTACCTTCTCCCACTCATCTAATTGCTCTTGTACTTCTTCCTCATCCTCTCCCCATACCAGAAGGTCATCAGCAAACAACATTGCCTTCATTTTCCTTTCCCCAATGCTATTTACCACTTTTCGTATGATTTCATCCATCACCACTATAAATAACAGGGGTGAGAGGGCACTTCCCTGTTTCAGACCACTCTCCAGTTGAAACCATTCCGTTCTCTCTCTTCCCACCTTTACACAGCTTTTGCTTCCCTCGTACATTGCTTTCACTCTTGCCACTGTCTCCTTGTTCATAAATAAATACATAAATAAATACATAAATAAATAAATAAATAAATAAATAAATAAATAAATAAATAAAAATAAGAGTGGCATGAATTTATTTTCTCTAAAAACTCCATTTTTCCCTCCCCTTTGGTCAATGGTTTGTGGTATAAAAAACGTTACTGATAAAAGATTTTGGCTCTTATCCGAAGAATTGTATGAACTTTGAATGGATTCAAGTGTTCACATATTAAGAAAGTTATAGCGATATTTCACTTATTCGCAAAAGCCTCCTCCCCTCCTCCCCATTTCCACTCCCTTGGTCCGATATTGCCTATTAACGAACTCGATTGAGTTTTCGATTTGTTATAGTTTATGCGACCGTGATTGGTGGATAATGACTGCAGTTATCGTGTACACAAAAAAGTAAACTATATATAAACTTTTGAAGTCTGAGGGATGTGAAACGCAAAGGTATGTCAAAATTTTCCAGAAGTCACAACATTCTGCCTATTGCGATAGGCAGCTTTCTGATAAAATCTACCTAGAATGAGGTGCTCAGTGAATATTGTGTGGTTTCATTTAGGGGCTTTTATATGGTGGTCATTTTATAGGGTATATATAGAATTTGTCTAATAACCAATGTTTCTCTGGTGTCTGTAATAATGTGTGTGTTCGTAACTGAGGCAAGGATTGAAAATAAAGAGGTCGCAACCTTTAGTCACATTTGCCTCGAATGCAAGTGGGACACATCGGTCCAGGATGGCTGAGGTGAAAATAGAACGCTTATCTTCTCAGTCTTGCCTCATGAGGCTGAGTGTACCCCGATCCATCCTTTAGACCAGAGCCGGGAATCGAATACAGAGCCTTACGGAGTCTGATCATGTACTCCAAGATGACGGAAGGCGGCTACTCAGTGAAATAAGGACATATTATTTTTAGTTAATATTGATAAGTGTTAACTTACTACAACAAAAGAGTTTATTTATTTATTTATCGTATGATGTTAACACAACACAATCACCTACATAAATACAGATTCATATAACACAGCAATAATACTAACAAATTATATAAATTATAAAGCAGATAAAAAAAATTATAAATCAACGTCCAACTCGTTGATCCATTTGACAGCCTCAGTTGTAGCAGAATGCAGGTCCTCCAGACTTCCTGGAAAAACTCGGAGAGGACATTCCAGTACTAAGTGCTCCATTGTCTGTGGAATGTCAGCGCAATCGCAATTCGGTGAGTCTTTCCAACCCCATTTGTGGAGAACAGAAGCACATCTTCCCAAGCCACATCTAATACGATTGAGTCTAGTCCAGGTATGTCTGGGCAGATTGAAGCCAGCAAGTTTTATGTGAGGATCCTCAACGTTCACGACGCCTGGTGGTGTAGATGTTGTCCACTCAACCCGCCAATTTTCATTAGGTTTAAAATTTCTGCTTGTTAAATCCAAGGCAGTTTTCCATGCAGGTTTACGGGATTTCAATCTAGATGGGCCAAGATGTTTCATGTCTTCATGTATTGGGAGGGCCTTGTTATTTTGCACTCTCGACCAAAGATGAACCAGATTTTTCTGCCTTCTGATATGAGGAGGTGCGATATTACAACAAAAGAGTCATATAACGTAATGCAAAACTACGGCACTACAGACAGTTGTCATGCCGGAAGCCTTATACGCCTCAGAAACCATACCCCTCGATGTCACTCTAAAATTATAGGAATTGAAAAGCACGAACGGAAAATTCTCCTGAAAGTTTATGGTCCCACTAGAGAAAATGGAATGCGGATTAAGAGGACAACAGCGGACCTCTTATTCCTTAAGTGACAGGTTCACTGTTGCCGTACGCAATAGACGTCTCCAATTCTAAGGCAGGGCCAGAATAATATTATCCATTTCAGGTCCGTACTGAATATGTTTACTAATAAAACTATCAATATTCTCCGTCTTTTCAATACAATATCAATAGTCTATTTATATAATTGGGTACATTGTATGTATTTGATAAGTGCGTAATATTTGTTTATGTCTTAATGTATATTTGGGCTGAGGAAGCACTAACGTTTGTGCGAAACATGTAACGTAGTTTCGGTAGTGGTGAGAGGAGCTTGGCTGGCTAAGCGCGCTGTCTGCCTACCGCACCGAAGTGAGCAGCCGATCCATCAGTCGCTAGTCTAGTCCAAGTAAATCAGTTTCGCAGTGGTCATGACTGCACATCATACAAAGAAAAGGAGTGGTGAAGCAGCAGCCTTTAAAGCAGAATGAGAAACGTCATTTTTTTGTACAGATTATAATGGGCATGCCAAATATTTAGTGTGCCACACATATTTAATGTGTTAAAAAAGCACAATTTGTTGTTGAATTTTCTTCTCAAATATGTTCACATTTTAGTTTGTAATAAATCACAATATTCTTTACTTAACACTTGCGTTCGATTCCTGCACATTCCGTACATCGGAGTACCATTCGATTTGTATTATGCGCTATATTTGTTATGGAAAAACAGCCCTACCAATATATCAACAATCCCACAAGAGCCGTCGGCCACACGACTGTACGTAGGCCTACGTATCTACTGCCGACCAAAGTATTATGTGTACTCGAGTTTGAAGGTTGTTTGTGAAGTAACCAATAGAACTACATACAATCCAATAACATCATCATTTTCGTCGTTCTATTTTACGTTAGCTCATGTAGGTTAGGAATTTTTAATTTATATTTTAATATTTTTTTGTCGCAGTTGGAACACAAAAGTGCACGTTTTTAAGCGTGTTTCAACCATGCGTCACATTTAAGACTTATTATCTCAAAAACCCGTCATCAGATCGAATCCAAATTTTAGCACAATATACATTGGAATGTTGTATAACAGGTTTATTAATTTCAAAATTTTGCGTGTCCAAGAATTAGAAAATGTAGTTCTTGGACGCGATGTAATCCTTATACATCAAAACGTTATGCTGTATGACTGTGAAATATGTAAATTAACTCACTTATTTTACATCGGTTTGTATTTGTAGGCGGAAATAACACATCGTTCACCAGCTACCCGCTCCAGGAAAAGCTGTACAGCGTTGCTGTGATGTAGCTCATCACTTCCGAGCGAGGCACGCCATGATGCGTGATGGGCTCCATTTCGGCAACGCTGTACAGCTTTTCCGGGAGCGGGTAGCTGGTGAACGACGTGTTATTTCCGCCTACAAATACAAACCGATATAAAATAAGTGAGTTAATTTACGTATTTCACAGTCATACAGCATAACCTTTTGATGTATAAGGATTACATCGCGACCAAGAACTACATTTTCCAACCACCCCGAGCCGAGAAAAAGTTACCTTACAAAAATGATAACAACTTTTTTTTTCTTGGACACGTAAAATTTTGAAATTAATAAACCAGTTATACAACATTCCAATGTATATTGTGTTAACATTTGGATTCGATCTGATGACGGGTTTTTGAGCTTAAATGTGACGCATGGTTGAAACACGCTTAAAAACGTGCACTTTTTGTGCTCCAACTGCGACAAAAAATATTAAAATATAAATTAAAAATTCCAAACCTACATGAGCTAACGTACAATAGAACGACGAAAATTATGATGTTATTGGATTTTATGTAGGTCTATTGGTTACTTCACAAACAACCTTCAAACTCGAGTGCACGTAATACTTTGGTCGACAGTAGTCAGCGTGGTCCTAACGTCGTCCGTCTGTCTCAGGACTCCTCGCTGCCACAGTGTAGTGGTGGTATGGGAAGGAGCGCTAGTCTGACGGCCCAGTGCTCCTCGAACGCGGCCGTGCTCCCATGGCCCTGTTCTAAGGCCATATCTACAGGTTGATTCATAATTCCTATTACAAACTTCTCGGGGCTGTGGAGGGGACTAAGTAGGCTACATCACATTTTGGTCAGGCACCCATGTCCGGACATGTATCGTTTCGATACCAAATCAGTTTGACTCGATTGCACATCTCCCACTTCACTACAGACACGTATGCATTACCCGGAAGAATGCACAGCACACGCACTAATGTGTTGCTCTTTCTTGGCTTACTGGCACCTTGTTGTTTATTAATAGACTACTGTATACCCGTACTTTGGGGATGTGGCATTTTGGTCATCAGTCCTGCGAACTTGTTTTTGAGACTAGGATTGAGAAGAAAATGATCGTGGCCTATAGTTATAGGCTAATTAACCATCCTGACATTTGAGTAGAGTTGATAATAATGTTATTGTTTTTACGATTTTTTTTAACTACTAAGCCTTTTAGAGACGCCGGGGTGCCAGAATTTTGCCCCAAAGAGGATCTTTAACGTGCCAGTAAATCTATTGACACGGCTCCCTCGCATTTGGGCACCCTGTAATGCCAGTTGACTGCGCCAAGATTCGGACCCGCAACCTTGGGAACAGCAGGTGAGAACGTCACCACTGAGACACGCAGCCAGTCCCCATGTTATACCACCTTTACGATGGTTGAATAGGGACTCTGGACCAACATTTACTTGGCCTCACAAGGCTGAGTGCACGACGCTCCAAGCCTCATACGAGAATTGAAATCCTGCACGGCAGAGTCAGGAATTGTTCTCAGATCATCGCTGCGTCGCACAGTGGTCCTTTTAGGGTATCTGGCCGCGCAAAATACCTTTGCATATAGAAATGGTCTATAAACCTTAAAATAACTGTTCAAAATTGTGTAAAACAATTTCCTTATTCTCATTTATAGGAATTTAAGTTTGACTGTCGCCCCGGAGGTCCAGGTTCGATTCCCGGCTCTGCCAAGAAATTTTAATTCTGGTGTGAAGGCTGGTACGGGGTAAACTAAGCCTCCTGAGGCAAAAATGAGAAGAGGAGGGTTCGATTTCCACCTCAACCATTCTGGAAGTGGTCCCGGAGGTCCGGGTTCGATTCCCGGTTCTGCCGAGAAATTTTACTTCTGGTGTGATGGCTGGTACGGGGTAAACTAAGCTTCCTGAGGCAAAACTGAGAAGAGGAGGGTTCGATTCCCACCCAAACCATTCTGGAAGTGGTTTTCCGTAGATTCCCCCCACTTCTATTCCAGGAAAATGCTGAGATGGTTCCTAACTTAGGGTGGTCACGGCCGCCGTCTTCCCAATCCTATCTCAAATGAACAAATAGTAGTACAGGCATCACAACAACACAGGTTATCACACAAATTACACAGACACACCCAAAACAATAGGGACTACACGACCACGATGTCGCAGCCCCTAAAACAAGCAACAACAACAACAACAACAACAACAACAACAACAACAACAACAACAACAACAAGAATTGAGGTTAAACTTCTCTTATTAGCCTAATAATAATAATAAAAATAATAATATTTTTCAACTGGATTTGGATTTTCCTTAACGCCGCTAAACTGGAAGAACATTCTGCATATTTTTTTCAATAAGTTCAGTGGTGTCTCTCCTTCCTTCTAAGCGTATACTCACTTGACCGGCTAACGCTAGCTCCTCCCTGCTTGAGTTTTTGTATTAAAGGTCGCAATTTCCTTCGTTTCGAAAATTCACTCCACTCCACGAATGATTGAGAAGGACGACTCACATTACCTGTATTCTCTCTCCATGTTCCCTTCCAGGCTATTCTTATTTCGTGACAAACTTTCTTAAGAACCTGCGATTGGCAATCCACGTTTTTCTTAACTGCGCGGAAAAATGAATAAGATTTTTTTTCTAACATTATTTTAACGGATTGTCCAGGGGATTTCAGATCGCTGTTTTCTATTAGATAGGTTCAAATCCTTTCGCTTTTCCACCTGCATGGCGCCAAGCATCAGAAAGATCGTTCCGCGAAAATCCTCCCGACAACACTAAAAGGAGAGCAAAAGCCAAAGTTGCAAAAAGTTGCAAATAATTTTTACACAGAAAACATAATAGGGTGTAGGCTATAGGCTAATGGAAAGAAATTCACCAATGGTTGACGATTGTGAATTTCCTGGTCTGAAAACCCGTAAAAGAAGAATGATTTTATGACAAAAATTCACTATTTTGAATCGTTTATCACATAAACACAGCGATTTTATAAGATTTAGCAAATTTCATAAAGAAAGATCATATCATAGTCTGTCATATCCAATGGTAAACGATGAAGATAGCTGAACTAACACGTCTTTACAAGCACAAGATTCAAACACAAATAATCAGCTTTGCTTCCAGCTGTGGATGCGATAAGAAACGTCCAATTCAGCGGTCTTTCTCATTCCAGGGGGTGAACAAATAAGACATATAAGTACAGTTCTGAGGTCCTCTGGCATTGCTGATTCTAAAAATGTCATACAACATGAAAATACAAGACATTTATTTTTTACATTTTGAGCGCGCAGAACGTGCAAAAGGACCACTGGGCGTCGCGTCGTCGGAAAGAAGAGCTGCTATACTGCTCTTACCTCTTCACCATGACGACGACGAATTATTTTAAAAGAATTGATCTGACTTAATGACCTCAGTAAAAGACGAATTATATAAACAAACCATTAAGACAGCATGACAAAAGATTTTACAAAAAGATCAATACTTTCTTACTTTAGAAATCGTGTTTTTAATGCGGTGCCGAAAATCTTCAACTAACACAATGTTTACAGATATTTATTCCACATTAACTAGCTCATTATCCTGTTTTTCCCTCAACAAGAATACGTTCTTGAAGTTGTTAATTACTATAATTATATAGGACTGATACAATAAGCCTCCGTGGCTTAGGCGGCAGCACGCCGGCCTCTCACCGCTGGGTCCGTGGTTCAAATCCCGGTCACTCCATGTGAGATCTGTGCTGGACAAAACGGAGGCAGACAGGTTTTTCTCCGGGTACTCCGGTTTTCCCTGTCAAAATTTCATTCCAGCAACACTCTCCACTATCATTTCATTTCATCTTGTCATTCATTTAATCATTGCCCCAGAGGAGTGCGTCAGGCCTCGGCAGCCGGCACAGTCCATATCCTCGCCGCTAGATGGGGGCTTCATTCATTCCATTCCTGACCCGGTCGGAGACTGGAAGCAGGCTGCGGATTTTCATTTTCATATAGGACTGATACTATAAACTTAGAATCTATACACCGTAGAAATATGACTTACTTGACTTACCTGCAACGATTATATTATCTGAACTGTTAAGTAAAACTCATATGTCAGTAAATAATGTGACACCCCTTCATAGCTCCACAGTGCCACCAAGATGATATCTTGTTACGTAAAATACCACACGAATATGTCTCAACATAGATAATTTGGCTGCACTTGTCGGTCAAGTAATGCTTATAAGTTGAACTGGAATGTCAATCAATAATAATAATAATAATAAAACTTAGCGCTAAACATGACATTAAGGCGGTTAACACATTTGCAATGCCCGTAGTTACATACTCCTTTGGTATCATCAGGTGGACTCAAACTGAGCTGCACGATCTGCAACGGAAAACATCGGTACTTTTATCACGCGATCGTATGCACCATCCAAAATCAGCAACAGAGCGCCTGACTCTACCTCGGTCTGAAGGTGGTAGAAGACTGATAGACATCAGGAATCTTCATACAAAACAAGTGACAACTCTGCGTGCATATTTCCACAACAAAGAAGAAACATCCCCTCTCCATCGCACTGTACCTTCAGCTGATGATAATTACTCACCGCTCCATCTTTAGATCCACCAGTAAACGTAATTAAAACTACTGAATACAAGATCGGGAATTGGAAACAGAAGGCGCTTCATGGGAAGTTTCCACATGAGTTGGACCAGCCTCACATCGACAAGTTAGCGTCGCACGCATGGCTGACCCACTCGGTCCTCTTTCCGGAAACAGAGGGATTTGTTGTAGCCATCCAAGACCAAGTTGTTGCTACTAGAAGCTATCGGAAATTTATCATAAAAGATCCAGCAACAGAGGGTGAGAAGTGTCGCCGCTGTGGCAAATGTAGTGAGACCATTCAACACATAATATCAGGTTGTTCCCACCTTGCCAACACTAACTACAAACATCGACACGATCAAGTTGCCAACATTATCCACCAGAAACTGGCCTTGAAGTACACACTTTTTCAAAGCTCCGTCCCCTATTGGAAATACACACCATTTGCAGTACTCGAAAATGCCACACACCAGCTCTATTGGGACAGAGGAATTATGACAGATGTCGCAGTCAGTAACAACCGGGCAGATATCATTGTCATCAATAAAGAACACAAAGAGGCATTACTGATAGATATCGCATGTCCCAACACTCAAAACATCCAAACAACAGCTGCTACTAAAATATCTAAGTACACAGAGCTGGCAATTGAGATAAAGCAGATGTGGAAACTTGAGTGAGTGACTACCATCCCAATAATTGTATCGTGTACTGGTGTAATACCCAAAACTCTCCACAGTAGTCTATCAATATCGAATCTGCACCCGCAGATATATATTGAACTACAGAAGGCAGTTCTGTTAAACACATGTCATATTGTTATGAAGTTCCTTGGTGACAATACCCTGGTCGAATACTCAGCAAGGCTCGATGATGCAGATGGAAATTTAGCTCATGCTATACATGAAGGAGACTCGTGATGACTGCGGGCACGACATGGATGTACAGTAATGTGAAGTCTCTGAACAGTGTATACGAAATTATCTCAGTATAGATGGTTCCTTGCTAAGGCCGAACCAGGCTGTAACATAAAATGTAGCCGGTATTTGCCGTGATAATGTTGTCAAACAATAAACGATAATAATAATAATCCTAGTAACAAAAATTGGTCAAATAAAGAGGAGGAAGTTCAAATATTTGGGGGAAATTTTTCAAGAATATGGTTTGGAAAAATCTGCTGCATAAGAAGGAATACGAAAGATGGAAAGAGCGTATGGCATAACTAGGAATACCTACAATAAAAAGTGATTGTCTACAGATCTTAAAATGCAGCACCACAACACCGTAGTCAAACCGGAATGTCTGTCTCGTACTGAACTACAAATTGGATAAATTAGGAGTAGTAGATAGAAGAATTATACGCAAAATACTCGGTCCTTTAAAAACTGCAGAATTCTGGAAATTAAGAAGTAAAGATGAAATATATATTTAAAAAAATAGAAAACATATCAGAGGAGATTGCTATTGTTTGGAAATTTGTACAGGATGGATGACAGTAGGTTAACATTCCTGTGGAACAAGAAGTCAACAACAACCTGGGTACAAGAAGTCAAAAAGGATTTGGAAAGAAACAATATCAGAATAGGAGATACACCACAGAGAGATATTTTAGGCAAAACAAGATGTTCGGGAAAGAACATATAGCCTACTTTCTCCTAAATGTATGGGTATAGTTATAACTCTCTGTCCTTATCATCTCCTAATTTCTTCCTATTTGAAGTGCAAATTGGCACACAGGATTTGAACAGTGGCGTTCAAACCATAGTTTATAATTTACCCCAGCATTTTGCAATTTCATCAGCAAACACTCCAAACACCGACTACTTACAATAATTGAAACTTCGTTGCTCTAATACGGCCCATCTACAATGCGCAGTCGGCAGTCCGTAGTTGGTAGTCCTCGGTCGGCAGTCGCGATCCACTCCGTGTGTACTATAGGCACCATACACAACATGAAGTTGCAGTTGGTAGCTGGCAGTTGGCAGTCGCGAATTTTATCCTTGACTGCCAACTACCCGACTGCATCAATGTAATAGCCAATCAGAGCAGATCAGAAACTGACGTCACGTTGTTGTTCTGTGTCGTATACGAATGATATAGGACTAAGTGAAGTAACTTCGCAACCCGTTAATTTATAGGCTAATCTTAAATACACGGTATAACAAAATAATCCATCTCCAAATCATCCATATTGCAAGTTTTGAGGTTATCAACAACGCCTCTGTGCACAAGGAATAAACGAATGTTACTGTATTATTACTCCTAGCAGTCGTTAAGACTGGGTTCACTAACTGGCCGGTATAGAGCGCTGCTCGAATCTATAGTTTCTGCATAGTACAACTGAAGGCTGGTAGATGTCACTCCGGTGGAGAATGTCGTTTTTTAATATATAATTTCCATTGCAAAAAGCACCATATAACGCTTTATTTTATAACGTCTCAGTACTCAAGAAAAATTGAATATAAATAAAATCAGGCAAGAAAGTTCTACTCTGATAGGATTTGAACCCCGGCCAGCCACATGAGAGACGGGAGCTCTAACCACACAGCCAATCGTACACTCATAACTCACGCGTTATCGATCAAATACATATAACGTACTGTATTAGCAAATAATCACTTGGACTGAAGATTTCTTCACTGGAGTGTATTTCAAACCGAGTTCATTTCATATTAAGTTCATATAATTTTTATCAGTAGGTTATATTGCATGCAACATACTGAAATTAGTAAAATGTAGGTCAGAACGAGAGATCAGTTGCCATCTTGTCAAATAGCCGAGACGATTCAGATTTTTAAAGTCACTTCTAGATTATAATATTACAATATAAACTTTTAATTTCGAACACACACACACACACACACACACACACACACACACACACACACACACACACACACACACACACACACACACACACACACACACACACACACACACACACACACACACACACACACACACACACACACACACACACACACACACACACACACACACACACACACACACACACACACACACACACACACACACACACACACACACACACACACACACACACACACACACACACACACACACACACACACACACACACACACACACACACACACACACACACACACACACACACACACACACACACACACACACACACACACACACACACACACACACACACACACACACACACACACACACACACACACACACACACACACACACACACACACACACACACACACACACACACACACACACACACACACACACACACACACACACACACACACACACACACACACACACACACACACACACACACACACACACACACACACACACACACACACACACACACACACACACACACACACACACACACACACACACACACACACACACACACACACACACACACACACACACACACACACACACACACACACACACACACACACACACACACACACACACACACACACACACACAGCATTGAAATTGGCTCGTGCTCCCTAGACGACCGAAACGAAAATAATAATAATAATAATAATAATAATAATAATCATAGGCTGACTAAAATATTCTAATCTTACTGAAAAAATGCTAAGAACAACTGACTGCTTGAAATTGAGAAATACCTTCAGGAAATAGACATCTCAAGTGATACGGTACTGAAATTCAGAGACGTACGAAGGTGAATCAAAAAGTTAGTTGCACTAACGCGCTGCAGCAGCCGGCTGTGTGTCGCAAAAGTGGGCACAGCGGAGAAAGGGACAGACACTGCCCACACGTCTGTTAGGCAGGTCGCTGTGGTGTCTCGTCTTGTATGGTGTGAATAGCGGCCCAATGCAATGGTGCGTCAACTGGACGTTCATTCCAAATATGAGGTGCGTGCGACAATCCGATTACTATGGGTCAAAATGAAGAATTGCACGGACATTCAACGTGAAATTAGTGCCGTGTATGGGGAGCGGGCCATTTCCCGGCAAGGGATCGTAAATTGTTGCAGCGTTTCAAGTGGGAGGTCTGGCAACATCCACCCTACAGTCCCGACCTAGCACCATGTGACTTTCATCTGTTCGGTAAGCTCAAAACGGAGCTCGGTGATCGACGTTTCCAGACCGATGAGGAGGTGAAGGCCGCTGTCTCCGTGTGGTTGCAGAACGCTGGAGGAACTTTCTATGCATCCGGCATCGACAAGATGGTTGAGCGTTCGCAGAAATGTTTGGAGTCTCTTGGAAACTATGTGGAAAAGTGACGTTACATTGTATGTCGTTATAGGCGTGTTGCTGTTGTATAGGTGGTGTAATAAATGGCCATAACTCGGAAGTGCAACTTATTTTTTGATCTGCCCTCGTAGTTGACAATCTTCAATTAAATTGGTGAGTGCAAAAAGGAACATATTCCAAAAACTCGAAAATTTAACTGAGATAACCATTTTGTTCCTGATGTGTTTTCAGTGACCGAGAATTTTCATTGAGTGGAAGAAGGGACCATTCCTGGAATAAGTCCTCTTTTCAACTAAACGCTGCGCCAGCAGTCAGCGCAGGTCAGTCATGTGGAACGAAGCAATAAAGTAAGAAATGACGATGATCTGGACTTTAAGAACTGGTGGCCCCAATACTTTGTGAAGTTGCCAAAAAGCCTTGAAGACAGAAATCTGCCATTTGCTCTAAGCAAATAAAGGTGTACACTGAAGTGACATGAGCGGATACGTGATAACCTCCGAGTTCTTGGTGTAGTCCAGCAGCGTCCAGAGTGCCTCACACAGTGCAAAGTCGCACAGCTGCACACCTGTGAATACACAGTGCAGATTCGTGGTAGGCGTGGTGTCCGGTCGGTCACGGTAGACAACGGTGCACGCGCATTATGGGAGAAACGTATCCTCCAAGGCTACTCGTGTCTTTCATTATCAATTTGTGATCAGACCAGCAGGCATTTCAGATGAGAATTTGAGAAGTTGTTTACGCTTGTCTGTAACACGTTCATTTGCGCCTAATTGTAACAAGATTGTTAACGCACACTTAGAAGACGAATTGTAAATGACAACAACAATTAACATTATGTGTGATCAGCCAAAATGTATGGTACTAGTTTTTAAGTGTGTGAAATTAGTTGTACGTTTGCCATTGTAGAAATATTAGGTATGTAGTCTTTCAGAAAAGCTGTTATTGTGTGATATTAGGCACAAGTATGCTAACCACTATACCACGAGATGGCTTTTGTATGTACGTAAGTATACAGTATAAGTTAAGTATGTTTTTGAAGGTGGTGAAACTCTAACCAAGTTATGAATTATATTTCAGTTTGTGCTACTTAAGTCAACATTGACCTAGTGAGTAGACTACGAGAGTCACTTCACGCGTGATACACAATGAACAGTTGAAGAGCACGCCGCGCGTGGCAATGGATTAACGGGAAAAGTACGACACAATTATAGCAGCAGTTTATACGTAATATTGTGGAAAGTAATTTCACGGATAAACTATTTCTCCACAGTTCCGTCGATTCTGGTGTTTACCTTCATAATTCACCGCTATTTGAAAGAATATACAGGGCACCGTAGCGCGGCTGCATTGTTGTCAATTGGCGGAAAATTAACTACTTTCGGGTAATCTGATGGTAATTGCATTGTTAATGGGTAATTGAAATTACGTGCATTTAATCAATCAGTTCATTACATATGAAGTTTATATGAAGGGTCTTCTATTTTGCTTGGCAAAGACATTCTCACTCACGCGACTTGCCACTGACGGCTCAGCTGCCGACTGCCGCGCGCGCATATGTACGTCATAGTACGGTGCTTAAAATCAGTATCATGCATTTTTACTCACCATGCTTACAGTAGATGCTGAAAATGTTCCCCATCCGCTCAAACATAATCGGCATCTCCTTATGAAGTTTCCGGTTCCTCCAGTTAATTTAGCTTCAGTAAGAAAATAACGACCTTTACGTCTATTTTGATTGTTTACTGAACCTGTACGTTTGAATCTCTTAGCCAGTTGTTTTATTGTCCGATTTAAAGGAATGGGTCTCCCTGGAAATTTCAGTCGAAACGTTTGTCACGTTCTAGCGCACGGTTTCCTGCACTTTATGTACGTATTGTGCAGATATACACGTTCACGTAACGAATATTTCACATAAGGCATTACAGCACTATACACAATCACAAGAAAACATTTGGCTAAGAGATTCAAACGTGCAGGTTCAGTAAACAATAATGAAAAAGAAAATCCACAGCCTGCTTCCAGTCTCCGACCGGGTCAGGAATGGAATGAATGAAGCCCCTATCAGCGGCGAGGATATGAACTGTGCCGGCTGCCGAAGCCTGTCGCACTCCTCTGGGGCAATGATTAAATGAATGACATATGAAATGAAATGATAGTGGAGAGTGTTGCTGGAATGAAATTTTGACAGGGAAAACCGGAGTACCCGGAGAAAAACCTGTCTGCCTCCGTTTTGTCCAGCACAGATCTTACATGGGGTGACCGGGATTTGAACCACGGATCCAGCGGTGAGAGGCCGGCGTGCTGCCGCCTAAGCCACGGAGGCTTCACCCAGTATTACCAGTACGTAATGAAAACTACTTAGCATTTTACAAAATTCGCATTAAGTTAATTTGATAGCAGATTCAACACTAAATTGTAGTACTGTACATTATTCCTAAACAGTTATAACTCCAAACTCACGGTCATAATTTTATAGAATTTAATACTCTTCTGAGGTAGAATAAGGTACATTACAGCCTGTTTTTTGTAATTTTCAGAATCGAGGAACTTCTTCTACCAAATGAATGGTTTCTGCCAATACTTTCGCACTGTCATATACAGTATGCCTCTCAAGTGATTTTCTGCCTCATTTCTCTTGACAGTTTAAAGTTCTTTTTTTTTAGGATTTAATTTAACCTCATGCAATTTTCCAATTTAATAAGTTATGTTATTAATCGTTGCTCAAACCAGACGGATTAGAGGCCAATCTCTGCCATTGCAAGTGTTGAAGTTATGCACTTCATAAGCTTTCTATTGGCAAGATATAATTTCAGTGCAGTGACTTCTACATTGCTGGTGAAGTATTGAGGTATTAAGTGTTCCATCATTACTACTGGTTTCCAACATGTTTTCATGGAGTTCTCAACTGTTGCTGCCGTACTGAACCGGTACATTTGTGTTTTCATTAGCATCTACAGACCACAGTGAGGGGTGTATTGAAAGTGTGCATAGTTCATAAGACTTTTGACATCATTTATATTACTTTAGGCGTTAACAATTTTTCAATCTCTCTTTATGGTGCACCATACAAGATTCAATTTTAAGGGAATTTTTAGTGTGACACCAAACAATTATCTCGTATCGTTTTCTGTCATATCGGCTGATGAAGGGGCCAAAACTATTAATTAGGCCTCGAAACATGTCACACTAATGACCACATAGTGATCATATTTAATAAAAGTATTGATAAGGCGGAACCTTTAACCTGTTTGTACTAGTTTAAAGTTTCGTAACATGAGATATCTTCTGCTGAGCAGTAGACAAATCGACATCCTTATTTTGCAAAGCCTCCGACAAGATGTAAGTTATAGCCAGCATTCTACATAAGACTAAGGTAACTGCAATGAACTGAAACTAACGGGCTCTCGTTGCTTACGGGCCCAGTATGCATTTGCCCCCCTTACCCTCTCTCTCGGCGGTCCTGTGAGTGCGTGAGCGAGAATATTCTTGCCAAGTAAAATAGAAGACCCTGTATATTATGACTTCAATCTAATTTTTTTGTCATTTACATTATATGAATTCCCCCAACTCATCACGGAATGATCCAATCTCTGTAAAACTCAGCATAGTGAACCGCTATTTAAGTCTAAATCTGCTTGTATGAAACTAAATGTAGCTGTCGTCCCCGTCATTGACTGGTCAGTTGTGGTACATTTACAGAGAATATGTTATCCACCCTCTCTGCCGATAGAAATACATCAAGTTCCTCTGTTATATATTACGAAGTTAATAACAAATAGACAAAAATAAGGTCGAAACTGCCCATATGAATCGCTTTGTTGTCGAAGATTAAACATTAAAAGATAAAGGGGCATATACACGAAGGAGTTTAAGCATTATACATGCACATGAGCTAATTTATCCACGTGTTTTCGAATGCTGGAAAGAAATACAAAATACATCTATCTAAAAGTCTGAAAGACGTTAAATCTAGTCGTTGATGTATTTTTTTTATATTTTTTGCACTAAGGCGAACTGCAGCTAAGGGTTGTTCCCTACAAACAGAAGGTGTCGAATGTGGTGAATAACGTCACACCACTGAGGAAGTGAGCGATAATGTAGGGGAGGTCATCTTTCTTCGTCAGACACATTTCCCTCATGTTTGGAAATGACTACATCTATACTGAAGTTACTAAGATTAGGAATGTAGAGAGGGAAGTGTGCGTCTGTCTGTACTTTGCGAGGGTTCGTCACGTCAGCCAATTTCCTGTCGACTCTGTTTTATGGAATACGAAGTGTGGCAACAGTGTCATAAGAAGGCGAGGATTTTGTCTTAAATGCATGCCTATTTTTATCCTGAACCCAGAATTGTAGGCTCATAGTCGGTAGCATGTTGAACTGCTATGCCTAAGATCGGGGGTTCAAACCAGGTCGAAGCCGTCGAATTTTAATTAGTCTATTTTCAATTTTGAAAAAATAGGCTTATGAGATCACATTTTGTCCGCGTGTGTGTGTGTGTGCGTGTGTGTGTGTGTGTGAGGTGTGTGTGTGTGACCCCCCTAATAAATTCTAAACTGCTGGAACGATTTCAATGAAACTCGGTAAGTTCATAGCACTATTCCGGATGACCCCGGCCGTGCACTTCAAATTTTGTTACGTCTCACCAATCCAACGTGGTGGCTGTGCGAAATATTTCACCAGCATTCAATATCTCGGAAACTATTACCGATATCACCCTGGATTTTTTTACGGTGATAAAGGGAACTACTAGAAGTTCGCCTATGTGAAACTCAGCAATTCTTCTAGGTTTGTGCCGTGTCTTGTGTGGGGTTTCGCCTAGGACACCAAGCTAGGCTCATCGGCGGGCTCTTGGTGTCCCCGCCCGGACCCCCACAGGAGTGACGAACTGCGCGCCACCTCCCTTTATATAAGGTGCAACTGCACCACTTGACTACGAGAACTAAAAGCTCAAGCAGCCTTAACCTCCCTATGAAGGCTTCCAAAAAGATGGTATATTGGCTTTCACGGCCGGTGAATTAAAACTCAGCAATTCTTCTAGGTTTGTGCCGTGTCTTGTGTGGGGTTTCGCCTAGGACACCAAGCTAGGCTCATCGGCGGGCTCTTGGTGTCCCCGCCCGGACCCCCACAGGAGTGACGAACTGCGCGCCACCTCCCTTTATATAAGGTGCAACTGCACCACTTGACTACGAGAACTAAAAGCTCAAGCAGCCTTAACCTCCCTATGAAGGCTTCCAAAAAGATGGTATATTGGCTTTCACGGCCGGTGAATTAAAACTCAGCAATTCTTCTAGGTTTGTGCCGTGTCTTGTGTGGGGTTTCGCCTAGGACACCAAGCTAGGCTCATCGGCGGGCTCTTGGTGTCCCCGCCCGGACCCCCACCTATGTGACTTTTGAAAAACTGGTAACTACAAAACCAACATGGCGGCCACACGAATTCACGACTTTTAAATAGACGTTTCTCGCGATTTAACCAACCAAACGCAATAAAACTTGGTACAGTATATGTTTATACACATTGTAATGCACCGACATCTAACTTGGTTCAATTGTTTACATAACCATAAGATGGCGGATGTGCGAAATATTTCACCGGCATTCTATATCTCTGAAACTATTAGCGGTATCACCCTGAAATTTTGTACCGAGATAAAGGGCACTACTGCAAGTTCGACTGTAAGACTTTCAAAAACCGGTTAACTACAAAACGAACATGGCAGCCAAGCGAATTTGAAAAGTTTAAATAGACCTTTCTCGCGATTTAATGTTCCAAACGCAATAAAATCTGGTACAGGAAATGTTTATACACATTGTAATGCACTGGTATCTAATTTAGTTCAATTGTTTACATAACCTCAAGATGGCGGCTGTTCGAATTTTAATATTAAGTTTTTATTTCTTGTGTCTTAATCATGCGATCTAAGTGAAAGTTCGAATAATGAACCTACGCAATAATTTTCCTTTAATGGTACATGACTCTATGGCCTATACATTTAACAATCCAACATTGCGACCATCCGAAATATTTAGACGGCTCTGAATATCTACGAATCTATTATAGCAATCAAACTGAATTTTTTATGTTCATAGGGGCTAATCATGCGATTGAAGTTTGAATGCTACACGTACACAATGATCTTCATGTAACAGTACATAACTCTAGGACCTACATGTATAAAATCGAACATGGCGACCATCCGAAATATTTAGTCGGTTCTCAATATTTACGAATCTATTACAGCAATCAAACTGAAATTTTGTATGTTGATAGTGGCAGTTAACATAAGTAGGATATATGAAAATAGGCTGTATAGTTCTTCACGGAACTACTTGTTAGCGTTAAACTCCTTCAGTATGCCTTCCTCTCCTTCTATGGTATCCTTACCTTGACGCGGTGGTGGAGCTTGCGTGGTCAAATGATCCTGTGAGCTATGCCGGCGGTAGCTTAGCTACTGGTAGGGTCTCCCAAGCCGGACAGGTCGAAGGTGATGATCCAGACTAAACGGGATACTCTGGCCCTCCAGGTTGGGGGTTGGACGTGGGGCTAACAACCCCACACCATAAAAAAAGAACCTGTTACGAAACAAGGACAATTGCCTCGGAAGGACGGATTTAACAGAAGACAACCTCGGCCTGAATTACGGAAAAGAGATTTGTGTATTGCGACGTGGAATGTAAGAACGATGTTGAGACCAGGAAAGATGAATGAAATAGGAGAAGAGATAACTAAATTTAATTTAGACATTGTAGCGTTACAAGAGGTAAGATGGCAAGGACAAGGAAGGATAGATAAAAGGGAATATTCACTATTGTATAGTGGTCCAAATAGCAGAACAGGACAACATGGTACAGGATTTATGGTATCCAAGTCAGTAAGGAATAGTATTATGGAATATGAAGCCATAAATGAAAGATTTTGTAAATTGCGCATCAAAGGAAGATTCAGGAACATATCCATATTTTCAGTGTATGCACCAACTGAAGAGAAAGATGAGGATGAGAAGGAAGAGTTCTATGAACAATTGGAACAGATATGCGGTGAGATACAGAGATACGATACATTGATAATAATGGGTGACTTTAACGCAAAGATTGGGAAGGATCTATTGATGAGATGTGCAGGGGAGCATACACTACATGATGTTAGTAACCAGAATGGCACACTACTTGGTCATTTTGCCATCAGAAACAATATGGCGATCAAAAGCACATGTTTCCCACATAAACGAATACATCTAGGTACTTGGAAGTCTCCTGATTCTACAACCGTGATTCAAATAGACCATGTGTTAATCAATGCAAGATACTCTTCGTCAATTATAGATGTGCGGAGTTGTAGAGGACCAAATTGTGATTCAGATCACTATCTAGTCAAAGCAGTACTTAGAGAAAAGCTGGCTAAAACGAAAACAGAATCTGAAACCTGGAAGAACAGTATAAGCGTTGAAAGACTAGGAGATGAAAGAATTAAGGAGGAATATCAGAGAGAAATACAAAAGAAATTAGAAGAAGAAAAAGATAGGGATGATCTCAATGAAGAGTGTAAGAAAATAGAGGAAGTAGTTAAACTGGCTGCAGAAGAAATAATCGGAAAGAGGCAGCAGACCCGGAATGAATGGTTTGATCAAGAGTGTAGGGAAGCAATAGAAGAGAAGAATAGAGCAAGAGAAAAGATGATCTTGAGAGAAACAAGAAGCAACTGTGAACATTATAGGCAAATGAGGTTGAATGCCAACAAAGTATGTAGAAGAAAGAAAAAGGAACACATAAAGAAACAATTTATAGAAATAGAAGAATTAAACCAGGGAAGTGAAGTAAGAAAATTCTATGCGGCAATTGGTAAAATGGGGAAAGGTTTCCAACCTAGGGAAAGAAGATGCAAGGATAGACGAGGGATGATACTGAATGATGAGAACAAAGTGTTAGATAGATGGTCTGAACACTTCTAAGTGAAAGTGTAGAGCCAGAAATTGAACAACATATGCAACAAAACGAGGGTCAAGAAGTAATTAGATCAGAATCAGGGAATGAGAATGCAAGTATTACGAGTCCTACAGAATCAGAGAATGAGAATGCAAGTATTATGAGTCCTACAAGATTTGAAGTGGCAAATGTAATGAAGAAAATGAAAAACAACAAATCACCAGGGGAAGACAGTATAGTAGCAGAAATGATAAAATATGGAGGAGCGGCATTGGAAGATAGAATACATAAACTATTGGAAAGAATATGGGAAGAAGAGAACATGCCAGATGGATGGAGGGGAGGAATAATATGTCCTATATTTAAGAAAGGAGATAAACTAGCATGTGAGAATTGCAGAGGAATTACTCTATTGAATGTTGTTTACAAGATCCTATCAGGTATCCTGAAAGAAAGAATGAAGATATTTTCAGAAGAATATCAGTGTGGTTTTAGACCCAACCGGAGTACAACGGATCAAATGTTTGTAATTAGACAGATGATGGAAAAGTTTTATGAACATGATATTGACCTCCACATGCTCTTTATAGATTTTAAACAAGCTTTCGATAGTGTATGTAGAGAAAGACTATATGAATTACTAGGAGAAATGAGGATACCTGGAAAGATAATCCGGCTGATAAGGATGACACTAGATAACACATGGGCACGAGTGAAAAATGGAAATAAGCTGAGTAAACCCTTTACAATTAATATGGGTGTAAAACAAGGAGATGGATTGTCTGCAGTACTCTTTAACCTTGCACTATATAAAGCAATCAGTAAAGTGTACCAGGGAGACACTATTTTTAACAAATCAAGTCAGATATGTGCTTATGCAGATGATGTAGTGATCATAGCAAGAGAGAAGCGTACACTGAAAAGAGTATATTTAGAATTACAAATATTGGGTTATTAGTGAATGAGAGTAAAACTAAGAGCATGGTAATGTCCACATCTAACACAAGAAGAGCCCCGCATGATATTAAAATAGGCGATAAGACATTTGAGGGTGTGACACAATTTAAGTATCTAGGAGTACTTATTAACAACCAGTGTGATATGACAAACTGTATTAAAGATCGATTACAGGCTGGAAACAGAGCATACTATGCAAACATCAAGATGCTCAGGAATCAACTTATATCGCGAACAACCAAAATGAAGCTATATAAGACAATGATAAGACCAGTAGTGACCTATGGCTCTGAAGCTTGGACATTAACTATGGATGATGAGAATACTGTGAAGTGTTTTGAAAGGAAAATACTGCGAAGAATATATGGCCCTGTTAGAGAGGAAGATGGATGGAGAATACGATATAACCATGAACTAAACGAATTGATTGGAAAACAAGATATCGTAAAGTTTATAAAGGCACAGAGAATCCAATTGTTGGGACATATAGAGAGGATGCCGGAGAGCCAGATGCCCAAGAGAATGTTGAAAGGGAGGCTATTCTCCAGGAGGAGGAAAGGACGTCCTAAGAAGAGATGGTTGGATGGTGTGACTGCAGACCTCGTCGCAATGGGAGTGAGAGGATGGAGGAGCAAGGCGATGGATAGACCAACATGGAGAGCTGTTGTCCAAGAGGCCAAAACCCACCCCGGGTTGTAGCGCCATGGAGTAAGTAAGTAAGTAAGTATGCCTTCCTCCGGAGGGGAAATAAAGCCGGCGGGTTCATGTCATACATTTATGGCACGTAAAAGAACCTACCACTGCAATTGGTAGTGTGTAGCAACATTTGTAGGTTACATTTGACTATTTAGATCGCTCTATCAAGTTCCAACGTTCGTCGCTAGTGTTAGTGACAGTAGCATCTGGTAGCCTTATTGGAACTACTCGAAATTGAACTTGTTCAATCAAGAATACCCAACTATGGCATTTGGTTGGTTGGTTCCTTAGTTTAGGGTCTGTAACAACGCGGTCATGTAGCCCCGTGTACTTTGGGTTTGTGTAGAATATGTATGATAACCGGTGTTAATTGTGATGGCTGTATTAGTGTGTGTTATATGTGATGCAGGTAGAAGGACTGCAAACGATTAATTTTTTCAAGTAGTTCCTACTTTTGCCACCAAATGCTACCGTCCACAACACCTAGCTGCGGACGTGGCTACTAAACGCCATCGCAGTCACTCCCTGGTGGCGAACTTTGGAACTAATAAAGCGTTATCAAAATAACCTACACATTTTAGCTTCCACAAGTGTAGTTAGTGGAAGGTACTTTTTCATGTCATAAATCTATGACATGGGACTGCCAGCTCTACCTCCCCTCCGATGGAAGGCATACTGAGGGATTTTTAACGCTCTTAAAAATCCGACGACTTCGGCCAGGTTTGAACCCGCGATCTTGGGTATAGAAGCCCAGAATGCTAACAACTACGCCACTGAAGCCGCTGCTATGGTCTTTCGGCTGAAATTCATGTAAGTTATAAAAAGGTCTTCAATCTGTTTCAGTCGATTTCTGAAGGAAATAGGCCTACATGGGGTTTATAGTGCCAATAAATGCCTATTTTGAAGATATTTGCATGTTAAGAGCTTAAAACGACAAATATTTAGTTTTAAAATCGTATTTTTCTACCCATGTCTATTTTGTTAGTTTTCTTTACCAGATGGCCGCTGGTAGCTACCAAACACAGGCACTTAAATGTCATTAAAAGACGATAGCGTAAGACAGGGAAAGACGCAGCGCAAACACCAGTTTCCACTCCCAGCAGATCTAGCTGCTCTTACATACTGTCCCCTGATATCATGTGAAGTGGAAAGGTCAATTTATAAATTTATAAATATACTAGCCGACAACAGGCAAAGTTTTACTGTTCAACATTTGGAACAATTGTGATGACCATGATAAGTAGCCTGTTGACGTAGTTATTGTCTGGATGAGATAGTTATATAACACTGTCTTCAATTGTATTAATGATAATAATAATAATTATTATATTTTCTTTTACATTTTCCTGATTTTCGTGACCACTTAAACTTACTTGTTTCGAAGCGCAAAACCTTCAGTTGAGAACGAAGTGGCATGATTCACATACGGTTGCTGAGCAATTTTAAATACTAAAATGATGATATAAAAAGATGGGTTGATTTTTAGTGCATATTTCTGCCATTTTAGTGCCTATTTTGCGATTTTTAAGTAGATATTTTAGTGCCTATAAATCCTCTCCCTTGACGGAAGACATGTTACAATGCTCTGTGAAGTAGGTTGAGACAGCGGGTTCAAGGTCACCGTTTATGACCACATGAGATGTGCAATGTACTGTAGGTGTCATAAGACGTGCTCTGTGCAATATGTTGGGACAGCGTAATTTTCATGTATGAATTCAAACTTACTCTTATTACGGAGGCAGAAATGTGCCGTGATGAGATGAGAGTGTTATAGGTTGTCGACGGACTTCAGATTGGAGAATGCTTCACTGGTTTGGAAAAATTTCGTGCTGGGGATCAGTAGTATATCTTCAAGGTGAGGAATGCAGAGCATCCTAGTCAAGGATGGACATTGACGCTTAAAAGAACATGAGTATATGGAAATTCATGCGCACACCACCGTCGGGGAACTTAGTCTAGTCAGCGTTTCTATTTTCAACCATTTCCAAACCTCCACAGCAAAAAGGAACATTAAAAAGGTGCGTATACCACTTCAACTCTGTTATGTCTATAATAATTTTGCAATCCTAATACCTTAATTCTGGTCTATGGACTGAAACGTGGCAAACTCAGTCTCGTCATGTACAACTGAGAAGAGGTGGGTTCAATCATCGATTCCTGCCTCGGCCATCTTACAAGTGGGTTTCTATGGTTTCACCACTTCTTCTCGAGGCAAATGCTGGGATGGTTCCTAACTTTAGGCCCGGTCACCTCTTCCGTAATCCTAGTCTCAGTAAAACACACACACTCTCTCTACTACTATACTACTACTACTACTACTAAATGTCAGGACAGAAATAAAACTACCCGTTTTATTCTTCCTCTTGGTTTAAGAATGTCAGGACAGAAACAAGATTACAGGTTTTTATTCTTCCTCTTTTATTCATTCATATTAACCGCTTACAACAAGGCACACAGGGGTTTGGTCGAATTCTGTGGTCAAGTTCTCAGAATAAGCATGTTGTCAAGGAACAACACAACATGGAGTAACATATCATCTGCGGGGATGGGGGCCCGTGATGGTGTAGTGGTTAAGCTACTTGCTTCTCACCAGTCCGGGTTCAATTCCCGGGTAATGAATGTGAGATTTTCGAAGTGATTCGGATTCCTCGCAAAAATGGAAGTCCCGTGGCTAATAATCGCGGAATTAACGTTCACGTAAAACTACAAGGTTGTACACACTCCCGGGATGGTTATAGGCATAGTAAATCCAATTTACAATAGATAGCGTGCGAGTAGTTTGTTATTGTATTGTTAAAGGGGCGGATCAGCGAGGGCATCTGTCCCCTCGCGAGTAGTTTCAACAAATGAGTGTTGGCGATGCGATCATATACCATTTATCCGATTGCAATCAAATTTTGGTGAGTTGTTGAACACACTCCCGGGATGAATATAGGCCTAGTGAATCCAATTTACAATACATAGCGCGCGAGTAGTTTCAACAAAATGGCGCGCAATTCGTTTCAACAAAGACCTACATGCGTTCATACGCCATTCATCCGATTGCGATGGTATTTTGGTGAGTTGTTGTGAACATTCCTGCGAAGGTTTCTGACTTACTGTAGTAAATCCTTTTTACAATAGGTAACGCACGAGTAGATTCAACAAATGAGGGACAGCACGCGATTCAGTTCAACAACGTCCCGTATGCGTTCATATACCATTCATCCGATTGCGATGAAACTTTGGTGAGTTTTTGTTAACACTCCTGCGAATGGTTCTGACCTAGTAAATCAATTTTACAATAGGTAGTGCACGGGTAGATTCAACAAATGGGTGACGGCGAGCGATTCGTTTCAACAAACTCCCGTATGCGTTCATATATCATTCATCTGAATACGACGAAACTTTGGTGAGTTGTTGTGTACACTCCTACGAAGTTTTCTGACTTAGTAAATCCATATTACAATAGGTAGCGCATGAGAAGATTCAACAAATGAGTGACAACGCGCGATTTTTTCAACAAAGTCCCGTATGCCTTCATGAACCATTCATACGATTGCGATTAAACTTTGGTGCGTTGTTGTTTACACTCCTACAAAAATTTCTGACTTTGTAAATCCATGTCACAATAGGTAGCACACGAATAGATTCAACAAATTGGTGATGGCACGCGAATCGTTTAAACAAAGTCCCGTATGCGTTCATATACCATTCATCCGATTGCGATGAAACTTCGATGAGTTGTTGAGCACACTCCCACGAATGTTTCTGGGATAGTAAATCCATTGTACAATAGTTTAGAGGCAGTTAACTTAAAAAGAAAAAAATATTGTGTATCCAAAAGCACTTCAAACAAAAACAAAAATACAACGCCAACACTATCTTCGATTGGCATTGCAACGCATGCCCAGTACAGCTAGTAAATCTTATATATAAAAGTGAAAGTCTGTATGTCGGTATGTGGGTGGATTTGTTCCGTATACAAATCTACACCGTTCCACCAATCTCAACCAAATTTTGCATACACATAGTTTAGGACCCTGAAAGAACGGCTGGCTACATGGATTTTCGATAGTCTTTCTCATTCTTCTGATATCGGCCTATTTGCACTCGAGCAAAGGCTAATATATTCAGAAAATTAACTTGTGAAGGAACGGCAAGGCCGGCCATCTCTATGGCAACGGTAGCACAAGACGGGTCCACCAAGTTTCATTCTATCTCGGTAAGAGGCCATGCCACTTAATTTTCTAAACGGCAACACTACCTCAAGAAGTGATCACCAGGTTTCCACCTGTCTCTGTAAGGGTTCATGCTACTCCATTTTCTCCATGACTACAGTCAAGACGTAAACACCAGGTCATGGGCCTCCATTTTCTATCCAAACCACGATACGAAAATTAGGAATATGAATGCCTTAAAAATCTGAATACGTAGATTTTTTAAATTTTATTAACAGGGGTCGATGTAGGGAATTAAAATAATAATAAAAACAAATACATCGGCTAACCCTGCACGCGACCTAACGTAACAACGGCTATAGATATCGTCACGAAACTTTGTATTAAGATTAAATGAGCTTAAATGATTCTGTTATTGATTGATTTAGAGGGTTGGCGGCATCATGGCCATGTAGCCCCATGAACTTCAGTGTGCATGATTTTTTTTTCTGATAACCAGTGTTACTGTGATGGCTGTATCTGTAATTCAGGTGAGGATTAAAAATGAGGTTGATGTTGCCTTCAGTTAGAAACTATCCCTGTATTTGCTTCGAGTAGAAGTAGGAAACCACGGAAAACATCTTCCATGTTTTGCCACGGGAGGCGCAGTGTACCCCCTTCAAGCTCTCAGACCAGCATTAACATTTCTTGGCAGAGCCGGATTAAAACTCGGACCTCCATGGCGACAGCCGAGAATGTTAGCCGCTAATCCACGTGGTCGTCTAAATGTGACATTTTGGGTCTAATGTCATACTCTTGATGCCGCTGCTGTTACGGAAGAATTTCAATCTTTACCTTATGACGGAAGGTATCACGCGTATATTTTTGTGTTATACTCTCCGTTAAGGTGTGTTCTACTACTAATATGTTTACGTTTATGTTTTATTAATCCTAATGTTTTTATGCTGCATTGTTATTGTTGACCGGCTATCTTTTGTATTACAGATCAGGAATACAGTAACTGTGATAAGACTTGACTAAGACTAACAGAACCAGAATAATTTGTAGCAACCAAAATGAAACAGTAACCTAAAATGATTAACCACGCAGTGAACACTCCCTCTTTTCTACTTAAGACATGACTGTATGAGTAAATAATTTGTACAGAACATTACCTCCTTCACTGCCCTCAACAGATACAGTACCGTAGCAAACCTACAGGTAACTGACGTCACCAATAATTCTCATAGTAATCATTAGAAGCCATGACCAGGCTCCTTTTGTACATAAACATTGCTACTTTCAAATTACTAGGTAAATAATATCGTACGTTTTTCTTACATCTAAATAATATATCCATACTAATATATAAAAGTGAGATGGTATGTGTCTGTGTGTCTGTGTATTACTCGATCACCAAAGAACCACTGGTCCGATTTACATGCCATTACACCCTTTGGTTTCAAACATTCATATTTCAATTTCAAATAAAAAGAGAATGCTAAGAAATAGCAAACATTTGATGGCATATGCTTGGTTTAAAATTTAAATTTCTATCAGAATGGTCCTTATCACTTTTCGTGTATCTCCAACTGTTAGCGAGTAAAACCTAATTGTGAGCTATAAAACAAGGTCAATGCCAAGCGGTGTATCTGGACAAAATGTTCCATCCTAACACTCTTTCCGCGCAGCACCTCGCCCATCCCCTGTTTTAACTGTCACCTTAACATTTCAATTTATTTATGACCAGTAGCGAAGTACGGGTACTTCAGCTAGTAATAAATAAATAAACTAACGATCAGCATAGGAGGAGGATGTACTGAACTTGAAAGAAATGTTCTGGTCCTAAAATTAGAATGAAATTCACTCACTATTTGTTTGAACATCGCATTATCCTTTATTTCTCTTTGTTTATTTTTCATCAGTGTCTTGGGACATCACTATCATCAGCCGTATGTACTTGCCATAGCATAGATATTGATATTGCCTGATAACTGTAGCAGGGACTATCGTTGTAGGTGCCCTGCGACTTGAAATAAGAGGCACCATCCCAATGTTCGCAATTAAAACGAGGTGGGGTTGCTGTTAGCGACGGAATTCGAATTTCAGCTAACCAGTACAGCGTGGAGCATGCCTCAGACAGGTCAGCTGCGTTGACTGGTAGGTGCCACAAAGAATAGCACTTCATTGCTATTGGGAGTAATAAGTCTAGAGATCGCGAATCGTTACACTACAAAATTGCCCAGAACACAAAATGGCAGCATCCATAACGTCAATGACGAAACGAAAGGTATGAACGATGCATACTGTACATGTTAAATTCTATTTGTTAATAAGGATTTACATATAAAAACAAACACAAGCCCCCTTGTTTGTATAACAAGCAGTCATTTTCATCCAGACGGTGGTCTAACCTGGTAGCGACCAATGGTTTCGTCCAGAAAGTCGTCTAACCTAGTAGCGACCAATGGTTTCACCGAGACCGTTGTCTAACCTGGTAGCGACCAATGGTTTCGCCCAGACCATTGTCTAACCTGGTAGTGACCAATGGTTTCGTCCAGAAAGTCGTCTAACCTAGTAGCGACCAATGGTTTCACCGAGACCGTAGTCTAACCTAGTAGCGACCAATGGTTTCGCCCAGACCATTGTCTAACCTGGTAGCGACCAATGGTTTCGTCCAGAAAGTCGTCTAAACTAGTAGCGACCAATGGTTTCACCCAGACCGTTGTCTAACCTGGTAGCGACCAATGGTTTCGCCCAGACCGTCGTCTAGCCTAGTAGCGACCAATGGTTTCACCCAGACCATTGTCTAACCTGGTAGCGACCAATGGTTTCGTCCAGAAAGTCGTATAACCTAGTAGTGACCAATGGTTTCGCCCAGAGTAGCGAACAATGGTTTCGTTCAGACAGTCGTCTAACCTGGTAGCGCCAATGTTTTTGTCTGGACAGTCGTGTCACCTAGTAATGACCAATGGTTTCGCCCAGACTATCTTCTGGTCTAGTAGCGAACAATGGTTTCGTTCAGACAGTCGTCTAACCTGGTAGCGCCAATGGTTTTGTCAAGACAGTCGTGTAACCTAGTAGCGACCGACGGCTCTGTCTCACCATGGCTTTAGAAGAGTATAGTGCAACTTTTCAATTAAATTGAGCAACTAAATGTAATATATGAACAGTCGTAACTCACGATTAACTCTAGCACGTGAACACATGTGATTGCATCCACATGTAACGACGCACAGTTTGAATTCTCATACAGCTGAGTAATAAGGTGGCATTCAAGGCACAACATCAAACAAACGAACACCATTGTCCGTACGTCGTCCGTGACGTCATCCACTACACTAAAAGATTCCCCTAGACGCGTAAGTATCGCGGTACTTACTTGAACCACTCATCTAATCTGCTCATAAAGTGTTAACAACGAAACTACGGCAGGGAGAGTGGAGAGCAGATCGGTTGATTGCAGACATCCACGTTCCAGTTGGTAAAGTTCGAGCAGTAAATTAACTCAGAGCCGTCCTAGAAGACCAGGTGACGCTGTTAATCCAATTACAAACTACTGAGAGGAATTGGAGCAAAGCGGATCTAGGACGTCTAAATGATTAATCTTTAAGCAATCCCAAATCACATACTTGATAACAGTTGGAAATAAACTGGAAGTTAAGTTAGTTTTTGTTATTTCATTTAGGGCTTTGAGACAATATGGTCATGTTGTCCCATGTACTTGGATGTGTGTAGATTATTTATAATAACCTGTGTCATTGTTAGGGATGTAGTAGTGTGTGCATTTGCAACTGGGGATATTATTTGGCTGTGGAATACTATCCCGTGATTTGCCTCATATTATTATGTTGTTGTTAATTCGTATTAAGGGTTATGGACATCCTTGCCCATCAGCCCTGTCTACTTAGGCTTGTGTTAAAATTGTCTGATAACCTGTGTTTCTGTCGTCATTGTAGTAGCGTGTGAGATAAGTTTTTCGTAGATCTCCGGCCAGTTGTCGAGTTGGAGAAGAGTGAACTTATCGACACTCACTTAATTTGAATATTGCTTGAGGATCTACTATTTAGGTCCGCTCAAGTTCTACCGCGCTGTATATTGTTATACTTACAAAAGAATAGAAGACGTTGAGAAGATGTTAATTTATTGGTTACCAACACCTAAGTAATTACAATACTTTTACATCAAGCCTGACTTGCTTGCCGTGTGGCAAAGCGTACACAGTATACTATATAGCTGTCTTGAAGAGTGACCATATGGTCTGCTGTATGGTTATGAAGAGAGCGATTATGAGCTCTGCATCAGTATATAAACTATAACTTTCTCTGGAGAGGGAAAAGCTGTCACAGGTAGAGATTCACCAATGGCGTGTATCTCTAGTGGTAAGAGGTTTTTTTTAGCCAATCAGACCATAAGCGTTGGGGTTTGGTTGGACTGACCTTAAAGTTGTTGTGGAAACCTCAATACTAAGAATTATTATGAGGAAGGAACAGAAATATGAGTTCCTTGAGAAATCGTGGAGACAGTCTGGAAAGTTAAGAATGTTAGCAGCGACCAACTCCCAGCTTTGGCCTTCTAAGAAATATCTAATAGGAATATGTTCACTTAAAGTGCTTCTGTCTGTAATAGCAAGCTTTTAGTTTATACATGCTTTGCCTGTGGGCTTGGAGTGAGCTGTTGTAACATTCTGACTTCCTGAAGAAAGTATACTCTGTCTCTCATGGACAGTAATAATAAAAATAATAATAATAATAATTATAATAATAATTTTGACATACTCTGGAAAACTGAAGAACGTATCTTGGATACAAGATGTTAAAAATTACCTGGAAAAGGCCCGGATAGAAACGTCAGAAATACTAGACAGAAATGTCTACCGTCAGAAGATAAATAAATGGGTGGTACAGCCAGAGAATGAAGTCCCCAGAAGATCGGGGACTAAGTGGTCAGAAGAAAGGAAACAAGCGCACAGTGAAAGAATGAAAGCAATATGGTCTGTTAGAAAGGCGAATCATAAATGTAATGCGTGATCCAATAGGGTCCATACGCACATAATAATAATTATTATTATTTATAATAGCAATTATTATCATTTAAAACCCAAAATTAGTAAGGGATGCTTCTTGGTCATGGCTAGTAAAGGGTTTACTGGGCAATGGACATGACTTGTGTAGTTCTAATTATTAGGGTTGGGTATCGGGTAGGTGTCTCGGAAATTGACAGAAGATACTATTCCGGTATTTGCCTGGAGGGAGTGTGGAAAAACCATCTCGTATCCAATGCTCGTCTCAATTTAAAAAAACACATACACGACTACAGTTACCACAATAATACAGGTTATCATAAGAAATTCTACCCACACCTAAGTACACGGGGTTAAATGCTCACGATGTTGCAAGTAGCCTATCTAAATGAATCACCAACAACTTCAAATCTAAACTCTTGGTCTGTAGATGTGCTGAGTGTCTTTGGAACCGATTGTTACTTTAAGGCACGCTCCACGGGTGGACAGAGAACCTGGCGTCCGCAGATCTATCATTAAGGGTAACTATGAAATTAAATGTTAGAATGTTTTACTGACAGCAACGGTCCCTAAAAGGCCTACCTAGTTCCACTGATATCGAAACATTAATAGATGAGTTAGAGAAATTTAAGGAAACTGAGCTATCAATTTATGTTGCTATCTGTAGGTTTAGATTATGGCAGGTGATTACTAAGCGAGATCGTATAATTTCTTAACGACTTAGGTGATTATTATGTAAAGAACTGATATGTACGCCATCTGTAATTTGTGCCACTAGCTTTAGATAACACTAGTGTTTCTCAATGCCAGATTTCACACTGATAGGATCATTCAGTTATGAGTTAGGTGAATTCATGTAAGAGGTACTGACAAGCGCACAATCTTATTAATGAAAATCAGCATATAGATTTATGCAAATTCTATATTTAGACTACAGTAGCTGCCCGTTATATCAAATGTCGCAGAGATCGAACAATTTCGTTAAACATTAGACGAATTTCATCTCTGAAGAATTGACTTGCGCGCTAGCAACTTGATATTCCTTGACCCACGCTTTTCAATACGCCCATGCACAGAAAATTTGTATTTTGCCTTAATCGATGTCAAGGCCACAGCTATGTGCGAATAATACACTGTATATTTAGCCAAGACAATTCACCAGCGGGACGGTATGCGATGTTATGATAATGTTAGAGGCTCTTGTTGGCCTTCAATTTTACTTGTTTAGTGTGATAATCTGCAACAGATACTAAATAGTCAGGTTGGTATTGTAACATGGATATGGATTAAAGAACTTAGCTGGTTATTTGGGCGATGTGGTGTTTGTTCTCGTTTAGCTTCTGCCACGATTCTCTATCTAATATAACAAAAAGTCACATAATACTAAAAAACTCGACAAGTTACGCAAATTTACAATAAACCTCTGAAACTAAAGTAGTGTATATATTACACCCATATGTTCATAGACATAGATTAATAGACTGAGTGTAGAGGATTCAATGATGATCGCTTGACGATCCAAACTAGTCATCCAAGTGTAAATATCATGTATCTATTTTCAAATTTTGCGAATAACACCCATTACAATGTGGGTACAATCATGTTCATTCATTCATTTATTTGCAATTGGGGGTGTGTCCCCCGGTGGCAAATTGGGTATACACAACAAAAAACAATTATACATAACAATTCAATAACACTTAAACTGGAGTGTTTACACAAATCGTCAGTTTTTCTTAAACACACCTACTCTTTATGTTAAAGGAAAGGCCCTAAGACTGCGGCAGGTAGAGAGTTCCAGTTATCAATGGCACGGTTTACAAAATGATATTTACCATAATTTGTTCGCTGTGGTCGGACCTTAACTTTGAAAGGATGATTGCTCCTACCCATGTAAGTGGGCTTTCCCATGCGTTTGCTAAGCTCACCCCATGCTGGTTGATTTGTATACGTGTTGTAGGCTACATAGCAGCGCAGAGTCTAGATTTCTTCCTCCAGCTTCAAGTTTATTCCCACCCAAGTTTCTTTAACATACGGCTGACACTGCTCCTGGGATTAAAGTCACTGAGCACAAATCTAGCGGCCTTTCTTTGTACCATTTCCAACTCATTTATGAGCCCTACTTGATATGGATCCCAAAACGCCGAGGCGTATTCTAGAATAGTCTCACAAGTGACAAATATCCTAATTCTTTAGCAGAGGTACTACTTCCTTTTTATACCCTCATTACAAAGTGCAGATATTTGTAAGCTTTAGAAACTGCACATCCTACATGACTAGGCTACTCCATTTCTTATCATTACTTACGTGAACGCCCAAATAGTTGCAAGAATCTTCTTCTACAAGTATCACCGAGCCAATGTTATATTGACAATCTTGCCTTCGCACTTTCCCTATTTTTATGAGACTACATTTTCTTGTATTTAATTTCAATTTATTTTCAATCGCCCACTTATAGACCAGGTTCAGGTCATCTTGAAGTACTGCGTTGTCTTGTGAGTCATGTAGGCCACCTTTCGATATATTACACAATCATCCACAAACAATCCACTGTCACTGCGAATACCATTTGGTAAGTCATTCATAAACGCCAAAGATAACAAAGTTCCGATTACGCTGCCTTGAGGGATACTCGACGTTACGGTAATATCATCCGAGAAATGCATACGAGAGGAAATGTTGGACTGACTGAAAAGCATTTAAAACTCATTTACTAAGGCAACACTCAAAAATAGCTTCCAACAAGAGAACGTTACAAAACCAAATGCTTGTATATTGTGGTAGAAAAATATAAATGTTATGCTTTTCAATGTTCAGGTTATTTTATTTCGATGGCTACTCCACCGGTTAACCCTCGAACAATTATGCATAAGAGGGGAATTTTGAACATTCACTCTAATGAATTGAATGATCGAGACGAAAGACTTAACAGAGCTGGAGTGTCAGCTCTTAATTAGATTTATCTTTTTCTACAATTTAGGCAATTGCATGCAAAATTACAGAGGAAATAAGCACGTCGCTTTGTGCTCTCTGATAGTGTGTGTGCTCACTTTTAAAATCACTATTTCGAATAATATTTCAAAAAGTAATTACCGAACATTTTAATAAATTATATGCCTGGAGTCGTACACTATTCTGTTGGTGCCAGTAAAATAATATTATCGTTCCATTTAAAATACACAGTTGGTATTGATAGCTCCGTTACTAATAAACGCACGTAAAAGTGAAGCACTTTGTTGTACCAGCACCAAAGTACAATTTTAGAAACGGAAAACAAAACAATGATACCATCATTGAAATAGAAGTGATTTGGGTCCATCATCTTATGAGGGAACTTTGCGAAGTTTGGAAACTAAATACCCAACATCCTTAAGTCTAAGAATAACATTAATTACAATTTGGGTACCATAATTTTGTCCGACTGAAAAGCATTTAAAATTCATTTACTAAGGCAACACTAAAATATGATTACAACACGATAACGTTACACAACCGATTCCTTACGGCTAGGAATTTTTCGCAACTCGTTCAGAAGGGTTATAAGTGAAGTCTAAATTAGGATGTGCAATCGTTGCAACCACAAAACCACACACGGTACGACTCGGCCTACATTTGTTGGTCTTGCGCGATCGGTAAAGCATCCAACTGTAAGCCGGTTGATCCAGGTTCGGGCCAACCTCGTTTATATTCTTATTAGCCTATTTTCATTTAATAAAGAAAAAATAGGCTTATGAGCTCACCTTTTGTCCGTGTGTGTGTATGTGTGTGTCCCCCAATAATATCTAAACGGCTGGAGCGATTTCAATGAAAATCGGTAAAAACTTAGTACTATTTTTTCCGACCCAGATTATGCCCTTCAAATTTTATTACGTCTCAGAAATCCGACATGGTGGCTGTGCGAAATATTTCATCGGCATTCTATATCTCCGAAACTATTACAGATATCACCCTGAAATTTTGCACGGTAATGGAAAGCACTACTAGACGTACATGTATGTGACTTTCAAAAACTTGTTATGTACAAAACGAACATGGCGGCCAAGCGAAGTTGAAAGATTTAACTGGAATTTTTTCGCGATTTAACCATCCGAGCAAAGTGACACATGCTACAGAAAATGTTTATACAAATTGTAATGCACTGACATCTAATTCAGTTCAATTGGTTACATAACCTCAAGATCGCGGCAGTGCAAAATTTTAAAATTAAGTTTTTATTTCTTGTGTCCGAATCATGTGATCAAAGCCAACGTTTGAATAATGAACCTACGCTATAATCGTCATCTAATAGTACATAATTCTATGGACTATATATAATAAGCAACATAGCGACCATCCAAAATACTTAGACGGTTCTCAATATTTACTAATCTATGATAGCAATCAAACTGACATTTTGTTTGTTGATAATGGCTAGTAACGTAAGTTCACCTATGGGACCTAACTATAGGCCACGGCCGCTACCTTCCAAATCCTAGTCCTTACATTCACACTTTCCTCCCCAGACAACACTCCACACACGACGGTACTTGTAGCTCACCCCATAGGTGTCCGCATAGAAGCAGCTATAAACTCTGGCGAGCCGAACATGTCCTTGGACACTCCCGCACTAAAAGCCATTCGCTAAAAAAAAACAAGTAGTTCCGTGAAGAACTAAATAGCCTATTTTCATATATCCTACTACACTGAAGAAAATGGAAATAGCAACACCCAGAAGGAGTGGTGCTATATTGCTGCAATTGAACATGCAGAACGAGTGTTCGGTTGTCATTCGATGATTACACTTTCAGGTCCCTCTGACCACAACTTTGGACAACAATCAATACAGGATGTGCCCACCACGAGCTGCAATACATTGATGAATTCGGCGAGGCATGGAGTCAATAAGGCCCTGGATCGCTTCCTGAGGAATTGTGGCCCATGCTTGCTGAACTGCACGGGTCAGTTGTTCCAGAGTTGTGGGTGGCTGAGGACGGTTCGCTAGTTGTCGACCCATCATGTCCCACACATGCTCAATAGGACTGAGGTCCGGGGATCTGGTGGGCCATTCTAAGGTTGTGATGTCGTGGAGAGCTCTCTGGAAATGCGTGCAGTGTGAACCCGGGCATTGTCCAGCTGAAACATCCCATTAGCAATGTTCGCCATCATAGGGACAACCACTGGATTGAGTACCCTATCAACGTACTGCCAAGAAGTCATGTTGCCCTCTTGAGGTTATATAAACAATTGAACTAAATTAGATACCAGTATTGAGGTAATTGACGTTGTCAAGTAAATACGCGCCATTTCCGAGCTCCACGGTTTTTGGATCCGTTACAAGGTAAAACGATAACAGCGCAGCTTAAATGTGAAAAAAGTACCCGACGAAGACGTACACAAGGAAAGAAAACAAGGAATCACCCAAATTGGAGGTAAATATGTAAATATCTGAAATTAATTACATCGCACAACAGAAGGAGATTAGTGAGGTTATATAGCACAAAGCTCTCCAAAACACTAATCGCATATAGCGACAAAGAACCGTCTGAATGCCTTATCACAAAAATAACATGTGACCAGAAGAAACCCTGTATGGACAATGAGACATACCGGTTACAAGACGCTGGCCTGTCAACAATGAAAGAAGACATTCGTCGCATAACGAATGTTTTACAGCACAAAGCACAGGCATAGTATCAGCTCACACAAGAAAACCAGCAGTCTGCTACTAAGGTGTGGAGACTTTTAACAATATACATAGACATATTTTAGCACTAAAATAGAAGCGAATGAGTGTGAGAGGAACTATATTGCAAAAACGAAGTGAATGAAGCAAAAGCAGATTAATACACTACACGCGCCAAAAAGAGGAGTAAAATATAACACAGTACGTAACTAGCAAATATAACAACATGTCACCCAAAACACAGCCCTCAACTAAGAACATAAAGCAAAATCAGAGAAAAAACAAAATATCAACCTCAGAAAACTCGGGAGAAGAAGAACACACAGACAATGCAAAACCCCAAAGAGACGATATTAAAGGTATGTTTTCTGAAATACTATCAGAACTTAAAGATTTGAAAAAGCAAACTGACGAGTTTAAACAAGAAACAAGAGAGGAAATTCAGTCCATGAGAAAGGAAATTAAAAAAAGAAATGAATACTGCGAAAGAGCAAATGATTCATTAGAACAAAAAATCACTAACATAGACAACACAATACAAGAAAAGATAGAAACATTATCCAAAAGAATAAGTGACCTAGAAGAACAAAAAGAACAACAGGCGAAAAGAGAAAGGAGGAACAACATAGTGGTAAAAAGTAAAGAATTCACTAATGATGAAAGTAACAAAGACGAACTAAAGAACAAAATCAAGAAGATATTGGACACGATAGAAAAAGAAGTGACGGCAGAAAAGTCAACCTACGTCGGTAAAGACAGAAACAATATAGGTATAGTGGAAGTCAGTTTCGCAAATTTTGCAGACAAACTAAAAATAGTCCGAAACAAATACAAACTGAGAGGACAAGACATATTCATAGATGATGACCTCACAATAAAAGAAAGAACAATCCAAGCATCACTCATACAGAAAGCCAAGAAAGAAAGGGAAAAGGGTAATAACAATGTAAGAGTTGGATACCAGAAAATCCTGTTAAATGACCAGTGGGCGCACTGGAAAGACCTAACCTCAAAAAACGGGGAAGAAGAAATCAACCAAACACAACGATGAAACAACCTTCACACAAGGAAGAAGAACTCATACTAGGTACACTAAGCGTTAGAACCTTAAGAACCCAAGATAGAGAAATAGAACTCGAAAACGCACTCGAAAACGTAAGGTACGATATATTAGGCCTCAGTGAGGTGAGGCAATACGGCGAAGACATAATAAAGAAAACAAATGGGGATGTCTTTAGCTTCGTAGGGGAAACGAAAGGACAAAAAGGGGTAGGTTTTTTGATAAAAAGAATCTAAAACACAATATAAAAGAAATAAAGGGAATCTCAGAAAGAATCATAGTATTATCCCTAAAATTAAATGACAACACATTCAAAATAATTCAAGTCTATGCTCCCATAGAAGCAAGTACGGAAGAAGAAATTGAAGACTTCTATATGCTCCTCGAAGACACATTAGCCGAGTACGAAGCACACACAACATGCATAATTGGAGACTTCAACAGCAAGGTAGGAAGAAAGGAATAATAAGAAGAAGAACCTATGGGCCCTCACGGATACGGAACAAGGAACGAAAGAGGAGAAAGACTAATACAGTTTGCACTGGGACAAAGACTTCAAATTGTGAACAAATTTTACAAGAAAAACCCAGAGCGCAAATGGACATGGAAATCTCCGAATGGAAAAATCAAAAACGAAATAGACTTCATCCTAACCAATAGACTAACAGAGGTGAAAAACATACAAGTGATAAATGGTCTGAAGTTTGACACAGACCACAGAATGGTACGATTGAAAGTGAGAATAAAGAAGAAAAGGAGACACTACTTCAACAACAAAACTACACATCCAGGATGCATAGACAGGGCGGAGTATGTAAAAGCACTACAACAAAACCTACGAGACTTCAACCAACAAACGGAGCAAAAAGTCCAACAACACTATACAGAGCTCGTAAATTGCATATCCCGCGCGGCCAAACAATCGTCAACAGCTGGAAACAGTATGAAAAATAGAATAAAACTAAAGTATAGCACCAAATGTTTGATCGAAGAAAGAGAACGTCTAAAATCACAAGCCATAGAAAACGAACACAAAAAGCTGGAATATGAGGAAGTCAATAAACAATCAAAAAGGGAAATCCGAAGAGACATCAGAGAACACAACACTAAAGTAGTCAAAGAAATCATGGATACCACAAAATCAATAAAGAAGATTAGAAAAGAATTAACTCCAGGCAAACATTGGATGCTGGGAGTAAAAGACAACAACGAAAAAAGACAAGCCTCAAGAGAAGAGATAATGACGCAAGCGACAGAGTTCTATAGAACACTATACTCAAGTAACTTAACTCTCAAAGATCCAACTTGCATCAGGACCAGAATACATCAGAAGAAAACCTAGAGGAAGAAACACCTCCAATACTACCCAGTGAAGTAAGAGCAGCCATTCGACAAACGAAAACCGAAAAATGCCCAGGTGAAGATGGAATTTACAATGAATTTCTAAAATGGGGTGAAGAAGAAGATGATGATGATGATGATAATTGTTGTTTTAAGGGGCCTAACATCTAGGTTATCGGCCCCGGGTGAAGAAGACCTAATCCCAGTCATCACAACATTATTTAATACAATACTCACATCAGAAGACATACCAATGGAATGGAAACAAAGCATTATCATACTTCTACACAAAAAGGGAGCCAAGGACGACATAAACAACTACAGACCGATCAACCTAATTGTAAACCTCTACAAGCTATTTATGAAGATCCTAACCAATAGAATGGCAAAGGCACTGGACGAACAGCAACCGATAGAGCAAGCAGGATTCACAAAGAGTGTCAGTACATCAGACCACTTGCAAACATTAAATCAACTCATGGAGAAAGTTCAGGAATTTAATCTAGAGGTGTATATAGCATTTGTGGATTACAACAAAGCATTTGACTCCGTAGAACAGGAAAGCGTCTTAGAAGCACTGGAAAAACAAGGCATCCCAAACAAATTCGTTAGACTCCTAGGCAAACTCTACGACGGTAACCAAGCCAGAATAATGACAGAAAGAGAAGGATGTAACATCATGATAGAAAGGGGAGTAAAACAGGGAGACCCCCTCTCACCAAAAATATTCACCTGTTTGCTGGAAAATCAGTTTAGAAAACTAGACTGGGAAGAAAAATATGGCATCAGAATCGATGGGACAAGACTAACACATTTACGGTTCGCAGACGACATTGTTTTGGTGGCTGAATCAGCGAAAGAGCTGGAACAAATGATACAAGAATTAGACAAAACAAGTAAAGAAGTGGGCCTTACAATGAACCCGAAGAAAACGAAGCTGATGACCAATGCGTTAGAAGCCCCAATTAATGTGAACGGAGAAACACTGGAATATGTTGAAGAATATGTATATCTCGGTCAGAACATGTCATTTTCAAGTTGTTCAGAGAAAGAGGTCAAACGAAGAATAGGACAAGCATTGAAGAGCTTTTGGTCCCTAAAGTTTATACTGGCGGACAAGACCCAAAAACTCACTTTAAAGGCTGAAGTTCTGGAAAAATGCGTGATACCGGTGTTACTGTATGGTTGCCAAACTTGGGCATTAACATCGAAACAAAGACAAATGATCCAGAGATGTCAACGGAAAATGGAAAGGAAGATACTTCATGTCTCATTGAGAGATAGAATACGGAACGAAGATTTAAGAAGGAGAACCGGCATGAAAGACGCTATGACATCAGCAGACCAGCTCAAATGGAGATGGGGTGGACATGTAGCGAGATTAGATCCTAACCGATGGACGTACAAAATGACGATGTGGGACCCAAGAACAGGAAGACGAAACGTTGGGAGACAAATAATCAGATGGGCAGACTGGTTCGTAAAATGGGGAGGAAAACAATGGACAAGAACAGCGAAGATGAGGCAGGAGTGGAAAGACCTAGGGAGACTCGCATGCAGTGACCAATAAAACAATGCATCAACTAGAAAGACACCGTTCAGTGGACATGCAGCAAAGCGGTACATATCTCTGGTGCGCAATAAAGGCTTCTCACAGAGCGGTGGCCTCAAGAAGCACAGCGTTGTTCATACTGGAGTGAAGGAATACACTTGTAGCAAATGTGAGAAGTCATTTGCACGGCGGACAGAGCTAATGGAACATTTTGTCGTTCACTCAAGCAAGAGACCGCATTGTCTGTTTGTTGCGCCCAAAGCGATTCAGCTCGCGCTCTTAATTTGAGGAAACGTCATCGTGCTCACTAGGGAAGAAATAACCTTACTGCATCACCTGTTACAAGGAATTCAAAAGTTTCGACTATCTTGCGAAACACTTGTTAATTCGTTCCGGGACCACATGTGCACAACAGGTACGTGTACAGGTATTTGCATCCAAACTAGATGTTAAAACTCCACCGGTAAGGTTTTGTATTGCATTTTAAAAAGACCTTATATTTGAAACGGTTCAATATACGTAGATTTTACTGAAGAGTGAAGACTTGGCAGTTTCTGTCATTGTTCAAGTGCTTAGACAGGGTAAGCTTTGTGCTTAGTGGCAATGGGAAGCTCCCAGATATTGGTTGATGGCTATTATGATTTTCGTAATACTAATGGATATTTGAGGCCTTGATATCGCCAGACTCAGAAATGAAGATTGTTGTAGCGAATGTTATACCAGCGTAATATAATTTACTTAATCTTAAATCAGCTGCACATCTATATTGAAGGCCCAATCAGAAAGAATAACCCCAAATGCTCCTCAGGACTTGCTCACCTGATGAGTTAAGACTGAGCAATTCCCTGCAAAGCAGGAGGCCATAGCCCTTATGGGATTTGTAAGGCTATTTATTATTATTATTATTATTATTATTATTATTATTATATTACAATGTGTATATATATTAGCTGTATCAAGTTTCATTGCGTTTGGATCATTAAATCGCGAGAAAAGTCTATTTAAAACTTCCAACTTCGCTTGGCTGCCATGTTCGTTTTGTAGTTAACCGGTTTTTAGCCTACTTTCGATTTTTGCAAATATGAAAGTAGACTTATGAGATCACTACAGGGCGAAAAAAGGTGTGTCTGTCTGTGTGTGTGTGAGTCTGTGTGTGTGAGTGTGTGTACTCTGAATGTCTGTCCCCCCCCCCCCCCCCCTATCAATTCAAACACAGTGAGCGCAAATTGAACGAAATTTCGTACAAAGGTAGCACTAGCAAAGGACACCTCAGTGTCATGTTTTATATCGCCGCCATCTTGACAGAAACGTAATGGCGGCCTCACAAATGTTCAAAGCTTAAATCAAATTACGACTAACCTAATCATCCGATCTCTACCAAATTTTGCAACAACATACCTTTATGGGGGCAGCATCCTTTGACCAAACTAATAGGTCATCAGCCTAATAGTTTGCGGATGGCGGCCATCTTTGTGTGAAAATCGATTGCCCCTATTAATTCGAATACGGTGAAACCGAATGGAACGAAATTTGGTAGAAAGGTAGTACTAGCAAAGGGCACCCCAGTGTCATGTTTTATATCGCCGCCATCTTGACGGAAACGTAATGGCGGCCACACAAATGTTCAAAGCTTAAATCAAATTACGACTAACCTAATCATCCGATCTCTACCAAATTTTGCAACAACATACCTTTATGGAGGGAGCATCCTTTGACAAATCTAATAGGTCATTAGCATAATAGTTTGCGGATGGCGGCCATCTTTGTGTCAAAATCGATTACCCCTATTAATTCGCACACGGTGAAACCGAATGGAATGAAATTTGGTACAGAGGTAGCACTAGCAATGGGCACCTCAGTGTCATGTTTTTTATCACCGCCATCTTGACGGAAACGTAATGGCGGCCACACAAATGTTCAAAGCTTAAATCAAATTACGACTAACCTAATCATCCGATCTCTGCCAAATTTTGCAACAACATACCTTTATGGAAGAAGCATCCTTTGACAAATCTAATAGGTCATCAGCCTAATAGTTTGCGGATGGCGGCCATCTTTGTGTCAAAATCGATTACCGCTATTAATTCGAACACGGTGAAACCGAATGGAATGAAATTTGGTACAGAGGTAGCACTAGCAAAGGGCACCTCAGTGTCATGTTTTATATCGCCGCCATCTTGACGGAAACGTAATGGCGGCCACACAAATATTCAAAGCTTAAATCAAATTACGATTAACCTAATCATCCGATCTCTACCAAATTTTGCATCAACATACCATTATGGAGGGAGCATCCTTTGACCAAACTAATAGGTCATTAGCCTAATATTTTGCGGATGGCGGCCATCTTTGAGTGAAAATCGATTCCCCCTATTAATTCGAACACGGTGAAACCGAATGGAACGAAATTTGGTACAGAGGTAGCACTAGAAAAGGCCACCTCAGTGTCGTGTTTTATATCACCGCCATCTTGACGGAAACGTAATCGCGGCCACCCAAATGTTAAAGGCTAAAATGTAATTACGACCAACCTAATAATCTAGTCTCTACCAAATTTTGCAACAAGAAATCTTTATGTGGGAAGCATATTCTGACCAAACTGCTAGATCATCAGCCCAATAGTTTGCAGATGGTGGCCAAGTATGTGTGCAAATCGATTCCCCCTATCAATTCAAACACGGTGAAACCGAATTGAACGAAATTTGGTACAGAGGTAGCACTAGCAAAAGGCACCTCAGTGTCATGTTTTATATCGCCGCCATCTTGACGGAAACGGAATGACGGCCACCCAAATGTTAAAAGCTTAAATCAAATTTCGACCATCCTAATAATTTGATCTCTACCGGATTTTGAAACAACATGCCGTTTTGTGGAAAGCATCTTATGACTGACTACAAGGTCATCAGCCCAATAGTTTGGAAATAGCGGCCATGATGTGTGCAAATCCATTCCCCAGATCAATTCAAACACGGTGAAACCGAATTGAATGAATTTTATTTACAGAGGTAGCACTAGCAAAGGGCACCTCATATTCATGTTTAATTATCCCTATAGCACGTTGTATTTCAACAAGCTACTACAACCAACATTCAATTATACTCCTTGAAAAGGACAAAGAGTTATAACAATACCCATGCATTTAGGAGAAAGTAGGCTATATGTTCTTTACTGAACATCTTGTTGAAAGTCTCATAGATGAACTTCCAGTAGTGCCTTTATCTCCGTGCAAATTTCATGGGGATACCGGTAATAGTTTCAAAGATATACAGTATATACTGTAGAATGCCGGTGAAATATTTCGCACACCCGCCATCTTGAGGTTATGTAAACAATTGAACAAAGTTAGATGTCGGTGCATTACAATGTGTATAAACATATACTGCACCACGTTTCATTGCGTTCGGTTGGTTAAATCGCTAGAAACGTCTATTTAAAAGTCGTAACTTCGCTTGGCCGCCATGTTGGTTTTGTAGTTACCAGGTTTTCAAAAGTCACATAGGTGAACTTCTAGTAGTTCCCTTTATCACCGTACAAAATTACAGGGTGATATCGGTAATAGTTTCGGAGATATTGAATGCTGGTGAAATAATTCGCACAGCCACCATGTTGGATTGGTGAGACGTAACTAAATTTGAAGGGCACGGTCGGGGTCGCCCGGAATAGTGCTATGAAATTACCGAGTTTCATTGAAATCGCTCCAGCCGTATAGAAGTTATTAGGGGAGGATACACAAAATCCATCACACACACACCATCACACACACACGCACACACAGGCAGACACATGGACAAAAGGTGATCTCATAAGCCTATTTTTTCGTAAATGAAAATAGGCTAAAAAACTATGGGACTTTCAATAACCTGGTGTGCACACAAACCCAACATGGCGGCGACGCGAAATTTAAATATTTAAATGGTCGTTTCTCCCGATTTAACCATCTGAGCGCAGTGAAACTTGGTACGGTACAGTATATTCTTATACAAATGTCAATGCACTGACATCTAATTTATTTCAATTGTCCTCATAACCTCAATATAGGGGCAGTGTAAAATTTTGAAATCTCGTTTATAGCCAATTTTTAGCCTACTTTTCACATTTTGCAAAAATGAGGAAAAAGTACACTTATGAGATCGGACAAATGTGTGTCTGTCTGTCCTTCTGTCTGTCTTTCTGTCTGTCTGTCTGTCCTTCTGTCTGTCTATCTATCTGGCTGTGTGTGTGTCCCCCCTATCAACTCCTAACGGATGCAGCAATCAAAACAAAATTTGGTAGGAGTAAAGATCTATACCTGAATATCTCACGGCCATATTTGAAAATGATATCAGTGCTACCAACTGCTGAAAAATCACGATTGAAATTTGAGCTCAATGTTGGATATCTTGGAAGGTATGCATGGGAGCTATTCCAAAATTGGCACACATGTAGATAATACTAGTTCAGTTTAATTTCTAGGAGGCCATACATGACAGTGTTGCCAAAATAATTTTAAGCCTTCTGATAGCTTCAATTTTTAAATGCATATAACTTCTACACTATCCATTGGATTTCAACCAAATTTCGTATGTACTATGTGTACACAAACAGATATGACTGATCGTATTCTTAAAATCCACCAGGGCTGCCAACTGTTAATAAATGCTCTATCTCCATGTTCTTATCCAAATACCAATATATCAGAAAGTATGCAAGCCGACAGCATTAAACTATGCACACGTATATTACCTGCCATTCTAGATTAATTTGGAGTAACGTATATATGTCAGTGTTACCAACATGATTCTAAGCCTGCTGATAGGACCAATTTTTAAATACATGTAACTTCTATACTATCGATTGGATTTCAACCAAATTTCGTATGTGCTATGAGTACCATAACAGATATGACTATGCTTATTCTTCAGAGCAACCAGGGCTGCCAACTGTTAAATTCTGTCTCTATTTTTCCCTTATATTAATATATCAGAAAGTATGTAAGCCAACAGCTTTAAAATTTGCACACGTATAGTACCTGACATTCTAGATAAATTTGGAGAAACTAATATACGTCGGTGCTGAAAACATGACTTTAAGCCTGCTGATAGGTCCAATTTTAAAATACATGTAACTTCCATACTAACAAATGGATTTCATCCAAAATTGGCCCAACAAGAGATCATAATATTTCAGATTATTTCTGACCAATACATGCATGACATTGTTGCCAACATGATTTCACGCGTGCTGATGGATCCAATGTCTAACTGCATGTAACTACATGGACTTCAAGCAAATTTTGTATTCCGTACTTTAAGAGATAGAAATCAATATATTCAGTCATCAGGGCTGCCAACTGTACTGCTCTATTAGGCTACATTATACCAGGCATATTTCGAACTAATTAGACATTTTGATATGACCAACTTAAGTTCGTCATTATTCTAGATAGGTCTATATAGATTGGCACGAATCTTAATTTTTAAGAAAAGTAGGCTCTTTAGTTCGTCACGGAACGTCTTGTTATTTATGAAAAAAGAAAAAAAGGGTTATAAAATCTAAACGGCTGGAGCGATTTCAATGAAATTCTCTAAGGCCATAGTAGTATTTTGTGCAACCCCGACTGTGCGCTTCAAATTTTATTACGTCTCTCCAATCCAACATGGCGGCTTTGCGAAATATTTCACCGGCATTCTATATCTCCGACACGATTACTGATATCACCCTGAAATTTTGCACGGTGATAAAGGGCACTGCTAGAAGTTCAAGCAAATGCAACGCTGCGTACTCAAGGCTACTATTGTTACTGCGGAGAGAGCGGAGGACATATTTTATACCGGGACCGGTGTCGGACAATTTTCACACTTCAGCAGACTATAACTTTGGAACAGTAAGTCGGAGGAAAAAAAAGTTTCAATAAATGTTGTAGACAATTTTGAGAGGAACATATTTCTGATTTGCTCTTTTGTGAACAAAACATTTTTTCTAGGACAGAAAGTGAAAAAACACTTTTTTGGAAACGTTGGCGCCACCTAGCTTCTGCATTTCAAAACGTATGACATGATCTCAATGAGACAAATTGTAGCTGACAATGTCCTCTACATTTTTTGCTTTAAAAACTTTTCTTTAAAATACGTCGATTCAGAGAAAAACGCTTTTCATTTTTTTGGAGTTTTTCGACAAAATGATCGTGCAAATTATTCTGAAATTTAGAGTTAAGCTTTTCTTGTGCTTTTCTAACGATTTACTAAAATCCAACCATAGCACGGTTTTTGGAACAAAAGGGGTTTCTTCTGTGCAGTTGTATTGTACTATCAAGCAGTGTACAGTACGGCTCCCAGCTCATGATCCCTGGTGGGAGGGGAAGGTTGAGGGAGGAAAAGTAGAGTGGAGTGAGTGTGTGAGGGAGTGCGAGACAAGGAAATGTTTCCGAATGCTGTTATGAAAGCATTGGGCCCGCAGGTGACATTGTACTAACATACACCGGCAGTGATTCGAGTGATAGTGATGTTTCGAGTTCTTCTGACAACACGGTTTCCATTGAAGCTCAATCTGGATGTGAGTCTGAACTAGCAACTCCACTGTGAAGTACATAAGTAAATAGTAAATGTTTCCTGTACCGATAGTAGTAGTGTTAGCCCCTGTCAGGCTGTCCGCTGATGTGACGCAAGTGGTGCGGCCAAATTCCTTGCAGGGATCACGAGCTCAAAGCCGAACTGTAAGTTATGGTAGGTTATCTGTCAGGGCTTCTCACACTCGTAGCATCTCCTTTGTTCTGCCACCTCCGCTCGGAGAGATTATTTTTAGAAAACACGCTGCTGGAAATAGAGAGTCCTGGCGTTCGATTTTCGATGCCGAGAGTATCTCATTCCCTCTTTATTAATTCCATCAATGGTCTACCTAAAAGCGTATTTCTAGCAATCTTGGCTGTCACTGCAGAGATCCGGGTGAAAATTTCTGTCAAGAAATTTAATTCTGGTGTGAGAGCTGGTATGGGGTTCAGTCAGTCTCATGAAGCGAAACTGAGAAGAGGTGGGTTTGATTCTCATCTACGCCATCCTAGAATTGGTTTTCCGTTAGGAACCATCTCGGCATTTGCCTGGAGAAGAAGTGAGAATCCACGGAAAATCAATCTTTTCAGTTTTGACTTACGAGGCTGAATGGGTCCCATTGCAGCTCTCAGACCAGAATTAAATGTAATTAAAGGACGTATTGGCAGAGCGGGAAATCGAACCTGGACCTCCGGGGCGACAGCTAAGAATGCGAGTCGCATCGTCAGGAGGTGGAACGATTCAACCCAACTTTGACTAAACTTTGTATGAAGTACTACCAGTACTGCCAATGAGAAATGAACGCTAAATTCATCTTAATGGGCATCAATTAATCTGATCACCTACCTTTAGCAGCTGATAAAATGACTTCGGCACGAGACATCAGTGTGGCCAGTCGTCTCTCGCTCATATACCCGGTTCACGTTATTTTCGACCACTGTAGTGGAACTACCGTTTAACGGTCAGAATTATAGTTTATACGCTTCTGGAATTGGTAATAAAGATAGATGGACAATAGCTCAAAATATTGTCCCACTCAGAAAACAATTGGAAGTGTATACTGAATGAGGCTATTACTCTCTTCAAACAAGTGAGTACACATTCATTTTCCTGGAGTTAATACAGGGAGGTCACGGAATATCAATTCGAAGTTGTTTGAGGATGGAATTCGATGTATAATGACTTCCAAATCAGGCATCATCAGCACTTGGTAACACTTTAAAAGTTAAAGTGTAATCATTTTGTCGCAATATTTGGCGGTAAATCTGAGTATTTTCATTCATTCATTCATTAATTCATTTGCAATTGGGCGTGTGTCCTCCGGAGGCAAATTGGGCGTACACAACATATAAATAACAATTGAACTGGAGTAATTACACAAATCGTCAGTCTTTTCTTAAACACACCCATATGATTGGGGAAATGCTCTAGGACTACGGCAGGTAGAGAGTTCCAGTTATCAATGACACGATTTATGAAAGAATATTTACAATAATTTGTGCGCTGTGGTAGCCCCTTAATTTTAAAACAATGATCATTCCTACTCGTCTAAGTGGGCGTTCCCTTACGTTTGCTAAGCTTACTCCATGTTGGTTGATTTTGTATACGTGTTGTAGTCTACATAGTCAGGTATTACCTTACTATCCGTACCAAGCAAAGTATTTCTCAGGATAGTCTTGAATCGCGTAAAGAAGTCTATCAAGTTGAAGTTGAGGAAAGAACAAGCTGTATTTAGGGAACACCGCAGCTGTGCAGACTTAATTAACACTTTACGGATTATTGTGGAGCAGAGTAACGAGTGGCAAGCAGCACTGTACATCACGGTTATATATTTTAAGAAGGCCTTTGATTCCATTAATAGGAAGGTCATGTGGGAGACCTTAAAGGAATATGGTATACCAAGTAAAATAGTTAACATCATACGAGAGATGCATTCTGGTTATGAGGGTCAGCTAACCCAGCCATTGGCCATCCAGACTGGAGTACGACAAGGATGTACAGTATACATTCTCCCACCTTGTTCCTGATTGTTCTTGATAATACTCTTAGGAAGATGGGGAGAGGAAGGAAGAGAGGGATATAGTGGAGACTCTGAGACAGGTTGGAGGATCTTGATTTCGCTGATGACATCTGTATGCTAACACAGCGCTTCAGAGACATAGAGGTTAAAGTGGCAAACTTAGAACTTGAAGCTGCTAAGGTTGGACTTAAGATAAATTCAAAGAAGACAAAAGAGCTGAGAGTGAACTCGACAGTACAGGCTGGCCTCACTGTGGGAGGAGTAGATGTAGAATAGGTGGATACATTTGTTTACTTGGGAAGTGTGGTAACGAGAAGTGGAGGGGCTGAGTAGGGCGTCAAAAGCAGAATACGAAAAGCAAATGGGGCTTTTATACAGCTCTATTCAGTCCGGAGAAACCGTAACATATCCAGGAAGACGAAAATAAGACTTTTTAACCAATGTGAAAGCTGTCCTATTGTATGCAAGTGAAACATGGAAAGTTACCAATCCTATTAGCCACCAACTTCAACTATTCATAAATCGTTGTCTGCGTCGAATTATGGGTATACGATGGCCAGATATAATCCCAATCGAAGAGCTGCGGCAAAGGGCTAACCAACAACCTATAGAAGTCCAAATTAAACGGAGGAAATGAGGTTGGATTGAGCATACTCTGCGGAAGCAGAATGATGGAGTAGAAAGGGGAGCTCTGGACTGGAATCATCAAGGGACTCGGAGACGAGGAAGTCCAAGGAAGACCTGAAAACGCACCACTGAAGGGAAGGCCAGGAAAGCTAGAAATACTTGGGGGGAAGTGAAGAACTTGGAAGCAAACAGAGCCCAATGGAAATCAATCTTGGATGTCCTATGCTCCACACGAAGCGAAAGGAAATAAGGCACATAATTTAAAAGTTGTACTTAGCGCATAGTCTAGATTTCATCATCCTAGCTTCAAGTGATTCCCACCCGAGTTTCTTTAACATACGGGTCACACTGCTTCTGGGCAAAAAGACACTGAGCACAAATCTAGCAGCATTTCTTTGTACCATTTCCAACTCTTTGATGAGCCCTACTTGATATGGATCCCAAACCGCCGAGAAGTATAGAATAGGTCTTACAAGTGACAAATATCAGAGCAGAGGTACTACTTCCTTTTCATACCCTCATTAGGCCTACAAAGTGCAGAGATTTGTAAGCGTTAGAAACTACAATTTCTATATGACTAAGCTACTCCATTTCATATCATTCCTTACGTGCACGCCTAAATATTTGCATGAATCTTCTTCTACAAGCACAGTATTTCCGAGCCAATGTTATATTGAACATCTAGCCTTCTCCCTTTTACTATTTTAATGAGACTACATTTGCTTGTGTTTATTTTCATTTCATTTTCAAGCGCCTCTATGCTTATGTTCATCAAGAGGCTATTCAACGCCTTCTTCCAGGTGATGGTCAATTCTTTACTACAGCCATCAGCTCCAACTTCGACAATGAGGCACACTGGCATTGTTTGTTTGTGTTTGAGCGAATTTCTCTGAAAACATAAATATTGTGTATAGTTTTCACCTCATAATTACTCCCGAAAAAATAACCGACCACGAAATCCCAGAGCGCTAACGCGCAACCTCGTGCCTCTCTGGCATTGGGAGAGCGTGGGTTCGAATCCCACTTCAGCCGTCCTGAAAATAGTTTTCGTGGTTTCCAATTTTCACAACCTAGTGCAATCACCAAGTATATAGAATGAACAATTAGCCTGCTATACATATTGTTTAAATACAGTGACGAAAACGTTTTTACCCCCACCGAACTGCGCATACATTTTTCACGAATTCCGACACTTCCTTACTTGGGAAATCATTTGTTTCAGGCTACTTCTTTATATCACTAGCCATCAAATTAGCAGGTAAAAATTTAAAGGATGTAGGAAACTTCTGCTACTTAGGAAGGAAAATAACTAGTAATGGACGAAGCAAAGAGGATATAAGAAAGTAGGTTGGCTCAGGCAAGGAAAGCATATCTACAGTAAGAAATCTGTTGACATCAAATATAGATTAAGGTAGGCCTACCGTAATAGGATGTCATTTTTAAAGCCTTTGTCTGGAGCGTGGCACTCTATAGAAGTGAAACTTGGACTGTTGTCGCAGTAGAAAAGAAGAGAATAGAAGCATTTGAAATGTGGTGTTACAGGAGAATGATGAAGAACAGATGGTAGATGGAGTAACAAATGAAGAGGTATTAAGACGAGCGAGAGAAGAGAGATGTTTCTGGCGACTGCTAATGAAGAGAAGTTGGTAGCACACACACTACTGTCGACCCAAATATTATGTGCACTCGAGTTTGAAGGTTGTTTGTGAAGTAACCAATAGACCTACATACAATCCAATAACATCATCATTTTCATCGTTCTTTTTTACGTTAGTTCATGTAGGTTTGGAATTTTTAATTTATATTTTAATATTTTTAATCGCAGTTGGAACACAAAAAGTGCCCGTTTTTAAGCGTGTTCAACCATGTGTCATATTTAAGAATTATTATCTCCCAAACCCGTCATCAGACCGAATCCAAATTTTAACACATTATACATTGGAATGTTGTATAACTGGTTTATTATTTTCAAAATTTTGTGTGCCCAAGAAAGAAAGTTGTTATCATTTTTGTAAGGCAACTTTTTCTCGGCTCGGGGTTGTTGGAAAATGTAGTTCTTGGTCGCGTTGTAATCCTTATACATCAAAAAGTTATGATGATAGACTGTGAAATACGTGAATTAATTAAATTATTTTATATCGGTTTGTATTTGTACGGGGAAATACGACATGGTTCACCAGCTAGCCGCTCCGGGGAAAGCTGTACAGCGTTGCCAAGATGGAGCCCAACACGCGTCATGGCGCGCCTCGCTCGGAAGTGATGGGCTCCATCTCAGCAACGCTGTACAGCGGGCACTTTTGTGTTCCAACTGCGATAAAAATATTAAAATATAAATTAAAATTCCAAACCTACATGAACTGACGTAAAATAGAACGACGAAAATGATGATGTTACTGGATTTTATGTAGGTCTATTGGTTACTTCGCAAACAACCTTCAAACTCGAGTGCACATAAAATTTTGGTCGACAGTAGGACACCCAGGAATAGCAAATTTTGTTAAGAATTGGTCGAGTCGAGGGCAAAACCTTTAGGGCTAGACCAATGATATTATTATGTTAAATAGATTGCCTCAGATGTAAGGTTTGGTAGGTATATGGAGATGAAACGATTTGCTCAGGACAGGGAGGATTGGAGCGCTGCATCAAGCCAGTAAAAGAACAACGTCTCAAACAAAAACAACAACAACAACAACAGTTATACCCCACCCAGCTGTGCAGTGTTTGAGCATGCAGTTTCAGAAATTGCAGTCTAATAGTATGAAACAATAATTACCTCTTAAGGGGGCTCATACACCGTCGGTTGTCAAAATTTAAGTATTTTTCTTTTTACGTTTAAATGAAAGACATTACCTTTCCCAATATGTCTGTTAAGTTGTATAAGTAAATTCAGAGTTTTGGCAGCGATATAGCGTATTACGTGAGACCATGCGCCTATATGTCAATGGAGTGTTTAATATTCAAAGCTGTTTACCCGAAAGGTTGCTTTTTTGGTAGGAAAAACACAATATTTCGTGAACTATGTGATGAAACTCGGCAGATACATTCCAACATATGATCCCTAGAGGATGAACCCCATTTATGAAATTATCTTAAAAAATAATTGAGATATACTTGGAAAAATAACCAAAATACTGTTCATTTTTTGAAAGACAAATTGAATATTAAAAAAAAAACTATTTACAATATAACATTCATGGTGGTTCATCCTCGCTATTTATACGTTTACTTTACATGAAAAAAAATCATTCCATTCAGACTGGTATTTCTTGTTAAATCGTGTTTTTGTGAATCACGGATTTTAAAAAATCACGAATATGGTCCTTTCAATAAATCACGAAATACTTGATATACTGCTCCTCTCTATAAATTAGATAAAAGCTCTATGTATTTAATATTCATGTGTCAGTTTTCATAACTCTAAGTTACACATTAGTGAAGCTATGATATGATTCGTAACTGTATTCGAAAATTCCCACTGGTGGTGTATGAGCCCCCTTAACACCATTCTGTGTCTCGAGCACGCCGTAATTACCCCAGAGAGTTTCTACAAATCATTTTTGTGAGTAACGTATGCGAGTTCAAGGAACATGGCCAAGGCTACAGACAGAGCCAATCAAAATGATGTGCTCTGATTGTCACGGTCATCTCAAGGTCACTTCTCGAGGAAAACAACTCTGTAAATTATACGCGTAGTTTGTTTTATTAGTGTTTCTAACTACTATTATTACTTAGGCAGCAGCAGGGGCGGTGCGAAGGCGCTGTCATATGGAGGGCACAGAAAATGCAACGATAGTTTGAGTTTCATTTTATTGCGCAGTCAATCACCTTATTAGCATACTACTTAACCCTACCCGTCAAAATTATTCTATATACCGTATAAGTGAGCTGGGATGCGTGCATTTCAAAGGTAGAGACATAGAGCCTATAACGTAAAATTCGCACTATTGAGTAATATCATATTAGACATAATTCTTTCTGTGCCTGATCTACGCGCGACTATAAACGAACGACATTGTTTAATATCAAATATTATTTTAGGAGCGTTCCAGGAATGTAATTTTTAGAGTATTTTCAATTTTGAAAAAATAGGCTTATGAGATCACCTTTTGTCCGTGTGTATGTGCGTGTGTGTGTCCCCCCCTAATAAAATCTAAACGGCAGGAGCGATTTCAATGAAACTCGGAAAGTTAATAGCACTATTCCCGGCGACCTCGACCGTGCCCTTCAAATTTTTTTACGACTCACCAATCCAACATGGCGGCTGTGCGAAATATTTCACCAGCATTCAATATCTCCGAAACTATTACCGATATTACCCTGACATTTTCTATGGTGATAGAGGGAACTACTATAAGTTCACTCATGTGACTTTTGAAAACCTGGTTACTACAAAACCAACATGGCGGCCAAGCGAATTTGCGACTTTTAAATAGACGTTTCTCGCGATTTGACCAACCAAACGCAATGAAACTTGGTACAGTATATGTTTATATACATTGTAATGCACCGACATCTAACTTCGTTCAATTGTTTACATAATCACAAGATGGCGGATGTGCGAAATATTTCACCGGCATTCTATATCTCTGAAACTATTAGCGGAATCTCCCTAAAATTTTGTACGGAGATAAAGGGCACTACTGGAAATCCATCTATAAGACCTTCAAAAACCGGTTAACTACAAAACGAACATGGCGGCCAAGCGAATTTGAAAATTTTAAATAGACCTTTCTCGCGATTTAATGTTCTAAGCGCACTGAAACCTGGTACAGGAAATATTTATACACATTGTAATCCACTGGTATGTAATTTAGTTCAATTGTTTACATAACCTCAAGATGGCGGCAGTGCGAATTTTAAAATTAAGTTTTTATTTCTTGTGATGTAGTCATGCGATCGAAGTGAAAGTTTGAATAATGAACCTACGCAATAATTTTCCTTTAATGGTACATGACTCTATGGCCTATACAGTTAACAATCCAACATGGCGACCATCCGAAATATTTAGACGATACTGAAAATCTACGAATCTATTTTAGCAATCAAACTGCATTTTTTAATGTTCATAGGGGCTTTGAACTTAAGTTCACCTATAGGACTTTAAATAACCTGGTGATCACAAATCCAACATGGCGGCGACGCGAATTATAAATATTCACATGGGCGTTTCTCGCAATTTAACCATCCGCGTGCAGTGAAACTTGGTACAGTAAATCCTTATACGAATGTTAATCCACTGGCATCTAATTTATTTCAATTGTTTCCATAACCTCAAGATGGCAGCTGTGAAAAAAATTAAAATCTCCTTGTTACTTCTTGTGTCCTAATTATGCGATTGAAGTTTGAATACTACACGTTCACAATAATCTGCATGTAACAGTACATAACTCTAGGACCTACATATTGGGCGTGCAAGTAAGATGGCGTCACAGTGAAAGTGTAGTGAAATAGCAGCTAGTGTAAATATTTGATAAAAGTGGTAAAATATTATAACAGAGGCTTAAAATCTATAAAGTTACTTTCCTTAGATCAAGTGTAATACGGAATATTGATAGTATTTAGAAATTCTTGTTGATAATTTAATAAACTTAAACTAAGTTGTGGGAACGTGTATCCAAAGATTCGGTGACTTCTTCAATCACTGTTTGAACCAAGTAGAGCAGTGGTGCTTTTACGAGACTTCACCCGATTGGAAGATATACGTATTTCACATTCTTCTTTATTGGTAGGTTATTAGATTAATTCTATTAGGTAGTAATAATTAAATTAAATTTAGTGTAATTTGGTGTAAACATCTAGGCTCACTTAGATCTCTAGTATGACGACAGTCAACAGTGTTAGTATCTCGTCAGGTTGTGTAACCGTAACGGATTTATGCTCGTCGTGCAAAATAAAAGTAAAAAATGCAAATAAAATCATCACAAGATCTCAGGTAAAATTGAATGAGGAGAAAAGTGAAACCGATTGTCGTAATGTAGGCCTACCGCTACCGTCATGCGAATGTCATAACCTGAGAAACGAACTGTCCTCAAAAGACGAAATTATAAAGCTGCTAAAGGAATATATTGCTAAGTTAATGGAAGAGTTGAATAAATTAAAAGGAAACAGAGGGGAAAGCAAGGAAACTTGGTCGACAGTGATTGCTGGTAAGGTAAGATTGAATAAGCCTAGGCCTATAAATGGAGTACATGTAACTGAAATTCCCGTCTCAAATTCATTTGGAGTGCTTGTCGAAGAAAATGATGACTTTCCTCAAGAAGAAAAGAAGAAAGTGATAAAGAGAAAATCCAGGAAGATGCGGATATTTGCGGATAGCCACGGGCGAGATGTAGCAGCAAGCGTTTTGGAGAGAAGCCGAGAAATGGAGGTCACTTCGACAGTGAAGCCAGGAGCTCAGATTGCAGAAGTCACGAACGGGATGATAGGAGAGTGTGCGTCCCTTACTGCAAAGGACTACGCAGTGATCATCGCTGGAGCAAACGACGTCTATAGAAATGAGAGTAAAAAGGTAATCAAAGATTTAAAGGGTACATTGCCATCCATGCAAAAAACAAATGTCATTATTGTAAACATTCCGCAGAGACACGATTTAATTCCCAAGTCATGTGTAAATATAGAAATAGAGGCTACAAATGGAAAAATTCATAAAATTTGTAAGAGTTTTCCAAATGTCCAAATTGTAGATGTAAGTAAATTAGACAGGAAGTTCCACACTCGGCATGGCCTACACTTAAATAGATTAGGAAAAGAGTATCTTAGTGATGAAATCTGCAAAATTGTAAATTCAAATGGTAAGAATAATTCGACAGTAATATCATTAGAGTGGAAGCAGGGAAACTGGTAGAAGAAGCCAAACGTGAGGTTTGGCATTCACATCTTTTGAAGTCAAATTTAACGGAGAGCAACAATGGTATTTCGGATTTGTCTAGCAACAATAATAATAACAATTATGATAATAATAATGTAAATAAATCACCAACACAAGCTTGCAAAAGTAACAAATTTAAAATTTACCACCAGAATGTCCAGTCTCTTTATAATAAAATTGATTACATAAATCTAATGCTTAAAAATGAACTTAAAGACATCTCAGCACTATGTATTTCAGAACATTGGCTGAAAGAGGAACAACTTGAATTAATTCAATTCCCAGGGTTTATACAAGCTAGTAAATACTCTAGATCTAATATTAGCCATGGTGGTACTTGCATCTTCTTAAGAAATAATTTAGATCATGAACAGATAACAGCTTATGATTATCTAATTATGGAACAGGATTTTGAATTCTCTGCCGTAAAAATTCAGCAGTTTAAGTTAATAATTGTATGCGTATACCGTTCTCCGTCAGGAAAGTTTCCTCTATTTATAGATAAACTAGAATTGTTACTCAATAACATGAGCAAAGTAAATTTCGATATAATAATTTGTGGGGATGTAAATGTGGATTTCTTAAAACTTGATAGAAATTGTGAATTATTAAACCAGTTACTAATTTCCTATGGACTGAAACCTACAGTAAATACACCAACAAGAATAACAAAATTTAGTAAAACCACTCCTGATCAAATTTTTATAAATACAGATAAATATCACCATTCAATAGAAGTCTATTGTCCGGGTTTTAGTGACCACCATGGACAAATACTGAGTTTTGAAGTATCCGAAGTAATCAATAATAATGATAATGGAGTAAAATCAAAGTGCAGGTCATTCACTGAAGCAAATGTTACATATTTCAATGACTTATTAAATAAGGAAACATGGTCAGAAATTTATGAACTAGAAAATGTAAATGATAAATTTAATGCATTTAACAGTACCCTAAAACACTATTTTGAAATAGCATTCCCCTTTAAACGAAGAACTGTTCAAAATAACAAAACTAGCAATTGGATAACAACAGGGATTATAAATTCATGTCAAAGAAAGAAATTTCTACACAAATTATATAAACAATACCACACAACACCTGAATTCAATTTATACTACAAAAAATACACTAGCATATTAAATAAGGTAATAAGACTAGCAAAGAAAATGCATAATGATAATTTTATTTCCCAATCATCTAATAAAAACAGGGCTATGTGGTCCGTAATAAAGAAAGAAACTGGAAAATATGCTAAAATACAAAGGAACATTACACTGACCAGAAATAATAAAGTGATTAATAATCCAGAGGAAATAGCAAACACTTTTAATGACTATTTTCTGGAAATTCCGCAAAAATTATTAAATAAATCACAGGTAAATACACTAAATTCTAATAATAAAATAAATATATGCAGTGATTCTTTATTTATAAATCATGTCACAAGTGAAGAGGTAAGAATAGTTATAAAAGAGCTAAAAAATAAATTCTGTGCTGGCATTGATGGCATCCCTGATGCAATTTTAAAGAAATGTGCCGAAAATATAATAAATCCACTTACGCACTTAATAAACAGTTCAATTCTCTCAGGAACTTACCCGGATATTTTGAAGTTATCAAAAGTAATTCCAGTGCACAAAAACGGTTCAAAAGATGAATTAGATAACTATCGTCCTATTACCTTACCAACTGGTATTGCAAAAATTGTGGAAAAAATTATGTATAAGAGACTGATAAGTTTCATAGAAAAAAATAAAATATTATCAAACTCACAACATGGATTTAGAACGGAAAAATCTACACAGACAGCAATTTACGAATGTAGTAATAGTATACTGAAATTAATTGACAATAAGGAACATGTAACTGGCCTATTCTTGGATTTATCGAAAGCATTTGATGTAGTTGACCATAAAATCCTCCTTACCAAACTAAATCAATATGGTGTTAGAGGTCTAGCTAATAAATGGATAGAGTCTTACTTAACAAGGCGTAAACAAATAGTAAGCTTGAGACACAAGGATGATGGAACCAAATTACTTAATGAAACATTGTCCAATGAGGGAATTATTGAATTTGGAGTACCCCAGGGATCGGTTTTGGGCCCACTACTCTTTCTTCTATATATCAATGATATAACACAGAACGTTCATTCACATAAGGAAATTTTGTTTGCGGACGATACAACACTCGTAATAAAAGGTGAAACTAAACAGGTCATACAGCAGTCTGCTGACTCCGTTACAGGAGAGTTAACCAAATGGTCACAAGATAATCGCCTCATAATAAACTATAAAAAGACAGTATGTCTAAATTTCCACACTATACAGAATAGGAATCCTGCGATGCCCAATATAACATTAAATGGTCATCAAATAGAAAATAAATCAGAAACAAAGTTTTTAGGACTATGGATACAACAAGACTTGAAATGGAATAAACATATACAATATCTGAATACTAAACTGAACTCGATGTGCTTTGCGTTACGTATTTTGAAAACCTGCACTAGCATGCACACATTAAGAAATACTTATTTTGCTTATTTCCATTCATACTTAAGATATGGGATCATATTTTGGGGTATGTCGCCAGATGTACTAAGCACGTTTAGGATACAAAAGAGAGCGATTAGAATTATGGCAAATGTAAACTCGAGAGAATCATGTAGACCTCTGTTTAAAGATTTAAACATTCTCCCACTGCCCTGCATATATATCTTTGAAAGTATTATGTTTTTTAAAAAGAATTTAATGAATAAAGATGTTTTTCTTAAAACAAACAATGATGTTCATAGGCATAACACAAGACAAAATCAAAACATTCATATTTCACACACACTCACAAGCATATATCAAAAAGGAACTTTTCACACTGGAGTTAAATTATACAATAAACTACCCCAGTATATAAAACTGGCCCCAAAAATAAAAACCTTTGATAGAATGTTGAAAGCTTATCTGCAGTGCCATTGTTTTTACTCAGTAGTTGAATATTTTAGCGTATAGGAGTGATGGAATCTATAACTATATTTTACTTTTTTAATTTAATTTTAATACCTAGCTGTATGTTGTTGTATTTATAGAATTAAGTTTTCATATTATGATAATAGAGTGAGGTGTAAATAGTTGTGCAATAAGATTGTATCTATTAAGATTTGCTATTATAATAAGTTATAAATAGTTATAATCTTAGTAATATATACCTGTTAGTTCTTTTATTTTATGCATGTAAATTCTGACGTGTCCTATATCAAAAATGTATTGAATGCATGTATTTGATCAAATGGAATTAATAAAAATCTATCTATCTATCTATCTATATAAAATCCAACATGGCGACCATCCGAAATATTTAGTCGGTTCTCAATATCTAAGAATCTATTACAGCAATCAAACTGAAATTGTGTATGTTGATAGTGGCAATTAACATAAGTAGGATATATGAAAATAGGCTGTATAGTTCTTCACGGAACTACTTGTTAGTATTAAAATAATAGTTATTAATAATGTTCAAATGTTTGTTATATTTAGTGACCACAGGGGAGGGGGCACCACAATGAGATCTCGCACCACCTGAAATTATTGCTAGGGCCGCCTCTGTTAGGCTGAGACATAACGCTTGAGAGTTAGCAGTGTAGAAAGGAAGCCATGAGAGTCGCCATGGCGGGGAAGGTTGAGACTAATCACCTTCCGAAATGCTAACAAGGGAAGTATCAGGTGAGACAGGTTGAAACCTATCTTGAAACTTTGTGGACGCAATCGATGTCCTCTAAGAGGACAACGTGCGGAAAATCAGCCGCCAGATTGAACTGTAAGGTCCCGAAATCGTACTTGATATCCTGGTAAGCAGGCATGACGGCTGACGGAACTGGACATCCCTGTCGCGTCCCTGTATTTGCAGGCGGTCGAGCGATCGGCCTTGAGTGCCTGGGCCGTCAGGGCTGTCTCTTCCAACATGTACGATACTCGCTACTTCCCATTGATTTATATGAGAGATTCGTCACATGATTTCAGAACCTTTCAGTTCAATCTGGCAGCTGATTTTCCGCACATTGTCCTCTTATAGTACAACGATTGCGTCCACAAAGTTTCAAGGTAGGCTTCGACCTGTCTTACCTGATAATTCCCTTGTTTGAAAACTTTGAAGTTACTTTATCAGTGTTTCCATGTTGGATTCTCTAAATATTGGATTTTATAAAAATTTGCCAAACAATAACGACCAACCATGAAGTAATATAACTACAGTGAGGCCCTCTCAGATGCCGCCTGGTGGCCGGGGTACTGTGGCTAGCAGCAGCGTAGCACCCAACTAGTTAAACACATGTACACGTTCTAACGTATTTAATAATCATCAACACTGTCCGGCTCCGTGGCTAAATGGTTAGCGTGTTAGGCTATGGCCCGAAGTGTCCCGGGTTCGATTCCCAGCCGAGCCATCAGGGATTTTAATCTCCTGGGGTTAATTCCCGTGGCTTAGGGACTGGGTGTATGTGACGTCTTCATTATCACTTCATCCTCATTACGACGCGCAGGTCGCCCACGGGCGTCAAAGACCTGCACTCGGCCTCTCATCATTTGGTGCAATTAGGAGGAACGGTGTAGATTTGTGATAAAGGGCCTAAATGCAGGAAATGGAGTGGTCTGTCCGAAATTTAAAGTGGACAGTGTCACCTGCACTCGTCCTCTCATTATCATTATTATCATCAACACTTATATGAATTTTATAGTAGTTGCTGGAAATGCTGTCCTTCATTTTCTTAACACATGCTGCACTGACGAAGGAAGTTTTGGTACACTCGCTGTTATTCATCCTCACTGATATTTGGTATCAGCGCAGTTATTTCGTTCTCGAAAGCCTCCAGGTTCCCCCACAAGTAAAATCGCATGGCACTAAAACTTGTGAACAAATTTACTGCAAACTACTTCTTGAGAAGTCAAGTTTCCACTAGGAAAATATATTCGATGTTTTGTTTTATACCTAACCATGTTCACGTGATACGAGGTAGGCTACAGTACTTCACATCAAGTCTTAATTATCACAACTTAAGTGTCTTGCCAGTTGCGTATGAAATAAATGCTATGACAGCATCCAGGGCTTAATGGACCGCTGTTGTAATCGGCACATGCTCTAAATGTTACGGTGAGTCATTGCGACTTGTCCGCAGCACGGCTATTGGAAAGTCCCGTTCTATAGAGATGGCTCTCGCTGTATTGAGACGACTTGTACTGGGCTCGCGCTGTAACTCTTCCGCTATGCTACGTCACTATGTACGTGCCTCACCAAAAACATTTCTCAAATTGGTCATTATTATTAGCCTACTATACAGTATATGGATGTCGAATTGGCAGGCGAACAGCTAAATGAAGTAGGTGACTTCTGTTACTTGGTAAGCAAAATAACCAGTGATGGACGAAGCAAAGAGGATATAAAAAATTCTCTCGGCACGCCGGAAGGCGGAGGTAGATTTCACCGGGCAAACTAGGGGATAGGCTATAATAGGCAAAATATGCAGGTTTTCGTAGGAGGATCAGACCTCATTTATTGCGAGAAAGTATTTTACAATTGGAGGTTAATTAACTTTTTTTTCCGTCTTTCTATGCGTTATTTAACATTTTATTGTCTTATGGGGATGGTAACCTTCTTGTCATTTGGGGTTCATTTTTATACTTGTGATAACACTGTCCTTATGCAAGGATTGGAACTGATGTGTAACTATCTAACAGTCTGTTACTTCTTCACGCAAAATTTTATCTCCCGCAGAGATGTTGGTTGGTTCCTCAGTTTAGGGGCTGCGACAACGTGGTCATGTAACCACGTGTACATTGGGTGTGTGTAGAATCTGTCTGATAAACGGTGTTAATTGTGATGACTGTATTAGTCTGTAATTCAGGTAAGGTCTGCAGACGGTCAATTTTAAGTAGTAGTTCCTAATTTTGTACCAAATACTACCGTCAACGACACCTAGCTGTGAACTTGGCTGCTAGATGCCACCGCAACCAGCAACTTGCAACGAACGTTGTAACTTCCCCTCCGAAGGAAAGCATGCTGAGGGATTTTTAGCGCTCTCTGAAAATCCGGCGACTTTGGCTGGCCTTGAACCAGCGACCTTGGGCATAGAAGTTCAGCATGCTAACAGTTAGCCGCTTCCCTCATAGTCAGATGGAACAAGAAGGTCCGTGACGAACTAAAGAGCCTACTTTTCTTAAAATTAAGATTCATGCCAATGATTAATCTACAGTTTATGAACCTATCTAGAATAATGACGAAATTAAGTTGGTAATATCGAAATGTCTTAATTAGTTCGAAATACTGTATACTAGGCATAATGTAGCCTAAAAGAGCAATACAGTTGGCAGCCCTGGTGACTGAATATATTCTTAAATCCATCTCTTAAGGTACAGAATACAAAATGTGGTTGAAGTCCAAAGGACGTTACATGGAGTTAGACATTGGATCTATTAGTACACGTAAAGCATGTTGGCAACAATGTCATGCGAGTGCTGGTCAGAAATAATCTAAAATATTATGATATCTTTTTGTGCCAATTTTGGATGAAATCCATTTGTTGGAATAGAAGTTACATGCATTTTAAAATTGGAGCTATCATCAGGCATAGAATCATGCTGGCAACACTGGCTTAAATTAATTACTCCAAATTAATCTAGAATGTCAGGTGCTATACGTGTGCAAAGTATAGAGCTGTTGGCCTGCATACTTTCTGATATATTGATATTAGGGTAAAAATATAGACACCATTTATTAACAGTTGGCAGCCCTGATTGCTCTTAAGAATACTTATAGTCCTATCTGTTATGTTACACATAGCACATACGAAATTTGGTTGAAATCCAACTGACAGTATAGAAGTTACATGTATTTAGAAATTGGTCCTATCAGCAGGCTTAGAATCATGTTGGTAGAACTGACGTATATAAGTTACCCCAAATTAATGTAAAATGTCAGGTAATATACGTATGCATAGTTTAAAGTTGTCGGCTTGCATACTTTCTGATATATTAGTATTTGGATAAAAAGTAGAGAGAGCAATTATTAACAGTTGGCAGCCCTGGTGGCTCTTAAGAATACACTCAGTCATATCTGTTTATGTACAGATATTACATACAAAATTTGGTTGAAATCCAATTGATAGTGTAGAAGTTATATGCATTTAAAAATTGGACCTATCAGAAGGCTTAAAATTATTTTGGCAACTCTGTCATGTATGGCCTCCTGGAAATTAAACTGAAATAGTATTATCTACATGTGTGCCATTTTTGGAATAGCTCCCATGTATAACTTCCAAGATATCCAACATGGAGCTCAAATTTCTAGTGCGTTCTTTTTTAGCAGTTGGTAGCACTGACATCTTTTTCAAATATGGGCCTGAGATATTCCGGTATACATATTTACTCATACTAAATTTGGTTTCGATTGCTGCAGCCGTTTAGGAGTTGATAGGGGGATGGCACACACACACACAGCCAGCCTAACAGAAAGAAGGACAGACAGACAGAAAGACAGACAGACACATTTTCCCGGATCGATCTCATAAGTCTACTTTTTCCTCAGTTTTGCAAAGTGTGAAAAGTAGGCTAAAAATGAATGTGATTTCGTCAATGGCGTTGTCTTGGCAACCTCTGAAAGCTCATCCCTCATCAATTTAGAAGAGTTGTCATGATAACCTCTGATGGCACTTGGCATTTTCTTTAATTCCGAAATTAATTTTCTCATCCCTTGGCGTAATGGTGGGTCATATCAAAAATTCTTTCAGACAAAAGTTTTAGGTAATTATTAGGGGAATATTTTCCATTTTGTACGGTTTTGATATTGAGCCTATTAAGAGAGATATGATTAATGTTTCCCGAAAAACCCACTTTTTCCCACCCCTTTTGGTCAATGGTTGGTGCTATCAAAAAACTTATTTGACATACATTTTTGGCACTTATCTGACACATATTATGAACTTTGAATGGATTCGATATTTCACGTATTAAGAGAGTTATAGAGAAATTTCACTTTTTCGAAAAAAGCCCCCCATTTTCACCCTCTTCGACCGATTTTGCCCATTAACGAACTCGACCGAGATTTTAATGGGATACTTATTATGTAAAAAATTCAAACTGATTGGGGCAAAATTACGGCAGTTATCGTTAGAGCCCTGCGCGGATAGACAAAACTTTATCCGCATCCGCCCCGCATCCGCACGGCTGTTATCCGCATCCGCCCCGCATCCGCACGACTGTTATCCGCATCCGCCCCGCATCCGCACGACTGTTATCCACACGTTTTTTATCCGAATCTACTGGCATTACAATAATATTTTCAATGTGTTGCTTTATACTTTATCTTTTAGACATTTGAGCACCATTACCCCATTCTGCTTTTAGAAAAACTCACTGAATCCCGGTAAACTAATGTATTATATTGAAAAATAAATACATGCTAAACCACTGTAAACACTGGCATTTAATTTACATTTAATTTCAAATAATGAATCACAACTGTAGGGTTACCTTCTTATTTGCTGGCAACAGAAAATAACATGCAACGTGTTATGTTTCTTCATCCAAGCCTCACGGTTATCACATAGCAACTGGCATCATGCTGACTGTCCCTATCTGATAGGTACGATGACAGCTTGAGGGTAACAGTGAATTGAGTTGCTAGTTGTACTACCAACTCGAAAAACATAGATGCGCATGATTACCCGCTACGCACAATTACCCAACTTTCCGCATGATATTCAACAAGTTCGGATTATATTCTAAAAACTATCCGCAAATTTACTCCAAGCATTATCCGCAGCTTATCCGCTATCCGCACAGCCACGCAAAGTATATCCGCATGGTGAAAAATGTTGCGGATATCCGCGGGTTTATCCGCGGATATCCGCATCCGCGCAGGGCTTTAGTTATCGTGTCCACAAGAAACTGATATATATATATATATATATATATATATATATATATATATAGATACATATATACATAAATTATATATAAACTTTTGAACTGACGGTGGTTTTGGGGTCTGGGGGATGTGAAACGCGAAGATATGTCGAAATTTTCCGGAAGTCGAAATATGGTACCCATTGCAATAGTTAGCTTTCTAATAATAATAATAATATCGTATGGCCTCGGGTGCCGGGTGCAAGCTTTGCTATTTGACACCCAGAGGGTAGCTTGCATGTCGAATTTCGTTGTTCCTTGACTATGAAAGTCAAGGAGGTTAGATGTTAGATATCTAATCTCCTTGAACACTATAGCTCTTTCTAGTAGAGAGATGAGGAACTTTGTGTTGGCGGAAACTCCCGAGATTAATTTTGCCATTATGAACTCGGCCTACTGAATTCAAATGGGTTCTTTGACATGCCAACATCGTATGACATGCGTATCGTATTTTTGCCGCCTTTCAAAAATCCCTTACCACGGTCAGGGGTGAACCAGCAATCTTGGGGTTAGTAGACCGACACGCTATCCACTCACCCACAGCTTTCTAACGAAATCTACCTAAAAGTAGGTTAGCACAGGCAAGGAGAGCATTTCTACAGAAAAGGAATCTGTTAACATCGAATATAGATTTAGGTATTAGGAAGTCATTTTTGAAAGCCTTTGTCTGGAGCGTGACGCTCTATGGAGGTGAAACTTGGACTGTTGGTGCAGCAGAAAAGAAGGGAATTACAGCGTTTGAAATGTGGTGTTACAGGAGAATGATGAAGATCAGATGGGTAGATAGAGTTACGAATGAAGAGGTATTAAGACGAGTGGGAGAGGAGAATGTTTTAGGCAACTGCTAATGAAGAGAAGAGTTAGGTTGGTAGGACACATACTAAGACACCCAAGAATAGCAAACTTAGTTATGGAAGGAAGGGTCGAGGATGTGAACAATAGGGGTATACCAAGGTTAGAATATGTAAAACAGATTGCCTCGGATATAGGGTGTGGTAGCTGCGTAGAGATGAAACGATTAGCTCAGGACAGGGAAGCATGGAGAGCTGCATCAAACCAGTCGAAAGACTGAAGACTCAAACAACACACAGTATAATTATTATTATATTTAATTTCTCATAAATATGGTACAACTCAGTCTACAAGACACGGATTTCACAATCAAGTATCATGTCAATGTTTCTGTAATAAAAATAGCCTAACAATATGACAAGTATCAAGCAATTTTGTCTATATTCTGACAATCAGGTGTTTCATTTCCAGTTCCTCCAAAGCCATTACCAACGCCTTTGGAACAGCTACTATGGAAGAGATCATCACTGGTAACATTCTTACCCATTTTAGTCGCCATAGTTTTCTTATAGCATGTGTCACAGTGCGTAATTGTTTGTTTATTGAGTCTGGGTAGCTTTTCGAACCCAGACCTCCGGGGCGACAGCCAAGCATGCTAGTCTCTACACCAGGAGCTGGACAAATGTATATTATTTTCTATTCACAACTGTTTTCTGTTCATTGTTTTCACCTTAAATACAATAATGTTATCGGCACCAAGGTAGGAGTAAAGGATTTACATGGGTGATAGCTGTGCTAAGGTTAACTCAATGCGACAGTCTGGTCACGGGAGACAGCTCGAGAAGGGCCTTGGCCTACCAAGCAATTGCTGCCCAGCCAATTGACCGACAGATATCCGGAATATGTCCCGTCGGCCGTAAATCTGGGGTTTCCTGACGAGGGCGCTGCCTCACTGTCAAACAGTTACACAATTGTTCTCACAAAACTGAGCGCACCCCGAATTAGCCCCCAAGGAAATTCCTAAAAAACCCTGGCAAAGGCAGGAATTGAACCCGGGGGCTGTCGGATAATTGGCAGGCGCGCTACCCCAACATCACAAGTCGAGTGGCACAAGTGACCTAATGATATATTATTGCAGCTCGATTCTACGAAGGTTTCAAAAGTAAATGTCTACAGTGAGAGCCTTCCCTATAGAACGAAGTTTCGCCTGCGCCGTGTGACGAGTAAAACGCGTTGAGTCTGCGCCAGTTGACTAGCATCTACCATTACACAACGGCGCGTTGGGAAGCCCCGCATGCGGCCATAGCTTGATCACATTCCCAGCTGGCAAGATACATTAGTTGAGAGAGTTAGGCCATGGGAAGTAGGACTGTATCAAGTGAACATGGTTAGGTATAGTACAAAACATCGAATTTTCCCAGTGAATATTTATCATCTCAAGAAAAAGACTTACAGTAAATGTGTTCGGAAATTTCAGCACCGTGGGGGAATCTCAAACAAAATGTATACAGAAACAATCCGCGTAAACTGTAGGCTCTCAAGAACGAAATAACTGCACTGATACGAAATATCAGTGAGGATGAATTACTGCATGTGTACCAAAACTGCCTACGTTGGTGCAATGTGTGTATAGAACATAATAAAGAACAGTATTTCCAGCAACTACTCTGATATTCATGTTATAGATGTGTTCAACTAGTTGGGCGCTATGCTGCTGCTAGTGCCAGTGCCTTGCTTGACAGGTGGCTAGCCACAGTGGCCCCGACCGTCACATGGCGCATCCGAGGCTCCGTTCTAAAGGGACGGCTCTCACTGTTGGCACATCTGACTCGGCCGACAAATTTTCTTCAAAGCTTAACTTGCGTTTTAGTGGGTAAAGTTAATAATACGTAGTTGGTAGCATGCTGAGCTTCTATGCCCAAGATCGTGGGTTCAAACCCGGCCGAAGTCGTCGGATTTTTTAAGAGTGTTAAAAATCCCTCAGTATGCCTTCTTTCTGAGAGGAAGAAAATCCGGCGGTCCCATGTCATAGATATTTATGGCATGTTAAAGAACCTTCCACTAATTACAACTGTGTGAATTAAAATTATAATATAGGTTAAACATTCGACAAAAGCTCTTAGGTTCCGACTGCGCTGGCATCTGGTAATCAAGTTCTGAACTAGTAGTCGTTGACGGTGGCGGCAAAAGTAGGGACTACTTGAAAAAAATTAATGTCTGCAGTCCTCACTTGAATTGAAACCAGATAACACACACTAATATAGTCATCACAATTAACACCGGTTATTGTCAATTCAAATAACAGTACAGTAAGTATGTAGTTAGTTGTAAGTAGGTAGTTAGTTTGTCTATTAGATATATGTCATTGTTCTATTAGACTGTGGTGTGTGAGTGTGTCTGGTAACAGTTGCATTGTTTATTAGTTATAGTTCATTGTTTCAGTAGACTGTGATGTGTGATTGCATGTGAGTGTGTCTGGTGACAGACTGTTTTAGTGGTAGTATTTGTTGTTGGTGGAACTTTAGTATTTTCTCGTTAGTAGAATTTTGGTATTTAATTGTTAGTACAGTTGAAGGTTAGTATTTTTGTTAGTAGAATTGCTCTTTACTTATTCTGAAAGGGAGTAGCAGCCTTTCAGAATAAATCAATTCTTTACTAGTCTTATAGACGGTTAAGATATTGATAATATAAGCCAAATAATGGCTACACTGCGTCCTGCTGCACGGCTGAAAGCAAGGGGAAACTACAGCCGTTTGCTATTCCCGAGGATATGCACCTCTCTATGCATAAATACATGTGATGATGGCCTCCTCCCTTGTAAAATTTCAATCCGGAGGTAAACTAGTCCCCCGTTCGGATCTCCGGGTGGGGACTACTCGAGAGGGGGTTAACATCACAGAAGTGACAAAGAGGAACTCTGACATTCTACGGATCGGAGCGTGGAATGTTAGAAGTCTGCTAGGAAATGGAAGGTTAGAAAACTTAGAAAGGGAAATGGATAGGTTGAGGTTGGATTTGGTTGGGATTAGTGAAATGCGCTGGCAGGAAGAACAGGACATTTGGTCAGGAGACTATAGGGTCATTAGCACTAAATCAAACAATGGCCAAGCAGGGGTTGGCCTCATATTGAGTAGGAAACTTGGACAGCGGGTGGAATATTATGAGCAATATAGTGAACGGATTATTGTAGCAAAAATAAATACTAAACCTACCTGCACCACAGTGGTACAAGTCTATATGCCTACCAGTCAAGCTGATGATGAGGATGTTGAAAAGGTCTACGAAGAAATAGACGAAATTCCGAGGTATATCAAGGGTGATGAAAATGTTATAGTAATGGGAGATTGGAATGCTGTGGTAGGAAAAGGGAGAGAAGGGAAGATAGTAGGAGATTTCGGATTAGGTGAAAGGAATGATCGAGGAAGCAGGCTGGTAGAATTCTGCACTGAGCATGAGTTGGTCATAGCTAACAACTTATTCAATAACCACAATAGAAGAATATACACATGGATGAGACCAGGAGATACAGGGCGTTACCAAATCGACTTCATTATGGTCAAGCAGAGGTTTCGAAACCAGATTTTGGATTGTAAAACATATCCTGGTGCTGACATAAACTCTGACCACAATCTGGTTGTAATGAAATGCAGATTAAAGTTGAAGAAACTGAAGAAAAGTCAAAAGCCAAAAAGGTGGGCAATAGACAGACTGAAAGAGAAGGATGTAAACGAAAGATTCAAGAAGAGTATAAAGGAAGGACTAATGAAAAACCCTAAACAAACTTCAATTGCAGACGAATGGGCACTTTTGAGGAATGAAATAACAAAATCCGCAGAAGAAAACATTGGTAGGAAAGAGAGAATAGGTAGAAAACCGTGGATCACTCAGGATATACTCGAATTGATGGATGAAAGGCGGAAGCACAAGAATGTAAGAGATGAAAAGGGGAAAGCAGAATACAGACGTCTGAGAAATGAGGTTAACAAGAAGTGCAAGGAAGCGAAAGAAGAATGGTTGAAAGAGAAATGTGCTGGTATAGAAAATTGTCTGAAATTAGGAAAAGTAGACACAGCTTATCGAAGGATTAAGAATACTTTTGGGGAAAAGAAGACTAAGTGCTGTAATATTAAGGACACAAATGGAAAGCCTCTAACTGATAGGGAAGAAAAGGTTGAGAGATGGAAAGCTTACATAGAGAGTTTGTATAAGGGAAAGGAGATTGAGAATCATGTAATGGAAAGGGAGGAGGAAATTGATGAGGATGCGAAAGGAGATTTAATATTGAGATCAGAATTTGATAGAGCTTTGGAAGACTTAAGCAGGAACAAAGCAACAGGCATAGATGATATACCGATTGAGTTGCTACGCTGCATAGGAGAGGAAGGTCTGATCAGGTTATTTCACTTGGTGTGTAGGATTTATGAGACAGGTGAGGTACCCCCTGATTTCAAGAAGAATGTAATCATCCCTATACCAAAGAAAGTGGGAGCTGACAGATGTGAAGATTACCGTACAATCAGCTTGATTACTCATGCTTCAAAGATCCTGTCTAGAATAATTTACAAGAGGATTGAGAGCCAGATAGAAACGGAGTTGGGTGAAGACCAGTTTGGTTTCAGGAGAAATGTAGGAACAAGGGAAGCTGTACTAAGTCTTAGGCTGATTTTGGAAGGTAGAATAAGGAAAGGTAAGAGAACGTTCATGGCTTTTGTAGACTTAGAAAAGGCTTTTGATAACGTTGATTGGACTAAATTGTTTGACATTTTGAAATCGATTGGAATAAAGTACAGGGATAGGAGGGTGATATACAATCTATACAGAAACCAGACAGCAGTCATTCGAGTTGAAGGACATGAGAGAGAAGCTGGTATTCAGAAAGGTGTAAGGCAAGGCTGCAACTTATCACCCATACTTTTCAATCTTTACATTGAACAAGCAATGAAGGAAATTAGAGAAAAATTTAAAGTGGGAGTGAAGATTCAAGGAGAAATAATTTCAACTCTGAGATTTGCTGATGACATCGTCATCTTGGCCAACAAGCCTGAGGATTTGAATGAGTTTTTGAATGGTATGGACTCCGTCTTACGGAAAGAATTCATGATGAAAATTAATAAATGTAAAACAAAAATACTGGAATGCAGCCGAAATAAATCAGAAACCTCTCTGGAGATCAAATTGGCAGGTGAAAAGCTGAGGGAAGTAGGAGATTTCTGTTACTTAGGAAGCAGAATAACCAGTGATGGACGAAGCAAAGAGGATATAAAAAGTAGGTTGGCTCAGGCAAGAAAAGCATTTCTACAAAAAAGGAATCTGCTGACATCGAATATAGATTTAGGTATTAGGAAGTCATTTTTGAAAGCCTTTGTCTGGAGCGTGGCGCTCTATGGAAGTGAAACTTGGACTATTGGTGCAGAAGAAAAGAGGAGAATTGAAGCATTTGAAATGTGGTGTTACAGGAGAATGATGAAGATCAGATGGGTAGATAGGGTTACAAACAAAGAGGTATTAAGACGAGTGGGAGAGGAGAGATGTTTCTGGCGACTGCTAATGAAGAGAAGAGATAGGTTGGTAGGACACATACTAAGACACCCAGGAATAGCAAGCTTAGTTATGGAAGGAAGGGTCGAGGACAAGAACTGTAGGGGTAGACCAAGGTTAGAATATGTTAAACAGATTGCCTCGGATGTAGGGTGTGGTAGCTATGTTGAGATGAAACGATTAGCTCAGGACAGGGAGGCATGGAGTGCTGCATCAAACCAGTCAAAAGACTGAAGACTCAAACAACAACATCAGACAGATTCTACACACACGGGGCTACATGACCGCGTTGTCGCAGCCCCTAAACTGAGGAACCAACCAACCAAAGTAAATAATAAATTCAATCTCGGTAGCCATCTTCACTGGAAATATTTTGCGACTACAGTACTATCTACAGGGCGCCAGGAAATGTTCTCCGCAGTGACTGCGAGCTGCTGCCAGAGGTAGCATCAGCAGTTTAGTTGGCAGAACGGTGTCCTGGACAAGGTGATTCCCACACTTGTGGGCTATAGCTGGACAGACAGGCCACAAGGCTCCGGCCGTGACGTCACAATAGTGGCCCACGTACAGCATGGCCGTGCACGGCCCGCTCTCACCGTCACCAGGACCGGACTTAAAAATCCAGGGCCCCTAGGCACTTGACATTGTGGTCCCCCCACCATCTCGAAGCTATTTTGGAAATTTAACAAATTAAATGCACTACTACAGAACATATAATTTTTAATCGATGTCTTTAGATTCTAAACGACGTAGTTTCGTAAGAAAGTCAAACTTTTTAGTTAACTCCTCATAAGCAGATAAGATTCCGCCACCGGGGCCCCTAGGCTGGCTGGGCCCCTAGGCCGGGGCCTTATAGGCCTAGGCAGAAATCCGGCACTGACTGTCACCATGGTATTATTCATTTATTGAGCCTTATCGATATATTTGAACAAGCCTTCAATTGTAGTTGTATTTAGGCTTGTGTACTACACGAGTTTTATGCGGGGGGAAAAGTGGCAGGGCAGTTTATGTACCAATGTTACCTCAATAGACATTTCCTTACATAAATTCAAGCTGACAACTGTCATTTGTAACGGAACCCAGTTTAATGTAAAAGATTAATACCCATACCACCTATAAAAATACTTTTAATGTTTCTAGGCAAATACATGATAGCAATTCACAATAATAGGCTGGAACCTTTCTTAAAAATTAGGCTTCTGCTTAGAACTTATCTAACAATTCCTAAAGTTTCGATAACTTTTCTATAGTTATTCAATAATATATTACAAAAGAAGCCTATACATTTGTCAACACAATTTTTAAAACTACTTCCAAAGTCTCTGCATGTTTCAAACACGACGTTTTCATTCTCAGAACATTGTTGACAAGCAAAATCAGATTGTTTCTTTGAGAGTCGCATTGTAAAAACATCGGTTCATACTTATCACTTATAAGTATATTAAATCATTTAAATTGTGCGATCAAAACGTTAACAATAAAATCTGATGGATATTTCAAAGCTCCCCTGTCGATTATATTCAAATAATAATTTGCTTCTGGCTTTGATACATCTAACGTTACATTATCATTATTTAACAATAAAACGTATTGACAACTTCTCCATGTACAGTTTTTCATAATTATTTTACAAATATATCCGCCAATATAAACTAGACCTATCAAAATATTCTCAGATACAATAACATCATTAAACTCAACCTCCACACTTTCAAAATGTGAAATTTCTGTAGTTTTGAAGCTTTTACAATCTGAGCTCTTGCAATCCAAATACTTACTTAATGAAATATCACTAACAGGGATATCTGCGTGTTTAGCAGAGTATGCATTTATTACCGTTAGGGCTTTTAATTTTCATTCTGACTCAAGGACTTGCTTCACTGAAATATATAGCAGGCACCACTCATTTGCCTGTACTGCCCAAATCTTACTTCTAATTCATCAGTCTGAAATTTTCCTAACAATACATACTTGAATCCTGAACGTGTTTTCAAGAAATTTACCAACTCCAAAATAGTTTTTACAGTGTGAACTAAAGCTGTTTGAGTTTCATTAGTAGGTTTTCCACGACGAGTCTCATTTTTAGCCTATTTTCAAATTTGAGAAAATAGGCTGATGAGATCACCTTGTGTGCGTGTGTGTGTGTGTGTCCCTAATAAATTCTAAACGGCTGGAGCGATTTCAATGAAACATTCTGGACGACCCCGACCGAGCCCTTCAAATTTTATTGTCTCTCACCAATCCAACATGGCGGCTGTGCGAAATATTTCACCAGCATTCAGTATCTCCGAAACTATTACCGATATAACGCTGAAACTTTGTACGGTGATAAAGGGAACTACTAGAAGTTCACATATGAGTCTTTCAAAAACCTGGTAACTACAAAACCAACATGGCGGCCAAGCGAAGTTGAGACTTTTAAATAGACTTTTCTCGCGATTTAACCACCCAAACGTAATGACACATGGTACACCAAATGTTTATACACATTGTAATACACTGGGGTCTAATTTAGTTCAATTGTTTACATAACCTCAAAATGGCGGCTGTGCGAAATATTTCACTGGCATTCAATATCTCCGAATCTATTTATGATATCACCCTGAAATTTTGTACGGTGATAAAGAGCACTGTTACAAGTGTTACAAGTGTTACAACTTTCAAAAACCTGTAAAGTACAAACCGAAAATGGCGGCCAAGCGAACTTGAAATACTTTTCTCGTGATTTAACCGTCTGAGCGCAGTGAAATGTGGTAAGGTAAATGATTTTTCATATTGTAATGCACTGGCATCTCATTTAGTTCAATTGTTTACATAACCGAAAAACGGTGGCTGTGCCAAATTTTAAAATAATTTTTTGTTTCTTGTGTCGTAATCATGCGATCGGAGTGAAAGTTTGAAAAATGAAGCTACGCAATAATTTTCCTTTAATTGTACATAACTCTATGGCCTATACATAAAACAATCCAAAATGGAGAGCATCTGAAATATTTTGACGGTTCTGCATTATCTACGAATCTTTTACAGAAATCAAACTGGAATTTTTAATGTTCATAGAGGCTATGAACTTAAGTTCGCCTATATGACCTTCAGTCTCCTGGTGAGCACAAATCCAACATGGCGATGACGCGAATTTAAAATATATAAATAAACGTTGCTCGTGATTTTACCTTCTGAGTGCAGTGAAACTCTGCACGTTAAATGCATATACAAATGTTAATCCACTGGCATCTAATTTATTTCAATTGTTTTCATAACCACAAGATGGCAGCTGTGCGAAATTTTAAAATCTCGTTTTTACTTCTTGTGTCCTAATCATGCGATTGAAGTCTGAATAGCATACGTACACAATAATCTTCATGTAATAGTACATAAATAACAAGATGTTCAGTAAAGAACATATAGCCTACTTTCTCCTAAATGCATGGGTATTGTTATAACTCTTTGTCCTTTTCAAGGAGTATGATCGAATGTTGGTTGTAGTAGCTTGTTGAAATACAACGTGCTATAGGGATATTAAACATGAATATGAGGTGCCCTTTGCTGGTGCTACCTCTGTACCAAATTTCGTTCAATTCGGTTTCACCGTGTTTGAATTGATAGGGGGAATCGATTTGCACACATACTTGGCCACCATCTGCAAACTATTGGGCTGTTTGAATTGATAGGGGGAATCGATTTGCACACATACTTGGCCACCATCTGCAAACTATTGGGCTGATGTTCTTGCAGTTTGGTCTGAATATGTTTCCCACATAAAGATATGGTGTTGCAAAATTTGGTAGAGACTAGATTATTAGGTTGGTCGTAATTACATTTTAGCTTTTAACATTTTGGTGGCCACGATTACGTTTCCGTCAAGATAGCGGTGATATAAAACATGACACTGAGGTGCCCTTTGCTAGTGCTACCTCTGTACCAAATGCCGTTCCATTCGCTTTCACCGTGTTCGAATTGATAAGGGGAATCGATTTTCACACAAAGATGGCCGCCATCCGCAAAATATCACGCTGATGACCTATTAGTTTGGTCAAAGGATGCTCCCTCCATAAAGGTATGTTGTTGCTAAATTTGCTAGAGATCGGATGATTAGGTTAACCGTAATTTGATTTAAGCTTTGAACATTCGTGTGGCCGCCATTACGATTCAGTCAAGATGGCGGCGATATAATTCATGACACTGAGGTGCCCTTTGCTAGTGCTACCTCTGTACCAAATTTCGTTCCATTCGGTTCCACCGTGTTCGAATTAATAGGGGGAATCAATTTTGACATAAAGATGGCCGCCAGCCGCAAACTATTAGGCTAATAACCTATTAGATTGGTCAAAGCATGCTCCCTCCATAGAGGAATGTTGTTGCAAAGTTTGGTAGAGATCGGATGGTTATGTTAGTCGTAATTTAACTTAAACTTTGAACATTTGTGTGGCCGCCATTACGTTTCTGTCAATATGGCGGTGATATGAAACATGACACTGAGATGCCCTTTGCTAGTGCTACCTCTGTACCAAATTTCGTTCCATTCGGTTTCACCGTGTTTGAATTAATAGGGGGAATTGATTTTCACACAAAGATGGCCGCCATCCGCAAACTATTAGGCTAATGACCTAGTCATTTGGTCAAAGGATGCTTCCTCTATAAAGGTATGTTTTTGCAAAATTTGGTAGAGATCGGATGATTAGGTTAATCGTAATTTGATTTAAGCTTTGATCATTTATGTGGCCGCCATTACGTTTCCGTCAAGATGGCGGCGATATAAAACATGACACTGAGGTGCCTTTTGTTAGTACTACCTCTGTACCAAATTTCGTTCCATTCGGTTGCACCATGTTCGAATTAATAGGGGGAATCGATTTTCACACAAAGATGGCCGCCATCCGCAAACTATTACGCTTATGGCCTATTGGTTTGGTCAAAGGATGCTCCCCCCATAAAGGTATGTTGTTGCAAAATTTGGTAGAGATCGGATGATTAGGTTAGTCGTAATTTGATTTAAGCTTTGAACATTTGTGTGGCCGCCATTACGTTTCCGTCAAGATGGCGGCGATATAAAATATGACACTGAGGTGTCCTTTGCTAGTGCTACCTTTGTACCAAATTTCGTTCAATTCGCATTCACCGTGTTCGAATTGATAGGGGGGGACAGACAATCAGAGTACACACACTCACACACACACAGACACACACACAGACTCACACACACACATACACACACACTTTTTTTCGCCCTGTGTTGATCTCATAAGTCTACTTTCATTTTTTGCAAAAATCGAAAGTAGGCTAAAAATCCAACCTGGCGGCCATCTGAAATATTTAGACGGTTCTCAATATCTACGAATCTATCACAACAATCAAACAGAAATTTTGTACGTGGATAGAGGCAATTAACATGAGTAGGATATATGAAAATAGGCTGTATAGTTCTTCACGGAACTACTTGTAGTGTGTGTGATCTCCCCTTGAATAGGCAGATTATCTCACCTAAATAACCAGGTTAAAAAACTTGCGCAGAATTTAAAAAAAGTCCTCTCGGCACGCCGGAAGGCGGAGGTAGATTTCACGGGACTAACTTGGAGATAGGCGAAAATAGGCAGATTATGCAGGTTTTCGTAGAAAGATCAGACCTCATTTATTGCGTGAAAGTATTTTATAATTGGAGAGTAATTAACTTTGTTTTTCGTCATTTTATGCATATTTTAAACATTCTATTGTCTTATGACGACAGTAACCTTCTTGTCATTTGGAGTCCATTTTTAGCCTACTCTCGATTTTTGCAAAAAATGAAAGTAGACTTATGAGATCACTACAGGGCGAAAAAAAGTGTGTCTGCCTGTGTGTGTGTGTGTGTGTATGTGTGTGAGTCTGTGTGTGTGTGAGTGTGTAGACTCTGAATGTCTGTTCCCCCCTATCAATTCGAACACGGTGAGCGCAAATTGAACGAAATTTGGTACAAAGGTAGCACTAGCAAAGGACACCTCAGTGTCATGTTTTATATCACCGCCATCTTGACGGAAACGTAATGGCGGCCACACAAATGTTCAAAGCTTAAATCAAATTACGACTAACCTAATCATCCGATCTCTACCAAATTTTGCAACAACATACCTTTATGGGGGCAGCATCATTTGACCAAACTAATAGGTCATCAGCCTAATAATTTGAGGATGGCGGCCATCTTTGTGTGAAAATCGATTGCCCCTATTAATTCGAACACGGTGAAACCGAATGGAACGAAATTTGGTACAGAGGTAGTACTAGCAAAGGGCACCCCAGTGTCATGTTTTATATCGCCGCCATCTTGACGGCAACGTAATGGCGGCCACACAAATGTTCAAAGCTTAAATCAAATTACGACTAACCTAATCATCCGATCTCTACCAAATTTAGCAACAGCATACCTTTATGGAGGGAGCATCCTTTGACAAATCTAATAGGTCATTAGCCTAATAGTTTGCGGATGGCGGCCATCTTTGTGTCAAAATCGATAACACCTCTTAATGCGAACACGGTGAAACCGAATGGAATGAAATTTGGTACAGAGGTAGCACTAGTAAAGGGCACCCCAGTGTCATGTTTTATATCGCCGCCATCTTGACGGAAACGTAATGGCGGCCACCCAAATGTTCAAAGGTTAAATCAAATTACGACTAACCTAATCATCCGATCTCTACCAAATTTTGCAACAACATACCTTTATGAAGGGAGCATCCTTTCACAAATCTAATAGGTCATTAGCCTAATAGTTTGCGGATGGCGGCCATCTCTGTGTCAAAATCGATTACCCCTATTAATTCGAAAACGGTGAAACCGAATGGAATGAAATTTGGTACAGAGGTAGCACTAGCAAAGGGCACCTCAGTGTCATGTTTTATATCACCGGCATCTTGACGGAAACGTAATGGTGGCCACACTATAGTTAAAAGCTTAAATCAAATTACGACTAACCTAATCATCCGATCTCTAGCAAATTTTGCAACAACATACCTTTGTGGAGGAAGCATTCTTTGACAAATCTAATAGGTCATTAGCCTAATAGTTTGCGGATGGCGGCCATATTTGTGTCAAAATCGATTACCCCTATTAATTCGAACACGGTGAAACCGAATGGAATGAAATTTGGTACAGAGGTAGCACTAGCAAAGGGCACCTCAGTGCCATGTTTTATATCGCCGCCATCTTGACGGAAACGTAATGGCGGCCACACAAATATTCAAAGCTTAAATAAAATTACGTTTAACCTAATCATCCGATCTCTACCAAATTTTGCATCAACATACCATTATGGAGGGAGCATCCTTTGACCAAACTAATAGGTCATTACCCTAATATTTTGCGGATGGCGGCCATCTTTGTGTGAAAATCGATTCCCCCTATTAATTCGAACACGGTGAAACCGAATGGAACGAAATTTGGTACAGAGGTAGCACTAGAAAAGGCCACCTCAGTGTCATGTTTTATATCACCGCCATCTTGACGGAAACGTACTCGCGGCCACCCAAATGTTAAAGGCTAAAATGTAATTACGACCAACCTAATAATCTAGTCTCTACCAAATTTTGCAACAACAAATCTTTATGTGGGAAGCATATTCTGACCAAACTGCTAGATCATCAGCCCAATAGTTTGCAGATGGTGGCCAAGTATGTGTGCAAATCGATTCCCCCTATCAATTCAAACACGGTGAAACCGAATTGAACGAAATTTGGTACAGAGGTAGGCACCTCAGTGTCATGTTTTATAACGCCGCCATCTTGACGGAAACGGAATGACGGCCACCCAAATGTTAAAAGCTTAAATCAAATTTCGACCATCCTAATAATTTGATCTCTACCGGATTTTGCAACAACATGCCTTTTTGTGGAAAGCATCTTATGACTGACTACAAGGTCATCATTGTAATAGTTTGCAAATAGCGGCCATGTATGTGTGCAAATCCATTCCCCAGATCAATTCAAACACGGTGAAACCGAATTGAATGAATTTTTTTTACACAGGTAGCACTAGCAAAGGGCACCTCATATTCATGTTTAATATCCCTATAGCACGTTGTATTTCAACAAGCTACTACAACCAACATTCAATTATACTCCTTGAAAAGGACAAAGAGTTATAACAATACCCATGCATTTAGGAGAAAGTAGGCTATATGTTCTTTACTGAACATCTTGTTATACTTGTGGTCACAGTGTCCTTATGCAAGGTTTCGACACTGATGTGTTACTATGTAACGGTCTGTTACTTCTTCACGCAAAATTATATATCCCGCAGAGATTTTGGTTGGTTCCTCAGTTTAGGGGCTGCGATAACGCGGTCATGTAACCCCGTGTACTTTGGGTGAGTGTAGAATCTGTCTGATAAACGGTGTGAATTGTGATGGCTGTATTAGTCTGTAATTCAGGTAAGGAATGCAGACGCTCAATTTCAAGCAGTAGTTCCTAATGTTGCTACCAGATACTACCGTCAACGACACCTAGCTGTGAACTTGGCTACTAGATGCCACCGCAATTAGCAACTCGCAACGAACGTTGGAACTTCCCTCCAAAGGAAAGCATACTGAGGGATTTTTAGCGCTCTTAGAAAATCTGACGACTTTGGCCGGCTTTGAACCCGCGACCTTGGGCATAGAAGTTCAGCATGCTACCAGTTACGTCTCCGAAGCCGCTTCACACTTAGTCAGATGGAAATCTGAATCTGATCTCGCGCAAGTGCGTTGTCATGGCAACGTCTGATGGCTTATCCCTCATCAATTTAGTAGTGTTGCCATGGCAACCACTGATAGCTCTTGGCATTTTCTTATAATTCCGAAATCATTTTTCTCATCCCTTGGCGTAATGGTGGTTCATATCAAAAATTCTTTCAGACAAAAGTTTTAGGTAGTTATTAGGGGAATATTGTCCTTTTTGTACGGGTTTGATATTGTGCCTATTAACAGAGATATGATTAATGTTTCCCGAAAAAAACCCACTTTTTCCCACCCCTTTGGTCAATCGTTGGTGCTATCAAAAAACTTTTCAAACATAAATTTTAGGGCCTTGTCCAACACATAGTATGAACTTTGAATGGATTCAATATTTCAGATATTAAGAGAGTTATAGCGATATTTCACTTTTTCGAGAAAAAAGCCTCCCATTTTCACCCCCTTTGACCGATTTTGCCCATTAACGAACTCGGCCGAGATTTTAAGGGGATACATATTATGTAAAAAATTCAAAGTGATTGGTGCAAAATTACGGCAGTTATCGTGTCCACAAGAAACTGATATATATATACATACATATTTTATATATAAACTTTTGAACTGACGGTGGTTTTGGGGTCTGGGGGATGTGAAACGCGAAGATATGTCGAAATTTTCCGGAAGTCAAAACATGGGACCCATTGCAATAGTTAGCTTTCTAATGAAATCTACCTAACATTGTCGTCATGAACTGAAAATATTGCGTTACAATGAGGATCGTTAAATCTATCGCCTTTGAAACATGCTTAACATTAACAATCCTCTACCACTGAAGAATTATTTCTAAAAATACAACTGTGCTTTTAAAATCATTTTTATTTTTTATTTTGTCCAAGTGTTTTAAAGCGGCGACATACTTCTCGTCGAACAGTTTGGAACAAAGGTTTACATTTTGTCGCTCTAAAGAAGTCGGGTACAACACGTTTTGGTTCAGGGCAGGAGCAGGCTTAACTATATTATTCTCTTCTCCTGAGCAGCTGTTTTAAGCCTAGTCCACACCGGCAGATTTGTTTGCAGACTGTATGTAGTTTGTTTGCATACTGTATGCAAACTGTTTGAAAACTGTATGAAGACTGTATGTATACTACTTGGGAGTCTGGAAACAATCTCCATACAAGTCTGCATACAGTATGCAGACTGTATTGAAACACTGTACCCGATACAAGTATGTTACTTGTTTTGCGTCCACACCAGAATTAGACCTCTAGTCCACATTCATACCTTTACCACAGGTTGATTTCTTATAAAGTCTGCGAATGTGTAAATTGGGGGATCAAAGTGAAACGTTCATGGTGGGAGGGGGATTGTGTTTGAATGTACCTCTTGTATTAGTCGAATAATTAACCAAAATACTCATTCTAGGCTACTAATATTTCATATAACAACCGCTATTTTATTTTTGTGGGGAGGGGGTTAAATTTGACACCCCGCCGGTAGCCCCACTAAACTACATTTTGTGGCAATATAATGAGATCACTGTGTGGTCATTGGTGAGACATGTTTCAAGGCCTAATTAGTTTTGGTCCCTTCATCAGCCGATATGAATTAATAAATGTCAAAGACACACGAAATGTATAGCGTAACAACAAAAAGTCCCTTGTTATTAAACCTTATTTGGTGCACCATAAAGAAGGATGGGAAAATGAAACTAAATCAACACAATATGATGTGGAAAAACGTGGCTAGCTGGATGCGTCTGTGGTTTGTATCCGGTCTACAGTTTCAAAACACGTCCACACAGGAAGACTTGAGACAAAATACTTGTTTCTTGTATGCGTGTTTTCCATTTCGTTGGAAAACAGAAAACATTGTATCTTGTCTCTTGAAACACGAGATTTGTTTGTCATTTGTATGTCAATTGTATGCAAACTGTATGCAGACTGTTTCCAAACATCACTCGAGTCTCCCGATTGTATGTAGAATGTTTTCAAAAAGTCTGCAAACATTCCGCATACAAATGAGAAACATTTGGGAAACAATCTGCATACAATGTTTTTGGAATCAAATCTGCCGGTGTGGACGAGGCTTAAGGTGACCAACACTAGCAAAACATGTTTTGTTTGACTCAGGGTCAGGGATCACAAAAGTTTGTAAGTTATCTGCTTGGTTAAGTCGGTTATTTCTTAAGCTTTTAAATAAATGAACAGAATCAAACATTACAAAAATCTTTTGCGTTTCGTCAAATGGGTTTTGAAAAGTGGTTTATAAATTGTCTTTGCATAGCTTTTCAAACATTTTCCTGTTAACACTGTTATTATCCGAAATTATGCATACTACCTTATAACCTATATCTGTTAATATTTTAAGGACCTGCAAAGTTAGTTCTCCTAAGACATGTGACGTTAGGTTCTTACACGGAAACAAACCAACAACGTCTTTATGTTTTTAAAGAATAGATGACAACATAAAAGTTTGTACAGTTGTAGCTAATGTAGTGTTATTTTCTCCACTTTTACTATTAAAAGCAACTCCCTCTACCTTTCCTCCTTGACAGTTAAGCTCAGATTTTACATAGACTTCATCCAGCAACAAGTTACAAAATCTTTCATGTTCACTTAACAATTTTAGTTTCTTTTTCATGTAATTCCAATCCGAATCGTCTATACCCGTATTTCCCGTGCCTAGTTTTGCAGTGAAAGACTGCAAATACACAGGGTGAGGCATTGTAAGGAACGTTGACTGTCTTATCTTCTTATATGCCCCAGGGAATGTGAAAAATATTGAAGCGAACCATGTTATGAGTATACAGGAGTAAGACACTTTCTTTGCAAAGGCTGAATTTAACTGTTCCTTGCAAAATTCTATTTTATCAGTAATGGCACAGTCATCAACTTAACTTTTAAATTCGTCGATGATTTTGTTCACAGTTTCTATTTTGTCGTGGACAGTCACTTTAGAGTTACAAGCAGGACTAAACAGGAAGTTACAGATACTTCACAAATTCAACCATTTTAACATCTTGCCTCCGTCACCTAATGTACGTACTGTTTATCAGGGTTATCCTTGATCAAAATATCATGCTTTACGGCTTTAAAATCAAGAGTATTGTTTAATGTTAAAGAAGTACCAATTTTCGGAACATTTTCCTCAGTCATATACATTTTGAAAATACAGAGTCTTTGGCTGTCAAAATTGACAAAAACTTTGTCAAAATCTAATTTACATTTAATACAGAAATTAACCTTAACGTCGTCGAAGTCCTTGATCCTATCATCTTCTTCCTCAGCTTTCTTTCTTTCTTTCTTTCTTCTTCCCGTTTTTTCAATTTCTTTTTGTCTTTGAATAGGAGTTTTCCTCGGTGTTGGAAGATTTTTAGACAGATAGGCTGCCACATTTTCAAACTTAGTAGGAATAGCATCGTTTGAGAGTTTCAAATGGTCAAGTTTTACAGTTAAAATGGACCCATCGGGTCTTTTAACAGAATTCTCCCTAATTATGAACCTTTCGTCGAAGTGTTTTATGCACACAACAGAGCTTGCCGAAGGGACATATTCGGTTCGATGGATGGCTAAGATCCACTTTTGTTTCCGAACCAAGTCAGTAGGGAATTTAAACACTGAAATATTAGGCTGTTTTGAACTGTAGTTCACACACGTTTCAATCATTAAATACCATAGATAACTTCACTGCTGCGAGGTTCAGCTCAACCTACAAGTTGTAATGGGTTATGTTAAATTGAAACATATTATATGCAAAGCGCTCCACTGTTGGGCGTTATTAATATGGTTATTTTTACTTGAATCTCGCTCCACTAGTTGGGCGTTATTTGTAATGGTTTAATGAACTTCTTGAATATTAATATGCAAAGGTTAATAATTAAATAGTCGCCCACTTTTGGGTGATCAATATGAAACATTTATTTGTGTATTAATTTAATAGTGTATCTGTATTGTTGTCAGCATCAGTAAAAAAGTACATAATGTGTAGTATTATGTGTAGCCATGGCGCCAGACCATTCATATATCATGATCAAAATAATATATTAAACCTCGGTTAAACAGAGGTAGAGCAGCGAAATTCCTTTCTCCAGCCGTAGTGAAATTTACGTAATCTAACCTTACGATAATTAGTTTAGGAGTGTGGTGTTGCCTTATAGTAATTACTAGCTACTAAAGGAAACCAGTCAAACATTTGAATTTAAAAATGAATTTAATATATAAAAACAACAAGTGAAAAAAAAGAATAAAATACTAAAGATAATAATAATAATAAATTTAAATTAAAGAATCTACTGAATTTACTTGTATTATGGGTCTTGATTGGAAATTGGAGTATACTGAGTTAATTGAATAAAATGTATTGAATTTAATAAGCATGAGAGCCTTCTGATTTGACTGGAGTAAAACTGTTTATAGAGCTCACCGCATTGAAGATCATTGTAGATGGATTGTTGCGTATAGAGTTCATGATGACCGTTATCTTCCTCAACGTAATGAATTTATATGTGGATGACGGAATAAATTCCATAAATCATCCCTGTGACAATAGCCTCGTACACAATCATGTCACAGTTTGATGAGACTGAATGTCTTATCAAATTCACATACTTAAATAGTCAACTGTATAATATAGCACTGCGTTACAGATGAATGTTAATTTCCAACTCCATCTCGCTACAAGTTCCACTCTTCTGCTCCAAACAGCACCATTCCCACTCCTCCCAGCAATTCAATAATAGTAATCATCCTGTTGGGCGGCCGTCATATATATATAACGTTCCCAGGTAAGGCACGCGCCCACCCCCCACTTCTGAAGTCACTAGGCAATTCGCACGCCTTTCACATATCAATAATGACAATACATCTTTGTAACATTTCTCGGGAGGTCCAGCCCACCTTTTGTATAAAGTTGCAAAGGACTCATTCACAGGTCCAGCATTGTTAATGGCGAGTCTTCATAGAATCCCTTCCTAGTAAGATTTGTTTACTGGTAGAATACTTGATGTGAAAGACATAAGTGTCTATTCATGTCGTTACCACGAAGCAGTAGACAAGCCGGCCTTCCCCGAATAACCCTCTTTCTTCCTGTTGTACGTATTTTCTTCAGAAATAGTATTCAGTCAAGCGTCTAACTTATTTCAAATATAATGCGTATAGCTCCTAGTCCTTTCAATTGCCATAATATTCTACATTACCGCATAATAATAGATATAAACATATTACTTAACATAATAACTAATAAAAGGTAAAATGTAAAATTAAAAAATATTGATAATAATAATAATAATAATAATAAAATATATAAGATTATTTCATTCTGGTCACAAATTGGGACCGCCACAAAGTCACTGGCGAGAAGTGAAGCGACCGGCCACTAGTGTGACGTAGCAACCAAAGTGGAGGGGGAGCTTTATGCCCTGTCTATCTAGTTGGCCTTGGCTGTAGTCTGTCGAAATCGTCAGTGGGTATTGTAGTAAGCGAGCGTTCAATTCGATTATTGGAAGAGTGCAACAGTATACAGGCGCTATTGCTTACTACTGAAGAGGGAGCTATTTTGGTGGAAAACGGTTTTCGCGAACGATTGGTTTACAGAAAATGTAAAATTAAAATTTCAGGCGCGGATTCCCAATTCAAAGTGTCCAAACCGTGATACCGTTCGGGATTTGATAAGTACATTTCGTGTGACCCGCTCGGTTCACGTAGGCAGGCCTACGCTTTTAATAGACGAAGAACTTGATGAAATCTCCGGTACAGAAGGACATCACTTCCAGCATCCGTTATGAACGGCTGTAGTGAGTACAAAGTTTACTGTTTGTTGTTTTATAAAAGTGGCAGCCATGCTGCCAACCGAACTACTGATGCTAGCTCTCGCAGCAGCATGTAGGCACTGCGGAGAACATTTCCTGGCGTCCTATATATCCCTTCTATTCTTTCATTCTTCCTTGCTTCCTTATTTCTCTTAATTATGGTTGATCATTCACGTCTAGTATTCAGTTTAACCCTCAGCAAGCGTCAGGCACTGTGGAACATAACCGGTGTTGTGAGGTCCTGGAGATCGCACATGTTTAAGGCTGAATAAGGTTTTCAGTTCCTGAAAAATGCCATTGCATCAATATTGTTATGTTAAATTATTATTCATTATAATCATACTAATTTAGCTATCGAATACAACTAATCTGGAACTACCTGACGGTCGGGAATCTAAGAAAGCTGGAAAGCGTTAAATCTAGCTTCCTCAAAAGGGTGTTATCAATCTCAAAATTCACAAGAAATAGTTATGCCTATATCCTTGCACAGGAACCTCTCTTCGTAGATGACATAAAACACTGCTTCAGTTTATCAGAGACACAAGCATAAATGCAACCTTTAACGAAGAGAGGAGCAACAAAGCAAGACAGACCCCGTAGGGGATAACAGAAACAGACGCAATGACAACAGACTCCTGGAAAGGACCAAACCAAACTTCCAACTCCGACACCTGTACACACGATTTGCAGTACACGGCTTTCGTGGAAATATAATGGACAGAAAGCGCCTACCACCATCCTAACAACAGCCGCATCTGTAAGCTATTAAATGAACCGTGCCCCAAATATCACCTGCAGAAGTGTAAAAATAAAGGACTTTACACTAATTGAACAAATTAAAGATTGGTGAAATCGCGACAATAATGTAACTTGCTCTTCATTTTTTTTCTGTACACATTGTGTTTAATAAATATAATAAATATATCCTAGTAAGAAATAACTCCATAGGCCAATTACTTATTTCCAATTTGCATATTATTTCCACTTCAATCGAGTGTGTCATAATTTCATAAATATTCAAATGAACTGCTTAAAGACTTCCATCATATTTATAATTGTACGAGGAGTGTTCAAATGAAAAGATACGAAACGGTACTGTGGGTACAATTTATTCGTTATTCAAAAGTAATCACCACAGGGCTGTGCCCAGGTGTCCCATTGCTTCACTAGCCGCAAGATTACCTGTTCCCAGAAGACTTGTGGTTGTAACACGAACCAATCCTGTATGGTGTCCTATATGGAAGTCGCAGGGTGACACGTCTGGGCTGTAGGGAGGATGCTCAAGTTGCTCCCACTTGAACGTGGCCAATGCACCTCGTGTGACGTTAGACACGTGTGGGCGAACGTTATCATGGAGCAGAATCACTCTCTTCGTGAGCAGTCCAAGCCGTTTGTTCTTGATGGACTTGCATAGGCTATGGAATGTCGCACAATACACGTCACTGTTAATGGTTGTTCTGAGGGAAAACGTTTCCAATCGGACGACGAACTAAAGGACAATGTATTGGATTGGCTCCTGTCACAACCACGATATTTCTGGGAACAAGGAATCCTGCGGCTAGTGAAGCAATGGGACACCTGTGCACAGGCTTGTGGTGATTACTTTTGAATAACGAATAAATTGTACCCACTGTATCGTTTCGTACCTTTTCATTTGAACACCCCTCATATGTTATGTGGAAACCAACAAATCATACATTTTACATACTTCTGGAAACTATTTCACATATTCATTAAAAAACTTGAGACATTAAAATATATTCTACTCACAACACCAAGAAGCACTTCCAATAGACAACTTTGATGGTCCCGGTTTAGTCAAAGTAATGTTGTTGTTGTTTGAGTCTTCAGTCTTTTGACTGGTTTGATGCAGCTCTCCATGCCTCCCTGTCCTGAGCTAATCGTTTCATCTCTACATAGCTACCACACCCTACATCCGAGGCAATCTGTTTAACATATTTTAACCTTGGTCTACCCCTACAGTTCTTGTCCTCGACCCTTCCTTCCATAACTAAGCTTGCTATTCCTGGGTGTCTTAGTATGTGTCCTACCAACCTATCTCTTCTCTTCATTAGCAGTCGCCAGAAACATCTCTCCTCTCCCACTCGTCTTAATACCTCTTTGTTTGTAACCCTATCTACCCATCTGATCTTCATCATTCTCCTCTAACACCACGTTTCAAATGCTTCAATTCTCCTCTTTTCTGCTGCACCAGTAGTCCAGGTTTCACTTCCATAGAGCGCCACGCTCCAGACTAAGGCTTTCAAAAATGACTTCCTAATACCTAAATCTATATTCGATGTCAGCAGATTCCTTTTTTGTAGAAATGCTTTTCTTGTCTGAGCCAACCTACTTTTTATATCCTCTTTGCTTCATCCATCACTGGTTATTCTGCTTCCTAAGTAACAGAAATCTCCTACTTCCTTCAGCTTTTCACCTGCCAATTTGATCTCCATAGAGGTTTCTGATTTATTTCGGCTGCATTACAGTATTTTTGTTTTACATTTATTAATTTTCATCATGAATTCTTTCCGTAAGACGGAGTCCATTCCATTCAAAAACTCATTCAAATCCTCAGGCTTGTTGGCCAAGATGACGATGTCATCAGCAAATCTCAGAGTTGAAATTATTTCTCCTTGAATCTTCACTCCCACTTTAAATTTTTCTCTAATTTCCTTCATTGCTTGTTCAATGTAAAGATTGAAAAGTATGGGTGATAAGTTGCAGCCTTGCCTTACACCTTTCTGAATACCAGCTTCTCTCTCATGTCCTTCAACTCGAATGACTGCTGTCTGGTTTCTGTATAGATTGTATATCACCCTCCTATCCCTGTACTTTATTCCAATCGATTTCAAAATGTCAAATAATTTAGTCCAATCAACGTTATCAAAAGCCTTTTCTAAGTTGACAAAAGCCATGAACGTTCTCTTATCTTTCCTTATTCTACCTTCCAAAATCAGCCTAAGACTTAGTACAGCTTCCCTTGTTCCTACATTTCTCCTGAAACCAAACTGGTCTTCACCCAACTCCGTTTCTATCTGGCTCTCAATCCTCTTGTAAATTATTCTAGACAGGATCTTTGAAGCATGAGTAATCAAGCTGATTGTACGGTAATCATCACATCTGTCAGCTCCCACTTTCCTTGGTATAGGGATGATTACATTCTTCTTGAAATCAGGGGGTACCTCACCTGTCTCATAAATCCTACACACCAAGTGAAATAACCTGATCAGACCTTCCTCTCCTATGCAGCGTAGCAACTCAATCGGTATATCATCTATGCCTGGTGCTTTGTTCCTGCTGAAGTCTTCCAAAGCTCTATCAAATTCTGATCTCAATATTAAATCTCCTTTCGCATCCTCATCAATTTCCTCCTCCCTTTCCATTACATGATTCTCAATCTCCTTTCCCTTATACAAACTCTCTATGTAAGCTTTCCATCTCTCAACCTTTTCTTCCCTATCTGTTAGAGGCTTTCCATTTGTGTCCTTAATATTACAGCACTTAGTCTTCTTTTCCCCAAAAGTATTCTTAATCCTTCGATAAGCTGTGTCTACTTTTCCTAATTTCAGACAATTTTCTATACCAGCACATTTCTCTTTCAACCATTCTTCTTTCGCTTCCTTGCACTTCTTGTTAACCTAATTTCTCAGACGTCTGTATTCTGCTTTCCCCTTTTCATCTCTTACATTCTTGTGCTTCCGCCTTTCATCCATCAATTCGAGTATATCCTGAGTGATCCACGGTTTTCTACCTATTCTCTCTTTCCTACCAATGTTTTCTTCTGCGGATTTTGTTATTTCATTCCTCAAAAGTGCCCATTCGTCTGCAATTGAAGTTTGTTTAGGGTTTTTCATTAGTCCTTCCTTTATACTCTTCTTGAATCTTTCGTTTACATCCTTCTCTTTCAGTCTGTCTATTGCCCACCTTTTTGGCTTTTGACTTTTCTTCAGTTTCTTCAACTTTAATCTGCATTTCATTACAACCAGATTGTGGTCAGAGTTTATGTCAGCACCAGGATATGTTTTACAATCCAAAATCTGGTTTCGAAACCTCTGCTTGAACATAATGAAGTCGATTTGGTAACGCCCTGTATCTCCTGGTCTCATCCATGTGTATATTCTTCTATTGTGGTTATTGAATAAGGTGTTAGCTATGACCAACTCATGCTCAGTGCAGAATTCTACCAGCCTGCTTCCTCGATCATTCCTTTCACCTAATCCGAAATCTCCTACTATCTTCCCTTCTCTCCCTTTTCCTACCACAGCATTCCAATCTCCCATTACTATAACATTTTCATCACCCGTGATATACCTCAGAATTTCGTCTATTTCTTCGTAGACCTTTTCAACATCCTCATCATCAGCTTGACTGGTAGGCATATAGACTTGTACCACTGTGGTGCAGGTAGGTTTAGTATTTATTTTTGCTACAATAATCCGTTCACTATATTGCTCATGATATTCCACCCGCTGTCCAAGTTTCCTACTCAATATGAGGCCAACCCCTGCTTGGCCATTGTTTGATTTAGTGCTAATGACCCTATAGTCTCCAGACCAAAAGTCCTGTTCTTCCTGCCAGCGCATTTCACTAATCCCAACCAAATCCAACCTCAACCTATCCATTTCCCTTTCTAAGTTTTCTAACCTTCCATTTCCTAGCAGACTTCTAACATTCCACGCTCCGATCCGTAGAATGTCAGAGTTCCTCTTTGTCACTTCTGTGATGTTAACCCCCTCTCGAGTAGTCCCCACCCGGAGATCCGAACGGGGGACTAGTTTACCTCCGCATTGAAATTTTACAAGGGAGGAGGCCATCATCACATGTATTTATGCATAGAGAGGTGCGTATCCTCGGGAATAGCAAACGGCTGTAGTTTCCCGTTGCTTTCAGCCGTGCAGCAGGACGCAGTGTAGCCATTATTTGGCTTATATTGATATGTGCCACCCCCCTAGTGGCACTTTTGTTAACTGGATTACGGTGGGTAGGAAGCACAACACCAATTACTGCTTAAAGAAGTAATTAACTTTATTGCGGCCAGAAAATTACACTACTCATCAGCAATTACAGACAATAGGAACCTTACTCCGGTTTCCTCAAGTCTCATGCTTGTGGAGAGCTCTTGCCCCTTTCACTTGTCAACAAACCACAGAAGTTAATCCTGCCGCTAATGAGCCTAGTGGCCTTGACAGAACTACATGCAACTTCTTCCTAATGTGCGCCTACTACAGTACTTACGAGCACTTGCTGCGCGCTGTTCACCAGCTGGGAGAAACAATGTCACTGGATTTCGATACCACAATATCTGACGCTCAGTGAAAGCACACTCACTCAGAACACGGCAGTCCCCTGTATGTTCCTCACTTCGCCGCTACACTAGGGGTTTCGCAAGTCACCACACTTCTGTCGCTCAGAATAAACGCTCACACTAGCTCGTAAAACACAACAACAACCCCTGCTTGTCAGGTCGCACTTATATAGCAGGCCGGTGACTCAATACATGCTTCCAGATCCATCCAGGGTTCACGGCTTCTCGAGGTTTCCATCGCTGGTCCAGTCACGAATATTCTGGACTATTCCTTTGTCTTAGTAGCCCTGTTGCATAAGGCACACGCAATACAGGAGGCAGGCCACAGCCCAGCCCCTGGGGCAGTTGTGACTCAAGCGGCGAGCGATGACACAAACTCACAGCCGTAACACCACCCCCTTCCTAAAAAGGCTGATCGTCCCGATCAATCATTGGTCCGTCTGTGTCCCTCCGTAGGCTGCCAGGCGATCTCGATGCACGATCTTCATCTTCGCCCTCGGGCTCCGCTGGATCCTGTAGACGACGTCGTTGATCCGTTTCACGACTCGGTACGGGCCCTCCCAGGACTTCTGCAGTTTGGGTGACAGGCCTTTCTTCCGTAATGGGTTGAAGAGCCAGACCAGGTCGTCCTCGTGGAATCCGCCGGCATCCGTCTGCTGGTCGTATCGGGTCTTCATTCGGTCGGTCTCGATCCGCAGTTTCCTCCTCGCGAACGCGTGCACGTCCTCCAGTTGGTCGACCAGTTCTTGACAATACTGGCTTACCGGGATCGGATCATTCCCAGGTCGGCCGAAGGCAAGATCGACGGGTAGACGGAGCTCCCTCCCAAACATGACCCGGGCTGGTGTGCACCCGGTGGCTTCATGCACGGCGGCGCGGTAGGCCAGGAGAAATAGTGGAAGATGTTTGTCCCAATCCCTCTGGTGCTCGCTGACGACTATTCGGAGATGGTTCTCGATGGTGCGATTGAATCGCTCTACCATCCCGTCGGACTGAGGGGGTAGCGGCGTCAACCTTGTCTTCCGGAATCCCAGCAGCTGGCATAGGTTCTGGAACATCTGCGACTCGAAGTTCCTCCCTTGGTCGGAGTGCAGCTCCAGGGGTACTCCGTACCGGCTGACGAATTCCTTCACCAGGGTCTCTGCAATCGTCGCGGCTTCTTGGTTAGGGAGCGCATACGCCTCCGGCCATTTGGTAAAGTAGTCGCTGACGACTAATATGTAGCGGTTCCCTGCCTCGCTTAACGGGAATGCCCCAGCAACATCGATGGCCACTCTCTCCATGGGGCCGCCCACGTTGTAGGTCTTCAGTTGACCCCGTCGTCTTCGTCCTGGGCCCTTGCTGGCTGCGCAATCGTGGCACCTCGCGCAGTGGTTCTCCACGTCTGTTCGGCATCCGATCCAGTAGAACCGCTCTCTCAGCTTCTCCAGGGTCTTCTTTATCCCTAGGTGTCCACCAGATGATCCTCCATGAACTTCCTTCAGGACTTCCTCCGTCATAGCCTTTGGAATGACGACTTGTTCCCGAGATGTCTTCCCGTCGGTGCTCTCCCAGGTACGGCAGATGAGGCCATCCCTTACAATCAGCGAGTCCCACTGCGCCCAGTAGGACTTAAACTTTGGGCTGCAGTCACTCACAATGTTCCACCCGGGTCTGGGGACACAGGCCCTCTTCCATTCGGCTATCAGCCCCAGACATCTTCTGCTTGTGCCCGCGAGAAAGATTCGCGGCTCCAGCTCCCTTGAAGTTCCACGGTAGTCCTTCGGCACTGTATCCCGGTGTTCTCCTCCCTCCTAGTACAGAAGGTGCAGTCTTCGGGGCACGGTCTTCGTGACAGGGCGTCGGCGTTGGAATGCAGTTGGCCTTTCCTGTGCTGAATCTCAAAGTTGTACTGTTGAAGCCTCTCTAACCACCGCGCGAGTTGACCCTTGGGCTGCTTGAAGTTCAGGAGCCACCGCAGCGATGCATGGTCGGTCCTGATGAGAAATTCTTGCCCGAACAGGTACTTGTGGAAGTGTTCAATGGTCTTCACGATGGCGAGCAACTCCTTCCTGGTGACGCAGTAGTTCCTTTCTGGCTTTGACAAGGCCTTGCTGAAGTAGGCCACTACTCTTTCCTCGCCGTCCACTACTTGCGACAGAATTCCCCCTATGCCAAAGTCGCTGGCATCGGTATCGACGATGAACCTTGTTCCAGGTCTGGGGTAGGCCAAAATAGGCGCGGTGCACAGAGCCTGCTTGAGTTGTTCGAAGGCACTGTGGCATTCTGCTGTCCACGCGAAGAGTTGGTCCTTCTCAGTCAGTCGATGTAAAGGTTTGGCGATGTCGGCGAATCCTCTCACGAAGCGACGGTAATAAGTGCAGAGTCCCAGGAAGCTTCGTAGTTGGGACTTGTCCTTCGGAACTGGCCACTCCCTCACAGCTGCGGTCTTCTCTGGGTCGGTGCGCACCCCTTCCTCGGAGACGATATGCCCAAGGTACTCGACCCGCTTCTGGAAGAGCTGACACTTCTTGGGGCTCAACTTCAGCTGGGCAGCCCGTAGCTTCAACAAGATCTCCTTCAGGTTGCTGTAGTGCTCCTCGAAGCTTCTCCCCAGAACGATGACGTCGTCTAGGTAGACCAGGCAGGTCTTCCAGTGTAGTCCCCTCAGAATGGCCTCCATTAGCCTTTCGAAGGTTGCAGGGGCGTTGCACAGACCGAATGGCATGACGGTGAACTGCCAGAGCCCGCTGCCCACGGAGAACGCAGTTTTCTCGCGGTCCTTAGGGTGGACCTCCACCTGCCAGTAGCCACTCTTCAAATCCAAGGTGGAGAACCATCTTGACCCTGATATGGTGTCCAGCGTGTCGTCGATCCGGGGTAGAGGGTAGCTGTCCTTCTTCGTGACGTCGTTCACCCGCCTGTAGTCCACGCAGAACCTGGTGGAAACGTCCTTCTTCTTCACAAGCACGACCGGAGAACTCCAAGGGCTATGTGATGGCTCGATCACCCCTTGCTCCTTCATCTCTTCTACCATCCCGTCGACTTCGGCTTGCTTGGCGAGCGGGACACGTCGGAATGGGGCCCTAATCGGTGCGCTGTCCCCAACGTCGATTCTGTGCTGGACCAAGCTTGTCCTGCCGAAGTCTTTGCTCCCCACGGAGAAGACATCCTCGAATTCGCGTAGCAGGTCCTGAAGTTGGCGTGATTGCTCTTCGTCTAAATGGTCCTGGGATCCTTGGTACAGCTTATGTAGTTCTTCTGGCAGTGTGCGTCTTCTTCGGTTGTCCGTCAGGGGGTGTCCGTCCGTCGTGTCGGTGATGCGGGCAATCCAGGTAACGGCCTCGCAGACTCCTAGGTTGGTGTCCCGGTGAACCGTAATGTCGTAGTCGTTCAGGTTGGACAAGCGGACGTACGGCCGAGACGTCGTGTTGATGAGGGTCTTGGCAACTAGCAATCCTTTTGTCAGGATGTCCTCATATTTTGGCTCGATGACAGCCGCCACTCCCTCAGCAGTTCCGTCGACAATTACGGCAGCGCTGACCTCCGTCCTGGCGGGAACGATGACGTCTTCTCTCAACCTTACTCGTCGTGCGGTGATGGACTCGTGCGCAGGTTACAAAGCAAGTTCCTCACCTCCGAAGTGCAGAGTGTTGGTACTCAGATCCAAGATGATGGTGTTCTGGTCCAGGAAGTCCAGTCCGATGATCACTTCATTTGATACGTCAGCCACAAGCACTGGATGCTTTATCGCCCGTCGGCCAATGACGAACTCCAGTGATGCTTCGCCATGTACCGGTGCGGTCTCTCCGGTCGCGGTTATTAGCTGGAGGTTCCTTTGTGTGGGTTGAACTCTCCACTTCGGGATCACGGTGGGACTGACGATGGTCCTCGATGCTCCCGTGTCGATTAGCATGGGCCAGCTCTCTCCGTTGACGACTCCGTCGACCATCAGGCTGCTATTATCCCTCCGTAACTGCGTCACACGAACTTGGACTGCCGGGGCTTGACGACTGTTACAAGCCAACCTTTGCCCCCCTAGGTTGGCTGATACTTGCTTTCCTGGGCCGCGCGGTTTCCCTACGACTGACTGTCCCGACGGAAACCCTTGGCCGCGGCGATCACCGCAGTCCTTGCTCAGGTGGCCTCTCTTACGGCAGGTCCAGCAGGTCGGTAGTCCTCTTCCGGGCCGCCTCTCCGGTTGCCTTCCGGCTGAGTCGTTGCGGGTGGTGCCGCGACTATCGAAGAAACGGCTTAGCGCCTCCATTAATTCGTCGGCCAGGGGCTTGGTCTCGTTGGTTTTTACTGGTTCGTCGACGTCCACTTGACGCACCCGCGCGTGCATTCTGGATGCCTGTTTTGCCGTCTCGAACTCAAGTGCGTGGCTCAGCGCATCTGCCAGGGTCTTATTGCGCGCGAGTCGCAGCGCCTGTTGAGTGTCCGAGTCCCGAAGCGGGTCGGTGAAGGTCTGCGTCGCAATCTGTTCCAGGAAGTCGGCCGGCGCTGTTGGATAGGCGAGCCTTACGAGGCGTGCGATGTCCATCTCGAACTCCTGCAGGGATTCCGCGTTCTTCTGTAACCGGGTCCGGAGCTGCATCTGGTAGGCCTGCTGAAGATGGCTATCTCCATATCGGGATTCCATATGGGCGATCAGTGAAGCGTAGTCCTGGGATCCAGTCGGGATGGCCTGAAGGACGTTAAGGGCGTCACCTCTCAGCACTACAATGAGAGCTGTAGCCTTTTCTGTGTTGTTCCAGTTATTTAAGGAACATGCCGCCTCGAACTGACGTAAGTAGGTGCTCCACGGGACCTTTCCGTCGAAGGTTGGGGGCGTCACTCTGCTATGTCCCGTTCCTGATATTCCCGGTGTAACGGTGGGCGGGCGTTGGCGCAGCTCGGCAACTTCCTTTTGTAAGGCGTTGAATTTCTCCTCCACCCCCATCAGCGGGCGTTGGCACAGCTCGGCAACTTCCACTTGTAAGGCGTTGAATTTCTCCTCCACCCCCATCAGCGGTCGTTGGCACAGCTCGGCAACTTCCACTTGTAAGGCGTTGAATTTCTCCTCCACCCCCATCAGCGGGCGTTGGCGCAGCTCGGCAACTTCCACTTATAAGGCGTCGAACTTCTTTTCCACTGCTGCGACTTCCTCACGTAGGCCCTGTTCTAATTTCCTTTGGCTCTCCTCTAATTTCGTCAGCAGACACTCTTCCAGATTTTTCTGGCCATCCTGAAATTTGGCGGTTAGGTCCTCTGCTAACTTATTCTGGCTGTCTTCCATCTTCTTCTGGCCGTCTTCTAGTTTGGCAGTTAGGTCCTCGGATAACTTCTTCTGGCCGTCCTCCATCTTCTTCTGGCCGACTTCCATCTTGGTTTCCATGCCATTTAACTTCTCTAGCAATGCTGCGAATTGCTCTTCCATTTTAGCTGTTTGTCTTCTAAAGGGCATGCGCTCACAGGAAAATTTTTAAAAAATTGACCTGCTCGGGTTTTGAAACCAGGACCGTCAGGTGTTGTGCTTGAGTTCGTAATCCGGCTTCTGACACCAGTTGATACGTGCCACCCCCCTAGTGGCACTTTTGTTAACTGGATTACGGTGGGTAGGAAGCACAACACCAATTACTGCTTAAAGAAGTAATTAACTTTATTGCGGCCAGAAAATTACACTACTCATCAGCAATTACAGACAATAGGAACCTTACTCCGGTTTCCTCAAGTCTCTTGCTTGTGGAGAGCTCTTGCCCCTTTCACTTGTCAACAAACCACAGAAGTTAATCCTGCCGCTAATGAGCCTAGTGGCCTTGACAGAACTACATGCAACTTCTTCCTAATGTGCGCCTACTACAGTACTTACGAGCACTTGCTGCGCGCTGTTCACCAGCTGGGAGAAACAATGTCACTGGATTTCGATACCACAATATCTGACGCTCAGTGAAAGCACACTCACTCAGAACACGGCAGTCCCCTGTATGTTCCTCACTTCGCCGCTACACTAGGGGTTTCGCAAGTCACCACACTTCTGTCGGTCAGAATAAACGCTCACACTAGCTCGTAAAACACAACAACAACCCCTGCTTGTCAGGTCGCACTTATATAGCAGGCCGGTGACTCAATACATGCTTCCAGATCCATCCAGGGTTCACGGCTTCTCGAGGTTTCCATCACTGGTCCAGTCACGAATATTCTGGACTATCCCTTTGTCTTAGTAGCCCTGTTGCACAAGGCACACGCAATACAGGAGGCAGGCCACAGCCCAGCCCCTGGGGCAGTTGTGACTCAAGCGGCGAGCGATGACACAAACTCACAGCCGTAACAATGAAAATCCACAGCCTGCTTCCAGTCTCCGACCGGGTCAGGAATGGAATGAATGAAGCCCCCATCTAGCGGCGAGGATATGAAATGTGCCGGCTGCCGAAGCCTGTCGCACTCCCCTGGGGCAATGATTAAATGAATGTCAGATGAAATGAAATGATAGTGGAGAGTGTTGCTGGAATGAAATTGTGACAGGGAAAACCGGAGTACCCGGAGAAAAACCTGTCAGCCTCCGCTTTGTCCAGCACAGATCTCACATGGAGTGACCGGGATTTGAACCACGGACCCAGCGGTGAGAGGCCGGCGCGCTGCCGCCTTAGCCACGGAGGCTCTGTACAGCCGTAACAATATTATCAATATCTTAACCGTCTATAAGACTAGTAAAGAATTGATTTATTCTGAAAGGCTGCTACTCACTTTCAGAATAAGTAAAGAGCAATTCTACTAACAAAAATACTAACCTTCTACTGTACTAACAATTAAATACCAAAATTCTACTAACGAAAAAATACTAAAGTTCCACCAACAACAAATACTACCACTAAAACAGTCTGTCACCAGACACACTCACATGCACTCACACATCACAGTCTACTGAAACAATGAACTATAACTAATAAACAATGCAACTGTTACCAGACACACTCACACACCACAGTCTAATAGAACAATGACATATATCTAATAGACAAACTAACTACCTACTTACAACTAACTACATACTTACTGTACTGTTATTTGAATTGACATTATTTACAAAATGCAATTTAGATAGAAAATACTTACAGGAAGAGAGCAAAGATAACACCCACGATCAATAAATCTAAAGCTCAAACCACATTAAAAATAGATTGGGGTAATTAGGTTAAACCGTTCATTAATTAGCAAGCAGAAACTGATTCGAATAATACACAGCGCTACACTTCAAGTCATAATTTCTGTACAATTTGTATATTTTAAAAGAAATAGAAATAGAAATAGGGAACGATAAATCGAAAGACTTTTAGAAGGAACTGGCAAGAGAAGAGGAGAGAACTGAAAATCCAGGTATGGTTAGGTGCCAATTGTTCATCGATGACCAGCTGTCGAAGCGATTGATAAACATGCATCGGATGATGACGTGCAAGACAAGCTACAAATTCAAGAAGAAGGTTCCACTTCATAGGAATCTGCTGACGAAGAGATGCAAGTTGAGTGCCAAGGACCTCAGTACATTGGAAAAGGCAAAATAGCAACTTGGAAAGTCAACTGTCCTCCGCGGAATAAAAATACGAAGACGCCTGCACTAAATTTAGTGAGACGCTTACCTGGGGCGACGCGTCATAAACCAAGCATTTCTGCATAGAACACTCGCCAGTGGCATGTGTTCAGTGCCCTAAGGCAAACCAAGAAACTAGTGATGAAGCAGAATGAACATTTGTTGGAGATTAACAACCAATCGTTATTATTGTTAAAATACCACTGAGTGTTATTTCTAAATTGATTCAGAATTATTTACTAGTTTTGTAACATTAAATATACTTTTGTTCTCTTTTTTGACGGATTATCCCCTCTACTTTTCAATGTGGCTCTCGATTAAATCATGAAAATTTGGCACTAAGAAAACCCACCTAAAATCAAAATTGGAGCAAAACTCTCAATAAAAATAACTTAAAAAAACATTTTTGTTGCACATCAAAGAGTCACGCCAGAACAGAATAGTTACATAGCCGGCGTTGTGAGGTACAGCGGCCAACTCGAGCTATATATGTACTGTACTACCCTACCAGGGAATTGTTACCGCTAGCTGTGGAGCGCAGCTGTAGTGTATACATTACGTCATCTCGCCTCGTTATGGCTGCAGCGAGCGGTTCCGGGGCAAGAGGGGAAAGCATGTACAGTCATACAATGAGAACACACCGCACAGCACACGACCCAGCATGAATCATGCACACAAATGACACGCGATGGGGTTTCGCTGGCGACAACTGCACGTCTATCGCAGGTGTGTGGCTGGGCGGAGCACATTAGTTCCGATTTCCGCCACCGGTAACAATTCGCTGGTAGGGTAGTAGTTAGCAAGCACATACTGACGTTATCGCAACAGTTGCTTGCAGTTAATTGACTTGAAGGTACTGGGAATACAAAGGCCATTGCACGGAACGAAACGCCCAGAACAAACAAGGAAAACTGCGGAGTGTCCCAGGAACTTGACGACGCTTGCTGAGGGTTAATAGCAGAGGGAGTTAAGAACAAACGCATGTCAAACGCTCATTACATGCTCATGAAGCCATAAAGTTTACAGTCAGCAACGTTTCTTGCGAGTCAGTTTGTTGTTCCCTGTCAGCTGGGTTCAGTAGCATGTCATCATGCTGATTCACCAGCTGCGTTGTTTCTATTATCTGAGCTACTGCTTGACGTTGCAATTATACCATGACAAATACAATTCTAAACTCAACCACTCATCGGTTCTTTCGCTAAAACGAGACGAGTGTTGCCAACTGTAAAATGTATTTAAAAACAGATTGAAGGGGGGAATAATACTAAATCAGATTCAAAATAACTAATTAGACTTTTTATAATACAGCATAAAATCAAGAAAAAGCACTGACATAATGAACTAAAGCTTACCTAACTCATCCAAACGTGGGGAAGAATATCAAGGACATCATGAACTATAGAATATCTAAATCACCAAAACGTGGAGGAGAATATCAAGGACACAATGAACTATAGATTATCTAAATCACCATAACCTGGAGCAGAATATCAACCACATAAAGAACTATAGAATATCTAAATCGCCAAAACGTGAAGGAGAATATCAAGGACATAATGAACTATAGATTATCTAAATCACCAAAACGTGGAGCAGAATATCAACTACATAAAACGGCAGAATATTATCTAATTCGTCTGAACGTGGAGGAGAATATCACGGGCATAATGAACTATAGATTATCTAAACGATCAAATCGTGGAGGAGAATATCAAGGACATAATGAATTATAGATTATCTAAATCACCAAAACGTGGTGAAGAATATCAACTACATAAAGAACTATAGAATATCTAAATCACCAAAACGAGGAGGAGAATATCAAGGACATAATGAACTATAGATTATCTAAATCACCAAAACGTGAAGGAGAATATCAACGACATAATGAACTATAGATTATCTAAATCACCGAAACGTGGTGGAGAATATCAAGGACATAATGAACTATAATCTAAATCACCAAAACGAGGAGGAGAATATCAAGGACATAATGAACTATAGATTATCTAAATCATCAAAACGTGGTGGAGAATATCAACAACATAAAAAACTATAGAATATATAAATCACCAAAACGAGGAGGAAAATATCAAGGACTTAATGAACTATAGATTATCTACATCACCAGAACGAGGTGGAGAATATCAAGGACATAATGAACTATAATCTAAATCACCAAAACGAGGAGGAGAAGATCAAGGACTTAATGAACTATAGATTATCTACATCAGCAAAACGTGGAGGAGAATATCAAGGACACAATGAACTATATATTATCTAACTCACCCATAAGTGGAGGAGAATAAAAGGACATAATGAACACTATATTGTCTAACTCACCCACAAGTGGAGGAGTATATCAAGGACAAAATGAACTATATACCAGTAACTCACCCATAAGTGGATGAGAATACCAAGGACATCATTAGACTTCGGAAGTACTGTTGGTAAATGGTAGAAGCAACAAAAACTCAAGGCAGCACCGCACTGAGGCGTACTAGGTAAGGCGCGGAGTGAGGTACTGCTCGAGTCCAAGCTCCGTGAACCTGAGAAGAATGTGGATCGCGGACGATGAGGATTGATATGGGGGGTTCCCGGTCTGTGCGTAGTAAATGAAAATCCACAGCCTGCTTCCAGTCCACCGACCGGGTCAGGGAATGGAATGAATGAAGCCCCCATCTAGCGGCGAGGATATGAATTGTGCCGGCTGCCGAAGCATGTCGCACTCCCCTGGGGCAATGATTAAATGAATGACAGATGGAATGAAATGATAGTGGAGAGTGTTGCTGGAATGAAATTATGACAGGGAAAACCGGAGTACCCGGAGAAAAACCTGTCTGCCTCCGCTTTGTCCAGCACAAATCTCACATGGAGTGACCGGGATTTGAACCACGGACCCAGCGGTGAGAGGCCGGCGTGCTGCCGCCTAAGCCACGGAGGCTCTCTGTGCGTAGTATCAGAACCAAATACATTGGTCGGTGACTCACTCCCTCATTCGCAACACCACAGTGGTTTAGGCAACGGCCCTACGTTAGCAGTATTGGAATAGACAGGAATTCCAGATAACACGGCGGGCTGTTGACAGGCCCTTCTCTTCCCGCCTCCCACGTCACCTTACCCCTCAAGTACACAGAGCTTGGACTCGAGCAGTAGGTTGCCATTGGTTTACTCCATGAACACCGACAGCAGTGGCTATGCTGGCTAAAGCGCAGCATTAGGTCATGGGGCCAAGCTCTCTGCTGACTCGGTAGACGAGTGGGTTCGAGCCCCACCGTCGGCCGTCCTTGAAATGGTTTTCCGTGGTTTCCCATTTTCAACACCAGGCAAATGCTGGGACGGTACCTTCTGACAGGCCACGGCCACTTCCTTCCACATCCCTGCACAGTTTCATCCATCTTCATCCATTCCATCTCTCATCCCGACGCGCAGGTCGCCCACGGGCGTCGATTTGAAAGACCTGCACTCGGCCTCTCAGGAGGCTACACGACAACAAGAAAAATAATCTCCTCTCGGCACGCCGGAAGGCGGAGGTAGATTTCACCGGACAAACTTGGGGATATGCGAAAATAGGCAGAATATGCAGGTTTTCGTAGAAGGATCAGACCTCATTTATTGCGTGAAAGTATTTTATAATTGGAGATTAATTAACTTTGTTTTTCGTCATTTTATGCATATTTTAAACATATTATTGTCTTATGATGACGGTAACCTTCTTGTCATTTGGAGTCCATTTTTATACTTGTAGTCACACTGTCCTTATGCAAGGTTTCGACACTGATGTGTAACTATGTAACGGTCTGTTACTTCTTCACGCAAAATTATATCTCCCGCAGAGATGTTGGTTGGTTCCTCACTTTAGGGGCTGCGACAACGCGGTCATGTAACCCCGTGTACTTTGGGTGAGTGTAGAATCTGTCTGTTAAACGGTGTGAATTGTGATGGCTGTATTAGTCTGTAATTCAGGTAAGGAATGCAGACGCTCAATTTCAAGCAGTAGTTCCTAATGTTGCTACCAGATACTACCGTCAACGACACCTAGCTGTGAACTTGGCTACTAGATGCCACCGCAATCAGTAACTCGCAACGAACGTTGGAACCTCCCCTCCAAAAGAAAGCATACTGAGGGATTTTTAGCGCTCTTAGAAAATCCGATGACTTTGGCCGGCTTTGAACCCGCGACCTTGGGCATAGAAGGTCAGTATGCTACCAGTTACGTCACCGAAGCCGCTTCACAGTTAGTCAGGTGGAAATCTGAATCTGATCTCGCGCTAGTGCGTTGTCATGGCAACGTCTGATGGCTCATCCCTCATCAATTTAGTAGTGTTGCCATGGCAACCACTGATAGCTCTTGGCATTTTTTTATAATTCCGAAATCATTTTTCTCATCCCTTGGCGTAATGGTGGGTGATATCAAAAATTCTTTCAGACAAACGTTTTAGGTAATTATTAGGGGAATATTGTCCATTTTGTACGGTTTTGATATTGTGCCTATTAAGAGAGATATGATTTATGTTTCCCGAAAAACCCAATTTTTCCCACCCCTTTGCTCAATGGTTGGCGCTATTAAAAAAACTCTTCAAACATAAATTTTTGGGCTTTATCCGACACATAGTATGAACTTTGAACGGATTCGATACTTCACATATTAAGAGAGTTATAGCAATATTTCATTTTTTCGAAAAAAGTCCCCCATTTTCATCCCCTTCGACCGATTTAGCCCAGTAACGAACTCGACCGAGATTTTATGGGTATACTGCCCCCGTAAATTGAATTATATTGAGACCACGATGGCTGTATTGGCATATATGAATAAAGTTATGGATGTCATAGTTGTGACGTGTATATTCATGACGTAGGCACGGATGACGTAGACTTCATGCAAGTAGGCTGGTTGAGATGAGATTCTAGGTGACGTCATGAGTTTGTTCGAGAAAGATCTTAGATTTACGACGCAGTCGCAGGAAACAAGGTATTGTGCTAAGGAAGAAGTTACGCTATTGGAGGAGAGACTCGAACCAATGAACGATAGTTTGGAAGGAAGACGGAGATTGCTGAAACTACGATATTTGATTACTTTTGGCATGCAGATTTGTGGAAATCTATTTTCAGTTATGGCATCGATTTGGAATTTTGAAGAAATTAATTTTGAGTTTTTGAAATTTGAAAATCCGTCAAGTATAGCCAAAGTTAAAACTTCTAGCAATGACGGAGCAATAGGCTATGGAAGGGATGGATACGCCCCTTAAGAAGTTGATAAAAGGTCGTGCACAGGAGAGAAGAGCTCTCATATCTCTCATATCTGATGTCTGATACCGCATATATATTTCTGATGTCATATAGTCATTTTCGAGTGAATAAGTGAAGCAAGTCATCTTTAGCGTGTGGTTAAAGCCCGGCGCATCGAACGAACACGGAGCAGTTCCATTTTACGCTGTTTGAAACTAGGTGAAGTTGAAACGCTCACATTAACGTTTCTACCAGATAAGATATCCAGAGTTAACTTCTGCCTTTATTATAATTCAATTGGGCAGTACAACATTGAGGTGTGTAGAAGATTTGAACAATTTCACAGTTATACTTTGAAAGATATTGGCATTTTAAGACTGCAGACAAAAGTGATTTTCTCGCCACCTGAGAAGCACTTTTAAAATTCCACATTATACACTACGGCTGACACGTGTATCGCAACCGTGATATTGGAGAATACGTTTGGTAATACAACGATACATTCTACTATGGAACATTATAATCTGGCAGTGCTTTCAATGATTATAACAGAAGTTGAGATGGAAGACTAAGGCTTTAATGCAATTGGGACATATATCGATTGAGTGAAATAACAGCATGGAACTTCGTTAATCGTCATTCTACAAAAGCGAGCATGTAGTGAACGTCCAACTGCACTCATGCATCGTGAATCCATCGCTGAATTATATCAAATGACAGTGGAAATATCATCATACTCCACGATTATGAATATTTCTGCGGAAATAACTGCAATAAACTTCATGGCGAATTGCGACCAGAACTTCAGGGAACTTTCAAGAGAGGCCAGGGTGGACCCGGCTCACAAAGAAGAGTTTTGCCAGAAGGATGTTTTTCGTATCCACGGAGCAGTGCAATTTCCGGAGGAGGAAGCAGTTCGATTCTCCGAGGACGCTGATTCCAGGTTCGAGGTCGGAGCACATCTTCACGCTGGTGAAATGGAACCAACAGCAGTTTTCTTTGAAAACTTTCCTCTAGAACTTCAATCAACAGATAAGGTAGTCGTGAACGTTTCTTGTATTATTTGAGTTATTTAGCGATATCTGAGCAACCATTTTTCCATATTTTCTGTCCTATATTTTGCCCCATTTTCTTGCTTGATATTTCTGTACTCAGTACACTTCGATGATTTATGCCTTTTTTGACGATTTGTTGAGACATTATTATGTCATTGGCATACTTAAATAATTTTGGATCAGTTGAGACTGATAATTTAGATTCTTTCAGTAATTTGCATATTTTTGTAGTCACGATTTGACTGTAAAGTTAACGATTTTCTATGGCAGATTTGAATTCAGACATGGTGTCATTTTATTAAAGTAATTCTATTCAGTAAATTACTTTGACCAATTTTCTGTCATCCTCAAGAAAGAAGAATGATTAAAAGATTTTAGAGCGTTAAAATCTAATACGTTATCGACGATCTTTGAAATACTAGTCGTCTTATGAACATGATTGCAACATAGACATTTATCATTGCATTATAGACAATTTTATGAAAAATGAACTTTGATTACGATTTATTGAATACACTATAGTAATGAACATTTGATAGGAGTTTTTCCCAATTATAGATTGGAACAATAATGTTTGCATTCCACAATCTAATTGTATTCTATTCGAATATTTATGCAGTTTAGATGAACTTTGATTGAAGATAGTATTTTTATACTGCGTTACTTTGAAGATATTAATCTCAATTTTGATAGACCAGGCAGGAGTGTCTAATCGTATTTGCTATTAAATTTATTTGTGATTGGCAAATTTTTACTTCATATCGATTCATGAATGAAACCCACGAAGGTTAAATAATAACAGTCATTAATACAATTGATGAATATAAGAATTTTTAAAGAGGAACAATGGATGTATAATCGTTAGTTCAGTGGACGTGTAATAGTCGCTGATGAATAATGCCCTTGAATAATGAAGGAGGTTCCCACAGTAATAAATGAAGTTGGTGAATTTATAAGTGGAGGTTTTTGTATGTAATTTGGGAGATTTTGATGCCATATATATGAAGATATATGATGAATTTTGGGCCAATTGTTGTGCAATTTTGTGCGTTTTGAGCGAAGTATTTTTCCGCTGAATGTATTGTCCTGGTTCTTTGAAAGTTATTCATATGAAGATACTGTTAAAATTAACAAGAGTGTTAAATAATTTGAGATGAAGATTTTGAATGGAGGTTACCGTCACAAATATTAATAAAAATTATTAAACCTTATTAAACCTGAATTTGACATTTAAATATAACTAACCTTCATTGGTCGATTATATCACCACGATTTGAGTAATTATCAACCGGATAAACGTGTGGTTTAATGTATTTCTTGTATAAATAATATAAACAATATTAATATTGTAAATAATTTTGTAAATATCTTTGATAATAATTTGAAATGAAAGGGATTAATAGAGGCGTGTATAAAATTTTCAATTGTCGTTTGACATTGTTATAAACAATTTATTATTGTTATAAATAATTAATGAACTTTTGTTATTAACATTAAGAGTTTTGTTATTATACTCAAACAACGCTAATTAAGCATGTGGATTGAACAATTAAACAAGATTTGGGATTATTAGAGTATTCCACTGGTGTTTGATTGAAGCATTTAAAAGATTTGCGTGATAATATTTCAGTGGAGATGTGGACATTTAACGTGTTTTGAAAGGGAGAGCTAAGCTCTGATGTAACTCGCATATGCTGGGGTTGAACGGACAGGTGAGTCCACTTTGACGGTGCAGGTGCATTGCAGCTGGCCGGACAACTGTATGACAGAGGCCAAGGACGTCTCCATAATAGCCTTGTGGCTATAAATAAAATGTGTATAAACACGCAAAACAATTGATATATGTGTCTCGTCCCAAATCCCGTTTCCATTCCAAGTGCATTATTATAATTACGTTATTTTTGAGCTTGAGAAAGCTGAAACATTGTATGTAGAGTATACAAGTCCTACAGGAGGACATGGTTATGTGGACGATGGCTTCTGATTGCCACGTGGATTTTGTTGTTTATTTTTGTTAAATTCATTCTTTATGTGAAATAAATTATTGTGCAGTTTAAAGTTTCTCGTCTTCGTTATGGTTCATTTTAAATATCATGGTGGAGGTTATTGTGTGGGCATACTTTAAGTGATCCAGTTGACAACCCAGTCCCCGAGATAAATTTAAAAGGTAAGTAAAAGGTAAGTATGAACCCCCGTATATTTTGGTGTGTTCCACAATAATTTCTTGTTAACTATTGTGCTCTAATCTCGATAGTATCTGTCAGTGCCATTTTCATTGACGTAGCTGTGCCGGTGCGATTAATTATTGGCAATCCGATTGAGGGGGCGGATATCTGACAGCCTACTATCCTGATATCGGGGACAATACATATTCGGTAAAAAATTCAAAGTGATTGGTGCAAAATTACGGCAGTTATCGTGTCCACAAGAAACTGATATACATATATATATATAAATTATATATAAACTTTTGAACTGACGGTGGTTTTGGTGTCTGGGGGATGTGAAACGGGAAGATATGTCGACATTTTCCGGAAGTCGAAACATGGTACCTATTGCAATAGTTAGCTTTCTAATGAAATCTACCTAAAATACTACCATCAACGACACCTAGCTGTGAACTTGGCTACTATATGCCACCGGAACCATCAACTCGCAACGAACGTTGGAACTTCCCCTCCGAAGGAAAGCAAACTCAGGGTTTTTTAGCGCTCTTAGCAAATCCGACGACTTCAGCCGGGTTTGAACCCGCGACCTTGGGCATAGAATTACAGCATGCTACCAGTTCGGATATCGAAGTCACTTCCCACAGACAGATGGGAAACTGAATGTTATCTCGTGCAGTGGCGTTGTCATAGCAACTGCTCATGGCTCATCCCTTATCAATTAAAAGTAAAGTTGTCATGGCAACCTCTCTTGGCACTTGGCTTTTTCTTATCGTTTAAATCATTTTGCTCACCCCGTGGCGTAATGGTGGGTCATATCAAAAATTCTTTCAGACAAAAGTTTTAGGTAATTATTGGAGGAATATTGTCCATTTTGTACGGTTTTGATATTGTGCCTATTAACAGAGATATGATTAATGTTTCCCGAAAAACCCACTTTTTCCCACCCCTTTGGTCAATGGTTGGTGCTATCAAAAAACTTTTCAAACATAAATTTTAGGGCCTTGTTCGACACATAGTATGAACTTTGAATGGATTCAATATTTCAGATATTAAGAGAGTTATAGCGATATTTCACTTTTTCGAAAAAAGCCTCCCATTTTCACCCCCTTTGACCGCTTTTGCCCATTAACGAACTCGACCGAGATTTTAAGGGGATACATATTATGTAAAAAAATCAAAGTGATTGGTGCAAAATTACGGCAGTTATCGTGTCCACAAGAAACTGATACACTTATATATATATATATATATATATATATATATATACATACATAAATTATATATAAACTTTTGAACTGACGGTGGTTTTGGTGTCTGGGGGATGTGAAACGCGAAGATATGTCGAAATTTTCCGGAAGTCGAAACATGATACCTATTGCAATAGTTAGCTTTCTAATGAAATCTACCTAAAATACTACCATCAACGACACCTAGCTGTGAACTTGGCTACTATATACCACCGGAACCATCAACTCGCAACGAACGTTGGAACTTCCCCTCCGAAGGAAAGCAAACTCAGGGTTTTTAGCGCTCTTAGCAAATCCGACGACTTCAGCCGGGTTTGAACCCGCGACCTTGGGCATAGAAGTTCAGCATGCTACCAGTTCGGTTACCGAAGTCGCTTCCCACAGACAGATGGGAAACTGAATGTTATCTCGTGCAGTGGCGTTGTCATAGCAACTGCTGATGGCTCATCCCTTATCAATTAAAAGTAAAGTTGTCATGGCAACCTCTCTTGGCACTTGGCATTTTCTTATCATTTAAATCATTTTGCTCACCCCGTGGCGTAATGGTGGGTCATATCAAAAATTCTTTCAGACAAAAGTTTTAGGTAATTATTGGAGGAATTTTGTCCATTTTGTACGGTTTTGATAATGTGCCTATTAACAGAGATATGATTAATGTTTCCCGAAAAACCCACTTTTTCCCACCCCTTTGGTCAATGGTTGGTGCTATCAAAAAACTTTTCAAACATAAATTTTAGGGCCTTGTCCGACACATAGTATGAACTTTGAATGGATTCAATATTTCAGATATTAAGAGAGTTATAGCGATATTTCACTTTTTCGAAAAAAGCCTCCCATTTTCACCCCCTTTGACCGATTTTGCCCATTAACGAACTCGACCGAGATTTTAAGGGGATACATATTATGTAAAAAAATCAAAGTGATTGGTGCAAAATTACGGCAGTTATCGTGTCCACAAGAAACTGATATACATATATATATATACATACATAAATTATATATAAACTTTTGAACTGACGGTGGTTTTGGGGTCTGGGGGATGTGAAACGCGAAGATATGTCGAAATTTTCCGGAAGTCGAAACATGGGACCCATTGCAATAGTTAGCTTTCTAATGAAATCTACCTAAAACTCCACTCCTCCTATGAGGAGAATCTTTCACAACGTCACAGACAACGAATGTTCCCCAAATTACATTACTCATATAACCAAAGTCATCAACGAGACTGTGACATCGGTGTTGTTGTTGTTGTTTGAGTCTTCAGTCTTTTGACTGGTTTGATGCAGCTCCCCATGCCTCCCTGTCCTGAGCTAATCGTTTCATCTCTACATAGCTACCACACCCTACATCCGAGGCAATCTGTTTAACATATTCTAACCTTGGTCTACCCCTACAGTTCTTGTCTTCGACCCTTCCTTCCATAACTAAGCTTGCTATTCCTGGGTGTCTTAGTATGTGTCCTACTAACCTATCTCTTCTCTTCATTAGCAGTCGCCAGAAAAATCTCTCCTCTCCCACTCGTCTTAATACCTCTTCGTTTGTAACCCTATCTACCCATCTGATCTTCATCATTCTCCTGTAACACCAAATTTCAAATGCTTCAATTCTCCTCTTTTCTGCTGCACCAATAGTCCAAGTTTCACTTCCATAGAGTGCCACGCTCCAGACAAAGGCTTTCAAAAATGACTTCCTAATACCTAAATCTATATTCGATGTCAACAAATTCCTTTTTTGTAGAAATGCTTTCCTTGCCTGAGCCAACCTACTTTCTATATCCTCTTTGCTTCGTCCATCACTGGTTATTCTGCTTCCTAAGTAACATAAGTCTCCTACTTCCTTCAGCTTTTCACCTGCCAATTTGATCTCCATAGAGGTTTCTGATTTATTTCGGCTGCATTCCAGTATTTTTGTTTTACATTTATTAATTTTCATCGTGTATTCTTTCCGTAAGACGGAGTCCATACCATTCAAAAACTCATTCAAATCCTCAGGCTTGCCGGCCAAGATGACGATGTAATCAGCAAATCTCAGAGTTGAAATTATTTCTCCTTGAATCTTCACTCCCACTTTAAATTAACTTACATTATCAGCATCGCTGGATCTTAACCCAACCAGCATGGAGCGACAGTAAAAACGTTTAAACTAGACAATATTTTATAAAGACTTGATTTTCCACTAGCAACTAAAACATGATTTTTTCAACGAGTTAATCAATCAGAAAGACCAGATTTACGAGACCAAGGTGAATAGAAGAGTTCGTGTCCCTTTGCTCATTCTGACAGATCACTACCAAATATCTCTCTTGTCTTCACAAGTGACGGTAGGATAAAGCTATGAGGAAATTGCCATCTTGCAGTATTAACTTCGTGTGTGTTTGTACCGTAATGATTTTCTGTAACAATGCTTTTCAACGTTTGATTAGCAGAATCTGTTAAAATATGATTTTGTTTCTATATCACGAACAGTACGAAGCTCTGCTCAGGCCAATGTCTACACGAATTTACTTTTTTTTAACCTTCATGTGGAAACTTTCAATCAGAAGAATAATTGGAGTTACCAATTTAATCATTCTTATGACTGAAAGCACCAAAACAATAAAGTAAAATTTTAACTAATTAAGCAAATTGTTGTTGAAACAACAATAAAATAACATTCAAAAAATTATACATAATTAGATCCGGTCAATTAAAACTTTCATTGATTGAAGAATAATTTCAATGCTCACAATTTTTAAAAGAATTCATCAAGTCTTTGTAAATAATGGCGTCAACGTTCGACCAATGTATCAATCCCCTGATAATAGAAATTCGTTCCTTGTTTCGTAGTGTCAACGGACAACCGCTGTTTGAACCTACTCATCGTTGTTTTTTTGTTTTTTGTTTTCAACTCAGATGCTCTTTCAGTTGCGGAACAGAAAATTAATAAATAACCTGTATAATGATCATAACAGGGCTTGCCACGGTGACTGATGTCGGACTACCAACCCTATGCTTGCAGGTTCGTCCCTGGCCAGGATGAGTGATTTTTAAAAGGTGACACAAATCTCGGCACGCTTGTCATACGTTGTTGGCATATTAAAGAACCTATTTAAATTCAGTAGGCCATGTTCATAATGGCAAAATTAATCTCGGGATTTTCCGCCAACACAAAGTTCCTCCTTTCTCTACTAGAAAGCGCTATAGTGTCAAGAAGCTTGGATATCTAACCGCCTTGACTTTCATAGCGCTCCAAGGAACGACAACAATTCGACATGCAAGCTGCCTTCTGGGCGTCAAATAACAAAAGCTTGCACCCGGCACCCCCCAAGGCCATACGATATTATTATTACTATCATAACAGGTCTCTGTTCTGTAAAATTACTCGACCAATTTTTTAGGAGTCTAGTATTTTCTTAAACGATATTCTTTTCTGTTAGACATTGCTATTTGTAATAAAGCTATTATTGATCTGTTGTTTAACATTTTTAAGCACACCGATTGTTATAGATCATTGTTTAGTAAGCAATTTAGAACTATTTTTGATTTTAACAGGTTATATTAAATATTTTCAAGACCACATGAGTAGTTTTAATTCCAGTCTTATGAAGTGAGTTTTCTTTAGCATAGAAGTACAATTTAGAGTAGACCTATATTCGCATCTTTTATTAAGATTAACAATAATAATTAATATTAGCTGAAGAAGGTTTAAATAAAACTGAAACATTTAAACTGCTAATTTAATTATTCAAATATATTGTATTGACTAAGGCGTATATAATTTGCTTTTTACAACTTTTCTAAGGTTTATTGATAAATTTATGTCAATACGGAATAACACATGATCAATTTCATAACAATACGATCAATTAAAACCATGATGTAGCTTCGAGGCTATTTGGTCGAGATGTAGTCAATACAATTATAGTTACCCCGCTACACCAAGATACATCGAAACATGGATGTGTTCTCTTTGGGCCTAGATGATGACTCGTTGCCTTGGTAACAAAATTGAAATTTAATGCTTTTTTTTAAACTTACATTTTTACAAGTATATTTATTTTATTTCTAACTTTTTTCATCATATTTATTTTTTACTTTTTAATTTTAATTGTTTTATTTAACAAAATATCAAGCACCATAGGTCAAGGAGATAATGAACTAATATTAAAGTTTCCAGAAATATTAACAATTCGTGGAAATGGGTGAAAGATTCAACCGTCAGCATGTTTGACAATACTAGTAAATTCTCCTTATAGTATGTGGTTAATATACACACGACTTAAATGATTAATTTCTCACCTTGATAACGAGACGAGCTGTCCACGCTAATCACAGATAGCCCCCCAGCCCTAAAACATACCCATGCTAATATGAGGGAAGATCCGAAAGTAAGTTTCGCCATTTTATTGCTAGAGCAGATGGTAGGCTACACCACGTGACACCAACAATCGCCATAAGAATCTACACCCGTGGCTGGTTCAACGACGGAAGGAGCGTCAGTGGAGGGGGAATGACGCATGCACAGAGCGCCCACAAAGAGGGAGGAGCAGCAGACCGGCGTCCCCTATATCATTCGAGTACAACACATGATGGCAGACAGACGTGTACTGACAACGTGGTCGTCATTGGAAGTGGTGCTATTATCCGGTGTGAATGGGCACTTGGGACTAGTGTGTCAGTCATCCACGAACGCCCACATAACATGCATGGTGAAGCGGTCATGTCTCGTGAAATGGTCGGTCGCTGGTTCTGCATGTTCAGTGAAGGACGGCAGAGTGTGGAGGATGAAGATCGTTGGTTGGTCCCTTAGTTTAGGGGCTGCGACAACTCGTTCATGTAGCCCCGTGTACTTTGGATGTGTGTAGAATCTGTCTGATAACCAGTGTTAATTGTGATGACTGTATTAGTGAGTGTTATCTGCTTTTAATTCAAGTTAATTTTGTCGTGTGGCCTCCTGAGAGGTTGAGTGCAAGTCATTCTAGTCGACGCCCGTAGGCGACCTGCGCGTCGGGATGAGAGATGGAATGGATGAAGATGTATGAAACTGGGCAAGGATGTGGAAGGTACCGTCCCAGCATTTTCCTGGTGTTAAAAATGGGGGAAACCACGGAAAACTATTTTAAGGACGGCTGACGGTGGGGCTCGAACCCGCGCGTCTACCGTGTCAGCAGAGAGCTTGGTCCCATAACGTAACGCGGCGCTTTAGCCAGCGTAACCACTGCTGTCGGTTTTAATTCAAGTAAGGACTGCAGACGATAATTTCAAGTAGTTCCTACTTTCGCTACCAAGTGCTACCGTCCACGACACCTAGCTGTGATCTTCGCTACTACTAGATGCCATTGCAACCAGTCTGCTGACGAACGTTGGAACTAAAGAGCATTAATCAAACCTAACTTACAAATTTTGCTTCACACAAGTTTAGTTAGTGGAAGGTTGTTTTACATGCCATACATCTATGACATGGGCCCGCTGGCTTTACTTACACTCCGAAGGAAGGCATACTGAGGGATTTTTTACGCTCTTAAAAATCCAACGACTTCGGCCGGGATTGAACCCGCGACCTTGGGCATAGGAGCTCAGGATGCCACCAACTTCGCCACCGAAGCCGTCACGTTCACACCAATAATGCTCAGGTGGAGCAGGCTGTGCGACAGTTTCTTGCAACAAAATATAATTATGTTTAGCTTCGTTCTCAATCTGGTGCTCTTTTAATGATATTTGGTGCTCTCGTCGTATGAGCCAAAAGGTGCTCGCGAGCACCATCTCCCCTGAGATACATTCTTCAATTCAAATTATGTTGCACGATCTGGAGTGATAGTGCTTTCATTGCAAGTTTACAAGCTTTGACAGTCAGAAATTAAAAAGTTTAAAAATCCACAGTATAAATGATTGGATATTCCTCTTTTATGAGTAACACAAAATAATTTATGTTGATTCGACTCGACTGTCCACATGCATGCCTGGTGAGGGGTGAATCCCTACCTAATTCAGCACTTCTGAGGGGGAGAGAGATAGGAAAAGGCGCATGCTTTTTGGATATCATTAGGCTATTATTATTATTATTATTACCGACAGCGGTAACTACGCTCGCTAACGAGCAGCGCTAGGCCATGGGGCCATGCTCATGGGTTAGTGCCCCACCGTCGGCCGACTTTAAAATGGTTTTCCGTGGTTTCACATATTCAACTCCAGGCAAATGCTGGAACAGTACCTTCTGACAGGCCACGGCCGCTTCTTTCCACATCCTTCTCCAGATTCATTCACCATCATTCATTTCATCTCTCATTAACTCTTCCCCATGATGTTGAGGTCAGGAAGGGCATCCGGCCATAATAACCACCCACCACAAATACTTTCACTGCATCTCATCCCCGACCCCGTTGAAAACGGGAATAATAAGGGCTAGATATACAATACATCTGTCAGTCATGGACCCGATGGTCAGTCTGAGACTGTGAGGGCGCTTTTTCCAGATGAGCTTCATTTGTTGTTGAACAGGCATTCTCAACCTAATATCTCTGAGAAGGAGGCTTTCACATAATTAATGAGACAAATGGAAACTGCATACCAGTTAACCAAGGGAATCTATAACAAGAAATCATTATCGTTAAATGCCAAGCTTCTACATTACTGCACAGTCATCCGACCGGAAGCCTTATATGCTGCAGAGTGCATTAAGATTCACAGGAAAGGTTTTATTGAAACACTTGAAACCAAAGAAATGGAGATCTTACGGAAAATCTTGGGCCCAGTCAACGAAAACGGTGATTACAGACGGAGGCACAACCATGAACTCCACACACACGTTACCAAAATCACTGACGTGATGAGCAAGAGGAGGATTGTGTTGTATGGTCATTTGACAAGACTGAGCCCAATGCGATTGTCGAACAAAATCTTTACATACTTTCTGGGTAAGAAAACCAAGGGAGCGTGGTTCACACATATAGAAAAGGATTTAAAAGAAGTAGGAATTACATACAACGATATTCAGATGCGTACGACCCTTAAGATGAAACTAAAAGAACACCAGAGTTTCCAGGAAAAGCCTAAACTAACAACAGACCAGACGTGGACTGAAGCCAGGAAACAGCAGAATCGAGAACACATGAGGCGTAACTGGGCGAATGTGAAAGCTCGAGGAAGAGAGCAGCTGAATAAACGTGGTCCAGAGCTGGCCGGAACGTCAAGAAGAAGAAGAAGAACAAGAAGAAGAAGAAGAAAAGTTATTATGCAACAAGCGTGCGCCGATCGCAATTCATTCATAATCTTGCACAGTTTCCAGCCACTGGCCGGTTCTGTTTGGAACACAAACCTCTCCAACGTCTTCTGTCTTCCCACCATCTCTCAGCCTCCACCCTAGTCCAGTCTTCTGCTCTCTTCTTCACGCTTTCTTCCACCCCCTTCAGCCACCTGTCTCTCGGTCTTCCTCTCGGTCCCTTTCCTTCCCACTTCGTCTCCTGTACCCTCCTGGGTATCCTCTTCTCCTCCATTCGTTTTACATGTCCATACAATCTAAGTCTAGATTTCTCTATACCATCCTGTAATGGTTCCTCCTTCATTAATTCTCTGGTCCTCTCATTTCTTATTCTGTCCATCTTTGTAGCTCCAATACTGCTTCTCAAGAACCTCATCTCACTGGCCTGTATTTTGCTCTTCTCCCTTCCTTTCATAGCCCAGGTCTCCGAGGCATACGTCAGGATAGGGATATAGTACGTCCGATATATGATCTTTTTGCTGTTCTGAGGGACATCCTTGCTCCATAACATGCTTCTCACACTCCTCCGGAATGCTTCTGCCTGTCTCCCCCGCTCATTTATTTCTCTATCGTTTCTTCCATTATCTTGTATCAGGCTTCCCAGATACTTTAAACTCTCCACTTTCTTCAGCTGTTCCCCACCAATTGTTATTCCCGTTGTGGTTCTTTCCTTCTTCCTTGTTATGATCACCATCTCACTCTTATTTATGCTAAATTTCATCCCATATCCTTGTATTATTCCTTCCCACACGTCCAACTGTTCCTGTACCTCCTCCTCCATGTTTCCCCAAATCATCAAATCATCTGCAAACACCATTGCTTTCATTTTTCCTTCCCCAAGTACTTGTGCCACTCGGGACATTATGTCATCCATCACCACAATGAAAAGTAACGGTGACAGTGCACTTCCTTGTTTCAGGCCGTTTCTCTGTTCCACCCAGTCCGATCTCTTTCCTCCCTCTCTCACACAGCTCACACTTCCCTTGTACATCTACTTTATCCTCTTTATAGACCTTTTCTCTACTCCTCTATCCTCCAGGGACTTCCATACTTTGTTTCTGCATACACTGTCATATGCTTTCTCAATGTCCAGGAAGGCCAATTAAGTCGAATAATAAAATGATTTATGTTCGACGATATCGAAATGTAAACATTATGTGTCAGAAAACTGTATCATAATGAGGTTCATTATAACACTATTTTTCATTATGAAACAGTTTCTCCCACCAATCAGAGCTCAAGAAACAGTTGTGTGACCAATTAGATAAGGATACTTTCGCGCATGCGCTGTAACGTAATCTTGATTACGGTACAAATTATTATTATTATTATTTTAAAGTCATTGTGTAATTATTATTATTATTATTATTATTATTGAAATATCAAAGTTATATCGTTTTATTCACCCATTAATATCAAGGGAGGGGCCATACCATATTCACGTCATTACCATAGTCATATATAATATTGTCAAGTGCTTAGATTAAGAAACAGGGTTTTTATAGAGGTCTAGGGCTGTTTTATTAGTTAAATTGTAAAGACAGGAAGGACGGGCATGGTTGGAAGAAGTTACGGACGGTGAAGCAACATATTGCAAGAAAATGTATTTCTGGAACGAAGCCACGCTGACTGGAGACAAGGGCTTGGAGAAAGATTTCGGCGGAATATATATATGCGCAACGAGAGGAATAGCGGGTTCTGAGTGGAATATTTGAAGTACGCGGGCCTGTATTCCCGCTCGGAGAAGTTTTAGCGTCGCTTGAGGACTGAGAAATGCTTTGCTATAATTGGTCTGATGGGTCGCGGGCAAATTTATGCCGCGAAACATCGGGACCATTCAGAGTGTATAAAAGCCCAGCGCGACTTCAGCACTGGCTATTCTATAGATTCTATTCTGTCATTCACATATTCGATCACGCACTCACTCATTGACTTTGTGAGTCGTAGACTCCGTCAGTCGCTCAGTAAGATGGGACTTAGTGAATTCAATTAGCCTGGTTTGTTCAAATTTGCTTACCATGGTGATCAAACACAGAAACAAGCAGCAACAACAACAACAAGAAGAAGAAAACATATGTTTTCAAAGGTCAATAAACGTGTGTTGGCGTAAGATCTCAAATTAGACTGCAAGCAGACCAACGAGATGGACTTTGAACCACAAGGCACCAGGTATGTGGACCGAGTTATTATCAACACAGAAGATCAGCGCTAGCGAGAAGACAGTCAATATTGCCCCGCAATTAGGGAATATTAATGCACATATTGTACACAGCTTGAAACCTCAGATCAAATGTTAATAATTTTGTTGTAAATAAACCAGTATTAGTTAAAATGTCTTGTTCATTGGGAGTTGAATATATAGGATAGTTGGAATGCAAAGAGTATCTCATAGAGCAAGTTTATTGCCCTACGCTCCGATGATAGATCTTGGCTCAAGGAAGGGAGCGGCCGTGGCTAAATAAAATTTTAATGTGTTATCTTTACGATAACTGGCGCCCAGTAAATCTAAATTAATAAAGTGTATGTCGTCTGTCTAGACAGGCCAATGCTAAATAAGAACGATGAGGTGGTTTTAAGGAGTCTTGAGTGTAATATCTGTAGAAACGTTATAAATGATCGCCCAACTTGTAGAGCGATATCCAACGACAAAGGTAGCCGTTACAAATGGCACAACCAATGTGGGGCTACGAAATATCGTACTGAAGTGAATGGATATTATGTATAAATCCAGTTTATTTCAAGTATGTTAAAGTTTAAAGTTGTTTTCATGTACGATATAAACGAGTACTCTTTGCATTCATTCCGAGTTTTTCAATAAAGAGGCATATATCAAGTTAGGGAACTACGGTTATAAATTAGGAGTGTTCTTTTGATGAGTTGCTTTTTGGGTAATGAGTAACAGGGATAATTTGGGGAATATACATTTGAGAAACCGTAGTATTATAAGATCAGTTAAAATGTCAAAATTAGATGTGCAGGGTACCAATGATGAGATGTCAAAAGTAAGCGAAAATCAGGAAACTGAGGAAAATAAACAAGACGGGGCTACAACCATCCAGAGTAATGAGGGGGAGAATCCTTCCTGGCTTCGAAACCTGACGATGCTCATAACTGAACAGAGTAAGAAGTTAGAGGAACAGAGTAAGAAATTTGACGTGCGTAGCGATCAACTAGAAAAAGCAATAGATCTTAAGTTAGCTGAACAGAGTAAAAAGCAAGAGGAACAAAGTAAGAAATTTGACGTGCGTAGTGATCAGTTAGAAAAAGCAATAGATCTTAAGTTCTCTGAGCAGAGTAAGAAGCTAGATGAACAAGGTAAGAGGTTTGATGAAGCCACAGAGAACTTCAATAGACAAATTAAAGAAGTAGGCCGAGAATTTCACAATAAGTTAGAAAACAGGATTAGTGAGGTGGAGGAATCATGGTCACTTAAGGTTGATGCCAGAATGCAACAAGTGTCGGAGCGAGTTGACAAAATTGACGAGGAAGTGAAAATTAAATGTAGTAAGGTTAGGGTTGACTTAGAAGGAGAAGTCAACAGTATGAAGGTCAAGTGTGATAATAATATTGCTAAAATAGGTAATTTAGAAAATAAACTAGAGAGCGATAATCAAGAAATTAGGGAAGAGGTTAACAGTAAATTTAACAGTATCAGTGAAGAAGTAGCGAGTAAAACAGATAAAATGGAGGAGAAATTGCAGAGATGTCAGAAGCAAATAGCAACAAATAGCGGTAATGTACAAATAGGAAATTTAAGTAGATTTCTAACTAAAGAGGCAGATTTGCCAGTATTCACAGGCAAGGCATATAACCCAATGGAATTCTTAAAAACAGTAGAAAAGAAGTTCGCTAAAGATTTAGAAGAGGGGATCGTTCAATGGGAACAAGTACTTGAGATGCTAGATAAATCTTTTGTTAGGGATTCAAGGTCATGGTTCAGTGTGTATAAATACCAGATGACTAGTTTTAGAAAATTTAAAGAGAAGTTCATAGCCAAGTACTGGAATGAAAATGTGCAAGAAAGAGAAAGATGTAACATTATTTTTGGAAAGTACCAAAGGAGAGATGGTGTTTCGTACACAGAGTATTTCTTAGCGCATGTACTTATATGCCAGAATTTAGAAGGTTTAGAGACTGAATCACAGGTAATTAAAACATTATTAAGGCATTTTCCTGATATAATTAAAGAAGCATTCTTCATGCAGAATATTACTACTATTGACGGGTTAGAGAAGCTATTGGAAAACTTTGACTCTCTTGAAAATAGTAGGACCGACCGCAAGCCAATAAGTAGAGGAGATAATTTCGTGCAAAGTGAGAGAGAGAGGGGAAGAGAACAAGGCAGGAATGCGAATTACGAAAGACGACTTGACAATGGGGGACGCACAGCAAATACGAGGAACGAGAATTTGAACAGAGGAGGGGAAGGTACTAGGCCAGACAGACGTACAGGTCAACAACAACAACAACAATCTACACCAGGGGCAGGTAGGCCTAATTTAAACGAATAACGGGTTGCAGTGAGGTCAACAGACAGCCCGAAGTGATTGCAGTTCAATGACAAACAAATGAAAGTGTGTGTGTTTGAGGAAGAAAGCAACGTGGTTGTGAGTGATGAGATTCCTGAAGTAAATGAGGTAGACCGCGGAGATGCTAGTGAGAGCAAAGTTTTTAAGGTGTGTCAGGTTGCAATGGAGTCTGAACTTGAGAGTAAGATCCATGATGCATTGTCACAGTGTAAGCTGGATGAGGTGCAAGGTCATCAGTTACATGAGGTATTAATAAAATATAAGGAAATTTTCAGCTCAAAACCCGGAGCAACGCACTTATATGAGCATAGTTTTGTCGTTAAAGACACAAGTAGTTTCGTAGGGCCTAGGTATCCTGTCGCAACTAAATATATGAAAGCCGTCGAAGAACAGATAGAATTAATGTTGGAAAACGACATAATTGAGCCTTCAGCTAGCCATTGTTTAAATCCATTAGTTGTAGTAGCCAAGAAAGACAATTCAGTGAGACTGTGCATAGACGCCAGAATGTTAAATACCAGAATCGAAAGCGACCAGCTGAGAACTGAAACAGTGGAGGAATTAGTTCAACGTTTTCAGGGGCGGAAGTGGTTCTCGACAGTAGATTTAAGTAGCTCATTTTGGCAAGTTCCACTCCGTGCTTCAGATAGGTATTTAACTGCCTTTGCTTTTAAGAATAGACTCCTACAGTTCAAAAAAGTACCATTTGGGACTAAAACTAGCAGTTCCGCCTTAATTCGAGCTTTATCTATGGCTCTAGGTCCAGAGACTAGTGAGTTTGTTACGAATTATGTGGATGACATAGTTATTGCGTCACATACATTCGAGGAACATATAGATCACTTGAGTATAGTTTTTCGTAAATTATGGGAAGGGGGTTTCGCTTTGAAACTGGAAAAATCTGAATTTTGTGTACACCACATAACTTTTCTAGGACACACTGTTTCTGCAGATGGTGTTACACCAGAGTCATCTAGGCTAGAGAAAATTAGTAGTATGCCGTCTCCACGTAATAGTAAGCAATTAAGGTCATTTATTGGTGTTCTCAATTATTTCAGGCGTTTTGTTGTCCAGTATGCAGGGTTATTAGAACCATTTAGAGAATTATTGAAGAGTAAGAGTGTGTGGAAATGGACACAGGTCCACGAGGAAGCCTTCAGAAAGCTGAAAGAAGGATTCAGTAGAACAGTGATGCTGAAACACCCTAGGTATGATAGAGAGTTTATAGTAATCACGGATGCATCAGAGGTTGGTATTGCAGGCTGCCTATGCCAATACGATGATCAGGGTCAGTTAGGCATTGTGTCGTTGGCAAGTAGAGGTTTGTCAATGGCTGAAAAACGCTATACAATTACTGAGATGGGATTCTTGGCAATTATTTACTCAATGAGTAAATTTAGGGTTTACGTGCTAGGCACGCACTTTCAAATCTGGACCGATCATCAGGCGCTAACGTTCATTAAATCTAGCAGGTTAACTAGTAATAGGATGACACGTTGGACGTTAGCCATGAGTGAATATGATTTCAGTATCAAACATATCAGTGGAACGAATAATAATTTAGCAGACTACCTGAGCAGACACATTCATAGTGAAGAGTGTGATATCAATATAGGAGTGAAAGAAGGAATCTTAGTGTGTGTTGGTAAACGTATAGTGCAGGAGGATGAGAGAGTACGTTTACGAAATATGTCTGTTGAACAGGAGAGATACAGAGTATTGGGCGACATTGTCCGCTTGGTGAGAAGCAGCAATGATGGTGAGTTATCAGTAGGGAGGCTCAAGTACGGGCTATATCAAGGTATGCTATCTAGGAAAGATAGAGATGGTGAGTGGAAAGTGTGTGTACCAGAATCTTTACAGGAAGATTTAATCTGGTTCTTTCATGCTCAATTGGGTCATTTCGGAGCCAGGAAAGTTCTGTATGCCATTAAAGGGCATTTCTTTTTTAAAGCTATGGGAAGGAAGATTAGGAAGATTCTTGCTACTTGCGATCTCTGCCAACGCGCGAAGCACTCAAATCGGCACTTGATTGGAGAGTATCAAGCGGTAATAGCCAAGAAGCCGGGAGAGCTTGTGTGTGTTGATCTGTATGGGCCACTGGTGAAGTCTCGATACGGATACCAATTTATAATGGTAATAATTGACGCATTCAGTAAATTTGTCAAATTATATCCCTTGAGACAAGCTACGGGAAGGTGTTGTGTCAAGCAGATAGCAGAAAAGTATATTCCTGAGTTTGGATGCCCACTCAGTATACTTAGCGATCATGGAAGCCAGTTCACGTCTAAAATATGGACTACCAAGCTGACGGAACTAGGTACCCGGATTATCTACTCTTCAATTAGATATCCACAAGGCAACATGGTTGAACGGTCTATGCAATCCATTGGAAGAATATTCCGTACATACGTGCACGACAAACACAACGCGTGGTTCTCACGGTTGGGTGATGCCGAACGCTGGTTAAACTCAGTGTTACACGAGAGTACGGGATGTTCACCATATGAAATTCGTTATGGAAGGAAGCCCTCCAACGAAATAGCAAGAATGATAGGTTTAGATCCGGGTGAGGGACACTCCACGGAGTATTATCTTCTGTTGGCCAGGGACAACTTAGTAAAGTCAGGAAACCAAAGGAAACGCCGACAGAAGGGGGTCTACGACGAATTGGAAGTAGGTAGCGAAGTTTTGTTACGTAAGCCGTTGCCATCTTGTGCATTGGAAGGGAAAATGTCAAAGCTGTTTTTATTGTTTACTGGACCTTATGTCGTTTCGAAGAGGATAGGAAAGAATGCCTACTTATTGAAAGATCAGGAAAATTGTGTCATTGGTACATATAACATTTACAATCTGAGGAAATATCATAGAAAAGAGCAAGTGCAGCAAGAAGGGCAGACTGCCGTGTGTTTATAATTAGAGTCGTGTCGTGGCTCTAAGGAATTGATGGAAGTGAGATAAATCACTTGTGTTGCGTGAAACAAGAAGCAATATATTGCGTTCTGTTATTGTAAGGGACTACAAGAACAAATGTAGCATGTAAATCCTGTATGACTGCACAGGACAATCAGAATGTTTATGTAACATTGCAAGAAGAGTGCAGATCAATCAAGGAAAATGAAAAGGGCATAATCATTATGTTTGTAATTTGAAGGGTCATATATGTATATTCAGTGTATTTCCTGTTAAGTTTTAAAGGGAAGATTTGTGATTTCATCATTCATTACATTCTTTATGAAACCATGGGGACGTTTTGTAACGTAATCTTGATTACGGTACAAATTATTATTATTATTATTTTAAAGTCATTGTGTAATTATTATTATTATTATTATTATTATTATTGAAATATCAAAGTTATATCGTTTTATTCACCCATTAATATCAAGGGAGGGGCCATACCATATTCACGTCATTACCATAGTCATATATAATATTGTCAAGTGCTTAGATTAAGAAACAGGGTTTTTATAGAGGTCTAGGGCTGTTTTATTAGTTAAATTGTAAAGACAGGACGGGCATGGTTGGAAGAAGTTACGGACGGTGAAGCAACATATTGCAAGAAAATGTATTTCTGGAACGAAGCCACGCTGACTGGAGACAAGGGCTTGGAGAAAGATTTCGGCGGAATATATATATGCGCAACGAGAGGAATAGCGGGTTCTGAGTGGAATATTTGAAGTACGCGGGCCTGTATTCCCGCTCGGAGAAGTTTTAGCGTCGCTTGAGGACTGAGAAATGCTTTGCTATAATTGGTCTGATGGGTCGCGGGCAAATTTATGCCGCGAAACATCGGGACCATTCAGAGTGTATAAAAGCCCAGCGCGACTTCAGCACTGGCTATTCTATAGATTCTATTCTGTCATTCACATATTCGATCACGCACTCACTCATTGACTTTGTGAGTCGTAGACTCCGTCAGTCGCTCAGTAAGATGGGACTTAGTGAATTCAATTAGCCTGGTTTGTTCAAATTTGCTTACCATGGTGATCAAACTCAGAAACAAGCAGCAACAACAACAACATGAAGAAGAAAACATATGTTTTCAAAGGTCAATAAACGTGTGTTGGCGTAAGATCTCAAATTAGACTGCAAGCAGACCAACGAGATGGACTTTGAACCACAAGGCACCAGGTATGTGGACCGAGTTATTATCAACACAGAAGATCAGCGCTAGCGAGAAGACAGTCAATATTGCCCCGCAATTAGGGAATATTAATGCACATATTGTACACAGCTCGAAACCTCAGATCAAATGTTAATAATTTTGTTGTAAATAAACCAGTATTAGTTAAAATGTCTTGTTCATTGGGAGTTGAATATATAGGATAGTTGGAATGCAAAGAGTATCTCATAGAGCAAGTTTATTGCCCTACGCTCCGATGATAGATCTTGGCTCAAGGAAGGGAGCGGCCGTGGCTAAATAAAATTTTAATGTGTTATCTTTACGATAACTGGCGCCCAGTAAATCTAAATTAATAAAGTGTATGTCGTCTGTCTAGACAGGCCAATGCTAAATAAGAACGATGAGGTGGTTTTAAGGAGTCTTGAGTGTAATATCTGTAGAAACGTTATAAATGATCGCCCAACTTGTAGAGCGATATCCAACGACAAAGGTAGCCGTTACAGCGCTCAAAATCAAACATGTCTAAATAAATTACCGACATGGAAAGTGGTCCATGTGTTCACGTAAATAAACTGGTGAATATGAGACAAGAAATAGCACTGTACCTTAATATCTCCAAATCCAATTTCTACATAGCGCATTGCTTTCAAACGACTTCGGTGATGGATGACATAATGTCCCGAGTGGCACAAGTACTTGGGGAAGGAAAGTGCCTTGACCCTTGCATGCGCTCTGTTCAGTCAGCAAAGCCAGTGCGCCCTGTTCACTAACTGAATCCCACAGATATTAATGAATATTTATGTTAAAACATATAATAAAGTTATAATTATCGTCGAACATAAACACTCGTATACAACTCGCCTATAATGGTAATTGACACTCGTATGGAAATTATAAAACTCGCTTATGCTCGTTTTATAAACATACTCGTCTCTTAATTATTGCCATTATAGGCTCGTTGCATAATGTACTGTAATATTATTATTACATTGTGGGGACGTTCTCACAAGACCGGGCAGCGCTTAGTTCGAATGGCTTATGGTCCACGCGTGGCGAGAAATGTTCCACGGTCTTTGATAGTTGTAGACCCACCTCATTCAATAACATACATCTTATCTAGGTTGGCAACACTTCACATAAACACATCGCACTGACTCCGCACACCACATATAAACAGGGGGGAGAAATGGGAAAAACCAGCGTCGTTGAGATAACAGCCTACCTCAGTCGACCACACCTGGAGTTACAGTGAACACGAAAACTGCGCGTAGCTCTAGCAAGGAAGACAATCAGATAAGTATTTGCCTGTAATAGGATTACAGTTTAACCATAGTTGATTTTTACAACCATATAATCACTCCAAATTACAAACTCCGGATATCTATCACCATTTAACATTTCACCTAACATCATATATACTGCATTCAGCATACACCGACAGTTGCAGTACCAATACTGCAACTAAATAATTGTACATATTGTAAATATTTTCACCTGTATTTTCAAACATATATTTTATAACCTAAGTGTAATGGATCTGAAGATGATCGCTTGACGATCGAAACTGGTCATCCTAGTGTATTTATTAATCTCATGTAATTTATTTCAGGATTAGGGCATAACCCAGCTCTTTTGGGTACATTCGTGTTGACCGACTGAAAAGCACTAAACTCATATTAGTATTATATTCGATTTAATGGTGCACGAGTACTTGGTATGGCATGAAGATGGCGCTCACAGTCTCAAGAAGGTTGAGGACGCTTGTTATAAGCAAATGAAGTTCGGCTGGAAGAAGCGCCCTTTCAGTCTCCGACTGACCATCGGGTCAATGACTGACTGATGTTGAATAGTTCCTTTTTGTCTCGGATTTATGCACGTACCGCACCTCAAATGTTCGCTTCAAGCATACCTTACCATTCGTCGACCAGACCTAGGTTACACCTTTTTTGCAGATTACATGGGTGTGAAACAACTACCGTTGCATCTATGATTAGATGGGATCGCACTGTAGCTAAAGCCTGGAACGAATTCCTTCATTAATATTCATATTCAAGTAGTGAAGATAAAACTCGTAGCACCGTGTGAAATCTCTATTCATGAGCTTGGCTCACTGGATTGAAGGTATTTTCAAGTTCAAATTCTAGTATTTTAAATATAATAATCATTGATTCCCTCCTATTTCAGGATAACTGGAGGCTAGAGATACAGTGGTATAGACAGAAAAACAGAAGACAATATTTACGCCTCTTATGCTGGTCTCCAATACACACATTGTATTTCACTATCGTAATGGAAGCCATTTTTAGCCTATTTTCATTTATGAACAAATAGGCTTATGAGATCACCTTTTGTCCGTGTGTCTGTCTGTGTGTGCGTGTATGTGTGTGATGGTGTGTGTAATGGATTTTGTGTGTCCCCCCCCCCCCCCCTAATAACTTATAAATGGCTGGAGCGATTTCAATGAAACTCGGTAAGTTCATAGCACTATTCCGGGCGACCCCGACCGTGCCCTTCAAATTTTGTAACGTCTCACCAATCCAACATGGCGGCTGTGTGAAACATTTCACCAGCATTAAATATCTCCGAAACTATTACCAATATCACCCTGCAATTTTGTACAGCGATAAAGGGAACTACTAGAAGTTCACCTATGTGACTTTTGAAAACCTGGTAACTGCAAAACCAACATGGCGGCCAAGGGAAGTTGCGACTTTTAAATAGACGTTTCTCGCGATTGAACCAACCAAACGCAATGAAACTTGGTACAGCATATGTTTATACAAATTGTAAAGCACCGACATCTAACTTCGTTCAATTGTTTACATAACCTCAAGATGGCGGCTGTGCGAAATATTTCACCGGCATTCTATATCTCTGAAACTATTACCGGTATCACCATGAAATTTTGTACGGAGATAAAAACCACTACTGGAAGTTCATCTACGAGACGTTCGAAACCCGGTTAACTACAAAACGAACATGGCGGCCAAGCAAAGTTGAAAGTTTTAAATAGACTTTTTTCACGATTTAATGATCCAAACGCAATGAAACTTGGTACAGCAAATGTATATACACATTGTAATGTACTGGTATCTAATTTAGTTCAATTGTTTATATAACCTCAAGATGGCGGCTGTGCAAATTTCGAAAATTAAGTTTTTATTTCTTGTGTTCTAATCATACGATCGAAATCAACATTTGCATAATGAACGTACACAATAATCATCATCTAATAGTACATAACTCTATGGCCTACATATATTAAAATCCAACATGGCGACCATCCGAAATATTTAGACGGTTCTCAATATCTATTAATCTAATACAGCGATCAAATTGAAATTTTGTGAGTGTATGGAGGCTATAAGAAGCATAAGTTCACCCATGGGACGTTCAATAACCTGGCGAGCACAAATCCAACGTGGCGGCGATGTGAAATTTAAATATTCAAATAGGCGTTTCTTGCGTTTTAACCATCCGAGCGCAGTGAAACTTGATACGGTATATGCTTAGACAAATTTTAATCGACTGGCATCTAATTTATTTAAATTATTTTCATAACCACAATATGGCGGCTGAGCGAAATTTTAAAATCCCGCTTCTATTTCTTGCGTCGTAATCATGCAATTGAAGTTTGAATAAAACACCTACACAATAATCTTCATGTAATAGTACATAAATCTAAGGCCTATAATATAAAAATCCATCATGGTGACCATCCAAAATACTTAGACGGTTCTCAATATCTACGAATCTATTACAGCAATCAAACTCACAATTTGTATGTTGATAGAGGCAAATGATATTAGTAGGATATAAGAAAATAGGCTATTTAGTTCTTCACGGAACTACTTGTTCAGTGTTGTCTTTGTAATCAGAATTTAATGTTTTTCAGTCGGTCAACACTATTGCACATAAAATTACACCTCACCGTCATTATCATCATCATTATGTTATGTAATTATAATTTTTGACTCGCACCCAATTGTGTCTTGGACTTTGAGATTGTATTTGGCTGAAGAAGGTTCCAATAGGACCGAAACGTGTACTGCATGAGAACATAGTTTCTCGACAAAGTAAGTAGTATTGTAAAGTGGAAAAAGTGTAATTAATGAGATAAATAATTTCACTTTGATGACCAGTTTCGATTTTCAAGCGACCATCATCAGATCTTAACGTGAAATGTTGCACATATTATATCGGGTAAAGGTAAAAATCTGCTGAAGAGTGCTTTGCCGGGAAATGGCGTCGTAGGACAGTTAATTTTAAGAGTGCTTTATAATCAATCTGATCAGTCTCACTTTCTCGGGCACGTAGTCCTAGGCTACATCTTACTTCGATGGCATCATAGTGTCCTTACTCCTCATTCAATCACTTTGGAGCATCCATGAAATCCCCGCCGCAAAATTACTACTATTCAATTACATTATTTTCCTCGAAGTATTCTACCAAGGCTGTACAAAGTTTTCGTGTGCCTCAAGAACAAAAACATTGGACTGGAAGCAGTAGGGTATAGGAAGTTGTAACCTAGACCACAAATTTCAGTTCAAGTCTAGGATAGATAGACCCTACCTCCCAATAACGGAGTACTGGGTACAGTATATATAACAGTGGTGACGTATGTGAACAGCGAATCTCCAAACATTTATGTACTCTTCTCTGAAGTCTTAACTCGACATGACTCGACAGTTTGATGCTGGCCGAAACAGGAGTGATTGGCTCGATCGCCAGCTTGTAAACTCGGTCCGAAGCAAGTCATTTAAATTTCTACAGTATGGAGATTGTTGGAAGAAATGAAAACGTAAAAACACTTATAGTGGGCGATGTATTAAAGATAGAGATATGCTGTCGCGAACTTTTTTGTAGAACTTTTCATGCTTAACAATTCTTACACTCAATGTAAATTATACAGATATTTTCAATGGATTACCCAGCGTAAGTTTAATAGGCGCATGGACGCAGGTTTTTCTTCGATTCGATTCACTGAAATCGTTACTGCTTGGCTTCCAATGGTACAAGCCGGACGTTTGTTTTAGACGATTGCCCTTGACCTTGAAGCCTGTAGGTGAGCCTACACACACTCACTCTCTCACCCTATCGTTTCACACTTGTCACCACCGATCTGATGTAATGGAATTCCAAACTTGAGCAGACAGTACAGTCCACATCGAAGTATTGTGTGTCGCGGAAGTACACGTTACGTAGTTACGAACATAATGTCATTATATTTGCCAATGACTGTACTCCTAGCAGTAGTATGAAACGGCTTAGTCAATCATCGGACCGCTTGGGGCAGCTGATAACAACACAGGTACTGTAGTAACTCGCCTCCAGGCTTCCATTAAGATTTTTCACTCGTCTAAAACAAACGTCCGGCCTTTTTTTTGTAATAAATGAATGTTTTTCTACAGAAACTTTCCTCGAGAAATCTTTTACAGAATGGTAAAAACCACATCAAAATATATCGAGTGGTTCTCAAGATTACCCGTGACATCCAAGAATCGGGGATTTCGTTTAACTGACTACCGTGCATGGGTGGCGAGCAGGCAACCTGCGTTCAGTCATGGCAGCGTAAACCAACCGATAGCGTAACTGCTGTGACGGTTGGTGCTGCGAATGTGGAATCAGCTAAGAAGTATGTATGTCTGTCTACCCCTTATTATTCCCGTTTTTCCAACGGGGTTGGGGATGAGATGCGATGGAAGTATTTGTGGCGATGGTTAATGAGAGATGAAATGAATGATGGTGAATGAAACTGGGCAAGGATGTGGAAGGAAGCGGCCGTGGCCTGTTAGAAGGTACCGTCCCAGCATTTGCCTGGTGTTGAAAATGGGGAAACCACGGAAAACCATTTCAAGGACGGCCGACGGTGGGGCTCGAACCCACGCGTCTACCGAGTCAGCAGAGAGCTTGGCCCCATGACATAATGCTGCGCGTTAGCCAGCGTAGCCACTACTGTCGGTTTGGAATCAGCTAAGAAGAAACCCTGAAAATAGCGAGCAACCAAAAAAAAATACAATGGGAAGGGCAGTGGCTTTTTGTGCCAAAATGGAGAACGTGCTAAATGTTTAGTATATGGACATTCTGTGATAGTTAAAAAATATAACGTTGAGTGGCAGCTATAATGTGCATGTTTGGTTCGACATGTGAACAACTTTTCTCCGCTTTAAAGCTTTGCAAATCGAGACATCGACTACAAATTACAGATAGACATCTGAGGGCCGTTCATTGACTGCACACCAGTAGACCAGACATTCCCTCGCTTACAGTACAATATGGGACTCATAATGTACACACATGAATGCTTGCATTTCGTAACGTAATGTAAATACATTGCCAATAATAAAGCAGTATTAGATTGAACCTGCCGCCCCTGAATCTCTCTCATCTCGCCACTACTTGCAATGCCTGCCCGGCGAGACTGGGCACGCTGTCTCGCTACACTGTGACGTATGCATATTGGTATATTTACAGTCCAACCGCCGAGTGTCCGGCTCTGACATTTGGCGATGGTGGGAGAAGAGGGGTAAAGTGAACAATATAGCCAACCTATGGGTGTTAATAGAACCTAGAAACTTGCCAACATCGTAATTCTTCTAGCGTCTTCACTATGTAAAGTGGAAGTCCCACACTCCATTTGCAATTTTATGCATCATTTTGTTATTCCGACATTTTGCGGTTCCAAAACCTAAATTCTTCGATCGCAGTGGAATTCCGGCTATGTTGGCGAAGTCGCTTACTACCATGAAGAATGTTGCCACCTGTACCAATCAGTTGCTTTCCCGGTAAGGGGCCGATAACCTAGATGTTAGGCCCCTTGAAACAACAATTATCATCATCATCATCATCATATCCCGGTAAGCTGGTCTTTAAATTTAGCTCGATATAGCCAAGGCTCTCTTCTGTAGACCAGTTGCACTGTGTGTTAGTGCAGGTTTGTTGTTTTATTGTCTTGTGTGTGCACACTTACCGGTTAACTGTGTGTAAGATTATTACTTTAGTAATATGGTCAGCGGTTCGTCCGAATTCATTTTAAAACCTGTGAAATATTTTATGTGGTCACGTTGTTTTATATTTCACGGTACTGAACCGTCAACTCTGTCGCGGCTGGACTGTAAGCCACCCGCATTTACTGATATCGCGCCAGGAGATGGCAGTCGGGTTTGAACTGCAGTTGTCTTCCCGCTCACTGCGTATCGCGCATTCCAGAAACAATAAGTTGGTCACTGATTCAATTACTGTACCTGATACTGCCACACTGTTAAAAGTAAACACAAAGGCTTGTAAGAATATCGACAGTAAGAAGGAGGGTAACAATACACACACTTTAAGCCCGATAACAAGTTATCATGCAGGAAGTAGCAGCAACTGACTGCCAGCCGATATATTAAGAGTTGGAATAGGCGGGCCGCGCATGCGTACTGACTCCCGTCACAACTTGGCGAACTGCCATCTCCTGGCGTGATGACAATACGTCACGCCTGCCCGGCTGCACTGGGCCAGGGTAAACGGGCGCCCAGCTGACCACCTCTGTCTTATACTATGTAGAGATTTGTGGCTGACTCACTCTATCAATTTATACTTTTCAGTCGGTCAACACGCTATTGCCCAATTGTATTAGGCGGGGTAACTATATTGAGGTCCCTCCCTATAGAACGGAAACTCGCAGAGGCCGTGTGGCAGTCGGGACTCTGTGTATTGCAGCGTGTCTAGCAAGGTATTGGCACTAGCAGCAGCGTAGCACCCAACTGGTTCAACACATATACACTTTTTAACGTATTTAATAATCATCATTACTTACATGAATTTCGGAGTAGTTGCTGGAAATGCTGTCTAGACACACGTTGCACCGATATAGGAAGTTTTGGTACACTCACTGTAATTCATCCTCCCTGATGTTTCGTATCAGCGCAGTTATTTCGTTCTCGAGAGCCTACAGAGTGCGCGGATTGTTCCTGTATACCTTTTGTTTAAGGTTCCCCCACGACCAAAAATCGCACGGCGCTGAAACTTACGAACACATTTTACAGTAAGACTTCTTCTTGAGAAGATAATTTTCACTAGGAACAATCGATGTAGTGGCTGGCATTCTTGGCTGTTGGCGCGGAGGCCTGGTTTCGATTCCCGGCTCTGGCGGGGGTTTATCGTGATTGCCTTACTTATACGCCAGGCAAATGCAGGGATGGTACCTAATGTAAGGCCACGGCCGCTTCCTACCTAAATCCTACTTCAATTACAAATGCATACACTGGTACATACATCACAGTGAAACAGGTTATCAGACAAATTCCACACACACCCATGACCACGATGTCGAAAATCCCTTGAATAATCAACCACAACAACAACAAAGATATAGGCTACATGCCACTAGAGGAACTTCCATGGTAGCTCAAATCTACTTAAAAACACAAAATTGATTGTAGTTTGTCACCAAAATACATGTAAATATCGTTAAATCTAGCAAAGTTGGTAACACTACTGAGGGAAGATTTCTTGTGACAAGTATCGTCATGAAGAGTGGTCCTATTGCGAAAATTTGGTTCCGTTCTTTCACAAATCGCTGGCGCACACTAGCTAACGTTGAGTCATATTTATGGGCTTTAGGATTCAGGATTCTCTAGAGAGGGAATGACATTTCATTTTGGCAACCCCTTGCAAAACATCATACCTCTGACTCCTCACGTGTAACATACTTCATTCACAGCTATAAAGAATGCAGAGCTCATCCGGAGGTTGTTGCAAATTCGTCCTTGTACAATACACACATAAGTAACTGTACTTTTTGTAGCAGAGAACAAAGCCTCATTTTCCAAGACCCACACGGTGTAGTGCGTCAGAGACGAGCAGCCTCTCGGGCCGGCCTTCACTTGGAAGACGACTAGGCCCCGCGGCGTGTTGGTATGCCTTGCGCGCTTCCTCATTCTCCAGACCGGATGATCGCAGAAAAGCTTTCAGACAGCGAGTATTTCCCTTCAGAGTGGATTTTCTCTAGACGTTTGTTGTAAGGGAGATAAAGGGCAACGCCCCAAGTGATGGCTTGGACAGGATGTTCCTACCAGTCTTCTCCATCGAAATGTTGTGGGCGTGAAAAATAGAGTTGTGCGAGGGAGAAACACTTTATAAACACAGACACGCAGAAGATACTTTTAAAGCAAGTCAAGCGTGGACAGGATCGAATTTAACATTCTGTAGCCTGCAAGACCCCGTTAGAGCGGCCACCCTTCCATCTCAATAAATCACTTGAGAACGTCTATTTGAAGCATAATGCTTCTTCTGCTTATCAACAGTTTAATAAAATAAATGTTAATACACTGGTGAAGGCTTTCACGGCCGGGTGATTAATCTTCAGAACGACTTTTCGGGTTGTTAGATTGCATTAGAAGTTTCTTGATATCTGATATTTCTAGAGAGCTTTGAAGTCAATTTTCAATGTTGCCTTAGGCAGGCATTACACTATCAAAGAAATTTGTCAAAGATCCTTGATGGCAGATCTTTTATAAAAGATATGACAGTGTAATGGGGAAATCTTTTATATAAGGTAGTTTTATGTTACACAGATATCCACTTTACAATACAAAATTATCTTTTCATATATCACTTGATGTCAATATACAAGAATCGTAGATTGTCAGGTAATTTTTATTGTTCCAGGTCCCCTGTCTGAAAATGGATCAACAAGAATGGGCCCACGTTTAGAAATTTTGGAGGTACATATTTAAATTTGTAATTCTTTAAGCATTCATGTGTTTTAATCATCTTGACGATGTAAAAATGTTTAACAAATTTTTATTGAGAGACCAAACATTAGACTGTTTTAGGAGAAATTTTAGTGTGTTTGAAGAAGGCTCACAGAGCCGAAACATGTCTCAAAGTGTATATTGACATCAAGTGATATATAAAAAGATAATTTTGTATTGTAAAGTAGATATTTGTGTAACATATCAAAATCAATACGGGAAAACTTGGAAAAATGACTAAAGTCATATATATTCATAAACTGGGTTTATAAAATTTATTTTATAAAAGGTATGAGCATGCTATTTCTACTTAGTATACAACAGTCCCCGATTCCTGGATGTTTTGGTTCATCTCGAGAACCACTGTATAGATTTCCATGAGGTTTTCACCATTCTGCAAAGGATTTCTCTAGGAAGGTTTCTGTAGAAAATAGTTTATTTATGACCAAAGGAAGCCGAGCAGTAACGATTTCAGCGAATCAATTCGAAAACAGAAATATACTGTAAGTGCGCATTTTAAGCTTACGCTGGGTAAACCATTAAAATATCTGTACACTATGAGTGTAAGAAATGTTCAGCAAGGGATGGCATGTTCCTCTCGTCAAGCGAGCATCATCAGATCCAAACATAAAAACGGTCTCTCCAAAAACAAAAAGCGCGTCAAAAACCAAAAACGTGTGGTCCCTAACTGAAGGCCATGGCAGCCTAGGTCCCAGTCCCCATCTGAATTAAAAATACACACTACTATTACTACTACTACTACTATTACTACTACTACAACAACAGCAACAACAACAACAACAACAACAACGGAAAGCACAATAACACAGGTTATTAGACAAATTCTACATACACCCAAGTACACGGGGCTAAATGACTACGATGCTCATGCTCCTGAAATGAAACAACAACTTCATCCCAATGAACCCGTCCCGTAGTTGATGACTACTACTCCTGCTAAGAACTGACTTTATTCTATTTACTAGGCAGGAAATATCCCCAATTTATTATCTACGCAAGTAATCTCCATATTTATAAAAAATGAAAGTTTGTCTGTTTTTTTCTGAATTTCCACGGAAACTTGTGTAACTAATGTGTTTCTGACTGTTTTATGACCATTCCGCACAAATACACAACTTTTGTCTGTTTGTATGTCTGTCTGACTATCTGTGTACAACTTTGTACGCTATTAACTCGAGAATGGCTGGTGAATCGACGTAAACTCTCGTACAGTTACCCCTCAGAGGCACGACACTAATCACTGATGTAGCTCTTCTCCATAGCAAAGCAAAGCCAACTCCGTACAGGCCATGGAGGCCCTGGGAGTAGTGGAAGGTAGAGGCTTCCACTCTTTGTGACATCGGCAATAGATGGGATGGAGTTGTCAGCTCCACGCCCGGCCGTCATAGCTCCCAGGAATTGCCCTGGTACTCATTTCTGGTGTAGGCTGAGTGAGCCCCAGGGCTATTTGCGTTTCCGAAAGTGGTAGTTTTGTTTCTAATATCCGCTACCTGGGTGGGGATCGAACCCACTCCTTTTCAGTTAGAAGCTTAGTGCCTCTACTGACTGCGCCACGCAACCCCCTAATTACTTTTCTCCATACCTCTCAAAAAAGAGGAGCTACCCCCTTAAAATACACGCCGAAATAGGCGTAAAAGGACTAAACAAAGCTCATTTTCAGCCCCTCAATGTGAGAAACAAAACTCGGGGTCCTTAAAACCACTATTTAAGGACCTAAAATCAACAGTTTCTAAGATATTCTTAGAAAACTAATATCATTTAATTAACTAATGGCGGAATACAAGCCCTCACCGGCTCTCACATTCGTTCAAACTTCATAACGGGACTCTGTGATAGACGAGTGAGTCACACGCACAAGGGATCTGGGAGATAGGAAAGATATTCCACCACATTTCACTCTAACTTGATTCGTTGCGTAATGTGTAGGGCCAGGCATTTGATGATTTTGCATCTTTTTTGTATGAAGGCCGAAACCTAGGTCGAGTATATATACATGTGTTTCATGAATTGACTGATTGTATAAGGGCAATTTGTTAGGGCATTTTTTTTTCATTTTTTGCCGTTTACAAGAGATAGGTCATTTTTGGAGCATTTTAGGTCATTTTTGGCATTATTAATTGTTTTCTGGTAAGTGTTATATTTCGTTATATTTCGATATTTAATTACCAGGCACAAAACAACTGTGAACATGAAGGAGGAGCCAGATTCACGCGCTCACCCGCGCCAGCCAATTGCATAGCGCGGCGTTGCCCAGTTAACTGCCCACTCTGGGCTCGCTGTGCCGTATGAAATCTCTATTTCTCTCCGCGCACGAAAATCATTAAATATCCAATTATTTAGATGAACCTATGCTACAGAGCTAAACATTCTGAAGCTGACTGTGCAAACCACGTGACGATACGACCAGCCGTTCGGGAGATATCATCTGCCCTTGAACTGAAGGGATAATTAGAGCGAAGAATGGTTAGGTGTTGAAATATTTAGTTTCGCTGAGGAAGATAACTACGAGTGACAGCATGGCTGTATCAATTCAGTAGTGGAGCTTAAAGAAGTTAGTGCTGTGAGCTGAAGTTTAGAACTCAAAACAATGTTCCGTAGCAAGCCGAGTGGCAGTCGAACAGCCATGCAAGGAATATAAATGTCAGGGTATACGGCCTTTTAAAGAATCTTTCGAATACAGAAGTACCTGAAAACACAAAATCTGATAACCTGTGTTGTTGTGGTGTCGGCAGTTATGATTTCTTTTTTTTAAATTGAGTCGAATAAAACTCACCTCTTCACAGTCTTACCTCACCATGCATAGAGTACCCGGTGCTAACCCTGAGATCAGAACTAAATGTATTGATTGAGCCGTGAATCGAATCTGGACATCATGGGTGACAGCAAGAGTTGTTGTTGTTGTTGTTGTTGTTGATAGTTGTAGGGGCTTTGTGACATCGTGGTCATGTAGCCCCGTGTATTTGGGTGTGTATGGAATTTATCTGATAAACTGTGACACTGTGATGTCTGTACTAGTGTGTATATTTGTAACTGAGGATGGATTTGCGTAGGAAGCGGCCGTGGCCTTACGTTAGGTACCATCCCGGCATTTGCCTGGAGTAGAAGTGCGAATCCACAGAAGAACCCCTTCAATGATGGCTGAGGTAGGAATCCAACCCACATATTCCCAGGTTTGCATCACGAGGCTGAGTGTACCCTGTTCCAGCCCTCAGACCAGAATTACATTTCTTGGGAATCGTACCCGGGCCTCCGCGGTGACAGCCAAGAATGGACAGCAATGTGCTAGCCAGTACACCACAAGGTGGTCTCCAATAAACTAACACTGATCCCAACAAATTGTTTTCTCTATTTCAATTACCTTATAAAGGGCCTACAAGCAATGTTACTCAGAATGGCTTGGTGTGTAGATTACGTCATGTGATATAATAACGTTGTAATTGTTTCATTTGAGGGGCTTGGACATATTGGTACTTTAGCCCCGTGTACTTGTCTGAAAATCTGGGTTACTGTGGTGTCTGTATTAGAGTGTGTGTATTATTATTATTATTATTATTATTATTATTATTATTATTCTGGTGAGGATTGGGAAGGAGGTGGCCGTGGCCTTAAGTTAGGAACCATCCCGGCATTTGCCTGGAGTAGAAATGAGAAACCACTTTCAGGATGGCTGAGGTAGGAATCTAACCCACATCTTCCCAGTTTTGCCTCGCGAGGTTGAGCGAACCCTGTTCCAGCCCTCAGACTAAAATTAAATTGCTTGGCAGAGCCGGGAATCGAACCCGGACCTCTTGGGCGACAGCCAAGAATGCTGGTCGCTACACCAGGAGGTGGTCACTTGCACGAATAACGTTTGTGTGGCATCTTATAACTGGCTCATATCACATTGTGTGCAATCCGTTGTGAGGATAGATATTCGTAGGATCAGGTCCCCCAGCTCGTACATGCACTTACATTCGGAGCGCCTTGTGTTCCGGGGAAAGGTCGTGTGTATACTGCGAGCGTAGAGCTGTGTCAACTCCGCAAGTCTCACTGTGGCAACAGTGCTCAGCTGGACGCACGCTACTGGGCGATCCCATGTTCACAGTTGTTTTGGGTCTGGTATAGTTTTAAAGGAAAGAGTATTTTTAACTGCTCGAGTTCAAGCTCTGTGAACCTGAGAGAAATGTGGACCGCGAACGATGAGGAGAGATGTGGGGGGTTCCCAGTCCTTGCGTAGTAACAGAGCCAAATACATTGGTAGGTCACCCATTCACTCATTCGCAACACCTTACACCACACTGGTTTAGCCAACGGCCCTATGTTAGCAGTATTGGAATAGACAGGAATTCCAGATAACACCGCGGGCTGTAGACAGGCCCTTCACTTCCCGCCTCCACATTTTAAGGCCCTAAATTTAACAATGTCTGTGACATTCCCAGGAAACTAAATTTGCTGTGGTAAACTGATGAAGGAATGACAAGACCCTAACCATTGCAACAGTGGCTCAATTGATAACATCTGGCTGTTAATGCCGAGGACCGTTCGAAGGACGAGTACTTCTGCTAGTTATTATTATATATCTCACAGTAACGATAGTATATGATATGTGATATGTGAATCGCAGCCAATGGCCATAAGCTGGGCATATTTGATTGAACGCCCGAGGGCTCCCAACAAGTTCAATTTCAAGTACAGTAGTTCCAAATTTGCCTACCATATGCTACTGTCACAAACTATAGCGGCGATCGATGGAACTGATAGAGCATTTCCTAACCAGCCAAATATAACCTACAAATTTTGCAACACACCACCAATTGCAGTGGTAGGTTCTTTTACATGCCACAAATCTATAGCCTAACATGGGCCCGCCAGCAATACTTCCCATCCGAAAGAAGGCATACTGAAGGATTTCAACGCTCTTAAAAATCCGACGACTTCGGCCATCTTGGGCACAGCAGTTCAGCATGCTACCGACTACGCCACCAAAGCCGAGCTGCTGAGAACCGCATTGATGCGCTGTTTTTTCCACTTAAGTGGCGATTATCTTTGAAAGCTTTCGCATGTGGCCGATGCCATTGAAAGCGACAGTTTTGTACGAGAACAAGTCTCAGATATTATAGTATAGTGTTATAGTAGGACTTACCACGTACCCTTTGATAGATCTACGGCAGAAGTAGCAAGAAAACGTACCTGGAACAAAAGAACACATGTTAAAACATTGCTACCAACACTGAAATGAGGAGGAAGGAAGGAAGTAGGCTTGTAGTTTTACGTGAACGTTAATCTTTTATCATGAGCTATGGGACCTCATTTTTAAATGGAATCCGAACCACTGGACATGGCATTTCACTTCAAAAATCTCACATGTATTGACCGGGAATCGAACCCAATCTACCTTAGTGAGAGGCATACAGCTTGACCACTACGCCACCACACCCCTGAAATGAGGCGTATTTTACAAGTTTAAGACGAATGGCGGCAAAAATATTTTCATGTAGGCCTATGACAAATCTGACTGTTTAATCATTAACTATGACCTATCTGAGATATATTTAAAAAACTTTGTGTTTAGACATTTTGTGTCAAATTTCAAACATGAACACTATGCACTGCATTGCAACACAAAATTTAAACCACCGTCTTAAAACGTCTAAACGTTGTTTGGTTGGTTACTCAGTTTAGGAGCTACGACAACGCGGCCATGTAGCCCCGTGTACTTTGGGTGTGTGTAGAATCTGTCTGATAACCGGTGTTAATTGTGATGACTGTATTAGTGTGTGTTATCTGTTTTTAATTCAAGTAAGGACTGTAGACATTGAATTTTCTAGTAGTCCTACTTTTGCCGCCAAACGCCACCGTCAACGACTACTAGTTCAGAATTTGGTTACAAGACGCAACCGCAGTCGGCTCCTGGCGACGAACGTTGGAACCTAAGAGCGTTATTCAAATTTTTAACCTATAATTTAGCTTCATACAGGTTTAATTAGTGGAAGGTTCTTTAACATGCCGTAAATCTATGAAATGAGACCGACGGCTTTACTTCCCCTCCGAAGGAAGGCACACTGAGGGATTTTTAACGCTCTTTAAAAATACGACGACTTCGGCCAGGTTTGAACCCGCGATCTTGGGCATAAAAGCTCAGCATGCTACCAACTACGCCACCTAACCACTAAGATCTAAACGTAATAAACTGTTCTGTTGATCAAGTATCCAATTCAAGAGATAACCAACACAATGCCACCAGGCGATACTATCTTTCCGTCATGGTAGTACAGTACAGCTGTACAGAAGAAACCCCTTTTGTTCCAAAAACCGTGCTATGGTTGGCTTTTAGTAAATAGTTAGAAAAGCACAAGAAAAGCTTAACTTTAAGTTTCAGAATAATTTGCACGATCATTTTGTTGGAAAACTCAAAAAAGGAGCGTTTTTCTCTGAATCGACGTATTTTAAAGAAAAGTTTTTTAAACAACAAAAGTAGAGGACATTGTCTCCTACAATTTGTCTCGTTGAGGTCATATCGTACGTTTTGAAATGCTGAAGCTAGGTGGCGCCAAATTTCCCAAAAAAGTGTTTTTTCACTTTTTGTCCTAGAAAAAATGTTTTGTTCACAAAAGAGCGAATCAGAACTTTGTTCCTCTCAAAATTGTCTACAACATTTATTGAAACATTTTTTCCCCTCCAAAGTTATAGTCTGCCGAAGTGTGAAAATTGTCTGACACCGGTCCCGGTCTAAACTATGCCCACCGCTCTCTCCGCAGTAACAATAGTAGCCTTGACTACGCAGCGTTGCATTTGCTGCGCTATAACTTTGGAACGGTAAGTCGGAGGAAACAAACGTTTAAATAAATGTTGCAGACAATTTTTAGAGGAACAAATTTCTGATTCACTCTTTTGTGAAAAAACATTTTTTCTAGGACAAAAAGTGAAAAAACACTCTTTGGAAACTTTGGCGCCACCTAGCTTCTGCATTTCAAAACGTATGACGACCTCAATGAGACAAATTGTAGGTAACAATGTCCTCTACATTTTTTGTTTAAAAAACTTTTCTTTAAAATTCGTCGATTCAGAGAAAAAACGCTTTTCAATGCTTTTTGAGTTTTCCGACAAAATGATCGTGCAAATGATTCTAAAATTTAGAGTTAAGCTTTTTTTGTGCTTTTCTAACGATTTACAAAAAGCCAACCATAGCACGGTTTTTGGAACAAAACCATTCCAGCTGTACAGTACTATTGTTCTTTGGGGAGAACATCTGTTTGACCTCGCTGACCAGGACTCTGTCATATCTGTCCCCGTCAAGGCAGCTATTCGACCCACCCGCAGGTTAGCTGCCCGTAGCCGGTTGGCGAGCAGTTGCGCTTCAGAACTATGCTTTAAGTCACGCATCACGATTGCTAAGGAGAGTTGCAAGTCCGGAGATCAAAGGTTCGAATCCAGGAGCTGACAGCGTTCATCCTGAGTGTGCTGGATTTTCCCTCTCTTTTCAGCATCCCTCCCGGCGACTGTCTGGATGGTTCCTTACTTCAACTAAGGAAGCTTGTAGTTTTACGAAGTCAATCTCGCGTACATAAACCACGGGATCTCCATTCATACGTGGAAAACGAGATGCAAGACGTGATATTTCACCTCGCAAGTCTCACATACATTGTTCAGGAATCGAACTAGGTCGCACACCTACCTTATTTCGGGGGCAGCAACCTCAATCTCTAACAATATTATTACAGTTACATACACGATTATAGTCACCCCAGAAACACAGGTTATCTGACGTATTCAACACACACTCAACTGCACGAGGATGATCAAAAAGAAGTCCCGAGGTTCTAAAATGAATTGAACACGACGTCAATCATCATCGATTATATAATACGCTAAGGTGTACGTCTTACAATACTCAAGCTCCTAAACCAGAGGGTGTTAGAAGGTGTGGTTTGTACCAAAATCTTCCAAATCGTCTCAATTGTACAGGAACAATCTTTCATTTCTTGAAAAGTCAACGGAAATATATCTATTTGTTTATAAAGTGCTTTTAAGCAAATAAATAAGACGATAGTCCCTAGCAGAACTGTGACGCGTACATCCTGCATAGCACTAGAGCCAGGCGGGTAGTCTGTACACATGGGGCACACACAACCCATTATGCGAGAGTTCTGGCACGGGTCCGCTAGTTAGATACACAAAACGTTAAGGTGTATGCTTTACAAACTGTGAGAGTTAGAAAGTGCGGTTTGTGTTAAAATCTACCAAATCGTCTCAATAGTACAGGAAAAAAATCTTGCATTTCTTTAAAAGTCAACGGAAATATATTGTATTTGTTTGAAAAAATAAACAAGACGATAGCCCCTGCCAGAACTGTGTCGCGACGTGTCTGCATAACATTAAAGGTGAGCGGGTAGTCTATAAACGTGAGGCGCTTACGAGTAGCCGATCGTAACAAATGAGCATTCAAAAGAAAGAGAATTACCCGCGAATTATTTATAAACATGCATAATTTGTTTAAAGCGGCTTCGGTGGCGTAGTCGGTAGAATGCTGAACTACTATGCCCAAGATCGCGGGTTCAAACCCGGCCGAAATCGTCGGGTTTTAAAGAGCGTTAAAAACCTTCAGTATGCCTTCCTACTGGGGTAAGTAAGGCCGGCGGGCCCATGTCATAGATTTATGGCATGTAAAAGAACCTACCACTGCAATTTGTAGTGTGTAGCGACATTTGTGGGTTATATTTGGCTAGTTAGGAACGCGCTATCAATTTCCAACGTTCGCCGCTAGGTATTAGTGACAATAGTGTTACGTGCCACCCCCTAGTGGCACTTTTGTTAACTGGATTACGGCGGGGGTACAAAGCACAACACCAATTACTGCTTAAAGAAATAAGTAACTTTATTGTGGCCAGAAAATTACACTAATCAGCAAATACAAGCAATTAGGAGCCTTCTCCAGTTTCCTCAGGTCTCTTCCTTATGCGCTCTTGGCCCCTTTCACTCGCAACAGACCACAGAAGTTAATCCGTCCTAATGAGTCCGGTGGCCTTGGCAGAAGCTACCCGCCCCTCTTCCTCAGGTACAACAAATACAGTTACTTACGAGCACTTGATGTACGCTCTTCACAAGCTGGGAGAAACAATGTCACAGGATTTCGTAACTCGCACAGCACTTGGTCACCACACTTCTGTCGCACAAGATAATCGCTCGCACTAGCTCGTAAAACACAACAACAACAACAACTGCTTCACGGGTCACCCTTATATAGCAGGCCGGTGACTCAATAAATGGTTCTAGATCCATCCAGGGTCCACGGCTTCTCGAGGCTTCCATCGCTGGTCCAGTCACGAATCTTCTGGACTATCCCTTTGTCTGTAGTAGCCCTGTTGCATAAGGCGCGCGCAATACAGGAGGCAAGCCACAGCCCAGCCCCTGGGGCAGTTGTGACTCAAGCGGCGAGCGATGACACAAACTCACAGCCGTAACACCACCCCCTTCCTAAAAAGGCTGATCGTCCCGATCAATCATTGGTCCGTCTGTGTCCCTCCGTAGGCTGCCAGGCGATCTCGATGCACGATCTTCATCTTCGCCCTCGGGCTCCGCTGGATCCTGTAGACGACATCGTTGATCCGTTTCACGACTCGGAACGGGCCCTCCCAGGACTTCTGCAGTTTGGGTGACAGGCCTTTCTTCCGTAATGGGTTGAAGAGCCAGACCAGGTCGTCCTCGTGGAATCCGCCGGCATCCGTCTGCTGGTCGTATCGGGTCTTCATTCTGTCGGTCTCGATCCGCAGTTTCCTCGTCGCGAACGCGTGCACGTCCTCCAGTTGGACGACCAGTTCTTGACAATACTGGCTTACCGGGATCGGATCATTCCCAGGTCGGCCAAAGGCAAGATCGACAGGTAGACGGAGCTCCCTCCCAAACATGGCCCGGGCTGGTGTGCACCCGGTGGCTTCATGCACGGCGGCGCGGTAGGCCAGGAGAAATAGTGGAAGATGTTTGTCCCAATCCCTCTGGTGCTCGCTGACGACTATTCGAAGATGGTTCTCGATGGTGCGATTGAATCGCTCTACCATCCCGTCGGACTGAGGGTGTAGTGGCGTTGTCCTTGTCTTCCGGATTCCCAGCAGCTGGCATAGGTTCTGGAACACCTGCGACTCGAAGTTCCTCCCTTGGTCGGAGTGCAGCTCCAGGGGTACTCCGTACCGGCTGACGAATTCCTTCACCAGGGTCTCTGCAATCGTCGCGGCTTCTTGGTTAGGGAGCGCATACGCCTCCGGCCATTTGGTAAAGTAGTCGCTGACGACTAATATGTAGCGGTTCCCTGCCTCGCTTAACGGGAATGGCCCAGCAACATCGATGGCCACTCTCTCCATGGGGCCGCCCACGTTGTAGGTCTTCAGTGGACCCCGTCGTCTTCGTCCTGGGCCCTTGCTGGCTGCGCAATCGTGGCACCTCGCGCAGTGGTTCTCCACGTCTGTTCGGCATCCGATCCAGTAGAACCGCTCTCTCAGCTTCTCCAGGGTCTTCTTTATCCCTAGGTGTCCACCAGATGATCCTCCATGAACTTCCCTCAGGACTTCCTCCGTCATAACCTTTGGAACGACGACTAGTTCCCGAGATGTCTTCCCGTCGGTGCTCTCCCAGGAACGGCAGATGAGGCCATCCCTTACAATCAGCGAGTCCCACTGCGCCCAGTAGGACTTAAACTTTGGGCTGCAGTCACTCACAATGTTCCACCCGGGTCTGGGGACACAGGCCCTCTTCCATTCGGCTATCAGTCCCAGGTCATCATCTTCTGCTTGCGCCCGCGTGAAAGATTCGCGGCTCCAGCTCCCTTGAAGTTCCACGGTAGTCCCTCGGCACTGTATCCCGGTGTTTTCCTCTCTTCGGGCACAGAAGGTGCAGTCTTCGGGGCACGGTCTTCGTGACAGGGCGTCGGCGTTAGAATGCAGCTGGCCTTTCCTGTGCTGAATCTCAAAGTTGTACTGTTGAAGCCTCTCTAACCACCGCGCGAGTTGACCCTCTGGCTGCTTGAAGTTCAGGAGCCACCGCAGGGATGCATGGTCGGTCCTGATGAGATATTCTTGCCCGTACAGGTACTTGTGGAAGAGTTCAATGGTCTTCACGATGGCGAGCAGCTCCTTCCTGGTGACGCAGTAGTTCCTTTCTGGCTTTGACAAGGCCTTGCTGAAGTAGGCCACTACTCTCTCCTCGCCGTCCACTACTTGCGACAGGATTCCCCCTATGCCAAAGTCGCTGGCATCGGTATCGACGATGAAACTTGTTCCAGGTCTGGGGTAGGCCAGAATAGGCGCGGTGCACAGAGCCTGCTTGAGTTGCTCGAAGGCATTGTGGCATTCTGCTGTCCACGTGAAGAGTTGGTCCTTCTCAGTCAGTCGATGTAAAGGTTTGGCGATGTCGGCGAATCCTCTCACGAAGCGACGGTAATAAGTGCAGAGTCCCAGGAAGCTTCGTAGTTGGGACTTGTCCTTCGGAACTGGCCACTCCCTCACAGCTGCGGTCTTCTCTGGGTCGGTGCGCACCCCTTCCTCGGAGACGATATGCCCAAGGTACTGGACCCGCTTCTGGAAGAGCTGACACTTCTTGGGGCTCAACTTCAGCTGGGCAGCCCGCAGCTTCAACAAGATCTCCTTCAGGTTGCTGTAGTGCTCCTTGAAGCTTCTCCCCAGAACGATGACGTCGTCTAGGTAGACCAGGCAGGTCTTCCAGTGTAGTCCCCTCAGAATGGACTCCATTAGCCTTTCGAAGGTCGCAGGGGCGTTGCACAGACCGAATGGCATGACGGTGAACTGCCAGAGCCCGCTGCCCACAGAGAACGCCGTTTTCTCGCGGTCCTTAGGGTGGACCTCCACCTGCCAGTAGCCACTCTTCAAATCCAAGGTGGAGAACCATCTTGACCCTGATATGGTGTCCAGCGTGTCGTCGATCCGGGGTAGAGGGTAGCTGTCCTTCTTCGTGACGTCGTTCACCCGCCTGTAATCCACGCAGAACCTGGTGGAACCGTCCTTCTTCTTCACAAGCACGACCGGAGAACTCCAAGGGCTATGTGATGGCTCGATCACCCCTTGCTCCTTCATCTCTTCTACCATCCGGTCGACTTCGGCTTGCTTGGCGAGCGGGACACGTCGGAATGGGGCCCTAATCGGTGCGCTGTCCCCAACGTCGATTCTGTGCTGGACCAAGCTTGTCCTGCCGAAGTCTTTGCTCCCCACGGAGAAGACATCCTGGAATTCGCGTAGCAGGTCCTGAAGTTGGCGTGATTGCTCTTCGTCTAAATGGTCCTGGGATCCTTGGTACAGCTTCTGTAGTTCTTCTGGCAGTGTGCGTCTTCTTCGGTTGTCCGTCTGCAGGTGTCCGTCTGTCGTATCTGTGATGCGGGCAATCCAGGTAACGGGCTCGCAGACTCCTAGGTTGGTGTCCCGGTGAACCGTAATGTCGTAGTCGTTCAGGTTGGACAGGCGTACGTACGGCCGAGACGTCGTGTTGATGAGAGTCTTGGCAACTAGCAATCCTTTTGTCTGGATGTCCTCATATTTTGGCTCGATGACAGCCGCCACTCCCTCAGCAGTTCCGTCGACAATTACGGCAGCGCTGACCTCCGTCCTGGCGGGAATGATGACGTCCTCTCTCAGCCTTACTCGTCGTGCGGCGATGGACTCGTGCGCAGGTTGCAAAGCAAGTTCCTCTCCTCCGAAGTGCAGAGTGTTGGTACTCAAGTCCAAGATGATGTTGTTCTGGTCCAGGAAGTCCAGTCCGATGATCACTTCGTTTGATACGTCAGCCACAAGCACTGGATGCTTCACCACCCGTCGACCAATGGCGATCTCCAGTGATGCTTCGCCATGTACCGGTGCGGTCTCTCCGGTCGCAGTTATTAGCTGGAGGTTCCTTCGTGTGGGTTGCACTCTCCACTTCGGGATCACGGTGGGATTGACGATGGTCCTCGAAGCTCCCGTGTCGATCAGCATGGGCCAGCTCACTCCGTTGACGACTCCGTCGACCATCAGGCTGCTATTGTCCCTCCGTAACTTCGTCACACGCACTTGGACTGCTGGGGCTTGACGACTGTCACAAGCCAACCTTTGCCCCTCAAGGCTGGCTAATACTCGTTTCCCTGGGCCGCGCGGTTTTCAGACGACTGGTTTGCCGTCGGATACCCTCGGCGGCGGCGATCACCGCAGTCCTTGCTCAGGTGGCCTTTCTTACCGCAGGCCCAGCAAGTCGGTAGTCCTCTTCCGGGCCGCCTCTCCGGTTGTCTTCCGGCTGTGTCGTTGCTGGTGGTGCCGCGACTATCGAAGAAACGGCTTAGCGCCTCCATTAATTCGTCGGCCAGGGGCTTGGTCTCGTTGGATTTTACTGGTTCGTCGACGTCCACCTGACGCACCCGCGCGTGCATTCTGGATGCCTGTTTTGCCGTCTCGAACTCAAGTGCGTGGCTCAGCGCATCTGCCAGGGTCTTATTTCGCGCGAGACGCAGCGCATGTTGAGTGTCCGAGTCCCGTAGCCCGTCGGTGAAAGTCTGCGTCGCTATCTGCTCCAGAAAGTCGGCCGGCGCTGTTGGGTAGGCGAGTCTTACGAGGCGTGCGATGTCCATCTCGAACTCCTGCAGGGTTTCCGCGTTCTTCTGTACCCGGGTCCGGAGCTGCATCTGATAGGCCTGCTGAAGATGGCCATCTCCATATCGGGACTCCATATGGGCGATCAGGGAAGCGTAGTCCTGGGATCCAGTCGGGATGGCCTGAAGGACGTTAAGGGCGTCACCTCTCAGCGCTACAATGAGAGCTGTAGCCTTTTCTGTGCTGTTCCAGTTATTTATGGAACAGGCCGCCTCGAACTGACGTAAGTAGGTGTTCCACGGGACCTTTCCGTCGAAGGTTGGGGGCGTCACTCTGCTATGTCCCGTTCCCGATATTCCCGTTGTAACGGTGGGCGGGCGTTGGCGCAGCTCGGCAACTTCCTCTCGTAGAGCGTTGAATTTCTCCTCCACCCCCGTCAGTGGGCGTTGGCGCAGCTCTGCAACTTCCTTTTGTAAGGCGTTGAATTTCTCCTCTACCCCCATCAGCGGGCGTTGGCGCAGCTCGGCAACTTCCACTTGTAAGGCGTCGAACTTCTTTTCCACTGCCGTGACTTCCTCACGCAGACCCAGTTCTAATTTCTTCAGGTCCTGTGTCAACTTATTCTGACCGTCTTCCATCTTCTTCTGGCCGTCCTCTATCCTCTTCAGGTCCTCCGCTAGCTTATTTTGGCCGTCTTCTAGTTTGGCAGTTAGGTCCTCGGCTAACTTCTTCTGGCCGTCTTCTAGTTTGGCAGTTAGGTCCTCGGCTAACTTCTTCTGGCCGTCCTCCATCTTCTTCTGGCCGTCCCCCATCTTGGTTTCCATGCCATTTAACTTTTCAAGCAATGCTGCCAATTTCTCCTCCATTTTAGTTGTTTGTCTTGTAAAGGGCATGCACTCACAGGAAAATTAGAGAAAATGACCTGCTCGGGTTTTGAAACCAGGACCGTCAGGTGTTGTGCTTGAGTTCGTAATCCCACTTCTGACACCAGTTGTTACGTGCCACCCCCTAGTGGCACTTTTGTTAACTGGATTACGGCGGGGGTACAAAGCACAACACCAATTACTGCTTAAAGAAATAAGTAACTTTATTGTGGCCAGAAAATTACACTAATCAGCAAATACAAGCAATTAGGAGCCTTCTCCAGTTTCCTCAGGTCTCTTCCTTATGCGCTCTTGGCCCCTTTCACTCGCAACAGACCACAGAAGTTAATCCGTCCTAATGAGTCCGGTGGCCTTGGCAGAAGCTACCCGCCCCTCTTCCTCAGGTACAACAAATACAGTTACTTACGAGCACTTGATGTACGCTCTTCACAAGCTGGGAGAAACAATGTCACAGGATTTCGTAACTCGCACAGCACTTGGTCACCACACTTCTGTCGCACAAGATAATCGCTCGCACTAGCTCGTAAAACACAACAACAACAACAACTGCTTCACGGGTCACCCTTATATAGCAGGCCGGTGACTCAATAAATGGTTCTAGATCCATCCAGGGTCCACGGCTTCTCGAGGCTTCCATCGCTGGTCCAGTCACGAATCTTCTGGACTATCCCTTTGTCTGTAGTAGCCCTGTTGCATAAGGCGCGCGCAATACAGGAGGCAAGCCACAGCCCAGCCCCTGGGGCAGTTGTGACTCAAGCGGCGAGCGATGACACAAACTCACAGCCGTAACACCAGCATCTGGTAGTCAAAGTTGGAACTACTTGAAATTGAACTTAATGGGAGCCCTGAGGCGTTCAATCAAAAATACCCAGCTAATGGTCATTCGTCTGCAATTCATATTCAATAATAATTTGTTTAAAAGTGCGTTTTAACAATTAAACAAGACGATAGTCCCTGTCAGAACTATTTCGCGGTGGCCCGTATACCAATAAAGCAGGGCGTGGTTTATACACATGTGAGAGTTCTCGCATGCGACAGCTAGTAACGTTAAATTTGATGAAAAGTGAAGACCAAACCAGAAAGCTTCAAGGAATCAGTATCAGCAGAAATAGCAGGGGAAGGTAGTGTTGGATGTTCCTTTCAACTGCCGTGTAAGGGAGCAAAGAAAAAAAACTCTAGATGTGGTGGAAGACGGAAAACTTATTCCAACGAGGAGGTAAGTGAAACCATGTGGCAAACAGATGTGCGCAATGAGGCAGAAATATCGGCTGGTATCAGATGTGTTTCAGAACCGAGCGAGAGATTGATTGGCTGGATGAGAAAAAAGGACGAACGCTCAGAAGGAGTGAATTCAGGTGGAAGTTTATTCCAGTATAATATGCATTCGATACCAGTACCGAGCTCTGCCATTCTCGAAATTCTGCATACTTATCTGGCGTAGGCGTCTACACGGTAACATTGATCTATATGCTCACGGAACTTCTAAGATTATTATTCAAGCCACAGCACAGAATATGTTTCATAATATAAACACAGGAGCCCCCGTGGCTTAGGCGGCAGCACGCCGGCCTCTCACCGCTGGGTCCCTGGTTCAAATCCCGGTCACTCCATGTGAGATTTGTGCTGGACAAAGCGGAGGCAGACAGGTTTTTCTCCGGGTCCTCTGGTTTTCCCTATCACAATTTAATTCCAATCACTCTCCCCTATCATTTCATTTCATCTGTCATTCATTTACTCATTGTCCCAGGGAGTGCGACAGGCCTCGGAAGCCGGCACAGTTCATATCCTCGCCGCAGGATGGGGGCTTCATTCAATCCATTCCCTGACCCGGTCGGTCGACTGGAAGCAGGCTGTGGATTTTCAATATAAACACAGCGCATGTGGGAGAGGAAGTAATTATTTAGCGTATTTAGCATGAATTACAATCAAACTGGAAAACATAGAACACAATAGATGGTATATTAACTTTCATGGCCAGTGAATTAAAACGCAATATTTCTAGGTTTGTGCCGTGTCTTGGGTGGGGTTTTGCCTAGAACAGGGGTCTCCAAACTACGGCCCGAGGGTCACATCCGGAACCCGCGGACAGATTTTGTCCGGCCCGCGGAGAGCTAGCATACTTGAAAACTCCTTTTAGAGAACATATTTTTTTATAGCAAATTAAATTTAGTTTACTGAAGTATTCTAATTTTATGTTGAATAATTATTAATAGGCCTATGACATCTACATTGATATGGTCATGGGCTAACTACTCATAACATTGTTGTAGGCTTATTGTTATTGTTTTTGTGATAAGTTGGATAAAGAAACACAGAATTGTAATGAGTAAAGACATGTATAACATGCAGACATATGAAATACTAATGAGATTTATGTAATTGAGATTTTCCACTGACAATAGTCTGTAGTTGTGGACTAATTTTATTTGTACCAATTATTAAAAGAGATTTAAGATGCTCATCAGTTAATTTAGATCTGTAAACATTTTTTGTGTACTTCATTTTGGAGAAGGTCTTCTCACACAAATAAGTAGTACCAAAAACAGAAAACAGCCCACGAGCAAATTTATGCAAATTATCAAATTGTGTCAGTGGAAGACTCTTATAAAATTCCAACAAAGATGAGTTTTGATATTTGGTCTTAATTATATCACTGCACTGTAGTTCAATCATTTCTATTTGAAGTTCCGGGGCTAGGGTTTCAATGTCAGTATCAAAAGGATCCTGAAAAATCTTAATTTGATTCGCAAAGGCATCGAAGTCCGAGAAACGAGTATCAAAATTTATTTTCAAAGCACTCACAGTTTCGATTGCAAAATCGATAGGAAACTCAGTCTCAGTGGTGTGGCTGAATATTTCACATGTTTTAAAATGTGAAAAACATTTACTTCGTAGTTGTGATTGAAACAGTATCAATTTCTTCCGGAATGATTTGATATTAGTGAATAAATCAGGAAGATGCTGGTTTTCTCCTTGCAATCTCAAATTCAGTTCGTTCACATGTTTTATCAAATCAACATAGAATGCTAACTTCCACAGCCATGCGTTGTTTTGTAATTCAGTAAGAGGGCGATGCTTTTCATTCAAAAAAAATTCGATCACTGCTCGAAGTTCAAAAAAGCGCTGAAGGACTTTCCCACAACTAAGCCAACGTACGGCAGTATGATAAGGTAAGTCATTTTCTCCAATCTCTTCAATAAATTGTCGGAATTGTCGGTGATTCAGCCCAGAAGATCTCATAAAATTAACAGTTGATATGACTGGTTTCAGAACTTCAGACATATCCAAACATTTTCCGCACAAAGACTGTTGATGAATGATACAATGTAAGACTAATGGTTTTGAACCACCGTCATTTTCTACAGCCTTTGACACAAGAGCGACCACTCTTTTATCTTTCCCACTCATGTTTTTGCCTCCATCAGTTGTAATACATTTCAAGTTTTTCCATCGAAGGTTCTTTTGATTAATGGCCATTTCAACTCCTTTAAAAATATCTGTACCAGTAGTTGTGCCATGAATACTATACATATCAAGAAGTTCTTCATGCACTTCATAGCTTTTATCTACTCCTCGAATATAAATCAACACCTGAGCAGTATCTGACACATCCGTTGACTCATCCAAGGCCAAAGAAAACCACTGAACATCTCCATTTTTGTCGAACAGTTGAGAGGATATATTTTCAGCGATGTTTTCTACCCTTCGAGCCACAGTGTTTGCTGACATACTGACAGTTTTTAATGAATTTACCTTTTCAGGGCACATTTCTTCGGCTGCTGCAATTATGCATTCTTTGATCATTTCTCCATCGGTGAATGGTTTTCCACGTTTTGCAATTTCAAGAGCCACACGAAAGCTGGCACGAGTTGCAGCCTCTTGTTCGGTTTTGAGTTTTGTAAATGAAGATTGCTGCGATTTCAATCCGCGCTTCATAGCTTCGAATTTTTCTGTCCGCAAACTTCCTGTATATTTTGAGTAATTTTGAAAATGTTTTGTTTCATAATGACGTTTAATGTTATATTCCTTGAGAACGGCTATGCTTTCATTGCAAATCAAACATAGCGCCTTGTTACTGGACTCAATTACGAAATACTGAATGTTCCACTCATCTTAATTTTCTGCATTCACTATCAATTTTTCGCTTCTTTTCCATACTACTAAATCACACACAAAAGCAACAATTCAAATCAAAATACTGTTACAAAGATGTCTTAAACTTAAACACTCACAAACACGTTTTAAGGAGGTACGCACTATTTTATTTCACAACAGTGTCATAGGAACTGACTTGTGGTTGCGCAACTAGCCTTCTTATATATTCCAATTACTGCCATCTAGAAGTGAGTGGAAGACACCAGAACTCTCTCGAACCAACGAGATTACTCTGTACGTGCTATTAGCGCCATCTGTTAGCGATAGAAGGTACTACCTATTTCCGCTTGTGTCCACCAGATGTCGTGTCACGTTACTCCTCATGGCTCGTACTCTACGACTAATCTAGAAATAACAGATGACAGGAAAATTAATAATATGCAGTGTTGCCGTTTTGCGGACTTTAGTCCGATTGGCAGCCTTTTTTCAACGTTGCGTACTTTTTCGGACTTTTTTTTTCATCAGTGGACTATTTTACTTTTTACCACCGGCAACAATGATAATATGGTTTTGGCCCTCGGAACTTACTGGAGTAATCAGTATGGCCCTAAGGCTGGAAAGTTTGGAGACCCCTGGCCTAGAACACCAAGCTGGCTCATCAGCGTGCTCTGGTGTCCCTACCCGGACCCCCACAGGAGCAGCGAAGTGCGCGCTATCTCCCTTTTTATAAAGCGCACATGCACCTCCTTACTGCGAGAACTAAAAGCTCAAGCTGCCATAACCTCTCTATGAAGGCTTCCAAAAAGATGGTATATTAACTTTCATGGCCAGTGAATTAAAACTCAGGAATATTTCTAGGTTTGTGCCGTGTCTTGTGTGGGATTTCGCCCAGGACACCAAGCTGGCTCATCAGTGGACTCTTGGTGTCCCCACCCAGACCCCCACAGGAGTAGCGAACTGCGCGCTATCTCCCTTTTTATAAAGCGCACCTGCGCCTCTTTACTGCGAGTACTAAAAGCTCAAGCTGCTATGACTAGAGCCCTGCGCGGATAAACAAAACATTATCCGCCTCCGCCCCGCATCCGCACGACTGTTATCCGCCTCCACCCCGCATCCACACGACTGTTATCCACCTCCGCCCCGCATCCGCACGACTGTTATCCGCCTCCGCCCCGCATCCGCACGACTGTTATCCGCCTCCGCCCCGCATCCACACGACTGTTATGCGCATCAGCCCCACATCCGCACGACTTAAATCCGCCTCCGCCCCGCATCCGCACGACTGTTATCCGCCTCCGCCCCGCATCCACACGACTGTTATGCGCATCCGCCCCACATCCGCACGACTGTTATCCGCCTCCGCCCCGCATCCACACGACTGTTATCCGCCTCCGCCCCGCATCCGCACGACTGTTATCCGCCTCCGCCCCGCATCCGCACGACTGTTATCCGCCTCCGCCCCGCATCCGCACGACTGTTATCCGCCTCCGCCCCACATCCGCATGACTTTTATCCGCCTCCGCCCCGCATCCGCACGACTGTTATCCGCCTCCGCCCCGCATCCGCACGACTGTTATCCACCTCCGCCCCGCATCCGCACGACTTTTATCCGCATCCGCATGACTTTTATCCGCATCCGCACGACTGTTATCCGCCTCCGCCCCGCATCCACACGACTGTTATGCGCATCCGCCCCGCATCCGCATGACTTTTATCCGCATCCGCATGACTTTTATCCAAATCCGCGGATATTTCAATATTTTGTTTAATTTATTAGATAAAGCATAAAGTGTTAAATCAACACATTTCAGGAGAAAGTCGTTCATGACAATTTGCTTCATTGCAAGGGACATCAAGTTGGATGACACTTCTGGTTCCTTGACCTCCGATTTAGACAAAAAACTGGCTATACTTTTTTTTGGCTACTTTCGCACTTGTGCCTCAGTAAGTTTGATGTGCCTGATTTGTGTCCGGAGTATGAATACACTTTTTACAGCAAAACATCACTATATCGTTCACCTTTTCGTTTCCATTGAAACCGTAACCAAATGTCTGCCATATCGTTGACTTGAGCTTTGTTTCACGCGCTATTGAATATTCACCTTGTTCTATTTTAATAGATAGTTTATCCATGTTGGTGAAATGATGTTCATACTCCCGGTCGCGGTAGCATTCACTAATAATAAGTGAACTTCTCTTTACGCTTGGAGAAAGGGATTGACATTTGGCAGGAAATTCCTAGTCAGTCATCATCCTTCTGCTTCTTGAACCATCCATGTTCGCATATTTGATGTCATAACTCTCTTAGTTGCAATATCACAGCCAACGTGCTTAGTGCCAAGTCCTCAAGTTGGAAATAAATCTACAGATAAACCTGGAACCAGATCTTCCGGGATAGCTTTGATGGCGAAGTAGCTGACTTGAGGAATGTTAATGATGTCACCATGATGAACTAACAAGCTTATTGACAGCATTATATCTCGTACGTATAGTAATAATGGCAGTGAGAATTGATTATGATGAGATGTCAAAACCATCTACTACAAACATACGGTACTTAATAAAATGTAGTTGAAAGCATAATGAGTAAAATAATCTTCTCGTGTATAAGGGCAATACGTGCCTGAATATTTCGTATGCAATAGGCTATAGGAGTATTCCTCTTTTAAGCATGAAGCTGTAGATTGGCATATCAAATAATTATGTAATGTTATCGTAAGTTTGTATTCTAAAAACTATCCGCAAATTTACTCCAAACATTATCCGCAGCGTATCCGCTATCCGCACAGCCATGCAAACTATATCCGAGTGGCGAAAATATTTGCGGATATCCGCGGGTTTATCCGCGGATATCCGCATCCGCGCAGGGCTTTAGCTATGACCTCATTATGAAGGCTTCCAAAAAGATGGTATATTGACTTTCACGGCCAGTGAATTAAAATGCAGCAATTTTTCTGCGCTTGTGCCGTGCTGAGTTTTAATTCACTGGCCGTGAAAGCCAATATACCATCCTTTTGCAAGCCTTAATAGGGAGAGAAGCCACAGCGAGAAGATGAAGATATTTTGTGAGAAGAGAAAGGCAATGCCTTCTGCTAAATAAGTTCAATCGCGCTCCTTAGTCGGGCATGACGAAGACAGAAAGAAAGAAAGAAAGAAAGAAAGAAAGAAGAATATGTATGTACGAGGGCTATTTCAAAACTAAGGTCCGGTTGAAAAAAACATCCTAAATCAAAACTGTTTCCAAAATAATTGTTTTATTGACATTCCTTACGTCTTTCACTATTTTTCTACATAATTTACATACTTTTTTACACATTTGTCACATCGTTTCACAAGCTTTTGAATGCCTAAGTCGTAGAACTCGGCCGCCTGCGAAGCTAACCAGTCTTTAACAGCTTCTTTCACTTCATCATCTGTGTCAGGGTAGCGCAGTAGGCGGCTTTATTGATCGTTGTCCCTGAAATAGTGAATCGTCGATATTCTCGAATTTTGCCGTCAACCGCATGAACGAACTCGTCTGAAATCACTGATGGTCTGCCAGAGCGGGGTTCATCGTGCACATTTTCCCGTCCTTCATTAACGGCTCGCACCCACTTGTGCACTTTACTGTCACTCATTATGTTAGGACCGTACACTTCAGTAATCTGCCGATGAATTTCTGCCGCAGAAATGTTTCTTGCAGACAGAAACCGTATCACTGCCCTTACCTCACAATCGCCGGGCTGATTAACTGTCTTAAACATTGTGAACTGACACTATCAACAGCACACAGCAACAGTAACAACGCTACTGGCGGGTTTTGGCGCGCAAGGCATGTCAGGAGTTCGCGCGCATGCGTGTTTTGCCCTTGGCGCCGCTTTCAAATATTTACGGCGAATCGGACCTTTCTTTTGGAATTACCTTCGTATGTCTACCCCTTATTATTTTCCAAGAGGGTCGAGGGATGAGATGGACTGGAAGTATTTGTGGCGGATGGTTTTTACGGCCAGATGCCCTACCTGACGCCACCCTCATGAGAGGAGTTAATGAGAGATAAAATGAATGATAGAGAATGGAACTGGTCAAGGATGTTGAAGGAAGCGGCAGTGACCTGTCAGAAGTCACCGTTCCAGCATTTGCCTCGATTTGAAAATGGGAAACAACGGAAACCATTTCAAGGACGGCGGACAATGGGGCATTAACCCACGTCTACCGAGTCTGCAGAGAGGTTGACCCCATGGCCTAGCGCTGCACGTCATCGTGCGTAGCTACCGCTGTCGGTAATAATAATAATAATAATAATAATAATTGATGATGATGATGATGATGATGATGATGAAAAAAAGGAAGCTTGTAGTTTAACGTGACCGTGAATCTCGCGATCATAAGCCACGGGACCACCGTTTAACGTGGAATCCGAACCACAGGACATGGCATTTCACATCGAAAATCTCACATGCAGTGACCGGGAATCGAACCCGGTCCGCCTTGGTGAGAGGCATACAGCTTGACCGCTGCGCCACCACGCCCCCTGATGATGATGATAATTGTTGTTTTAAGGGGCCTAACATCTAGGTTATCGACCCCTATAATAATTGAGCTCTTATGTGAGCGCCCCCGAGTTGCATATAGGGTCCGCATGCTCCGTAGTGAGCATATAGCCTATGTGTATGACATTTCGTCTGGCTGATGATGCAGTGTGATCTAAAATGGACTACTCTATTGTAAACTACACCCTCGGTGCATATTATCTAAAGCCATAATTATGTCTGTTGCAAGAGAATGTTCGGCTTTACGGAGCCCCTCCGCATTTGCACTCACCTGACACATTCATCAACACATCGCTTAACTTCGCATCACAGCGTTGTAGTCGCGGATTTAAATCCGGGTTTGAGGGTTAGAGGGATGCACCCAGCGTTGGGAAGATGACTATACTCTGATTTACAAAAGATGAACGGTGAAAACTCTCATCCGCTTGAAGGGTGAGGTGAGGAGTGGAGACGAGAGGGGTATTGGTTTCCATAGCAACAGCGAGCAGTGTTGCTATGAATGCCCACACATCAGTGAGTACATGGTTTGATGCAGTGTTCTACTGTGCCTTGACTCGTCACGGTCATTAGACCACCAGGCAGGGGGGCTAACTTCCCCAGTATTTGTGTCTTCCTGCAAGCCTCTTGGAATGTTATGAGTCATGATATGCCTCAGTGGCAACGCAGCATTTCCCCACGTGCTACCTTTTGCAGCTGTCAGCGTTCATTATTGGTAATACAGAGTATAGTGCTGTGTTAATTCATTTTAGGGACTTGGGATATCTTGGTCATTGGCTCCATGTACTTGGGTGTGTGTTGAACTTGTCTGATAGCCTGTGTTTATGTGATGACTGTATTAGTGTGTATAACTGGATTAGGGACAGGGAGAAGGTTGGAGTCCTGGGACTTGAAACGAGGTACTAACCCGGCATTTTCCTGGAGGGAATGCGGACAAACCTGGAGTAAAACCACTCTAAGGATAGCCGCTGTCTGCGCCGGGATTCAAACCTTCGATCTGCGGACTTGCTGCAGCTGTCCTCGCGGCCGTGGAGCACGATTTAACGAGCACAGCTACGCCGCGGGATGGGTAGAAATCTAAGATGTTCTTGTTGATTCTTTTAGGGGTTTGCGACACCCATGTGCTTGGGTGTGTGTAAGAGGAAAGTTTTGAAGCCATTCTTTCAGTGTTGCATGTACGAACTGTGAGTTGTAACTCATCAGTAGGTCAACACGAATTTACACAATAACCGGACGGGGTAGGCCTACTATGTATAATGTACAGTAACTTATATATAAATAATAAGTAAATAACACTCCCGGAAAATTACATGTATTATTTCTGATCACTGTTATGATGATGATGATAATTGTTGTTTTAAGAGGCCTAACATCTAGGTTATCGGTCCCTAATGATCTGGGTGATAGCGAAGATGACAATGAAATGGAAACCAGAACGAAAATTAAGTGAGACGGAAAATACTTACAAAAAGGAACTCAGATTGAGACAACTCACAAAATGTTCTTACAAAAGGGAATTTAGAACGAAAGAATTCACAAAAGGAATAGACTGTAAAATACGCACAAAATGTAGGATAGGTTCAAAATACGTACAAAATGCAATGTAGAGTCGAAATACTTACAAAATGCAATTGAAATTCAAAATACTTACAAAATGCAAATGAGTTCGAAAATACGTACAAAATGCAATTGAGGTTCAAAATACTTACAAAATGTAATTTAAATTGAAAATACACAATGCAATTCAAATTGAAGGATCCCATTTCCAATCCAAAATATTCACAAAGTGCAATTGAAATTCAAAATACTTACAAAATGCAATTGAAATTGAAAATGCTTACCAAATTTTCGGTAGATTCAAACTACTCATTTGAATTGACAATACTTACAAAATGCAATTTAGATTGAAAATACTTGACAAAATGTAATTTAGATTCAAAATACCCACAAAATTCAATTGAGAATCAAAATACTTGCAAAATGCCCACCACACAAAATGCAATTTAGATTTAAAATTCTTGCAAAATGCGGTTTGGGTTGAAAATACTTACAAAATGCAATTGAAATTCAAAATACTCACTAAAATGCCCTGCTCCTACATTGGAAGACTTACTAAAAAGCAATTTAGAAATGCCCTGCTCCTACATTGGAAGACTTACTAAAAAGCAATTGAGGTTGAAAACAATCGCGTAATCTAATTTAGATCGAAAAAACTCACAAAAAGCAACGTAGATTGAAAATACCTACAAAATGGAGTGTAGATGCAACAAAATCGCTAAAGGGAATTTAGATACACGGGGAGCCAATTAACAAAAACAGTGCGGGAATCTTAAAGAGAAAAGGAAATATAATGAAAAGAATACAAGAGGGAGGGATCAGGAAAGATGAGACAATGGCCAATTAAGGCGGGAAAGTGAAAGACTCCCTAGGCCTCGGATACCCTAATACCGTCGGGGTCGGAAAAGAACAAGAGTTGACCAAGGGAGGTCGACAGGAAAGAAGACGGAGAGGAGCCCGGCACATGTAAGTGGAAGCAATGCCGGACTCAGCTGGGGTCCCGTGGTCGCCAACCCTCGTCCCACAAGATATGAGCCCCTGGGGGAGATCACGGTTATAATTGGGCAATTTGACACATTGTGTAAGGGTGACCTGATGTCCCGAACCAATCAGCATGACCCAGGAACTTCTTGTTGCTATGAACAATGCAGATTGCACGTACTCCTCTTTTTCCATTGACTTATGTTGAAAGCTCATTTTATGCTATACTGTTTACTGTATAAAAACATTTTTACAGACAACTACAGGATTGTACATTACATCCCTATGGGAATTATTTTTAATTCACCAGACGTTCATTAAAGCGAAAACCTTAAACCCTTATTAGTCCGTTTTAATGAGGTTTTACTTTAATACCCTGAGCCCCCAAATAGAAAAAAAAGCAATTACTTTTATCAGCAACGTCACGGCTTCTGGAATACCCACATAAAGTACTAACATTGAATCTATATTGTGCATGTCAGGTGCAAGGCTACTCCATCCTTTCAATTCAGCGTGTGGTCTCTCTTTACTCAGTCAAAGATTTAATTCAAGAAATTAGGGCAGGGGTTCTCAACCTTTTTCAACCATCGTACCCCTTTAAAAAAATTAAACATCCTGCGTACTGAACCCGAGGAGGTTATGCTGACTGGAATCGAACGTGGTTCTCAGAGACTGTGATCTCAGTATAAAGGTTCCACCAGGGAACGAACCCGAAGTCTGTGGAGGGAGTTTCATTGTAAAAACCCCTATAGAGAAGTGTATATTAAATCACTGGTGTGATTTCAGTTGCAGTGACATTATTTATTAAAATAATGAAGGGAAATTGAGCAGAATACAGTATTATTAGACTACTTGGTGTAGGCTATATGGGGCTTGGAGCACTGCAAGTGCAGAGTGGACGTTTTACAAATTAGCCCAGAATTGTGGGAGGTGTTCAGTGGAGCCAAGTCAATCATTCTGACCTCATTTTGTCGTCTGGAAGAGGGTGAGGGCCTGAATAATGACCCAGTTCTTCCTCGACGGAGAATGGATTTGAGAGTGGTGGGGAGAGATCACAAGGAAAGTCATTGATTACTCGTGATTGGAGTAACGAAATGATGTGAGACTTGCCCACAGGTGAATCTTTAGACTGGAGGCTAATTTTAGAGCCTTTAATCTGCGAAATTGACGCATATTTAAGGAAGTGCGGAAGGACCGTAGAACTATCATTGTTCGCGGCGGGATTTGAGGAGGTCGCCAGGGAATCCCGGGAGATAGCGTTCCCACGCTATAGAGAAAGGAATTAATATTAATTAATTGGCCGAGCGATTCTTCAGCACGCAGCCAGTTCTGGGATCAGAGAAGAAAATGGAACCCAATGAACATGGTTTCGAGACCAGAATCATGCTGGGAGAGGAGCCAAGATCCCGCGGGAAGATTGCGCTCTACTTTCTGTGTGAATCCGATATAAGGGAGTCGACCCTTAGCAGAGCGGTCAGTTACCAGTCAGTCCTACTCAGTCTTCATTCAGTCTTAAAGAGTCTTACACGTGTTGGAGCCAGTCTCACCCCAGTTTGTCACAGTTTGTCAAGAGAGGCGCAGGCAGTCGTCATGGCGGAACATATGTTGGTCCGGTGCATGAAAGGACGCCCGCACAAAGAGTTCTACATTTGAGTGAAGCATTTAATAAGCATTTATTAATAATAATCGCGCTGCAGGTATACTCAGCAGTACGAACAATGGCGTGTTCACGTAGGAAGCATCGTGTAAGATGAGTGGCAGAACTATTGTAAATAATAATAATAATTTGTGTAAAGTTATGGACAGTGTTAAGCGCAATGTATCAAATATCGACTGATCATTCATGTCTAATTACGCTGGAATGCGCTGGGAGAAACTTTACGAAGCATTTGGTAATGTTTTAAGGATACCAAATAATCACGCTCAGGACGGAAGTTAGCATATCTATGCGACGCAGGAAGCTTATCGTAGGAGTATGGATAAAAACTGTTGGTGAATTCCAAGGGCAGGTAAAACCAGACTTTCAATCAGGAGTTGGTAGGAGCACGGGAGATGCCGTCGACACCTGCAATTTTGATATCTTTGCTAGGGAATTTCAAGCAATGAAAAGTGTACAAAGTGACGTGTGTTATGTGTAAAGCATATGTAAAATATATTTTAAAGTAGTGGTTTTATAAGTGTTATAAAGTGTCACATGTTTGGGAGCAATAGCTTCCCTATAGAAATGCAAAGTGCCGTATTGTTAACGGAAGTTGTGTGTCATAAAATGTGTGTATTCAAGATGAATATGTCGCGTTAAACCTGCATATGGCAGGCGACTTGGAAGGATATGATTGGTTGAAGCCACCATGAGAAGCCGTGAGATATGTGAGTACCCCACAAATTATGGTTAATTAGAGAATATAGGCCACTGCATGTGACGTGATTTCAGTAAAGATGCCAGTAAGAATCAGATTAGGAGGTAGACCCTCCAGGTTTAATCATTATTGTATTGATTTTTATAGAGTTGAGATGTTAATGTGCATCAATAAGTGGATTAATCATTACCAATATTAATTAAAGATGGCAATCAGTTATGTAAATGTTACGAGCACAGTTGTTCGAGTTTTGAGATGATTGGTTGTGTCGGATTTTGGTAAATTATGTCAGAAATGATAATAATAATAATAAGGAATGATTTTGGTAAATTATGTCAGAAATATAATAATAATATTAAGGAATGATTTTGGTAAAATATGTCAGAAATCATAATAATAATAAGGAATGATTTGGTAATTTATGTCAGTGAGAATAATAATAATTATGAATATCAAAGGTATTAATGAACGCATCAGGAAATTATTGTAAACAGGAAATAATTACGCTATTTGCAAGACTTATTGATCCAAGCAGTAAGATTATACAGTAAGATTACATTACGGGATTAAAGAAAGAGTTTGATATCAGAATATATTGTAATAATGGGAAGATAATTATGCAAGGAATGGAAGAGCTTTTAGTGAATTGAATTTGCAGCTTATGTGAGAAGCTTATAGAGTAAATGATAGATTTCTCTTAATATTATAGGACGAATTCGTAACATTAGGTAAAGGAGCCAGGTGGTCTATTCTACGTATGAAATCTCCTATGCCGGGGGCATAGCGGAGATATACTTTGTGCCAGAGTTTTAGTGATGGACCCTAACTCTGATGAAGGATGGAATGTTCCGGGTTGGAATCCCGTGATTAGGTGCGAGGAAAACGAGGACACCTCGACACTCTAATGATTTCCCGAGAACTTATTATTATGAGTGATTCGGCTTTTTGAAGCGAACCTCATATCGGCAGCATTGGGCTGACCGCATATTATTTAAGACACCGGTTGCCAAATAGACCAATGTTATGAACCTTGTACCTTCATGTTGAATGGACCTGTTTGGTGCCAGTAATTATTTTATCCTCGGGGTAGGAATAAATATAAAGCTCATTCACTACCTGTATGCATAATATTCAATTAAGATCCATTAAGATATGTGTGCCATTGGGAGCACAGGATTGTCTGGTAAAATCTTACAATGCTTTGAAAGTAAGCCTTCAAACATAAAAGCGAGGGTCGAGCTAATTGGTGGAACCCCATTCCACATGCTATTGTATACCGACCGCTCGAGGAGAGGGTCTGGGAACGGTCAAGGCGAACCGTGAAAGCAAGTTGAAGGGAACAGATTTTAGACCCTGTTAATGACATGAATGAAATATTGTTATGTTGAGTAATGAAGCCATGTGGTTTAAGAACACATTGATAATTATATATTATCCTGATGGTTCATGATTTTAGCTATCTAACGAATGGTTAGACGTTGCATTTATACTGTCACTGACAACTTTTTCTGAAGTTGGTTACCAGATTCCACAGGCTACGCGCGCAAGGTAGTTTGATTATACCATCCGACACAACAATAGCATAACGTCTTTATATGAAATCACAAAACGGCATGCAGTGGAACTATATAAATAGTGGAGTAGGGGTAGCTTACATAAATATGGAGTTGCACGTAGATTGTTGTGCAACACCAGAATAGGCTAATGCATGTGAAGCATTTGGTGGGAAAAGAAAGATCAAAACACACACGGTACACATAATTGTCAAATTAAGAAGGTTTTATGAATCAGTAATGTTGTGATATTAAAGAAGTCACATTGTATGACAGTAGTGTCAATGTACAGTTTGTTTCTGAAGTTGTACGTGCATCAGCGCACTAGAATATCTTTGTGATGTTCACATAAGGGTAAAGGTTTGTGGTATGATATGATTTAGTATGATTATGTTATGTTCTTATTGGTGGATTGTGGAAAGTAATTTGTGTTTGCTTTGTTTTATGGTTATGGGGATTGTTTTATTTGTTAAAAGCCATGATTTTATTTACTGAATTAAAGTTTTAGAATAGAGTTGTGCTTTATCATTGTAGAGTTGATACCTCTTAGCCTCAAATCCAAAGTATGCAACTGCTCAGTGGGAGGACGGTACACCCTCGAGTCCTGAAGCTAGCTGGAGGCAGAAGCATATTTTCCATCGAGATTATACGCATGGGTACATGGAAAATGATGTCCTGTACACTGATTTGAGATAAAGGTACAACTAAAGTCGGTCTATATCTATGCACACAACTCTATTAAGTAACGATTAACATGAAGTAGGGGAGGACCGCACCTAATTCTAGCTAAGCTCTGATACGCACAATATAAATTTTGATAATGCAATACGTCTAGTATGCATATATTTATCATGGCGAGACCCAAGTGGGGCATTCGACAGTACAACCGAGACCTTGGAGGGTTGCTGTTGTGTCTTAACGTGGACCACCTCCCATGACTATACATCTTTTATTATCATGGCCCAAGCAACGTAGAGCGGTATAAATTCATTGTGGAACCGCCTGCGTCAGTGCAATATGAGCGATCTTGGCATTGCACATGCATGGCATACTTGACATCATTACATTATAAATTATCATGTCGCCCAGGTATGTGGGGCAAAGCATGTTATTATCTTCATTTATCATGGCGCCCAGATTGCGTGGAGCTTATGGGATTTAGGGAAAACCCATAGATTTTATGGTATTTCATGGGGAAAACCATAGTAATTGTTTTTGTTGCCTCAAACTGTGTTTGAGTGATTTTTGAGTTCAGTAGGCTTTTGATGTAACGCAGAATCTCTCTATTGAGAAGAGGATTACCCAAGGGTATGAGCGCTACATACCAGATCCACAATTTATCATAATATTATCAGGTTTTGCACGACGTTACAATATGTGTACAGTGTTTGATGTTTCTTTTCAAAACATATCCACACATTTTTCCAGGAAGCCTGCCTGCATATTTAAGTGTATTATTGTGAAAATGTCAGGCACGGAGGAGATTTTGCAGGTTATTGCAGGGTTGAAACAGCATTTTGATGCTGTTAACGAGCAAAATAAGCTGGAGGCTAAGGCTTTCCAGGAGGGTATAAACACTCGTTTAGATGCCAATCAGGAGGCAATAAATGCAAATAAGGTTGAAATAAACAACAAGTTAGGTCAAATGCAAGAGGTTATTAAGACCGAAGTAACAGAAACTGTTGTAAGCATTGTATCGGAAATGCAGGTTAAAACAGATAAACGTTTCGAGGCCATAGAAGCCAAACTTGAAAGTAACTTACAAGCGTGTAAGCATGCTCAGGATGAAACCAACAGTAGATTAGACGCGTTATCTAACGACATTAAGGATATTCAAATCCCAAACGAGGCGAATCTCGAACGCCAAGCGAAACAATTTTCAGAGTTTACGAGAACGGTAGACCAGAGATTAGAGGAGAACGACTCTAAATGGGACCAGAAATTGAAAAGCTATGCTAGAGCAATTAACGGTGATCTCAAGAAACAGGACCAGAATATATTAGGTCAATGCCAAGAAATAGGTGAAATCAAGGCTGTCGTTAACGAGAGTAAACAGCTGATAGGAAATATGAAGGGCCAGATAAGCAAAGTTCATCAAGAACTGGACCAAGTTCAGAATGACATTGCTGTAGTCAACAAAAGGCAAGAGGAGAATAGAGGTGAAATTATTAAGGTCCAGAAGGAAAAGTCAAAGGTCAATGGACACATTCGAGAAGAAATCAAAGGATTGAGGGAAGAACTCGAAGTGAGAGAAGGCCAGAAAACAGAAGCAAACGACAAGACCCTTGCTCAAATTAAGGAAGATGTAGAGGATGAAATCTCCCATATCAAACAAAGTCTGAAAGAAGACAAGAAGAAAATCTTTCAAGTAGCCGAGGAAAATCGAGATAGGCTTACAAGAATAGAGAAAGAAGTCATTACTCGTTTGGAAAGAGCAGAGATGCGCCACAATCAAATGGAGACTAGAATAATCGCACAGGAGGAAACATTTCTGAAAGATCCTAAGTCAAGTGAAGGCAGCATGGAAGATATGAGGAAAACAAGGTGGGCAGACTTAGAAACCCAACCTATAATAAGGAGTGCTACAGGCCCAGAGGAAAGTCCTTATATGACGCCAGGTGTACCAGTTGCGGCATCGACGCCACATGAAAATGCTATGCACACCCAGGTGATAAACGTCATAAGGGCAAGCGAAGAAAAACCAAGGAAATTCTCAGGTAGCCACTGTAATATGACACCAAAATATTGGTTGGAGGAAGTGACTGAATATCTGAATGATGCGCGAATACCACAGGAGCGCAGGCTACGAGCTATAGAGAAATTAACAGAGGGGGAGTGTGCATTATGGTTTCGCAGCTTCCGCTACACTTTCGATACTGTTGAGGAGTTTCGGGAGGCATTTTTGAAGAGATACTGGGACGCAGCGACCCAACAGAATTTACGGTTGGATTTATATGCAAAGAAATACGGTACCAACAACCCAACGAAGTACGCAGAATTCTTCATATCGCAGATGTGTTGCCTCAAAGAACTGGATCAAAAACCGAGCGAGCTGGAATTATGTATCGCTATCGCCAAGCAGCTTCCATACGAGATCCAAAGACTACTAATCTCGTCTAATGCGAAAACTGCTATAGAAATGGAGACAGTTCTTAGACAACTGGACCTCACAACAGCAAATACGATGCGTCAGAGTCGAACCGTGGAACAGGTACACATGACCAACACGCAGACTGACCAACAGCAAGCTCCAAGGAACAACAAAGCTACGAGCACTGAAACATTAGATTCCTATGGACGGCAATGGGAACAGGAACCCAGAAGATGGCAGTCAAAGTACAAAGGGAATGCAAATAGAGGAGGAAGAGGTCGAAATTCGTGGAATAAGCAGAATACCAGGGGTAAACCGTACCAAAACAATGGAGGTAACAATGGCCAAGAAGGCAGCAATAGAAATTGGAGACCCCAAGAAAGAAGAAGTAACTTCGATGACGAGGTAGAAGAACGATATCACGCTTCTTTGCGATACCTCGAGGAGAGGGGAGATGAGCCCCAGAAACAACAAGTCCGCTGGCAAGAAGTTATGCAGAACAGGGCATCGCCAGACAGATATGGAGATGGAGCTAAGAGTTTGGAGCTACAACGCAGCGAACAGGAGAGAAGAAACTCCAAGGGGACGGGCGCTGAAGAAAAAAAAACGCCAAAATTAGAAGAGTTCGAGACTGAGGGATGGAAGTCTGTTAACATCATCAATTGGATAGCCAAACCGGAAGAGCTAATCGAGGATACAGGAGGACCACAGGTCATGATCAAGCGAGAATTGCCTATTATAATAGTAAGAGTGGCAGGATTAAAAGTAAGAAGTCTGCTAGACACAGGGTCAACAGTGAGCCTTATGACACAAGCCTTATATGATGAAATAGCCCGGAGAGAGAATATTTTGAAAATACCGATCTCTAGTGTCAAAAAAAAAGGGGTAATTCCAGACCGAACGATGATATGTAAATATCAGGTATTCCTAGATTTACAGATAGGAGGCTCTATTTTCTCACAGAGTTTTCTGTTAGTAAACAAATTGCCTTATAACCTACTCATTGGGGCAGAATTTATAAGGGAATACAGAGTGATAATCGACCTAGCACAGGACAGGGTTATGTTCCATGTGAATGAAGAAGCTGAAGGCTTGGAGGTCGCACTCAATGAGATTGAACCAGGGTCAAGTGAACAAGTATGGCATACATACAGAGACGTGGCTGGAGAAGAAGTGTTAGTTATTGAACGGTTAGAAGAAGAGCTGAAAACACTAGCCACAGACCTGGAGAAAGATTTGGAACCCAAACTGGAAGAATATATTTCGGAAAAGCTAGAAGAAGCGAAAATTGGGCTAAAACAGAAGGAAAATTTAAAGCAGTTATTACTGGAACAGAAGGAAGTCTTTGATTCGAGACCTGGTCGGATAAAGAACTTCACGTATGCTTTTCAAGTCAGTGATTGGACACCATTTAGGCAGAAACCCTACCCTATAGCTGAAAAGCATTATGCTAAAGTGAAAGAGGCAATTCAGGAGATGTTGGAGGCTGGTGTTATTGAGAAGACACCTACGCCTTATGTAAGTCCATTGGTAATTGTACCAAAGACAGACGGAACTGTCAGAGTCTGCCTGGACCTGAGACATCTAAATTTGAAGGTTATTCCAGAATTTGACCAAGTGCCACCTATTAAAGAGATCCTCAGGAAGTTCAAAGGGAAAACCGTATTCACAAATCTGGACATCACATTCAGTTTCCATCATCTTGAATTAGAGAAGAAAACTAGTCTGTTGACAGGATTTATGTTTGATCAACATACATACACATTTTTAAGGCTACCTTTTGGGTTGAAAACAGCTGGTTCAGCACTGATAAGAGCGTTAGATCGCAATCTATCAGATGAAGTGAAAGAGAGTACCATCAGATATGTAGACGACATTCTACTCACATCAGAATCTCTGGAGGAGCACATGAGAGACCTGAAGAAGTTGCTAGATGACCTTCGAGAAGCTAACTTTAAGGTTAATATCAAGAAATCGCACTTCTGTCAGAGGGAAGTCAAATTCCTAGGGCATGTTATTGATGCAAATGGAGTGAAGCCTAACCCAGATAAATTGGAGGTAATTCGAAATTTCCCTCGACCCACGAAAGTAAAGCACGTCTGACAGTATTTGGGAGTAATTGGATTCTTTTCGAACCACTGCCCAAACTATACTACGACAGTAGCACCCCTGCAGGACCTATTGAAGAAAAGCGGCAGATGGAATTGGACGGAGCAATGTCAGGTCAAAACAAATGCTTTTGGAATATGTGAAGCTGGGATACCCGGATTATACCCAGAAGTTCATCATACAGACGGATGCATCACTTATTGGGATCGGAGCGATGCTATTCCAGGAAAATGTTGACCAGCCTGAAAAGAAAGTTTTTATTGCTTTTATAAGTAGGAGACTGAAAGCCCATGAGAAAAATTACACGATCACAGAGATAGAGTTGCTCGCAATTTTGTACGCGTTGCACTCTTGGCATAAACTCGTGTATGGCTTTCAAATAGTCCTCAGAACAGACCATAAGGCTTTAACATTTTTGTTAAAAACAGACTTGTCTAGCCAGAGATTGACAAGATGGTCCCTGTATATTCAGCAATTTAATGTGGAAATAGAATACTGTCCAGGGAAAGAGAATGTAATACCGGACATATTAAGCCGTTACCCTAGAGAAGAGGAAGCGCTAGCTGTCCAGATTGAGAATCGAGATCAGAAGACGTTGGATGACTTGAGGAACCTTACCAACCTACAACGCGAAGACCCGTGGTTGAAGATGATGATCGATTACTTCGAGGGACGCTTAGCAAGGGGAACTGCAATATACGGAGAGGCAGAGGCATTGGCAACAGATTATATATGGTATAATCAGATATTACACAAGTGGGATGATGTAGATCATACACGTCAAAGGATTGTGATTCCTGCATCTTTGCAGAGGAGATTGGTGTGGCTAGCACACAGAGCCTTTGGACATCCAGGGAAAGACAAAGTTTGTGCTCTGTTGAAGGAAGCATTTACTTGGCCAAAATTAAGAGAAACGGTGAGAAATGCTATTAGGACATGTGATCTATGCCAAAGGGTAAAGCCCAATCCCTTTTTAATGAGGCAACGACCTATCCCGTTGTTACCGGAGAAGCCAAGGCAGCTATTGAGCATAGACAACTTTGGACCATTGCCTAGAGCACGTAGAGGCAATAAACACATTTTTGTAGCCATGGATGTATTTTCGAAAATGGTGGTATTATGCCCCATACAAAAGACAAGTTCAAAGCAGGTCTTGAAACGCCTGAAAGAGAGAGTTATTCCGATTCTTGGGAAGCCGGATAACATTCTCTCGGACCACGGAAGTTGCTTTACGAGTCCAGAATTTCGTCGAGAACTGGAGACTCTAGGAATTAGGCAGATTTTATCTACCATTCGCCATCCTGAGGCAAGTCCAGTTGAAAGAGTAATGAGAGAGATCCAGAAATACATGAAGATCTACTGCTCTGAAGCGAATTGGCGTTGGATTGAATTCCTAGAAGTAATTGAATACTGTATAAATAATACGGTACATGAGGCGACAGGTCAGGTTCCCGTGACTCTACATTTGGATCAGAGACCGGAAAACCGTGGACTGGTGTCATTCCATTACCAGTAGACGCACAGCCAGGTCGAGAATTGAGGATCCAACGAACTTTCGAATATCTCAAAGCACAGGCGGAGAGACGTCAGCGAAGAAACCGTGCGAAGATGTATCATAGACCGCTTCTCGTCGGAGAGAAAGTTTTAATTAGGAAACCAGCCAGTTCAGATCCAGAGGCACGGAAGTATAAGAAGTTCATTTTTGCTTACCACGGCCCGTTCGAGGTGATAAGAGACCTACAGAACAATGCATACAGGTTAAAGCATTTAGAAACTGGAAACGAGGTCGTTATGAATGTAGCCAATTTAAAGGTTTATTATCCGCCAGAAGAATTCGACGAACAAGAAGAAGTATTAACAGCGCACACCCAACTCAACGTGGAGAGCGAAGTCAGCCAGGCAGTCAGAACTGAAAGTTCGAGCGGCAAGACGGAACGAGAAGCAGACAGTTTGCCCAGTGGAAGGGGCGAACAACAAAGATGCCAGTGTCTGCGAGAATTCTATGAAGAAATGGTTGCAGCGGCGAGAGAGGTTGAGGCCATAAATACGACCCTCCGCCGGGAGAATGAACAGCTTAGAAAGAGCGCAGAGTGGAATGGGGAGCTGTACTAACCTACTCGCAGCCAGACGAGGTGAAGGACCCCAGATGTAAACACAGACAGTGATATACAGTCAGCTGGTTACTTATAGAAAGCCACTTACAATTGACTTTTATAAGTTTCGCAAGGGGAATATGAACCCGAGGAGGTTATGCTGACTGGAATCGAACGTGGTTCTCAGAGACTGTGATCTCAGTATAAAGGTTCCACCAGGGAACGAACCCGAAGTCTGTGGAGGGAGTTTCATTGTAAAAACCCCTAGAGAGAAGTGTATATTAAATCACTGGTGTGATTTCAGTTGCAGTGACATTATTTATTAAAATAATGAAGGGAAATTGAGCAGAATACAGTATTATTAGACTACTTGGTGTAGGCTATATGGGGCTTGGAGCACGGCAAGTGCAGAGTGGACGTTTTACAAATTAGCCCAGAATTGTGGGAGGTGTTCAGTGGAGCCAAGTCAATCATTCTGACCTCATTCTGTCGTCTGGAAGAGGTTGAGGGCCTGAATAATGACCCAGTTCTTCCCCGACGGAGAATGGATTTGAGAGTGGTGGGGAGAGATCACAAGGAAAGTCATTGATTACTCGTGATTGGAGTAACGAAATGATATGAGACTTGCCCACAGGTGAATCTTTAGACTGGAGGCTAATTTTAGAGCCTTTAATCTGCGAAATTGACGCATATTTAAGGAAGTGCGGAAGGACCGTAGAACTATCATTGTTCGCGGCGGGATTTGAGGAGGTCGCCAGGGAATCCCGGGAGATAGCGTTCCCACCCTTTAGAGAAAGGAATTAATATTAATTAATTGGCCGAGCGATTCTTCAGCACGCAGCCAGTTCTGGGATCAGAGAAGAAAATGGAACCCAATGAACATGGTTTCGAGACCAGAATCATGCTGGGAGAGGAGCCAAGATCCCGCGGGAAGATTGCGCTCTACTTTCTGTGTGAATCCGATATAAGGGAGTCGACCCTTAGCAGAGCGGTCAGTTACCAGTCAGTCCTACTCAGTCTTCATTCAGTCTTAAAGAGTCTTACACGTGTTGGAGCCAGTCTCACCCCAGTTTGTCACAGTTTGTCAAGAGAGGCGCAGGCAGTCGTCATGGCGGAACATATGTTGGTCCGGTGCATGAAAGGACGCCCGCACAAAGAGTTCTACATGTGAGTGAAGCATTTAATAAGCATTTATTAATAATAATCGCGCTGCAGGTATACTCAGCAGTACGAACAATGGCGTGTTCACGTAGGAAGCATCGTGTAAGATGAGTGGCAGAACTATTGTAAATAATAATAATAATTTGTGTAAAGTTATGGACAGTGTTAAGCGCAATGTATCAAATATCGACTGATCATTCATGTCTAATTACGCTGGAATGCGCTGGGAGAAGCTTTACGAAGCATTTGGTAATGTTTTAAGGATACCAAATAATCACGCTCAGGACGGAAGTTAGCATATCTATGCGACGCAGGAAGCTTATCGTAGGAGTATGGATAAAAACTGTTGGTGAATTCCAAGGGCAGGTAAACCAGACTTTCAATCAGGAGTTGGTAGGAGCACGGGAGATGCCGTCGACACCTGCAATTTTGATATCTTTGCTAGGGAATTTCAAGCAATGAAAAGTGAACAAACTGACGTGTGTTATGTGTAAAGCATATGTAAAATATATTTTAAAGTAGTGGTTTTATAAGTGTTATAAAGTGTCACATGTTTGGGAGCAATAGCTTCCCTATAGAAATGCAAAGTGCCGTATTGTTAACGGAAGTTGTGTGTCATAAAATGTGTGTATTCAAGATGAATATGTCGCGTTAAACCTGCATATGGCAGGCGACTTGGAAGGATATGATTGGTTGAAGCCACCATGAGAAGCCGTGAGATATGTGAGTACCCCAAAAAATTATGGTTAATTAGAGAATATAGGCCACTGCATGTGACGTGATTTCAGTAAAGATGCCAGTAAGAATCAGATTAGGAGGTAGACCCTCCAGGTTTAATCATTATTGCATTGATTTTTGTAGAGTTGAGATGTTAATGTGCATCAATAAGTGGATTAATCATTACCAATATTAATTAAAGATGGCAATCAGTTATGTAAATGTTACGAGCACAGTTGTTCGAGTTTTGAGATGATTGGTTGTGTCGGATTTTGGTAAATTATGTCAGAAATGATAATAATAATAATAATAAGGAATGATTTTGGTAAATTATGTCAGAAATATAATAATAATATTAAGGAATGATTTTGGTAAAATATGTCAGAAATCATAATAATAATAAGGAATGATTTGGTAATTTATGTCAGTGAGAAAAATAATAATTATGAATATCAAAGGTATTAATGAACGCATCAGGAAATTATTGTAAACAGGAAATAATTACGCTATTTGCAAGACTTATTGATCCAAGCAGTAAGATTATACAGTAAGATTACATTACGGGATTAAAGAAAGAGTTTGATATCAGCATATATTGTATTAATGGGAAGATAATTATGCAAGGAATGGAAGAGCTTTTAGTGAATTGAATTTGCAGCTTATGTGAGAAGCTTATAGAGTAAATGATAGATTTCTCTTAATATTATAGGGCGAAGTCGTAACATTAGGTAAAGGAGCCAGGTGGTCTATTCTACGTATGAAATCTCCTATGCCGGGGGCATAGCGGATATATAATTTGTGCCAGAGTTTTAGTGATGGACCCTAACTCTGATGAAGGATGGAATGTTCCGGGTTGGAATCCCGTGATTAGGTGCGAGGAAAACGAGGACACCTCGACACTTTAATGATTTCCCGAGAACTTATTATTATGAGTGATTCGGCTTGTTGAAGCGAACCTCATATCGGCAGCATTGGGCTGACCGCATATTATTTAAGGCACCGGTTGCCAAATAGACCAATGTTATGAACCTTGTACCTTCATGTTGAATGGACCTGTTTGGTGCCAGTAATTATTTTATCCTCGGGGTAGGAATAAATATAAAGCTCATTCACTACCTGTATGCATAATATTCAATTAAGATCCATTAAGATATGTGTGCCATTGGGAGCACAGGATTGTCTGGTAAAATCTTACAATGCTTTGAAAGTAAGCCTTCAAACATAAAAGCGAGGGTCGAGCTAATTGGTGGAACCCCATTCCACATGCTATTGTATACCGACCGCTCGAGGAGAGGGTCTGGGAACGGTCAAGGCGAACCGTGAAAGCAAGTTGAAGGGAACAGATTTTAGACCCTGTTAATGACATGAATGAAATATTGTTATGTTGAGTAATGAAGCCATGTGGTTTAAGAACACATTGATAATTATATATTATCCTGATGGTTCATGATTTTAGCTATCTAACGAATGGTGAGACGTTGCATTTATACTGTCACTGACAACTTTTTCTGAAGTTGGTTACCAGATTCCACAGGCTACGCGCGCAAGGTAGTTTGATTATATCATCCGACACAAAAATAACATAACGTCTTTATATGAAATCACAAAACGGCATGCAGTGGAACTATATAAATAGTGGAGTAGGGGTAGCTTACATAAATATGGAGTTGCACGTAGATTGTTGTGCAACACCAGAATAGGCTAATGCATGTGAAGCATTTGGTGGGAAAAGAAAGATCAAAACACACACGGTACACATAATTGTCAAATTAAGAAGGTTTTATGAATCAGTAATGTTGTGATATTAAAGAAGTCACATTGTATGACAGTAGTGTCAATGTACAGTTTGTTTCTGAAGTTGTACGTGCATCAGCGCACTAGAATATCTTTGTGATGTTCACATAAGGGTAAAGGTTTGTGGTATGATATGATTTAGTATGATTATGTTATGTTCTTATTGGTGGATTGTGGAAAGTAATTTGTGTTTGCTTTGTTTTATGGTTATGGGGATTGTTTTATTTGTTAAAAGCCATGATTTTATTTACTGAATTAAAGTTTTAGAATAGAGTTGTGCTTTATCATTGTAGAGTTGATACCTCTTAGCCTCAAATCCAAAGTATGCAACTGCTCAGTGGGAGGACGGTACACCCTCGAGTCCTGAAGCTAGCTGGAGGCAGAAGCATATTTTCCATCGAGATTATACGCATGGGTACAGTACCCCCTACTAACCTTTTTTAGGTAGTAATAATGGTTATTAAAAATGTAAAAGGTATTTAGTGAGTATGGTTTAACCTTTGCAATTTTATAAGGAAAGATATTTTAATAAAACAAAATATAGTTGTTTTTCAGTTCCATTTCCCAATGGGTGATTTTTGCAATAATTTCAACATAGAACATATCAGAAACACTACCTTGCATACAATTATTCCAAATGTTCAGTTTTTCAGAAATATCACTTAAATAGGCCAATTTTAAAAGCCAACCAAAGTCATTGAGTACTGATGATAAATTAGAATCGTGCTCGGTAAAGAAAAGATGCAATTCTTTGTGGAGTTCAAATACACGCGCCGTAAATAACTCACTCAGTAGTCACGGCACGAAGCTCACTGCACATGTGGATCGAGTAGAAGGATGGCCTGCCGCGTACCCCCTAAAATGTTTCGGGGTAGGGGTACGCGTACCACAGGTTGAGAATCCCTGAATTAGGGAATCAGCAGACAGGAGACTACTTAAATTCACTATATCTACACTGAGAGGCCAAAAGTCATGGGAAGGGTGGTCCCATGAGAAAATGTGCCATGTAAGACTCCTAAGCATTGCGGCTAACTGCGGCGGGGCAGAGCAGTCTGTCACAGACACGAGTGTCGTGAAGATGGCAACACGTCACGAGTTAACAGGCTTCGGAAATTACTCGCGAATTGGGATTTCCGAGATCAAAATTGTCGAGGGTGGATCTTCAATATCTCAGAGATAATGTTACCATCCGCGTAAACCATCGCACGGGACGACCACGGGTGTTTAACGAACAGACAACACGTCGCCTCAGCAGAACCATACGGGGCGATCGAATGGCTAATGTGTGTCAGATCACCACCCAGTTGAATGTTGGGAGTCAGGAACCCATTTCTTGTCGAGTCGATGCCTCGCCGTATTGCTGCCGTTTTGAGGGCTTGCAGAGGAGCAACTCGTTATTGACATCATATTCCCATGACTTGTGGCCACTCAGTGTATATATTGTACTAGAATATTATAATCTCCATGACAAGTAGCGACACATAGGGGAGCATCGGGTGGTAGCGGATGGCGGATGGTGTCGGACTATCACAGATGTCTTTATTAGCAGCATGTGGCAGAACCTGTTTTGTTACTCACAGGTCCATCTGCATGTTTGAAGGGCAGGTCATCCTATTCAGTCGAGAGGCAGGGTCGTTTATGAGCGGTGGTGTATTTCTGTTCTTTGTGTGATTTTCAACCGGCACGGATTTATTTTTACCAAGAATAGCAGCAACAAGGGTAAGTTGTATTGATTTTTAAGTACATTAGCAGAAACAGTATTCCTTACTCTGTAACATCGTGGGTTTAGAATCAGTTTCTTTTCGAACGTTATCGTTCAGTTCCGGTTTTTTGTTGTTGTTAAGGGAGACATTCGGGCGATATCGGACACGAAACAGGCGTGCGGTATCGGACATCGCCTGTCCTGGAATCTACCCCTTCAACCGTAATATTTTCACGGACTAGGACTTTCAATCATCCTTCCCTGGACCTCCACTGGCTTCTATTGGAGAACCTTCTTCCCATCTGTCTCATACTTCACTTGTACCCTCAAATCAAGAGTTCCCATCATCCTCAAGACGAGTAGCATCACCAGTTGCACAGCCATCCCAACCACATGAAGTTGAAGAGATCAACAGCAGGCCTTCTACATCCCAGGTACTACTGGAGTAAATCTCACCCCTTCCCAGCACTGCAAAGGAGAAATTAGATTCAAGGAAACGACGTCGTGAGCAGAGCATAGTCTTGACTTCCTCCCCATATTAAAACCAACTGGAGGAGAAACGAGCTCGTTTGTCTGAACAAGGGAAGAGAAAGGGCAAAGTCACCAAGAAATCCTTGAAAACTTTGAAAATAAAACTTGCATTCACTGAAGACAATGCAGGAAATTATGGGGAAATTGACTGCATCATTTCTGGAGAGAGCTTCAATGAAGATTGGATTCAGTGTAGTATTTGTAGAGGTTGAGCTCATAAAAACTGTGCAAATCTTGAAGGAAAAGCATTATTTTACAAATGTGATATTTTCAGAATGGCTAAACGTTAAATTGTTTGTATTATGAACGTGAAAAATCTCTTTTTGTTAAAAGGATTCACTGTCCGATACCACCCTCCAGTTTTTAGCCTATTTTCAATTTTGAAAAAATCACCTTTTGTCCGTGTGTGTGCGCGCGCGCGTGTGTGTGTGTGTGTGTGTGAGGTGTGTGTGTGTGTGTGTCCCTAATAACATCTAAACGGCTGGAGCGATTTCAATGAAACTCGGTAAGTTCATAGCACTATTCCCGACGACCTCGACCGTGCCCTTCAAATTTTGTTACCTATCACCAATCCAACATGGCGGCTGTGCAAAATATTTCACTAGCATTCAATATCTCCGAAACTATTATCGATATCGCCCTGAAATTGCGTACGGTGATAAAGGGCACTACTAGAAGTTCACCTATGAGACTTTCAAAAACCTGGTGACTACAAAACCAACATGGCGGTCAAGCGAAATTAAGACTTTTAAATAGACATTTCTCGCGATTTAACTATCCAAACGTAATGAAACTTGATACAGCAAATGTTTATACACATTGTAATGCACTGGAGTCTAATTTAGTTCAATTGTTTACATAACCTCAAAATGGCGGCTGTGCGAAATATTTCACTGACATTCTATATCTCCGAAACTCTTACAGATATCATCATGCAATTTTGTACGGTGATAAAGGGTACTGATTCAAGTTTACCTATGTATATTTCATAAACCTGTAAAGTACAAAACGAACATGGCGACCAAGCGAATTTGAAATATTTTAATAGACTTTTCTCGTGATTTAACTCTCTGAGCGCAGTGAAATGTGGTACAGTAAATGATTTTGCAGATTCAAATGCACTGCCATCTAATTTAATTCAATTGTTTACATAACCTCAAGATGGCGGCTGTGCGAAATTTTAAAATTAAGTTTTTATTTCTTGTGTCGTATTCATGCGATCGAAGTGAAAGTTTGAATAATGAAGCTAGGCAATAATTATACTTGAATGGTACATAACTCTTTGGCCTATACATATAACAATCCTAAATGGCGAGCTACCGAAATATTTAGACGGTTCTCAATATCTATGAATCTTTTACAGCAACCAAACTGATTTTTTTAAATATTCATAGAGACTATGAACATATATTCACCTATAGCACTTTCAGTAACCTAGTAAGCACTAATCCAACATGGCGGCGACGCGAAGAATAAATATTTAAATGGACGTTTCTCGCGAATTAACTATCCGAGTGCCGCGAAACGTTGCACGTTAAATGCTTATACAAATGTTGATCCACTGGCATGTAATTTATTTCAATTGATTGCATAATAACAAGATGGCTGGTGTGCGTACTTTTAAAATCTCGTTTTTACTTCTTGTGTTCTAATCATGCGATTGAAGTTTGAATACCACACGTACAGAATAATCTTAATGTAATAGTACAAAAATAAAAATCCATCCTGGCGACCATATGAAATATTTAGACGGTTCTCAATATCTACGAATCTGTTACAGCAATTAAACTGAAATTTTGTATGTTGATAGAGACAATTAACATGATCAGGATATATGAAAATAGGCTGTATAGTTCTTCACAGAACTACTTGTTCAAACATGCGATAGTGTAATGATCTCATAATTTGTTAATATTGTCCGTGATTATCATTATGATTTAATATATTCAAGAGAGTACGTTGATATAAGATTATAGAGATGCCTATAAAATGCATTACATGCTTTATTTCCTATTCAATAAACAATTTACGGCAAAAAAGTTAAACTGTCCGATACCCCTAATAGCGGGTTCAAACCCGGCCGAAGTCTTTGGATTTTATAAATTCAAATGATCTTGTCGACTTCATCGTTATGCTTTGGTCTACCGTTATGCGTTACGGTTACGGAGAGGAAACGTACTAAGGTTGCACTTGAGCGTATGACGTCATCCTTTTGTTCAGTGCATATGCACCGAGTCTGAGTTTACTCCTGGGCTATGGCGTTATGCGATACGGAGACGGAGAGCGTATGACGTCATCATGTTGTTCAGTGCATATGCACCGAGTCTGAGTTTCGCTCGAAGTCCTCCTGAGCCTTTCTAACATGTGTAGCATTTGTAGCATGCGTCATTTGAAATGATATAAAGTCTAGTCTCTCAGACTGACTGTATCTTTTTTGAGAGCGTTATTAGAATCCTTCAGTATGCCTTCCTTCGGAGGGGAAGTATAGCCGGCGGTCCCATGCCATAGATTTATGGCATGTAAAAGATCCTTCCACAGACTAAACTTGTGTGAAGCTAAATTTCTAGGTTAGATTTCGTTGGAATGCTCTATCAAAGTTCCAACGTTCAGCACTAGGTATAAGAGACATCTAGTAGCGAAAGTTGGAACTACTTGAAATTGAACGGAACTTGTAGGGTAGCTCACCCTATGGGTGTTCGGTTGAAGCAGCTACAGCGTCTGGCGATCCGAACATGTCCTCGGACACTCTCGGCTCTAAAAGCCTTACGATAAATAAATATAAAAAAGCGACACATATCCTCTGCAAATCTCAATAATATCAATGAGATGACAGGACATACGCTATGATTGCAGTGCTGGACGGGTGTTGCTTTCATAGCAAGAGAACGATTTTTGACTTTCTTAATACCAAGGATTCCATATAGCTGTGAATCCCCGCATACAACCCGTTCTCTTGTAGCAATAATTATTATAATTAACCAATTCACAGTACACTTAATGTACTGAAATATTTAATAAGTTAGGAATGAAATCTCATGATATCCTAGTAAGGATCATATAAACCACCCATTTATTTAAATCATTGATGACATGCCAATACCGCGTCTTCTGAATGCTGACTGAGCTACGAGAATTCTCATACACATGGAAAATTTATATTGGAATTTATTATTGCACTTGTAACAAGGAGGTATGAAGAGCTGCATCAAACCAGTATCAATACTGAAGACTCAAACAATAATAATAATAAGAAGAATAACAACAATAACAACTGCAACAACAACAGCATTGTTCTTGTACAGGCCACTGAAGCTACAAAGCATCTTTATGCAGCTCTCTTTATTTAAACAGTGTTTAAAAAGAAGATGATTATGATGATGATGATAATGATAAATCAGAACAACGACAACAACACAACTAACTTATACATACCGTTATGTTATTGATACAGTTAGTTGTTACTACTTTTGGGTTATGACAGTAATACAGTAAGTTACTCTGTTGATTCATTTTATGAGCTAGGGTCATCTTGTTCAGCATCCCGATGTATTTGAGAGTGTGTTGAGTTTGTATGACAACCTGTGTATTTGTGGTGACTGTAGCAGTGTTTGTAATAGTAAAATAAAGAGGGAGATGGGTTACATTTTAAATAATAATAATAATAATGGTTGGTTGGTTCTTAAGTTTAGGGACTGCGACAACTTTGGGTGTGTGTAGAATCTGTCTGATAACCGGTGTTAATTGTGATGACTGTATTAGTGGGTGTTATCTGTTTTTTAATTTAAGTACTGCAACTTACAATTTTTCAAATAGTTCCTACTTTTGCCGCCAAGCGCCACCGTCAACAACTACTAGGCCAAGTTCAGAACTTAGCTACTAGACGCCACCGCAGTTGGCTCTTGGCAACGAACGTAGAAACCTAAGAGCGTTGTTTACATTATTAACCTATCCAATTTAGTTTCACACAGGTGCAATTAGTGGAAGGTTCTTTAACATGCCATAAATCTCTGACAAGGGACCGCCGGATTTACTTGGCTTTACTTCCCCTCCGAAGGAAGGCATACTGAGGGATTTTTAACGCTCTTAAAAAATCCGACGGCTTCGGCCGGGTTTGAACCCGCTATCTTGGGCATAGAAGCTCAGCATGCTACCGTCTACGCCACCGAAACCGCCAATAATAATAATACTAATAATCGGTGTAGAAGAAGAGAGGTGAGGAGTAGAATAAGAATAAGAGGAAGAAAGAGAGAAGAAGAAGAGTGCTGAGAGAGAGAGAGAGAGAGAGAGAGAGAGAGAAAGAAGAGTGTAATGAAAGTGAAAAAGGGGGACGAATAAAGAGAAGTAAAAGCTAGTGTAATAGTACCGAAGAAGAAAGAAAGAGAGGAATCAAACGGAGAAAAGAAGAATCAAATAAGGAAGGGAGCGAAAAGGGGAAGGTGGTCACAAGAAAACTAGGAGGAAAAGCAGGACATAAAGAATAAGAACGAAGTGAGTGACAAGGGGAAGGTGGTCACAAGAAAACTAGGAGGAGAAGCAGGAAATGAAGAATAAGAAGGAAGGGAGTGAAAAGGGGAAGGTGGTCACAAGAAAACTAGGAGGAGAAGCAGGAAATAAAGAATAAGAAGGAAGGGAGTGAAAAGGGGAAGGTGGTCACAAGAAAACTAGGAGGAGAAGCAGGAAATAAAGAATAAGAAGGAAGGGAGTGAAAAGGGGAAGGTGGTCACAAGAAAACTAGGAGAAGAAGCAGGAAATAAAGAATAAGGAGGAGCAGGAGAACGCCGATCAATGTTTGTTTGTTCTGCCCACTCCACACAATAATACACGCTACAAGAAGACACCAAACCAGATTACAGTTACACAGTTCTTGAGCTCTCACGTATTCCTTGAACGCCAATTAGTTCTACTTGTTTCCTGCGATAACTGAGCTCATTACTCTTCCTTTCAATATGCTTTGCTTGTCCATGATTTACCATTTCACCTTCCGTATAAATGGCACTACATTTTCGCTATCAAACTTCTACGACACGCTGTTTTTATGCCTTTCGAAGCACTCTATTGCCATATTAGAGTTTGTATTTTTTGCATTTGCAATAAATGCGATATTTGTTGAAACTTCGTAGGTTTTTGTGCCTTCATGTTTTATAACTTGTACAAGTGATTTTTTGCGATTCTGAGTTTACGATAAAATGCAAAATTAGTTCAAAATGCTAAATAAACTTAAATGCGAATTTCTTGGATTTATGCTAAATATATATTTTATAACGACGCTCTCTTCTCTCTCGTGAGAAATATACATGTTTCAATTTCAGGGGAAATAATCACTGCGTCTAAAATTGTGAAACAAAGAGGAGTGTAGCGAACAGCCAATCAATGCCCTATGCTCTTACCAACTAAGCTTGTCATCTTTCAATTCTAGCCACAAGATGGCTTCACCCAGAGAAGCCATTTGTAACTTTGAAGATACAAAAAATAAATAAAAATGAATATTCTGCCTCATAAATGGCCTTTCTTTGAAATTTAAGCAAATGACATAATTAGTACTGTAATTGAACACATCCACCTTTTTAAACTCTTCTTATCTCCGGGCGTGTGCAGATATTCTGAAAGGACTGGCTCGTACATAGGCCTTACCAAAACCATGCATGTGAGATTTTCGAAGTGAAATGCCACGTCCTGTGGTTAGGATTCCACGTAAAAAGGAGGTCCCGTGGCTCATGATCTCAAGATTAACGGTCACGTTAAACTACAAGCTTCCTTCCTTCCTTACCAAAACCTCCTATAAATTAATAAAGTCGAAGGAAGGTTTACATGCATCTAACTAAAAAGAAACTATCTAATATAAATTTACTTTATATTCTGAAGCTGCATGCAAGAAATGGATAAATATAATAAAAAAGAGTGACACACAAGAAATGCAATTAAAATATATAATATAATAATATAATAATAATATTATTTAGGCCTGTAAAGATTTCTTATTTGGTTTTCACATTACCGGTAACGCCGTCGTCTGCCCCATATGTCCATTTCACCTCTACACCACTTTGAAGCTGGTCAGCCATGCCTTCACATTTCACGGTCCTCTTCAACGTTGCACAATTATTTGCATAGGCATCAGCCCTACTGTGATTGTGGCATAACAGCAGGAACCCAATCACACTCCGTCGAAACACGAAGCACTCAGCTCAAGAGAGACACACTGCCCAACCAGTCATCTCAATGTCCAGAGAAAACAATCACCTTGCAGCAGTGCACTCAGTCTCAATGCCACAGCTCCTACCAGGAAGTCTTTCTCAGAAGCGCTCGTTGTCATATCTTTGTCTCCCCAAGCCACTCATAGCATTTCCTCGGCCGCTTCCTCACCCCCTCCGGGGTGAGCAAGCATACCTGGTTGAGACAATAGTGTCCATGAAGTGCTGCCTTCTGCACGTGTGACCAGATCATGAACCTGACTCCTGGTTCAGTTGTCTGAACAACATTAATAAACATACTTATAAAACATAGGATAAGAGCTAGCTTCAGAATCTCGTCAAAAGTGACCTAAAATACAATGAATAATTAATAATAAAAAGTATACGTATATGATAATAGTAATAATAATAACACTGCGTCTACTGCAGACGTGTCCAATGCAATTGAACACGTTGCCAACACGATAACATGATATAATGAAATAACAAACCTACGAGCCTACATTAAAACTGTCATGGGGGACTCATAAAATATAGGTTACAGAACGCCCCCTTGCTTTTCATTCATTTGGTCCTATACCATAGAATAAAAAAAAGCCTCCGTGGCTCAGGCGGCAGCACGCCGGCCTCTCACCGCTGGGTCCGTGGTTCAAATCCCGGTCACTCCATGTGAGATCTGTGCTGGACAAAACGGAGGCAGACAGGTTTTTCTCCGGGTACTCCGGTTTTCCCTGTCAAAATTTCATTCCAGCAACACTCTCCACTATCATTTCATTTCATCTGTCATTCATTTAATCATTGCCCCAGAGGAGTGCGTCAGGCCTCGGCAGCCGGCACAGTTCATATCCTCGCCGCTAGATAGGGGCTTCATTCATTCCATTCCTGACCCGGTCGGAGACTGGAAGCAGGCTGTGGATTTTCATTTCATAGAATAAAAAGCAATCCTTTTAGGCATGACTTCCCTTCCAAAATCCTAACTCCTTCCTTCCACAAATATATACACAACCAACAGGGCTACTAGGATATGTACATCCTCAGATTAGAAATATTGTAAATCCCTAGTACCCTTCCGTCCTTTGTAAGGAGCTCGTACGCACAGGCTCCTAATTTCCGTGCAATTTCATACGGTCCTTCATACAAATGGAAAAAATTTACTTACCAGTTTCTGGTCTGCGGACGAGACATGAGGCACCCTCAAAAGCACAAGGTCACCTACATTTAACTTATCTCCTGCCCGCTTCCCTTGCTGCTTCTGCCGTTTCTTACTGGCCTTACATAAATGTTCCCCAGCTAACCTGATACTTAAATCTCTGGGTACGGCCTCCCCTGTCCTCAAACACAAAATCATGGCAAGTTCGCTGAAGGGCTTCCTGCCCAGCTGGACTTCTATGAGAGTGTGACCCGTGCTCTCGTGTTTGGTTATATTGAGCCAACGCTCAACGTCCTCAAGCATCGAAAACCAGGCATTATGTCGCTCACTCACATAGGTCCTAAACATGCGCCCTAGTTCTCTCATTACTCTCTCAGACATGTTTCCTTGGGGATACCTAATAGAGGAATACGTACACTGTATTCCCAGTTCACTCAACTTGGTCCTCCATATCTTCGAGGTGAACTGAGAACCGTGGTCTGAGAGTATTCGGAGTGGCTTTCCAAACTCCGGAACATATTTCCTCAGTATGCAATTTACACAACCCCTCCCCGTGGCCTGTCTTAGAGGATAGAGCTTAACATACTTAGAAAAGGCATCAACAACGACAAACACATATTGGTAGCCATGCTGAGACTTCACCAACGGCCCATAGAGCTCAACACACACCAACTCACCTGGTTTCTGAGTTAGAACAGCCTGCCTTGGCCCTTCTAAATACCTTGTGGGGTGTTTGCACTTCTGACACAACTCACATGTTGCTAGGGTTTTTCTGACTTCCCTGCCCATGTTTTTCCAGAAGACGTTCTCCTGAATAGCACCCAACACCTTCTCTGCACCATAGTGGCCTAACTCCTTATGATAAAACCAGATAATATCATACCTCAAAGACTTAGGAACCCACACGCACCATCTCTCGCCAAAGCATTTCCTAGTTAGCAAGTCGTTAACAAGCCTGAATTCCTTATTACCCCTCTTAGCAATGCTCATATGTTCCATTTCATCGAGTTCCCGATAAATGTCTTGAATCTCCTCGTCCTTGCATTGTTCCTCTCTCATTTTACCCAACTTTAACCTCTCCCCGTCCCTATCTGAAATCCTAGTTACACAGACCTAAATTCCTTCCTCTCTCCTAGCTTCAACTCCCTCCCCAGCAATTTCCGGGTGGCGACTCACAAAATGCGCGAATGCGTTTTCTGACCCTTTTAAATGAAATATATCAAAATCGTACTCTTGGATCGCCAATATCCACCTAGAAAGCTGGTTCGAGGTTATCCTACATGTCCTAAGAAACGTAAGTGCGTTATGGTCTGTATAGATTAGGAATTTGCGGCCAAGCACATAGGTCCGGAACTTGCCCAGCGAATACACAATGGCTAGCAATTCCTTCTCACTAGTAGTGTATCTTTTCTCCGCGAAATTTAGACCTCTACTAGCGAGTGACACGATGCCTAGATTACCATTCCCATCCTTTTGACAAAGCACCTCTGCTAAACCTAAGTCGCTAGCATCTGTCATCACTATATACTGACCATCCTGCCCGGGGTACCTAAGTGTGACAGCATCCCTAAAACCCTGTTTAAGTTTGATGAATGCCTCATCGTGTTCCTTTTCCCAAACCCACTTAGAATTCTGTTTAAGTAACCCGCTAAATGGCCCGCACAGCTGCGAATACCGCAGTACAAACCTCCTGAAATAATAACATACCCCCAGAAAAGAGCGAAGTTGTTTGACGTTACGTGGTGTTCGAGTGTTGATTATGTTGTCTAATTTCGACCCTTCTGGCGTAACCCCCTGTGGTGTAATAGTGTGGCCTAGAAACGTGATCTGTTGTGCACAAAAGGTCGCCTTCTTAAGTTTCACTGTGAACCCGGCCCGATGCAACTTCCCCAAAACGATTCTAAGGTATTCCATGTGTTCCCCAAATGTACGTGATGCGATGACTAAGTCATCGATGTAACTGGCTGTGAAATCCCCTGTGTCGTGTCCCAGATCGATGTTAAGTGCGCGAATGATCCCAGCTGACGATGTTTTCATACCAAAAGGAATCCGTGTAAATTGTAACAGCTGGTTTTTGTAACAAAAAGCCGTAAATTGCCTATCCTCCTCCCGTAAGGGTACCTGCCAAAAACTAGCACTCAAATCTAATGTGGACAGCCATTCTTTACCCCCAAATCTCTGAACTAAATCCTCAGAAGTTTCCGGTCGCTGATGATCCGGCGCAATGCGTTTATTAGCTTGTCTTGCATCCAAACATAGCCTAACTGACCCATCCTTCTTAATCACAACCACCAACGGATTTACATACTGGCTCCTACTGAATTCGATCACCTCATCCTCTAGCATCTGCGAAATGACAGCATCTACTGCTTTGACAAGTGCGAGTGGTATCGGGTATCTCACACCATTAAAACTAGACCTATCGGTGATCTCGAAACTATGCTCGTAAACATGTGTCCTACCAGGTTTGTCAGAGAACACCTCACTGTGCTCTCTCACGATCTCTAAGAACTGAGCCTTCTGCTCTACCTCCATCATGGTATCTTCCACAACACTTGAAAATTCGCCTTCGCGCTCCTCTTCCACTACCATACTACAACTTTGCATATCCTCTGATACCATGTCGCTACTAACCTCACTGACTTCTTCCTCTTCATTTAAAACCTGGACACACGCTGATATACTCACAAAAGTTCCCAAGTCCACCTGATAACTCAGACTAATCGTATCAAAATTCTCACCCCACTTGAATCTCGCCTTAGCTTCACCATAATCAAGCTTACACATCTGACTGCTTGGCCAATCCACACCCAATATGACAGGATACACTAAATTCGCAACTACTAGAAAACTCTGACGACCACATTTCTCATCAATGTACATAGGTGCGATAACCTGTCTACGCACTCTCTTTGACTTAGTCCCAACAGCAGACAATATAAATATATTGGACACAGAAATCTCCTCTATGGCTTCTCCTTTACTCTTAACCTCATAATAAAAGCCTGCATTAATGCAAGAACACATGCTCCCTGAGTCCAATAAGGCATCAACAACTTGACCCCATATCTTCACCTTAATCACAGGACTGATCAACGTAGGCTCACATCTCTCCTGCATAACCTCAACCTGGTCATCTAACAATTCCTTTCTAACATCAAAGTCGTATTCTATCTTCTTCAACACATGAACTGGAATACTGGTATGGGACCGTCTTAAAGAGCCCTGTTCCCGTTTAAATTAATCTGCTGAGCTGGCTGTCTCTCTTCTTCACGCCCCCTATTCTCTAACTGCCATTGTTCCCCAAGGTCCCCGATTTTCTGCCTGCCGCTGTGCTCCGCGCCCCCTATTCCGAAAATTCCCTTGGTCACCCCTATCCCTATTTACAAAATTTCCTCTATCATTCCTCACAAAGTTACCTGGCCTATCAATATTCCTACGCTCATAATGCCTATTCCCTTCTTCCTGATCGTAATTTCCTTCCCTTCCCTGTTCTTGCCTTTTGCCTCCCATTCTACCCAAAGTATCAAACCTTTCTAACACACGTTCCATGTCCTTAATCGTATTTACATCCTGCATGACTACGGCCATCTTCACCTCATCAGAAAAATGACGGGCCATACGCCTAACAATATCACCTTCAGATGAACTAGTGTCTAAATTCTGACTGATAAGGACATGTGTGAGGAAATACTCCGTCATACTCACCCTCTGATTCGACTGAAACCTCCCAAAAGAAATCTTGTCTCTTTCTCTTCCTTTAGTCTGTTCGTTCCAGAACTTTCCCTCAAACTTCTGCCTAAAATCTTCTAACCCCTGAAAACCTCCCCTAAAAACTTGATACCAAGATTTAGCCTCCCCCACAAAAGCTAATGATATGATTTCCTCAACAATATCCCAGTCTAAAGTCCCATCTTCTAACCCTTTCGAAAACCTCTTCTGAACAACTTTAACAAACTCCATAGGGTTAAACTGCCTCCCACTAAATTTAGGTAAGTCAGATTCCCTATAGAAGTTACTATGTCCTACAGAGTGATTACAATTTTCCTTATTTGACTTGGCCTGATTCAGTTCCCTTCTTAATTTCAAATTTTCGCTCTCATTAAAGGATTTCAGTTCACTAATCTCCTTTTTTACACTCTTATCTACCATCGATACTCTGGCTGAAGACACCGCTAGCTCCTGTTCGAAAAACACCTGCTTATTTCTAATCTCAGTTATATCCTTCATTTCTTCCTCTACAACTATCAACCTCTCACTAACTTCTTTCTTGACAATGGCTACCTCATTACTCACCTCCTCTATCTGCTTATCAACAGTATCCATAATGCCCTGCCTCTGTAAGCTCATCTTCTCCTCAACTTGCTCGAATCTTTTATCTACCATCTCAATTCTACTAGCAATTTCCTGACGAATTTCCTTATAGCCTTTACTCATACTTTCTACAATCTTATTAATTTTGCTCTCTAAATCTGTACTTTGAAGGTCTATTTTAGTACTAAATTCACTGCTTAGATTATTAATTTGAGTACTTAAATCACTACTCTGAGTATCCATTTTAGTATTTAAATCACTTAGCTTACTACTGAATTTAGACATCATCTGCTCCATTAACTTGATCATCTGTGAGTTTCCCCCCAGCCCTACAATTTCCTCCTCACTATTCTCTCCCATTCCTAACTCCTTGCTTCTTGCAACATCATCTTTATCGGTCCCCTCACGTCCCTCCAACGTACCAGAAATCGCATCCTTATCTGCCATTTTACTAAGAACTACTCTGGAATTTGTGGAATCTGACCGCTTATTGGTCTGCCTGTTTGACTGACTCCTGCCTCTTCTAGAATGACCAAGAGTGCTTCTGTCAACACTTCTAGATCTCAACTTTAATACATCAGGCTCACTCCTATTACTTAGCATACCCTCCAAAATCACTGAACATATATACCCTTCCTAAAATACCCGATCAGATTTCACAAATTACCTGTGCGTACTGCCATACTATGCACCAGCCAGCCTTATTCACGCTCCATAGTTGGGCGCCATTTGTCATCTTTCAATTCTAGCCACAAGATGGCTTCACCCAGAGAAGCCATTTGTAACTTTGAAGATACAAAAAATAAATAAAATGAATATTCTGCCTCATAAATGGCCTTTCTTTAAGATTTAAGCAAATGTCATAATTAGTACTGTAATTGAACAAATCCACCTTTTTAAAACACTTCTTATCTCCGGGCGTGTGCAGATATTCTGAAAGGACTGGCTTGTACATAGGCCTTACCAAAACCTCCTATAAATTAATAAAGACGAAGGAAGGTTTACATGCATCTAACTAAAAAGAAACTATCCAATATAAATTTACTTTATATTCTGAAGCTGCATGCAAGAAATGGATAAATATAATAAAGAGTGACACACAAGAAATGCAATTAAAATATATAATATAATAATATAATAATAATAATATTTAGGCCTGTAAAGATTTCCTATTTGGTTTTCACATTACCGGTAATGCCGTCGTCTTCCCCATATGTCCTTTTCACCTCTACACCACTTTGAAGCTGGTCAGCCATGCCTTCACATTTCACGGTCCTCTTCAACGTTGCACAATCAGCCCTACTGTGATTGTGGCATAACAGTAAGAACCCAATCACACTCCGTCGAAACACGAAGCACTCAGCTCAAGAGAGACACACTGCCCAACCAGTCATCTCAATGTCCAGAGAAAACAATCACCTTGCAGCAGTGCACTCAGTCTCAATGCCACGGCTCCTACCAGGAAGTCTTTCTCAGAAGCGCTCGTTGTCATATCTTTGTCTCCCCAAGCCACTCATAGCATTTCCTCGGCCGCTTCCTCATCACCCCCCCCCCCCCCCCCCCCGGGGTGAGCGAGCATACCTGCTTGAGACAATAGTGTCCATGAAGTGCTGCCTTCTGCACGTATGACCAGAACATGAACCTGACTCCTGGTTCAGTGGTCTGAACAACATTAATAAACATTAATAAACATACTTATAAAATATAGGATAAGAGCTAGCTTCAGAATCTCGTCAAAAGTGACCTAAAATACATTGAATAATTAATAATAAAAAGTATACGTATATGATAATAGTAATAATAATAATAATGACACTGCGTCTACTGCAGACGTGTCCAATGCAATTGAACACGTTGCCAACACGATAACATGATATAAAGAAATAACAAACCTACGAGCCTACATTAAAACTGTCATGGGGGACTCATAAAATATAGGTTACAAGCTATCACGCACAGACACTTCTTATGTGAAAGTATATTCACTGGGATAAAGAACTGCTATGGCCTTCTCACAAAGCGCAGTCGGCAGTCGTTAGTTGGTAGTTGACAGTCCGTAGCTCCAGTCGGAAAACGGTAGTTCACAATCTAGCCACCCACAATGCGCAGTCGTTAAAATGCTAGGAGTAAATAATAACTTGACTTTCATTTATTCATTGAGAAAGTTGTCGATAACCTAACCTAGAATTTGCAAGGATGGACGACTTGGAGCTGTGCGGTTTATTTTTATCAATGCTAACTGGTACAGCATTGTTAAAATTGAGGAAAAATACTCATACATCCAGTATCCCCTCTTGTAAATAATTAATAACAAATCCAACTCTGATTTTTGAACAGAATTGTTTTTGTGTAGGCCTAGCTGGTCATTTTTGGTTAAACGCCCGAGGGCTCCCAACACTTTCAATCTATTACTACATCATTTCCTAATTTATTTTTCATCATTATAAAATGTACTAGCTGAAGTACCCGTGCTTCGCTACGCGTCATAAATAAATTAAAATGTGAAAGCGACAGTTAAAACAGGGGATTGGCGAGGTGCTGCGCAGAGGGAGATTAAGGATGGAACATTTTGTCCAACAACACCGCTCGGCGTTGACCGTGTTTTATAGCACAAATTTAGGTTTTACGCTAACCGTTGGAGATACCTTTCGGATAGAAAATGTAATTTTAAACCTCGTATATGCCATCAAAAGTTTGCTATCTCTTAGCGTTCTCTTTTTATTTGAAATGGAAATGTGAAAGTTTGAAACCAAAGGGTGTAGTGACGTCACAAAATTGGTCGCCATCTTTAAATAGTGCAAAGTATTGAAATCAAAAGTAACCTATATGTTAACCAGGTAAATCAGCTACTTCCATGTAAAATTCATGTAAATCGGACCAGTGGTACTTGCGTGATTGAGTAATACACAGACTCACACCATCTAATTTTTAGCCTCGCTACGCTCGCGTCATAGTCGTGTCATATTGTTATTCAATGAAATGCAGGTTTAACCTCGTTAACACCCCTTTAAAACCTGAATACCCAAAAATCCTTCTGTAGTAGACGTTTTCCACACACAACAAACATATCCCCAAAATAGCATTCTTCTAACTTTAATAGTTTTGGTTGGTCGATGAGAGTGGACATCCCAAAATCCTTCCTTAGTGGACGTTTTTCTTTCAGAATTTCACCCCTCCCCATAGGCCCCTTAAATTGCATTTATGAAAAAACCTTCGAACACCTATTTATTTTATTTATTTATTTATTTTTAAGCTGATTGATTTCCTCCGAGTTTCAAACTCCTCGCCTATGTCGTTTAAGAGATACACGCCCCGTTAGGAATCGTTCAACCCCCACTTTTCATCCCTTTCACCTCATAATATACACTACATCGAAAAACCATTATACATGTGTCAGCTTATTTTTAATGAATAGTATAAGTGCCAAGTATCACATCCCCAAATGAAACCACTCGTGAGATATTGTTATTCAATGAAATGCACGTTTACCCCCTTAACACCTCTTTAGAACCTGAATATCCAAAACTCTTTCCATAGCGGACGTTTTCGACATACAACGAACATATCCCCAACATTTCATGTTTCTAACTTCAATAATTTTGGCTGGGCGATGATGAGTGAGTGAGTCAGTCAGGACATTTTCCTTCATTTATTTTTGATAATTTCACCCCTCCCCATGAACCCCTTAAATTGGATTTATGAAACAAACGGTCAAACACCTATTTATTATTTAAAGCTGTTTTCCCCCTGAGTTTGATGACTGAGTATGTGAGTCAATCAGTTAGGACACGTTATTTCCTGTTTTTTTTTTCAGAATTTCACCCTCTCCAAGGGGCCCTTAAATTGGATTTATGAAAAAACGGTCGAACACCTATTTACTTGTATTTTAAGCTGTTTTTCCCCGCCAAATTTCAAACTTCTCGCCTATGTAATTTCAGAGATACACGCTCCGTTAAGAATCCCTCAACCCCCAATTTTCACCCCTTTCACCTCATAATATACACCACATCGATAAACCCTTAGCCATATGTCTGATTATTTTTAATGATTAGTTTATATTCCGAATATCACATTCCCAAAGAAACAACTCATGAGATATCGTTATTCAATGAAATGCACATTTACCCCCTTAACACCTCTTTAAAACCCGAATAAACAAAAATCATTCCTTAGTTGGCGTTTTCAACATACAGCGAACATATTCCCAAAATTTCATGTTTCCAACTTTAATAGTTTTCGCTGGGCGTGATGAGGGAGTGAGTCAGAGAGGACATTTTCTTTATATTATTTTTACCCAAATCTCACCGCTCCCCATGGGCCCTATAAATTTGATTGATAAAAAACGCTTGAACACTTAATAATTTATTTTCTAAGCTGTATTTTTCCCCTGAGTTTGATGAGTGAGTTAGTTAGTCAGTCAGTTAGGACACTTTCTCTCCTTTTTTCCCCCCAGAATTTCACCCCACCCGATTGGCCCCTTAAATTAATTTATGAAAAAACGGTCGATCACCGATTTACTTACTCTTTAAGCTGATTGTTTTTCTCTGAGTGTCAAATTTCTCGCCTATGTCGTTTAAGAGATAGGCTTACACGCTCCGTTAGGAATCCTTCAACCCCCAATTTTCACCCCTTTCACCTCATAATAATACACCACATCGAAAAACCCTTAGACAAATGTCTGCTTATTTTTAATGATTAGTTTATATGCCGAGTATCACATCCACAAATGAAACCACTCGTGAGATATTATTTTTCAATGAAAAGCAGGTTTAACCCCCTTAAGACCCCTTTAGAACCTGAATATCCAAGAAACCTCCCTTAGTGTACGGTTTTGACATACAGCGAACATATCCCCGAAATGCCATGTTTCCAACTTCAATATTTTTGGCTGGGCGATGATGAGTGAGTGAATGAGTCAGGACATTTTCTTTCATTTTTTTTCTTCAGAATTTCACCCCTCCCGATGAACCCCTCCAATTTTCTTGACAAAAAAAAGCTATTTACTTACTTTAAAGCAGTTTCCCCCTGAGTTTGAAGAGTGAGTCAGTCAGTCTATCAGTTAGGACACTTTCTTTCCTGTTTCCCCCAGAATTTCACCCCTCCCCATGGGCCCCTTAAATTGGATTTATGAAAAAACGGTCAAACACATATTTACTTATTTTTATGCTGATTTTTTCCGCTGAGTTTCAAACTCCTCGCCTATGTCGTTTAAGAGATACACGCTCCGTTAGGAATCTTTCAATCCCCACTTTTCACCCCTTTCACCTCATAAACACATCGAAAAACCCTCAGACACGTGTCTTGTTACTTTTTAATGATGAGTTTATATGCCGTGTATCACATCCCCCAATGAAACCAATCGGGAGTTATTGCTATTCAATGAAATGCAGGTTTAACCCCCTTAAGACCCCTTTAGAACCTGAATATCCGAAAATCCTCCCTTAGTAAACGGTTTTGACATACAATGAACATATCCCCAAACTGTCATGTTTCTAACTTCAATAATTTTGGCTGTGCGATGATGAGTGAGTGAGTGAGTGAGTGAGTGAGTGAGTCAGGACATTTTCTTTCAATTTTCTTTTTTCAGAATTTCACCCCTCCCCATGAACCCCTTAAATTTGATTTATAAAAGAAAACTGTCGAACAGGTATTTACTTACTTTAAATCAGTTTTTCCCCCTGAGTTTGATGAGTGAGTCAGTCAGTCAGTCAATCAGTTAGGACACTTTCTTTCCTGTTTCCCCCCCAGAATTTCATCTCTCCCCATGGGCCCCTTAAATTGGATTTATGAAAAAACGGTCAAACACATATTTACTTCTTTTTTATGTTGATTTTGTTCACTGAGTTTCAAACTCCTCGCCTATGTCGTTTAAGAGATACACGCTCCGTTAGGAATCTTTCAATCCCCACTTTTCACCCCTTTCACCTCGTAATATACACCACATCGAAAAACCCTCAGACACGTGTCTTCTTATTTTAATGGTGAGTTTATATGCCGAGTATCACATCCCCCAATGAAACCAATCGGGAGATATTGCTATTCAATGAAATGCAGGTCTATCCCCTTAACACCCCTGTAAAACCTGAATATCCAAAAATCCTCTCTTAATGGGCATTTGCGGCCCTTGATGAAGCTGCATACCAGATTTCATTCCAATCCGTTCGGTGGTTTCTGAGATTTCGTGATGAATAAATGAAAGAGTGAGTGAGTGGTATTTGACAAATATTTAGTAGAAAGAAGATAGTGTCAAGTCTTTGTTATGCTAAACTCGGTTGACAGTGCTGTGTGAGTAGTTGAGTAACTAACGGGATTTCAAGTAAAGATCCTCATTTTCTATACCGGTAGTGCAGAGCGCAATTGGCATCTAGTCGGCCGTGTCTCGACTTGAGCTATGTTGCCATGGAAACTATCTGCCTTGCCATTCCTTCATGAGTATATTTTATGATTTGATTAGCCTGTGCTTGAGTGCAAAAGGGCCGAAATCAGAAGAATGAGAAAGACTATCGAAAATTCATGTAGCCAGCGGTTCCTTCTGGGTCCTAAACTATGTGTATGCAAAATATGGTTGAGATTGGTGGAACGGTGTAGATTTGTATACGGAACCAACCCACATACATACATACATACATACATACATACAGACTTTCACTTTCATACATTAGATTATGGCTAATTTCAGTACCGGTACTTAAGAAAATTTTATCGTACGATGAGGCCACATTCAGCGTTACCTTCCACTGCATTGCATTTGCAACAAAGGAAAACATTATAATTAATGAACTGTTTCCTTTTAAATACTTGGGCTCACTCATGTCATACAGCCAACGGCGTTCCCTCAAAAGATCAATTAATATATCTTCTATCCCAAGGTCGCACATTCAGTCATCATCCCCATATATATAAAAACGAAAGTTTGTCTGTTTTCTTCCTGAATTTCCACGGAAATTTGAGTTATTAAGGCGTTTAAGACTGGTTTAGGACGGTTGCGCGAAAAAACAAAATTTTTGCCTGTCTGTCTGTGTACAACTTTGCACGCGCATCACTCGAGAACGGCTGAGTGGATCAACGTAAAATTTGGTACAGATGTCCATCAGAGGCACGAAAGTAATCATTGATGTAACTCTTCTCCGTACCTCTCATAAAAGGGGGCCTACCCCCTTTAAATGCATGCTGAAATGGGCGTAGAAAGGCGAGACAAAGCTCATTTTCAGCGTCTCAATGTGAGAAACAAACCTCGGAGGCCCTACCACATTTTAAGGTCCTAAAACCAACAGTTTTTGAGATATTCACAGAAAACTAATTTCATTTATTAACCTATTGAAAGAACGTAAGCCGGTAACCATGGCAATACAATCTCAAAAGTCCATCTATTTCTGAAAGACGCAATGCAATTCCCTTTATTACATTACTGTGAACGTTCGCAAGCGGCTATAAGGTTATCTCGGAACCAACTTAAGCTGTAAAATTCATCGATACGGATACAATGCGCTAAGGGGATCAAAGGGTACTCTTGAATTTTTTCACGTGATTTACACGGGCGGGTGTGGTAATAAAGGTCTATTATATCCCTATCCCTATATTATTAAATTATTATAATTATGATGATTATTATTATATTATTGCGTACAAGGAGGAGACAAACCTCATTTTCAGCCCTTCGGTGGCTACTACGTTTTAAGGCTCTAAAACACGTTTCTGAGATATTCCCAGAAAACTAATTTCAGTTAATCTTATCTCTACTTACTGTTAGTATAAAACAAAGTCCCCGATTCTTGGGTGTTACGGGTATACTCGAGAACCACTGGATAGATTTTGATGTAGTTTTCACCATTCTGTAAAGGATGTCTCGAGGATGATTTCTGTAGAAAATAATTTATTTATGACCAAAGGAAGCCGAGCAGTAACGATTTCAGTGGAAAAGTCGAAAAAGAACCTGGCGTCCGAGAGCTTTGTAAGCTTACGCTGGGCAAACCGTTAACAATATCTAAATACTATAAGTGTAAGTATTGTTCAGCATGAAAAGTCCTACAAAAAAGTCCGCGAGAGCATGTGTCTATCTTCAATAAATCGCCCACTATAAGTGTTTTTTTCGTTTTAATTTCTTCCAACCATGTTCATTCAACTACTGAGGCGACTGTTTACGAGCTATCTAAGGGCGAGACTATCATCCCTGTTACAGCCTAGCTATCAGGCGTACCTATTGCCCCAGATATAACCAGCAGCAAACCGTCGAGTCGTGTTGAGTTAAGACTTCTGAGAAGGGTGGCTGTGTTTGGAGTTTCCCTGGTAGTTCAACTCGGGTTTTCTTCATTTCGCCTGTAAAACACAGTCAAGTTAAGATTGAACGGACGGGGGATTTGAGTTTCATTCCCTGGAAGTGCAACTCTCATTTCGCCTGTGAACTTTTCGTTCCACAAAATTCACAATCAATTTAAGATTGGACGGAAGGGGGATTATATTATATTAAATTATACTGATTGGCGTACAATCTCTACTTAGTATAAAACTAAGTCCCCGATTCTTGGATTTGGATGCGGTTTTCACCATTCTGTAAAGGATATCTCAAGAAAGGTTTCTGTAGAAAATAATTTATATATGATCAAAGGAAGCCAAGCAGTAACAATTACAGAGAAAAAGTCGAAAAAAATCCTGGCGTCCGTGCGTTTTTAAGCTTACGCTGGGCAAACCGTCAAAAATATGTTCCCGGGCGAAGCCGGGCCGGGTTGCTAGTCTCCACTTAGTTTAAAACAAAGTCCCTAACAGAAGTTAACAAGGACATCCAAGAACTGAAGACAATGGAAAGTGATATTAGAAGCCGATCACATCTCAGAAATATACTTAAATAGAAGAGTTTTCAAAACAGACCACCCTGTAAGAAAACCGGCATCATCTGGACAAAAGAGAGAAAGGAGAAACATTGCCAGAGAATGCTCGAATATTGGGCAAACAACAAGTCCCTCGCCAAGCTGAAAAGTTCAACGCCGTGGTCCTTAGCTGGTCCGTTCGAAAGAAGTAGAAGAAGAAAAAGAGGAAGAGGAAGAAGAAGAAGAAGAAGAAGAAGAAGAAGAAGATTAAGAAACTAATGAAGGTATGCAAGCCGGTAACCATGACAACAGTAACTCAAAAGGTGACCTCCAACGTTCCATCTAATTCTGCAAGAAGCAATGCCACTCAATTTATAAAATTTCTGCGATAGTTTGCAAATGACTATAAGGTTATCATGGAAACGAACATGAGACTGTAAAATTCATCAATGCGCTTAAGGGGGTCATGGGGTTCACTAGAATTTCTAAACGCAACTTACACGTGGGATATGTTGTATATAAGGTCTATTATATCTCCAAACAGCAACATTATTTTCAAAAATTCCTGAATTGAAATAGTGTGTTTTGCAGCTTTTGGGAATTTGGTCCATTGGAGGCTAAAAATCCTGAATTGTCATGCACCACAAGCCTTTATAATTTATTAAAGGAGTCTTTCTGGGGGCGGGTTCAAACCCGGCCGAAGCAGTCGGATTTTTTAAGAGCGTTAAAAATCCCTCAGTATGCCTTCCTTCGGAGGGGAAGTACAGCCGGCGGTCCCATGTCATAGATTTATGGCATGTTAAAGATCTTTCCACTAATTACACCTGTGTGAAACTAAATTGGATAGGTTAAGAATGTAAACAACGCTCTTAGGTTGCTACGTTCGTTGCCAAGAGCCGACTGCAGTGGCGTCTAGTAGCTAGTTCTCAACTAGGCCTAGTAGTCGTTGACGGTGGCGTTTGGTGGCAAAAGTAGGAACTATTTGAAAATTCAAAGTTGCAGTCCCTACTTGAATTAAAAAACAGATACACACACTAATACAGTCATCACAATTAACACCGGTTATCAGACAGATTCTACACACACCCAAAGTACACGGGGCTACATGACCGCGTTGTCACAGCCCCTAAACTAAGGAACCAACCAACCAGTCTTTCTGGGGATGGGAACTTTCCACAACGGTGAGGGTCAGTTTTTATTTGACATATATTGCGTTTCGTCGAAAAGGTTTTCAATATTGAGTACACTCCAAGGAAGGTTTATGACTTAGTAAATCCATTTTACAATAGGTAGCGCACGCGTAGATTCAACAAATGAGCGACGACACGCAAAGCGTTTCAACAAAGTCCCGTATGCATTCATATACCATTCGTCCGATAGCTATGAAACTTGCGTAAAATGTTGTGTACACTGCAGGGAAATTTTCTGGCTTAGTACATCCACTTTACAATAGGCAGCGCACGAGTAGATTCAACAAATGAGCTACGACGCGCGAAGCATTTCAACAAAGTCACGTTTGCGTTCATATACCATTCGTCCGATAGCGATGAAACTAGGCTGAGATTTTGTGTGCACTCCAGGGAAGGTTTCTAGCTTAGTAAATCCCTTTAAAAATAGGTAGAGCACGAGTAGAATCAACAAATGAGCGACGACGCGCGAAGCGTTTCAACAAAGTCCCATATAATTTCATATACCATTCATCCGATAGCGATGAAACTTGGGTGAGATGTTGTGTACACTCCAGGGAAGGTTTCTGGCTTAGTACATACATTTTACAATAGGTAGCGCACCAGTAGATTCAACAAATGAGCGATGACACGCGAAGCGTTTCAACAAAGTCCCGTATAAAGTCATATACCATTCGTCTGATAGTGATAAATGTTTGGTGAATTGCTGTATACACTCCAGAAAAGGTTTCTGGCTAAGTAAATCCATTTTACAATACGAAGCGCACGTTTATGTTCAACAAATGAGTGACTACGCGCGAAGCGTTTCGACAACGTCCCGTATACGTTCACATACCATACATCCGATTGCGATGAAACTTGGGTGAGATGTTGTGTACACTCCAGGGAAGGTTTCTGGCTGAGTACATCCATATTACAATATGTAGCGCAAGAGTAGAATCAACAAATGAGCGACGACACGCGAAGTGTTTCAACCAAGTCCCGTACGCATACATGTACCATTCGTCCGTAGCTATGAAACTTGGGTGAGATGTTGTGTACACGTCATGGAGAATTTCTGGCTTAGTAAATCCTCTATACAATATGCAGCGCACAAGTTGATTCAACAAATGAGGGATGACGCGCGAAGCGTTTCAACAAAGTCCCGTATAAGGTCATATACCATTCTGCCGCTGGCGGTGAAACTTGGGTGAAATATGGTGGACACTCCAAGGAAGGTTTCTGGATTAGTAAATACATTTCACAGTAGGTAGCACACGAGTAGATTCGACAAATGAACGACGACACGCGGAGCGTTTCAATCCAGTCCCCTATGTCTTCATATCCCATTAGTCAGATAGCGATGAAACTTGGGTGAGATGTTGTGGACACTTACGTGACGGTTTCTAACTTAGTAAATACATTTTACAGTAGGTAGCGCACGAGTAGATTCAACAAATGAGTGATGGAGCGCGAATCGTTTAAACAAAATCAGGTATGCGTTCATATACTATTCATCCGATTGCGATGAAACATTGATCAGCTATTGTGTACCCGCCAGGGAAGGGGACTTAGTAAATCCATTTCACAATAAGTAGCGCAAGAGTAGATGCAACAAATGGTTGACGACGCGCGAAGCGTTTCAACAAAATCCCCTATTGCGTACATATAACATTCTTCGATTGCGATGAAACCTTGATGAGTTATTGTGTACACGCCAGGGAAGGGCTTCGACTTAGTAATACATTTCTCAATAGGCAGCGCACGAGTAGATTCAACAAATGAGTGACAGCGCACGAATCGTTTCAACAAAAAATCCTATACGTGCATATACCATTCATCCGATTGCGATGAATCATTGATGAGTTATTGCGTACACGCCAGGGAAGGGTTTCGACTTAGTAAATCCATTGCACAATAGGTAGCGTACGAGTAGATTCAACAAATGAGTGACAGCGATGAAACTTTTGAAAGTTGTTGTGCACGCTCCCACGAATGGTTCTAAATTAGAAAATCCATTTTACGATAGCTTAGAGGCAGTTAACATGTTGTGTATCCAAAAGCACTTCAAGAAACAGAATTTTCAACGCCAACACTTTCTTTGATTGGCATTGCAACGCATGCCGGGTTCAGCTTGTATAACATAAAAACGAACTTATGCGAAGAATATACCGCGAATACAACTAGTCAACTACACAGCTGATGACGAGTGGGAAAACGACATAGCGACGTCAGCTTGTGATCTTCTCTGATTGGCTCTTAAATATGCAGTTGGCAGTCAAAGATAAAATTGGCGACAGCCGACTACACGCTGCCGATTGTCAACTATCAACTACCGACATACAACTACACATTGTGCATGACGCCATAAGATAGCACGGGTTTGACTTCAACTGCCGACTGTCAACTACCCACTACCGTCTGGCGACTGCGCATTGTGGGTAGACTTTTACTCGTACCTCATGCACACAACACGACCTAACCGCATTTGGTAATCAAACGGTTGTGAAAAATACTAATGTCAAACATTAGCTTTCTTTTGGGTGAAACGTGTTTGGATTGTGTTTGGATTTTGTTTGAGCAACGAATTTTCACGATCAACGACCAAAATAATAACAAAATATAAATATAACATTTTTACTAAACCGATGATTGTAAATAGAATTAAGGTGAACATTTTCATAATTTTGGTAGGCCTATGTTTATTGCTTTCCATAGTATTTTGTAAAAAATTTGATGAGCAATGCTGTATTATATTATCGGCTAAAAACCTTATTTTTAAACAAATTACTATAACGTGCTAAATTTGAAAATCATAGATGATGATGATGATGATGATGATAATTGTTGTTTTAAGGGTGCCTAACGTCTAGCTTATCGGCCCCTAATGGTCTGGGTGATAGCGAAAATTGCAATTAAATGGAAACCATAACCAAAATTAAGTGAGACTGAAAATACGTACAAAATGGAACTCAGATTGAAACGATTCACAAAATGTAGAGTGGTAATACTTACGAAAGGGAATTTAGAAGGAAAAATCTCACAAAAGGAACAGATTGAAAAATACGCACGAAATGTAGTTTAGGTTCAAAATACGTACAAAATGCAATGTAGAGTCGAAATACTGACAAAATGCAATTGAAATTCAAAATACTTACAAAATGCAAATTGAAATTGAAAATACACAATGCAAGTTAGATTGAAAACGGCCGGTTCAGATTCAAAATACTCACGAAGTGCAATTGAATTTCAAAATATTTACAAAATGTAATTGAATTCGAAAATGCTTACAAAATGTATAGTAGATTCAAACTACTCATTTGAATTGACAATACTTACAAAATGCAATTTAGATTGTTAATTCTTACAAAATGTAATTTAGATTCAAAATACTCACAAAATGCAATTTAGAATCAAAATACTTACAAGATGCCCACCATACAAAATGCAATTTAGATTGAAAATACTTGCAAAATGCTTACAAAATGCAATTGAAATTCAAAATACTCACAAAAAAGTGCCACCACCTACATTGAAAGACTTACTAGAAAGCAATTTAGATTGTCAATCCTTACAAAATGCAATTGATACTCGCAAAATGCAATTTAGATCGAAAAGACTTACAAAATGCAACTTAGATTAAAAATATCTACAAAATATAGTGTACGTTCAGAAAATTCGCTTAAGGTAATTTAGATACACAGGGAGCCAATTAACAAAAAACAGTGCGAGTATCCAAAGAGAAAAGGAAATAGAATGAAAAGAAAACAAGAGGTCTAGCCCCTCGAAGAATGAGGGATCAGGAAAGATGTGACAAGGGACAATTAAGGCGGGAAAGTGAAAGACTCCTTAGGCCTCGGATACCCTAATACCGTTGGGGTCGGAAAAGAACAAGAGTTGACCAAGGGAGGTCGACAGGAAAGAAGACGGAGAGGAGCCCGGCACAAGTAAGTGGAAGCAATGCCGGACTCAGCTGGGGTCTCGTAGTCGCAAACCCACGTCCCACTAGATGTGAGCCCCTGGGGGAAATCATAGATGATAAAAAATGCTAAATTCGGAATTCATTCTCCTGTAATAATAATTTAATGGAGCCAATGGCCATAAAATACAACTTAATGTAATTACTAACATTATTATACATTAATATTAATATTGGTCTTGGCTATGATCCAGCAGTGATTTTGTTCTTCTGAGACATTCATTAATATACTGTAGTATCTGGCACATGGCTTGTCACATTCTCCTGTAACCCCACATTTCAAATGCTCACATTCTCCTCTTTTCTGCTGCATTATGGAATGCAATTTAAAACAAGCTCCTTAATAATATCAGAGCATCTACACTCACAACTCACTGGCGTAGTCGAGCGGTCCAAGACTGGGCTGAGTTGGCGTTGTTTCATACAGGGGTTTTGACTTCATGGTCACAAGGCACGTGGACTTGGCTGTGTGTAATCTGTTGTTTGTTGTTACCTCATTTGGGGGCTTTGTGATGCTGTGGTCTTGTAGCCCCGTGTACTGGAATGTTTGTCTAATCTGTCTGATAACCTGTGCCATTATGATGACTGTAGTAGTGTATTTGTATTATAGTTGAGGATTGGGAAGGAGTTTTACGTGGCCTTATGTTAAGTACTCGGCGTTCTCCGGTGTGTAAGTGGGTGACCACGAAAAATAACTTCAAGGATGACGGACATTGGGAATCGAACTCACCTCTGTTCAGGTTTTCCTCTTGAGGATGAGTGTACACCTATCCAGCGCTTAGACACGAATTAAATTACTTGACAGAGCAAGGAATCGAACCCGAACCTCCAAGGTGACAGCAAGAATGCTAGCCGCTTCACCACGAGGTGATACGGAAACATTTAGCTATGGCGTGGAACTGTTCCAAAGGTTAACTTGATAAAGAACTCCACGGGTGGTCCAAAGCATCGCGATAACCATACCCACTGTAAAAACATCCTTGTACAGATTTTGATTTGAGAAGATGGGGTCATCAGCCACTATCGCTTTACTGAATCGACTGGGTTTTCTTCCGCTCTCATGAAGTGGATGTCGTTATTATTGTACGTAATATTAATTTAGTTTGTACATTGCTTGCAATTCTTAAACTCACCCCTCGTCTCTGACAGAGCCAGAGAGCTCCTTTGATGGACAGGTCTGCACCAATACGCGTGACTGCGTGTCTATCGGTACCATACGACGAACTGCAAGCATGCCATCAAACGCTACGCTCTTCCGGCAGTTAAATTATCTTGGATTGCATTCAAATCCCTCTTTAATGATATCTGTTGAGCGGCTAATGGCAGAGCTCGGGAATAACAGCCACGTGGAGCCTAAATCAACTTCTTCCAGATAAGACGTCGTCTAGTCTCTCGCGCTAATAGCACCAAGTACGCAATGTTGCCAACCCTATTACCCAAGAAATCCGAAGCAAGCACCGCAGCAATTCAGTAAATATAAGTAGGATAAAATATGGAAGAATCAAACCGTATTTATTTCGGATCAGTTGCCGCGCCAAAATTTCAGCGGTTGTCATAGAATATTTTTACAGCTTTTTAACCCCAGCTCGGCTTCACCCGTGGATTCTGCTAGGAATCATTCCTCTACGGCAGTGGTTCTTAACCGGTGGTCCGCGGACCACAGGTGGTCCGCGAGTGCTTCGAGAGTGGTCCGCAGGAGAAAAGGGCCCCACCAGCAAATAGCCTATAAAATGTGCCCAATAAATGGGGATTTCGAAATCGATCTGCGTTGAGCGAGAATTGTCCGAATGTGTTCGCGGCGATGACGATCAGGTTTTGAATTGAAATTAATTTATAATAAGTGTTATTGAGGAAGGGTTACAACTAATAAGGTACATTAGGGGGAGAGGGGCCGGGGGGGGGGGGGGGGGCGTAAATGTTTCAATTTCAGACTGAGTGGTCCGCAGACTTCAACGGGTTCAGAACCACTGCTCTACGGTCACAAGGGCAGTGTCTGGGAGCTGAACACACTTTGTTAGTGGATACAACTGGGGATGGTGACAGGCCAATCGCCCAGATCACCGCTAACTTGGGCCTAATAAAGGAAGGGTCAGGGAACGGATTTTGGAAGGAAGTTGGCTGTGGACCTGCTGAAAGGAGCCATCCCAGCATTTGCCTAGTGGTGAAAATGGAGAACCACTGAAACCGTCTTTAGGACGGCCAAGGTGGGATTCGAACCCATGCTCTCCCGATACCAGCGAGGCATGAACTAGCACTTTAGTGCTCTCGGACACCGTGGCTGTTTTTTTCTTTCACAATACAAATTAAATTTCCGACCCGGTTTAGTGAATATAAATATGATATTTCTTTGTTGTTGTTATTATTATTGTTGTTAATTCTTTTTAGGGGCTATGAACATTTTGGTCATCATTCCGTATGTGCTGATTTTGTTTTAATAACCTGTATTTATGTGGTGGCTTTAGTAGTGTGTGCAACTGTAATTATTACAATCTAGGATTGGAGAAGGTGGCCCCGGAAGTTGAAATAAGGTACCACCCAGGCATTTGCAAGAATCGAAAAAAAAAGCCTTATAAAATTTATTTTGTCACGGTATATTTGCCTTATTTTAGACAGTGTGACAATATGTTTATTTCCTGAATTGAAATATATTTCGATTAAGGACGAAAATGTGTGATAACTTTTAACACTTTTAACAAAACAATGGGGTAGAAAAGACTCCTTCGGCTCAATATAATATCAAAAAATATTACAAGTCTGAAAATATAGAAATTCCACTCTCACCAATGATAAAGTAAAATTTATGAAAACACCTGTTACTATCTTAATTAGGGATACAAATTGTTGTTGGTTCCTTAGTTTAGGGGCTGCGACAATGCGGTCATGTAGCCCCGTGTACTTTGGTTGTGTGTAGAATCTGTCTGATAACCGGTGTTACTTGTGATGACTGTAGTAGTGTGTGTATCTGTTTTAATTCAAGTAAGGACTGCAGACGATCAATTTTCAAGAAGTTCCTACTTTTGCCGCCAAACGCCACCGTCAACGACCAACTAGTTCAGAAATTAGTTACCAGATGCCACCACAGTCAGCTCCTGACGACGAACATAGGAACCTAAGAACGTTTGTCAAATGTTTAACCTATATTAATTTAGCTTCACACAGGTGTAATTAGTGGAAGGTTCTTTAACATGCCATAAATATATGAAATGTGACCGCCAGCTTTATTTCCCGTCCGAAGGAAGACATACTGAGAGATGTTTAACGTTCTTAAAAATCCGACGACTTCGGCCGGGTTTGAACCCGAGATCTTGGGATACAAATTGTTAATTCTAATAAATGGTCACGTCTATATACATATATACAGTGACGTCCTCCCTTATAGGATGGAACCTCGCGGAGGCCGCGTGTCATGTGGACCACAGAGTAGCAGCGTGTGGAGCAGGGCATTGCCGCTAGCAGCAGCGTAGTGCCCAACTAGTTTAACACATTTTAACGTACTTAATAATCATCATTACTTACACGAATTTCATAATAGTTAATGGAAATGCTGTCCTTCATTTTCTAGACACACGTTGCACCGACCAACGTAGGAAGTTTTGGTATACACGCTGTAATTCATCATCCTGACTGATATTTTGTATCGTGCAGTTATTTCGTTCTCGCGAGCCTCTTAGAGTACACGGAGTGTTACTATATGCATTTTGTTTCATGTTCCGCCACAAGTAAAAATTGCACGGTGCTGAAACTTACGAACACATTTACTGTAATACTTCTTCTTGATAATATAAATTTACACTAGAATAATTCCCTGTTTTGTTCTATACCTAGCCATTTCACGGGATCCGAAACAGGCTGCTGTAGTTCACCACAAGTCTTAACTCTCTCAACTAAGGTATCTTACCAACTGCGTGTGTATCCAATGCTATGACAGCATCCAGGGCTTCCCGACCGGCTCTTTTGTAATCGGTACATGCTAGTTATCTGGCCGAGACTCATTGTGATCCATCCGCCACGCGGATCCTGCAAGACTCCGTCCAATAAAGAAGGTCCTAATTGAAGACTATGCATATAATAATCCGCCAACCTTATATACGCCCGAAGATGTTCGTGTGACGAATGCAATGTGTCATTCAATTAGGCTCCTTTTACTAATCCTACTACCGACAGTAGTGGCTACGCTGGCTAAAGCGTCATGGGTCCAAGCTCACTGCTGACTCGGTAGACGCGAGGGTTCGAGCCCCACCGTCGGCTGTCCTTGAAATGGTTTTCCATGGTTTCCCATTTTCAACACCAGGCAAATGCTGGGACAGTACCTTCTGACAGGCCACGGCCACTTCCTTCCACATCCTTGCCCACTTTCATCCACTCATCTCATCTCTCATCCCGACGCGCAGGTCGCCCACGGGCGTCGACTAGAAAGACCTGCACTCGGCCTCTCAGGAGGCTACACGAAAAAAAAAATCCTATTACTAATTCACGTATTTTTTTTCAGGTTAGCAGATGTGAGTAGATAAGTTTTAATCACCGCCAAATTTACTTGGGCACATTAACAAGTGAACAGTCTAAAATGCCCGAAACATCAGCTATTGACTACTTATATCAGGTGCATAACCTAATACAGCCCAGAGCCGGTGGTAATCCAATACCGGGCAACTGGGCCCTTTTCATAACCTCGCACACATATAAAGGTAGCCTATGATGAGATGTGTTCTGTTTATTTGAATTAGTCAGTAGGATTGGCAACACTGCTGAGTAACAAGCTAAGTCACGCAATGACAGGACAAGTACCAAGTGTTGAAATGGCGACATTAACAATAACACAGCAGATAAGGACCATGTACAGTACTTCCTTTCCCTTTTTAAGTTTCACAGAACACTTTAGACTTTCACTCCAGCGTGTCCAATCCTTTAAGTTTGTTTGTTTTTATAAATTATAGCTTGTAAACAGCCGAGCTCTTGGCAGGAACAAATCGGTCGTGTTCTTCACGAAGACATAAGTGGAATAATTAAGGTCCATTCGCATTTTATGTTACGTATCTCAGAAAGGAACGACCTATAGGAGGCATGACGAGCTAGCAGGCCTATAAGAGTGGGGTTTCCTTCTATTCCCCAGCCACTACTCATAGTCCAGTTCCTTGCTACTAAGCCTCGTGAAGCAAAACGGAGAAGATATGGGTTCGAAACCTCAGCCATCCTGGAAGTGGTTTTCTGGTGGTTTCTCCGTTTCTTCCCCCGGCACATGCTGGGATGGTTCCTAACTTAAGGATATGGCCACTTCCTTCCTAATCGCCACCTTAATTACAGATGCACACATTAATACAGCCATCACAATAATATGGGTTATCAGACAAAATTCCACATCACCGAAGTACACGGAGCTAAATGACCACGATGTACAAGCCCCTCAAATGAAAAAAACAGCAACAAACCTTGCTGCTATAGCGAAAAGAAGGTTAATCCAATTAATCGACCATAGATTAATTGGGGCTGCCATTTAAGTTACTTGAGTCAAACCATCATGTTGTTGTTGTTGTTGTTGTTGTTATTGTTGTTGTTATTTTCAATAGAGTCGCTTGAACATCGTGGTCATTTAGCCGAATGTACCATTGTTGTGTGTGTGCAATTCTGTCTGATAACCTGTGTTATTGTGATGGCTGTCTTAGTGTGTGTATTTGCAATTCTGGTGATGGTAGGGAAGGAGGTGGCCGTGACCTTGCGTTAGGAACCATCCCTGAAATTGCCTGGAATAGAAGTGGGAAATCACGTAATACTACTTCCAGGAATGTTGAGGTGGAAATTGAACTCACCTCGTCACAATTTTGTCTCACGAGGTTGCGAGTACTCCGTTACAACCCTCAGACAAAAATTGAATTTCTAGGCAAAGTCATGAATTGAACCCGAACCTCCAGGGCAGTCAAGTATGCTAGTCACTACGCTACGTAGTGGTCCAAACCATCAAGAACAGGTCAAAATTAGTATTCATAATGTTGTTTTCCTTAACCGGATCGATGAATCTAATCAGGTCTTTTTAGCCTATTTTCATTTATGAAAAAATACGCTTATGAAATCACATGTTGTCCGTATGTGTATGTGTGCGTGTGTGTGTGCGTCTGTGTGTGTGTTCTCCCACAATGAAATTTAAACGGCTGTAATATATTCATAACGGCGAACTATTACTTGTTATTTATATATTTAGATTTATTATTATTATTAATATTATTATTCTTCTTTCTTCTTTCGATTCGGCCATCTAAGGACCACGTCATTTCAACTGTTTCTTGTTGCATCGAGCTTTAACATCCTCCCAGTACTTTCGCATTAGTTCTCGATGCTGTTGTTTCCTTTCTGCAGTCCACTTCTTGCCAGTTGGAAGCTTTGGCTTTTCTTGAAAACATCGGTGTGCTGTTAGTTTTTGTTTAAGTGTGGCACGTTCCCAAATATCGTTGCCTGTTATTCCCACTTCTTGTAAATCTTTGTCCACCTCAATGAACCAAGCTCCCTTGGTTTTCTTTTTGAGGAAGTAGGTGAAAATTCTATTTGTCATTTGTGCTGGGTTCATTCTTGTTATATGACAGTAAAAGGTAATTCTCCGTTTCCTCATGGCATCAGTTATTTTTTCCACGTGGGTGAAAAGTTTCTTGGTTGTGCCTTCTCCTATTATTATTATATTATTATTATTATTATTATTCGTACTTAATTGATATAATTCTTTATTATTAATATTATTATTATTATTATTATTATTATTATTATTATTATTATTATTATTATTAAGTTTGGATTTAAGGCTAACTGAGCCAAGGAGATGTTTTAATACGTATGATAACTCCAATTATTTTCGCTATTCGAATCAAAGGGATTCGATATACTGTATTTTAGTTATTCAACGTTAACTTGCGAGGTGACCATTTCCTTATTTTGTTAAGACAGATTTTAAAACCGTGGCGAGTGCAATTATTCTGAGTGACACGCACAGCGGGGACTCTCCGGAAATAAGTGAACAATGGACAGCCTACTACTACATATTTCAAGAGATTAGTGTCAAAGAGTGTATCGAACAATGAAGCTATCTGGCTTCACAAGGTGTGCCTGTACCAAGTGAAGAGGATTTTAACTGATGTTTTCTAAGAAGAACACGGGGTCTACTGGAACGTATCTAGGAGACAGAAGACCATAGCAACGGTATTTTGATTGGTCGACGAAGGTTTATTTTCTGCAGGAGTGGGGAGAAAGACGGATGGCACTGGAGGGCTGGCGCGTTTAAGGAAAGAGTCACTCACTACTGTGAATCTTATTTGGAATGAAGTAAGTCATTCAGACCGTCTATAGTTTGGACTTGATTGTGCATATAAGACATATTTTTTCGTCTTTCCATGTAATAACGACAATGGTTGTGTTCCTGGCCAAAGTCGGTAAAGTGATTTATGGAGTTAGAACTTCGTCACTGATCAAGCTAGCAGCTAAATCTATATCATCGCTGCTCAGTAAATAAAATTAACGGAACTTATCTGCTGGGATCCTTCAAGACGTCATTCCAAGAGATGAATCAACGTCCCTGGAACAACTACAAGTCTTAACTATGGAGACCAATTCCTTCGACACGCAATCTCGGTAAGCTAGGCTAACATATATTATTCAAAATCTCTTCTTTTATTTTTCTGGAAAGTAACTTCATAGTTTTGGAAATAACGTTAAATTTAATATCGGTCTCATCACTTTTCTCGCGCCTCAGGTTAACATAACTTCAGTAAAAGTATTTACTATTTATTATAATTATTAACTTTTTATATTTTGTTTTTGTGTAGAATTAAATTCAGTAATTTAATCCATGCCTTGCATTCCTTTTTCAGTAGTTAGAAGTACATGTAAGTCATCCCTTATCCCCAATGCAAAAACTAACTGGTTGATTACTTTGATTACGCCACGGGCTGGGAGAAAGAGGTCTCAGGTGCTCCACTAATGCTTAATTATCATTAGTTGTGTTCTCACTCGTTTCTTTTATTGGTCTTCAACACTCTGTTGCGACCATGGCGCCCAACATTTCATTTTGAGAGCACTACTGAAGGTAAGTTCACAATACAAGTGTGTATTAACATGTGTCTCATCTCATTTCATGACCTATTGCATTTATCATCCAACAGTGAGCAAACCACCACCCTAAAAAACATTACACGGCTTGAGCGATTTCAATGAAATTCGGTAAGGTCATGATACTAGTTTAGCCGACTCCGACCGTGCCCTTCAAATATTTTCATGTCTCAAATCCAACATGGCGGCTATGCGACTATATCACCAGCTTTCTATATCTCCGACGCTATTACTGAACTTTTATACGGTGATAGAGGACACCACTTGAAGGTTACCTATGTTACTTTCAAAAACCTGTTAACTACAAAACAATCATGGCGGCCAAGCGAAGTTGAAACATTTAAATAGACTTTTCTCGCGATTTAACCATACGAACGCAGTAAAAATTGGTACAGCAAAAGTGTATACACATTGAAATGCACTGATATTTAATTTAGATGAATTGTTTACATATCCTCAAGATGGCGGCTGGGCGAAACTTTAAAACTAAGTTTTTATTTCTTGTGTCCTAATCATGCGATCGAAGTCAACGTTTGAATAATGAACCTACGCTATAATCGTCATCTAAGAGTACATAAATTTATGGCCTACATATAATAAAATCCAACATAGTGACCATCCAAAATATTTAGATGGTTCTCAATATCTATTAATCTATGACAGCAAACAAACTGAAATTCTGTATGTTGATAGAGATATTCAGTAGAGCAGGAGAAAGTAGAAGCGTTATGATGAGTCTGAAAACAAGACGAGCGAATATGTTGGGACATATTGTCAGACATAATAGCCTGCTAGCAAAAGTCATCGAAGGGACGTTAAAAAGGAAAAACACAAGAGGAAGAACACCACTTGCATACATCACACAGATAATGACAGACACGAACCCAAAATCATATCAAGAATTGAAGAGAATGGCGGATAATAGAGAAGATTGGCGAGTTGCTGCAAACCATCCCCAGGGCTATTAACTAAAGAGACAGATAGAGGCTATGAACATAAGTTCACCTATGGGACGTTCAGTAATCTGGTAAGCACAAATACAACATGGTGGCGACGCAAAATTTAAATATTAAAATGGAGGTTTCTCGCGATTTAACCATCCGAGCGCAGTGAAACTAGGTACGGTATATGCCTATACAAATTTTAATCCACTGGCATCTAATTTATTTCAATTGTTTTCATAACCATAAGATGACGGCTGTGCGAAAATTTATTATCTCGTTTTTATTTATTGTGTCCTAATCATGCGATACACAATAATCATCACGTAATACTACTCGTACATAACTCTAAGTCCTGCATATATAAGAATCCAACATGGCGACCATCCGAAATATTTAGATGGTTCTCAATATCTACGAATCTATCACAGCAATCAAACTGAAATTTTGTATGTTAATAGAGGCGATTAACATAAAAGGATATATGAAAATAGGCTGTCTAGTTCTTCACGAAACTACTTGTTTCATAAATGAAAATAGGCTAAAAAGACATATGTTTGAAAAGATAAACTTAGGTCTAAAACTCGGCAATTTTTCCAGGTTTGTGCCGTGTCTTGTGTGGGGTTTCACCCAGGACACCAAGCTGGCTCATCAGTGGGTTCTTAATGTCCCCGCCCGGACCCCTACAGGAGTAGCGAACTGTGCGCTACCTCCCTTTTTATGAAGCGCACCTGCGTCTCTTTACTGCGAGAACTTAAACTCAAGCAGCTATAACCTCCCTATGAAGGCTTCCAAAATGTTGGTATATTGGCTTTCACGGCCAGTGAATTAAAACTCAGCAATTTTTCTAGGTTTGTGCCGTGTCTTGTGTGGGGTTTCGCCTAGGACACCAAGCTGGCTCTTCTTCCTTCCCGGTGCAGTATTTCTTGTTTACCTGTATACTTGGGGTAAGTCATTGTGTCCAAGAACACCTTAGTTATTGTTTAGGACGAGGAAGTAACCACGTTTTCACATAATAAAATTAAAAGATTGAAAAATGGACATAGTCCTTCAAATACACGCTTCAAATATATATAAATACAAGCTGACCCGGCAGACGTTGTCCTGCCAATCAAAGAAAATGTTGTAACTTTTTTTCTTGAAGTGCTTTTGGATACACATTTTTAAAAAAATTCTGTTAACTGCCTCTAAACTATCGTGAAATTAATTAACTAATCTAGAAACATTCGTGGGAGCGTGCACAACAACTCTCCAAAGTTTCATCGCAATCGGATAAATGGCATATAACGCATACGGGATTTTGTTTAAATGATTCGTTCGCTGTCACTCATTTGTTGAATCTACTCGTGCTCGACCAACTGTGAAATGGATTTACTAAGTTAGAAAGCTTCACGCAAGTGTACACAACAACTCATCAAAGTTTCATCGCGATCGATGAATAGTATATGAACGCATATGGGATTTTGTTGGAACGCTTCGCACGTCGTCACTCATTTGTTACAACTACTCGTGCGCTACCAATATTGTAAAATGAATTTACCAAGTTGAACACCTTCCCTGGCGTGTACATAACAACTCATCAACGTATCATCGGAATCGGATGAATGGCATATGAACGCTTACGGCATTTTCTTTAAAGGATTCGCGTGCCGTCACTCATTTGTTGAATCTACTCATGCGCTACCTATTGTAAAATAGATTTACTAAGCTTGAAACCTTCTCTGGAGTGTACTCAATGATTCACCAAGATTTCATCGCAATCGGATGAATGATATATGACCGCATACGGGACATTGTGGAAACGATTCGCGCGCCGTCGCTCATTTGTTGAATCTACTCGTGCGCTACTTATTAAAAACTAAATTTACTAAGACAGAACCCTTTCCTGGAGTGTACACAACAATTCACCAAAGTTTCATCGCAATCGGATAAATGGTATATGAACGCATACAGGACTTTGTTGAAACGATTCGCGCGCCATCGCACATTTGTTGAATCTATTCGTGCGCTACCTATTGTAAAATGAATTTACTAAGCCAGAAACCTTTACTGAAGTGTACACAACAATTCACCAAAGTTTCATCGCAATCGGATAAATGGTATATGGACGCATACGGTACTCTGTTGAAATGATTCGCGTGCCGTCACTCATTTTTTGAATCTACTCGTGCGCTACCTTTTGTAAAATGGATTTATTAAGCCATAAACCTTCCGTAGGGTGTACACAACATCTCACCCAAGTTTCATCGTAATCGGACGAATGGTATTTGAACGCTTGACTTTGATCGGTATTCTGCCCGAAGGCAGGTCCGAGCCTCCGAAGAGGCTTCCCCCAGCCGGAGTTTACTTGCGGTAGGGTGGCCAGGGCCTTTCCGCTCCTTCTTATGTTGGCCAAATGCGCGCAGTGCCTAGAACCGGCACACCATCCAAGTTCCGACTACGCCCAATGTTGCTTAACTGCGGAGTTCTCATGGGATCCGGTGTTTCAACACGGCTAGGCCGTTGGCATTTGAACGCTTACGGGACCTTATTGAAACGCTTCGCGCGTCGTCGCTCATTTGTTGAATCTACTCGTGCGCAACCTCCTGTGAAATGGATTTACTAAGTTAGAAACCCTCATGTAAGTGTACACAACATCTCACCCAAGTTTCATTGCAATCGGATGAATGGTATATGAACACAAACGGGATTTTGTTTAAACGTTCGCGCGTTGTCGCTTATTTGTTGAATCTACTCGTGCGCTACCTATTGTAAAAGGATTAACTAATCCAGAAGCCTCCCCTGGAGGATACACAACAACTCACCCAAGTTTCATCGCTATGGGACGAATGGTATTTGAATGCATACGGGACTTTGTTGAAACGCTTCGCACGTCGTCGCTCATTTGTTGAATCTACTCGTGCCCAACCTCCTGTGAAATGGATTACTAAGTTAGAAGCCTTCACTTAAGTGTACACAACAACTCATCAAAGTTTCATCTCAATCGATGAATGGAATATAAACTTATACGGGATTTTGTTGAAACGCTTCGCGCGTCGTCACTCATTTGATGAATCTAGTCGTGCGCTACCTATTACGAAATTGATTTACTAAGCCAGAAGCCTTCCCCGGAGTGTACACAACATCTCACCCAAGTTTCATCGCTATTGGACGAATGGTATTTGAACGCATACGGGACTTTTTTGAAACGCTTCGCGCGTCGTCGCTCATTTGTTGAATCTATTCGTACGCTATCTATTGTAAAATGGATTTACTTAGCCAAACACCTTCCCTGGAGCTCACTCAACATATCACCCAAGTTTCATCGCAATCGGATGAATGGTATATGAACGCATACGGGACTTCGTAACGCTCTAACGTGCAGAGACAAACAGTAGAATTCGACATCACTGCCACCTTTGGTATAAAACACAACTTTCCGCCACGGGCGGAGTGTATGTAATGGCGGTAGTTGATCAGGTTGCGACCAGGTGGCTCTAACGTGCAGAGACAAACCGTCCAAAGACATCAGCTTTCACCAAGGCCAAGGCTAGTGGTTTCCATGACGACTGTTGATTGTGGTTCTAAAACTGTGTGTAAATTGTGGTTCTAAAATTGTGTTCATTCAACCTACCGTGTCAGATTGTGAATCTAAACCATACATGGACTCACCCTAATATACATACCAAATGTCATCAAAATCGGCCCAGTCATTTAGGAGGAGTTCAGTTACATACACACAAGATATATATTCAGTTTAAAAGTAGCAATGATGCGTGTGACTTTTCTTTGTTTATTTTAATAAATGTTCATAATTGTTGTACAATATCTCCGACAGGGAAAAACGTAAAATTACATGCTAGCTTTTTCGCCATTTGAGATGAAACAACTAGCCTATTAAGTTGGTATTGATGAGCAAAATATATAGGCCTATTTTCATTATTTTATAACATAGGAATTGAACCAGTGATGGACGAAGCAAACAGAATATAAAAGTAGGTTAGCTCAGGCAAGGAAAGCATTTCTACAGAAAAGGAATCTGTTGACATCGAATATGGATTTACTGTCGACCAAAGTATTATGTGTACTCGAGTTTGAAGGTTGCTTGTTACGTAACCAATAGACATACATAAAATCAAATAACATCATCATTTTCTTCGTTCTATTTTACGTGAGCTCATGTAGGTTTGGAATTTTTAGTTTATATTTTATTATTTTTTATCGCAGTTGGAACACAAAAAGTGCCCCTTTTTAAGCGTGTTTCAACCATGAGTCACATTTAAGAATTATTATCTCACAAATCCGTCATCAGATCGAATCCAAATTTTAACACAATATACATTGGAATGTTGTATAACTGGTTTATTAATTTCAAAATTTTGCGTGTCCAAGAAACAAAGTTGTTATCATTTGTGTAAGGTAACGTTTTCTAGGCTTGGGGTGGTTGGAATATGAAGTTCTTGGTCGCGTTGTAATTCTTATACATCAAAAAGTTATGCTGTATGACTTTAATATACGTAAATTAATTCACTTATTTTATATCGGTTCATATTTGAACGGGGAAATACGACCTCGTCTCGCTCGGCAGTGATGGGCACCATCTCAGCAACGCCGTACAACTTACCACGGAGCGGCTGGCTAGTGAATCATGCCTATTTCCACGAACAAATACAAACCGATATAAAATAAGAGAATTAATTTACGTATTTCACAGTCATACAACATAACTTCTTGATGTATATGGATTACAACGCGACCAAGAGCTATATTTTCCAACCACCCCGAGCCGAGAAAAAGTTACCTTACAAAAATGATAACAACTTTGTTTCTTGGACATACAAAATTTTGAAATTAATAAACCAGTTATACAACATTCCAATGTATATTGTGCTAAAATTTGCATTCGATCTGATGACGGGGTTTTGAGATAATAATTCTTAAATGTGACGCATGGTTGAAACACGCTTAAAAACGGGCACATTTTGTGTTCCAACTGCGATAAAAAAATATTAAAATATAAATTAAAAACTCCAAACCTACATAAACTAACGTAAAATAGAACGACGAAAATGATTATGTTATTGGATTTTATGTAGGTCTATTGGTTACTTCACAAACAACCTTCAAACTCGAGTGCACATAATACTTTGGTCGACAGTAGGTATTAGGAAGTCATTTTTGAAGGCCTTTGTCTGGAGCGTGGCACTCTATGGAAGTGAAACTTGGACTATTGGTGCAGCAGAAAGAGGAGAATTGAAGCGTTTGAAATGTGGTGTTACAGGGGAATGATGAAGATCAAATGGGTAGATAGAGTTACAAACGAAGGGGTATTGAGACTAGCGGGAGAGGAGAGATGTTTCTGGCGAGTGCTAATGAAGAGAAGAGATAGGTTGGTAGGACACATACTAAGACACCGAGGAATAGCCAGCTTAGTTATGGAAGGAAGGGTTGAGGACAAGAACTGTAGGGGTAGACCAAGGTTAGAATATGTTAAACAGATTGCCTCGGATGTAGGCTGTGGTAGCTATGTAGAGATGAAACAATTAGCTCAGGACAGGGAGGGATGGAGGGCTGCATCAAACCAGTCAAAAGACTGAGGGCTCAAACAACAACAGGAATTGAACGGGTTTTGACTACTAGCCTACTTGGGGTACTTTTAGAAACCTGAGTTGGCAACAATGGATTGAACAAACATTCACTTGGAATGCTTTTTACAAATACGATTGTCGCTGACTTTGGCAACTCTATCAACAATCCCGGCATTAGTCTGGAATAGAAGTGGGGAACCTAAGAAAACCACTTCTAGGTATGGGTCACGTAGGAGTCAAACTCACCTCCTCTCAAATCTGCCGCATGAGGTTGAGTGAACCCCCTTCCAACTCTCAGACCAAAATTAGCAGAGCCGGAAATCGAACCCGCGATGACAGCCAAGAAAAATGCTAGTCACTATGACACGAGATGAACCCTTGCAGTTAGCATTTAAATTAGGAAACAGCTCCATTGAGGCAGTCTTGACTATTCAGTAGTAGCTCCCCTTAAAGTAGGGACTGGAGACATCATAGTCATCAGCCTCGTGTAGTTGGGTGTATGTTGAACTTGCCTGATTACCTGTATTTATGTGATTTTTAAAAATAAACAATATGTATTTTATTGAACAACAGTAAGTAGTACATGAAAACATCATTATGTAAAGAAAAAGAGTTCTTTAATATTTTGTCCTTAAAAGAAATTAAATCACTACTACGTTCAGTTCGTGTCTTGATTTTATTCACAATAAACGTCCTTTTTTTCCCCCTTCAAATTGTTATGAGATGAAAATCAAAATGAAAATCAGCCCTCATATGTTAAAACAAAAATCAAAACATAACAAAGCATAACTGAAAGAGGCGCGTTGAAAACTTCTGGACACTTTTACCTTGAATCTTTGTCCATCGAATTCTTCTAATGGAACTTACGAAGTCCTGTAAGGTGTCCCCACATATTTCGTGCCCTGTTAGGTTCCAATCCACTGCTGCCGCTATACACCATGTTACAGCGTTCTTTTGACAACGGTAAGAGGATTTGTAACTGTATTAGGGGCAAGGATGAGGTAGGTAGGTAGGTGCCCTGAGACTTGAAGTAAGGTATTATCCCCGCAATTGCCTGGAGAGAGTGTGGAAAAACCCGGAGAAAAATCGCACTCAGAATGGCCACTGTCAGGGTTCAAAGCTGCGAAGTCCGGACTTGCTGCAGCTGCCCACGCGGCCGTGGTGCACAATTTAACAAGCACGGCCATGCTGTGGAGTGTCCGGTCAAGTGCATCGTTTAGCCACGTATCGACGTGTTTCATGGTGTTCTTCCATTTGTGAAAATCACACCGCTTACAATGCTCAACAGGTGATGGTAGTGCACCAACAACCTGTTGCACTTCACATTACATAGAGTTTGACTGCAACAGCCTTGGTTCGCCTCTCGCAGCAGGTAGAGAGAGCACTTGTCGGTGCCAGGCACCTTATTGTATTTATGGTCACGATGATCTCTTCAGGCGTAGGCTACTCTCGACCTTCCTGTGGAGTTTCCTTGAATATTGCTTACGTGACATTTATACCTGATCCCGGATTCAAATCACAATCACTTGAAAGATGATGCAAGATAAATGAGTGTCATGAACACAACAAAATTACAGGTTGCAAGGAATCACTAATTACAGAGGACTAACAAACTTACCCTTGTGTGCTCACTCTTTGATGCAAATAAAGTCAGAATTAAAAAATAGTTGATAATTAAAGTCACATTACTGCGTCATCATCAAAGGAGCGCCTAAAATACAACTGACAATAGGTCAATAAACTATAACAGGCTAGTGAAAATCTACAACTATTGTACAGTTGAATCAGCTGCGCCTAATAATATTCTTCTATGCAGCCCAACTAACATGAGTTGTCAGGAGCCTATTTTCATTTATGAAAAAAAAAAAAAAAAAAAAAAAAAGAGCTTATGAGATCACCTTTTGTCCGTGTGTCTGTCTGTGTGTACGTGTGTGTGTGATTCGTGTGTGTGTCCCCCCATAATAAAATCTAAACGGCTGGAGCGATATCAATGAGACTCGGTAAGTTCATAGCGCTACTCAGGGCAACCCCGACCGTGCCCTTCAAACTTTGTTACGTTTCACTAATCCAACATGGTGGCTGTGCGAAATATTTCACCAGTATTCAATATCTCCGAAACTATTACCGATATCACCCTGGAATTTTCTACGGAGATAAAGGAAACTACTAGAAGTTCACCTGTGTGACGTTTGAAAACCTGGTAACTATAAAACCAACATGGCGGCCAAGCGAAGTTGCGACTTTTAAATAGATGTTTCTCGCTATTTAACTAACCAAACGCCATGAAACATGGTACAGTATATGCTCATACACATTGTAATGTACCGACATCTAACTTCGTTCAATTGTTTACATAACCTCAAGATGGCGGCTGTGCAAAATATTTCACTGGCATTCTATATCTCTGAAACTATTATCTGTATCACCCTGAAATTTTGTACGGAGATAAAGAGCACTACTCGAAGTTCATCTATGAGACAGTCAAAAACCGGTTAATTACAAAACGAACATGGCGGCCAAGCGAATTTGAATGTTTTAAATAGACTTTTCTCGCGATTTAATGATCCAAACGCAATGAAACTTCGTACAGGAAATGTTTATACACATTGTAATGCACTGGCATCTAATTTAGTTCAATTGTTTACGTAACCTCAAGATGGCGGCTGTGCAAAATTCGAAAATTAAGTTTTTATTTCTTGTGTTCTTATGATGCGATCGAAATCAACATTTGAATAATGAACGTACACAATAATCATCATCTAATAGTACATAACTCTATGGCCTACATATATTAAAATCCAACATGGCGACCATCCAAAAGATTTAGACGGTTCTCAATATCTATCAATCTACTACAGCAATCAAACTGAAATTTTGTAAGTGCATAGGGGCTGTAAGCGTGGGACGTTCAATAACCTGGCGAGCACAAATCCAACATGGCGGCGACGCGAAAATGAAATATTCAAATGGACGTTTGTCACGTTTTAACCATCCGAGCGCAGTGAAACTTGTTACGGTATATGCTTATACAAATTTCAATCGACTGGCATCTGAGCCATTTAAATTATTTTCATAACCACAAGATGGCGGCTGAGCGAAATTTTAAAATCCCGTATTTATTTCTTGTGTTCTAATCATACGATTGAAGTTTGAATAAAACACCTACACAATAATCTTCATGTAATAGTACATGAATATAAGGCCTATAATATAAAAATCCGACATGGTGACTATCCAATATATTTAGACGGTTCTCAATATCTACGAATCTATTACAGCAATCAAACTGACAATTTGTATGCTGATAGAAGCAATTAATATTAGTAGGATATATGAAAATAGGCTATTTAGTTCTTCACGGAACTACTTGTTCTCTGCTTGAATCCCATATCGTACTTAAGCACTGAAGGCATATCCTGCAAACGATACTGAACACCAGTGCTTTTTTAAAACAGGATTTAAGGGGTACTCTCAGTTGTAGTCGGCAAAATTGCAATTTTCGGCAATTTACCGAGTCCGGTTATTACTTTATGGGCTGACGTGTTAAATGAAAGGTTGAATTGGGTTAATTTATTAACTCATTAATTCATTTACTTTCGGCTTTTTCGATGCCTGAGTGTGTGTAAAACAGTTCGTTATTTTCTTCATCCTTCAAAACTAACCACACACACAAACTTAACCTACCCCAACTCCAAACACTAGCTTCCACGATTGTTAAGAGTATGTTACTTATTTTTGCCTAAACAAGTACATTTCTTCGAATAAGGCAGCAATTAACAAAGCGTTTGTCGAGCAGAAAATAATATGGCCTATTGTTTCAATTATGCTGCTGAGTGCCGAGTTGCCTACCAAAACAATCTGATTCAATAGATGGATTTTAATTGAGGATTACACGAAATCTCCTCCAACTATTGTGAACAGCGCGTTGACGCCAGCTGAACGATGAACAATCAAGTCAGAAGCTATATTTGCCGGACTAGATACAAATGTACCAATATTCTTTCTTAAGCAGTTTTCAAAAGTTAAAGGGGTACGCGTACCCCTGCAATCCCCCCTGAAAATATGCCCTACTGAACACTATTTTTTTTCCCTCGATGTGACTACAGACCGTTCGAATAATATATCCAATGAAAAATAATAGTGTTCAGTATCGTTTGCGTGATATGCTTGCAGTGCATTAGTTCCATACGGGTTGCAAGCAGAGAAATATCGACCTTCATGACAAAACCCGTTAGTTGGGCTGCATAAAACAATATAATTAGGGGCAGCTGATTCACCCGGTATAGGTTTATATTGAGTTAGTTTGTTATTGTTGATTTAAGGGTTTTATATTTGATTTCAGGGGGCGTGGTGGCTCAGCGGTCTAGCTGTGTGCCTCTCACCAAGGCGGTCCGGGTTCGATTCCCGGTCAATGCATGTGAGATTTTCGAAGTGAAATGCCATGTCCTGTGGTTCGGATTCCACGTAAAAAGGAGGTCCCGTGGCTTATAATCACAAGATTCACGGTCACGTAAAACTACAATCTTCCTTCTTCTTATATTTGATTTCAAATTATTAGACTGGCAATGTTGGCAACTGTAGATAAAGAGGAAGATAGACCTATCCAGTGAAGTTGATGATAATGATAATTGTTGTTTAAAGGGGCTAACATCTAGGTTATCGCCCCTGATGGTTTGGGTGATCGTGAAGAGATAATGAAATGTTAACTATAACTAAAACTAACTACTCCCTTACAAACTAAAAGAGGAAATGGGAATCGAAACGGAGAAGAATGTAAATAAAGGACATCAGAAAAGGGAATGCCCTTAACCCTCGAATAATGAGAGTTGAGGGACTTGGAAGGTAGAAGAGCCAAGAAAGGCAGCGAGGAAAGGGAAAGAGGAGTGGGTCCGCCCCAAAGGCAATGGAAAAGGGGGAAAAACTTGACCCAGCTCAGGAATCCCTTGGGGTTAACAAATCCTGAACTCACCAGCCGTGAGCCCTTGAGGGTGTAGCACTATCCAGGGTGCACCAGAAGTGGTGGGGCTACACACACCCTGCCTCCTTGAGGGCCTTGTGCAGAAGGCAGGAGATATCATGAAAAGAAAAAGAAGGCTGACCTCTCGAAGAATGAGGGTATCAGGAAAGATGAGAAAAGGGCCAATTAAGGCGGGAAAGGGAGCGACTCCCTAGGCCTCAGATACATTAATACCGTCGGAGTCGGAAAAGAGCACGAGTTGACCAAGGGAGGTCGATAGGAAAGATGATAGAGAGGAGCCCGGCACAAGTAAGTGGAAGTAATGCCGAACTCAGTTGGGGCCCCGTGGTCGCCAACCCACGTCTCACTAGTCGTTATCCAGTGAAGTATTTTAGTAGCTGCTAAGTATTGCTTTGCTTTATCAGTGATAACCTTTACATAATCTATACTATTATGCTGATGCAGAAATTAAAATCCTTAAAATGAGCAAAATTAGGAAAGATGTTGGTACTGGTGGTTGCTTAAAGGGGCGGAACGTAGAGGTCATCTGTCCCAGAGAACGAAGGAGAGGCAGAAGTGATATAATAAGTCTACATAACCGAAGATTCCAAACAGAGGATAGCCTTATGATATACCACAAAGCGAGCAGGCAGTACAGAAAATCTGTTCAGTGGGCGTGGCTTTATGTCGCAAGTGGTGTAACTTAGAGCGTGGTATGATAATTGGTGCCAGAAGATAGAAGTATTCAATATTGAATATCATGCCAAATTTCTGTTTTTATAGACTATGGTGTCAAGAGAGAATGGTCACTGTGCAAAATGGCGTCCCCCTGCGTCAATGCAGGCATAGCTCAAAGTCTTTTGTTGGTTGGTTCCTTAGTTCAGGGGCTGCGACAACGCAGTCATGTTGCCCCGTGTACTTTGGGAATCTGTCTGATAACCGGTGTTAAATGTGCTGACTGTATTAATGTGTGTTATCTGTTTTAATTCAAGTGAGGACTGCAGACGATAATTTCAAGTAGTTCCTACTTGTGTTACCAAATCCTACCGTCCATGACACCTAGCTGTGAACTTGGCTATTACTATATGCCATCGCAACCAGCGCCTGGTGAAGAACGTTGGAACTTGGGAGCATTAATCAAACCAAAACTACAAATTTTCCTCCACACAAGTTTAGTTTGCCTTCCTCCAGCATCCCTGAAAGATTGTAACATCATCACGGATACACCCTGTAGAAAGCTATTCAGTCGGTCAACACAAATTGTGCTCAATTACATTATGCAATAAGTATTCAAACACACTAACCTGAAAGAAATATTACATGAGATACTTATCACAAAATAACACGCTCTATGGAAAAACAAGATGTTCAGGACAGAACATATAGCCTACTTTCTCCTAAATGTATGGGTATAGTTATAACTCTTTGTCCTTATCACCTCCTATTTTCTTCCTACTCGAAGTACAAAATGGCACAAAACAGTATGATATACTGGATTTGAACACGGCGTTCAAACCATAATTTATAATTTACCCCAGCATTTTACAATTTCATCAGCAAACACTCCAAACAACGTAGAAATTCAGAATATTATCACCGACTACGTACAATAATTGAAACTGAAACTAAACTTCATTGGTCTAAACGTATCACTGGGAGAAACACATATTATAAACCTACTGCACAGCTAATTTGCAATCGCGCCTATCCTTTGGGGCGAGTGCGCTCTATCGGCAAAAAGAGGAAATTTTTCAATTACACCGTATGCATGGGTTCACTAACTGGGAATGTCAAGGTCGGTATAGAGCGCAGATCGCAACTAGTAGCACACTCATAGTTCACCTGGCTGCAAGTAGATGTCACTCGTGCAGATCTGGTGGCAAACTTTGTTTTTATTAAATATATATTTTCCATTGCAAGATGCACACCATAACGCTCAATTTCATAACGTCTCACCACTTAATAAACAATAAATATATTAAAAAACAAGCAAAAATATACAACTCTGATAGGTTTTGAATCCCGGCTGACCGGATCAAAGATCAAAGCTTTACCACACCGCCAAACGTGTCCACCGAAGTTTAATGTTATCAATCCATTTACATACAACGTCTTAGCAAATAATGACTTTGAGGAAAACGATTCTTCACTGAAGTAGTCTATATATTCATTATAATCCATTTCATACAAAGTTTATATTATTTCTATCAGTAGGCTTTATTGCATGCAACATACTCAAATTAGTGAAATATAGGTCAAAACAAGAGATCAGCAGCCATCTTGTCTTGTAACCGAGACGGCTCAGCTTTTTATAGTCACTTCTGCAGTATAATATTATAATATACCGGTAAACTTTTAATTTCGAACGGGCCACGTCCTTTAGAAAATTTTAAACCATTCTTGGTTTGATAATCGGGTCCTAAGTTATGAATTATAAAGGTTGCAAAATTCACCCTACTGAAATGGTATGGCTGATGACCTTGTAGTTTGGGCGCAAGACGTGTCCCATGTGAAGGTATGTTTTACCAAATTTGGTAAAAATCCGATGATTAGTTTGGTCGTAATTTAATTTTTAGTTTTGACCATTTCAGTAGCCACCATTAAGTTTTGGTAAAGAAAAAAAGGAAGCTTTTAGTTTTACGTGACCGTTAATCATGCGATATCGACCCACGGGACCTCCTTTTTACGTGGAATCCGAACCACAGGACAGCCTGATGGAGAGTAAAAGTGCTACTGATATTCACTTCGACTCTCTATCAACTGTTATGAGAAATATCTCAAGTGGCCTGTAAAATAGTGTATGCATTTTGTGTTAATTTATATTTGCGTTGATTGATTGAACATGTGGTTGAATGAATGGTTGACTGATTGAATGTACGAGCGACTGAAGTAATGTATTTTTTGTTTGCTGTTATCTAGATCCTTGAATGTCACTCTTGTATTACTTTCCCCAGTTTCTGAACTTTTTCTTCTTATCTTTTATTTTATGTTTTTGCCTTTTTCCGTTTACTGCAGATAGTTTTTTTCTGTAATAATTATTGTAATGTTTCTTGTTCAAAGGGATTGCATGAATTAATGCTTGAGATAGGATGTTTGAGTGCGTGTCTGTATGGTTGTGGTTGCTGATTTATAATAGATTAGTGTATTGCTATTTTTTGTACGTGTTTGCTGTTTTTGTTTTGTTTATAATTGTAAATTTTATTGTTAATTATTATATTGTCAGGGGCGTGGTGGCTCAGCGGTCTAGCTGTATGCCTCTCACCAAGGCGGTCCGGGTTCGATTCCCGGTCAATGCATGTGAGATTTTCGAAGTGAAATGCCATGTCCTGTGGTTCGGATTCCACGTAAAAAGGAGGTCCCGTGGCTCATAATCACAAGATTCACGGTCACGTTAAACTACAATCTTCCTTCCTTCCTTTTATTATATTGTCACGAGTGGAGTCTATCTGGCTGACAATAAAGAATACATTCATACATATATATAATGTCATTTCACTTTGAAAATCTCACACCCAGACAGACTGACAACTTTTGGCCCGTGTAGATCTCATAAGTCTACTTTTTTTTTTTTTTTCGCAGAAATTGAAAGTAGGCCAAAGAGAAAGGGTGGGGGTGGAGTTATATTTATTTCAGGGTAAGGCGTTTAAATATTTGTTTTTCCGCCTAATGAAATTGGACACAATTTGTGTTGACCGACTGGAAAGGTTTCTATGATTGTATTTACGTACACATGAATTGGTAAACAGGATGACCACTTCGGCATTCTTCACGATAAACCAACGGGCTACTGCATATGACATCGCACACACGTTTCTGAAATGAATGTGTACACGTCATTATCGCGCCCAACGACTGCATTGATTCGTCACACTATTTGGGATTAGGATTGTGGTAGGTGCCCTGGGACTCGAAGTTATGTAGAACACACTACTACATAATAATAATAATGTTATTGGTTTTACGTCCCTTTTAACTACTCTGGCTTTTAGAGACGCCGGGGTGCCGGAATTTTGCCCCGAAAGGGATCTTTAACGTGCCAGTAAATCTACTGACACGGCTCCCTCGCATTTGCGCACCCTTAAATGCCAGCTGACTGCGCCAGGATACGAACCTGCAACCTTGGGCTCAGCAAGCGAGAACGTTGCCGCTGAGCCACGCAGCCAGCCACACACACACACACACTACTACAGACACCACAGTAAAACAGGTTACCAAACAAGAACAGCCATACAGGACAGTGATAGTAAGACCAGCTGAACTGCTTGCATGATCCTCGTATTCACCAATATAGCCCAGAGGTCGATGGTTCGGTCCATGGCTAGACTGAGTAGTTGGCGTTCGAATATCCAAGGTTCAAATCGCGACGTTCATAGTGTGTTTTTTTTTGGTTGTGTGGCCTCCTGATAAGCCGAGAGCAGGTCTTTTTAGTCGACGCCCGTGGGCGACCTACGCATCGGGATGAGAGATGGAATGATGAAGATGAATGAAACTGGGCAAGGATGCGGAAGGAAGCGGCCGTGGCCTGTCAGAAGGTACCGTTCCAGCATTTGCCTGGTGCTGAAAATGGGAAACCATGGAAAACCATTTCAATGACGGCCAACGGTGGGGGACGAACCCACGCGTCTAACGAGCCAGCAAAGTGCTTGGCCCCATGAACTAACACAGCGCTTTAGCGAGCGTAGCCACTGCTGTCGGTATAGTGTCCTCCTTATTTCACATGGCAACCTCGTGGTGTAGTGTCTACTATTTTAGGCTGTCGCCCAGGCTCAGCCAAGAAGTTTTAATTCTGGTCTGAGGACTGAAACAGAGAACACTCAGCCTCGTGAAGCAAAACTCAGAAGAGGTGGGATCGATTCCATCCTAGAGGCGTGTTTCTTTTCGTAGTTCCCCACTTCTACTCCAGGCAAATGCTGGGATGGTTCATAATATAAGGCCATGGCCACCTCCTTCCCACCTGAATTATACAGACAGCGGTACCTACGCTCGTTAAAGCGTAGCGTTAAGGCATGGACCAAGCTCTCTGCTGACTTGGTAGACGTAGGTTTGAGCCCCACCGTCAGTCGTCCTTGAAAAGGTTTTCCGTGTTTTCCCATTTTTCAATCCCCTTCAAAAGCTGGGACGGTACCTTCTGACAGGACACGGCAGCATCCTTCTCGATCCTTGCCCAGTTACATTCATTCCTTTCGTCCATCATTCCGGCGCGCAGGTTGCCCGAGGGCGTCGACTAGATAGATCTGCACTCGGCCTCTCAGGAGGCCACACGATAAAAAATTAAAAATAATTATAAAAAACCACCACAATAACACAGGTTATCAGATAAATTACACATACACCTAAGTACATCTGTGCTCATTGACCACGACCACGATGTCCAAGCCCCTCAATCGAAACAACAATTTCATTTCTCATACTCAATATAACTTGTACAAACTTGGGGCACCGTGGTCATTTATCCCCGTGTACTTGGGTGTATATGCATACAAGATAGAATTTGTCTGATATGCTAACCTGTGTTACTCTGCTGTCTGTAGTAGGGTGTTCTACATTACTCCATGTTCCAGGGCACATACCGCAATCCTAAGCCAAATAATCACGATTACAATTTAGGACAGTCCCCTCAAGAATATAGGCTATCAGTCAAATTCTACAAACCAACTACACGGGCCGACAATTTCAAGCCCCTATATGAAAGAACAAGGCCTCAGGAACTTCTGGTATCTCTGTTATTGTTGTCAATACAGTGAAACCCCTCAAATCCGAACCCCAGAAATCCGAAATCCCGGCTAATCCGAACGAGTTATTTTCGACAATTTCAAGTTTGGAATAAAAAGAGAAACTTATTTTAGTCATAAAACAATCATATATTCTAAAACATAACGTTATTTTAAATAATTAGTTGAAAAATTAACAAAGAAGTACAGTTAGCACACCTAACAAAGTGTAAATGTGCCTAAGCTACATAGCCTACTTATCTCATCCAGGATTGAAAAACAAAAAAGTTGGTTATTGTAATTCCTTAAGTTAATCACGTTGCAAAAACAAATGAAATAATAATAGAAATACACAAAATATCACTTAATCTTTCATTTGAAATCAGTTATCTTCAATTGTCGAAGCGACGAAAACATTTCCGCGGTGGCAATCGTGCGCCAGCGTCGCATAAACATGACATCGTTTGGCGTGACTACTGCGCGTTGTTCTACGAAGCGCAATGCGATGTCAAGAGCAGATGCAGCTTCAGTATAAGTCGCATTGTTTCTCGGAGTTTCTTCTTCCTCACTGTCGCTAGCTCAACGTACCGTTCTATACCGTAACGAGGGCTGGTTATTATGTTATGGATATTTTCGGCTAATCCGAACAAATTGAAATCCGAACAGGCTACAGCCCCAATTAGTTCGGATTTCAGGGGTTTTACTGTACTCCATTTGAGGGGCACGGAAATCATGGATATTAGCCCCGTGTACTTGGGTGTGTTTATAATTTATCTGATAACCTGTGTCATTGTGGTCTCTGTGAATTTAGTGCTGCGTGTATTTGTAAAACAAGTGAGGATTGGAAAGGAGACGGTTAGAACCATCACGCCATTTGCCTGGAAAAAATGTGAGAAACCAGGGTTGACCACTTCCAGGATGGGAATCGAACACACCTCATGATTTGCCTCACGATGCTGAATGGCGGCGGCTTCGGTGGCGTAGTTGGTAGCATGCTGAGCTTCTATGCCCAAGGTCGCGGGTTCAAACCCGGCCGAAGTCGTCGGATTTTTTAAGAGCGTTAAAAATTCCTCAGTATGCCTAAACTTTGGAGCGGAAGTAAAGCCGGTGGTCCCATGTCATAGATTTATGGCATGTAAAAAACCTTCAACTAGCTACACTTGTGTGAAGCCAAAATTTGTAGGTTAGATTTGATAACGCTCTATTAGTTCCAAGGTTCGTCGCCAGGTGCTGACTGCGATGTCATCTAGTAGTCAAGTCCGCATGCTAGGTGTCGTGGACGGTAGCATTTGGTAGGAAACGTAGGAACTACTTGAAATTATTGTCTACAGTCCTTACTTGAATTAAAACAGATAACACACACTAATACGGCCATCATAATTAACACCGGTTATCCGAAAGATTCTACACACACCCAAAGTACACGAGGCTACATGATCGCGTTGTCGCAGCCCCTAAACTAAGGAACCAACCAACGATGCTAAATGTACCCCGTTCCAGCCCTCAGACCAGCATTACTTTTCTTAGCTGAGTCAGGGGTGACAGCCAAAAGTTCTAGTCAATAAGCCAATAGGCCGACTATCTCTGTTATTAATTGGATCAATGGTCCAGGAAGTTACCTCTGAACGTCGAATCTCTACTCATTGTCAGTGTAAAAGCAAGTCCCCGATTCTTGGATGTTACGGGTAAACTCGAGAACCACTGAATGGATTTTCATGCGGTTTTCGCCGTTCTGTAAAAGATATCTCGAGGATGATTTCTGTAGAAAATATTTTATTTATGATCAAAGGAAGCCGAGCAGTAACGATTTCAGTGAAACAGTCGAAAAAAAAACCTGGCGTCCGAGCGCTTTGTAAGCTTACGCTGGGCAAACCGTTAAAAATATCTAAATACTATGAGTGTAAGAATTGTTCAGCTAGAAAAGTTCTACAAAAAAGTCCGCGAGAGCATATGTCTATCTTCAATACATCGCCCACTATAAGTGTTTTTACGTTTTAATTTCTTCCAACCATGTCCATTCAACTACTGAGGCGACAGTTTACGAGCTAGCTAAGGGCGAGTCTGTCATCCCTGTTACAGCCTAGCTAGCGGGCGAACCTATTACCCCAGATACAGCCAGCAGAAAACCGATGATTCGTGTTGAGTTAAGATTTCTGAGAAGGGTGGTTGAGTTCCCTGGAAGTGCAACTCGGGTTTTCTTCATTTCGCCTATGAAACACAGTCAAGTTGAGATTGGACGGAAGGGGGATTTGAGTTTCATTCACCTTGCCATTCCCTGGAAGTGCAACTCTCATTTTGCCTGTGAACTTTTCGTTCCGCAAAATTCACCGTCAAGTTAAGATTGGACGGATGGGGGATTTGTGTTTCATGCACCTCACCATTCTTAAATTACGTCTGATAAGAATTTGTTGCACATGCATCTCCATGATAATACAGTATAGTTAATAGTCCAGTCAGTGATTTTAATTCATCATGCCGAGACGTAAAACGGATATTGGTCGTTGTTCATTGACATTGGAACTAAAAAGCGCTTATCACGTAATGCATTCATAACTGTTTCCGGGCCAAGCCGGGTCGGGTTGCTAGTAAATGATATGTGAATCGCAGTCAATGCCCATAGCTGGGCATTTTTGATTGAACGCCCGAGGGCTCCCAACAAGTTCAATTTCAAGTAGTTCCAACTTTGCCTACCAGATGCTACTGTCACTAACACTAGCAGCGAACGTTGGAACTTGATAGAGCGTTGTGTACTAGCCAAATATAACTTATTTTGCTACACACCACCAAGTGCAATGACAGGTTTTTTTAAGTTTTTTTTTAGTCGTTTACCCTCTAGGTTGGTGGAACCCACGGACTCAGCGAGGGAACTCACCACTACCGCCTCTACGGGCAGTGTCCTAGAGCTGGGAACATCGAATCGGAAGGGATACAACTGGTGAGGTGGGATTGGCACCTCGCCCAGGCGGCCTCACCTGCAAAGCGAACAGGGGCCTCATGAGGGAAGGTAAGGGTTGGGTAGGATGGATAGGCAAGGAAGAGGGAAGGAGGCGGCCATGGCCTTGAAGAAGGTACTGTCCCCGTTTACCTGGATAGTAGGCTGTCAGATATCCGCCCCCTCAATCGGATTGCCAACAATCAATCGCACCGGCTCAGCTACATCAATGAAAATGGCACTGACAGATACTATCGAGATATGAGCACAGAAGTTCACAGGAAATCATTGTGGAACACACCAAAATAGACGGGGGTTCATACTTACCGTTACTTACCTCTTAATTATCTCGGGGATTGAGTTGACAACAGGATCACTAAAGTCTGTTCACACAATAACCTCCACCATGACATTTAAAAATGAACCAGAACGAAGACGACGAGAACTTTGAACTGTACAAAAGCTTTATTTCAAATAAAGGGTATGATTTTAATAACACAACAAAATAAACGTGGCTATCAGTAGCCCATGTCAATCTGACTACGTCCTCCTGTAGGACTTGCAAAATTATCATACAACATGATATAGAACATATTAGCTCTCACGAGCTCCAAATAACGTAATATTCATAACATAATTGGATTGGAAAAGGACGTCAGGGTGTGACATATATATAGAGCACTTTGGTTTCCTTTTAATAAACATGACAATGGTATTTATAGTCGCAAGGCCAGAGTATGGACGACCTAGCCCGCTGATAACCAGATGTTGGCACAGCTGCGAGCTACCCTGTTGCATACTGGTCAAATAGACTCCCTTCTCACATGTTACGTAAGAATACAGCTTGCTCTCTCAAGCTTTTAAATGTCTACAAGACAACTCACATTATTTACGCAAATCTTTCAAGTACTTTACTCACATCCTATTGGATCATTATATTAATTCCTTAAACTTGATAAGTTCTCATCCAAATGTTTAATTAGCTCTTAAATGTTTATAACAAAATCACATAAATTATTTATAATAATTAGAAATTGTTTATAATATTTGTCAAAGACAATCAAAATATTATATGCACGCCTTTAACATCACTCTCGTTCCACATTATTTTCAAAAATATTTACAGCAATTATTTACAATATTAACATTTAAATTGTTTAAATAATTAATTTAAGAAATACATTAACCACATGTTCATCCGGTTGGTAAATTTTCATAATCGTGATTAATATAATCGACCAATGAAGGTTAGTTATACATATTAATGTCACAATCTGGTTTAATAAAGGTTTTAATAATGATTTGTGACGGTAATCTTCATTCAAAATCTTATCTCAAATTCTTTCAAAACTCGTGTTAATTATAACAGTAAATTCACTTGATTAATTTTCAACGAACTATGACAATCTTACTCCAGCGGAAAATCCTTCGCTAACAAGTTAATGCACAAACTGCATTAAAATTTAGGCCCAAAATTCATCATATATTAATCTATATGGCATTAAAAACTTCACATAACTTACAAAACTTCCACAAATAATTCTTTAACATTAATTCCTGTGGGAACCTCCTTCATATTCAAGGGCATTATACATCAGCGACTTTCAACACGCGCTGCACTAGCGATTATACATTCATAGTTCCACTTAAAAATTCTAATAATCATTAATTGTTTCAAAACTGTTTTTATTTAACCTTCGTGGATTTCATTCATGAACCGAAATGAAGTCAAAACTTGCCAATCACAAACAAATTTAATAGTGAATACGCTTATATACGCCTGTCTGGTCTATCAAAATTTTAGATTAACATCTTAAAAGAAATTGTAGTATAAAAATACCATCATCAAATAAAGTGCGACTAAAATGCAAAATAGTCGAATGGAATCCAATTAGACTGGGGAATGCAAACATCGTTATATAAATCTCTAATTGAGAAAAACTCCTAACAAAAGTTCTTGACTTTAATGCATTCAATAATTCATTATTAAAGTTACTCTTTCACAAAAGTGTCTATGATGCAATGTTCATTCATAACTGACGATAAATGTCTGTGTTGCAATCAATTCAAATAACGACTAGTATTTCCAAGATCGTCGACAACGTAAGAGATTTTAACGCTCTAAAATCATTTAAATGTTCTTCCTTCTTGATGATGACAGAAAATTGGTCAAAGTAATTAAACTGGGGTAGAATTACTTTAATAAAGTGACACGCTGTCTGAATTTAAATCTGCCATAAAAATCATTAACTTACAGTCAAATCGTGACTACAAAAATATTAATTACTGAAAAATCTAAATATCAGTCTCAACTGATCCAAAATCGTTAACTATGCCCATGACAGAACAATGTCTTAATAAAACGTCGAAAAAGGCATAACTCATCAAGATGTACTGAGAATAAGAATCTCAAACAAGAAAATAGGGCAAAAACATGAGGATAAAAATATGGGAAAAATAGTTGCTCAAACATTATTAATAAACTCAAATACAATAAACGTTCACGACTACCTTATCTGCCGATTGACGTTCCAGAGCTCCATCCTCGAAATAGGAAATAGCACCCTCGGAATATCGAACTGCTTCCTTCTCCGGAAATCGCTCTGCTCCTCGAAGACGAATAGACATCCTTCCGGCAATAATCTTCTTTGTGAGTCGGGATATCCCTGACCTCTCTTGAAAAATTCCCTGAAGTTCCAGTAGACAATCGTCATGAAGTTTTGTAGAAATTTCCGAAGAAATTATTCATATTGAAAGAGTATGAAATCATTTTCATGGCTGTTCGATGGTATTCAGCCTTTAATCACGAAACATGGGTGTAGATGGTATTCACCACATGTTCGTTTGTGTGGAATAGCAATTAGCGAAGTTCCATGTTGCCATCTTACTCCGTTGAAATATGTCCCAATTGCATTAAGTCCTTTAGCCTTCCATCTGCTCTTCGGTTGTAGTCATAGAAGAACAAACTGCCGTATTAAATTGCTCCATTATACTGTAGCGTTGTGTAACAAAGCAATCTGAAGTCTTTCTATTCCACTAACAGCGTCAGCCGTGGAGTTGATTCTGGCTATACAAAAGTGCTTCTCTTGTGGCGAGATAATCACTTTTGTCAGTCGTATAAAACTGCTAATATCGTTCAAACTAATCGGTCGAAATTGTTCAGCTTTTTTATATTAGTGCATGTAGCACTGCACAATACAATTAGCTTATCGGCGACCGCTAACTGTTCAAAACTAAACTTGCAGAAGCGTTCTAAGGTCCGTCTCAACTTCACCTAGTTTTACCTGGATCTCGTTAATATAGTGGCTTCCCCACGCGTTATAAAGTCGACTCTTTTCACTACTGTTCACTTCGACGTCTCACTATAATGAATGTATAAGAAAAGAACTTTCACAAATATACTTCGATGATCTGAGAATGAGATCTGAGAATAATCGGAGAATGAAAGAGGCTCCTCTCTTCTGCGCAAGCCCTTTTATTAACTTCACGAGGGGCGTTTCCATCCCTTCCAGAGCGTGATACTGCGTCATCGCTAAAAGTTCCAACTTCGTTAATACATAACGGATTTTCAAAATTCAAAAACTGAAAATAAATTTCACCAAAATTCCAAATCAATGCCTTTACTGCAAATGGATTTCCACAATTCTGCATTCCAAAAGTAATAAAAATACCATAGTTTCAGCAATCTCCGTCTTCCTTTAAACTATCGTTCATTGGTTCAAGCCTCTCCTCCAATAGCATAGTTTCTTCCTCAGCAGAATTCCTCGTTTCCTGCGACTGCGTCGTAAATCTTGGAATATTCTCGACTAAATGCTGACGTCACTGAGAATCTCAGCTCAAGTAACCTGCTGGCATAACATTTACGTCATCCGTGCTTACGTCATGACTACCCACGTCATAACTATGACAGCCATAACTCTCCTTATAAATTTCCCAATATAGCCACCGTGGTCTCTACATAATTCAATTACGGGGGCAGTACCATCCCGGTATTTGCCCGAAGACGAAGTGGGAAACCACGGAAAACCACTTCGAGGATGGCTGAGGGGGAATCGAAATCCCTCGACTCATTTGGGCCACCCAAGGCTGAGTAGACCCCGTTCCAGTCCTCGTACCACATTTCAAATTTCGTGGCAGAGCCGGGAATCGAACCCAGGACCTCCGGGGCTGCAGCTAACCATGCTGACCGTTACTCTACGGAGGCGACATAGGTTATTTTACTTGCCATAAATCTATGACATGGGCCCGCCGGCTTTACTTCCCCTCCGAAGGAAGGCATACTAAAGGATTTAAAGCTCTTAAAAAATCCGACGACTTCGGCCAGGTGTGAACCCGCCATCTTGCGCATAGCAGTTCAGCATGCTACCAACTACGCCATCGAAGCCACTTAAATAAAGAACTGCGAAGAAGTTTCCTGCACTAAGTACGGGAACCAGACAGAAAATCAGTCAGGATCATTACTGAAAGTAGCCTATTGACAAGCGACCCAACCACTTCCTAGTTGCCTCATTGCACAATAAGAGTCTTATAACGCGAGGTAAAGCAAGAACAGGAGATTTAGTCATATAGAGCTGTGTACTTCAAGACATAGCAATTTATTTGGCAGTATTACAGTCTATACGTTATCATTGTATAGACACTAGTCACGAAGTCGTGCACTTACTTGCAGGTATAACGACTGGGTATAAAGTAATTAGACAAGTATCCCATCAGTTATGTGTATAGCACCCACCTTGGCAGTGAGCCATCCTTGTTAATAAGATAAACAAGCGAAAGAAACTCACGGAGTAAAATAGTCATCGCTCACTCATTCATACATACACTCTGACGTACCAAAAGTCATGGAATACCCGTCTAATGACGTGTAGGGCCTCCTCTAGCGCTAGCACCACGAAGTGCAGTAACTCAACATCACATGCACTTCACAAGTAGTCGGAAGACCTCTGGATAGATGTTGATCTATGCTGTCTGAATAGTAAATAGCCAAAAGTTTTCTAGAAACACTGGGTGCAGAATTTTATTTTAGAATGGCTCTGTCCAGCATATCTCATAAACGCTCAATTGGACTGATATCGGGAGAACATGACGGCCACGTCATTCGCTGGAACTCTCCAGAGTATTCTTCAATCCTCTCCTAGACATCCGCAGCCCAATCAATGGTGCATTAGTTTTGAAACAGAAAAACGGAAATCCATGAACTCAAATGGTTACCAATAGTCCAGGCAACGAATGCTCAAAAACAGGTATAGAGGGAAATGTTTGGAACACAATTTTTGATTTCGTAACTTTGTTTGGACTAGTTAGGAGGTGAACATATCAAAAGTCCACGCCCGTAGCCTTTGAGCCGGAAGAGGGTTTGAAGGTCACATGTTTCGGTTATTCGCTTAAATCTCGGAAACTATGCGTCCTAGCGAAATGACCACTCTATACAAAATGAAAGCTGATTAAATTTGATACAAGTTTTACTCAGTCAATTTTTACGATATCTTGTATAGTTGTCGCGTTATCTGCTCTTGAAAGTCGGTACTTTTGAAAGAAAAAAAAGCCTCTCCTAGACATCCGCAGCCCAATCAATGGTGCATAACAGTTTTGAACGTCGTAGTCAGAAAAACGGAAATCCATGAACTCAAGGAAAGCTTTGTTGTGGCTACCACCGAGTATTGTGGGTACATGGTCAAGTGGACCTAACACATGTCATATGAACACACCCTACTCAATTACGGAACCATCATCAGTCTGCTCTGGGCATTGTTGACAATTGGGATCCATTGGGTTTGCACCATACCCAAACCTTGCCATCAACCCGACACAATGTGATCGTGACTCATCAGGTCAGGCAACATGTTTCCAGTCCTCCTCTCTGGTGGCACTTCTGGTTACATATCCCAGGGAAGCTAACACAGATCTATTTGATATACGTCTGACACCTCCCACATTAAATGTGATTTGAGCGCGGACAATTCTACCCAACCACCACCAGTCACGATCATCAAGTAACTTTGGACGGCCATTGCTGTGTTCACAGCTGATCGTAATGCCTTAATTTTAATATCTCCCTGACTGGTTGCTTGGTGCAGGGGCAACGTTCTCGCCTGCTGTTTCCAAGGTTGCAGGATCGAATCCTGGCACAGTTAGTTGGCATTTGAGGGTACGCAAATGCGAGGGAGCCGTGCCAGTAGATATACTGACATTTTAAAGATCCCCTTCAGACCTAACTTCCGGCACCCAGGAGTCTCTAAAAGCCACAGTAGTTAAAAGGGACGGAAAAAACAATAACATTACTATTGATATTCCTTGTTATAAACGTAGCACTGTGGATCGGGGTAATTCTATAACCAAGAAACTGAATGCCTCATCACTCTGGCATCCGATATCATCCCCTTTTCGAGCTCTGATAACTCAAACCGCTGTAGGCAGTGCAACGTTGTCTGTTGAGGTGGTACATGAATCATCTGATTAAATAGTGATATCCCAGGACAACATTATGGTGGTAGACTAATTCCAAAGTTGATCCGTGTGGCCGGTTATGCTCTCGCAAAAGAGTTGAAGAAAATACAATGTCGTGTGGATAAATGGTAGGCCTATTACGAGCGGACATGCTGCTCGCGGGATGTCACGAGTATGTTGTTGCTGTTGTTTCATTTCAGGGGCTTAGATATCTTGGTCATTTAGCCCCATGTACTTTGATGTTTGTAGAATGTTTTGATAACTTATGGTGTCTGTAGCAGTGTTTATATTTGTAATTCAGGTGAGGATTGGGAAGGAAGCGGCCGTGGCCTTAAGTTAGGAGCCAACCCGGCACTTGCCTAGAGCAGAAGTTGGAAACCACTTCCAAGATGTTTGCGGTGGGAATTCGATCCATCTCCTCTCTTTTTTGACTCACGAGGCTGGATGTAGCTCGTTATAGCCCTCAGACCGAAATTACATTTCTTGGCCAAGCTGGGAAGCGAATCCGGACCTCTAGTGTGACAGCCATGATGTCACGAGTATGTTTGGAACTTGTGTGGGAAAACCATGTAGTGATTCAGCGATTTGTCACTTGGATGCCAGGTATCTTCTTGTGAAATAACGACTGTAGGCTAAATGAGTTTTAGTCCGCGTCATCTTAAACAAGTTTCTAAGAATAATAATCGGCTACTGGTATTACCATTTTCCCCCCATAACTAGAAACACGAGGCCCGTCAAGAAAGTAAGTTCCCCTATTTTTCTTAAGTAAACGCATTTGAGAGGGACATTAGCGCATTCGTAACAGATCTATGACGTATCAAGCATATGCCAGCCGGTCAGGTCCCGCCTGGCGCCAACACCGCGGCAGCAGTGGCCCGAATTGGCGGCTCTTATTCCTTCTCCCGCCACGTGCGAAACACTGTGAAAAACTGCAGAAATTGCGACGTGCCATTCAAAACAAGAGGCGTGGAGTGCTTACTTCCGGTGTTGTGCTGCTCAACGACAATGCTTGTCCACATAGGTGTACGGCTCGGCAGGCAACAACAGCTGTTCTGCAGGATTTCGGCTGCGAGGTGTTTGATCATCCACCATTCAGCCCTGACCTTGTAACGGTCCCAATTTGTGACCAGAATGAAATAATTTTATATATTTTATTATTGATATTATTATTATTATTATCAATATTTTTTAATTTTACATTTTACCTTTTATTAGTTATTATGTTAACTAATATGTTTATATCTATTATTATGCGGTAATGTAGAATATTATGGCAATTGAAAGGAGTTGGAGCTACACACATTATATTTGAAATAAGTTAGGTGCTTGACTGAATACTATTTCTGAAGAAAACACATACAATAGGAAGAAAGAGGGTTATTCGCGGAAGGCCGGCTTATCAACTGCTTCCTGGTAACGACACGAATAGACACTAATGTCTTTCACTTCAAGAATTATACCAGTAAACAAATCTTACTATGAAGGGATTCTATGAAGACTCGCCATTGTGAATGAGTCCTTTGCAACTTTATACAAAAGGTGGGCTGGACCTCCCGAGAAATGTTACAAAGAAGTATTGTCATTATTGATATGTGAAAGGCGTGCAAATTGCATAGTGACTTCAGAAGTGGGGGGTGGGCGCGTGCCTTACCTGGGAACGTTATATATATATGACGGCCGCCCAACTGAAAAAGGATTATTATTGAATTGCTGGCAGGAGAGGGAATGGTGCTGTTCGGAGCATAAGAGTGGAACTTGTAGCGAGATGGAGTTGGAATTTAACATTCATCTGTAACGCAGTGCTATATTTTACAGTTGACTATTTAAGTATGTGAATTTGATAAGACACTCAGTCTCATCAAACTGTGACATGGTTGTGTATGAGGCTCTTGTCACAGGGATGATTTATGGAATTTATTCCGTCATCCACATATAAATTCATTACGTTGAGGAAGATAAGGGTCATCATGAACTCTATACGCAACAATCCATCTACAATGATCTTCAATGCGGTGAGCTCTATAAACAGTTTTACTCCAGTCAAATCAGAAGGCTCTCATGCTTTTTAAATTCAATACATTTTATTCAATTAACTCAGTATACTCCAATTTCCAATCAAGACCCATAATGCAAGTAAATTAAGTAGATTCTTTAATTTAAATTTATTATTATTATCTTTAGTATTTTATTCTTTTTTTTGCAATTGTTGTTTTTATATATTAAATTCATTTGTAAATTCAAATGTTTGACTGGTTTCCGTTAGTAGCTAGTAATTACTATAAGGCAACACCACACTCCTAAACTAATTATCGTAAGGTTAGATTACGTAAGTTTCACTACGGCTGGAGATAGGAATTTTGCTGCTCTACCTATGTTTAACCGAGGTTTAATATATTATTTTGATCATGATATATGAATGGTCTGGCACCCTGGCTACACATAATACTACACATTATGTACTTTTTAGTGATGCTGACAACAATACAGATACACTATTAAATTAAAACACAATTAAATGTTTCATATTGATCACCCAAAAGTGGGCGACTATTTAATTATTAACATTTGGATATTATTATTCAAGAAGTTCATTAAACCATTACAATTAACGCGCAACAGTGGAGCGCTTTGCATATAATCAGTTTCTTATTATTAAAACATTATTATGTTTAACATAAAACCATTACAAATGGCCCCCAATTGTGCGGCACGAAAACCTAACGATATTTACGGAAGGAGTGAATGTAAATTCAGTGCAAATTGTCAGTGATTTTGGGGGAAAGTGAAGTGAATTAGTGTATTATTAGTGATTGATTTTTGGGGAAAGTGAGGTGAATTTTGGAACGGTAAATTTTATACGGTGTACTTCGAGATGGCGGATGAGGAACAAAGGAAACTGAGGAGTAGGGGGTAAAGGCGAGAAAGCTAATTATACGAAAGTTGATAGTGGTACTGAGGCTGAGAGTGTAGTGGATTATACCAAGATGTCGGAGGTAAATCTTGAGAGTAATCCTGAGAATAATCCCGAGGTTAACCCTGAGACGAATATAGAGGTACATCCTGAAATAAATCCTGAGACTAGTGGAGGGCAGGAGAAACAAAAGCCTTTGTATATTTCGGAAAAAATTTGATGCGATCATAGGAATGTTTCTGGAGATGAAACAGGACAATGATAAGAATAATCAGGAGATGAGATAGGAGATGAATAGGCAAAATCAGGAGATGAATATGCAAAATCAGGAGATGAGTAGGCAAAATCAGGAGATGAATAGGCAAAATCAGGAGATAAGTAAGGCGATAGACAAGAAGCTAGAAGATAGCAATAAAAATAATCAGGAGATGAGTAGGGAGATGAGAGAGGAAATAAGTTGAGCAAAATCAGGAGATGAGTAGGGAGATAAGAGAGGCGATATGTAAAGATAATAAAGAAATTAATCAGAAGCTAGATAAGGTGGAAAAGGTGAATGAGGAGTTAAATAAAAATTATGAGAGGATTAAGGAGAATATGTCAGAATTCAAAGAAATAATAAGAAAGGAGTTGCAAAGTGAGTTAAAGAAAACCATAGCTGAAGTTGGGATAGAAGTAGGGGAAAAGTTTGAAGTTATAGGCAAGAAAGTAGAAGAGATTAATCAAGAGGTAAGGGAAAGAGTAGAAGAAGTGAAGGTAGAGATTATGGAACGTAAAAAGAAAGAAGAGATGAAGATTAAAGACAAGATAGGAATAGAAGTAGGTAAAATAAAGAAAGTGCTAAGCACTCAAGAAATAAAAATGCAGAAAATTATAGAGGAACAAAATAGGCAGACAAGGGAAGAAGTCAGAGCCTATATAGAGGAAGTCAATATGAAGTTAACAGAGATAGAGAAGCGTGCGTTAAGGCACAGTCAGAAAGACATAATTATTGAACAAGGAAAGCAGAAAGCTGAGATAAGTAATCCAAAGCATAGGAAGAAAAAGCACAAGCAGAGCGCGATGTTGGAGGAAATGGTGGAGAGAGATAGAGTAGAAGACGAAAGAAGGACGGATATAGAAGAAAGCAGAAGCAAAAAGCAACAGTTAAAAAGGTCGTTAAGCTATAGTAGTGGAGAAATGAAGGAAAGGCATGAAATTAGTAAGTCCAGAAGTAAAATGAAAGGGGAGAAAATGAAGTTGTTAGAGGAAATAGAGAATATAATGAAAGAGAGTAAGAAAGATTATGAAGTGCAGTGGCGTGCCACAGAAGATAGAATAGGGGAAGTAATAGGGGCAAAGGCAAAATACGGTGTTACTATTGATAAATATAATATGGAGGAGGAAGAAACTATTGCTATGAGGAGAGAAGAGAGTGTAACCATAAATAAATATGAAAGCGAAGAAGAAGGTTATAAGAACTTAAAAATGCCAGATAGAGTTGTTATGTAAGTCGGTATTACTATTTTGAGCGAACCGTATGACCTAATCCGTAATGTTATATATTAAAATAGTTTTCAAAAAATTTCACCCTTTACTAACACTGAAATATCTCGGGAAGTATTTGCGCTACGACGACAATTGTTGTCTTAAAATGTAATGCTCGTCAAGCACCGTCGATTGATATCCACCTTACTTGATTATATCATTCGAATATTAAAATAATTGCGAATATTACTTCCTTCCAAGGTCTCACGAAAATAGAATATCGAATGACTTGACGGACATATTGTCGCTAGGCGACAACGTCTAAAACTGTATCATGATATTCAACGCCACCCCAATAATAAATCTAACTTGATATTAACAGAGAGTTCCCTAATTACGTCATGATATCGTTAACTTCTACCTGCTCCACTCGGGCGCTAATGTCGCATATATCCATACATGATATCGTTAACTTCTACCTGTTCCACTCGGGCGCTAATGTCGCATGTATCCATACAATAAGTAGAAGGGGATTATGTGCACATATTTTTTATTAAAACTTCTCAAAGAATGGATTACTTTGAGACTGAAATGCTCATGCATAATCAGCAGTCAATTTGCTAATGACACTGTCATGTCAACATCTGTTTAAATGACAACCGCTACAGTCGAATGTTGGAACCACCATTTTGTATTGTGCATCCGATCTTTCTGTTATATAGTCTTTGGTCTCACCAGCTACAAACTGTCTTCTTTTCGTTTCATCATTCGTCCTTATAGGTTGTGTGCTTAATCAATACAATGAATCATATTATGATGAATGAGAGGCGACACTCAATTACAAATGTTATAAAGATTAAAGGTGACTGTAATTGTCTGTTCTGGTCATTGGCATATTGTGAGTACAACAATCATATTTTATTTACACAGGTGAGAAAGCGAATTGTAAAACAAGTTACAGACAAGTGGAATAATTATTCTTCCTTTATTGTTGGCAACAGCGATATGTACGAAACTGCTATCAATACGAGCGATGATTACAAAATGTATATATCTATGAATGGTGTTCATGGAGGTCATGTTGAGTTAGTTGTCGCTGCTCAAGTTTGCAAAATGGATATTTATTCGTGGATTACTACTGTCGTATGGAAGGTGACCGGTTAAAATATATACGTCATCAACAAACGAAGTTACGAGTTGATACATATGCCGGTTTAGCAGACGCCTTGCATTTACGAGCAGAAAATGAAAATCTCAGAGTCGGTCGTATTGTAGTTTTGCCATCTTCTTTTACAGGTAGCCCAAAGAAAATATTGCAAAATTATCAGGATACGATGGCGATAGTGAGGAAGTTTGGAAAGCCAGATTTATTCATTACGTTCAGCTATAATGTGGGCTGGCCAGAAATACTTCACAGCATTGATCTCTGGGAAACGGCTAATAATAGGCCTGATATTGAAGTGAGAGTTTTCCATTGAAAAGTAAAGGAATTGCTACGATTGATTAATGTTAAGGAAATTTTCGGTAAAAGCATATCTATGTACAGTGGAATTTCAAAAACGAGGTCTCCCGCACATCCATTTACTCTTAACATTAACGGAAGATTGTAAGATTCGAGAAATTTCTGACATTGACAGTGTGGTGTCAGCCGAAATACTAGATCTCGAGGATGAAGCGCTATATGAGTTGGTAAGGCGTCATATGGTACATGGTCCTCGCGGATCTTTGAATCCTGCTTCAGTCTGTATGAAAGATGGCGTTTGTAAGAAAGATTTCCCTAAACAGTTTGAGGAAGAGACCAAAGATAATGCCAATGGTTATCCTTCGGAAAAGATTAGAAATAATGGACGGATAATGGATAATGGATAAAAACAATTCGAGGCATTGACATTGAAGTCGATAGTCGATTCATTGTTCCCTACAATCCATTTTTTTACTTAACGTGCAAGCTCATATTAATGTTGAAACATGCTCAAGTGTTCGGAGTGTTAAATACATACACAAATATCTTATATATTAAAATCCACAAGTATGTGTATAAGGGTCATGACTGCTGCATTGTTAAAGTATGTCCTGAAGGCGAAACGGTGAACTAAGATGAAATTACTTCTTTCCTAAATGCTAGATATGTTGGTCCAACAGAAGCCGCATTCAGGATATTTTCATTTCACATGCATGAACAGTCACATTCTATCATGCGATTACCAGTTCACTTGCCAAACTTGCAAAATATCTATTTTAAAAATGATAACGCTCCTGATATTTTACTTCAAGCACAGTTGCGCAACACGGAATTACAAGCGTGGCTCAAGTTAAATCAAGATTCGCAAGCCAGAAGTCCGTATATATATCCAGAAACACCAGTACATTACGTCTGGAATAAGAGCAACTGCCAGTGGCAAAAAAGAAAAAATGTTTCAAAAACTATAGGCAGAATGTATAATGTTTCGCCTACAGAAACAGAAAGGTATTATTTACGCCTGTTATTGCTTCACGCCATAGGTGCTACCAGCTTCCAGGATCTACGAACATGCAAAGCAGTTGTCTATACTTTTTAAGAAACAGCTAAGGAGCGAGGTTTGCTGATTGACGATTCTGAATGGCAGCGTTGTTTGGCAGAAGCGTCACAATTCCAGATGCCTTCTCAGTTACGACAACTGTTTTCTTACATATGTATCTTTCAGACCCCTTCAAATGTAAGATACTTATGGGACATTTTCAAGAATTCATTATCAGAAGATTATCTGCAGTTTCACGAACCTAACATTGCATATCAGTTCACTCTTATACATATTTCTAATACATTAAAGCTCCATGGTCTTCCCATTACTTCTCTCGAATTTCTCAGACAAATCTACCAATGAATTATCCAAACCTTAATGAGGATCAATTAAGTCGGATTATAAACCAAGCAAATGGAAACCAAACGGCTATAATTTGACTACAGAAATTTCGGGGTTAGTGCAGAACAGCAATGAAAGGATGAGTAATGCATATTTCATTGTCGGTCCAGGGCGCACCGGGAAAACATTTCTTTACCAATGCTTGATTCACAGTCGCACAAATTTGGGCTTAAATGTAGTTTCTGTTGCATGGACTGGTATTGCAGCAATGTTACTACCTCAGGGCGCACTGTACACAGCCAGTTCAAGTTACCTCTACATTTACATGAAAGTTCTGTATCAGGAATAAAAGTTAACAGCAAGGAAGCTTTTTATATTCGTTCAGCAAAACTTATCATCTGGGATGTAGCCCCTATGTCTAATAAGCACGCGTTGATGTGTTTAAATCGGTTGCTCAAGGACATCATGAATAACGACGTGCCTTTCGGAGGAAAACATATCATCTTAGGTGGAGATTATAGGCAGGTATTACCTGTTGTGCCTCACGTATCTAAAGCAGCATCAGTCCAAATGTCAGTAAGGTTCTCTCCTTTGTGGCCATTATTCAAAATTTTTAAACTCAACAAAAATATGCGAGCGGATACAGATCAACGTGACTTTGCAAACTTCTTGATACTAATTGGTAACGGTGAATACCCTCACGTCGATGGAGAAAATTCAGAATTAGTCCCACGCTGAAAAATATTTCACGCTTTTCAAAAATAGTGATTTTAGCACCTAAAAATGAACATTGTAAAGAAATCAAAGACAAAGTTTTAGACCTAATCCCAGGATCATCGAGAACTTACATCTGTGTGAATAATTTGATTACTGGGGATGAGAGTGAACTTCTACAATTCCCAATAGAATTTTTAGATAGCATAGGCATAAATGGATTGCCACCTCATATCCTTTGACTAAAAGAAGACTCAATTGTGATTTTGTTGAGAAATATTAATTTTACCCAAGGTCTGTTGAACGGTACTAGACTGTTGGTTTGGAAGATGCATGACAATTGCTTACACCTGGAAATTATTGCTGGCGTAAATGTTGGAAACAATGTCCTACTCCCTCGCCTTGACCTTACGCCATCAGATACTTCTATGCCATTTTCCTTCAAAAGGAGGCAGTTTCCAGTACGTTTGGCTTTTTGTGTAACTATCAATAAAGCTCAAGGTCAAACACTAGATCAAGTAGGCATTTATTTACTTCAACCGGTGTTTAGCCACGGACAACTTTACTTTATGCCGCACTATCGCGAGCAAAATCCTTTCATGACGTCAAAGTTCAAATAGAACCAAAAGGCAAGCGAACAACAAATGTCGAATGGAAGGAAGTACTATTAGAATTTTGAAACGAATGTTGCGGAGGAGCATAGACCTCAGCAAACGGGGCACAGATTAAATAACAATTATACAAGAACGTCCGCATCCCTAATACGACAAATGTCCTGTGGTAATGGCGAAAAAACATACTATTGTCTTACATCGGTGATACTATCCTGCATCCTGTTATTTCATTCCCTCAGTTCTATAACAAAGATATACTCAATCAAATTTACAGCTTAAAAAATATTAATCCCTTCTGTGTGAGTTATCTTTTCATTTCTCATCAACCGCCTTTACTTACTATTCTATCTGTAGGGGTGGAGGCGATAGCTGTCTTTACAGAGATGTGCAAATTATTAGATTCGATGTCAGTTTTCCAAAATTGCATTTTTACTTTTCACGGTTTAATGCACTAAGTATGTTTATAAGGCGATGAAATTACTTCAAATGTTTAACCAAGACTCCTAATTATATTTTCATTTAAGAAACTCACATGAAAATATTTTTTTAGAATTTCCACTAACAGGGCAGCCTTGAAAATGCAAAATGCCACACGTTTCGTTTTTATTACTTCACTCTACTTTACGTGTGAATTTAGAGCGGAGGGATTTGGGGTCTTTTAACTGTTGAACGCTATTGAACTATTCAAAGAATCATGAACTATGTATTGAAATCATCTAAAGTCAATGAAAAATTGAAAATGGACGCAGCTCAGATATCCCCCGGAATCCAATAATCTGAAAGCTTCCATACGCAATTCCTTATGGGAAAAGGTGTAATTCCACGGGAGAGAAAACGCCACTAAGTAGGACAACAAAAGAAGTTGGTCAATAAAATGATTTTGAATAAAAGTAATTATGACTAATTAAAATTATTTATTTAATTCTATTAATTTGCACACTTTCTATATGTTCACAAAGAGTTACATCTCTAAATTCAAATATAAGAGACCCACCTTTTATTTTAAATTCATACCATTGTTCATAAGCAGACAAACACCAAATTGTACCGCTGTAGCCTTACATTGTGTGGATATCTCTATCTACTTAGTATAAAACAAAGTTCCCAATTCTTGGATGTAACGGGTAATCTCGAGAGCAACTTGATGGATTTTTTCACCATTCTGTAAAGGATTTCTCGATGAAGGATTAGGTAGAAAAACATTTATTTATGACCAAAAGAAGCCCAGCATTTACGATTTCAGTGAATTGAGTTGAAGAAAAACCTAACGTCCATGTGTCTTTTAAGCTTACACTGGGTAACCCGTTAAAAATATCGATATTCTCTGAGAATTGTTCAGCATGAAAAGTTCTGCAAGAAAGTCCGCGACAGCTCCCACATCGACCACTGTAAGTGTTTTTACGTTTTCATTTCTTCCAGCAATCTCCATTCAGTGGAAATTTAAATAACTAGCTTCAGAGTGAGTTTACGAGATTGCGAGCGACCTATCACCCTAGCTTCAGCCAGCATCAAACTGCCGAGTCGTGTCGAGTTAATTCTTCAGAGAAGAGTATAGCTTATGTGTTTGGAGTTAGCTGTTCACCTCGGCTTTTCAGAATTTCGTCTGGAACCTGACGTCCGTGCGCCTTTTAAGCTTACGCAGGGTAAGTAGTGGGACACACACACAGAGGACAGGCAGACACCCACACATTTGATCTCATAAGTCTACTTCATCATTTACCCAAAAGCGACGGTACCGTAAATGTCTGTTCAGGTCACTAGCATGAAGACATGCAAATCTCATATGGACAGAAGTGCTGTAGGATTGTTGAAGTGAATGCTGCGAAGCAGCACGGGTCTTCTAGTTATTTATAAAGGGAATTTGTGGAGGTATCTAAGGAACCTACCGTTATTAATTTTTACTCAGTCGAAAAATTACAAGTGTTAGGGGCGTGTATTGATACACTTTTTGATAGTGGCTATCAGGTTTTCTGCATTAGTGCAGCATTTTATAATAATAGGAAGGAACATGGTATAGAAAATGAGGACATTCCAATTAGAACTACTTTTGTGTTAACTGCGGCGAGAAAGATATCCCACATAATTTCTAAACAAATGGTTGTAGAAATTTTAAAGGAAGGTAAGATTGGAACACAGGTATGTTTATTGATTCCAAATCTGGTATATTCATTAATTAGGGGTTCTGAGTGGATGTCGCAACATTCTGTCCAGCTAAGTTATAAAGAGGGTAGTGTCAAATTCAGATGAATGGGTGGAGATGTGATCATGTCATTTAATAATTGAAGTCAGTTATATGGTGGTTCTAAGAATATATGCACGCTTGAGGAGGTATTAATGACCAAAGGAGTCGATATTTGTAGTGAGGTTATTGGTGAGATTGTTGGGGTATCTCTTAAGAGGGAACCTTTTTTTTTACATTTTTAGGCAGTATGATGACGAAGAATTATCTAGAGGATTCCTTGCGTGAGGCTGCATTACAGAGTGCGTTGGAGTGTGATCGTGTGGATCGATTGTTGAAGGCGTTGTAAGAGAATTAGTATATATTTGAGAACCGTATTGGATTAGCTAATTGCTACGAACATTCATTATATGTACATGACCGCAGTATTTTTGTAGGTCATCGCTACCCCGTGCCTTACAAATTTCAGGAAGCTGTGAGTAGGCAGATTGAAAGCATGTTGCAGGATAAAATTATCGAACCCTATATTAGCCCATATATTAATTCGTTAAGTGTAGTTCCCAAGTCAGAAAGGAAAGGAAAGCTATATTTTGATGCCCGTAATTTAAGTAGGCAGATTGAAAGCATGTTGCAGGATAAAATTATAGAACCCTATATTAGCCCATATATTAATTCGTTAAGGGTAGTTCCCAAGTCAGAAAGGAAAGTAAAGCTATATTTCGATGCCCATAATTTAATTAGGCAGATTTTTATGAACAGATAATATTTCAGTAGATAGGATGGTTAATAAAAGGATTTAAAGACAAGTCATTTTTTGTAATGGAGAAATTAAATTTTATTGGTCATACGGATTCCGCGAAAGAAAGGTAATCTGAAGTAGAAAGAAGTGTAATTTTGAGAAATAAAGTAAGTGAATGCGGACTCCGCGAAAGAAGTGTAATTTTGAGAAATAAAATAAGTGAAAGCGGATTCCGCGAAAGAAAGGTAATCATGAGTAGAAAGAAGTATAATTTTGAGAAATAAGGTGAGTAATTACGGGTGATAAAGAAAGGTAATCTTAAGTAGAAAGAAGTGTAATTTCGAGAAATAAGGTGAGTAACTACAAGTGATAAAGAGGTGTAATCTTAGGTAGAATGGAGTATAATTGTGAGAAATAAGGGGATCTTGAGTAGAATGGAGTTAAATTGTGAGAAATAAGGGGAGTAACTACGGTTAAAAAGGTGAGTAATCAGAAGATGCAGGAAAACGATTATACGGCACTTACAATGTGAGATCCTTAAGGAAATATGTATCATGAGTAATAAGAAATGTAGCTGATGGTAAGTAAGGAAATTCGCTTAATATTAAGTGAATGATTGTGATCTGATCGAGAGGGTAATAGCGAGGTGATGCGCCAATCTATGATATTGTGTGTCTTGGAGAGCACAGAGGAAATATAAAGCGTATTTTGTCGGCTATAAGCTTGTGTATCTGAGTGTGATATATACAGGGTCTTTCATATAAAGTAAGAACGGCGAGCGGCGGTTTTGTCATTCGCTGCTGAAGCCGGCTTGACCGAGCTTGTGACGCGCCACGGCCCCCTGATGTAGTATTGAAAGTGCGCGCATAGTACAAACTTGACCTTGCAATAAGCGTGCAGGTGTTCAGTCGCCAGTCTGAACCACAGCTGCTAACATGGTGAGACCGTTATCATTGCAACATCGTATTTTTGTATGTAAAATTTATTTTAATTACGATTCGGCTCGGCGGGTACGTGATGCATTTGTTCAGCAATTTCCTGATGAAGTGCCACCTTCACTAGCACAGATTCACGTAATTGTAAATAACTTTGAAACTACTGGTTCAGTGCTCAATAAAAACACAAAATAAAAAATCAGAAAAAATACAGTGGCATGACTCACTCGCGTCAGCCAAAATGTGGTTACCAGATACAATGCCTGTATAACCCAGGAAGGACGACACTTCCAGCAACTTTTATAAGGTAATATTTCATAGAGAATTGTACACACGCTTAGAGCAGGGGGCCACGGCTCACCACAAGCTCGGTCAAGGCCAACACACTAGCGGATAACAAACCCGCCGCTTGGCGTTCTTACTTTATATGAAAGACCCTGTATACATATGTGGGGTAATTTAGCGCACTGCATTTGTACTGAACGATGTTGCCTTAGGCAATATAAGCTAATAAAGTTTCATTTTTTCTATAACATGCCTGTGTTACTAGATACATATAAGTCCTGAGAGACTGGAGTAGATCTGGTTATTCGCATCCCATACCAAGTGTTGTGAAGTGATTAGGGGAATTGATCAGTTGGCAGTCCCACAAACTAGCCATAGTGTATTCAGTTCGATACCAGGCTGAAAATTGAATTCTAGGTCCTCAAGATATATAAAGCAAAGATGTAAGTCACCAAATATACATAAGTGCAACGATGACTTTTGTCCAAAACAAGAATATAAAAGTGAAGGGTATGTTGATGTACATTGTTTACAGGTCGCTTTAATTATGTAAAGAAGAAAGAAAAATACATTATAAACAGTGAAAGACTGGAATGATGATTTTTTTTTAAATATGTAATACTTGAAGGGTATAATTTGTTGATGTTGGTAATTGCTTTGAAGGGTATAATATTATCGATGTTTGTAATTTCTTTGATGGGTATAATCCCTATATCCCTATATCCCTATTCCCTATATCCCTATATATATTATAATTGTGAAAGTCTGTGTGTGTGTGTGTTAGTTTGTTACCTCTTGACACTAAAACGGCTGGACGGATTTGGATGAAATTTGAAATGGAGACAGCTTATACCCTGGGATAACATATAGGCATCCTTTCATCCGGAAATAAATCATTGTTCCCGTGGAACAGGCAACATAACTGAAAAGTCACCAAAAATACTCAACCGGGACAAAATATCGAAGTTGTCGCAAAAAGACCGGACAAAGCTCATTTTACGCCCCTCGATGCAAGGAACAATACTCGGTAGGTCCCTACGGGACACCGAAAACCACATTTTAAGGCCCTAAAACCAACCGTTTCAAAGATATTCGCAGAAAACTATCTTTATTCTGATAAACTGATGAAATAATGGCAAGTCCGTTTCCATGGCAACTGAACCTCACGGTATGACATCCGATTTTATATACATATCCCTGTAGGAGGCAAAGCCAATCAATTTGTTATCTTTTTCAAGATATATATGAACACAATAAGAACAGGGTAACGCGCCTGCCTCTCATCCGGAGGCCCCGGGTTCGATTCTTGGCTCCATCAGAGATTTTAGACACTGACGTGAGGACTGCAACGGAGTGCACTCAGCTTCGTGAGGACAATTGAGTAGCTGTCTGATAGCGAGGCAGCGCCCTGGTCACGAAGAACAAGACTAACGGCCGAGGGGACACGGTACACTGACCACGCGTCACCACAATATCTGCAGGCCAAATGGCTGGGAAGCGGTCGCATGATAGGCCTAGGCCCTTCATGGTCTGTAGTGCCAGGGGTAAAAAAATAGGGAAAGCGCCTTCTAATACCACCTTTAATTTGTAAACACTACAGTAGCGGCTTCTAGGGAAGCGTGATGGCGCAGTGGCTTAGCTTCTCGCCTTTCAACAGGACGGCCGGGGTTCGAATGCCGGTGACAGCGGGGTGGAATTTTCACCTGGAAAATCACGTGGCGTCAGGAAGAGCATCCGGCCTTAAATCCCCGGCCAAAACCGAAATGAGCCTGGCTGGCTACGGCGACCCCAATTAATTGGGAATAGCTGAAGAAAGTTTTACAGTAGCAGCTACTAAATAAAGGTAGCGATATAGCTACGTTCAATTTCATAAACACTGGGCTCACAAATCCCGTATAGTTAAATAAAAATAACAGTCTGGTCGTTATTTCAGTAGCAACGAAGCTCTGTGGTGGCTATTGCCGTGTCCGTAACACTTAAGGCATCCCGCCGTCACATACCTCAATGTGCACTTACAAAATTGTGAACCAGTCTATTTTACTGAAAAGAATTTCTACGAGCAAGTATCCACTCCGGCAAAAACCACACTCACTACCTTTTCCAAAATTTACACAAGACATGATTTTTAAAGCACTCTTCTGTGTGTTGAGGTACAGACATATACCACATGGAAAGATACAATAAAATGTTGGCAAATCTGAGTTCAAGGAACTGCTGTTCAGAATAGGCTTTCGGTGCAGGTTATGCGGCCCATGTTCGTAACATGGAATGTTTTCTTTTGACAATGCATCTACACCATGTGCGAGGGCAACGCATTTCAAAGATCTCTAAAAACACAATAAACAGGTAGTTGGAGAAAAATTTTAAGTGGGAGCGAAGATTCAAAGAGAAATAATTTCATCTTAGAGATTTGCTGATGAGATCGTCATCTTGACCGATACGCCAGAGGAATTGAATGAGTTATTGAATGGTATGGACTCCGTCTTGAGGAAATAATTCATGATGGAAATCAATAAATGTAAAGCAAAATTATTGGAATGCAGCCAAAATAAATCAGAAACCTCTATGCACATCAAATTGGCAGGTGAAACGCTACGGGAAGTAGGAGACTTCTGTTACTTAGGAAGAAAAATAGCCAGTGATGGACGAAGCAAAGAGGTTGGCTCAGGCAAGGACATCATTTCTACAGAAAAGGAATCTGTTGACATCGAATATACATTTAGATATTAGGAAGTAATTTTTGAAAGCTTTTGTCTGGAGCGTGACACTATAAGGAAGTGAAACTTGGTCTAATGGTGCAGCAGAAAAGAGGAGAATTGAAGCGTTTGTAATGTGGTGTTACAGGAGAATGATGATGATCAGATGGGTAGATGGGGTAACAAATAAAGAGCTATTAAGACGAGTGGGAGTGGAGAGATGTTTCTGGCGACTGCTATTGAAGAGAAGATATAGGTTGGTACGACACATATTAAGACACCCAGAAATAGCAAGCTTAGTTATGGATGGGAGGGTTAAGGACAAGAACTGTAGGGTAGACCAGGGTAAAACAGATTGCCTCGGATGTAGGGTGTGGTAGCGATATAGAGATGAAACGATTAGCTCAGGAGAGGGAGTCATGGAGGGCTGCATCAGTCCAGTCAAGAAACTGAAGACTCAAACAACAACAGTTGGGAATTTTAATTACTTAGAGAGGCATGTGAGGCAAAAGGGTTGTTGGAGAATTTCAATCCCTGGGATGTAACACTGGAAGAGAGTGCATAATGTACATCGACGGCCAAGGTCAGAGATATTTTACTATAGGTAAGGAAAAATACTTTTGATTCCCCATATTCCGATAGATTTGCCATTCCAGTGTGCAAGAGAGCAGTTCCCTCTTCAAACAATATTCGCAATTTCTATTAACAAAGCGCAACCGCACACACTTAACAGCAGGTGTACAAGTGCATCGTCCCCATTGACTTGATCGCGAGCGAAGCCGCGGGTACCTGCTAGTATATTATAATTGTGAAAATCTGTGTGTCCGTGTGTGTGTGTGTGTGTGTGTGTGTGTGTGTGTGTTAGTTTGTTACCTCTTGACACTAAAACGGCTGGACGGATTTGGGTGAAATTTGATATGGAGACAGCTTATACCCTGGGATAACATATAGGCTGCCTTTCATCCGGAAATAAATCATTGTTCCCGTGGAACGGGCAACATAACTGAAAAGTCACCAAAAATACTCAACTGGGACAAAATATCGAAGTTGTCGCATAAAGACCGGACAAAGCTCATTTTATGCCTCTCGATGGGAGAAATAATACTCGGTGGGTCCCTACGGGACACCGAAAACCACATTTTAAGGCCCTAAAACCAACAGTTTCAAAGATATTCGCAGAAAACCATATTCACTCTGATAAACTGATGAACTAATGGCAAGTCCGTTTCCATGGCAACTGAATCTGAAGGTATAACATCCGATTTTCTATATATCCCCGTAGGAGGCAATGCCAATCCATTTATTATCTTTTTCAAGATATATATAAACACAATAAGAACAGGGTAGCGCGCCTGCCTCCCAACCGGAGGCCCCGGGTTCGATTCCCGGCTCCGTCAGAAATTTTAGACACTGACGTGAGGACCGCAATGGAGTTCACTCAGCTTCTTGAGGACAATTGAGTAGCTGTCTGATAGAGAGGCAGCGCGCCGGTCACGAAAAACAAGATTAACGGCCGAGGGGACACGATGCACTGAACACGCGTTACCACAATATCTGCAGGCCAAATGGCTGGGAAGCGGTCGCATGATAGGCCTAGGCCCTTCATGGTCTGTAAAGCCAGGGGTAAAAAAATTAGGTGTAGCGCCTTCCAATACCACTTTTAATTTTTAATCACTACAGTAGCGGCTACTAAATAAAGGTAGCGATATAGCTACGTTCAATTTAATAAACACTGGGCTTACAAATCCCGTGTAGTTAAGTAGAAATATCAGTCTGGTCGTTATTTCAGTAGCAACTAAGCTCTGTGGCGGCTATTGCCGTTTCCGTAACACTTAAGGCATCCCGCCGTCACATACCTCAATGTGCACTTACAAAATTGTGAACCAGTCTATTTTACTGAAAAGAATTTCTACGAGCGAGTATCCACTCCGGCAGAAACCACACTCACCACCTTTTCCAATATTTACACAAGACATGATTTTTAAAGCACTCTTCTCTGTGTTGAGGTACAGACATATACCACATGGAAAGATACAATAAAATGTTGGCAAATCTGAGTTCAAGGAACTGCTGTTCAGAATAGGCTTTCGGTGCAGGTTATGCGGCCCATGTTCGTAACATGGAATGTTTTCTTTTGACAATGCATCTACACCATGTGCGAGGGCAACGCATTTCAAAGATCTCTAAAAACACAATAAACAGGTAGTTGGAGAAAAATTTTAAGTGGGAGCGAAGATTCAAAGAGAAATAATTTCATCTTAGAGATTTGCTGATGAGATCGTCATCTTGACCGATACGCCAGAGGAATTGAATGAGTTATTGAATGGTATGGACTCCGTCTTGAGGAAATAATTCATGATGGAAATCAATAAATGTAAAGCAAAATTATTGGAATGCAGCCAAAATAAATCAGAAACCTCTATGCACATCAAATTAGCAGGTGAAACGCTACGGGAAGTAGGAGACTTCTGTTACTTAGGAAGAAAAATAGCCAGTGATGGACGAAGCAAAGAGGTTGGCTCAGGCAAGGACATCATTTCTACAGAAAAGGAATCTGTTGACATCGAATATACATTTAGATATTAGGAAGTAATTTTTGAAAGCTTTTGTCTGGAGCGTGACACTATAAGGAAGTGAAACTTGGTCTAATGGTGCAGCAGAAAAGAGGAGAATTGAAGCGTTTGTAATGTGGTGTTACAGGAGAATGATGATGATCAGATGGGTAGATGGGGTAACAAATAAAGAGCTATTAAGACGAGTGGGAGTGGAGAGATGTTTCTGGCGACTGCTATTGAAGAGAAGATATAGGTTGGTACGACACATATTAAGACACCCAGAAATAGCAAGCTTAGTTATGGATGGGAGGGTTAAGGACAAGAACTGTAGGGTAGACCAGGGTAAAACAGATTGCCTCGGATGTAGGGTGTGGTAGCGATATAGAGATGAAACGATTAGCTCAGGAGAGGGAGTCATGGAGGGCTGCATCAGTCCAGTCAAGAAACTGAAGACTCAAACAACAACAGTTGGGAATTTTAATTACTTAGAGAGGCATGTGAGGCAAAAGGGTTGTTGGAGAATTTCAATCCCTGGGATGTAACACTGGAGGAGAGTGCATAATGTACATCGACGGCCAAGGTCAGAGATATTTTACTATAGGTAAGGAAAAATACTTTTGATTCCCCATATTCCGATAGATTTGCCATTCCAGTGTGCAAGAGTGCAGTTCCCTCTTCAAACAATATTCGCAATTTCTATTAACAAAGCGCAACCGCACACACTTAACAGCAGGTGTACAATTGCATCGTCCCCATTGACTTGATCGCGAGCGAAGCCGCGGGTACCTGCTAGTATATTATAATTGTGAAAATCTGTGTGTCCGTGTGTGTGTGTGTGTGTGTGTGTGTTAGTTTGTTACCTCTTGACACTAAAACGGCTGGACGGATTTGGGTGAAATTTGATATGGAGACAGCTTATACCCTGGGATAACATATAGGCTGCCTTTCATCCGGAAATAAATCATTGTTTCCGTGGAACGGGCAACATAACTGAAAAGTCACCAAAAATACTCAACTGGGACAAAATATCGAAGTTGTCGCATAAAGACCGGACAAAGCTCATTTTATGCCTCTCGATGGGAGAAATAATACTCGGTAGGTCCCTACGGGACACCGAAAACCACATTTTAAGGCCCTAAAACCAACAGTTTCAAAGATATTCGCAGAAAACCATATTCACTCTGATAAACTGATGAACTAATGGCAAGTCCGTTTCCATGGCAACTGAATCTGAAGGTATAACATCCGATTTTCTATATATCCCCGTAGGAGGCAATGCCAATCCATTTATTATCTTTTTCAAGATATATATAAACACAATAAGAACAGGGTAGCGCGCCTGCCTCCCAACCGGAGGCCCCGGGTTCGATTCCCGGCTCCGTCAGAAATTTTAGACACTGACGTGAGGACCGCAATGGAGTTCACTCAGCTTCTTGAGGACAATTGAGTAGCTGTCTGATAGAGAGGCAGCGCGCCGGTCACGAAAAACAAGATTAACGGCCGAGGGGACACGATGCACTGAACACGCGTTACCACAATATCTGCAGGCCAAATGGCTGGGAAGCGGTCGCATGATAGGCCTAGGCCCTTCATGGTCTGTAAAGCCAGGGGTAAAAAAATTAGGTGTAGCGCCTTCCAATACCACTTTTAATTTTTAATCACTACAGTAGCGGCTACTAAATAAAGGTAGCGATATAGCTACGTTCAATTTAATAAACACTGGGCTTACAAATCCCGTGTAGTTAAGTAGAAATATCAGTCTGGTCGTTATTTCAGTAGCAACTAAGCTCTGTGGCGGCTATTGCCGTTTCCGTAACACTTAAGACATCCCGCCGTCACATACCTCAATGTGCACTTACAAAATTGTGAACCAGTCTATTTTACTGAAAAGAATTTCTACGAGCGAGTATCCACTCCGGCAGAAACCACACTCACCACCTTTTCCAATATTTACACAAGACATGATTTTTAAAGCACTCTTCTGTATGTTTAGGTACAGACATATACCACATGGAAACATACAATAAAATGTTGGCAAATCTGAGTTCAAGGAACTGCTGTCCAGAATAGGCTTAGGGCAGGTTATGCGGCCCATGTTCGTAACATGGAATGTTTCCCTTTGACAATGCATCTACACCATGTGCGAGGGCAACGCATTTCAAAGATCTCTGAAAACACAATAATCAGGAAATTGGAGAAAAATTTAAAGTGGGAGCGAAGATTCAAGGAGAAATAATTTCATGTCTGAGATTTGCTGATGACATCGTCATCTTGGCCGATACGCCAGAGGATATGAACGAGTTTTTGAATGGTAAGGACTCCGTCTTGAGGAAAGAATTCATGATGAAAATCAATAAATGTAAAACAAAATCTTTGGAATGCAGCCGAAATAAATCAGAAACCTCTATGGACCTCAAATTGGTAGGTGAAGCGCTACGGGAAGTAGGAGACTTCTGTTACTTAGGAAGCAAGATAACCATTGATGGACGAAGCAAAGAGGATATAAAATGCAGGTTGGCTCAGGCAAGGAAGCATTTCTACAGAAAAGGAATCTGTTGACAACGAATATACATTTAGGTATTAGGAAGTCATTTTTTAAAGCTTTTGTCTGGAGCGTGACACTATAACGAAGTGAAACTTGGACTAATGGTGCAGCAGAAAAGAGGACAATTGAGGCATTTGAAATGTGGTGTTAAAGGAGAATGATGAAGATCAGATGGGTAGATAGGGTCACAAATGAAGAGCTATTAAGACGAGTGGGAGAGGAGAGATGTTTCTGGCGACTGCTAATGAAGAGAAGAGATAAGATGGTACGACACATATTAACACACCCAGGAATAGCAAGCTTAGTTATGGATGGGAGGGTCGAGGACAAGAACTGTAGGGGTAGACCAGGAAAGGGAGGCATGGAGGGCTGCATCAAACCTGTCAAAAAACTGAAGACTCAAACAACAACAATCTGGAATTTTAATTAATTAGAGAGGCATGTGAGGCAAAAGGGTTGATGGAGAATTTCAATCCCTGGGATGTAACACTAAGAGAGACTGCATAATGTACATCAGCGTCGAAGGTGAGAGATATTTTACTATAGGTCTATTAATAGTGACATGTTGACGTTCAAATCATCAATAAGTGTGGCAAAATAACACCCAGAATAACTTAAGGAAATATACGCCTACTTTTAATTCTCCATATTCCGATAGATTTGCCATTCCAGTGTGCAAGAGTGCAGTTCCCTCTTCAAACAATATTCGCAATTTCTATTAACAAAGCGCAATGACACACACTTAACAGCAGCAGGTGTACATTTAGACAAAACCATTTTTTCCCATGGGCAACTGTATGTGGCGTGCTCTCGAGTATCCGGACAAAAAAATGGTCAGCAGAAGATGGCAAAACCAAAATCGTAATTCTAAAATGTGTTCACATAATGTAACATCGTACCCTGCAGACTTTCACAACTCTATAAAATTCCCACTTTGCTGCTCATATCAATATACTGTACTGTATGTATCAACATTTTCAGAAGTACCATGGACCCCCCTGTAACCGCGATTGCTGTAATAGAATAGACCAATTATCAGCAATGCTTGCCAGGTAGATGAGTGGATAGCGTGTCGGTGTACTAACCCCAAGATTGCAGGTTCACTCCTGGTCGTGGTAAGTGATTTTTGAAAGGCGGCAAAAATACGACACGCATGTAATTCGATGTTGGCATGTCAAAGAACCCATTTGAATTCAGTAGGCCGTGTTCATAATGGCAAAATTAATCTCGGGATTTTCCGCCAACACAAAATTCCTCATTTCTCTACTAGAAAGCGCTATAGTGTTCAAGAAGCTTAAATATATAACCTCCTTGACTTTCATAGTGATTCAAGGAACAACGAAATTCGACGCAAGCTACCCTCTGGGTGTCAAATTACAAAGCTTGCATCCGGCACCCGAGGCCATATGATATTATTATTATTATTATTATTATTATTATTATTATTATTATTATTATTATCATTATTATTTTATCAGCAATAATGCATCGTCCTCACTGTCTTGATCGCGAGCGAAGCCGCGGGTACCTGCTAGTATATTATAATTGTGAAAAGCTGTGTGTCCGTGTGTGTGTTAGTTTGTTACCTCTTGACACTAAAACGGCTGGACGGATTTGGATGAAATTTGAAATGGAGACAGCTTATACCATGGGATAACATATAGGCTGCCTTTCGTCCGGAAATAAATCATTATTCCCGTGGAACGGGCAACATAACTGAAAAGTCACCAAAAATACTCAACCAGGACAAAATATCGAAGTTGTCGCATAAAGACCGGATAAAGCTCATTTTACTCCCCTCAATGCAAGAAACAATACTCGGTATGTCCCTACGGGACACCGAAAACAACATTTTAAGGCCCTAAAACCAACAGTTTCAAAGATATTCGCAGAAAACTATCTTCGCTCTGATTGATGAACTAATCGCAAGTCCGTTTCCATGGCAACACTACCTCAAGGTATGACATCCGATTTTCTATATATCCCTGTAGGAGGCAATGCCAATCCATTTATTATCTTTTTCAAGATATATAAACACAATAAGAACAGTGTAGCGCGCCTGCCTCTCGTCCGGAGGCCCCGGGTTCGATTCCCGGCTCCGTCAGAGATTTTAGACACTGACCAGAGGGCTGCAACGGGCTGCACTCAGATTCGTGAGGACATTTGAGTAGCTGTGAGGCAGCGCCCCGGTCATGAAGAACAAGATTAACGGCTGAGGGGACACTAAGCACTGACCACGCGTCACCACAATATCTGCAGGCCAAATGGCTGGGAAGCGGTCGTATGATAGGCCTAGGCCCTTCATGGGCTGTAGTGCCAGGGGTAAAAAAATTAGGGGGAAGCGCCTTCTAATACCACCTTTAATTTTTAAACACTACAGTAGCGGCTATAAAATAAAGGTAGCGATATAGCTACGTTCAATTTCATAAACACTGGGCTCACAAATTCCGTATAGTTAAGTACAAATATCAGTCTGGTCAGGTCATTATTTCAGTAGAAACGAAGCTCTGTGGCGGCTATTGCCGTTTCCTTAACACTTAAGGCTTCCCGCCGTCATATACCTCAATATGCACTTACAAAATTGTGAACCAGTCTGTTTTACTGAAAAGAATTTATACGAGGGAGTATCCACTCCGGCAAAAACCACACTCACTACCTTTTCCAAAATTTACTCAAGACATGATTTTTAAAGCACTCTTCTGTATGTTGAGGTACAGAGACATACCACATGGAAAGATACTATAAAATGTTGGCAAATCTGAGTTCAAGGAACTGCTGTCCAGAATAGGCTTTCGGTACAGGTTATGCGGCCCATGTTCGTAACATGGAATGTTTTCCTTTGACAATGCATCTACACCATGTGCGAGGGCAACGCATTTCAAAGATCTCTAAAAACACAATAATCTGGAAATTGGAGAACAATTTAAAGTCGGAGTGAAGATTCAAGGAGAAATAATTTCATCTCTGAGATTTGCTGATGACATCGTCATCTTGGCCAATACGCCACAAGATTTGAACGAGTTTTTGAATGGTATGGACACCGTTTTGACGAATGAATTCTTGATGAAAATCAATAAATGTAAAACAAAAGTATTGGAATGCAGCCGAAATAAATCAGAAACCTCTATGGACATCAAATTGGCAGGTGAAACGCTACGGGAAGTAGGAGACTTCTGTTACCGGTACTTAGGAAGCAAAATAACCAGTAATGGACGAAGCAAAGAGGATATAAAACGCAGGTTGGCTCAGGCAAGGAAAGCATTTCTACAGAAAAAGAATCTGTTGACATCGAATATACATTTAGGTATTAGGATGTCATTTTTGAAAGCTTTTGTCTGGAGCGTGACAATATAAGGAAGTGAAACTTCGACTAATGGTGCTGCAGAAAAGAGGAGAATTGAAGCGTTTGAAATGTGGTGTTACGGGAGAATGATGAAGATCAGATGGGTAGATAGGATAACAAATGAAGAGCTATTAAGCCGAGTGGGAGAGGAGAGATGTTTCTGGCGACTGCTAATGAAGAGCAGAGATAGGTTGGTACGACACATATTAAGACACCCAGGAATAGCGAGCTTAGATATGGATGGGAGGGTCAAGGACAAGACTGTAGGGGTAGACCAGGGTTATACAGATTGTCTCGGATGTAGGGTGCCGTAGCTATGTAGGGATGAAGCGATTAGCTCAGGAGAGCGAGGCATGGAGGGCTGCATCAAACCAGTCAAAAAACTGAAGACTCAAACAACAACAATCGGGAATTTTAATTACTTAGAGAGGCATGTGAGGCAAAAGGGTTGTTGGAGAATTTCAATTCCTGGGATGTAACACGGGAAGAGACTGCATAATGTACATCAGCGGCCAAGGTGAGATATATTTTACTATAGGTCTATCAATAACGACATGTTGACGTTCAAATCATCAATAAGTGTGGCAAAATTATACCCAGAATAGCTTAAGGAAAAATACTTTTAATTCCCCATATTCCGATAGATTTGCCATTCCAGGTGTACGTTCAGACAAAACCATTTTTTCCCATGGACAACTGTATGTGGCGTGCTGGCGAGTATCCGGACAACAAAATCGTTATGTCTCAGCAGAAGATGGCAAAACCAAAACCAAAATTTTCAAATGTGTTCACATAATGTAACATCGTACCCTACAGACTTTCACAACTCTATAAAATTCCCACTTTGCTGCTCATATCAATATACTGTATGTATCAGAATTTTCAGAATTAGAATCGACCCATCTGTAGCCGCGATTGCTGTAATAGAATAAACCAATTATCAGCAATAATGCATCGTCCCCATTGTCTTGATCGCGAGCGAAGCCGCGGGTACCTGCTAGTATATTATAATTGTGAAAATCTGTGTGTCCGTGTGTTAGTTTGTTACCTCTTGACACTAAAACGGCTGGACGGATTTGGATGAAATTTGAAATGGAGACAGCTTATACCATGGGATAACATATAGGCTGCCTTTCGTCCGGAAATAAATCATTATTCCCGTGGAACGGGCAACATAACTGAAAAGTCACCAAAAATACTCAACCAGGACAAAATATCGAAGTTGTCGCATAAAGACCGGACAAAGCTCATTTTACTCCCCTCAATGCAAGAAACAATACTCGGTGTGTCCCTACGGGACACCGAAAACAACATTTTAAGGCCCTAAAACCAACAGTTTCAAAGATATTCGCAGAAAACTATCTTCGCTCTGATTGATGAACTAATCGCAAGTCCGTTTCCATGGCAACACTACCTCAAGGTATGACATCCGATTTTCTATATATCCCTGTAGGAGGCAATGCCAATCCATTTATTATCTTTTTCAAGATATATAAACACAATAAGAACAGTGTAGCGCGCCTGCCTCTCGTCCGGAGGCCCCGGGTTCGATTCCCGGCTCCGTCAGAGATTTTAGACACTGACCAGAGGGCTGCAACGGGCTGCACTCAGATTCGTGAGGACATTTGAGTAGCTGTGAGGCAGCGCCCCGGTCATGAAGAACAAGATTAACGGCTGAGGGGACACTAAGCACTGACCACGCGTCACCACAATATCTGCAGGCCAAATGGCTGGGAAGCGGTCGTATGATAGGCCTAGGCCCTTCATGGGCTGTAGTGCCAGGGGTAAAAAAATTAGGGGGAAGCGCCTTCTAATACCACCTTTAATTTTTAAACACTACAGTAGCGGCTATAAAATAAAGGTAGCGATATAGCTACGTTCAATTTCATAAACACTGGGCTCACAAATCCCGTATAGTTAAGTACAAATATCAGTCTGGTCAGGTCATTATTTCAGTAGAAACGAAGCTCTGTGGCAGCTATTGCCGTTTCCTTAACACTTAAGGCTTCCCGCCGTCATATACCTCAATATGCACTTACAAAATTGTGAACCAGTCTGTTTTACTGAAAAGAATTTATACGAGGGAGTATCCACTCCGGCAAAAACCACACTCACTACCTTTTCCAAAATTTACTCAAGACATGATTTTTAAAGCACTCTTCTGTATGTTGAGGTACAGAGACATACCACATGGAAAGATACTATAAAATGTTGGCAAATCTGAGTTCAAGGAACTGCTGTCCAGAATAGGCTTTCGGTACAGGTTATGCGGCCCATGTTCGTAACATGGAATGTTTTCCTTTGACAATGCATCTACACCATGTGCGAGGGCAACGCATTTCAAAGATCTCTAAAAACACAATAATCTGGAAATTGGAGAACAATTTAAAGTCGGAGTGAAGATTCAAGGAGAAATAATTTCATCTCTGAGATTTGCTGATGACATCGTCATCTTGGCCAATACGCCACAAGATTTGAACGAGTTTTTGAATGGTATGGACACCGTTTTGACGAATGAATTCTTGATGAAAATCAATAAATGTAAAACAAAAGTATTGGAATGCAGCCGAAATAAATCAGAAACCTCTATGGACATCAAATTGGCAGGTGAAACGCTACGGGAAGTAGGAGACTTCTGTTACCGGTACTTAGGAAGCAAAATAACCAGTAATGGACGAAGCAAAGAGGATATAAAACGCAGGTTGGCTCAGGCAAGGAAAGCATTTCTACAGAAAAAGAATCTGTTGACATCGAATATACATTTAGGTATTAGGATGTCATTTTTGAAAGCTTTTGTCTGGAGCGTGACAATATAAGGAAGTGAAACTTCGACTAATGGTGCTGCAGAAAAGAGGAGAATTGAAGCGTTTGAAATGTGGTGTTACGGGAGAATGATGAAGATCAGATGGGTAGATAGGATAACAAATGAAGAGCTATTAAGCCGAGTGGGAGAGGAGAGATGTTTCTGGCGACTGCTAATGAAGAGCAGAGATAGGTTGGTACGACACATATTAAGACACCCAGGAATAGCGAGCTTAGATATGGATGGGAGGGTCAAGGACAAGACTGTAGGGGTAGACCAGGGTTATACAGATTGTCTCGGATGTAGGGTGCCGTAGCTATGTAGGGATGAAGCGATTAGCTCAGGAGAGCGAGGCATGGAGGGCTGCATCAAACCAGTCAAAAAACTGAAGACTCAAACAACAACAATCGGGAATTTTAATTACTTAGAGAGGCATGTGAGGCAAAAGGGTTGTTGGAGAATTTCAATTCCTGGGATGTAACACGGGAAGAGACTGCATAATGTACATCAGCGGCCAAGGTGAGATATATTTTACTATAGGTCTATCAATAACGACATGTTGACGTTCAAATCATCAATAAGTGTGGCAAAATTATACCCAGAATAGCTTAAGGAAAAATACTTTTAATTCCCCATATTCCGATAGATTTGCCATTCCAGGTGTACGTTCAGACAAAACCATTTTTTCCCATGGACAACTGTATGTGGCGTGCTGGCGAGTATCCGGACAACAAAATCGTTATGTCTCAGCAGAAGATGGCAAAACCAAAACCAAAATTTTCAAATGTGTTCACATAATGTAACATCGTACCCTACAGACTTTCACAACTCTATAAAATTCCCACTTTGCTGCTCATATCAATATACTGTATGTATCAGAATTTTCAGAATTAGAATCGACCCATCTGTAGCCGCGATTGCTGTAATAGAATAAACCAATTATCAGCAATAATGCATCGTCCCCATTGTCTTGATCGCGAGCGAAGCCGCGGGTACCTGCTAGTATATTATAATTGTGAAAATCTGTGTGTCCGTGTGTTAGTTTGTTACCTCTTGACACTAAAACGGCTGGACGGATTTGGATGAAATTTGAAATGGAGACAGCTTATACCATGGGATAACATATAGGCTGCCTTTCGTCCGGAAATAAATCATTATTCCCGTGGAACGGGCAACATAACTGAAAAGTCACCAAAAATACTCAACCAGGACAAAATATCGAAGTTGTCGCATAAAGACCGGACAAAGCTCATTTTACTCCCCTCAATGCAAGAAACAATACTCGGTATGTCCCTACGGGACACCGAAAACAACATTTTAAGGCCCTAAAACCAACAGTTTCAAAGATATTCGCAGAAAACTATCTTCGCTCTGATTGATGAACTAATCGCAAGTCCGTTTCCATGGCAACACTACCTCAAGGTATGACATCCGATTTTCTATATATCCCTGTAGGAGGCAATGCCAATCCATTTATTATCTTTTTCAAGATATATAAACACAATAAGAACAGTGTAGCGCGCCTGCCTCTCGTCCGGAGGCCCCGGGTTCGATTCCCGGCTCCGTCAGAGATTTTAGACACTGACCAGAGGGCTGCAACGGGCTGCACTCAGATTCGTGAGGACATTTGAGTAGCTGTGAGGCAGCGCCCCGGTCATGAAGAACAAGATTAACGGCTGAGGGGACACTAAGCACTGACCACGCGTCACCACAATATCTGCAGGCCAAATGGCTGGGAAGCGGTCGTATGATAGGCCTAGGCCCTTCATGGGCTGTAGTGCCAGGGGTAAAAAAATTAGGGGGAAGCGCCTTCTAATACCACCTTTAATTTTTAAACACTACAGTAGCGGCTATAAAATAAAGGTAGCGATATAGCTACGTTCAATTTCATAAACACTGGGCTCACAAATCCCGTATAGTTAAGTACAAATATCAGTCTGGTCAGGTCATTATTTCAGTAGAAACGAAGCTCTGTGGCAGCTATTGCCGTTTCCTTAACACTTAAGGCTTCCCGCCGTCATATACCTCAATATGCACTTACAAAATTGTGAACCAGTCTGTTTTACTGAAAAGAATTTATACGAGGGAGTATCCACTCCGGCAAAAACCACACTCACTACCTTTTCCAAAATTTACTCAAGACATGATTTTTAAAGCACTCTTCTGTATGTTGAGGTACAGAGACATACCACATGGAAAGATACTATAAAATGTTGGCAAATCTGAGTTCAAGGAACTGCTGTCCAGAATAGGCTTTCGGTACAGGTTATGCGGCCCATGTTCGTAACATGGAATGTTTTCCTTTGACAATGCATCTACACCATGTGCGAGGGCAACGCATTTCAAAGATCTCTAAAAACACAATAATCTGGAAATTGGAGAACAATTTAAAGTCGGAGTGAAGATTCAAGGAGAAATAATTTCATCTCTGAGATTTGCTGATGACATCGTCATCTTGGCCAATACGCCACAAGATTTGAACGAGTTTTTGAATGGTATGGACACCGTTTTGACGAATGAATTCTTGATGAAAATCAATAAATGTAAAACAAAAGTATTAATATGCAGCCGAAATAAATCAGAAACCTCTATGGACATCAAATTGGCAGGTGAAACGCTACGGGAAGTAGGAGACTTCTGTTACCGGTACTTAGGAAGCAAAATAACCAGTAATGGACGAAGCAAAGAGGATATAAAACGCAGGTTGGCTCAGGCAAGGAAAGCATTTCTACAGAAAAAGAATCTGTTGACATCGAATATACATTTAGGTATTAGGATGTCATTTTTGAAAGCTTTTGTCTGGAGCGTGACAATATAAGGAAGTGAAACTTCGACTAATGGTGCTGCAGAAAAGAGGAGAATTGAAGCGTTTGAAATGTGGTGTTACGGGAGAATGATGAAGATCAGATGGGTAGATAGGATAACAAATGAAGAGCTATTAAGCCGAGTGGGAGAGGAGAGATGTTTCTGGCGACTGCTAATGAAGAGCAGAGATAGGTTGGTACGACACATATTAAGACACCCAGGAATAGCGAGCTTAGATATGGATGGGAGGGTCAAGGACAAGACTGTAGGGGTAGACCAGGGTTATACAGATTGTCTCGGATGTAGGGTGCCGTAGCTATGTAGGGATGAAGCGATTAGCTCAGGAGAGCGAGGCATGGAGGGCTGCATCAAACCAGTCAAAAAACTGAAGACTCAAACAACAACAATCGGGAATTTTAATTACTTAGAGAGGCATGTGAGGCAAAAGGGTTGTTGGAGAATTTCAATTCCTGGGATGTAACACGGGAAGAGACTGCATAATGTACATCAGCGGCCAAGGTGAGATATATTTTACTATAGGTCTATCAATAACGACATGTTGACGTCCAAATCATCAATAAGTGTGGCAAAATTATACCCAGAATAGCTTAAGGAAAAATACTTTTAATTCCCCATATTCCGATAGATTTGCCATTCCAGGTGTACGTTCAGACAAAACCATTTTTTCCCATGGACAACTGTATGTGGCGTGCTGGCGAGTATCCGGACAACAAAATCGTTATGTCTCAGCAGAAGATGGCAAAACCAAAACCAAAATTTTCAAATGTGTTCACATAATGTAACATCGTACCCTACAGACTTTCACAACTCTATAAAATTCCCACTTTGCTGCTCATATCAATATACTGTATGTATCAGAATTTTCAGAATTAGAATCGACCCATCTGTAGCCGCGATTGCTGTAATAGAATAAACCAATTATCAGCAATAATGCATCGTCCCCATTGTCTTGATCGCGAGCGAAGCCGCGGGTACCTGCTAGTATATTATAATTGTGAAAATCTGTGTGTCCGTGTGTTAGTTTGTTACCTCTTGACACTAAAACGGCTGGACGGATTTGGATGAAATTTGAAATGGAGACAGCTTATACCATGGGATAACATATAGGCTGCCTTTCGTCCGGAAATAAATCATTGTTCCCGTGGAATGGGCAACATAACTGAAAAGTCACCAAAAATACTCTAACAGGACAAAATATCGAAGTTGTCGCATAAAGAACGGATAAAGCTCATTTTACTCCCCTCGATGCAAGAAACAATACTCGGTATGTCCCTACGGGACACCGAAAACTACATTTTAAGGCTCTAAAACCAACAGTTTCAAAGATATTCGCAGAAAACTATCTTCGCTCAGATTGATGAACTAATCGCAAGTCCGTTTTCATGACAACACTACCTCAAGGTATGTCATCCGATTTTCTATATATCCCTCTAGGAGGCAATGCCAATTCATTTATTATCATTTTCAAGATATATATATAAACACAATAAGAACAGGGTAGCGCGCCTGCCTCTCATCCGGAGGCCCCGGGTTCGATTCCCGGCTCCGTCAGATATTTTAGACACTGACATGAGGGCTGCAACGGGCTGAACTCAGATTCGTGAGGACAATTGAGTAGCTGTGAGACAGCGCGCCGGTCACGAAGAACAAGATTAACGGCTGACGGGACACTATGCACTGACCACGCGTCACCACAATATCTGCAGGCCAAATGGCTGGGAAGCGGTCGCATGGTAGGCCTAGGCCCTTCATGGGCTGTAGTGCCAGGGGTAAAAAAAATTGGGGGAAGCGCCTTCTAATACCACCTTTAATTTTTAAACACTACAGTAGCGGCTATTAAATAAAGGTAGCGATATAGCTACGTTCAATTTCATAAACACTGGGCTCACAAATCCCGTATAGTTAAGTACAAATATCGGTCTGGTCATAATTTCAATAGCAACGAAGCTCTGAGGCGGCTATTGCCGTTTCCTTAACACTTAAGGCATCCCGCCGTCATATTCCTCAATGTGCACTTACCAAATTGTGAACCAGTCTATTTTACTGAAAAGAATTTCTACTGGCATCCCGCCGTCATATACCTCAATGAGCACTTACCAAATTTTGAACCAGTCTATTTTACTGAAAAGAATTTCTACTAGCGAGTATCCACTCCGGCAAAAACCATACTCACTATATTTTCCAAAATTTACACAAGACATGATTTTTAAAGCACTCTTCTGTATGTTGAGGTACAGAGACATACCACATGGAAAGATACAATAAAATGTTGGCAAATCTGAGTTCAAGGAACTGCTGTCCAGAATAGGCTTTCGGTACAGGTTATGCGGCCCATGTTCGTATCATGAAATGTTTTCCTTTGACAATGCATCTGCACCATGTGCGAGGGCAACGCATTTCAATGATCTCTAAAAACACAATAATCAGGAAATTGGAGAACAATTTAAAGTCGGAGTGAAGATTCAAGGAGAAATAATTTCATCTCTGAGATTTGCTGATGACATCGTCATCTTGGCCAATACGCCAGAAGATTTGAACGAGTTTTTGAATGGTATGGACTCCGTCTTGACGAATGAATTCATGATGAAAATCAATAGATGTAAAACAAAATTATTGGAATGCAGCCGAAATAAATCAGAAACCTCTATGGACATCAAATTGGCAGGTGAAACGCTACGGGAAGTAGGAGACTTCTGTTACCGGTACTTAGGAAGCAAAATAACCAGTAATGGACGAAGCAAAGAGGATATAAAAAGCAGGTTGGCTCAGGCAAGGAAAGCATTTCTACACAAAAAGGAATCTCTTGACATCGAATATACATTTAGGTATTAGGATGTCATTTTTGAAAGCTTTTGAGTCACTATAAGGAAGTGAAACTTGGACTAATGGTGCTGCAGTAAAGAGGAGAATTGAATCGTTTGAAATGTGGTGTTACGGGAGAATGATGAAGATCAGATGGTTAGATAGGTTATCAAATGAAGAGCTATTAAGACGAGTGGGAGAGGAGAGATGTTTCTGGCGACTGCTAATGAAGAGAAGAGATAGGTTGGTACGACACTTATTAAGACACCCAGGAATAGCAAGCTTAGTTATGGATGGGAGGGTCAAGGACATGAACTGTAGGGGTAGACCAGGGTTATACAGATTGCCTCGGATGTAGGGTGTGGTAGCTATGTAGTGATGAAACGATTAGCTCAGGAGAGCGAGGCATGGACGGCTGCATCAAACCAGTCAAAAAACTGAAGACTCAAACCACAACAATCGGGAATTTTAATTACTTAGAGAGGCATGTGAGGCAAAAGGGTTGTTGGAGAATTTCAATCCCTGGGATGTAACACTGGAAGTGACTGCATAATGTACATCAGCGACAAAGGTGAGAGATATTTTACTATAGGTCAATTAATAGCGACATGTTGACGTTCAAATCATCAATAAGTGTGGCAAAATTATACCCAGAATAGCTTAAGGAAAAATACTTTTAATTCCCCATATTCAGATAGATTTGCCATTCCAGGTGTACGTTTAGACAAAACCATTTTTTCCCATGGACAACTGTATGTGGCGTGCTGGCGAGTATCCGAAAAACAAAATCGTTATGTCTCAGCAGAAGATGGCAAAACCAAAATTAAGTTTTCAAATGTGTTCACAACTCTATAAAATTCCCACTTTGCTGCTCATATCTATATACTGTATGTATCAGAATTTTCAGAATTTGAATCTACCCACCTGTAGCCGCGATTGCTGTAATAGAATAAACCAATTATCAGCAATAATGCATCGTCCCCATTGTCTTGATCGCGAGCGAAGCCGCGGCTACCTGCTAGTATTTTATATTTGTACAAGTGTTGAAGAGAAGTATGGTGATATGACTGTTGACATTTACCATAATTCTCTGGGGCGAAATGTAACGGTCCCAATTTGTGACCAGAATGAAATAATTTTATATATTTTAGTATTAATATTATTATTATTATCAATATTTTTTAATTTTACATTTTACCTTTTATTAGTTATTATGTTAACTAATATGTTTATATCTATTATTATGCGGTAATGTAGAATATTATGGCAATTGAAAGGAGTTGGAGCTACACACATTATATTTGAAATAAGTTAGATGCTTGACTGAATACTATTTCTGAAGAAAACACATACAAAAGGAAGAAAGAGGGTTATTCGCGGAAGGCCGGCTTATCAACTGCTTCCTGGTAACGACATGAATAGACACTAATGTCTTTCACTTCAAGAATTATACCAGTAAACAAATCTTACTATGAAGGGATTCTATGAAGACTCGCCATTGTGAATGAGTCCTTTGCAACTTTATACAAAAGGTGGGCTGGACCTCCCGAGAAATGTTACAAAGAAGTATTGTCATTATTGATATGTGAAAGGCGTGCAAATTGCATAGTGACTTCAGAAGTGGGGGGTGGGCGCGTGCCTTACCTGGGAATGTTATATATATATGACGGCCGCCCAACTGAAAAAGGATTATTATTGAATTGCTGGCAGGAGAGGGAATGGTGCTGTTCGGAGCAGAAGAGTGGAACTTGTAGCGAGATGGAGTTGGAATTTAACATTCATCTGTAACGCAGTGCTATATTTTACAGATGACTATTTAAGTATGTGAATTTGATAAGACACTCAGTCTCATCAAACTGTGACGTGGTTGTGTATGAGGCTATTGTCACAGGGATGATTTATGGAATTTATTCAGTCATCTACATATAAATTCATTACGTTGAGGAAGATAAGGGTCATCATGAACTCTATACGCAACAATCCATCTACAATGATCTTCAATGCGGTGAGCTCTATAAACAGTTTTACTCCAGTCAAATCAGAAGGCTCTCATGCTTATTAAATTCAATACATTTTATTCAATTAACTCAGTATACTCCAATTTCCAATCAAGACCCATAATACAAGTAAATTCAGTAGATTCTTTAATTTAAATTTATTATTATTATCTTTAGTATTTTATTCTTTTTTTTGCACTTGTTGTTTTTATATATTAAATTCATTTGTAAATTCAAATGTTTGACTGGTTTCCGTTAGTAGCTAGTAATTACTATAAGGCAACACCACACTCCTAAACTAATTATCGTAAGGTTAGATTACGCAAGTTTCACTACGGCTGGAGATAGGAATTTCGCTGCTCTACCTCTGTTTAACCGAGTTTTAATATATTATTTTGATCATGATATATGAATGGTCTGGCGCCCTGGCTACACATAATACTACACATATTGTACTTTTTTAGTGATGCCGACAACAATACAAATACACTATTAAATTAAAACACCATTAAATGTTTCATATTGATCACCCAAAAGTGGGCGTCTATTTAATTATTAACCTTTTCTTATTAACATTAATCAGTTCTCTTTAAAACATTACAAATAACACCCAACAGTGGAGCGCTTTTATTAACATTATTAATCAATATTCCAAAACCATTACAAATAACGCCCAACTAGTGGGACATTATACAATAATAACGAAAAACCATTACAACCTTGCTCTCAGCGATTTCTATCTGATCCTGCACCTTAGGCTATAAAATCTATGTTTGAAAGTATGGGTGAGAATATTTACAATATATACGTGTAGCCTACATGTACACGTGTACATGGATCTGATGATGATCGCTTGACGATCAAAACTGGTCATCCTAGTGTATTTATTAATCTCATGTCATATTTTTCAGGATTAGGGAATAACCCATCTCATTTCGGTGCAATCGTGTTGACCGACTGAAAAGCACCAAACTTTTATCTCAATTCATTTGGAGCCTCTGCCAAAAAATAGCTGACACATTGCTGTACCTGTTACCAATAATTTTTGCACATACCTGGGATGTACACAACAGGGGTTCGGCGACCATACATGATGCCACCCTAATACATTGCACCTCCTCCTCCCTGTTGGTATAGGTCTCGGATGTATTTGTCGTGCATACGTTCACCGTGTCGTCTCCACACTCGCACAGATCTATCCTCATTGACACAGGCGAGTGTACACAGCCGATATACACGCACACAAGAACGACTACTATGAGGCCACTACGACTCTTGGCCAGCAATATGCTATGCAAAACTTTCTTTGATGTGTGTAAATAGGGAAGCTTACCTTCTGGATGCTAGTTAGTGAGTTAATTATTGTTGTTTTAAGGGGTGAAACTACGAGGTCATCTGCCCCTTTTTCTGGATGCTCCTCGTATAATTCCTTAATGTTAAGTCGAATCAGGGTTGTATTCACTATTGCCACTCGTATTTGCAGATCACTTACAGAAATTAGTTCTAGCAAACTGGGAATAAGTTCCACTCACACACACAAGCGCAGGGGATTAGGACCGCCCGGTGAGTCACCTATTGTACTTGGCCAATCAAACCCTCATGATTTTAAATTTGTCTCTTCTATCGCAAAGTGATTAGTATGTTTCGAATGTATACATCATTACACAAAAATATACCAAACAATGTATTAATTACATTTGTTTCTGAAATCAATATCAGGAAAAACGTAACACAAAATTCATGCACTCTATTTTTAGCCTATTTTCATTTATGAAAAAAAAAAAGGCTTATGAGATCACCTTTTGTCCGTGTGTCTGCGTGTGCGTGTGTGATGGTGTGTGTGTCCCCCCTAATAACTTCTAAACTGATGGAGCAATCTCAATGTAACTCGGTAAGTTCATAGCACTATTCCGGACAACCCCGACCGTGCCCTTCAAATTTTGTTACGTCTCACCAATCCAACATGGTGGCTGTGCGAAGTATTTCGCCAGCATTCAATATCACCCAAACTATTACCGATATCACCCTGGAATATTTTACAGTGATAAAGAGAACAACTAGAAGTTCACCTATGTGACTTTTGAAAACCTGGTAACTACAAAACCAACATGGTGGCCAAGCGAAGTTGCGACTTTTAAATAGACGTTTCTCGCGATTTAACAAACCAAACGAAATAAAACTTGGTTCAGTATATGTTTATACACATTGTAATGCACCAACATCTAACTTTGTTCAATTGTTTACATAACCTCAAGATGGCGGCTATTGCGAAATATTTCACCGGCATTCTATATCTCTGAAACTATTAACGGTATCACCTTGAAATTTTGTACGGAGATAAAAGAGCACTACTGGAAGTTCATCTATAAGACTTTCAAAAACCGGTTAACTACAAACCGAATATGGCGGCCAAGCGAAGTTGAAAATTTTAATTAGACCTTTCTCGCGATTTAATGATCCAAACGCAATGAAACTTGGTACAGGAAATGTTTATACGCATTGTAATGCACTGGTATCTAATTAAGTTCATTTTTTTACATTACCTCAAGATGGCGGCTGTGCGAATTTTAAAATTAAGATTTTATTTCTTGTGTCGTAATCATGTGATCGAAGTGAAAGTTTGAATAATGAACCTACGGAATAATTTTCCTTTAATGGTAGAGGAAAGTGACCAAAGTCGGACCCGAGTCCCTGAGTCGGACCCCTGCATTATTTTTCTTGGACAGTGCTGCCGCATGGTGGCACTATAATGATTGTGAAGATATGAAAGGAAATGTTATGTTGTGGAAGTGGCAGCACTGGACTGTGGGGAGTATCCCGTCAGTTCCGCCATTACTGATTTTCATGTGAGTAGATGTTTTTACACGTGCTTATGGAATAGTGATTGTTTTATATTTCAAAGAGGGTAAGTCACATTGTGTTTACAGTACTATCTTTAGTTAGCGATACACTTGATAATTGTTGTATTTGCTTGTCGAAATACCTATTCATTTTTAAAGTCTCGAAAATATCAAGTACAAGATGTCCTAAGTAGGACCCCGCGGCTTTCCTAAGTCGGACCCCTAAAAATCCTAAGTCAGACCCCTAATAACCCTGAGTTGGACTCCTGAAATTCAAAATAAAAATTTTTGGTTTTTATTTAAGCCATTCAAAATATTGTTTTAGATGACCCCCCAAAATATATCAGTCCTTGCGTGAGAAAATGGGAAACTCTCAAAGTGGTCGGTTTCTGGATTTTGTGGTCATAACAATAAGTTATGTTCCTAACAAGACATTATATAATGTAACAAGATGTTCAGTAAAGAACATATAGCCTACTTTCTCCTAAATGTATGAGTATAGTTATAACTCGTTGTTATTATCAAAGAGTATAATAGAACTATTCTTTGTTGAAGGCCATAGAAACGATTTTCCTCTACCAAACGCCACAATCTAGATAAAAACTGCTACCATCATTGAAGAAAGAAAGATAAGAAGTATCTCAAGAATGTTATGGATCTGGAGACATAATCGACCGGACTGGCTGCGTGGCTCGGCGGTAACGTTCTCGCTTGCTGGGCCCTAGGTTGCAGGTTCGTACCCTGGCGCAGTCAGCTGGCATTTGAGGGTGCACAAATGCGAGGGAGCCGTGTGAGTACATTTACTGTCAGGTTAAAGATCCCCTTCGGGCCAAAATTCCGGCACCCCGGTGTCTCTAAAAGCAGCAGTAGTTAAAAGGGATGTAAAACCAATAACATTATTATTATTATTACGACCTGACGTGGGCAACATCCAACTTTGAGTTGAGGCATGTCTTTACGCGTCTGGTTGTGCATGGCTTTCACAACCCTAATTGAATTAACAAATCTTTCCATGACCCTACAGAGACGTGTGTATACAAACTATGTGGATATTTTCGATAATATAATCCTAACAGAGCGAGTGCATTCTAGCGGCCAGAAGAAGAAACTTTTCAATAAAATCTGGAAGTTACCTTTTTGGCAGCTAGATGTCTCGAGTAAATCTGCTGGCGAATTATGTTTTAATTAAATATATATATTTACACCATAATGTGCACAATATAACGCTTAATAACATTTTCAAGTAACGCAAAATAGGCTGTTACAAACCCTTTAAAATAAAAAGTTAAAATGTATCGTAGTATCATCTTGTCATTCTTCAAATTCGATGCGCATAGAATGATAATGGTATAGTAATCAATGGATCCCCACGTAGACTAGTCGTGACATCTATTGGTGAAATATCGAACAATATAATCCTAACAGAGCGAGTGCATTCTAGCGGCCAGAAGAAACTTTTCAATAAAATCTGGAAGTTACCTTTTTGGCAGCTAGATGTCCCGAGTAAATCTGCTGGCGAATTATGTTTTAATTAAATATATATTTTACACCATAATGTGCACAATATAACGCTTAATTTTAAAACATCTGAGTCATTACAAAACAATAAACATATAACATTTCAAGCAAAAAACCTAGCTCTGATCGGGTTTGAACCATCGGCATTTGAGCGATAGTCTAACGCTCTACCACTGAGCTAATTGTGTCAACGAATATCGTTCTATTTAAAATGACTTACATAGAACTTGTTAGCAAATAATGATTTATACTAAACGATTTCATCACTGGAGTATATTATTTATATACAAAGCATTTCATACAAAGTTTATTTATTTTTTATCAGTACGCTATATTGCATGCAATACTCAAATTAGTGAAATATAAGTCCGGCACAAGATATCCGCTGCCATCTTGTCTTATTACTGAATCAGTTCAGCTTTTTAAAATCACGTCTGCACTATAGTATTACAAAATAAACTTTTAATTTCAAACGTGCCTCTTCCTTTAGAACAGTTAAAACGATTCTCGGCTCGATAATCGGAACTGGTGGGTCCCATGATATGGATTATAAAGTTTGCATAATTCGCACGGCCGCCATCCTGAAATGGTATGGCGGACGACCTTGTAATTTGGTCACAAGACGCATCCTATACGAAGGTATGTTGTTACCAAATTTGGTAGAGATCGGATGATTTGGTTAGTCGTTATTTGATTTTACGTTTTGAACGTTTGAGTGGCCGCCATTCAGTTTTAGTAAAGATGGCGGCGATATAAAACATGACACTGAGGTGTCCTTTGCTAGTGCTACCTTTGTACCAAATTTCGTTCAATTTGCATTCACCGTGTTCGAATTGATAGGGGGGGACAGACATTCAGAGTGCACACACTCACACACACAGACACAGACACACACACACACACACAGACTCACACACACACATACACACACACACACAGACTCACACACACACATACACACACACACACAGACACACTTTTTTCGCCCTGTGTTGATCTCATAAGTCTACTTTCATTTTTTGCAAAAATCGAAAGTAGGCTAAAAATAAAGTATTTTCACGTTCTTCATTACTTTTCTAGTGGTTTTATGTGATTTTACGTTCATTCTTAAGAGGGGTCTGACATTGGCATCCTTTTTCCCAGACGTCATTTTTGTTACTTGAAATCATTTCATAGGAAACAAGATGTTCAGTAAAGAACATATAGCCTACTTTCTCCTAAATGCATGGGTATTGTTATAACTCTTTGTCCTTTTCAAGGAGTATGATTGAATGTTGGTTGTAGTAGCTTGTTGAAATACAACGTGCTATAGGGATATTAAACATGAATATGAGGTGCCCTTTGCTAGTGCTACCTCTGTACCAAATTTCGTTCAATTCGGTTTCGCCGTGTTTGAATTGATAGGGGGAATCGATTTGCACACATACTTGGCCACCATCTGCAAACTATTGGGCTGATGTTCTTGCAGTTTGGTCAGAATATGTTTCCCACATAAAGATATGGTGTTGCAAAATTTGGTAGAGACTAGATTATTAGGTTTGTCGTAATTACATTTTAGCTTTTAACATTTGGGTGGCCGCGATTACGTTTCCGTCAAGATAGCGGTGATATAAAACATGACACTGAGGTGCCTCTTGCTAGTGCTACCTCTGTACCAAATTTCGTTCATTCGGTTCCACCGTGTTCGAATTAATAGGGGGAATCAATTTTGACATAAAGATGGCCGCCATCCGCAAACTATTAGGCTAATGACCTATTAGATTGGTCAAAGGATGCTCCCTCCATAAAGGTATGTTGTTGCAAAGTTTGGTAGAGATCGAATGGTTATGTTAGTCGTAATTTGATTTAAGCTTTAAACATTTGTGTGGCCGCTATTACGTTTCTGTCAATATGGCGGCGATATTAATCATGACACTGAGATGTCCTTTGCTAGTGCTATCTCTGTACCAAATTTCGTTCCATTCTGTTTCACCGTGTTTGAATTAATAGGGGGAATCGATTCTGACACAAAGATGGCCGCCATCCGCAAACTATTAGGCTAATAACCTATTAGATTGGTCAAGGAATGCTCCCTCCAAAAAGGTATGTTGTTGCAAAGTTTGGTAGAGATCGGATGGTTATGTTAGTCGTAATTTAACTTAAGCTTTGAACATTTGTGTGGCCGCCATTACGTTTCTGTCAATATGGCGGCGATATAAAACATGACACTGAGATGCCCTTTGCTAGTGCTACCTCTGTACCAAATTTCGTTCCATTCGGTTTCACCGTGTTTGAATTAATAGGGGGAATTGATTTTCACACAAAGATGGCCGCCATTCGCAAACTATTAGGCTAATGACCTATTCATTTGGTCAAAGGATGCTTCCTCTATAAGGGTATGTTGTTGCAAAATTTGGTAGAGATCGGATGATTAGGTTAATCGTAATTTGATTTAAGCTTTGAACATTTGTGTGGCCGCCATTACGTTTCCGTCAAGATGGCGGCGATATAAAACATGACACTGAGGTGCCTTTTGTTAGTACTACCTCTGTACCAAATTTCGTTCCATTCGGTTGCACCGTGTTCGAATTAATAGGGGGAATCGATTTTCACACAAAGATGGCCGCCATCCGCAAACTATTACTCTGATGTCCTATTAGTTTGGTCAAAGGATGCTCCCCCCATAAAGGTATGTTGTTGCAAAATTTGGTAGAGATCGGATGATTAGGTTAGTCGTAATTTGATTTAAGCTTTGAACATTTGTGTGGCCGCCATTACGTTTCCGTCAAGATGGCGGCGATATAAAACATGACACTGAGGTGTCCTTTGCTAGTGCTACCTTTGTACCAAATTTCGTTCAATTCGCATTCACCGTGTTCGAATTGATAGGGGGGGACAGACATTCAGAGTACACACACTCACACACACACAGACACACACACACACAGACACACACACAGACTCACACACACACGTACACACACACAGACAGACACACTTTTTTCGCCCTGTGTTGATCTCATAAGTCTACTTTCATTTTTTGCAAAAATCGAAAGTAGGCTAAAAATGAGCTGTTATAAGTTAATATGAGCCAGATACAAAGTTATAAAACATATCAAAGAACTCATCTAGCTAAAATTCAAATTAAAAAAACATGAAATTAATAACAATACATGTAAAAAACAAAATGGGGGTCCGACTTTGGTCTCTTTCCTCTACATGACTCTATGGCCTACATATATAACAATCCAACATGGCGACCATCCGAAATATTTAGATGGATCTCAATATCTACGAACCTATTACAGCAATCAAACTGAATTTTTTAATGTTCATAGGGGCTATGAACGTAAGTTCACCTATAGGACTTTCAATAACCTGGTGATCACAAATCCAACATGGCGGCGACGCGAAGTATACATATTCACATGGTCGTTTCTCGCAATTTAACCATCCGAGTGCAGTGACACTTGGTACAGTAAATCCTTATACAAATGTTAATCCACTGGCATCTATCTTTCTTTCTTCAATTGTTTTCATAACCACAAGATGGCAGCTGTGCGAAATTTCAAAATCTCGTTTTTACTTCTTGTGTCCTAATCATGCGATTGAAGTTTGAATACTACACGTACACAATAATCCTCATGTAACAGTACATAACTCTAAGACCTGCATAGGCTATATAAAATTCCAACATGGCGACCATCCGCAATATTTAGTCGGTTCTCAATATCTACGAATCTATTACAGCAATCAAACGGAAATTTTGTATGTTGATAGTGGCAGTTAACATAAATAGGATATATGAAAATAGGCTGTATAATTCTTCACGGAATTGCTTGTTGTATTTGTGGTTCATAGTTCATAATTTAAGCCTCCGTGGCTTAGGTGGCAGCACGCCGGCCTCTCACCGCTGGGTCCGTGGTTCAAATCCCGGTCACTCCATGTGAGATCTGTGCTGGACAAAACCTAGGCAGACAGGTTTTTCTCCGGGTACTCCGGTTTTCCCTGTCAAAAATTTTATTCCAGCAACACTCTCCACAATCATTTCATTTCATCTGTCATTCATTTAATCATTGCACCAGAGGAGTGCGTCAGGCCTCGGCAGCCGGCACAGTTCATATCCTCGCCGCTAGATGGGGGCTTCATTCATCCCATTCCTGACCCGGTAGGAGACTGGAAGCAGGCTGTGGATTTTCATTTTTCACTATAGACATCACAATGGACCAGGTTAGACAAATTCTACACACACCCAAGTACACGGGGCTACATGACCTCGACGTATAAGCCCCTGAAATACAATAACATCACTTCACCTGCTATTTATCTCTTTAAAACTACTATTTTCAAGCTCTTTATTATCTAAGGTATTTTGTAACGCACAGCCATTTCCAAGGAAATGGAATCAAGACAATTAGAAGAATACAAGCATTAACACGTCCGTTAAACACTTATTCGTTTTGGAAATTAAACACTTCTATCTGGCTCTTCGAAACATGCAAATTATTAATAATTTTACATTTGTTATTGACAGGGCGGAAGTCCCATTCGGCCTGTTTGATATTACGTTATAATTTACCAACTTCATCAGCAACATTCACTGTTTCCACACCTGTGGTAGTATTTCAGATAAGTATTATGTTTTTCACGTTAAAGAGAAAAGCACTGAATGTTTAATTATTCTCATCGTCAAACCAATAACCTTTCAAAATGGCTTACGGCTGGCCAGGACCTTGCGTAAATACGGCTTTAATATTATAACACGGAGCAGACAGCCTATGGTACTATTCTTCACCCCGCTGCTCTTCTTATATAATCTGATTTCTCTAATCCGGCGGGAAGTGTGCTCTAATGGAAAATCTCCTGTAGATGATCGGTTTCACCGAGATTGGTTGGAGAAGATAAATATTGAAACAGAATAGGCCTATTTGTATTAATTTCTATATCGAGTTGAGTATCAGTTCTCCTGAAGGAAGTAAATCAATTGAATTGGAGAGAAAGGAAATTTAATTTGTTATTCTTATTAATCCCTAAGGAGAGACGTTCGATTGAGTGACGGTGGGATTTAGATTTAGACTACTAGTCCGTAGCTTTGGTAATGCACATGCGCTAAGAACTTACACTAGCTAGTAGTAGTAGATCAGATCAGAATATGCCAACACAACACAATTTCCTGGAGAGAGCCGAGATGCAAGTTGCGAGAGCGGACTTTAACGAGTGTCTGTTGATACAAAAAATATAGCGAGAAATACGAAACTTGTTATTCTTATTATTTCGTTTAGTTAGTATGGGCATGATTGGTCATCAACCTCGTGTATTTGGCTAAGTATGGAATGTCTAACAGAGGGATCAGGTTTAATATGCAATAAAAAATATAATTGTGCTTGTTACTTACACAATTATACACAACTCCACTGATCGCAACCGAAATTTACACCAGGGTGTATGGGGCACTCGAACAAATCGTAGTGGTAGTTATATTGTCAAAATCAAACTTGAACTCCATGTTTTAAGGGGGAGCATGATAAGTTATGAAGATAGTTGAAATATCAAAAGTTGACGTAGAGGGATCGGAAAGATCTAATTTTACGCCCCGCACTGTGAGAAACAATATTCTTCCGGCACTTCCGATTGCATTTTCAATATAAAAAATAAATGCTACCAACATAAAATTTTAGTGTCAACAAAAATCTCTAAAAAGTTACTAAATTCAAATTTCTTCCAACGTGTTATTTATTATTTATTTAGCGTATGGCAACTAAAGAGCAACTAATATACATAGTGTACAAATTGTATAAAATTAGAAATACTAAATCTACAAGTTAATATCTAAGTTTTCAATCCATTGAAGGGATGCAGCCGTCACTTCAAAGAAATCTTTTCGACTTTCAGAATAAGCTCGTCTAACAGCATGTTATAATGTGTTTGATGGTCTGATGTTCACTGCCACAGTCACATTGGGAAGATGTCGTCAATCCCCTTCAGTGGAGGTTCTCTGCACAAATGCCATGGCCTGCACGGAGCCTGTTAAGTGTCTTCCAAACGCGTCCCGGCAGTTCCATGCCGACTGGTCTAACGAGAGCCTGGTCCTCATGTGCAGCACTCGTTCTAATTCCTGACCATTTCCTGTTCATGTTGAAATTCATTGCTTGCAACGATTCTGCCAGTATGATGGGTGGCCGTCCGGATTTAATCGGCTTTTTCTAAGTTCAGGTACATCAGAGTGGATCGGAAGCTGAGGATTGATAATACATTTTAAACCTACTTTTGATTTTTGTAAAAAATGAAAGTAGACTCCTTAGATCATCACAGGGCGAAAAATTGTGTGTCGGTGTGTGTGCGAGTGTGTGTACTCTGAATGTCTGCCCCCCCCTATCAATTTGAACACGGTGAAACCGAATTGAACGAAATTTGGTACAGAAGTAGCTCTAGCAAAGGGCACCTCAATGTCATGTTTTATATCGCCGCGATCTTGACAGAAACGTAATGGCGGCCACCAAATGTTCAAAGCTTAAATCAAATTACGACTAACCTAATCATCCGATCTTTACCAAATTTTGCAACAACATATATTTATATGGCGAGCGTCTTTTGGCTAAACTACAAGATCATCAGACCAATAGTTTGCAGATGGCGGCCATGTATGTGTGCAAATTGATTCCCCCTAACAATTCAAACACGGTGAAACAGAATTGGACGAAATTTGGTACAGAAGTAGCACTGGCAAAGGGCACCCCAGTGTCATGTTTTATATTGCCGCCATCTTGACGAAAACGTAATGGCGGCCACCCAAATGTTAAAAGCTTAAATCAAATTACGACCAACCTAATCATCTGATCTCTTATAATTTTTGCAACATTATATCTTTATGTATGAAGAATCTTTTGACCAAACTACAAGGCCATCAGCCCAATAATTTGCGGATGGCGGCCATGTATGTGTGAAAATCGATTCCCCCTATCTATTCAAACACAGTGGAACCGAATTAAACGAAATTTGGTACATAGCTAGCACTTGCAAAAGGCAACTCAGTGTCATGTTATACATCGTCGCCATCTTGACAGAAACGTATTGCCGGCCACCCAAATGTTAAAAGCTTAAACCAAATTTCGACCAACCTAATCATCTGATCTTTACCAAATTTTGCAACAACATACCTTTATGTGAGAAGCGTTCTTTGACCACGCTACAAGGTCATCAGTCAAATAGTTTGCATATGGCGGCTATGTATGTGTGCAAATCGATTCCCCCTATCAATTCAAACACGGAAAACCCGAATTGAACGAAATTTGGTACATAGGTAGCACTAGCAAAGGGCACCTCAGTGACATGTTTTATATAGCCGTCATCTTGACGGAAACGTAATGGCGGCCACCCAAATGTTAAAAGCTTAAATCAAATTACGACCAACCTAATCATATGATCTCTACTAAATTTTGCAACAACATACCTCATTGTAGGAAGCATCTTCTGACCGAACTACAAGGTCGTCAGCCGAATAATTTGCGGATGGAGGCCATGTATGTGTGCAAATCGGTTCCCCCTGTCAATTCAAACACGGTGAAACCGAATTGAACGAAATTTGCTACGGAGGTAGCACTTGCAAAAGGCAACTCAGTGTCATGTTTTACATCGTCGCCGTCTTGACGGAAACGGAATGGCGGCCACCCAAATTTTAAAAGCTTAAATCAAATTACGACGATCCTAATTATTTGATCTCTACCAAATTTTGCAACAACATACCTTTCTGTGGGAAGCATATTTTGGCTGAACTACAAGGTCATCAGCCTAATAGTTTGCAGATAGTGGCCATGTATGTCTGCAAATCGATTCACCATATCAATTCAAACACGACGAAACCGAATTGAATGAAATTTTGTACAGAGGTAGCACTAGCAAAGGGCACCTCATATTCATGTTTAATATCCGTATAACACGTTGTATTTCAACAAGCTACTAGAACCAGCATTCAATTAGCTATATTCCTTGAAGAGGACAAAGAGTTATAACAATACCCATGCATTTAGGAGAAAGTAGGCTATATGTTCTTTACTGAACATCTTGTTTATATTCATTTAGATGGACGTTCTGTCTCGGCAGATTCGGTGGCGCTATGTGACTTAGAGGCGGTAGCCAAGGAAGAGTAGTAAACGTTATGCACCCTGTTATTGTTCACATTGCCATATTTAGCTGGATATCGATGGCTGTTTAGCCATACTGGAGGAGCAGAGTAGACGAGTCCTAAGGAAGAACATCGTAGTGTTGTACCTGTTGCACCCCTTGAGGTTCCGCACAACGTCAGTATTTCGCGATATCAGCTTTGCAGCGGTGATTTCTATATGTCTTCTGTATGATAGAGTTCTATCCAGAGTAACGCCTAGATATTTCGGAAAAACTTGATGATGAAGAACCAGGCCATTATAGTTGACATTTAACTTTGCATCAGCCATTCTATTATTAAGATAAAAGCAGCTAACTTCAGTCTTCGTTGGGTTTGGTATTAATTTCCATATTTTAAAGTATCCATGCATTTAGGTTATGAACATTCCCAAATGGGAATATGATGTTAATTTCCGTTTGATCAGATGAATTATCAATTAATATGATAAAATTGGTCCGGCCAGATCAAACATAAAATGCCAGCGTTTCGCCCCAGTGTGCCGTTGGTGAGGTGTGTCTGTACCAAATGACGAGCCCAACGGCACACTAGGGTGAAACGCTGGCATTTTATGTTTGATCTGGCCGGACCAATTTTATCATATTAATTGATAAATTATTCATGAATTGTTGTTAAATCAGCAGAAAGTACCGCTTCTCCAGCTTCAAGACTTTAATGTTGTGTGACCGAAGCCAGATCATCTGCATAAATGAACTTACTTGATACTGTTACAAGGAGGTCAGAAGTATATAAGTTAACAGCGCCGGAGCCGAAACAGAACCATTAGGAAGACCATTATTATGTTTCTTCTGTCTGCTTAAATGATTACCGGGGACCACTCGAAAGTATCTCTCCGACAGCATGCTATTTATAAGTCTAATCATGGTTTGGCAGGGTATAATATTTACTAATTTGTATAGGACTCCCCTGGACAAAACGGAGGCAGACAGGTTTTTCTCCGGGTACTCCGGTTTTCTCCGTCAAAATTTCCATCCAGCAACACTCTCCACTATAATTTAATTTCATCTGTCATTCATTTAATCCTTGCCCCAGGGGAGTGCGTCAGGCCTCGGCAGCCGGCACAGTTCAAAAAAAAAGCAAGCTTGTAGTTTAACGTGACCGTTAATCGCGAGATCATGAGCCACGGGACCTCCTTTTTACGTGGAATCCGAACCACCGGACATGGCATTTCACTTTGAAAATCTCACATGCATTGACCGGAAATCGAACCCGGTCCACCTTGGTGAGAGGCATACAGCTTGACCGCTGCGCCACCACGCCCCCGGCACAGTTCATATCCTCCCGCTAGATGGGGGCTTCATTCATTCCATTCCTGACCAGGTCGGAGACTGGAGCAGGCTGTGGATTTTCATTTTTATAGGACTCCCTCTTTCCACACCGTAGCATAGGCAGCTTTAAGATTAACAAAGGCTGCGGAAGTTTTAAGGCGTTGTTGGAACTCATCTTCTGTATGCATAGTTAGACTAAGAACTTGATCTGTACAGATTCTATTAGGCCTAAATCCTGCTTGTTCAATGGGAGTGACCTCGTGGATCTTTGGACCAATTCTGTTAAGGATAAGTCTTTCTAAAAGCTTGTAACAGCAGCTCAGGAGTGCAATTGGACGGTAACTAGTAGCTCTATTCGCTGGTTTACCTGGTTTCAGTATAGCTATGATTTTTGTTCTTTTGAAGGCGTTTGGTGGATTGCCCGATAGCATGATATTTGTAAAGAAGTTTGCAAGCCACTTACGAGTCTTAATTCCGCAGTTGATCAAAATTTCTGGGTGTATCGCACCAAATCCTGTCTTAATATCGTTGATGGCTGCATTGACCTCATCTAGGGTGAATTTCTGGAGTACTCTGATCTTCTTGGAACCTTATTTTAAAGAATGTTAAGTTCTTTATTGACCATTCTAGTATGTGATTTAAATGAGGGTGCACTAGAGAGGGAAGTTTTTCTGTTTTCAATTTGATCTGGAGTTACTTCAGGACCTTTGCGGATAGGTGGTCGAATTCCTTCTAGTTTTCTTAAGAGACTCTATGCCTCTCTGCTTGACCACATAAAATCTAAACCCTCCGTTTTTCGTTCCCAGCATTCTTTGCGAGCTTCATCAAGACATTTTAACAATTCATTAGCAGTTGCACAGTCACTGGCGGTTAAATAGGACTCATATAGTTCTTCACATTCATTACTCCAGCCTGGAATGTATTCCTTCCGGAATCCTATGGGCATGCATCGTTTTTGTCGTCGCAAGAACTGCTCTAACGAATCTGTCATAATTTTCACTTATTGGAACTTTCCTTCTAATCACTTTATACAGAATTTAGACCAGTTCCATCTAGGTCTGGGGATGGATATAGGTATTTGAATTCCAACATCAAGAATTACTGGTCGATGTTGGCTGTATGGAAAGCCTTCAAGGACCGTCCTTACAGTATTGAGAGGTTGTCCCTGGGAATCTTGTGTTACAAAACATAGATCAGGATTGTACTCCTTCTTCCAAGCTGCATATTTAATAGTCCCCTTGTCCTGTGAATCAAAAATTAGGCTCAAGTTGTTGTTTTAAGTGAACGGTAGATCTAGACCTATATGGTTACCAAAGCAACAAGACTCTCAAAATGGGCCATTATTATCAATTAAACCACATCAAATCTTGCCTCGTAATAGTTATTTATCTATCGTATGGCTTTTAGTGCCGGGAGTGTCCAATGACATGTTCGGCTCGCCTGAGGCAGTAGCTGCTTCCAGCGGACACCCCTAGGGTGAGCTACAAGTTCTGTCCAATTTCAAGTAGTTCCAACTTTCGCTACCAGATGTCAATGATACCTAGTGGTGAACGTTGGAACTTTGATAGAGCGTTCCAACGAAATCCAACCTAGAAATTTAGCTCTACACAAGTTTAGTCTGTGGAAGGATCTTTTACAAGCCATAAATCTGTGACATAGGACCGCCGGCTTTATTTCCCCTCCGAAGGAAGTTATACTGAAGGATTTTAACGCTCTTAATAAATCCGACGATTTTAGCCGGGTTTGAACCCGCTATCTTGGGAACAGCAGTTCAGCATGCTACCAACTACGCCACCGAAGCCTCTCTCGTAATAGCAAACAGTAATAATAATAATAATAAGAAGAAGAAGAAGAAGAATAGCACCTATAATATATTTATTTGGATTAATTAAATGGTGACCTACTCATATGGAAGAGATATGTAGGAAAATAAGAACATTGTTGGCCAAACAGTGAATAGGCTACACCACTTCAAGATTCTCATTCCTGAGCGTAACATTGATATATTTCGTTTGAAAACTGTATATAAAAATAATAGGCCAGTCACCGTAGACACAAAAATCGCGTTGGGTCGCAAAAAATTCCAAGGTTCTGATTTTTGGGATATTGTTAGGATAGATACCAATATTCGAAAGACCTGTGCTAACTTCGTGGTGCTCGAAAAAACTAGAAATTGCCAGATTTTTTTCAGGTTTTGGCTTTCAACTACTAAACAAATTCATTGTACGGCAAAGTGATCCATGACACTTTTAAAGAAGTCAAAATGAGCAACAATTTAAGTGCAACCTCAGCTCAGTATGCCTCATAGATCTCGAGATACAACACTTCGAAAATGGGCAATTTTTTCCAAAAAGTTAGAAATTTGTTGTAAGCTAGTCTTTCAAACAAAATACCCTCTAAAATACTCATTCTATGAGGAAACTTATCAGAAATAAAGTTGTAGAACAGTTATTTAGCTTTAATTTAAGCATAAGAAAAACGCTTTAGGACCAACAATTCTCATGTTATCAGGTAAAACAAAAATAAGGAAATTGGATCTTTCAAGAAATACAGCTTCGAATGTAAATTGTTATTAATATTGCACAGTTATCTATTAATGTCATATGTATTGTGGGTTGGGTCCTTGGAAGAAATCGATCTTAGCGATAAGATCGCCCATTGCTGTCAATGTTATACCTACTCTTTGAGTAAAACTCGCTGAACTTTTATTTATGTTATGTTGATTGCAATAAAGTGTTTCTAATCTAATGTAATCTATTTTTGTGATAATTATTGCTACTGTCATAGAAATTGGATGCAATGGAGTCAAAGAAATAACTAGAAAGGAATTTGGAAATGTTAAACTTGAAAGGAAAGACAAAGTACGACCCTTAGCAGCAGCCACAGTTAAGGTGCACAACAAACAGGTTGCTATAGACCCTCTCACAATATTCCAATACGCCACTTTACATACGAGTTGGCCCCATATCCCATGGATCTATTTTCCGAAGAGGGAATGCAAAAAGGAATCAAATCATCGTTCTACTCTGCCTTTACGCCCCTCCCAGAAAAAGTCGCCGTTGGAGAAAGAACGTTTGTTGTAGTGGACGGAGGATACTTGCTCCATACGGTTATATGGCAACGGAACAGCTCTGTGAGGGAAATTGTAGCTGCTAATATTACCTACATGAGCAACCATTTTGGAAAAAATGTCTCAGTTGTATTCGATGGCTACCCAAAAGAGGGGGCTGTTAAGGGCACAAAAACAACAGAACGGCTACGACGTTACGCAGCCTCAGAGTGTAGCGATATATTTTTTGACGAATCGACACGATCGAAGCGCCCCAAGAAAAGTTTTTGTCCAACCCAAAATACAAGCATCAGTATTATAGACGATATTGTGTTCGAAAGACTAGCTAACAACAAATTTCTACTGAAAAAAAATGGCCCATTTTCGAAGTGTTGTATCTTAAGGCACACAGAGCTGGAGTTGCGCTCAATTTGTTGCTAATTTTGTCTTATTTAAACGTGTCATGGATGACTTTTCCGAAAAATGCATCTTTTAGAAGTTAGAAGCCAAAAACTGAAAAACGTCTGAAACTTTCGAGGTTTTTCGAGCACCACAATGTTAGCACAGGTCTTTCGAAGTTGCAAACTTGGTTTTACACTGTTGGTATCTATCCTAACAACATCCCAAAAAATCAGAACCTTGCAATTTTTTGCGACCTAGACTGTTTTAGATGACTGGCCTATAAGAACATACATATCCATGATTTAATTGTTTCGCAGTATAGCGGGGGAACTTGACCAATTTTCTCTTACTTCTGAATTCAACAAAATGAGAACGATGTCTTAGATTAGCCTGCACTGAGCGCACTACATGTAGCCTACATCATGCCACAGTAGATTCCTGTTAAACCTTGCTATTATCCTCTCTAATTCCTGTATTCAGCGCCGTCTCACCATTGTCCGTGTTCAAGATGTACCACGTTAATGATTCCGGAGGGCCAGAGAAAGTGTGACCCAAAGCGTTATTATTTTAAAAGATGGCAGTCCTGAGAGAATCAATTTCCTTGCGTTCCCATCCTGAAATATGATTGTGTAGTATCACACGATCCTCCATCTGACCTCAACATATTTTACGAGCACAAAGCTTCATACAAACCAGTCTACTTCAGTGGTCTAACATGATACAAACCTCATCATCTTAAAATATTTCATCCTTATCATTACTGTATGAGACTTATACATACCGTTGTTAGTAATGGCGAAGTACTATACACACCCAAATATACGGGGCTGAAGCAGCCACGATGAACACGTCCCTAAAAGAAACAACTAACAACATCGCACCATCACAGGGAATATTGCTGAATATCCAGTATTTCTGGCAATTATATTTAAATTCCAGGATTGGATATTTAGATCTCAATGGCTTGCACTACCTTACAATACACGTCATAATTACTGAAAGTCTCCATTCGTCTTCGTATTTCAAGTCTATTCATTCGGAAATAAGTTTTAAAATGCAGAGGGCTAAACATTAACAGAGAGACTAAAACACATTTTCTTCATATAACTTATCCACCAATATCATTCCATTCAAAATAATTTATACATAATAATGTTAATGAACGAAAGTTTGATGGTTTTCAATCGGTCAAAATGATTGTACCTAAATGAGATGGATTATTCTCTAATCCTGAAAAAGATTTACATGAGGTTAATAAATACATTTGGATGACAAGCGATTATCATCAGATCCAATACATTTAGGCTACAAAACTTTTATGACTGATAATATGGGTGAAAATATTTACAATACGTACACTTCCTTAGTTGCGGTATTAGTTGAGAAGTGTACTATCGCCTGCAAAAATAACGGGCCGTCTTGCCGTGCGGGAGTTGAGCTTTCGAGCCATCAGGTTGCTATCACTTGGTGTGTTCTCGGGAGGAGAAGGCTGGGAGGCGTGATTGGGCAGCTGTCCTTGTAGGAAAGGGTGGAGAGGGTGGGGGGAGTGTGGATTCACTTGTTAATGGCGTCATTTTTGGTTGAAATAATTCACTCATTGCAGAAACGCTTTAAGTTTAAATTTGACTGACATTTTCGGTTGAAATTATTTACTCATTGAAAAAACGCTTTATGTTTAAATTTGACTGACATTTTTGGTTGAAATAATTCACTCATTGAAAAAACGCTTTAAGTTTAAATTTGACTGACTTTTTGGTTGAAATAATTCACTCATTGAAAAAAAAACGCATTAAGTTTAAATTTGACAGACATTTTCGGTTGAAATTATTTACTCATTGAAAAAAAAAACCTGCTTCAAGTTTAAATTTGACTGACATTTTTGGTTGAAATAATTCACTCATTGAAAAAAACGCATTAAGTTTAAATTTGACAGACATTTTCGGTTGAAATTATTTACTCATTGAAAAAAAACCTGCTTCAAGTTTAAATTTGACTGACATTTTTGGTTGAAATAATTCACTCATTGAAAAAACGCTTTATGTTTAAATTTGACTGGCAGTTTTGGTTGAAATAATTTACTCATTGAAGAAAAGCTTGAAGTTTAAATCTGACATTTTTTTTTGGTTGAAGTAATTACTCATAAAAAAATGTTGACTGACATAAGTTTAATCTGTGATTGCCTGGTATGCCCAGTGTTAAGTTTTGTTACTAAATTTCCTATGAAAATAAACGTCTAAGAGACGGCTAATTTTTACGTTTCTGGCAAAGTAGCAATAATTTTCCAAAATTGCAGAAAATAACTTAACTTAGCCTCGGTTAGGCTGGCTATATGACAACATGTCGTAACATTTTAGCTTATTCAAAAGTCTTCACATAAGCCTAATCCAATGCCATTTTGCAGGGTAGAGTTATCTGAAGCTTAGATGGTTCGAAGGTTAAGATAAGCTAGGTTGCCTTATAACCTAGGCTATTAAATATTTATTTTTTCATACATGGTTGAAATAATTAATTTTTGCTGAAAATGTAAAACTTTGACGTCTATAAGACTAATAGACGTCTACTTTCTACAAAGCACAGTCATTTCTTGGTGGCTAAATTAAGATACTTTCTTTGTCGCTTCGCACAAGATGCTTTTTAGTGACTTGATAAAAATGATTTCAGACACATATTGAAATTCTGTCTTACTCTTGAGATATTTAATTTTCGATTTAAGATTTTGAGACACTAAAAAGCATCTTATGAAGCGAAAAAAAAGTGTCTTAGTTTAAGACAACAAGAAATGAGAGTGAGGCTGTGGTTTCGGTTGATTTAGGTTGGGATTTGCCATTATTAATTATAAAAACTGATGTGGGAATAAAGTTAATGAGCCGTTTTTTTTCGGTTGCTTAATATTTTATTGATGTTTTTTCTGTTGCTTAATATTTTATTGATGTTTTTTCTGTTGCTTAATATTTGATTGATGTTTTTCCGTTGCTTAATATTTTATTGATGTTGAATAATAAAAAAGATTTTGCTGCTAACAATTGCCTCCTCTATTTTTTTCCGTGATAAACGAATCAGAAGCTTACGGTATGTTGAATCATTTTTAAAGACTCTCTGCTACAGAAGCATCGCTTCAAGTTCTGTTATTTGATGTAACAAACCTCCTGTTAGCGTGAGTGCTTTTAAAATTACTAAGGTAATTTAGTTTGTCTTTTTCTTTTTAAAACTTATTTCTTATTAAGAAACAAGTAGTTCCGTGAAGAACTATACAGCCTATTTTCATATATCCTACTTATGTTATTTGCCACTATCAAAATACACAATTTCAGTTTGATTGCTGTAATAGATTCGTAGATATTGAGAACCGACTAAATATTTCGGATGGTCGCCATGTTGGATTTTATATATGTAGGTCCTAGAGTTATGTACTGTTACATGCAGATTATTGTAAACGTGTAGTATTCAAACTTCAATCGCATAATTAGGACACAAGAAAAAACAAGGAGATTTTAAAATTTTTCACAGCTGCCATCTTGAGGTTATGGAAACAATTGAAATAAAATAGATGCCAGTGGATTAACATTCGTATAAGGATTTACTTTACCAAGTTTCACTGCACGCGGATGGTTAAATTGCGAGAAACGTCCATGTGAATATTTATAATTCGCGTCGCCGCCATTTTGGATTTGTGATCACCAGGATATTTAAAGTCCTATAGGTGAACTTAAGTTCATCGCCCCTATGAACATTAAAAATGCAGTTTGATTACTAAAATAGATTCGTAGATATTCAGTATCGTCTAAATATTTTGGATGGTCGCCATGTTGGATTGTTAAATGTATAGGCCATAGAGTCTTGTACCATTAAAGGAAAATTATTGCGTAGGTTCATTATTCATACTTTCACTTCGATCACATGACTATATCACAATAAATAAAATCTTAATTTTAAAATTCGCACTGCCGCCATCTTGAGGTTATGTAAACAATTGAACTAAATTAGATACCAGTGGATTACAATGTGTATAAATATTTCCTGTGCCAGGTTTCAATGCGCTTGGAACATTAAATCGCGAGAAAGGTCTATTTAAAATTATCAAATTCGCTTGGCCGCCATGTTCGTTTTGTAGTTAACCGGTTTTTGAAAGTCTTATAGATGGACTTCCAGTAGTGCCTTTTATCTCCGTACAAAATTTCAGGGTTTTACCGCTAATAGTTTCAGAGATATAGAATGCCGGTGAAATATTTCGCACATCCGCCATCTTGTGATCATGTAAACAATTGAACAAAGTTAGATGTCGATGCATTACAATGTATATAAACATATACTGTACCAAGTTTCATTGCGTTTGGTTGGTCAAATCGCGAGAAACGTCTATTTAAAAGTCGCAAATTCGCTTGGCCGCCATGTTAGTTTTGTAGTTACCAGGTTTTCAAAAGTCACATAACTGAACTTATAGTAGTTCCCTCTATCACCATAGAAAATGTCAGGGTAATATCGGTAATAGTTTCGGAGATATTGAATGCTGGTGGAATATTTCGCACAACCGCCATGTTGGATTGGTGAGTCCTAACAAAATTTGAAGGGCACAGTCGATGTCGCCGGGAATATTGCTATGAACTTTCCGAGTTTCATTGAAATCGCTCCAGCCGTTTAGATTTTATTAGGGGGGGACACACACACGAATCACACACACACGCACACACACACACACACACACACACACACACGCACACACACACGGACAAAAGGTGATCTCATAAGCCTATTTTTTCAAAATTGAAAATAGGCTAAAAATGCTTAAAAATATAACTAGTTTAGGACATTTGCTATTTCCTTCTTTTTATTCTTATTAAAATGCCTTTAGTCCCTAACTGTGAAAACTCGATTCGCAAAAAATTTTATACTCAGTAAAACTCACCAGTGCCTACCAAACGAGATTTAACAATTAATGGGTTACTTGGCATTTCAATTTAGATTTTTTAACACCGTCTCATCTGTAACAATCTTCCAAGCGCGAAACTAAAGAAAATCAAAGTTGGCGCTGCGCTCCTCGGTCTGTTCCCCTCCTCTCCCCCTTTGCCAACGAGGACAGGTGCCCAATCACGGCTCTCAGCATTCCCCGCACGAGAACGCCCCTAGTGATGCCAACCTGATGGCTCGAAACTCAACTCCCGCACGGCAAGTCGGCCCGTTATTTTTGCAGACGATAGTACATATTGTAAATATATTCACCCATACTTTCAGGCATAAAAAAATTGTAGCCTAAATGTAATGAATCGGATGATGATCGCTTGACGATCGAAACTGGTCATCCAAGTGTATTTATTAATCTCATGTTTTTTTTCAGGATTAAGGAATAACCCATCTCATTTGGGTACAATCGTGTTGACCGACAGCATCTAACTTCTGTGTACTAAGGCAACACTGAAAATGACTTCAAACACCATAATAATAATAATAATAATAATAATAATAATAATAGTAGTGTTATTTGTTTTACGTCCCTTTTAACTACTGTGGCTTTTAGAGACGCCGGGGTGCCGGAACTTTGCCCCAAAGGGGATATTTAACGTGCCAGTAAAACTACTGACACCTCTCCCTCGCATTTGTGCACCCTCGATGCCAGCTGACTGTGCCAGGATCCTGCAACCTTGGGATTAGCAAGCGAGAACGTTACCGCTGAGCCACAAACAATTTAAGCAATCAATATTCTAGGACAAGATACTTCTTCCTTCGTTTCCATACGACTGATGTTAAAGCCGATGAAAGTCATTGACTAAGACGAAGGGGTAATTAAACAGGCATGCTGAGCCGAAAGTGGGCAAGGAACTTGCAGGAACTCCAAGAGATTCTGGTTCGTGTTTCAGAAGGGTGGTTTCGTTTCAAACGCTTGAAGTGAAGACTTTCTACTTTGAAAGTCTCGTTATTGAAATAAGAGTGCACCTTAACTCATGTACTTGTTAAAAGTTGCTTATAGGTTCAAATTAGATTCGTTACACTGCACTAGTAATTTTATATCGTGCTGATGACCATCCGAGCCTGTCTTATACTTGCATTACCGTAAGATGACACATTTCTCTCCTATAAATCGAATATATTTTGTAAATTTTATTTCATTAAACAAGGTTATTGTTTCACTTGGTGGCTTGGGCATTGTGGTCATCAGCCAGATGTACTTGGATATATGTAGAATTTCTCTGATCTTCTTCTTCTTCTTCTTCTTCCTCTTCTTCCTCTTCATTTCCCGTTTCCAGTTCCCTGGTCGGGTTGCGAATCAAGGACCTCCACAGTTGTCTATCCCTCCACCATTCATTTCCTTCTTTGAATACTTCTTTCTCTTTTACTCCTCTTTTCTCTATGCCTTCCTTCACCGTATCTATCCATCTCTTTCTGGGCCTTCCTCGTGGTCTTCTTCCTGGTATTTTCTCCATAAATATTCTTTTTGGTACTCTATATTCTTCCATTCTCATCATATGTCCGTACCACTTCAGCTTACTGGTTTCTATCTTGTCTTGCAGTTTTGGGAACCCAGTTCTCTCCCTAATGTCCACATTTCTGATTTTATCCCTCCGTGTCATCCCAATTATTCTTCTAAGGAACTTCATCTCGGCTGTTAACGTGTGTTAATGTGGTGTCTGTAGCAGTGTGTGTGTATTTGTAATCCGGGTGAGGATTGGGAAGCAGACGCCCATTGCCTTAGGTTAGGAACATTCCCAGCATTCTCTTGGTGTAGAGGTGGAGAAACCAAGGGAAACCACTTCCATGATGGTTGAGGTAGGAATCGTACTCACCTCTTCTCAGTCTTGCCTCACGGGGTTGAGCGCACCCCGTTTCAGCCCTCAGACCAGAATCAAATTTTCTTGGCAGAGGCGGAAATTAAGCCTGGACTTCTGGGGTGACAGAATTAAAATGTCTTACGAAATCTGTCTCTGCCCTGAGCTAATCCGGTCGATTTTTAGCCTATTTTCATTTATGAAAAAGATAGGCTTAAGAGATCACCTTTTGTCTCTGTGTGTAGGTCCCCCTCCCCCCCCCCCTTCTTCTCGCCCCGCACCCCCTTCTCTACGGAAATCTAAACGGATGGAGCGATTTCAATGAAACTCGGTAAGGGCCCGCCCGTGCCCTTTGAATTTTAATACGTATCACCAATCCAACATGGCGGCAGTGCGAAATATTTCACCAGTATTCTATATCTCCGAAACTACCACAGATATCACCCTGAAATGTTGTACATGGATAAAGGGTATTAAGACAAGTTCACATATGTGACTTCCAGAAACCTGTTGAGTACAAAACGAACATGGCGGCCAAGCGAAGTTGAAACATTTAAATACGGGTAGAGGTTTCTCGCGATATAACCATCCGAGTGCAGTGAAACTTGGAACAGCAAATGTTTATACACACTGACATTACACTGACATCTAATTTAGTTCAATTATTTACATAACCTCAAGATGGCGGCTGTGCGAATCTTTAAAATTGAGTTTTTATTTCTTGTGTCCTAATCATTTGATCCAAGTCAACGTTTGGATAATGACCCTACAGAATAATCGTCATCTAGTACTACAAAACTATATGGCCTACATATATAAAAATCCATCATGGTGACCAACTGAAATATTTAGACAATTCTCAATATCTAACCTATGACAGCAATCAAAGTGAAATCTTGTAAGTTGATCAAGCCTATGCTCATACTGTAAGTTCACCTATGGGACTTTCGATAACCTGGTGAGCACAAATCCAACATGGCGGCGACACGAAATTTAAATATTTAAATGGACGTTTCTGGAAGCCTCCGTGGCTTAGGCGGCAGCACGCCGGCCTCTCACCGCTGGATCCGTGGTTCAAATCCCGGTCACTCCATGTGAGATCTGTGCTGGACAAAACGGAGGCAGACAGGTTTTTCTCCGGGTACCCCGGTTTTCCCTGTCAAGATTTCATTCCAGCAACACTCACCACTATCATTTCATTTCATCTGTCATTCATTTAATCATTGCCCCAGAGGAGTGCGTCAGGCCTCGGCAGCCGGCACATTTCATATCCTCGCCGCTAGATGGGGGCTTCATTCATTCCATTCCTGACCCGGTCGGAGACTGGAAGCAGGCTGTGGATTTTCAAATGGACGTTTCTCGCCATTTAACCATACGAGCGCAGTAAATCTTGGTACGGTAAACGCTTACACAAATTTTAATCCACTGTCGTCTAATTTATTTCTATTGTTTTTATAACCACAAGATGGCAGTTGTGGAAAATTCTAAAATTTTGTTTTTATTTCTCGTGTCCTAATCATGTGATTGAAGATTGAATAATACACCTACGCAATAATCTTCATGTATTAGTAGACTACATAACTCTATGGCCTAGATATATAAAAATCCAACATGGTGACCATCCGAAATATATAGACGGTTCTCAATATCTATGGATCTATTACAACAATCAAACTGAAGTTTTGTATATTGATACAGGCAATTAACAAAAGTGGATATATGAAAATTGGCTATTTAGTTCTTCACGAAACTACTTGTTTAATCCACATGGCAACGGTACATCTGTAGCCTACTGACGTAATCATATTTTGATAGCAGCTTGTTTTGATTTTTCATTCCAAGAAATTGAGTTTTCACGATCACAATGATAACCAACAAGTCTTTTCAGCATTTAGGTTGGGTATTGTACAATGAGTACAGGTCATGCATGGCCTTTTTTCTGTAAAGCCTCCATAGCAAAAATAAAATTAAAAAAATACAGGGTTGATTAATGCGTTGTGTTCGCTTCTGAAACGAAGTACCACTATTACCGCTACTGCTTTTCATCGGACCACGTCACTAGTCAATAATATACAGTAATTTGGAAGCCCTTTAAAATTTGTCCAGTTAGACCACAGGGCTAAGGAACAGATTTTGGAACTCGGATTACGCTCAGCTGTCAGGGACTTCATCACTAGCAATAGGGAGTTACGAGATGACCGCAAAGCCACTCTAACCACTGAAGTGTCCCACTTGAGCTAATCACAGAAATCCACCTTGTTAGCTCATAGTTGAGTGGATTAGACGAGGCGAATATCGTGGAGAGGAAGATGTCAAGGGTATTAGAATAAACGGTTATATCTGACCAATAGGAATTTTTAACATGTCAGTAAATCTACTGAACTGGGTCCCTCGTAATTAAACACTCTTAAATGTCAATCAACGATCCCGTAAACTTGGGTCCGATGAACGAAAGCGTTGCTGACTATTTTTTGCCCTTTCACGAATTGATTGCCGGCGGTCGAGATGGGAATTATTCTTTGCTTACGTGTGTCACACGTCAGCCTGCTTCGTTGAAAGGTAGGCTACTACCCTACCAGCGAATTGTTACTGGTGGCGGAAATCGGAACTAATGCGCTCCGCCCAGTCACACGCCTGCGATAGACGTGCAGTTGTCCCCAGCGAAACCTCATAGCATGTCATGTGTGTGTATGATTCGTGCTGGGTTGTGCGCTGTGCGGTGTGTTCTCATTGCATGACTGTACATGCGTTCCCCATCTTGCCCCACAACCGCTCGCAGCAGCCATAACGAGGTGAGATGACGTAATGTATACAGAACAGCCCCACTCCACGTCTAGCGGTAACAATTCCCTGGTAGGGTAGTACAGTTGCCCAAGTAGGATATGACTCAGCTCCAGTAGCCTCAGTCATCGTTTAACTGTCCATGGTAACATGAGCTCCTGTTACGCTTATCTGACACAATGCTGCTTGATTTATGTGTAGACTGCACTCTGTCATCGCTATGTCCTCCGCTTCACCCCGCGGGGCTCATGCTCCAATAAACAACAACCACTGGCACAGCCACGCTCTGCGGCAATCAAATGTTGAATGGGTAATAAATACCCCACAACATCAGTCTGGAAATATTAATGCCACACTGCTTGCCACGGTGGGTGAGTGGTTATAGTGTCGGACTACCAACCCCAAGATTGCAGGTTCGCCCCGGGCCATGGTAAGTGATTTTTTAAGGCGACAAAAATCACGATACTCATGTCATACGTTGTTGGCATGTTAAATAACCCATTTGAATTCAGTAGGCCGTGTTCAATGGCAAAATTAATCTCGGGATTTTCCGCCAACACAAAGTTCCTCCATTCTCTACTTGAAAGCACTGTAGTGTCAAGAAGTTTAGATATCTAACCTCCTTGACTTTCATAGCGTTCAAAGGAACGACGAAATTCGACATGCAAGCTACCCTCTGGGTGTCAATTAACAAAGCTTGCACCGGGCACCCGAGGCCATACGATATTATTATTATTATTATTATTAATGCCACACTGTAGCAATTCTTATTAATTAATACTAAAAATCTGTACCAACAACAACAACAACAACAACATTGCAGTAATTTATTCAGTAATGACCAACAAATAATTGTAATGGAAAACAGAAGCGAAACAGTTTCATGCGCTGTTGTCCTTTCAAACTACTGGTAAGTGATCTCTTAAAATCTTAGCAAAATTTAGGTGACATATTTGTAATTTTCTTCCCTTGATGGGCGTATAACTGTCAAAATTTGTCAATAGATTACAGCAGGGACCGAAGAGGTCCAGGCGCATACGAATTGGGTCACTGGCTGCTTAGAACTCGAATATGAAGCTCCTGTTGTATTCCTTGACGTTGCTTAGCAATCGCCATTAGACATACAGTGAGTCCAGGAATATTCTCCGCAGCGCCTACATGCGTCTGCGAGAGCCAGCTACAGCAGTTACGTTGGTAGCACGGCTGCCACTTGCATCATCTCTACTTAGTATAAAACAAAGTCCCTGTTTCCTGGATGTTACTGGTAAACTCAAGAACCATTAGACAGATTTTGATGCGGTTTTCACCATTCTGTAAAGGATATATCGAGTATGATTTCTGTAAAAAATAATTTTTTTATGATCAAAGGAAGCCGAGCAGTAACGATTTTAGTGGAATAGTCGATAAAAACAAGAAGTTCCGTGAAGAACTATACAGCCTACTTTTCATGCCAATGGTTATTCTACAGTATATGAACCTATCTAGAATAATGACAAAATTAAGTTGGTAATATCGAAATATCAAATTAGTTCAAAATATACCTGGTATAATGTAGCCTGATAGAGCACTATAGTTGGCAGCCCTGGTGACTGAATATATTCTTAGTTCCATCTCTTAAGGTACAGAATACAAAATTAGGTTGAAGTCCAATGGACGTTACATGCAGTTAGACACTGGATCTATCAGCACGCGTAAAAGCACGTTGCCAACAATACCATGCGTGTGCTGGTCAGAAATAATCTGAAATATTATGATATCTTGTGCCAATTTTGGATGAAATCCATTTGTTAGTATAGAAGTTACATGAATTTTAAAATTGGACATATCAGCAGGCATAGAATCATGTTGGCAGCACTGCCTTGTATTAAATACTCCAAATTAATCTACAATGTCAGGTGTTATACGTGTGCAAAGTATAGAGCTGTTGGCTTGCATACTTTCTGATATATTGATATTAGGGTAAAAAAAATATAGACAGCATTTATTAACAGTTGGCAGCCCTGATTGCTCATAACAATACTTACAGTCATTCTGTTATGGTACACATAGCACATACGAAATTTGGTTATAATCCAACTGATAGTATAGAAGTTACATGTATTTAAAAATTGGTACTATCAGCAGGCTTATAATCATGTTGGTAGAACTGACGTATATAAGTTACTCAAAATTTAATATAAAATGTCAGAATATACGTGTGCATAGTTTAAAGCTGTTGGCTTGCATACTTTCTGATATATTGGTATTTGGATAAAAAAAATAGATAGAGTAATTATTAACAGTTGGCAGCCCTGGTGGCTCTTAAGAATACGTTCATCATATCTGTTTATGTACAGACATTACATACAAAATTTGGTTGAAATCCAATTGATAGTGTAGAAGTTATATGCATTTAAACATTGGACCTATCAGAAGGCTTAAAATTATTTTGGCAACACTGTCATTGTTGGCCTCCTGGAAATTAAACTTAAATAGTATTATCTGCATGTGTACCAATTTTGGAATTGCTCCCATGTATACCTTGCGAGATATCCAACATGGAGCTCAAATTTCTAGTGCGTTTTTTCAGCAGTTGGTAGCACTGACATCATTTTCAAATATGGACGTGAGATATTCCGGTGCACATCTTTACTCATACTAAATTTGGTTTTGATTGCTGCAGCCGTTTAGGAGTTGATAGGGGGGGGGACACACACACAGCCAGACAGACAGACAGACAGACAGAAGGACAGACAGACAGACAGACAGACATTTTCCCGGATCGATCTCATAAGACTACTTTTTCCTCATTTTTGCAAAATGTGAAAAGTAGGCTAAAAACTGGCGTCCGTGCGCTTTGTAAGCTTACGCTGGGAAAACCGTTAAAAATATCTAAATACTATGAGTGTAAGAATTGTTCAGCATGAAAAGTTCTACAAAAAAGTCAGCGAGAGCATATGTCTATCTTCCATACATCGCCTACACTAGAAGGGAACAACTGAAGCTAGTCTCTTACAGCTTTATGTGCTGTCGACTTGGAGATTCCTGTTTGTTGAACTAATTTTCGTGTTGATTTACTTGGGCTTCGCAGCATTATATCGGAGATTTCATCAAGTTTTTCGTCTGTTAAAAGCGTAGGCCTGCCTGTTCCCGGTACATCGTGAACTGAGCCAGTCACACGAAATTTACTTACCAAATATCGAATGGTATCACGGTTTGGACACTTTGACTTAGGAAACCGAGCCTGAAATCTTAATTTTACATTTTCTGTAAACCGATCGCCTCCGCGAAAAACGTATTCCACCAAAAAAAAACTCTCTCTTCAGTTGTAAACATTACCGCCTTTATACTGTTGCACTCTTCCAATAATAATCTATCCGAACGCTCGCTGACTGTAATACACGCTGAAGACCTGCAGGCTCGCGCGCTTATCGCGATGCACATCGACAGCTCACACGGGGAAGTCCCGCTTTGAAGGACACAGTGCAGTGCAGCCAACTAAAACTCATGACCCAACCACTCACAGCTGCACGTACCCACTGCGGAGAACATTCTCGGGCGCCCTGTATTACGTATGCTGGTGACAAACTGACAGGTACACGCTCTAGATTTATTGCTAGTGGGTGTATAAAAAAATTGATATGCCATTATTTGTATGGTGTTCTTATGGTACTAACGCAATGGTTTGAGCACTAGCGTAGGAGAAACTCGTAGCTTCACGTTTTGGCCGTTGGGGCTTCTTATTACTCATTGCCTGGACCCCTTCCGTCCCTGCTGCACTCTTGTGGCGGCAAAACGAAGGGCTTATCCTTATTACTCCTTGCCTGGACCTCTTCGGTCCCTGCTGCACTCTTGTGGCGGCAACACGAAGTTCGCCTAAGGGCTTATCCTTGTTACTCCTTGCCTGGACCTCTTCGGTCCCTGCTGCACTCTTGTGACGGCAACACGAAGTTCGCCTAAGGGCTTATCCTTGTTACTCCTTGCCTGGACCTCTTCGGTCCCTGCTGCACTCTTGTGGCGGCAACACGAAGGGCTTATCCTTATTACTCCATGCCTGGACCCCTTCGGTCCCTGCTGCACTCTTGTGACGGCAACACGAAGTTCACCTAGAATACTCCCATTGACGCTCAAATTAATGTCCTCTAATTAGAAAAGCAGGCGGAGGCTACATAAATATTTTTTCTTTTGCCTTCCAAACGCCTGATTCAAGTTTTACGAACTGTATCCTTACATCACGTTTCTGTTTCTGTTGGATACCTCTGAAGAACATTTATGAAACATTCATGATAACTACGGTAACTAACTAAATAAATACATACATAAATAGCTGAATAAATAAATAAATAAATAAATCCTCTTTGGTGCAGACTGTACATATACAATCATCCAGGAAAACAGAATGGGTCACACTGTTGAGAACTCGTATTGACCTTTCAAGATACGATTGCCGCTGAACTTGGCTGCGCCAGTGTTGCTGATAATAGAACCAGGAGCCATGTAGGACGAACAGTCTATGATAAATGAATAGTTTTGATACATTTATGCGCTTAACTGAAGAGTAACGTACGAAGTACGTCCAGAAAGTAAGTTCCGTTTGGTAATAACATTAAATTGTGTACAGATACAGAAAAAATATTTATTACACAAAATTCTACACCCCTTAAACTACTTCTCTACATAACTGCCGAAATGTTGCAGGCATTTGTCGTAGCTTGGCACGAGTTTTTGTATACCTTCCTCATAGACGTGTGCCGCCTGTGTCTTCAACTAGTTGTACGTTCCGCTGCAGCGCAGTTCCGCATATGCGCGGTAGACGCTCTGTATCAAGGAGAAGAAACGTGCGCCATTTGGAGAGCGCTGTCAGCCACGTACGCGTTGTTGTGCATGTTTACTCGTACAATGTCGGTGTTGATTGAAAATCCCGCCGCTTGTGAAATCAGATCTGTGATTCGTTTTCTGAATGCTAGGAAAGTGAAACCAATTGAAATTTATCGGCAAATTTGCGAAGTTTATGGACAAAATGCGATGAGTGATTCAATGGTGAGAAGATGGGTCCGACAGTTCAATGAAGGACGTAGTGAAGTGCACGATGAAGAACGAAGTGGGCGTCCATCTTTGGTTACAGAAGAACTGGTTCACGCGATTGATGACAAGATCCGGGAAAACCGCAGGTTTTCAATTAGTGCTCTCGCTATGGAATTTCCCAAAATCTCACGATCACTAATTCATGAAATTGTTACCGAAAAACTGAACTTTCGTAAACTTTGCCGACGTTGGGTACCAAAGATTCTTACGGAGCAACACAAAACAAAATAGATGGGTAGTGCACTTCAGTTTTTGACCCGTTACAATGAAGGCGGCGAAGAATTTCTGATACAGATAGTCACAGGAGATGAAACTTGGGTTTCTTACGACACCCCTGAAAGTAAGCGGCAATCAATGGAATGGAGGCACACTTCATCCCCAGCAAAGGTTAAGCCGAAACAAATCTTGACACCTCGGAAAATGATGTGCACAGTGTTCTGGGACTCGAAAGGTATCTTACTCATTGATTTCTTACCACGTGGTCAAACAATCAACGCAGATGCTTACTGCGAGACACTTAGGAAATTGCGCCGCGCAATACAGAATAACCGCCGAGGGTTGCTGTCAAAAGGTGTTGTTTTTCTTCACGACAACGCACGACCACACACTGCAAATGTGACGAAAAACCTCCTACAGGGATTTGGCTAGGACGTGTTTGACCACACTCCGTACAGCCCTGACCTCGCTCCTAGCGACTTTCATCAGTTCACACAACTCAAGTCCTTCCTTGGCGGTCAACACTTCAACAATGACGACGAGCTGAAAGGATGTTCCCAACTGGTTGAAGACACAGGCGGCAAACTTCTATGAAGAAGGTATCCAAAAACTTGTGCCACGCTATGACAAATGCCTGCAAAAGTTCGGCAGTTATGTGGAAAAGTAGCTTAAGAGGTGTAGAATGTTGTGCAATTAATATTTTTTCTGTATCTGTACACAATTTAATTTTATTACCAAACGGAATTTACTTTCTGGATGTGCCTCGTATTATTATAGTTACCGACAGTTGTAGCTACGCTCGCTAACACCCAGCGCTAGGCAATAGGGCCAAGATATCTGTGGTCTTGGTAGATCCCTATTGTCAGTCGTCCTTGAAATGATTTACCGTGATTTTCCCATTTTCAACTCAACGCAAATACTGGAACGGTACCTTTCTACAGGCCATGGCAGCTTCCTTCTACATCCTTGTCCAGTTGCATTCATCTCCATTCATTTCATCTCTCATTAACTCCTCTCCTGAAGTTGGCGTCAGGAAGGGCTCTCGGCCGTAAAAGCAACCCAACTCATAAGTTAACCTTTCGTCGCATCTCATCCCCGACCCCATTGAAACTGGAATAATAAGCATTATTATGTATTAACCTAGCACCAGTAGTAGATCAGCACACAATCGCCTCATGTCAGTAACGCTTGATGCGGGGTGTACCTGCCTTCCCTCTGGCCTCCCACTCGCCCTGACACGCCGATAGACACTGTACACATAAACAGTTCACAGCGCCCTCACTTCAGAATGGCAGAGGTTCAGACTGGAAATACGGTAGCTACCTTGTCTTCAATACGGACGCCAAATACCAATTTCAGACTACACTATTAACTCTCTGTCGGTTGCGTGTGTTCAACATTGGATTGCCGCTGAGCGTGGCTGCGCCAGCATTTGCTGTTTATTGTAGCATGAGACCCGTGGGGCGAAGCGGAGGACACATCGATGACAGAGTGCAGTCTGCACATAAGTCAAGCAGCATTGCGTCAGATAAGCGTCACAGTAGCCCATGTTATTATCCTTTCACGAATTGATTGCCGGCGGTCGAGATGGGAACTATTCTTTGTTTACTTGTGTCACACGTCAGCCTGCTTTGTTGACAGGTAGAGTTGCGTGAGTAGGATATGACTCAGCTCCAGTAGCTTCAGTCATCGTTTAACTGTCCGTGGTAACATAAGCTCTTGTGACGCTTATCTGACGCAATGCTGCTTGACTTACACTCTGTGAGCTGCCAGAATGGGATTGACAGATCTCGCCTCGCCATGTGGTCCGGGGACAAGGCTGCCAAACAAGTAGAATAACAAGCGATCTCACTGTACAAGCCAGTGACAAAGCTAACCAGGCACTGACGCACGTGGGTTGTGATATTGCAACGCAAAGTATTATGACATCAACTATGCGAACAAGGCTTGGTCAAGAGGCAGAGGGGTGATGGCTGACGTGGAATTTCCGGCCAAATGTCGATACCATTCTGGCAGCTCACAGAGTAAATGTGCAGACTGCACTCTGTCATCGCTGTGTCCTCTGCTTCGCCCCGCGGGGCTCATGCTACAAGAAACATCAATCGCTCGCTCAACCACGCTCAGCGGCAATCAAAAGTTGAATGGGTAATACCACAGACAGTTAAACGATGACTGAAGCTACTGAAGCTGAGTCATATCCTACTCGCACAACTGTTCCTGTCAACGAAGCAGGCAGACGTGAGACACAAGTAAGCAAAGAATAGTTTCCATCTCGACCGCTGGCAATCAATTCGTGAAGGGGTAATACTATTGTAACACAGGTTCATTTGTTTTATCTGCGAACATAATACACTATATTTTGGTACATACTGTTCAGTACATTTCCTAGAACGTCTCTCCACTACAATCACCGTGGAATATTACATCAGTGACCACTAGCATATCAGTGGCGTACCAAAGAGTTAACTAGAATTACAACTGTACTCAACGCGATTATTTACGGAACTACGCTTGAACTGCGTCGGTTTGCTTGTAGACCTATAGGTTTAGCATTGTATAGAATTGGGAAACTGAATATATTATGAACACTTAATTGCAGAAAAATACCCAAATGTTCGCAAATACAGGGTCTTTCATATAAAGTAAGAACGGCAAGCGGCAGTTTTGTTATTCGCTGCTACGGTGGCCTTGGCCGAGCTTGTGTTGCGCCACGGCCCCTGCTTTAAGCGTGTGTGCAGTCCTGTAAGAAATATTACCGTATAAAAGATGCTGGAAGTGTCGTCCTTCCTGGGTTATACAGACAATGTGTCTGGTAACCACATTCTGGCTGACGTGAGTGAGTTCTGACACTGTAATGTTTCTGATTTTAAATTTTATGCTTTTTAATAAGCACTGAGTCAGTAGTGCCAAACTTATTTACAATTACGTGAATCTGCTAGTGAAGGAAATTGCTGAACAAATGCATCACGTACCCGCCAAGCCGACTCGTATTTAAAATAAGTTTTACATACAAAAATACGATGTTGAAATGATAACTGCCTCATGTTAACATCTGAGTTTTAGACTGGCGTCTGAACACCTGCACGTTTATTGCAAGGTCAAGTACAGCACATGCGCCTATGCGCGCGCTTTCAATACTACATCAAGGGGCCGTGGCATGCCACAAGCTCGGCCAAGGTTACTGTAGCAGCGGATAACAAAGCCGCCGCTCGCCGTTCTTATTTTATATGAAAGACCCTGTATTTTATGTTTTGTACCAAATTGTTTTCAAAAGTTCAAATTAAATTAGATTTTCATGCTGTGTCAAAATATTTGTTATTTCACGTATTTGTCTATGATTAGTATATTTATCACACTCCCTCCTTCTCACAAAAAACGAAAATCAAAATTTAAGAAACAAAGAATAGGTAATGAAATTCCCATTAATAATTGGTCTACAAATTTTGATTCACGTGACTACTGGCGTTACAATTACGAGTGCGACCACCGGAGGGATAATTTTATTACATTCTTGACCCAAATAAATGGCTGCAACGATTAACCAACAGCGCAGTTAACCAGATTCTACTGAATAGGTGAACATTCCATCACGAAATACTGCGCAGAGATTATCGTATTGGGGAAGCCACTATGACTATGAAGGAACAATAGGAATCACATGTCGTAAGATATTTTATTGCTACAAGAAACTAATTAACTTACCGTGGATAAAAACAGTAAATGAATATAAAGTAGCTTCTTAATAGTTCTGATCGTGACTTTCATGATGTAATCATGTCGAGATGTCTGCACTAGTTGTGACACGGGGATCAAAGAGAGGAAACAATGACTTGAAGATTCGCTCTCATTATCGCACTAATTACAATGCCGCCATTTCGGAAGTGAAAGCTTTAAGACTGGCTCAAGGCGAAGGAAACTTTTGCTTCTTCAGGAGCACCTCTCACGCAATTTACTGAAAGTAGTATTCAATTAAATTTTAATAATGGTATTAAGATAAACCAAGGGAATTATTTTTAGTGGTCTAAGATGAGGTAACAGGAAAAATAGCGAAAAATAAAACACGGTTCTCACCACAGTGGTTGGTTGGTTCCGCAGTTTAGGGTCTGCGACAACGCGGTCATGTAGCCCCGTGTACTTTGGGTGTGTGTAGAATCTGTCTGATAACCGGTGTTATTTGTGATGACTGTATTAGTGTGTGTTATCTGTGTTCTGTTTCAAGAAAGGACTGCAGACTTTGAATTTTTCAAATAGTTCCTACTTTTGCCGCCAAACGCCACCGTCGACTACTAGTTCAGAACTTGGCTACTAGACGCCACCGGAGTCGTCTCCTGGCGACGAACGTACGAACCTACGAGCGTTGTTTACATTCTTAACCTATAATTTAGCTTACACAGGTGTAATTAGTAGAAGGTTCTTTAACATGCCATAAATCTATGACATGGGACCGCCGGCTTTACTTCCCCTCCGATGGAAGGCATACTGAGGGATTTTAATGCTCTTAAAAAATCCGACGACTTCGGCTGGGATTAATACCATAGTGGAAGAATACAACTGTGGCCACTTCAAGAACTTTCTGCCTTATTAACATAATGAGCCCGTAAGGCTCATGTCTGATGACACTTCAGTTTATGTCAAGTTGGCTTTACGTCTGACGACGGCCGAAACGCACCGTATCAGCTTTGAGCTGGTCACTATCACCCATTTTGACTTCAGCAATGTAGATTTATACACCTAGAGCACGAGGAGATATTTCTGGAGATGATTCATAATTTAAGAATATTGATTATATAAATTGAATGTTCTGGCACGCCCTTTTTTGGATGTTTTTGCTGTTAGAAATGTATATTTTACCTCGCAGATATGCGAAGGATGGTTTTATAGTCACTACACGACTACGTCTTTCTGCTTGAACCGGATCTTCAGGATGGAAGACACTACTCCATTTGTGAACGTGCGTTTACGAGCATGCCTTTTTGCTGCGACGTTAATTTATTATATTACCGTGTGAGATTACACTATGAATTGAACAAAGCGTCGCGTGAATATTTATACACGCCGCGAGCTAGTGATAAACGCATTAGTGCGTAAAAATGAGTGTACAAATCAGCTTGCCACGGTGGGTGAGTGGATAGCGTGTCAGTCTACTAACCCCAAGATTGCAGGTTCGCTCCTGGCAGTGTTAAGTGTTTTTTGAAAGGCGGCAAAAATACGACACGCATGTCATACGATGTTGGCATGTCAAAGAACCCATTTGAATTCAGTAAGCCGTGTTCATAATGGCAAAATTAATCTCGGGAGTTTCCGCCAACACAAAGTTCCTCATTTCTCTACTAGAAAACGCTATAGTGTTCAAGAAGATTAGATATCTAACCTCCTTGACTTTCATAGTGATTCAAGGAACAACGAAATTCGACATGCAAGCTACCCTCTGGGTGTCAAATTACAAAGCTTGCACCCGACACCCGAGGCCATACGATATTATTATAGTGTAAACATCATTGAGTCATCATGGAAACATTGAATGAGCACGTGGAGTATTGCATCCAACTTGAGGCAATGGTCGTGATGGAGTAAACCACTAAAGCATGAGGGGGACGCCGAAATCGAGGCCAATACGATCATGAAGAAGAAGAAGAGGCGATGGATATGAATGAGCCGAGACTCGAACATAGGCCTTACTAATGGCCGTGGTTCGATGGCCAAAATTCTCCATGAACGCTGACATGTGAGTCTTTAAAACATATTCACCTTGTTAAAGGTATGATTTCTGTTGATTTATTGATAAGTGACCGCACGGAATGTAGTAGCCAGTACAGGCAACATTTCTTATTTTTAAGCCCGTATCTTTCTATTGTCATCGAATATTTGACAGATTTTATGTCAACCCATGACAACGTAAATACTCAGTGGCATTGTGACAGCACCACGTGTGAACCACAATTAGAACGAGTCAAAGGAGGACTCGAGATAGACTCCTACATGTATAACTGCAGATAAATATGTCTTAATAATGATGGTACGATCAACTTTCTTTTTGTACTCTTTGAAATATTAGATTTGTGTCGATAAGACGTGCAGAATCACTCATATGATACTACAAGGTTAATTTCAGCTGGTCGTATCGTTGAACAGCTGTGAGGTTTACGCTATAGTGTTTTTGTCTTTCTTTTGAGAGCTAGAAACCTCAGTTATTATTTTAAGAGCTTTGAAGTGTTTAAGAAGTGACGGAGGCTTCAGAAGCCAGAGATTGTATTTATTGTGTCCAGCGTATCAGTTAACGACACGTAAGGTTTGGTGTCGTTTGTAATGTTAATTTAATGTGCTGAGAATGCACAGCTGATTTCCATAAATGCTTTGGAAAGCACCTATGAGACAGTATGAGGCTCATTAGCCTGTGAATATAAATACAAGTGACATCGTATCAGTTGCTTAAGCAAAGAGAGATTTGAGAGTGTAATATCTTTCTTTTTGGTTTCTATGCACCAGACTTTGAATTCTATATGAGCCTTGGTAGACACCGGCTCAAGTATTAATCATGTGTTAGTTTTAGTTACGATTAGGGTACACTGTGAGCTTACAGATCAGACTGTATTGTTGGGGCAGTTAAGCGAGGGGTGTCTCCTTCAGTGCTCCGGCTCCCCGCCACAAACACTGTACCGTGACTTTGAAGGCAGAGCGGACGAGAACGTTAAAGTAGCACGCTTATAGTCACACTGTATAGAGTACGGATGGTATGTTGACGTTGATATGTCACAACACAGTTGTAATGCATATGTGTCAATCAAGTATGATAGAAGTCACAAGGTTTCTACCATTCACTTCACACAGACAGTGGAGTGAATCCAACGCACGCTTTTGATTCCCTTCAGAGCTTCAGACATTAGTTCCGTGGCTAAATGGTTAGCGCACTAGGCTTTGACCTGAAGTTCCCCGGGTTCGATTCCTGGCCGAGCCATCAGGGATTTTAATCTCCTGGGATTAATTCCCGTGGATCGGGGACTGGGTGTATGTGACATCTTCATCATCACTTCATCCTCATTACGACGCGCAGGTCGCGCACGGGCTTCAACTAGAAAGATCTGCACTTGGTCTCTCCGGAGGCCACACGATCATCTTCAGAGCTATTTTATGTTTTTTGCTGTTCAACATTAGCGTTAAAAATCCCTCAGTAAGCCTTGCTTCGGAGGGGAAGTAAGGTCGGCGGTCCCATGTTATACATTTATGGCATGAAAAAGAACCTTCCACTAACTACACTTGTGGAAGCTCTAATTTGTAGGTTAGTTTGATAATGCTATATTAGTTCCAACGTTTGCCACCAGGTGCTGACTGCGATGATATTTAGTAGTAGCCACGTCCGCACCTAGGTGTCGTGGACGGGAGCATCTGGTGGCAAAAGTAGGAACTACTTGAAAAAAATAATCGTCTGCAATTCTTCTACCTGAATCACAGATGACACAAACTAATACAGCCTTCACAATTAACGCCGGTTATCGGAGAAATTTTACACACACCCAAAGTACACGGGGCTACATGACCGCGTTGTCGCTGCCCCTAAACTAGGGAACCAACCAACCAACATCACATTAAGACCACGTTTTCTTCTCGACGCATAATATGCCAAAATGTATTTTTTGTGACAGATTCCAATGTCAGTAAGTGCTTTGTTGTTCACAGAACACTGAGTCGGTGTAATTTACTCCATTGTATGCACGGTACCCCTTATTATTCCAACGGGGTCGGGGATGAGATGCGATGAAATTCTATGTGGCGGATTATTTTTACGACCAGATGCCCTTCCTCATGAGAGCAGTTAAAGAAAGAAGAAATGAATGAAGATGAATGAAACTGGGCAAGGATGTGGAAGGAAACAGCCGCGGCCCATCAGAAGGTACCGTCCCAGCATTTTGGTTGGTTCCTCAGTTTAGGGGCTGCGACAACGCGGTCATGTTGCCCCGTGTAGTTTGGGTGTGTCTGATAATCGGTGTTAATTGTGATGGCTGTATTAGTGTATGTACCTGTTTTTTAATTCAAGTAAGGACTGCAACTTTGAATTTTTCAAATGGTTCCTACTTTTGCCGCCAAACGCCACCGTCAACGACTACCGGTACTAGGCCTAGTTCAGAACTTAGCTACTAGCCGCCACCGCAATCGACTCTTGGCAACGAACGTAGACACCTAAGAGCGTTGTTTTCATTCTTAACCTATACAATTTAGCTTTACACAGGTGTAATTAGTGGAAGGTTCTTTAACATGCCATAAATCTATGACATGGGACCGCCGGCTTTACTTCCCCTCCGAAGGAAGGCATACTGAGGGATTTTTAACGCTCTTAAAATATCCGACGGTTTCGGCCGGGTTTGAACCCGCAATCTTGGGCATAGAAGCTCAGCATGCTACCAACTACGCCACGAAGCCACTTCCCAGCATATTTCTGGAGGTGTCAATGGGGAAACCACGGAATACCATTTCAAGGACGGCCGATGGTGGGGCTCGAACCCACATCTACCAAGTCCACAGAGACCTTGGCTCCATGGCCAAGCGCTGCACTTTGACGAGCGTAGCTACCTCTGTCGGTTGTAATTTACTCCAAAATCCCCTCCTTCATTTTTCTGATATTGGACTTTTCAGTCTTTTCTTCGGTGACGGGTACATGACCTAGAATTTGTCGTCATAAACTGCCATCTATTTCTCTCTGTGAATCCGTCAAATCAAAGCGAGTGAGAACGGATTTTTATATAAATGAATATATACATATATTTTTGCTTATAAATAAAATACTATCTCCACGACAGAAATTCCGAACTCGAACACTGTAACTTAATCTTTTATGATATTTTATTTCACATAATAGTAGGCTACATTATGCAACGAGCATGTAATGCCAATAATTAAGACACGAGTATGTTTATAAAACGAGCGTCGCGAGTTTAATAATTTTCATACGAGTGTCTTAATTACCATTATAGGCGAGTTGCATACGACTGTTTATGTTCGACGATAATTATCTTTATTATATGTTTTAACATTAATATTCATAAATATCTGTGGGATTCAGTAACTTCAGTTAGTGAACAGAGCGCGCTGGGTGGTTTGCTGACTGAACAGACCGCATGCGTGGGTCAAAGAAATTCGGAAGCAGAGACCATTTAGTTTGCTTGGCAATGCTATTGTTTGCAGCCTGCATGATGTCTAGTACCGATCAGAACTAGCATTCACTAATATTGTCACCGAAGTCGTTTGAAAGCAATGCGCTGTGTAGAAATTGGAGTTGGGGATATTAAGGTACAGTGCTATTTCTTGTCTCATATTCGCCAATTTATTTACGCGAACATATGGGACGGTGCCCTTTCCATGTCGGTAATTTATGTAGAAGGATACTGTGTTGCTAACTTCTGGACGTAGATTCATAGATTTCTTGCATATGTCATAGTGCCTTCTTGTTACCGTAAAGGTTCGTGCTGATTTTGTCTTTGTGTTTGGGATTGTAACGACAATGGTTGATCCGATATCCAATTTGAACTTTCAAATCATGTAATTCATGTCCGACATGTTGGATTTTGACCGCATGCGCGAAGCTATCCTTACCTAATTGGTCAATGAATGAGCTCTGATTGGCTGGAGAAACGGTTTCATAATGAAGAATAGTACTATAATGACCCTCATTATGACACAGTTTTCTGACATATAATATTTACATTTCGACATCGTCGAACATAAAAATAAATATTTTTGTAAAGTTGTTAATAACTAAGTTACATAGGCCTAATTTTCATTTAAATAAGAAATGGAATATCTACAGAACAAGTGGATAGAATAACAAGAACGTGAACTCTCGACAAGCAGATACAGTAAAAGTGTTACTGAACATCACTGTTCTCGAGTATTGTGGCCATGGTTGACCCCAGCGATGATGAAAACACTGTGTATTTTAAATTCAATTTTAATCAAAATTATCAAATGACCGACTGAATGACGGATCACTTTCAGTTGGTCAACAATCAGTTGTTAAAAATGCAACACTGAGCAATGGTTTCCAAACTTTCTGACGTAAATCAGTGTTGCGATATTCTTAACTATGGCATGTTTTTTTTGTCTTTCCGCGCTCAAGTGTTGCCATAGGAGGTATTTCCATGCTTCTTATTGGCCGCTCTTCCATGGCGGCTTCCTGATTGCTAATTAATTGTGATCGTAGATGACAGCATGGGTAATCGAGAATTGTTTAACATAGGAGGCGGTAGGTGATGGTCGTGGTTGTTTTAAGGGGCGGAACAACGAGGGCACCTGTCACTGTTCCATTGTTGTTGGTTGGGTCCTTAGTATAGGGGCTGCGACAACGCGGTCATGTAGCCCCTTGTACATCGGGTGTGTGTACAATTTGTCTGATAACCGGTGTTAATTGTGATGGCTGTATTAGTGTGTGTTATCTGTGATTCATGTAAGGAATGCAGACGTTCAATTTTCAAGTAGTTCCTACTTTTGCCACCAAATACTACCGTCCTCGACACCTATCTGCGGACTTGGCTACTAGATGCCATTGCAGCCAGCACCTAGTGGCGAAGGTTGGAACTAACATAGCGTTATCAATTCTAAACTACACTTTTTGGCTTCACAGAGCGTAGTTAGTGGAAGGTTCTTTTTCATGCCATAAATCTATGACATGGGACCGCCGGCTTTACTTCCCCTGCGAAGGAAGGCATACTGATTTTTAGCCTACTTTCGATTTTTGCAAAAATTAAAGTAGACTTATGAGATCAACACAGGGCGAAAAAAGTGTGTCTGTCTGTGTGTGTGTGTGTATGTGTGTGTGTGAGTCTGTGTGTGTGTGTGTGTGTATGTGTGTGTGTGAGTCTGTGCGTGTGTGTGTATGTGTGTGTGTGAGTCTGTGTGTGTGTGTGTCTGTGTGTGAGTGTGTGTACTCTGAATGTCTGTCCCCCCCCTATCAATTCGAACACGGTGAATGCGAATTGAACGAAATTTGGTACAAAGATAGCACTAGCAAAGGACACCCCAGTGTCATGTTTTATATCGCCGCCATCTTGACGGAAACGCAATGGCGGCCCCACAAATGTTCAAAGCTTAAATCAAATTACGACTAACCTAATCATCCGATCTCTACCAAATTTTGCAACAACATACCTTTATGGGGGGAGCATCCTTTGACCACACCAATAGGTCATCAGCGTAATAGTTTGCAGATGGCGGCCATCTTTGTGTGAAAATCGATTCCACCTATTAATTCGAACACGGTGCAACCGAATGGAACGAAATTTGGTACAGAGGTAGTACTAACAAAAGGCACCTCACTGTCATGTTTTATATCGCCGCCATCTTGGCGGAAACGTAATGTCGGCCACACAAATGTTCAAAGCTTAAATCAAATTACGACTAACCTAATCATTTGATCTCTACCAAATTTTGCAACAACATACCTTTACGGGGGGAGGATCCTTTGACCAAACTAATAGATCATCAGCCTAATAGTTTGCGGATGGCGGCCATCTTTGTGTGAAAATCGATTCCCCCTATTAATTCGAACACGGTGCAACCGAATGGAACGAAATTTGGTACAGAGGTAGTACTAACAAAAGGCACCTCAGTGTCATGTTTTATATCGCCGCCATCTTGACGGAAACGTAATGGCGGCCACACAAATGTTCAAAGCTTAAATCAAATTACGATTAACCTAATCATCTGATCTCTAACAAATTTTGCAACAACATACCCTTATAGACGAAGCATCCTTTGACCATACGAATAGGTCATTAGCCTAATAGTTTGCGGATGGCGGCCATCTTTGTGTGAAAATCAAACACGGTGAAACCGAATGGAACGAATTTTGGTACAGAGGTAGCACTAGCAAAGGGTATCTCAGTGTCATGTTTTATATCGCCGCCATAGTGACAGAAACGTAATGGCGGCCACACAAATGTTCAAAGCTTAAGTTAAATTACGACTAACATAACCATCCGATCTCTACCTAACTTTGCAACAACATACCTTTATGGAGGAAGCATCCTTTGACCAATCTAATAGGTTATTAGCCTAATAGTTTGCGGATGGCGGCCATCTTTATGTCAAAATTGATTCCCCCTATTAATTAGAACACGGTGGAACCGAATGGAACGAAATTTGGTTCAGAGGTAGCACTAGCAAAGGGCACCTCACAATCATGTTTTGTATCGCCGCCATCTTGACTGAAACGTAATGGCGGCCACACGAATGTTCAAAGCTTAAATCAAATTACGACTAACCTAATCATTTGATCTCTACCAAATTTTGCAACAACATACCTTTACGGGGGGAGGATCCTTTGACCAAACTAATAGATCATCAGCCTAATAGTTTGCGGATGGCGGCCATCTTTGTGTGAAAATCGATTCCCCCTATTAATTCGAACAAAGTGCAACCGAATGGAACGAAATTTGGTACAGAGGTAGTACTAACAAAAGGCACCTCAGTGTCATGTTTTATATCGCCGCCATCTTGACGGAAACGTAATGGCGGCCACACAAATGTTCAAAGCTTAAATCAAATTACGATTAACCTAATCATCCGATCTCTACCAAATTTTGCAACAACATGCCCTTATAGAGGAAGCATCCTTTGACCAAACGAATAGGTCATTAGCCTAATAGTTTGCGGATGGCTGCCATCTTTGTGTGAAAATCAAACACGGTGAAACCGAATGGAACGAAATTTGGTACAGAGGTAGCACTAGCAAAGGGTATCTCAGTGTCATGTTTTATATCGCCGCCATAGAGACAGAAACGTAATGGCGGCCACACAAATGTTCAAAGCTAAAGTTAAATTACGACTAACATAACCATCCGATCTCTACCAAACTTTGCAACAACATACCTTTATGGAGGAAGCATCCTTTGACCAATCTAATAGGTTATTAGCCTAATAGTTTGCGGATGGCGGCCATCTTTATGTCAAAATTTATTCCCCCTATTAATTCGAACACGGTGGAACCGAATGGAACGAAATTTGGTTCAGAGGTAGCACTAGCAAAGGGCACCTCAGTGTCATGTTTTGTATCGCCGCCGTATTGACAGAAACGTAAAGGCGGCCACATAAATGTTCAAGGCTTAAGTTAAATTACGACTAACATAACCATCCGATCTCTACCAAACCTTGCAACAACATACCTTTATGGAGGGAGCATCCTTTGACCAATCTAATAGGTTATTAGCCTAATAGTTTGCGGATGGCGGCCATCTTTATGTCAAAATTGATTCCCCCTATTAATTCGAACATGGTGGAACCGAATGGAACGAAATTTGGTACAGAGGTAGCACTACCAAGGGCACCTCAGTGTCATGTTTTATAAAGCCGCCATCTTGGCTGAAACGTAATGGCGGCCACACGAATGTTCAAAGCTTAAATCAAATTACGATTAACCTAATCATCCGATTTCTACCAAATTTTGCAACTACATACCTTTATAGAGGGAGCATCCTTTGACCAATCTAATAGGTTATTCGCCAAACAGTTTGAGGATGGCGGCCATCTTTATGTCAAAATTGATTCCGCCTATTAATTCGAACAAGGTGGAACCGAATGGAACGGAATTTGGTACAGAGGTAGCACTAGCAAAGGGCACCTCAGTGTCATGTTTTATATCACCGCCATCTTGACTGAAAAGTAATGGCGGCCACACGAATGTTCAAAGCTTAAATCAAATTACGATTAACCTAATCATCCGATCTCTACCAAATTTTTCAACTTCATACCTTTATGGAGGGAGCATCCTTTGACCAATCTAATAGGTCTTTCGCCTAATAGTTTGCGGATGGCGGCCATCTTTGTGTCAGAATCGATTCCCCCTATTAATTCAAACACGGTGAAACCGAATGGAACGAAATTTGGTACAGAGATAGCATTAGCAAAGGGCATCTCAGTGTCATGATTAATATCGCCGCCATATTTGCAAAAACGTAATGGCGGCCACACAAATGTTTAAAGCTCAAATCAAATTAGGACTAACATAACCATCCGATCTCTACCAAACTTTGCAACAACATACCTTTATGGAGGGAGCATCCTTTGACCAATCTAATAGGTCATTAGCCTAATAGCTTGCGGATGGCGGCCATCTTTATGTCAAAATTGATTCCCCCTATTAATTCGAACACGGTAGAACCGAATGAACGAAATTCGGTACAGAGGTAGCACTAGCAAAGGGCACCTCATATTCATGTTTAATATCCCTATAGCACGTTGTATTTCAAAAAGCTACTACAACCAGCATTCAATCATACTCCTTGAAAAGGACAAAGAGTTATAACAATACCCATGCATTTAGGAGAAAGTAGGCTATATGTTCTTTACTGAACATCTTGTTTTTAACGTGTTCCATTGCTTACGCCAGATCATCGATGCAGGAGCCTATTAGGACATAGGTGATTTTTTTATGTCGACCTTTGGTGAACACGGTTTTGATCTATTAATTTTATCTCAGCGATATTGAGTGTACGCCATCCTGGGATACCTTAAATTAATTCCGATGTGATGTTAATAGTGGTTTTCCGATATTTTCTTTTCTTACTAAAAAAAAGCTCAGAGTAATTCACTCAGTTTAATTTTCATGCAAATTTGTCAGTTTTTGGAAGGTCCATATTCATTCTAACTGAATCCAGTGATTAGACTACAAAATATCAAGAGATCATAACATGAATTTTGTAAATAACCATTAAGTTTGTATCTTCACAGCCAGTGAAATAGTAACTTTTCCACAGTTGGCAAGTCCTTATAGGGTTGAAAATATCTAGATAACCTTTAAAATATCTCATCTTTTCACTTCATATGGTTGTGAAATGTGATTGGTCGTGTCATGAGACTAAACGCTGTACTCAGATAGGTCCTACAACGAAAGCAACATTTAAAAATTGCATTGAAAAACAATTAAAATGTATAAAAATAAAATCTACCTTTGCTGAAAGTGACAATCACGAATCTTTTCTTCATCTAAGCTACAACCTCATAGCTTCTTCATCAACTTCTATTCAAGTTCATTATTCTCCCTGAAGGATGGCAAATACTTACAGGGCCAGGTTGCGAAGTTCGGGGAAAAAGAGGAACCTCCAGTTGTCCACATAGATATGAACGCCAGCCGTAAAAGCCCAATTTGTTATGAATAGAGGAATTTTCAATGGACACACCACCTTATTATATAATACGCTAAGGTGTATCTTTCACAAAACTCAAGCTCCTAAACCAGACGGAGTTAGAAGTCGTGGTTTGTACCAAAATCTTCCAAATCGTCCCAACAGTACTGAACCCTTTACCCTATGTTGGTTAAATGATTCTACTTTTTATTTCTTCAATTAATAAATATTTCAACCAGCATCATGAAAGTAGCCAGACAGTGATGAGGAAATTTCAAGCATTTGTTGGAGACAGTAGGGACATACCTGCATCAGTTTAACAAAAGGCTAAATACTTGAGCTATGAAAAGAAATAGCAGAGCGATGTATCATAAGGACAGGTGTGGCTACCTCAATTTTAGAAGCGACGCGCGGTGAGACATGGTTCTGGTATGTTCATTGTGATATTCGCGCCTAGAAGAAATATGATGCAGTAACGTGAATGGCTGATGAAGAAAATAGACACTCCCAAGACGCCAAGATCTACTAGAAACCGCCAAATTACAGAAAATGGAGAACCAATGAGAAGAGAATGCCTACTTGCGCGCCAACTCCGGCTGGGGTACGCGGCGGCTAGCATTCACGCGGGAAATCGCCTAGACAAAATCTCTACGATCGATTCTAGGATTAATGGGCATATTCTTGACCTGTGCAATATTACGAGTTCAGTGATATTTATTTCATTCCTGTATCACAATTATTTCGAGAAATTTTTACATAAAATCCCTCTCCATCTAGACCCAAGGGCCAGTTCATTTATAAGTGTGTCGAAGAGCCAAGACTTTATTATTATTCTGTTCGTCTGAGGACGTAGACTTTTATTCCGTGTGTCGAGGACACAAGATTATTATTCTGTGCGTCTACAGACGTAGACTTTGATTCTGTTCGTCTGAAGAGATAGACTTGTATTTTGTGTGTCGAGGACACAAGATATTCATTGTAAAGTGTTAAATTCAGTGATAGATAGTCATAGTACTATAGTTATAGGGGCAGTAGCGTCGATAATTCGCTAACGAACAGTGACAGGGAATTTAGTACCTGAACAAGCGAATTTAGTAGTCAGACATAAAGTGTATAATAACCTAATTTTTGTATCAGCGCAAGGATGAATGCAGAGGAAGTTTGGAATTCTCAACACTCCGTCCAGATGGCTGATATGAGATAAAGAACCATCCAGTTGGGGAATGGCGTCTGATGTTCTTTGACGGGTGACTACAAAAAGAGATGAGTACAAAATAATATTTTATTATTTATTAAATTAACTTATGGTTTATGGGACATATTTTTTTTGTAAATACTTTGCTTGTGTGATTAATGTAGTATATTTAGTTTCGATCTGACACACTTTTGTTTGGAAGCAGCTCGCACAATTGTAGTTTTTGGAAGGTTCTTTTCTTTGTGTTGTGTTAACTAACGTAGCTATGTGAACGGCCGTGTTCGCCTATGTTACGAAGTGCGGTTAAAAACGTCTCTCGGAGATATGTCGTGTTTCAGAAGTAGGACTGAATTAATATAATTATATAGTAGATTGGAGGGTAATTAAATTTTGTTGAGATTTATTATTGATCAGATTCAGTGTGATTATTGCCTTTTGGAGCAATGTAATTTGTGACGAAGAGTATTCAGATCTATCGTAAGTTTTAAAATATTGTGTTAAATGTTTGCGAGCTCTAATTCAGCAGACCCGTGTGAAAGGCGTTATGTCAGTCCCAGATGTGTATATTGTGAGTATATTTTTGTGGTATTACAAGCGGGAACTTCAGCAGAGACTGATTTCTGTCAGCTTGGTACCAGATTCATATTGTATCCTTGCGAGGACAATTATGGATATGTGATTATTGTCTGACCATATGTTGAGTTGGAGGAGATGTTAGTTGCTGTTGATTCCTTGAGATAACAGTCCAGCTGGTCGGCTATTTATATACACTGGAAGGGGGACATGACAGGTATTGTGGAAAGGGTGAGTTGTTGTCACAAGGGCTGGCTGAGTTTCGCAAGCAAGCTCATCATTAGTGGAGTGCACGTCTGGCTCCCAATTACTTGAAAATAAATATAAATGTGAGAAACTGATCAATGGTAAAATTGTTTAAATAAATGGGAGTTGCCTACGAAACACGATAACCTTCGAAGCGCTTCTTTAACATGCAGTTTTGTTAATATAAAGTAATCTTAACCACTCAGGTTGTTTGTTGTTGTTGGTTTATTCTATGTTTATTTCCATGTCAGTGACCCGTGAGTCACGTGCGGCGCTGTGTTTCCTTGTTGTTGAGTATCTGGCCATTGTGGCAGCTCATTTGGTTAAGTGTGTCACCACACTAATAAGGGTCTCAGAGAGATGCCTGTAAATAGTAGAGTTGTAATATGTGTGTCAGAATTAGATTTAAGGATTTTTATTAATGTTATGCCCATATCCATAAACGTTGATTTACGAGATGATTGTTCGTGAGCACCGTGGCTGTTAACCCGTTGTGAACGAATGATCATCCAAGTACTCGTTTCTCGTAGATAGTCACCACGCGAACATAAATTCATATGCAAGATAGTGGAACTTGGATCCACATTTTATTAGAAAAGGGGAGAGCCATCTGACTCCTCAAAGTGATAAATATTCCTGTCAGGGGAAAATTCAGGGAGGATTTTGTTTATTATTGTTTGTTTTATTCTTTTATGCACAAATTAGTTATTAAATCTCGTTATTATCTTACGTTTTGTCTCCTTACTTTCTTAGTTATAGTTTTCATCCTATAACCCTTGCCTCAGAAAAGCACGTTGTTTGGCGGACGTAAACACCACACTATGAACTGAACGCGACCCCTTGATCTAAGATTCTTGCATAAAACACTGCTATTCTGAAGGGTTCATAGGTGAAAACTGGCGGCCAACGGTGGGGCTATTCACTGTGGTGTAACGGGGAGATTACACATGTCAATAGTGGCGCATTTGAGTAAAACTGGCATGCCGCAAGTGCAGGCAGATATGACAGTATTTAATCACCGGGAAGTGATATTTTATTAAAAGTAGTTGAGGTGAAGTGGATACCGCCAAATGTGTGAAAGATAAATTAAAATCAGGAGTTTGCAAAGTAAAATACGGTTCACGTTGTTGTCTTTTAAATTAAAGTAAAATTAAGATGTGATACCGGGCGCCCAATGATAAAGTTAAAACTAGATTTGTGTAGAAAGTCAAACTCATGGAAATATTAGGAGGCTGTAGCTTAAAATGACAATTAATACTTTGTTAATTAGTCAGTGTTATTATCAGATCAGGATAACTGTTTAATGACTAAATATGTGCTTGGGTTTAAAATTAAATTGAGTAAAACTAGAACTACTCAGAGATGCAATCAACTAATGGGATTAAAGGTAAAAATAAATGAACTGAGTAGGATAAAGAAATTAAATGTGCATTGGATTTATGTGCGTGTCAAAGGGCATTGGCGTATGCCATTTCCCATATGTCTCATATAAATTATAAAACATGGCAACGGTGGCGCAGATCCAGGAGATCATTGAAAGTGCAGCGAGGAGAACACAGGAATTGTTGGATACTAAATTAGCAGAGCAAAGTGAAGCGTTGAATACAAAATTATCTGAACAAATAAACACTAAATTATCAGAACAGAGTCAATCTATAAACACTAGTATGTTAGAGCAAAGTGAAGCGTTGAATACAAAATTATCTGAACAAATAAACACTAGTATGTTAGAGCAAAGTGAAGCGTTGAATACAAAATTATCTGAACAAATAAACACTAGTATGTTAGAGCAAAGTGAATCGCTAAATACGAAAATGTCAGAGCAAAGTGAATCGCTAAAAATTAAACTGTCAGAACAAAGTAAATCGCTAAATACTAAACTGTTAGAACAAAGTGAATCATTGCGGACACAATTAAATAACAGTAGAATTGAGCAAAATGAATATCAGGCGGAACAAGCTAGGTTATTAAAGAGTGAAATTAATGACACTATAAATTCACAGTTAGAGGCGCAAAATAATAAAAACACGAACCAATTAGCTTCGTTAACCGCAGAGATGAAAGAGCACACAAACCAACAGATGATATTACTGGCCCTTGATGTAAGCAAAAATAATGAGAAACAATTAGAGCAGATTGAAAAAATGGAGACAATTTTTGATAAAAAACTTAGCATTCTCGATGAAACGGTGTTAGCTAAATTAGAGCAGATTGAAATAGCATGCACAATGAATACAAGCGAGGTCAAAATAGCTCAGGATAAGTTGGAAGGTCGATTTAAGGAGATGGAGAAAAGTGGCAGGGTCATTCAACAACAAATATCAGCAGTAGATGAGAACATATCCGGCATAATCAAAGATATGGACCGTCTCGAGATAAAATCAGCGGAACAGTGCAAAAGCCTAGAAACGGAACAAGAACAATTTAAGAGTACATTAGACGAAAGGCTAAGCCAGATAGAAAATAATCAGGATGAAAATAAGAGCCAGATTGAAGAAAAAATAAGCACGATTAAAGAACAGATCAGGAAAGATTGGAAGAAAATGAATATTGATTCTAGAGAGGAAAGATCCACCATTATTAAAACAGTAGGCGAAAACCACACGCGTATTCAAGCTTTGGAGCAAGAGGTAAAAAATAAACTTAAAGAGCAGACAGACAGGATCATTAAAGCCGAACTCCGCTCATTAGAACAATCATCTATATTTAAAACGGGAGCAGTGAAAGACAAGCCGGATGACTCACATAGTCCCCAACCCAGCATAGCAGGAAGTCAGACTCAAGCAGAGAGCCCATTAACAACAAACACGGAAGGATTTCGCAATAACGTAGATAGGAGCTCAACACCACAGGACGGTCATCAGCCCACACAACTTATTCAAGTAATTCGCTCAAATGACTACAAACCGCAGAAATACACAGAAAATTCAGGGGTAACACCTAAGGCCTTTATCAAAGAGATTGAAGACCATTTCAATGACACTGGGGTACCTGAAGCACGTAGATTAAGAATGATGGAGAGATTTTTATCAGGAAATGTTCTCACCTGGTTTTTAAGTTTCAAATATACATTTGGAACCATGTCAGACTTTAATTTAGCGTTTCTGCGCAAATACTGGTCTCCCGCCATACAACAGAGTTTAAGGATGGAGCTTTACTCTAGAAAATATCAAACTACCCAGCAGACGAAATACTCAGATTTCTTTAACATGCAAATGCTAAAATTTCGCGACCTAGATTACCCATTAAACGAAGCAGATTTGGTGATGACAATAGCAAGGCAAATGCCAGTTAATGTACAGCAAGTACTAGTCGCAGCAAACGTTAGTACGGCCCTACATGCAGAGCAGATATTACGGCAAATAGATGAGACCACATCTCATAGTCATTTTAGAGGAGGAAGACAGCTGGAGTTAGTCAACACCACAGAGGTCGTAAAAACAAAACAGGGAAATACTAAAACGCAGGGTACTAATACAAGCACCTCCACACCTAGGCGAAACCAGGAAGAAGGGGAAAACAGACCATATCAGCGTAACGAAATTCACTACAACAATAGATACCAGGGCAACAATAGATACCAACAGAGAGGATATCAACAATGGCGTGATAATCGAAGGAATGACAGGCCTTATGGAAGATACGGTGATTACAATGCCAATCAAAGATGGAAAGGAAGGAGAGATCAAAATCAAGGAGATCAACGTAATTATCGAGATGACTGGGATGATAGGCACGCTCAATCACAAAATTACTTAGAGGAGTTACACGCTAGTCAAGGTGGAGAACTAGGAAGATGGGAAAAGGCCATTGGGAACAGAAAGAACCCAGATACACATACTGAGGAAGCTGGAAGTCTACTGAGACAAGAGAAATATCAAGGACATGAGCGACAGAAGGATGATGGGAGTCGAAATGGAGCTAAAAAAAATGTTAATTTTGGATCAAGGAGACAGTCTCCAAACACAACAGTCGGAAGTTGAAGATGGATGGATAGTAGCGAACATACAAGAATGGATTGCTTTACCAGAAGACTGCCTGGAGGAGACGGTGAAACCACGGAACGATGAAATTAGGCAATTACCCATTATTTACGCAAGGATTGGTGGAATTAATATAAGATGTTTATTGGATACAGGGTCACAGATCAGTCTAGTATCGGAGGCCTTGGTTCGAGAGTTGGGACGGACTCAGAATATTCCTGTAATTCCGGTACCACAGCTCAAAGTGAGGGGTGTTATTCCTGAACGCACCGTTACTTGTAAACGTCAGGCATACTTAGAGCTGAACATATTGGAACACACTTTTGGGCAAACATTCATTATCATGGCAAAGATGAATTTCAATATAATTCTTGGTGCAAATTTCATTTGTGACTATCAAGCAGTGATAGATTTACACAAGAATATAGTCAGTTTTAGTGAATATGACCAGCTGAAAAACGTGGGATTGCATATGGATGAAATCACTACCGGAAGAGATGTAAATTCTTGGGCATTGGAAGCAATATCAGAAGAGACGGAAGAGGAGGTACGAAAGGCGGAAGATAACATCGTAGAAGGGGCTGTTGTGGAACTAGATGAGGAGATAGAATCCCAGGAGATATGGTCTTTATTAACAGAAGGAGATGACAGTGATGCACAATTTGAAGAGTTACTACAGGAGCGGCTCAATGACATTCAACTTGGGGGTGAACACAGAAAACAGTTGGAAGAGATTTTAAGGAAGCACAAAACAGTATTTGATACAGTACCTGGGAAAATTTTAAATTTCAAGTACTCTATGCAAGTCGAGGACTGGTCACCTTTCAAAAGCAGATTGTACCCAATTCCTGAAAAGTATCGTGGTCAAGTTAAAATCATTATAGATGAGATGTTAGAAGCTGGAGTGATAAGGAAGACACCTACACCTTATCTAAATGCGATTTTGGCAGTCACAAAACCAAATGGATCTATTAGACTTTGTTTAGATGCCAGAAATCTCAACATGAGACTCATTTTTCCTGAGTATGACAGAGCGCCAATTATCAGAGACGTATTAAAAGGCTTTAAAAACAAGAGCATTTATTCATCAGTCGATCTGACGAGCTCGTTCCACCATCTTGAGTTGGATGAGAAGTCACAGCTTCTAACTGGCTTCTTATTCGATAACCAGACATATTGTTTCGTCAGAATGCCTTTTGGAGTCAAAACAGCGGGCTGTGCTTTAATCCGAGCACTGGACCGCAACCTAACCGAGGAAGTAAAGGAGATGACGGTGCGATACATTGACGACATTCTGTTGGCATCTGACAACATTGAAACTCACATGGAAAATTTAGATAAAGTATTGGGCAACCCAAAAGCATCGAATTTCAAAGTAAACCTGAAGAAATCGCATTTCTTCAAGAGCGAGATCTTATATTTGGGTCACGTCATTGACAAGAAGGGAGTGAAGCCAAACCCAGCTAAGATTGAAGCGATAAAGAATTTCCCTACACCAACGAGAGTCAAGCACATTCGGGCTTTCTTAGGCGTAACGGGATTCTTTAAAGAAAACTGTCCAGGTTATACGGAGACTGTAGCTCCAATGCAAGAAATGTTAAAGAAAAATAACAAATGGTCATGGAACGCGGAATGTGAGAAGGCATTCCAAGCAACAAAACAGCTATTAGAAAACTGCATTAAATTAGGCTATCCAGATTTCAAGCTCAAATTTATAATCCAAGCGGATGCTTCACTAATTGGGATAGGTGCTATGCTCTACCAAGAGGATCCAGCTAACCTGCAGCACAAAACATATTTGGCATTTTGTCAGCCGAAAATTGCGTAAGCACGAGCGAAATTATACTGTAACCGAGCTAGAATTGTTGGCCATCCTTCATGCGCTCCAACAATGGAAACGAATAATCTATGGTTACCCGATTGTTGTCAGGACTGACCACAAGGCACTAACATTCTTGTTTAAGACGTCAATGGCAAGCGAACGTGTGACACGTTGGTCTATATACATTCAGCAGTTCAGCATTGAAATTGAACATTGTCCAGGGAAGATGAACGTGATACCGGATGCACTCAGCAGGAACCCAGAGCCTGATAATGAAGAAACAGCGATGGTACAACACTTGGAGTTAACACCGAAGGACCGGGAATTCTTGGAGGAGTTACGTGAGATACAGCGAGAACAGGAAGCGGAACCATGGATGATGCTATTAATTAATTACTTCAAAAAGCAACTACCTACAGGAACACCTGCATTTCGAGAAGCGAAAGCCAAAGAAGGAAGATATGTTTGTCAACAATTTGCTGCACAAGTGGGTAGATAATGACCACACCAAGTTACGCATATTAGTACCTGCATCGTTACAACGAGGATTGACATGGCATACGCACGAAAGTTACGGTCACGTGGGCTTAGACAAGTGCGAAGCGACAATAGGAGAGACATTTACATGGCCACGTATGAGAACAACTATATGTGACGTCATTACAACTTGTGACCCGTGTCAGAGAACAAAGCCAAATAATTATTTACTGAGGCAATATCCTAGACCATTGCTACCTCAGAAACCATGTGAGCTGCTGGCGGTGGACTGTCTTGGTCCAATTCCGAAGGGAAGGAGAGGTTGCCGTCATTTGCTAGTGTGCATTGATGTATTTTCTAAGTTTGTAGTACTATGCCCTATTCAGAAAACAACATCGAAGCAGGTACTCAGTCGCATTCGTAATAGAGTTATTCCAACCCTTGGAAAACCAGAGTTTATATTATCAGATCACGGCAGTTATTTCACAAGCGCCAAATTCAAGAAAGGAATGGAAGACATGGGTATAAAACATGTTTTAAGCAGTATCCGACATGCCCAAGCTAATCCAAGCGAGAGAGTAATTAAATGTGTAACTGCATACTTGAGGATCTTCATTCCGAACGAACACCACAAATGGGTCGATAAAATTAAGGACGTAGAGACATGCATGAATTCTACCAGGCACGAGTCAACAGGACAAATCCCTATGGTCCTACACAAGAACGAGTATCCAGTAAGACCGTGGAAAAGCATCATTAACTGTCCACAAGATCCCATGATAGCACCAGACCTGCGAATTGAAAGAACGAGAGCATACATGAGGAAACAAGCAGACCGCAGATTACGGCGAGTAAGAAATAAGAGGTTCCACGGTGATCTTGAAGTCAACCAGCTCGTTTTGGTAAAACGACCTGCTACATCGGACCCAGAAAAGAAAATCTTTAGTAAATTCTGCGAGAAATTCATAGGACCCTATTCTATCGTAAGAAACCTTGGAAATAATGCTTACAGAGTGAAAGAATTGAGCACAGGAACAATGTCAGTTTACAACGCTGCCAACCTAAAAAAAATATCGTCGAAGTGAACCATGGTAGCGCCGAAATAATGACGCTGTTTGAATATACGGACGTCCTACTATCAACAAAGTCAACGGGGAGTAGCTGAGTACGGCACGTGGTGAAGGAGGAAGTAGAGCTGTTGTTGACAAACAGTAACGAGGCAAGCAAGGTGTTGCCGCAGGCATCCGAGCGTCACGCAAGATTGGAAGGGGAAGAGACAAGCAGGAAATGAAAACGAGTAAATGCCATTGAAGACAGGAGCGCCTAGACCAAGTAAGAAAAAGGGGTGACGCTGGAAATAAAACAAATTGGCCTACGGAAGTATTGTAAAATTGTCGACTTTATTCCTAAGTTCGAAATTTTGTGAGTGGGAGAGTTGTGAACCCTTTACCCTATGTTGGTTAAATGATTCTACTTTTTATTTCTTCAATTAATAAATATTTCAACCAGCATCATGAAAGTAGCCAGACAGTGATGAGGAAATTTCAAGCATTTGTTGGAGACAGTAGGGACATACCTGCATCAGTTTAACAAAAGGCTAAATACTTGAGCTATGAAAAGAAATAGCAGAGCGATGTATCATAAGGACAGGTGTGGCTACCTCAATTTTAGAAGCGACGCGCGGTGAGACATGGTTCTGGTATGTTCATTGTGATATTCGCGCCTAGAAGAAATATGATGCAGTAACGTGAATGGCTGATGAAGAAAATAGACACTCCCAAGACGCCAAGATCTACTAGAAACCGCCAAATTACAGAAAATGGAGAACCAATGAGAAGAGAATGCCTACTTGCGCGCCAACTCCGGCTGGGGTACGTGGCGGCTAGCATTCACGCGGGAAATCGCCTAGACAAAATCTCTACGATCGATTCTAGGATTAATGGGCATATTCTTGACCTGTGCAATATTACGAGTTCAGTGATATTTATTTCATTCCTGTATCACAATTATTTCGAGAAATTTTTACATAAAATCCCTCTCCATCTAGACCCAAGGGCCAGTTCATTTATAAGTGTGTCGAAGAGCCAAGACTTTATTATTATTCTGTTCGTCTGAGGACGTAGACTTTTATTCCGTGTGTCGAGGACACAAGATTATTATTCTGTGCGTCTACGGACGTAGACTTTGATTCTGTTCGTCTGAAGAGATAGACTTGTATTTTGTGTGTCGAGGACACAAGATATTCATTGTAAAGTGTTAAATTCAGTGATAGATAGTCATAGTACTATAGTTATAGGGGCAGTAGCGTCGATAATTCGCTAACGAACAGTGACAGGGAATTTAGTACCTGAACAAGCGAATTTAGTAGTCAGACATAAAGTGTATAATAACCTAATTTTTGTATCAGCGCAAGGATGAATGCAGAGGAAGTTTGGAATTCTCAACACTCCGTCCAGATGGCTGATATGAGATAAAGAACCATCCAGTTGGGGAATGGCGTCTGATGTTCTTTGACGGGTGACTACAAAAAGAGATGAGTACAAAATAATATTTTATTATTTATTAAATTAACTTATGGTTTATGGGACATATTTTTTTGTAAATACTTTGCTTGTGTGATTAATGTAGTATATTTAGTTTCGATCTGACACACTTTTGTTTGGAAGCAGCTCGCACAATTGTAGTTTTTGGAAGGTTCTTTTCTTTGTGTTGTGTTAACTAACGTAGCTATGTGAACGGCCGTGTTCGCCTATGTTACGAAGTGCGGTTAAAAACGTCTCTCGGAGATATGTCGTGTTTCAGAAGTAGGACTGAATTAATATAATTATATAGTAGATTGGAGGGTAATTAAATTTTGTTGAGATTTATTATTGATCAGATTCAGTGTGATTATTGCCTTTTGGAGCAATGTAATTTGTGACGAAGAGTATTCAGATCTATCGTAAGTTTTAAAATATTGTGTTAAATGTTTGCGAGCTCTAATTCAGCAGACCCGTGTGAAAGGCGTTATGTCAGTCCCAGATGTGTATATTGTGAGTATATTTTTGTGGTATTACAAGCGGGAACTTCAGCAGAGACTGATTTCTGTCAGCTTGGTACCAGATTCATATTGTATCCTTGCGAGGACAATTATGGATATGTGATTATTGTCTGACCATATGTTGAGTTGGAGGAGATGTTAGTTGCTGTTGATTCCTTGAGATAACAGTCCAGCTGGTCGGCTATTTATATACACTGGAAGGGGGACATGACAGGTATTGTGGAAAGGGTGAGTTGTTGTCACAAGGGCTGGCTGAGTTTCGCAAGCAAGCTCATCATTAGTGGAGTGCACGTCTGGCTCCCAATTACTTGAAAATAAATATAAATGTGAGAAACTGATCAATGGTAAAATTGTTTAAATAAATGGGAGTTGCCTACGAAACACGATAACCTTCGAAGCGCTTCTTTAACATGCAGTTTTGTTAATATAAAGTAATCTTAACCACTCAGGTTGTTTGTTGTTGTTGGTTTATTCTATGTTTATTTCCATGTCAGTGACCCGTGAGTCACGTGCGGCGCTGTGTTTCCTTGTTGTTGAGTATCTGGCCATTGTGGCAGCTCATTTGGTTAAGTGTGTCACCACACTAATAAGGGTCTCAGAGAGATGCCTGTAAATAGTAGAGTTGTAATATGTGTGTCAGAATTAGATTTAAGGATTTTTATTAATGTTATGCCCATATCCATAAACGTTGATTTACGAGATGATTGTTCGTGAGCACCGTGGCTGTTAACCCGTTGTGAACGAATGATCATCCAAGTACTCATTTCTCGTAGATAGTCACCACGCGAACATAAATTCATATGCAAGATAGTGGAACTTGGATCCACATTTTATTAGAAAAGGGGAGAGCCATCTGACTCCTCAAAGTGATAAATATTCCTGTCAGGGGAAAATTCAGGGAGGATTTTGTTTATTATTGTTTGTTTTATTCTTTTATGCACAAATTAGTTATTAAATCTCGTTATTATCTTACGTTTTGTCTCCTTACTTTCTTAGTTATAGTTTTCATCCTATAACCCTTGCCTCAGAAAAGCACGTTGTTTGGCGGACGTAAACACCACACTATGAACTGAACGCGACCCCTTGATCTAAGATTCTTGCATAAAACACTGCTATTCTGAAGGGTTCAGTACATGAAAAATCTTGCATTTCTTGAAAAGTTAACGGAAATATATTTATTTGTTTATAAAGTGCTATTAAACAAATAAACAAGACGATAGCCCCTGGCAAAACAGTCGTGCGTACAGTTCACATAGCACTAGAGTCGGGCGAGTAGTCTGTTCACATGGGACGCACACAACCCATTAGAATATGCGAGAGTTCTCGCACGGGTCCGCTAATTAACCAAAGAATACCATTTTCGGCGCAACACTGGGAGGATTATTGTGAGTTTGCCTGACCGACAGCAGTTCAAGTCAGTTGGGATATCACGTAACTATGCAGTCGAGGTCACATCAGATGGAGGGAAAATTGCATAGAACTAAGAATTACAACAAGATACGCTGATTTAATAAATGTGCGCAAAGTAGGAACATTAGCTTGCCAAGTAGAAGCCTATTGTTACGTGCCACCCCCCTAGTGGCAATTTGTTAACTGGATTACGGTGGGTAGAAAGCACAACACCAATTACTGCTTAAAGAAATAATTAACTTTATTGTGGCCAGAAAGGTACACTACTCAACAGCAAATACAAGCAATTATTACCTTACTCCAGTTTCCTCACGTCGAGAATACTTCCCCTTTCACTTGTCAACAGACCACAGTTAATACTCTCGCTAATGAGTCCGGCCCCGTACGCTGGCTGAAAATAGCTGCACTAGGTCTGTCACTCACTGTTTTGCAACTCACCACAATGACCTCTCTCGCACTAGGTAAGCACACTCGCTCAAAACACAGGCAGTCCCCTGTAAGCTCCTCACTCCCTCCGCTGTCGAGAGAATCGGCTTCACTAGAGGTTTCGCAAGTCTCCACACTTCTGTCGCTCAGGATAAGCGCTCGCACTCGCTCGTAAAACACAACAGCAACCACTGCTTGACAGGTCGCACTTATATAGCAGGCCGGTGACTCAATGAATGCTTCTAGATCCATCCAGGATTCACGGCTTCTCGAGGTTTCCATCGCTGGCTCAGTCACGAATATTCTGGACCATCCCTTTGTGCTAATAGCCCTGTTGCATAAGGCGCACGCAATACACGAGGCAGGGCACAGCCCAGCCCTGGAGCAGTTGTGACTCATGCGGCGAGCGATGACACAAACTCACAGCCGTAAAACCACCCCCTTCCTAAAAAGGCTGATCGTCCGGATCGGTCATGGGTCCGTCTGTGTCCCTCCGTAGGCTGCCAGGCGATCTCGATGCAAGATCTTCATCTTCGCCCTCGGGCTCCGCTGGATCCTGTAGACGACATCGTTGATCCGTTTCACGACTCGGTACGGGCTCTTCCAGGACTTCTGCAGTTTGGGTGACAGGCATTTCTTCCGTAATGGGTTGAAGAGCCAGACCAGGTCGTCCTCGTGGAATCCGCCGGCATCCGTCTGCTGGTCGTATCGGGTCTTCATCTTGTCGGTCTCGATCCGCAGTTTCCTCCTCGCGAACGCGTGCACGTCCTCCAGTTGGTCGACCAGTTCTTGACAATACTGGCTTACCGGGATCGGATCATTCCCAGGTCGGCCGAAGGCAAGATCGACAGGTAGACGAAGCTCCCTCCCAAACATGGCCCGGGCTGGTGTGCACCCGGTGGCTTCATGCACGGCGGCGCGATAGGCCAGGAGAAATAGTGGAAGATGTTTGTCCCAATCCCTCTGGTGCTGGCTGACGACTATTCGGAGATGGTTCTCGATGGTGCGATTGAATCGCTCTACCATCCCGTCGGACTGAGGGTGTAGCGGCGTTGTCCTTGTCTTCCGGATTCCCAGCAGCTGGCATAGGTTCTGGAACACCTGCGACTCGAAGTTCCTCCCTTGGTCGGAGTGCAGCTCCAGGGGTACTCCGTACCGGCTGACGAAGTCCTTCACCAGGGTCCGTGCAATCGTCGCGGCTTCTTGGTTAGGGAGCGCATACGCCTCCGGCCATTTGGTAAAGTAGTCGCTGACGACTAATATGTAGCGGTTCCCTGCCTCGCTTAAGGGGAATGGCCCAGCAACATCGATGGCCACTCTCTCCATGGGGCCGCCCACGTTGTAGGTCTTCAGTGGACCCCGTCGTCTTCGTCCTGGGCCCTTGCTGGCTGCGCAATCGTGGCACCTCGCGCAGTGGTTCTCCACGTCTGTTCGGCATCCGATCCAGTAGAACCGCCCTCTCAGCTTCTCGAGGGTCTTCTTTATCCCTAGGTGTCCACCAGATGATCCTCCATGAACTTCCTTCAGGACTTCCTCCGTCATAGCCTTTGGAACGACGACTTGTTCCCGAGATGTCTTCCCGTCGGTGCTCTCCCAGGTACGGCAGTTGAGGCCATCCCTTACAATCAGCGAGTCCCACTGCGCCCAGTAGGACTTAAACTTTGGGCTGCAGTCACTCACAATGTTCCACCCGGGTCTGGGGACACAGGCCCTCTTCCATTCGGCTATCAGTCCCAGGTCATCATCTTCTGCTTGTGCCCGCGTGAAAGATTCGCGGCTCCAGCTCCCTTGAAGTTCCACGGTAGTCCTTCGGCACTGTATCCCGGTGTTCTCCTCCCTCCTAGTACAGAAGGTGCAGTCTTCGGGGCACGGTCTTCGTGACAGGGCGTCGGCGTTAGAATGCAGTTGGCCTTTCCTGTGCTGAATCTCAAAGTTGTACTGTTGAAGCGTCTCTAACCACAGCGCGAGTTGACCCTCGGGCTGCTTGAAGTTCAGGAGCCACCGCAGGGATGCATGGTCGGTCCTGATGAGAAATTCTTGCCCGTACAGGTACTTGTGGAAGTGTTCAATGGTCTTCACGATGGCGAGCAGCTCCTTCCTGGTGACGCAGTAGTTCCTTTCTGGCATTGACAAGGCCATGCTGAAGTAGGCCACTACTCTCTCCTCGCCGTCCACTACTTGCGACAGGAACCCCCTATGCCAAAGTCGCTGGCATCGGTATCGACGATGAACCTTGATCCAGGTCTGGGGTAGGCCAGAATAGGCGCGGTGCACAGAGCCTGCTTGAGTTGTTCGAAGGCACTATGACATTCTGCTGTCCACGTGAAGAGGTGGTCCTTCTCAGTCAGTCGATGTAAAGGTTTGGCGATGTCGGCGAATCCTCTCACGAAGCGACGGTAATAAGTGCAGAGTCCCAGGAAGCTTCGTAGTTGGGACTTGTCCTTCGGAACTGGCCACTCCCTCACAGCTGCGGTCTTTTCTGGGTCGGTGCTCACTCCTTCCTCGGATACAATATGCCCAAGGTACTGGAACTGCTTCTGGAAGAGCTGACACTTCTTGGGGCTCAACTTCAGCTGGGCAGCCCGTAGCTTCATCAAGATCTCTTTCAGGTTGCTGTAGTGCTCCTCGAAGCTTCTCCCCAGAACGATGACGTCGTCTAGGTTGACCAGGCAGGTCTTCCAGTGTAGTCCCCTCAGAATGGACTCCATCAGCCTTTCGAAGGTCGCAGGGGCGTTGCACAGACCGAATGGCATGACGGTGAACTGCCAGAGCCCGCTGCCCACAGAGAACGCCGTTTTCTCGCGGTCCTTAGGGTGGATCTCCACCTGCCAGTAGCCACTCTTCAAATCCAAGGTGGAGAACCATCTCGACCCTGATATGGTGTCCAGGGTGTCGTCGATCCGGGGTAGAGGGTAGCTGTCGTTCTTCGTGACGTCATTCACCCGCCTGTAATCCACGCAGAACCTGGTGGAACCGTCCTTCTTCTTCACTAGCACGACCGGAGAACGCCAAGGACTATGTGATGGCTCGATCACCCCTTGCTCCTTCATCTCTTCTACCATCCGGTCGACTTCGGCTTGCTTGGCGAGCGGGACACGTCGGAATGGGGCCCTAATCGGTGCTCTGTCCCCAACGTCGATTCTGTGCTGGACCAAGCTTGTCCTGCCGAAGTCTTTGCTCCCCACGGAGAAGACGTCCTGGAATTCGCGTAGCAGGTCCTGAAGTTGGCGTGATTGTTCCTCGTCTAAATGGTCCTGGGATCCTTGGTACAGCTTCTGTAGTTCTTCTGGCAGTGTGCGTCTTCTTCGGTTGTCCGTCTGCAGGTGTCCGTCCGTCGTATCTGTGATGCGGGCAATCCAGGTAACGGGCTCGCAGACTCCTAGGTTGGTGTCCCGGTGAACCGTAATGTCGTAGTCGTTCAGGTTGGACAGGTGGACGTACGGCCGAGACGTCGTGTTGATGAGAGTCTTGGCAACTAGCAATCCTTTTGTCTGGATGTCCTCATATTTTGGCTCGATGACAGCCGCCACTCCCTCAGCAGTTCCGTCGACAATTACGGCAGCGCTGACTTCCGTCCTGGCGGGAACGATGACGTCTTCTCTCAGCCTTACTCGTCGTGCGGTGATGGACTCGTGCGCAGGTTGCAAAGCAAGTTCCTCACCTCCGAAGTGCAGAGTGTTGGTACTCAGATCCAAGGTGATGTTGTTCTGGTCCAGGAAGTCCAGTCCGATGATCACTTCATTTGATACGTCAGCCACAAGCACTGGATGCTTTATCGCCCGTCGACCAATGACGAACTCCAGTGATGCTTCGCCATGTACCGGTGCGGTCTCTCCGGTCGCGGTTATTAGCTGGAGATTCCTTTGTGTGGGTTGCACTCTCCATTTCTGGATCACGGTGGGACTGACGATGGTCCTCGATGCTCCCGTATCGATTAGCATGGTCCAGCTCTCTCCGTTGACGACTCCGTCGACCATCAGGCTGCTATTATCCCTCCGTAACTGTGTCACACGCACTTGGACTGCCGGGGCTTGACGACTGTCACAAGCCAACCTTTGCCCCTCAAGGCTGGCTGATACTTGCTTTCCTGGGCCGCGCGGTTTCCCTACGACTGACTGTCCAGACGGAAACCCTTGGCGGCGGCGATCACCGCAGTCCTTGCTCAGGTGGCCTCTCTTACGGCAGGTCCAGCAGGTCGGTAGTCCTCTTCCGGGCCGCCTCTCCAGATGTCCTTCGGCTACGTTTTTGTTGGTGGTACTGCGACTCTTGAAGAACCGGCCTAGCGCCTCCATCAGTTCATCGGCCAGGGGCTTGGTCTTGCCGGCTTTGGCTGGTCCGTCGACGTCCACCTGACGCACCCGCGCGCGCATTCTAGATACCTGCTTTGCCGTCTCGAACTCAAGTGCGTGGCGCAGCGCATCTGCCAGGGCCTTATTGCGCGCGAGTCGCAGTGCCTGTTGGGTGTCCGGGTCCCGTAGCCCGTCGGTGAAGGTCTGCGTCGCTATCTGTTCCAGAAAGTCGGCCGGCGCTGTTGGGTAGGCGAGCCTTACGAGGCGTGCGATGTCCATCTCGAACTCCTGCAGGGTTTCCGCGTTCTTCTGTACCCGGGTCCGGAGCTGCATCTGGTAGGCCTGCTGAAGATGGCTATCTCCATATCGGGACTCCATATGGGCGATCAGTGAAGCGTAGTCCTGAGATCCAGTCGGGATGGCCTGAAGGACGTTAAGGGCGTCACCTCTCAGCGCCACAATGAGAGCTGTAGCCTTTTCTGTGTTGTTCCAGTTACTTATGGAACAGGCCGCCTGGAACTGACGTAAGTAGGTGCTCCACGGGACCTTTCCGTCGAAGGTTGGGGGCATCACTCTGCTATGTCCCGTTCCTGATGTCCCCGGTGTACCTGTGGGCGGGCGTCGGCGCAGCTCGGCAACTTCCTCTTGTAGAGCGTTGAATTTCTCTTCCACCCCCGTCAGTGGGCGTTGGCGCAGCTCGGCAACTTCCTTTTCTAAGGCGTTGAATTTCTCCTCCACCCCTATCAGCGGTCGTTGGCACAGCTCGGCAACTTCCACTTGCAAGGCGTTGAATTTCTCCTCCACCCCCATCAGCGGGCGTTGGCGCAGCTCGGCAACTTCCACTTGTAAGGCGTCGAACTTCTTTTCCACTGCTGCGACTTCCTCACGTAGGCCCTGTTCTAATTTCCTTTGGCTCTCCTCTAATTTCATCAGCAGACACTCTTCCAGATTTTTCTGGCCATCCAGAAATTTGGCGGTTAGGTCCTCTGCTAACTTATTCTGGCCGTCCTTCAGGTCCTCTGCTAGTTTATTCTGACCGTCTTCTAATTTGGAAGTTAGGTCCTCGGCTAAACTTTTCTGGCCGTCTCCCATCTTCTTCAGGTCATCCTTCAGGTCCTTGGCTAATTTCTTCTGGCCGTCTTCCATGCCACTTAACTTTTCTAGCAATGCTGCCAATTGCACCTCCATTTTAGTTGTTTGTCTTGTAAAGGGCATACACTCACAGGAAAATTAGAGAAAATGACCTGCTCGGGTTTTGAAACCAGGACCGTCAGGTGTTTTGCTTGAGTTCGTAATCCGGCTTCTGACACCAGTTGTTACGTGCCACCCCCCTAGTGGCACTTTTGTTAACTGGATTACGGTGGGTAGAAAGCACAACACCAATTACTGCTTAAAGAAATAATTAACTTTATTGTGGCCAGAAAGATACACTACTCAACGGCAAATACAAGCAATTATTACCTTACTCCAGTTTCCTCACGTCGAGAATACTTCCCCTTTCACTTGTCAACAGACCACAGTTAATACTCTCGCTAATGAGTCCGGCCCCGTACGCTGGCTGAAAATAGCTGCACTAGGTCTGTCACTCACTGTTTTGCAACTCACCACAATGACCTCTCTCGCACTAGGTAAGCACACTCGCTCAAAACACAGGCAGTCCCCTGTAAGCTCCTCACTCCCTCCGCTGTCAAGAGAATCGGCTTCACTAGGGGTTTCGCAAGTCTCCACACTTCTGTCGCTCAGGATAAGCGCTCGCACTCGCTCGTAAAACACAACAACAACCACTGCTTGACAGGTCGCACTTATATAGCAGGCCGGTGACTCAATGAATGCTTCTAGATCCATCCAGGGTTCACGGCTTCTCGAGGTTTCCATCGCTGGCTCAGTCACGAATATTCTGGACCATCCCTTTGTGCTAATAGCCCTGTTGCATAAGGCGCACGCAATACACGAGGCAGGGCACAGCCCAGCCCTGGGGCAGTTGTGACTCATGCGGCGAGCGATGACACAAACTCACAGCCGTAACACTATCTTAACATCCAGGATATCCTCTCGTCTTTCCGACAATCCGTATGGTCTTTCTTTTCTCAGTCCCGGCCATTTCCTAGTCGGTTCCCCTAATCTGACAGCTTTAGCTTCTAGGTAGCAGCATCTGCGGAACATGCAGCAGGACGTCTGGAGTAGCCTACAACAGATGTGTACCGTACTGTAAATTGACTGCGAAAGATAACTGTCAACCCGGCACTGCCATTCTTGTCAAGGACGACGAGGATGCAGGTAAAGTAAGCGATACCCGGCAAGGATGAACTTGTTAGGTAGCCATCGTCCAAACCAGTAACGAGATGTTGTACCGACCAATCCATAAACTGTACCCCGTCTCTACACTGTGATTTGTACTAGATAACAAGTATCATAATGGTGTTTTGTCAATCTATTGTGCTTACATAATTATTTATATTCAGTAAATATTTGGTTTACATATCCTTCACATTTAATCTGTAGTTGTTGTTAATTCATATGAGAGGCTTGGGACATCTTGGTCATCAGCCTCGCGTAGTTGGGTGTGTGCCGATAGCCTGTATTTATGTGATGACTGTAGTACTGTGTGTAACTGTATTCGGGACAGAGATGGGGTAGGCTCCCCGGGACTATCCTGGCATTTGCCTGGATGAAGTGTTGAAAATCCCGGGGAAAAACACACTCAGAATATGTTATTTGTATAGGCAACACTGAAAGAATGGCTTCAAAACTTTAGACTCACAATAGCCACTTTCCGCGCCGGGATTCGAACCTGCGACCTCCAGACTTGCTGCAGCTGTTCTCGTGACAGTGGTGCACGATTCAACGAACACGGCTACGCCACGGGGTACATTTATTCTTTAAGTGTAGTACATTTTGTAAGGCGACATGTTGGAGAAAGTTAGTGAACAATTTGTGGTCATGCAAACTACAGTACAAACTCGCAACAGTGTAATTTGGCTTTGTGGACCCTTGCACCCATTACCTCTGAGCCTAGCACAGTCCAAAAAATTGATATCTCCACATAGTATAAAACAAACTCCCCGATTCATGGATGTAACGGGTAATCTTACGAACCACAGGATGAATTTTGATGCAGATTTCACCATTCTGTAAAGGATTTCTCGAGGAAGGTTTCTGTAGAAAAACATTCATTTCTGACCAAACGAAGCCGAGCAGTATATACTGTACTATGAGTGTAAGAATTGTTCAGCATACAGAGTTCTACAAAAAAAATAATCCGCGACAGCATGTCTCTATTTTTAATATATCGCCCACCATAAGTGTTTCCTTCCAACAATCTCCATTCAAAGGAAATTTAAATCACTAGCTTCGGAGCGAGTTTACAAGCGAGCCCATCACCCAAGCTTCGGCCAGCATCAAACTGTCGAGTCGTGTATAGTTAAGACTTCAGAGAAGAGTATATGTGTTCGGAGTTTCGCTGTTCACCTCGGCTTTTCTGAATTGCATCTGGAACCTGCCGTCCGTGCACCTTATAAGTTTATGCTGGGTAAACCGTTAAAGATACCGGGCAAAGCCAGGGCGGGTTGCTAGTGTATATAAATAAATTATTTATAAACTTTTGAACTGACGGAAGTTTTGGGGTCTGGGGGATGTGAAACCCGAAGATATATCGAAATTTACCGGAAGTCGCTACATGGCATCCTTTGCATTAGGTAGCTTTGGTATCTAGGGGCAGATGACCTCGTTGTTCCACCCCTTGTTACAATAACTAACTAGCTTTCTCATGAAATCTACCTAAAATACAACATGGAGGAAGAAAATGAAAGAGATGTTGGTACGAGTATATTAAGTGTTCGATTCTTTAAATTGGTATCGGTAATTAAAAATACTACCGACAGCCGTGGCTACGCTCGCTTAAGTGCAGTTAGGTCATGGGGCCAAGCTCTCTGCTGACTCGGCAGACGCGTGGGTTCGAGCCCCATCGACGGCCGTCCTTTAAATGGTTTTCCGTGGTTTCCCCATTTTCAACACCAGGAAAATGCTGGGACGGTACCTTCCACATCCTTGTCCAGTTTCATTCATCTTCATCCATTCCATCTCTCATCCCGACGCGCAGGTCGCCCACGGGCGTCGACTAGAAAGACCTGCACTTGACCTTTCAGAAGGCCACACGACAAAAAATATTAAAAATACTGTATCTTTAAATGTCTAAATTTAAAAAAAAACATTACTGGGTTGGCAGTTGTATCCCGTGCCAGCCCCTTTGCCTTTGACTGTAATAGTGCGTGTATTTGTATTGTAGGAGGCACTTAATTTAGGTGCCATCCCGGCATTCGCCTGGAGTAGAAGGAGGAAGTAACTGAAAAGCATTTCTAGAATGGCCGAGGTTGGATCGAAACAATTTTGCCTCACGAGGCAGAGTAAACCCCGTTTCCAGCCCTCAGACTAGAAATAAATTTCTTGCCAGAGCTGGGAATCTAACCCGGGTCTCCGCGGTGACAGCCAAGAATATTAGCCACAATGCAACGAGGTGGACATACACAGCACTAAATTCACCATTGATTAGACTATGTCAGTTAAATTCAACACACACGTAATTACACGAGGCTAATGACCAAGATGTTTCAAGCGAGTTAATAATTATAATAATATAATATCGTATGGCCTCGGGTGCCGGGTGCAAGCTTTGTAATTGGACACCCAGAGGGCAGCTTGCATGTCGAATTTTGTTGTCCCTTGAAGCACTATGAAAGTCAAGGAAGTTAGATATCTAAGCTCCTTGACACTATAGCGCTTTCTAGTAGAGAAATGAGGAACTTTGTATTGGTGGAAAATTCTTAGATTAATTTTGCCATTATGAACACGGCCTACTGAATCCAAATGGGTTATTTGACATGCCAACATCATATTACATGCGTGACGTGATTTTCGCCGCCTTTCAAAGCCAGTTAATGGTTGTTAACAACATCTTAAGTGGAGTGTTGTACATGTTGCCCACCTTTCCTTACATTGACACTTCATTCATGCATTTATTTATTTATTTATTTATTTGCAATTGGGGGTGTGTCCCCCGGTGGCAAATTGGGTATACATAACAAATAATAGTACCTTATGCAACGAGCCTATAATGACAATAATTAAGACAGGAGTATGTTTATAAAACGAGCGTATGCGAGTTTTATAATTTACATACGAGTGTCTTAATTACCATTATATGCGAGTTGCATACGACTGTTTATGTTCGACGATAATTATTATAACTATCTTATGTTCGAACATAAATATTCATAAATATCTGTCGAGATTTCGCCAGTTTTATGTACTGAACAGAGCGCCTGAGACGCAGAGAATGCCTTGTATTTGACCATGGCCTCCTCGATTACCCTACTATGACACTAGACCAGGCAGTGAAATTTAAATTAGAATGCCGTGGACTCAGCGCATCTAATTACCTAATTGGTCAAACAACTGTTTCTTGAGCTCTGATTGGTGGGAGAAACTGTTTCATAATGAAAAATAATGTTATAATGAGCCTCATTATAGTACAGTTTTCTGACATATAATAGTCAGGGTCGAACATAATAGTACATTATGCAACGAGCCTATAATGGCTATAATTAAGACACGAGTATTTTTTATAAAACGAGCGTATGCGAGTTTTATAATTTCCATACGAGTGTCTTAATTACCATTATAGGCGAGTTGCATACGACTGTTTATGTTCGACGATAATTATAACTTTAATATATGTTTTAACATAAATATTCATAAATATCTGTTGAGAGTCAGCTACTTGAATTTTGTGATCGCAGAGCGAGCGTTGGGTGTTATATCTATGTCTTTCAAGATCTCTGGACGACCGACGCATGCGCTCTGTGTGCTTGCATCCTTGCAATGCCATATGCAGGCCATATGTTTACATCTGCCGCCCCTCAGTAATATTGTCACTGGAGCTGTTTGAAGACAATGCGCCGTGTAGAAATTATATTAAGGTACAGTGCTATTTGTTGTCTCATATTCGCCAGTTTATTTACGCGAACATATGGACGGTGCGTATTCCATGTCGGTAATTTATTATAGTTCGATGTTGTGTTTATGTCCGACATGTTGGATTTTGAGCGCACGCGTGAAGGTATCGTTACCTAATTGGTCAATGAACGAGCTCTGATTGGCTGGAGAAACTGTATCATAATGAAAAAGAGTGTTATAATGACCATCATTATGATACAGTTTTCTGACACATAATAGTGAGGGTCGAACATAAACAATTATACATAACTAATAAATAACAATTATACTGGAGTTTTCAAACAGATCGTCAGTCTTTTCTCAAACATACCTATATGTTTGGGAAAAGGCTCTAAGACTGCGGCAGGTAGAGAGTTCCAGCTATCAATGGCACGGTTTACGAAAGAATATTTACCATAATTTGTACGCTGTGGTCGGCCCTTAACTTTGAAAGAATGATCACTCCTACTCATGTAAGTGGGCTTTCCCATACGTTTGCTAAGCTCACCCCATGCTGGTTGATTTGTATACGTGTTGTGGGCCTACATAGCGCAGAGTCTAGATTTCATCCTCCTCGCCTCAAGTGATTCCCACCCAAGTTTCTTTAACGTAAGGGCTACACTGCTCCTGGGATTAAAGTCACTGAGCACAAAACTAGCGGCATTTCTTTGTACCATTTCCAACTCATTGATGAGCCCTACTTGGCGAAAGGGTTGGTTGGAGGTCGTCTTCTTCTGAGCCAAACCTTATGTTTCATATCTCAAGATATTTCAACCCTGAAAATGTATTGAACGCAATGGGAGCGAGGACCTAATGGTCTTCGGGAGGGCGGGAAAAACCTACGAACCTACGACGCGGATTCCGGAACGATCACCCCACTCCTATTGATACGTCCTGTATAGTCACGGTCAATCTAACTCTCAAATATACAAACGATCAAACAATGGCTAGGGGCAGATGACCTGCTAGTTCCGCCCCTTGAAACAACAATAACTAACTAAACAATAGCTGAACTCAATTTTTAACTGCTGCTTACAAACACAGCATGCAAGGCTATAAAAATGGATAAATCAATTTAGCAGGAGACAAGTAGAAACACGTTAATTGGTAATTGGAAATTTAATAGCCGATTCCAATGCATGCAAGAGTAAGAGCTGACAATGAGGTTAGTCACGTTTGTATTCGTGATCTCCCGCCAGGGGCGGGTCAAGAACCTCACGGCGCATGCTCATCATCACGATTGCCCTTTCAGCATATCATTCCATACCGGAAGTGAAACGTTCTTCCTATCTTCTAATGTGATAAAATAAAAGTGTGGAACAAGTTTTATGTTCCGGTCGAAAATGTATTATATCGATTTGTAAACTCCATATCTACCTCCAAGGTACGTAGGCTAGCTGTTGTTGATGATTATTTGGAAGCATTTCAACATCGTGGTCTTGTAGCCCCGTATACTTGGGTGTGTGTAGAAATTGTCTGATAACCTGTGTCACTGTGATGTCTGCACTAGTGTGTGTGATTGTAATCAAGGTAGGATTTGGGTAGAAAGCGGTCGTGGTCTTAAGTTAGGCACCATACCGCATTTGCCTGGAGTAGAAGTGGGAAACCACGGGAAACAACTTCCAGGATGGCTGAGGTAGAAATCGAATCCGCCTCTTCAAGGTTTTACTTCACGAGGTTGAGTGTACCCCGATCCAACCCACAAATCAAATTCAAATTTCTTGGCAGAGACGGGAGTCAAATCCGGGCCTCTTTGGTGACAGCAAGGTAAGTAGCATGCCAGGACTAGCAAAAGAAAAGTACATTGATTCGGTCCTGTGCTACAATGAATTTCGGTGTCATTCCGTGATAAAATGCCGGTTGTTATCTCACGCTCAACGCAAATACAGAGGGGAGTAGTCTACTAAGATAGACCACCCCGTATCGTAGCGGCTAGCATTCTTGCCTGGAGGTCCGGGTTCGATATCTGGCTCTGCCAAGAAATTTTGATTCTGGTCTGAGGGCTGGAACTGGGTACATTCAGCCTTGTGAAGCAAAACTGAGAAGAGGATGGTTCGATTCCCACCCCAGGCATCCTGGAAATGGTTTTCCGTGCCCTCTCCCTCACTTCCACTCCAGGTAAATGCTGGGTTGGTAACATCAGACAAATTACACACACACAAACACTCTTTCTTTCTCTCTCTCTCTCTATGATGTACACGGCGCTACATGACCTCGATGCTGCGAAGTACCTAGATGAATTAACAACAAAAATATGTTTAGCTTTGTCGCGCAATGATGGAGCGGAAGTTTCTTGAAGTAGGAATAAGGAACCTATGGGATTAGAATCGTTGAGCACAAACCTAGCAGCTTTCCTTTGTTCCATATCCAGCTCATTAATGAACCCTACTTGATACGGGTCGCACACCACTGAGCCGTATTCCAATATTAGCCTCACTATGGTCTTTTGCTGTGAAACTACTGCCTTTTAATACTCTCATAACAAAATGAAGTGATTTGCAGGCTTTGCAGACGACACAACCCACATGGGTACTCCATTTCATATCATTCTTTACATGGATGCCCAAGTATTGCTCGAGTCTTCTTCTAATATTTCCGAGCCGATATTTGAAAATCATGCTTTCTCCCTCTCCCTATTCTCGTGTGACTACATTTCATCGTATTTATCTTCACTTTGTTGTCTACCGCCCATTTATGGACCAGGTTGAGGCCAGTTAGAAACTCAGCGCTGTCTTGTGAAATGTGAATTTTTCGGCATATTACACAATCACGTTGATTGGACTAAATTGTTTGACATTTGGAATCTATTGGAATAAAGTACAGGGACAGGAGGGTGATATACAATATATACAGAAACCAGACAGCAGTCATTCGAGCTGAAGGACAAGAGAGAGAAGCTGGTATTCAGAAAGGTGTAAGGCAAGGCTGCAACTTATCACCCATACTTTTCAATCTTTACATTGAACAAACAATGAAGGAAATCCGAGAAAAATTTAAAGTGGGAGTGAAGATTCAAGGAGAAATAATTTCAACTCTGAAATTTGCCGATGACATAGTCATCTTGGCCGACACGCCTGAGGATTTGAATGAGTTTTGGAATGGTATGGACCCCCTCTTGAGGAAAGAATTCATGATGAAAATTAATAGATGTAAAACAAAAATACTGGAATGCAGCCGAAATAAATCAGAAACCTCTATGGACATCAAATTGGCAGGTGAAAAACTAAAGGAAGTAGGAGACTTCTGTTACTTAGGAAGCAAAATAACCAGTGATGGACGAAGCAAAGAGGATATAAAAAGTATTTTGGCTCAGGCAAGGAAAGCATTTCTACAAAAAAGGAATATGTTGACATCGAATATAGATTTAGGTATTAGGAAGTCATTTTTGAAAGCCTTTGTCTGGAGCGTGGCGCTCTATGAAAGTGAAACTTGGACTACTGGTGCAGCAGAAAATAGGAGAATTGAAGCATTTGAAATGTGGTGTTACAGGAGAATGATGAAGATCAGATGGGTAGATAGGGTTACAAACGAAGAGGTATTAAGACGAGTGGGAGAGGAGAGATGTTTCTGGCGACTGCTAATGAAGAGAAGGGATAGGTTAGTAGGACACATACTAAGACACCCAGGAATAGCAAGTTTAGTTATGGAAGGAAGGGTCGAGGACAAGAACTGTAGGGGTAGACCAAGGTTAGAATATGTTAAACAGATTGCCTCGGATGTAGGATGTGGTAGCTATGTAGAGATGAAACGATTAGCTCAGGACAGGGAGACTTGGAGAGCTGCATCAAACCAGTCAAAAGACTGAAGACTCAAACAACAACACAATCATCCGCAACAATCGGCAGTCACTTCTAATCCCATTTGGTAAGTCTTTAATACGTCTTTTTCCCTTGTTTTGTGTTAAACATAGCGAAATTAAATGAAATAAGCGTATCTCAACAAAAGTAAAACACTCCAAAGTTATAATGTTAATGCTACTACCAAGATATGCACTTGTGCGTACTGTACATGTAATAGAATATAGCCTACTCATTACAGGTATGCATTGTAATACTGCACGCTGTAAATGATTTCCAAGGTATAATTAATGTTGGAACAATTCGTCTCCCCCAATTCAAATACACTGCTGCTAGTTACATGAGAGCACAGAATTGATATGTAAGAAATTTTGGTATGTAGACCTACGTTCGACTCTTTTAATGCCAAACTATTAGCTTGCTAGCTTATTCCTATCGTATTTGAGCGAATGATTTCCGAAAAAGATGTTATATATTCCACAAAGCCCTAAATGTACTTATCATTGTGTAAGAACATATAATAATAATAAACCCTGGCACTACAGCCCATGAAGGGCCTAGGCCTACCATACGACCGCTGCCCAGCTATTTGGCCTGCGGATATTTGGGTGACGCGTGATCAGCGCATCAGGTCCCCTCGGTTGGTTTTCGTGATCGGGGCGCTGCTTCACTGTCAGACAGCTACTCAATTATCCTCACGAGGCTGAGTGCACCCCGTTTCAGCCCTCATGGCAGTTTCTAAAATCCCCGACGGAACCGGGAATCGAACCCGGGGCCTCCAGGTGAGAGGCAGGCGTGCTACCGCAAATCAACGGGGCCGGCATGTAAGAACATATAATCAAGTTATAATTATCGTCGAACATAAACAGTTGTGTGCAACTCGCCTATAATGGTAATTAGGACACTCGTATGGAAATTACAGATCTCGCTTCGCTCGTTTTATAAACATAATCGGGTCTTAATTATTGCCATTATAGGCTCGTTGCATAATGTACTATAAAGATTCTTTCAATCAATCGTTTGTCGTCCATTTTTACTAGATGTCCGTAGAACATTGTAGGACATTGTCCGTTTATTGTACTTGTTCTGTGTTAGTCTCTAGGCCAGTTCCAGTTTTCTAGCCCTTTCTTTGTTTGCCTCCTTGTCCAATCCATTGGGTTGGATCAGTTCCCCCAGTTATTTAAACTTGGGGCATCCTCTTATTTATTTAACCGAGTCCAAAACACATACATATCTATATATATAACAAGAAGTTCCGTTAAGAACTATACAGCCTACTTTTCATGCCAATGATTATTCTACAGAATATGAACCTATCTAGAATAATGACGAAATTAAGTTGGTAATATCGAAATATCTAATTAGTTCAAAATATACCTGGTATAATGTAGCCTAATAGAGCACTACAGTTGGCAGCCCTGGTGACTGAATATATTCTTAGTTCCATCTCTTAAGGTACAGAATACAAAATTTGGTTGAAGTGCAATGGACGTTACTTGCAGTTAGACACTGGATCTATCAGCACGCGTAAAAGAATGTTGCCAACAATACCATGCGTGTGCTGGTCAGAAATAATCTGAAATATTATATCTTGTTGTGCCAATTTTGGATGAAATCCATTTGTTAGTATAGAAGTTACATGTATTTTAAAATTGGACATATCAGCAGGCATAGAATCATGTTGTCAGCACTGCCTTGTATTAATTACTCCAAATTAATCTAGAATGTCAGGTGCTATACGTGTGCAAAGTATAGAGCTGTTGGCTTGCATACTTTCTGATATATTGATATTAGGGTAAAAAATATAGACAGCATTTATTAACAGTTGGCAGCCCTGATTGCACTGAAGAATACTTATAGTCATATCGGATATGTTACACATAGCACATGCGAAATTTGGATGAAATCCTACTGATAGTATAGAAGTTACATGTATTTAAAAATTGGCCCTATCAGCAGGCTTAGAATCATGTTGGTAGAACTGACGTATATAAGTTACTCCAAAATTAATCAAACATGTCAGGTACTATACGTGTGCATAGTTTAAAGCTGTCGGCTTGCACACATTCTGATATACTGGTATTTGGATAAAAAATAGAGAGAGCAATTATCAACAGTTGGCAGCCCTGGTGGCTCTTAAGAATACGCTCAGTCATATCTGTTTATGTACAGATATTACATACAAAATTTGGTTGAAATCCAGTTGATAGTGTAGAAGTTATATGCATTTAAACATTGGACCTATCAGAAGGCTTAAAATTATTTTGGCAACACTGTCATGGTTGGCCTCCTGGAAATTAAACTGAAATAGTATTATCTACATGTGTGCCAATTTTGGAATAGCTCCTATGCATATCTTGCAGGATATCCAACATGGAGCTCAAATTTCTAGTGCGTTTTTTCAGCAGTTGGTAGCACTGACATCATTTTCAAATATGGACGTGAGCTATTCCGGTGCACATCTTTACTCATACTAAATTTGGTTTTGATTGCTGCAGCCGTTTAGGAGTTGATAGGGGGGGACACACACACAGCCAGACAGACAGAAGGACAGACAGACAGACAGACAGACAGACAGACAGACAGACACACATTTGCCCGATCTCATAAGACTACTTTTTCCTCATTTTTGCAAAATGTGAAAAGTAGGCTAAAAATCAATGTTACGTGATAGTATGTATGTGGGTGTGTGGGTGTGTATGTCTCCTTTATTTCCATGTCCCGTCTGTGGTCTTCTGCGGTTCAAGAATTTTCCTCAAGATTTTCCTTTCCTTCTTTTCAATTTCTTGTAGTTCCCCTTTTTTAAAATGTAGGATAAAGCATTCTGAGCCGTACAGTCCCTCTGGTTTTACAACCACGTTGTAGTGTTTAATTTTGGCTTTGTAGGACATTGTCCGTTTATTGTACTTGTTCTGTGTTAGTCTCTAGACCAGTTCCAGTTTTCTAGCCCTTTCTTTGTTCGCCTCCTTGTCCAATCCATTGGGTTGGATCAGTTCCCCCAGTTATTTAAACTTTTCTACTTTTCTAATCTTTCCGTACTCCCCTTCCATGTGTTTCTCTCCCTGATGTCTATACTCCATGTATTTTGCCTTTTCGTAAGAGACTTTAAGACCAGTTTTCTCCGCAGCTTCATGAAGAATCTCAAGCATACTTGGGGCATCCTCTTATTTATTTAACCGAGTCCAAAACACATACATATCTATATATATATAAATCAATGTTACGTGATAGTATGTATGTGGGTGTGTGGGTGTGTATGTCTCCTATGCGTTCATACACCACCCATCCGATTGCGCTGAAACTTGGGTGAGACGATGATTACTCTCCAAGGAAGATTTCTGGCTTAGTAAATCCATTTTACAATAAGCAGCGCATAAGTAGATTCAACGAGCGACGACGCGCGAAGCATTTCGACACAGTCGCGTATTTGTTCGTGAACCTTTCACCCGATTGCGATGAAACTTGGGTGAGAAGTTGTTTCTACTCCAGGGAAGGTTTCTAACTTAGTAAATACATTTCACAGTAGATAGCGCACGAGTAGATTCAACAAATAAGTGACGACACGCAAAGCGTTTCAACAAAGTCCCGTATGCATTCATATACCATTCGTCCGATAGCTATGAAACTTGGGTTAGATGTTGTGTACACTTCAGGGAAGGTTTCTGGCTTAGTAAATCCACTTTACAGTACGCAGCGCGCGAGTAGATTCAAAAAATGAGCTACGTCGCATGAAGCGTTTCAACAAAGTCACGTATGCGTTCATATACCATTAGTCCGATAGCGATGAAAGTTGGGTGAGATGTTGTGTACACTCGAGGAAAGGTGTCTGGCTTAGTAAATCTACTTTACAATAGGCAGCGCACAATTAGATTCAACAAATGAGCTACGACGCGCGAAGCGTTTCAACAAAGTCCCGTATACGATCATATACCATTCGTCCGATAGCGATGAAACTTTGGTGAGATATTGTGTACACTCCAGGGAAGGTTTCTGGCTTAGTAAATCCATTTAACAATTGATAGCGCACGAGTAGATTCAACAAATGAGCGACGACGCCCGAAGCGTTTCAATCAAGTCCCGTATGCGTTCATATACCATTCGTCCGATAGCGATGAAACTTGGGTGAGATATTGAGTACATTCTAAGGAAGGATTCTGGCTTAGTATATTCACTTTACAACAGGTAGCGCACGAGTAGATGCAACAAATAAGCATCGACGCACGAAGCATTTCAACAATGTCCCGTATGTGCTCATATACCATTCGTACGATGGCAATGAAACTTGGGTGAGATATTGTGTACACTTACGTGAAGGTTTCTAACTTAGTAAATACATTTCACAGTAGATAGCGCACGAGTAGCTTCAACTAATGAGTGACGACACGCAAAGCGTTTCAAGAAAGTCCCGTATGCATTCATATACCATTCGTCCGATAGCTATGAAACTTGGGTTATATGTTGTGTACACTTCAGGGATGGGTTCTGGCTTAGTAAATCCACTTTACAATAGGCAGCGCGAGAGTGGATTCAACAAATGAGCTACGACGCGCGAAGCGTTTCAACAAAGTCACGTATGCGTTCATATACCATTCGTCCGATAGCGATGAAACTAGGGTGAGATGTTGTGTACACTCCAGAGAGGATGTTTGGCTTAGTAAATCTACTTTACAATAGGCAGCGCACGAGTAGATTACACAAGTGAGTGACGGCACGCGAATCGTTTCAACAAAGTCCCGTATAAGGTCATATACCATTCATGCGATAGCAATGAAACTTGGGTGAGATATTGAGTACACTCTAAGGAAGGATTCTGGCTTAGTATATCCACTTTACAATAGGTAGCGCACGAGTAGATTCAACGGGACGACGCGCACACCGTTTCAACAACGTCCCGTATGTGTTCATATACCATTCGTCCGATAGCAATGAAACTTGGGTGAGTAAATACATTTCACAGTAGATAGCGCACGAGTAGATTCAACAAATGAGTGACGACACGCAAAACGTTTTAAGATAGTTCCCGTATGCATTCATATACCATTCGTCCGATAGCTATGAAACTTGGGTTAGATGTTGTGTACACTTTTGGGAAGGTTTCTGGCTGAGTAAATCCACTTTACAATAGGCAGCGCACGTGTAGATTCAACAAATGAGCTACGACGCGCGAAGCGTTTCAACAAAGTCACGTATGCGTTCATATACCATTCGTCCGATAGCGATGAAACTTGGCTGAGATATTGAGTACACTCTAAGGAAGGATTCTGGCTTAGCAAATATACTTTACAATAGGTAGCGCACGAGTAGATTCAACAAATGAGCGACGACGCGCGAAATGTTTCAACAAAGTACCGTATGCGTTCATATAGGCCTACCATTCGTCCGATAGCGATGAAACTTGGCTGAGATGTGGTGTACAGTCCAGGGAAGGTTTTTGACATAGAAAAACCATTGCACAATAGGTAGCGCGCGAGTTGATTCAACAACTGAGTGACGGCGCACGAATCATCTAAACAAAATCCCGTAAGCGTTCATATGCCATTCATCCGATTGCGATGAAACTTTGATGATTTGTTGTGAATATGCCAGGGAAGGTTTTCGACTTAGTAAATCCATTTTACAATAGGTAGCGCACGAGTAGATGCAACAAATGAGTGACGATGCGTGAAGTGTCTCAGCAAAGTTCCATCTGCGTTCATATACCATTCATCCGATTGCGATGAAACTTTGGTGAGTTGTTGCGCACGCTCCCACAAATGTTTCAAAAATAGTAAATCCATTTTACGATAGCTTAGAGGCAGTTAACGGAAATTGAAGAAAAAATTGTGTATCCAAAAGCACTTCAAGAAACCAAATTACAATGCCAACACTTTCTTTGATTGGCATTGCAACGCATGCCGGGTACAGCTTGTACACATATAAATTACACTAAATTTCATTACTCCAGTCATAACGAATAGAATAAGAAGTGATATCACCACTGGCCTAGTACGCCTGGTCGGCCGCAGCGCAGCGCTGGCTCCGATCTGTGATGTAAGTTAGCATTGGCGCTTACGAGACTTTTAAAACCTTGCGACCTGTTTTACATGTTAAAACACCGCAAGATATCCACTTGTTTTATGATTGCTTGGAGAACATGGAGAACATTACAATTCAACCTTCAGGCTTGGGGTGTAATGAGCAACATGCAATTGAGACTTTACCAAAACTGATCTTTCACTACATGAAGTCTTCGCTTATTGTCGATACTGGACTATTACAGGAGACGACTTATTAAATTGTAATTGGGCACATTAAAGTAAGTGGAGATGTCCAACTTATTAGCGCCTAGTCACCCCAGAAACCAGAGGGAGATGAGAGGTGGGCACTTATTGTCTCTTCTGCCTGAAGCAAGACATTGAATAACGCCTCTGAAGTGTGGCATAAATAGTTTTGTCCCACTTGAGAGCCATAGTCCCGTAAGTTTGTAAAGAGGGAAAAAGAATTAGTTGTTACTGCCGATGTCTTGATAACTTCAACACAGGAAACACACTTCAGAATTCTGGGGGCCTGATGTACAATATAACCAGCAAAATTGTAAACCAAACATCTTTTAAAACTAGCAAGGGCACTGATGGGTGGATTTTCTCCCTGCACTGAAAGACTTTCACAACCACTTTCAAAAACAATCTTTTCCTCTAAACTGCCCAACACTGATGCTTTTATGTCCCTATTTTCCTTCTCAGTCTTCTTTGCTAGAATTCTGATCTGGTTGACATATGATGTTAAGGAGCATTCTGCCTTTAGTTCACAATTCCCTCCTTTTGATAAAATATTTTCTACTGGAACATAAATAGATGTCAACATGTGTAAGTGCAAGAAATCAACTGTTGAAGGATGGTCATCACAGGCCAATGATCGCATGATGCCAAAATGTCTCTCTAGTGGATCCTGATTAAATTTGCCTGTCAATACATAGTTTAAACCTTGACTCCACAAATAAACAGCAATTTCCTGTGTGCTCTGAATAGTAACTCTCAATGATTTTAATGTTCTGTTGGAAGCAAAAGTACTATCTGAATTATCTAGAATTACAGACATGTCTAGTAAAATTTGAAGATGTTTACTATCTTTTCTCAATGCAAATGATGGTGTGGTGGAATTTAAAGCATCAGCCATATCATTCGACACCTGAATGAATCTTTCGGTAGCTTCACTCTCTTCAAAACCTGGAAAGCCAGTTTCTCTAAAACATGTAAGGCCTTTGCCATGCTAGTGCTAAACAACTGAAAGGCAAGTCGGGCATTCATTCGTTGGAAAGAGGTTGGATGTATATGTGATCAAGTCAATTTATTGCATGCCTTTACACCAGCGAGTTCTGATGAATTGTCAGTATTATACACAAGGTCATAAAAGTGATAGTCCACTTTGTCTGTATCAAACACGACAGCACGCTTGTCATGGAAGTGGTTGCGTATGCATTTTAAAATTTGTACTGCGTTTGAAAAAGCCCATACTTTCCTACTTCCATCAACAGGATTAGAGAAACAACACTTAACATATCCTTTCTTTCCTGATATTTGTAAATGCCTCCAGGCCTGTTTGTTTGATTGGCTGCCATCACATGTGAACCCTACCACATTACACCCTGCCTGTTCAAGTTGGATTATAATTTGTACTAATATTTTAGCCAAAAGCTCTCCAGGAGTAGCATTTTTACCAGCAAAGAGAGCAACTGGTTGAACCCAACTGTGTAAGTGAGGTACAAACATAAAAACAAGGGCATGGTCAGCCAACACATTACACTGGTCTTCAGGTGTTACATTACCGAAGCCCACAAAACCATCTATGAACAAAGAGATTGTACATCTTCTCTTAGTTTCACCTCATCAAAAATGACAATCCCTGTCTTTTTATTGTCATCCCTTTCTTCACTGAAGTAGTCTTAAATGTCATCAAGAGCATTTTTATTTACACCATATGAGCATTTTAAACCCTTTAACAACCTCCTTAAATGCACCTCAGATGGAAGGGGCAGCAAACCATGTTTCAGGCAATGTCCCTTGGGTGATTTTATGTGTAGCAAAAAACTATCTAAAAGAAACTCACTGTCATACCTCATACCTTTGGGGTTCTTTATCTGGCACTTTTGCAACATAGTGTCCACAATAACTTTTTGTTTCCTAGATAGCCCTTCTTTACACTGACAGGCACCTTGTCCTGAACTTCTGTGTTTCATCCTACCAAGTTCACTTTGCAGAACAGAAACTTTAGCCCTCTCTAACTTAATCGTTTTGTTTGCCCTAGCCATCTTCCGATTTAGGTTCCTTAATTGTTGTTTTAATTCTAACACCTCAGATTCAGAATCATCGGATTTAGGCATGTTGGAGTACTGGATATTGCTGATGTCACAAGCGGATTCAGAATCAAATTTCGAACATTTGGGGGATGTCTTTGCCAGAAGATTATCTGACGATTTTCTTTTTTTGGGGGGATTTCCTTTGAGTTACAGTACTGGACAAATACTTGGGCAAATTAGGAAATATTTTTGGAACAGAATAATCTTTCAATCGCCAGTTGGTTCTTGGGAGAAGTACTTCCTTCCCTTCTATCACAAATTTGTCAAATTTAACAATTAAATCTTCTGAAAAGTGGGCACCGCAGATGTAGGACTTTTCAGTAAGTGCCCTATCCTTCCTTGGTATGGCCCCTTTCTACTTGATAAAACGTTCCTTATCTTTAGGGGGTTTGAAAAATCGTCTTACCTCTTTACAGTCCCCATAGCCAGATCTGCATCCTGGTACAAAACAGCAAGGCATCTTCAGTACCGGTACTCACATTAAGCACTCATGAAAATGTAAGGGCTAAACTGTTGTTTACTTGTATTAAATAACAATAAAATTAACACACGAAGATAACCTCAACACACGACAAGAAATTAAATTCCCTTTCAGTTAATGCTTCCTACAATAGCATTTCAGGTATTAATACTATGAAGTAATAGCATAAGCACTTGTATATCAATAAAAGTTTGCACAGAACACCACCAAAACATTCCGACCGATTAAATACTTAATATATTGCACATAAACACATAAACTTATGTGGAAATCAACAATCTCAAGTCGACTGTAGCGCTGCGTAGCGGCGAGTGCCAACCCGATCCGTATTCACTACATGCTATTGAGGGAGAAGAGATCACACTTTTTATTCTATTCGTTATGCTCCAGTGTTCAACTGTTAGAATGGCACAGACATTGGCTTCTATCAAGTCCTGCATAGCACATGGTCTTGATAACATGCAGCAATTCAGAAGGTGCTCAGGGTCTTGTCTTTCACCACATCTACAAAGTTCTTCAGCACTGTATCCCCACTTCATTAAATTGCTTTTGCACTGACTCGCACCAGTTCTCAGTCGGTTTAGCGTCTTCCAGGATTCGTATTGTAGGTGGTAGCCAGCTGCCGACTTCTCATTCATTTCCCACGATCCTCCTGGTGATTTTGCTTTCCAAAGTTCAATTCGGCGAGCTTCAGCTGGGGAATGAATTGATATTGTTGTTTGGAGGAAGCTCTTTCTTGATTTTAGCCTAGGTGGATGGACATCAAGTCCATACATTGGATGTCTTGGATCTGATTCTTGATTTTTCTTCTCTATTTCTGCCGCTACTTGTCTTCTAACTTCTGGAGGTGCTACTCCCATAAGCGGAAAGATCTTATCGACAGAAGTTGGACGTAGACAGCCTGTCACAATGCGGCCTGTCTCATGGAGGGCAACATCTACTTGGTTGGCATGAGCAGAGTTCCTCCAGACTGGGGCAGCATATTCTGCAGCAGATAAACTCAGAGCAAGGGCAGTTGTACGCAGGACACTAGGCTGCGCTCCCCATCTGGTGTTTGTGAGCTTCCGAACGATGTTGTTCCTGGTGCATACCTTCCGTTTGGTGTCCATGCAATGCTGTTTATAGTTTAGCGAGCGATCCAGCTTTACTCCTAAGTATTTAGGATGAACACAGTGTTTCAGATTGTGACACTCCCAGGTGACGTTTAGCTGCCTTCTCGCCTCCCTATTGCGCAGGTGAAACGCGCATGTTTGGGTTTCCTCTGGGTTGGGTTTCAAGTAGTTATCATAGTAGTAGATGGCTAAGTCTTCAAGAGCAGATGTCAGCTTTAACTCTACTTCTTCAAACGTTGATCCTTGAGCAGCAACTGCAGTATCATCTGCGTAGATGAATGTCCTGGTCCTCTTTAATAATAGACTATGCTTCATTGCTACCACTACATCACCGAAATACATAAGATTTTATAAAGATTTAACAAACAAAATACAACACATGCGTTCACCATTTTACCACCAGGTGGTAGCATTTGCCCTTTCGAAATTTATAGCCAAGCGAAATTAAATAGCTGACTCAACACAACTGGTGAGATTTACTCGTCTCTTACGCTGGGTTATATTTGCAGAAAAGGTATATTTGAAGTAGGCCTACTGTGGAGTTAGCAAAGTCTCCTGCACCTCATTTTCCATTCAGCATTCGTGAATTATTAATCTACATTGACAACATGGCGAAGCGAGTGTCTCCCACTACTCTATGGGCCTCACTGGCCTCAAAATACTAGTGACTCATGAATTCATAATTACTTGGACGGTACTAAGAGCAAATTCTCTTGCTGACATTTAAAATAGAAAATACCACTGTGGGAATTTTAGATAAAAATTTGAAGAGTAGATTAGGTATATACGTTCCATAATAATAGTAGCATTTACGCTATGATCTTGACATTTGAACCTCCAACTACAAGTACTTGTTATAAAAACATGCCTCTAATTAACGTAAGAACAACACAAGTAATTAGGTAAATTTGTAAATGTTACTTGGTATCCTATTGATTGTGTTCCAATACAAAACACGTGCAAGTTACATATTTCTTAATCACACATAACGATGCTCAACTGTTTTAGAGAGAAAATGCTACAGGGTGTATCATAACTATTTGTGCAATTTGAAACAGCTGTAAGTTGCCGATACTAGAAGCAAAAAAGTCGTGTTGACTGAAAAATGGCTTCCAACACCATACTAATATGAGAGTTATGTTAAAGAGATTGTCTTGGATGTAAGGTGTGGTAGCTATGTAGAGATGAAACGATTACCTCAGGACAGGGAGGCACGAAGTGCTGCATCAAACCAGTCAAAAGATTGGAGACTCAAACACGAGCGTAACGTCCCCTTCAGCTGTTCTGATTGTATAGACGCCGGTGTCCTGGAAATTTTCTTAACAGCGCAGTGGTCTCTTATCTTGCTCCTTCTCCACTAACATGGATCATTAGCATTTAAACACCCATAAGTGTCAACTGTCTATGTCGGAATTGATTCCTGAAATTTTATGCCGAGTAGATATCTAAGCCATTAAGACCACACTGCCGTCGATATACAACCCTACACTGATTTGTCAGGCTTATTTCACTCACGTATTACATGTAGCCTACAGCGTGTTCCAATTCAATACGGAACTGTAAAATGGGTTGCCTACGCACCCGCAATTGGCTTGAAATCTGCTCGCAGCGCGCTAGCGACGGGGCTGAGTTCGATTTCACTGATTGCCGACTTCTTATGCAGCATTGCAAAGCATTTTGCTCTTTCAAAATATATTTACACAGGCTTCACAATACGTTTCAACGATTTCTGTTTCAGAACTTGTTATTTTACGCTTCTGTTAGTGGATTGTGCAGCGCATTTCTATGAAATAAAATGTTATTTTACAACATGGCTTTTGCAGAGCATTTCTATGAAATAAAGTTTTATTTTACAACATAGTTTATTACAACACAATTACAACTTGCTTTTTCAACAAGATGGTCAACCAGCGCACTCCTCCAGACTGGCGAGAGAAGTTTCAAACCGTTTGTTTCCTGGCCGGTGGGTAGGAATTGGCGGCTTTATAGAATTCCCACCACGTTCACCTGATCTGACCGTCCTGGATTTCTTCATTTGGGGCTACGTCAGGTCGAGAGCATTTTTAAGATCACCACAAACACCCGAAGAAATGGAGCTGCCATTACCGAAGTCTTTGCGGAAATTACTTCTCAGATGTTGTCGAACTCAAGAGAGAACTTCATGCGACGAGTGGCCCTCTGCTTGGAAAATGATGGACGCCACTTCGAACACCTTATGTAAATGTCCATTTGTAGTAGATGTAACGTCTGTGATAAATTAACTTTTTCAGTCGCATCGAAGACTGATTACAATTTTGTAACAAATAATTTCCAAATTGTATCTCGTTTTGTGGTATTGGGTTAAAAAGCAATAAATTGTGTTGTAAATGAAATACAACACAAGAATACATTGTGTTGTAATAAACTATGTTGTAAAATAACATTTTATTTCATAGAAATGCTCTGCAAAAGCCACTAACAGAAGCGTAAAATAACAAGTGCTGAAACAGAAATCGTTCAAACTTATTGTGAAGCCTGTGTAAATATATTCTGAAAGAGCAAAATGCTTTGCAATGCTGCATAACAAGGTGACAATCAGTGAAATCGAACTCAGCCCCGTCGCTTGCGCGCTGCGAATAGATTTCAAGACAATTGCGCGTGGGTAGGCAACCCATTTTACAGTTCCGTGTTGAATCGGAACACGCTGTACATGCGTGGAAGTGACCCTGTGTGATCTCATTTAATATGTTAGTATCTTCAAATCAAAGAATATGGGCGTACCTTAAAACATACTAGGCAAAGTTAATTTAAATTAGTAGGCTACATCTTGTTGGACGTAAAATGCTTTTTATGAGCATGAAGTTTCTCAAGGTAATTTTAAGTGCAGTCCTTTATCGCTTGCCAGATATTGAATTACAGATCTTCTACTACTTTTACATGTGGCGTCTGTGAGATCGCAAATACAGAATTAGCTTTAGTACCACTCTGTCATATAGTGCACTTTCACTGCAGAGTGCGCTTGCTCATTGTCTGTCATTAGCTAAGTGCCAAGCATTAGTAACTCATCCTCTTATCCTATTTTAATTCCAAAACTAGACGGGGATATAGATCCTTTATTCTAATGAAACAATATCGTCTGGGCTGCCAGGAATACGCTGCAACTCATCTACGAATAGTGCAGTTAGCTACAGACTTGGGATGTAAAGGCCGGAGTACTTTTCTACTAGCTGAGAAACAATGATGTGTGTAGCGTTCACGTTAATGGTCTGCATAAGTGATCGGATAAACACTTGTTCGATTTGTTTCTAGTCCTTTCTAGTCTGGGGGTCTAGGGTTCGGAAGTTTAAGACCTAAAGAAGTACAAAATATGCAAGCAAATATGCTCTAAAATCTAGCTAAATATGACGTAAAAACTATAAAATATGACCTAAAAAGCTATGAAATATGGCATGTATTTTTGGGATAGGTAGAGTATCACTAACATCCAGTAAACGTCTTAAGTGCCAAAACGTGATCAGCGATAATACACCAGACACATTTAATCATACAAACTGACAGAGAGCTACAGTACATTAAAATTTTCAACATTCATTCAGTATCACACTACACTATTCGGAAATCCTGGGTTTGAAACTTGACGCAGATAACACGTACCGTGCTAACGACGCCTCAATTTAAACACAAATGCGGAAATTATAACCAAATATGACCTTATATCACTAAAATATGACCAAAACAATAAAAATGGCCGAAATATGCATTTATAGGCAACATCAAATTGCTTTAAACGTGGTCAGGGACCCGTCATTCAAACTTATTTTTCAAATTTCGGGTAAAATGAGCTCAGGAAAAAATATGACTTTTCCTTAACATCCGAACCTAAGTGATGAAACACATAATAATAATAATAATAATAATAATAATAATAATAATAATAATAATGTTATTGGTTTTACGTCCCTTTTAACTACCCTGGCTTTTAGAGACGCCGGGGTGCCGGAATTTTGCCCCGAAGGGGATCTTAAACGTGCCAGTAAATGTACTGACACGGCTCCCTCGCATTTGCGCACCCTCAAATGCCAGCTGACTGCGCCAGGTGATGAAACACAGAGGGCCCCTCTAGGATATATAGTGTGTATTATAAATAATAGCCCAAAGTGCAACAGTTGTATTACACGATACTACAGAAACAAAATGCCGTAGTAAACATGGGTCCGCAAACGTGCCGGGTCGTACATTTTACCCAACCAACTCACTGGCGTACGAGGACAACACGTTGAACACTTCCTTTTTCTACGAACTAGCATTAGTGCCCGGCTTCGCCCGGTGGATTTATTTGTTTTATGGATGATAATGAATAGGCTTCTACTACAGAACTGGAGCGCTCAAGGATAAGCATCGGAAAGCTCCAACGCTTATTGCAGCTGATAGCCTCAGTATACTGCATCGCCCTTATACAGAGGCATACTATTGTCATGATGATAACTGTTTTAAGGGGCCCAAGAAATCTTCTTGCACTAATTACTCCCCGTGACTGCAATTTATAAGCAGTTCGCAATTCTGCACCAGACCACTGGTAGGGGCGACGTGATGCAACCCGCATTTCCAGGCAACAATAAACTTAGGTATTATTGAAGCAGTCCCGTGAGCGCTTGTTCTTCCGACTTACTGAACAAAAATCAATCTTTAAGGTTATCTGAGAGGTGTAGCCTAAGATATTCCTCTTGAATCAGGCTATCATATACAAAAATAATTCTTCGAATCCGACTGGTAGTTCCAGAGATTAGCGCGTATAAACACACAAACACACAATCAAACTCTTCAGCTTTATTATATTAGTATAGATAACTAAACTGTACTGTCATTGTAACATATAACCATCTCTTGATGAATGCAGTACATTTGCATTTGTCTGTTGGCGCAGGCTAGAGTAAAATGTGGCTTTCTGTCGACTGGAAAGCTTTCTTTAATAGAACTAGGCAACACCAGAAAATGGCTTCTAATACTTCAATTGTGGTGTACAAATTATTAGAATCAAATAAAGAATTTAAATCAGTAACAATTTTTCATTAAAACAACATTTTATTGACCAACTGCTGGCTGGCATCTTTTATTACTGCACTTACAAGGGAACGGATTGCGGTGTAAAATTCTTATCTGGTTGAAATTTAGTACACAATATTCCTACTAAGTTGTACAATGACGTAGTGAAAACCACACGGGCCACTTTCAATTTTGAACCCCAATATTGAACGTCGAAAACCTGCCGGACGCCGGCATGAGCGAGGAGGTGGGAAAAGGTAAAGCTGACCTTGAATCCTAGCAGCACGCGATGGCTCGTGGTTGCCTTGCAGCGTTGCATTCCCCACCTTCCACCTTCCCCACATCCCGTCACTCCCTATCAGTTCGCATCCACTGTTGCAAGGATTACAAAGAGTAAAAGAGGAAAGAAATGAAAAGTCGTTATATTTATTTATAGTATGGCCAAGCGCAAAGAATCACATTGTATTGCATTGTAGCTAATATACACTAATCGAGAGGGTCGAAGAGTGAGAAAAACGTTTAAGGTGGGGAATGCAACGCAGCAAGGCAGGTCGTTGCCTGGTGGCCACGAGCCATCGCGTGCTGCTAGGATTCAAGGTCGGCTTTACATTTTCTCACCTCCTCGCTCATGCCGGCACCCGGCCAGTTTTCGGCGTTCAAAATTGAAAGTGGCCCGTGCGGTTTTCAATACGTCATTGTACAACGTTGTAGGAATATTGTGTACTAAATTTCAACCAGATTAGAATTTTACACCGCAATCCGTTCCCCTGTAAGTGCAGTAATAAAAGATCATTTTACTTTGAGTTTCTTAAAATGAATTATAATTAAGACAAAACAACGAACCATGTTCATAATATGGCACGGTAATTTGAAGAATCATAGAACAAGAGAAAATAAAGCAAATGCGATCGCAGCTATTTTGGTCTTTGTCAGCGAGGCACTGCATAGTCAGCGATTGCATTTAAACGTTGGAGTGATATTCCCCAGGAAATAAACTGACGTAGGATAAGTGGAAAACACACCTGTCTGCAATGTAGGGGATTTGGAATGGTGGCTTGCATGTGGTCTGATGAATTTTTTTTTGCTTCCTTTGTGACTTTCAAAATCCTAAGAAACAGAAAACCAATATGACGGCCAAGTGATTTTAAAATATTTCAAACTACTTTTTTTTACGACAAAATAGGCTTATGAGATCACCTTTTCTCCATGTGTGTGTGCATATGTGTGTCTGTCTGTCAATCTGTGTGTCCCCCCTAATGACTTCTAAACAGCTGGAGCGATTTCAATGAAACTCAGTAAGGTCATAGTACTATTTTGGCTGACCCCGACCGTGCCCTTCAAATTTTCTTACGTCTCACCAATCCAACATGGCGGCTGTGCGAAACATTTCACCGGAATTCTATATCTCGGAAACTATTACTGATATCACCCTGGAATTTTGCACGGTGATAAAAAGCACTACTAGAAGTTCAGCAATGAGACTTTTAAAAACCTAGTAACTGCAGAACCAGCATGGCGACCAAAGGAAGTTGAGACGTTAAAATGGACTTTTCTCGCGATTTAACCATCCAAACGCAATAACACTTGGTACAGCAAATGTTTATACACATTGTAATGCACTGGCATCTAATTTAGTTCAATTGTTTACATAACCTCAAGATGGCGGCTGTGCGAAATATTTCACCAGCATTCTATATCTCCGAAACTATTACTGAAATTACCCTGATATTTTGTACGGTGATAAAGGGCACTATGACAAGTTTATATATGTAAGTTTTAGAAACCTGTAAAGTATAAAACTAACATGGCGGCCAAGCGAAGCTGAAATATTTTAATATACTTCTCTCGCGATTTAACCATCTGAGCGCAGTGCAATATGGTACAGTAAATGTTTATACATATTGTAATGCACTGGCATCTTGAAAAAATAAAAATCCACAGCCTGCTTCCAGTCTCCGACCGGGTCAGGAATGGGATGCATGAAGCCCCGATCTAGCGGCGAGGATATGAACTGTGCCGGCTGCCCAGGCCTGACGCACTCCTCTGGGGCAATGATTAAATGAATGACAGATGAAATGAAATGATAGTGGGGAATGTTGCTGGAATGAAATTTTGACAGGGAAAACCGGAGTACCCGTAGAAAAACCTGTCTGCCTGCGTTTTGTCCAGCACTGATCTCGCATGGAGTGACCGCAATTTGAACCACGGACCCAGCGGTGAGAGGCCGGCGTGCTGCCGCCTAAGCCACGGAGGCTTCGTACTGGCATCATGTTTAGTTCATTTGTTTACATAACCTCAAGATGGCGGCTGTGCGAAATTTTAAAAACTCGTTTTTACTTCTTGTGTCCTAACCATGCGATTGAAGTTTGAATAGTACACGTACACATTAATCTTCATGTGATAGCACTTAACTCTAAGACCTACATATAAATGAATCCAACATGGCGACCATCCGACATATTAGACGGTTCTTAATATCTAGGAATCTAATACAGTAATCAAACTGAGATTTTGTATGTTGATAGAGTCAATTAACATAAGTAGGATATATGAAAATAGGCTTTAGCTTTACCCGGAACTACTTGTTGAAGATCTGATCACCCGAGAGCAATAAAACTTAGCACAGCGAATCTCTATTCAGAGCTTAGTATCATGTGCAATTGCATTTGACGTCTCTTAAAATAAACTCCCTTGATTCGTTATAGAAAGATGGCATCTCGCTGCAGGAGTCTTAATCACCGATACTGAAAGTTATATATTCTAGCACATAATTTCCAATGTAATGGTTTTGGTGGAGACATACGTCTGTTTGGTTTATCACATGGAAAACCCTTTTAATATGCGGGAGATTCTTTAATGGGCAAGACCGGTAGGATATATTAAATTAGGATGTTTAATTCTTCAAGGAACTACTGGTTCGACTTTATTTTGTAGGGGCTCGGTTGGTGTGGGCATTTCAGTCCCGGGTGCTTGGATATAGGTAGAGTTAGTTCAATAACCTATGTTATTGTGGTATCCGCAGCAGTGTGTATTTTAGCCTACTTTTCACATTTTCCAAAAATGAGGAAAAAGTAGACTTATGAGATCGATCCGGGCAAATGTGTGTCTGTCTGTCCTTCTGGCTGCCTGGCTGTGTGTCTGTGTGTGTGTACTCCCCTATCAACTCCTAAACGGCTGCAGCAATCGAAACAAAATTTGGTATCTCAATGCCGTATTTGAAAATGATGTCAGTGCTACCAACTGCTGAAAAATCGCAATTGAAATTTGAGCTCCATGTTGGATATTGGAAGGTATAATTGGGAGCTATTTCAAAATCGGTACACGTATACATAATAATATTTCCAGGATGCCATACATGGCAGTGTTGCCAAAATGATTCTAAGACTGCTGATAGGTCCAATTTTTAAATGCATATAACTTCTACACCATCAATTGGAATTCAACCAAATTTCGTATGTGCTATGTGTACATAAACTACTGAGTGTAATCTTAAGAGCCACCAGGGCTGCCAACTGTTAATAAAAGCTCTCAATTTCTTTTATCCAAATACCAATATATCAGAAAGTATGCAAGCCGACAGCATTAAACTGTGCACACGTATAGTACCTGACATTCTATATTAATTTGAAGTAACTTATAAACGCCAGTGCTACCAACATGATTCTAAGGCTGCTGAGAGGTCCAACTTAGAATACATGTAACTTCTATACTATCATTTGGATTTCAACCACATTTCGTATGTGCTATGTGTACCGTAACAGATATGACTATACGTATTCTAAAGAGCAACCAGGGCTGCCAACTGTTAGTAAATGCTGTCTCTATTTTTGTTACTCTAATATCAATATATCAGAAAGTATGCAAGTCAATAGCTCTAAACTTTGCACACGTATAGTACTTGGCATTATAGATTAATTTGGAGTAACTAATATACATCAGTGCTGCCAACTTTGATTCTAAGCCTGCTGATAGGTCCAATTTTAAAATGCATGCAACTTCTATACTAACTAATGGATTTCATTCAAAATTGGCACAACAAAAGATCAGATTATTTCAGATTATTTCTGACCAATACATGCATGACATTGTTGCCAACATGATTTTACGCGCACTGTTAGATCCAATGTTTAACTGCATGTAATGTCCATGCTATCCATAGGACTTCAACCAAATTTTGTATTCTGTACGCTAAGAGATGGATCTACGAATATATTCGGTCACCAGGGCTGCCAACTGTAGTGCTCTATTAGGCTACATTATGCCAGGTATACAATATTTCGAACTAATTAGAAATTTCGATATTACCAACTTAATTTCGTCATTATTCTAGATAGCTCCTTATAGATTAAGCATTGGCATGAATCTTAAATTTTAAGAAAAGTATGCTATTTTTTTCGTCACGGAACTTCTTGTTGTAGTCGCGATGCAGATTGGGACGGGGGTGGCTGTGGCCTTAAGCTCGAAACCACCCAGGCTATTACATGGAGTAAAAGTGGGGATACCACGGAAAAAAGCATTTTATGAGTCTAAGGTAGAATCAAACCTACCTGTTATCAGTTTTGCCTCATTATGCTGAGTGAACCCTGTTCCAGTCTTTAGACTAGAATTAAATTTCTCGGCACAGTCCTCAGTTGTGACAGTCAAGAATGGGAGCCACTACACGACGAGTTTGTCTGATAAATTTTCAACTGTATGTTTCAGGAAAGCATTTCATCAACCAAGTCAAAACTAATACATTCTCTGCTCAACAATGTGACTTGAAGTTCCGTAACAAACAACACTTTACACTGCACTCTTACTTGGTTAGTTTTAAGGTGATTAAGACGTGGAGTTTGTTTTAAAGGTGGCGTCATTGCAAGACATTATGTGTGTAGTATTCGTGCGGTTACTGCAGGGATGGAAGATTTTTGCTCCACAGGTGTGCCGGGACATGCCATCTGTCACATCTATACTACCTGGCTTTGATCTTCCTCGTCGGAAATGGTCGAAATTAAACCGGATCAGTACCAATTCTGGTGTTTGTGCGGACTCTTTGTACAAGTGGAACAGGTTACCCTCTCCAAAGTGTGACTGTGGAGCCGATAGACAAGCGGTGAAGCACATAATTCAGGACTGTCCTCTAAGATCCTATGGTGGAAAGATATTGGATTATCTCTCAGTGACTCCTGCATCAGTGGACTATATTTTGCATTTTGATATTAAATTATGAGACTATCTGTTTTTTTTTCTTTTTTTTCTTTCAATATTTCATTACGATGTATTATGATGTAAGTGTGTGCAATACCATACGATAAATAAATAAACGGCAGGGGAATAAGAAAGTTGCCTCGAGACTCGAGACTACACACAAAACAAAATAGTCTACCATTCTGATATGGCGTGTGGAACGCATAAAGAAGGAAGAAAGGTACTCATCCAGGAAGCTTTTTTACCTCAGCCGGTCATGGTAGCAAACAATCGTTGTCATGCTTGGCCCACTGAGAGTAACTTTCTTGGCATTTAATAAGGAGCTAAATATCTGTGTAACTTTGTGATTAAAACGCCTAAGTAGCTACACTTTTACGCACAATTCGTACGGTGAATCGTATTAAGTTGGTCCGCTTTCTTCTCCCAAAATCTCTTAATCTGAGCTCTGAAAATCTTGCTCCGTTCTTTCGTCCCTGATTTCTTGGTCCAGGTAGTAATTATTATTATTATTATTATTATTATTATTTTATTTTTTTAAATCGTTATTCCCAACTACGGAGCGCGCTTGAACTTATTTTGCACAACGTTCCTTCTTTTCTTCCCAATATCTCTTCATTCGTTCACTGTGTTCCTTTCTGCGTGCTTCTGTCCAGCCTGTATTTTTAGCCTATTTTCAATTTTGAAAAAATAGGCTTATGAGATCACCATTTGTCCGTGTGTGTGTGCGTGCGTGTGTGTGTGAGAGGTGTGTGTGTGCCCCCCCCCCCTAATAAATTCTAAACCGCTGGAGCGATTTCAGTAAAACTCGGTAAGTTCATAGCACTATTCCGGGTGACCCCGACCGTGCCCTTCAAATTTTGTTACGTCTCACCAATCCAACATGGCGGCTGTGCGAAATATTTCACCAGCATTCAATATCTCCGAAACTATTCACGATATCACCCTGGAATTTTTTAGGGTGATAAAGGGAACTACTACCAGTTCACCTATGTGACCTTTGAAAAAATGGTAATTACAAAACCAACATGGCGGCCACGCGAATTTGCGACTTTTAAATGGACGTTTCTCGCGATTTAACCAACCAAACGCAATAAAACTTGGTACAGTATATGTTTATACACATTTTAATGCACCGACATCTAACTTCGTTCAATTGTTTACATAACCACAAGATGGCGGATGTGCGAAATATTTCACCGACATTCTATATCTCTGAAACTATTAGCGGTATCACCCTGAAATTTTGTACGAAGATAAAGGACACTACTGGAGGTTCATCTATAAGACTTTAAAACACCGGGTAACTACAAAACGAACAAGGCGGCCAAGTGAATTTGAAAATTTTAAATAGACCTTTCTCGCGATTTAATGTTTCAAACGCAATGAAATCTGATACAGGAAATGGTTATACACATTGTAATGCACTGGTATCTAATTAAGTTCAATTGTTTTCATAACCTCAAGATGGCGGCTGTGCGAATTTTAAAATTAAGTTTTTATTTCTTGTGTCGTAATCATGCGATCGAAGTGAAAGTTTGAATAATGAACCTACGCAATAATTTTCCTTTAATGGTACATGACTCTATGGCCTTTAACAATCCAACATGGCGACCATCCGAAATATTTAGACGGCTCTGAATATCTACGAATCTATTATAGCAAACAAACTGATTCTTTTACGTTCATAGGGGCTATGAACTTAAACTCACCTATAGGACGTTAAATAACCTGGTGATCACAAATCCAACATGGCGGCGACGCGAATTATAAATATTCACATGGATGTTTCTCGCAATTTAACCATCCGAGTGCAGTGAGACTTGGTACAGTAAATCCTTATACGAATGTTAATCCACTGGCATCTAATTTATTTCAATAGTTTCCATAACCACCAGATGGCAGCTGTGCGAAATTTTAAAATCTCCTTGTTACTTCTTGTGTCCTAATCATGCGATTGAAGTTTGAATTCTACACGTACACAATAATCTTCATGTAACAGTACGTAACTCTAGGACCTACATATATAAAATCCAACATGGCGACCATCCGAAATATTTAGTCTGTTCTCAATATCTACGAATCTATTACAGCAATCAAACTGAAATTTTGTATGTTGATAGTGGCAGTTAACGTAAGTAGGATATATGAAAATAGGCTGTATAGTTCTTTACGGAACTACTTGTTCCTTTTAGGTTTCTCTGCAAATGTATGTGTGTTTACTAGGCTTCTAAATTTTACTCTATCTGGAACGGTTTTCTCAGCAATACCCATTTCTTGTAGATCTTCATGTACGTATTTCTGTAAACCAATTGTTGTGGATTTTCAGGTTTAGCGCTAGATTTAGAATTCTTTTTGTCAGCCTGTCGTTATCTATTCTGTGAAGGTGTCCGTAAAATTTTAATCGTAGTTTTTTGATAGTATCGGAGATTTTTTCTGCGGATTGAAAATTTTCATGTGGTTTCTTTTTCTTCCAAATTCCATTTTCAAACTTTGGTCCTAGGATTTTTCTGAGAATTTTCCTCTCTTGTTTCTCGATGCTTTTCATTTGTGACCTGCCCCCAATTATCAGTGTTTCGAATGCATACAGCGCCTCTGGTTTGATGACTGTGTTGTAGTGTCGTAATTCTGCATTCTTTGAGATACATCTTTTGTTGTATCTGTTCCATGTGATTTTGTAAGCCCTTTGCAATTCAGCAGTTCTTTCTTTGTTAGCTTCCTGATTTAACCCTGCTCGCTGAATAATTTCACCTAGATACTTGAATTTGTCTACTTGGGAAATTACTCCGTATTTGGTGATTAGTGGATGATTGTCAAATCTTGATTTAGTGCCTTCCACAAACTGCGTCTTTTCAAATGATATTTGAAGTCCGGTTCTTGCGGCTATTGCATGCAATTTTTCTATGGAGTGTATTATTATTATTATTATTATTATTATTATTATTACGAAATACTGTAACATCCAATAGTTTGTGTGACAAAAACCACGCACCTTTCTTCAGGGCTCAACAAATATTCTAATGGTATATTTTTAAAAATGATTTTTAAACAAATATGAATGATACATTTCATAGTAACTATTGGGTACAGACTGCTTACCTTTCTATCTTCAAGTTCAGCTTCCAATGTTCAGTGCACATAAATCCAAGCGTGCCGAGGCTGGTAACCGCACTAAACGAATCACAATTAATTCACCTAGAAATAAACAAGTTGTATTAGTTACTATTAATTTATGCACAGCATAAATTTGATTGTTTTGATTGGGAAGTCAGGTAGCAATTAGCATATTATCATCTGTATAATGATATTCATTATTAAAATATATAATAACAATATATCATAGTACCGCAGTTGGTCCGCAACAATTACAATATACTGTCTCATAGATATAATTCAATCCGCTGGTGATTGAAGTTATTCATTCTTAACTACTGTAAATTATACACCGCAAATTAAGTTTATGTGATAGATATACTCTTCAATTACGTTAACTTCTAAATGATTGCACATCGATCAGCCTCAATGGTGTAACTGCTAATTAAGGCTTCCTGGCAAAACAAGTAGTTCCGTGAAGAACTATACAGCCTATTTTCATATATCCTACTCATGTTAATTGCCACTATCAACATACAAAATTTCAGTTTAATTGCTGTAACAGATTCGTAGATATTGAGAACCGTCTAAATATTTCAGATGGTCGCCAGGTTGGATTTTTATTTTTGTACTATTACATTAAGATTATTCTGTACGTGTGGCATTCAAACTTCAATCGCATGATTAGAACACAAGAAGTAAAAACGAGATTTTAAAATTACGCACAGCTGCCATCTTGTGATTATGCAAACAATTGAAATAAATTACATGCCAGTGGATCAACATTTGTACAAGCATTTAACGTGCAACGTTTCACGGCACTCGGATACTTATTTCGCGAGAAACGTCCATGTAAATATTTATACTTCGCGTCGCTGCCATGTTGGATTTGTGCTCACCAGGTTACTGAAAGTCCTATAGGTGAACATATGTTCACAGTCTGTATGAACATAAAAAATTCAGTTTGGTTGCGGTAAAAGATTCATAGATATTGAGAACCGTCTAAATATTTCGGAAGCTCGCCATTTAGGATTGTTACATGTATAGGCCATAGAGTTATGAACCATTCAAGGACAATTATTGCCTAGGTTCATTATTCAAACTTTCACTTCGATCGCATGATAACGACACAAGAAATAAAAAACTAAATTTTAAAATTTCGCACAGCCGCCATCTTGAGGTTATGTAAACAATTGAATTAAATTAGATGGCAGTGCATTACAATCTGCAAAATCATTTACTGTACCACATTTCACTGCGCTCAGAGAGTTAAATCACGAGAAAAGTCTCTTAAAAAAATTCAAATTCGCTTGGTCGCCATGTTCGTTTTGTACTTTACAGGTTTATGAAATATACATAGGTAAACTTGTATCAGAGCCCTTTATCACTGTACAAAATTGCAGGGTGATATCTGTAATAGTTTCGGAGATAAACAATGTCAGTGAAATATTTCGCACAGCCGCCATTTTGAGGTTATGTAAACAATTGAACTAAATTATACCCCAGTGCATTACAATGTGTATAAACATTTGCTGTACCAAATTTCATTACGTTTGGATAGTTAAATCGCGAGAAAAGTATTTTTAAAAGTCTCAACTTCGCTTGACCGCCATGTTGGTTTTGTAGTCACCAGGTTTTTGAAAGTCTCATAAGTGAACTTATAGTAGTGCCTTTTATCACCGTTCACAATTTCAGGGCGATATCTCTTATAGTTTCGGAGATATTTCATGCTAGTGAAATATTTCACACAGCCGCCATGTTGGATTGGTGAGACGTAACAAAATTTGAAGGGCACGGTCGAGGTCGCAGGGAATAGTGCTATGAACTTACCGAGTTTCATTGAAATCGCTCCAGCCGTTTAGATTTTATTAGGGGGGACACACACACGCACCTCACACACACACACACGGACAAAAGGTGATCTCATAAGCCTATTTTTTCAAAATTGAAATTAGGCTAAAAATCAATATAGGAAAAATAAATAACACCTCAGGCACCAGCTTGGCGCAATAAATAAATAAATGAAGGATAAGCCGCAGTACCAACATATTTGTCACCTTCGTGGATTTTAAGAAGGCGTATGATATTATTGACAGACAAACGGTTCTGGACACCCTAGAAAAGTTCAGAGTAGACAGGAAAACCAGGGATTTCATCCGCCAGACTCTCACTGTGGGTGAGTGGATAGCGTGGCGGTCTACTAACCCCAAGATTGTAGGTTCGCTCCTGGCCGTGGTAAGTGATTTTTGAAAGGCATGTCATACGATGTTGGCATGTCAAAGAACCCATTTGAATTCAGTAGGCCGTGTTCATAATGGCAAAATTAATCTCGGGAGTTTCCGCCAACACAAAGTTACTCATTTCTCTACTAGAAAGCAATATAGTGTTCAAGGAGCTTAGATATCTAACCTCCTTGAATTTCATAATGATTAAAGGAACAACGAAATTCGACATGCAAGCTACCCTCTGGGTGTCAAATTACAAAGCTTGCACCCGGTACCCGAGACCATACGATTTTATTATTATTATCATCTCAAGTGAAGTTTCTATAGAGCATCCAGCGTTTAGAAAAGACTATGGGTCTTATGGGCTTTTACTATTAACGGAACCCCCCCCCCCCTACACTGGTTTTGTTACTTCACCTTTTATCATGAAGGAACTCTGAACACATATATTTTTCGTCATAATAGCTTCCTACAATAATCTGCCAATTGATTACCTTTGTTATTGCATACAAGTATCGTTTATATTACGTCTTAGTGATTTAAACATTTTCGAAGTTAGCGCGTTGGAAAGAAGAGCCTCGTCCAGTGCTGCATGCTCGCCGGAGTGGAGAACGTGCTCAGTTCCGCCGGCAACATAAGTTCTGGAGCACTATCCGTCATTGGTGTTATTATTGTGTGTCAGTTTTATTTTCTGTTCGATCGAATCAGGGCTGCCGACAGTTGGGTTCGAACCCACTATCTCCTGAATGCAAGCTCACAGCTTCGCGCCCCTAACCGCATGGCTAACTCGCTACAATATTACAAATATTAATCTAAACAAAACAACAAGAATAGAATTTAAAGAAACTAAAATATAGCCTAACTAATAACAACAACAAAAAAGTGATGATTAACAGCTGACGTAAAAGTTGCTAACATCGTCAGCATATAGTACATCCGAGAAGGAAGGAAGGGTTGTGCTCTCGACATCTGTCAATCAGTAATGCGTCATAACACAACGAAATGAATGTTAATATTGGTTCTCTTCGCGTACGGTAACCTTAATACTGGACCAATCTGTTAACACCTGCAAAACTGTTCCTTCCTGGGCGTGTTGTACTTCAGGTAGCTGCTGGGGTTGTGTTGTCTCGCTAACTAATGAAAGGACAGTACCGTATTTCCTCGCATAATCGTCGCACTTTTTTTTGCCAAAATTTCGCGGAAAAAAGCAGGGTGCGACGATTATGCGAAGAATATTTAATTTCAAAGAATATACTGTATCATTATTTGCTGCACGGGCCAGTCATTCGCGTAGCGTGAGTCTGGCGTGAGTCATAGCCCGCAGTCAGAGACAGGGTTCTTTCTTTTAACAAGGTCACGACTGGTTAACGCTCGCGGAATGTGCTGACGAAGCTGGCCATTCGCGTCGTGGTTCATAGCCCACAGGCATAAATACGATATTACTTTCTCCTGACAAGATCACGCCAGATTAGGCCTATAAACTCGCGGAATGTGCGCTGGTCGTTCGCGTCACAGTTCATAGCCCGCAGGCATAAAGACGAGAGTACTTTCTGATGACAAGATCACGCCAGATTAGGCCTATAAGCTCGCGGAATGTGCGCTGGCCACTCGCGTCACAGTTCATAGGCCGCAGGTCTAAAGATGAGATTGCTTTTTGCTGACATGATCACGCCAGGTTAGGCCTATAAGCTCGCGAAATGTGCGCTGACCATTCGCGTCGCTGTTCATAGCCCGCAGGCATAAATAAGATATTACTTTCTCCTGACAAGATCACGCCAGATTAGGCCTATGCGCTCGCGGATTGTGCGATGGCCGCTCGCGTCACAGTTCATAGGCCGCCGGTCTAAAGATAAGATTACTTTTTGCTGACATGATCACGCCAGATTAGGCCTATAAGCTCGCGAAATGTGCGCTGACCATTCGCATCGCGGTTCATAGCCCGCAGGCATAAATACGATATTACTTTCTCCTGACAAGATCACGCCAGATTAGGCCTATACGCTCGCGGAATGTGCGTTGGCCGTTCGCGTCGCGGTTCATAGCCGGCAGGCATAAAGATGAGGTTACTTTCTCCTGACAAGACCACGCCAGATTAGGCCTATACGCTCGCGGAATGTGCGCTGGCCGTTCGCGTCGCGGTTCATAGCCGGCAGGCATAAAGACAAGATTACTTTCTCCTGACAAGATCACGCCAGATTATACGCTCGCGGAATGTGCTAAGTGACGAAGCTTGCCGCTCGCGTCACAATTCATTGCCCGCAAGCATAAAGACGAGATATTTTTCGTCTGACAAAGTCGCGCCAGGTTATAAAGTCGCGGCAGCGTGTGCAACTGACTGGCACACAAATACGAACATGCTATGCGACGATTATGCGATGACATTTTATAAATCTATTTTAGTGTTTGAAAAGTGGGGTGCGACGATTACGTGGTGGCGACGATTATGCGAGGAAATACGGTACTCGAGGCTGGTGAACATAACGTATGACGTAAGCGCTACCTCTGTCTAGAGTTAGCAACACTGTCGCCATAAGGCTCCACAGTCTTTTCTAAACGCTGGATGCTCTGTGAACTATCATAGCTTTTCCAAGTACTATACATACAGGAGTTCGACAAGGTGACGGCCACTCCCCACTGCTTTTTAACTTAGTGTTAGACAAAGTCATCAGGGAGTGGGGAAACGACATCAAAGGCTCAAGCATTGGTACTCTGGGACGGAAGCTCAAAGTAAACTGCCTAGATTTGCTGATGTTCTAGCTATCTTTACCAAGACTAGTGAAAAAAACAAGTATGCCATAGAGAAGTTAGGATAAAAGACAGGTCTCCAAATATCACAAGAAAAGACGCATTTCATAGTAAATGAACACCAGTCAATTTTATCGCAGACACTAATACAATCATCACAATTCACAACGGTTATCAGACACATTCCACACACACCCAAAGTACACGGGGCCTACATGACCGCGTTGTCACAGCCCCTAAACTAAGGAACCAACCAACCAACTTTTAATGCTTTATTTAATGATAAATACGAGTACTTTTTATATAGGTGTTTATTGTAAAATGGTAAGAATTGTAAAACGGATTTTTCTAAGTCTATTAGGTACTGTATTACATTTTAGAGATGGTTTATAAAAGTATAATTTTATGTTAATTTAAGAATTTTCATAATAAGCTGTACAATACTATTTATATTGCTGAAGGAGACTTCAAAATTGAGTCGAAACATGTTCATTAAACATTGAATTTGCTATACTTTTTACCGAAATGGTATTGATTTGATGGATTCACTTTGCTACAATAATGATTCGGAGATTGGCGAACCTCATCAGATGTACTTGCACATTAACAGGCTGAGCTTATCTAGTCGGCATACCAGCCCATCATAAATGCAAGGATAGTCTACACTATTTGAACATTTGATTTAATCTGGGGGATAAACCACCAGATAAATATTAATGTGGTTTGAGTCGGATTTTTTTATTTTTTATTTTTAGCGTATGGCTTTTAGTGCCGGGAGTGTCCGAGGACATGTTTGGCTCGCCAGTTTGTAGCTACTTCTATGTGGACACCCATGGGGTGAGTTACAAGTACCGTCATGTGTGGAGTATTGTCTGTGGAGGAAAGTTTGAATGTAAGGACGAGGAGTTGGGAGGTAGCGGCTGTGGCCTATAGTTAGGGACCAACCCCGGCATTTGCCTGGAAGGAAAATGGGAAACCACAGAAGACCATCTTCAAGGTTGCCGGCGGGGGGATTTGAACCTCCTCGCCTCCCGGATGTGAGTGACTGCCAGCAGCCACGCCTTAACGACCACAGCTAACTCACCCGGTGTAAATTCATTGAAGTGGTCGAAGTCGTAAATTCATTAAGGTGACCTAGACGATTGAATTTAATTGAGCTGAGTCAATATTACTTGCATTTTCGTTGATTTCGGTAAGTGATAAATGGGCAATTGGTAAGATACCCGCCGCTACGTCTCTAAATGTGACAAGGAACAGACCACACGCGTCGAGTGGCCAATAACACTCGGATTCAATTGAAATTTATGTGCCTGTCGTATCAGACAGGGAGATGAATATGACTACAGAGGGTTCACTGCATCTACGCCGCTAACAAGTTATACAGCTATAGGCTATAGGACTTCGAGGAGAAAGAAGGACGCTTTACGTTCCAACGGCCATTACCAAGTCCAGATTTTCATATGAATTCTCGTTACAGGGAGGGGTAACTTGCTTTGTGATGTTATCGACTACATTCACTTATCCTTCAAGCTCTCCTCTCACTGTTGCCAACTTAAGCGCCAAGTCACTAGATCTACATACATTTTGTGTCGGTCAACACATATACAGTTGCCTAATTATTTGTCGTTGTTGTTTCATTTGAAAGACTTGGAGATCATGGTCATTTAGCCCCGTGCACCTGGGTGTGTGTGGGATTTGTGTGTATTTTGTAATTAAATGAGGATTTGGAAGGAAGCAGTCGTGGTCTTAAGTTAGGAACCATCCTAGCATTTGACTGGAGTAGAAGTGAGGAAAACCACAGAAAACAACTTCCAGAATAGCTGAGATGGGAATCGAACCCACTTCTTCTCAGTTTTGCCTCACGAGGCTAGTTGGTCATTTGTGGAGGGCACACAGGCCACTTGTACGTTTAGTCGCTATTCAAGTCTGAGTGCATTTGTTTTGCATTCAGGGACCGACACCGTGGCCTGATCGTTCTCCCGATCTCAACCTATTAGACTTCTACTTATGGGGTCATTTAAAGGCCATTGTGTATGCCACACCTATTCATAATTTGGACATGTGGCGTCGGTGAGTGGAGCAGGGATATCAGCAGATACGACAGACGCCGGGAGTATTGGAGCGTGTGAGACAGTCAATGATGCCTGCACTGCATGAAAGCTCGTGGTAGCCATTTTGAGCATCTTCTGTAGAGAACTGTAAGTAGTAACGTACACTTTATCAACACAAATGACCAACCTGCATAGTGAAGCGGTTTGTGTTATGTACACCACAAACAATGCTTATAACACGGAAACGAAAGCAAATACACCATATGTTTACCGGACATGTTTTGCTTGTTGTCAGGTCCTCTATCAAACTCCCACGCTTTCCCACATAATTAGTTACACCCTGTATATATAAGGTGCGTTCAAAAAGTAACGAGCCTGAGGCTGTAATGCGCAAACCGGTGACGACATCAGCTAATCGTGGCGTTTGTAACGAGGTGTGGTTCCGACCAAAGCGTGGAAGGTCACAGCCTGTCGCTAGAGGGCACGCGTGCACGTCACGTGACGATACAAAGCGAGCAGCAGCATGCATCAATCGTCCAACCAAGACCAAGACAGTAAGCCATTCGACATGCTTCCTGGTGTGGTTGAAGACTGTGGGGCACCTATTGGGCACACACTTTCCGCAAGTGCAGTCGTTCCTTCATGATGGTGTGCACACTTCTGATGCTTTATCCGACCACGGCGGCTATGGCGTTCACTGTCACTCGGCGGTCCTGGGTAATGAGTGCATCAACTAGCTGGACATTGTCATCGGTAATGCAGGAGGGTGCCCCAGACCGGGCACCATCGGCTAACGACACCCGTCCTTCCCTGATGCGCTTGTGCCACACCTCGACCCTTGCAAGGGACATGCAGTGTTCGCGGTACACTTGCGATATTCGGCGATGAATGTCCGTTCCCCCTAATCCTTCCGCTGTCAGAAACCGAACAACACCTCTTTGCTCTTCGGTTGACGCCTCCATATCACTGTTCGCAATGCGACTGTCAGCGTTGGACGATTGATGCATGCTGCTGCTCGCTTTGTATCGTCACGTGACGTGCACGCGTGCCCTCTAGCGACGGGCTGTGACCTTTCATGCTCTGGTCGGAACCACACCTCGTTACACACGCCACGATTAGTTGATGTGGTCATCGGTTTGCGCATTACAGCCTCCGGCTCGTTACTTTTTGAACACACCTTATATATACTGGAGCCAATATACATACACACATCCAAGTACACGGGGCTAATTTCCCCCATGTTCTAGCTTTTAAAATAACAAGCAACAACGGATAATGGTAAATGTTTAGAACACGCTTGCAATAATTTCCACTGACGTGTGGTATTACTGGGTTCCATCAAATATTTAGAACACAATGTCTGCGATACGGAAGTAACTTTCACTTTGTCACCGCCTAGCGGTTGTCAGTTGGCTGGCCATCTGCACTTTATGCAATTGGAATTCGTGTCCATGCGTTCATCTCCCAGCCACGCCTGCCATTGTTCAAACTTGGATTGGGAAGCAGTGCATGGATGCACGTTTCGATGCTCTACTGACAGACATAGACGGGTGGACACACAATCGTCCTATATAGTTCGATGCATGACCAGAACTAATTACAGTAGTACGGATTCGTCCCCGGTAATAATGCCCTTAAATTGAGGACGCCTGTGACAATGTGACGTGATGCTGTCGGAATGTAAATCAGTTCAACGTAATGCGACAGAGGAATGGCAGAAGTTAAGCAATAAAAGTTACTTATATGTAGACAAGTTTCACGTAGAGCAAGGGACAATGTCGTTCAAGTTCTTAAGCGGGTAAGGCAGCACTTTTACACAACCACAGTAATCACGCCGCGTCCCTCAGAAAATTATGTGATTCATTATTTGTTTAGCCTACTTTTCACATTTTTTAACAAGTAGTTCGGTGAAGAACTATACAGTCTATTTTCATATATCCTACTCAAGTTAATTGCCTCTATCAACATACAAAATTTCAGTTCGAAGGTTGTGATAGATTCGTAGATATTGAGAACCGTCTAAATATTTCAGATGGTCGCCAGGTTGGAGTTTATTTTTGTACTATTACATTAAGATTATTGTGTACGTGTGTTATTCAAACATCAATCACATGATTAGAACACAAGAAGTATAAACGAGATTTTAAAATTTCGCACAGCCGCTATCTTGTGATTATGCAAACAATTGAAATAAATTAGATGCCAGTGGATTAACATTTGTATAAGCATTGAACGTGCAACGTTTCACTGCACTCGGATACTTAATTCGCGAGAAACGTCCATTTAAATATTTATACTTCGCGTCGCCGCCATGTTGGATTTGTGCTCACCAGGTTACTGAAAGTCATATAGGTAAACATGTGTTCATAGCCTCTATGAAAATTTAAAAAATCAGAATGATTGCTGTAAAAGATTCATAGATATTGAGAACCGTCTAAATATTTCGGATGCTCGCCATTTTGGATTGTTATAGGTATAGGGCATAGAGTTATGTACCATTCAAGGACAATTACTGCCTAGGTTCATTATTCAAACTTTCACTTCGATCGCCTGATTACGACACAAGAAATAAAAACTTAATTTTAAAATTTCGCACAGCCGCCATCTTGAGGTTAAGTAAACAATTGAACTAAATTAGATGCCAGTGCATTACAATATATACAATCATTTACTGTACCACATTTCACTGCGCTTAGAGAGTTAAATCACGAGAAAAATCTATTAAAATGTTTCAACTTCGCTTGGCCGCCATGTTCGTGTTGTACTTCACAGGTTTATGAACGTTACATAAATGAACTTGTATCAGTACCCTTTATCACCGTACAAAATTTCAGGGTGATATCTGTAATAGTTTCGGAGATATAGAATGTCAGTGAAATATTTCGCACAGCCGCCATTTTGAGGTTATGTAAGCAATTGAACTAAATTAGACTCCAGTACAATACAGTGTGTATAGACATTTGCTGTACTAAGTTACATTACGTTTGGATGGTTAAATCGCAAGAAAAGTCTATTTAAAAGTCTCAACTTTGCTTGGCCGCCATGTTGGTTTTGTAGTCACCAGGTTTTTGAAAGTCTCATAGGTGAACGTCTAGTAGTGCCTATTATCACCGTACACAATTTCAGGGCGATATCGGTAGTAGTTTCGGAGATACTGAATGCTGGTGAAATATTTCGCACAGCCACCATGTTGGATTGGTGAGGCACAATAACATTTGAAGGGCAGGGCTGGGGTCGGCCAGAATAGTGCTATGATCTTACCGAGTTTCATTGTAATCGCTCCAGCCGTTTAGAAGTTATTAGGGGGACACACACACACACACACACACCATATCACACACACACACGGACAAAAGGTGATCTCATAAGCCTTTTTTTTTTCATAAAATGAAAATAGGCTAAAAATGAGATCGATCCGGGCAAATCTTTGTCCTTCTATCTGTCTGTGTGTGTGTCCAACCCCTCCCCCTATCAATCCTCAACGGCTGCAGCTATCGAAACCAAACTTAGTATGACGAAAGATCTATAAGCTACCTGAATATCTCACGGCTATATTTGAAAATTACGTCAGTGTTACCAACTGATGAAGAATTGCAATTGCAATTTGAGCTCCATGTTTGATATCTCAGAAGATATTCATGGGAGCTATTTCAAAATTGGAACACATATAGATTATCAATATTTCAGTTTAATTTCCATGAGGCCATCATAACAGTGGTGCCAACATGATTCTATGCATGCTGATGGGTCCAATTTTTAAATGCATGTAACATCTATACTATCAAATGAATTTCAACCAAATTTCGTATGTGGTTCGTGTACCAAAACTGATATGAGAATGCGTATTCTTAAGAGCAACCAGGGCTGCCAACTGTGAATAAATGCCCTCTCTATCATTTACCCTAATATCAATATATCAGAAATTATGCAAGCCAACAACTCTAAACTTTGCATATGTGTAAGACCTGACATTCTAGATTAATTTGGAGTAACTAATATACGTCAGTGCTGCCAGCATGAATCTAAGCCTGCTGATAGGTTCAATGGTTAAATACATATCACTTCTATACTAACAAATGGATTTTAACCAAATTTCGTATGTGGTTTGTATACTATAACAGATATGACTACGCGTACTCTTAAGAGCTAGCTGGGCTGCCAACTGTTAATAAATGCTCTCCCTATTTTTTAGCCTACTTTCGATTTTTGCAAAAAATGAAAGTAGACTTATGAGATCAACACAGGGCGAAAAAAGTGTGTCTGTCTGTGTGTGTGTATGTGTGTGTGTGAGTCTGTGTGTGTGTCTGTGTGTGTGTGTCTGTGTGTGTGTGAGTGTGTGTACTCTGAATGTCTGTCCCCCCCTATCAATTCGAACACGGTGAATGCGAATTGAACGAAATTTGGTACAAAGGTAGCACTAGCAAAGGACACTTCAGTGTCATGTTTTATATCGCCGCCATCTTGACGGAAACGTAATGGCGGCCTCACAAATGTTCAAAGCTTAAATCAAATTACGACTAACCTAATCATCCGATCTCTACCAAATTTTGCAACAACATACCTTTATGGGGGGAGCATCCTTTGACCAAACCAATAGGTCATCAGCGTAATAGTTTACGGATGGCGGCCATCTTTGAGTGAAAATCGATTCCCCCTATTAATTCGAACACGGTGCAACCGAATGGAACGAAATTTGGTACGGAAGTAGTACTAACGCAAGGCACCTCAGTGTCATGTTTTATATCGCCGCCATCTTGACGGAAACGTAATGGCGGCCACACAAATGTTCAAAGCTTAAATCAAATTACGACTAACCTAATCATCCGATCTCTACCAAATTTTGCAACAACATACCTTTATGGGGGGAGCATCCTTTGACCAAACGAATAGGTCATCAGAGTAATAGTTTGCGGATGGCGGCCATCTTTGTGTGAAAATCGATTCCCCCTATTAATTCGAACACGGTGCAACCGAATGGAACGAAATTTGGTACAGAGGTAGTACTAACAAAAGGCACCTCAGTGTCATGTTTTATATCGCCGCCATCTTGACGGAAACGTAATGGCGGCCACACAAATGTTCAAAGCTTAAATCAAATTACGATTAACCTAATCATCCGATCTCTACCAAATTTTGCAACAACATACCCTTATAGAGGAAGCATCCTTTGACCAAATGAATAGGTCATTAGCCTAATAGTTTGCGAATGGCGGCCATCTTTGTGTGAAAATCAATTCCCCCTATTAATTCAAACACGGTGAAACCGAATGGAACGAAATTTGGTACAGAGGTAGCACTAGCAAAGGGCATCTCAGTGTCATGTTTTATATCGCCGCCATATTGACAGAAACGTAATGGCGGCCACACAAATGTTCAAAGCTTAAGTTAAATTACGACTAACATAACCAACCGATCTCTACCAAACTTTGCAACAACATACCTTTTTGGAGGGAGCATCCTTTGACCAATCTAATAGGTTATTAGCCTAATAGTTTGCGGATGGCGGCCATCTTTATGTCAAAATTGATTCCCCCTATTAATTCGAACACGGAGGAACCTAATGGAACGAAATTTGGTACAGAGGTAGCACTAGCAAAGGGCACCTCAGTGTCATGTTTTATATCGCCGCCGTCTTGACTGAAACGTAATGGCGGCCACACGAATGTTCAAAGCTTAAATCAAATTACGATTAACCTAATCATCCGATCTCAACCAAATTTTGCAACTACATACCTTTATGGAGGGAGCATCCTTTGACCAATCTAATAGGTCATTCGCCTAATAGTTTGCGGATGGCGGCCATCTTTGTGTCAGAATCGATTCCCCCTATTAATTCAAACACGGTGAAACAGAATGGAACGAAATTTGGTACAGAGCTAGCACTAGCAAAGGGCATCTCGGTGTCATGATTAATATCGCCGCCATATTGACAGAAACGTAATAGCGGCCACACAAATGTTTAAAGCTTAAATCAAATTACGACTAACATAACCATTCGATCTCTACCAAACTTTGCAACAACATACCTTTATGGAGGGAGCATCCTTTGACCAATCTAATAGGTCATTAGCCTAATAGTTTGCGGATGGCGGCCATCTTTATGTCAAAATTGATTTCCCCTATTAATTCGAACACGGTGGAACCGAATGAACGAAATTTGGTACAGAGGTAGCACTAGCAAGAGGCACCTCAGTGTCATGTTTTATATCACCGCTATCTTGACGGAAACGTAATCGCGGCCACCCAAATGTTAAAAGCTAAAATGTAATTACGACCAACCTAATAATCTAGTCTCTACCAAATTTTGCAACACCATATCTTTATGTGGGAAACATATTCTGACCAAACTGCAAGAACATCAGCCCAATAGTTTGCAGATGGTGGCCAAGTATGTGTGCAATTCGATTCCCCCTATCAATTCAAACACGGCGAAACCGAATTGAACGAAATTTGGTACAGAGGTAGCACTAGCAAAGGGCACCTCATATTCATGTTTAATATCCCTATAGCACGTTGTATTTCAACAAGCTACTACAACCAACATTCAATCATACTCCTTGAAAAGGACAAAGAGTTATAACAATACCCATGCATTTAGGAGAAAGTAGGCTATATGTTCTTTACTGAACATCTTGTTTTATCCTAATATCAGTACATCACTATTTCATCCAAAATTGGCACAATATTAGATCATAACATTTCAGATTAATTCTGAGCAACACATACATAACATTGTTGCCAACAAGATTTTACGCGCGCTGATAGATCCAATGTCTAACTTCATGTAACATCCATACTATTGTTTGGACTTCAACCAAATTTTGTATGTGCATTCTGTACCTTAAGAGCTGGAACTAAGAATATATTCAGTCAGCAGGGCTGCCAAATGCTAGACTATTACAGGTATGTTTTGAACTAATTAAGAATATCAGTATACAAACTTAATTTTATCATTCTCCTAGATAGGTCTATATAGATTAATCATTGGCATGCATCTTAATTTTTAGGAAAAGTAGGCTCTTTAGTTCATCACGGAACTACTTGTTCTTTCTTCTCGACGTAATTCTCTTATTGATGAAAACAACAACATATATTTGCCTTTCAAGATACGAGTGCCAGTGGTTTAGGTGTGAATAGGGTTACCAACCATCCGGCTTTTGCCGGATGTCCTGCTTTTCAATAATTTTGTTTATGTCCGGCCGGCATTTCTAATTAATCGGCATTGTCCGGCATTTTTAGCCTACTTTTCACATTTTGCAAAAATGAGGAAAAAGTAGACTTATGAGATCGGGCAAATGTCTGTCTGTCTGTCCTTCTGTCTGTCTGGCTGTGTGTGTGTCCCCCCATATCAACTCCTAAACGGCTGCAGCAATCGAAACAAAATTTGGTAGGAGTAAAGATCTATACCTGAATATATCACGGCCATATTTGAAAATGATGCCAGTGCTACCAACTGCTGAAAAATCGCAATTGAAATTTGAGCTCTATGTTGGATATCTCGAAAGGTATGAATGGGAGCTATTTGAAACTTGGCACACGTATAGATAATAATATTGCAGTTTAATTTCCAGGAGGCCATACATGGCAGTGTTGCCAAAATGATTATAAGCCTGCTGATAGGTCCAATATTTAAATGCATATAACTTCTACACTATCAATTGGAATTCAACCAAATTTCGTATGTGCTATGTGTTCATAAACAGATATAACTGAGCGTATTCCTAAGATTCACCAGGGCTGCCAACTGTTAATAAATGCTCTCAATTTATTTTTTCCAAGTACCAATATATCAGAAAGTATGCAAGCCGACAACTTTAAACTATGCACACGTATAGTACCTGACATTCTGTAATAATTTGGAGTAAATTATATACGTCAGTGCTACCAACATGATTCTAAGCCTGCTGAGAGGTCTAACTTTAAATACATGTAGCTTCTATACTATAATTTGGATTTCAACCAAAATTTGTATGTGCTATGTGCACCATAACAGATACGACTATGCGTATTCTTAAGAGCAACCAGTGTTCCCTAATATCAATATATCATAAAATATGCAAGCCAATAGCTCTAAAATTTGCACACGTATAGTACCTGACATTCTAGATTAATTTGGAGTAATTAATATACGTCAGTGCTGCCAACATGATTCTAAGCCTGCTGATAGGTCCAATTTTAAAATGCCTGTAACTTCTATACTAACAAATGGATTTCATTCAAAATTAACACAAAAAGAGATCATATTATTTCAGATTATTTCTGACCAATACATGTATGTCATTGTTGCCAACATGATTTTAAGCGCGCTGTTAGATCCAATGTTTAACTGCATATAACGTCCATGCTATCCATTGGACTTCAACCAAATTTTGTATTCTGTACCTTAAGAGATGGATACAAGAATATATTCAGTCACCAGGGCTGCCAACTGTAGTACTCTATTAGGCTACATTATGCCAGGTATACAGTATTTCGAACTAATTAGAAATTTCTATATTACCAATTTAATTTTGCCATTATTCTAGAAAGATCCATATAGATTAATCAATGGCATGAATTTTAAATTTTAAGAAAAGTAGGCTCTTTAGTTCGTCACGGAACTTCTTGTTCGTTACAAGATTGTTCACACCTAGGGTTACCAACTGAAAATTTCCAAATGCAGGACATTGCTTAGCAAAAAGCAGGACATTTATGAAAAATGCCTGACAATTTCAATCGATAACACAATTATACATATATTACACACAACTTTTTACAAGGAAATACCTTACTTAATGAGCAGTCCTTGCTGCAGTTCATTTCCTTGAAGCAGTATTTTTCAACAGAACCTACTGGATTGTCTACCTTTACGCGTTAAGTGGCGCGCGCTGATGCCTGATCTACTGTACATACAAAGTTGTGAAATGCCAGGCGCATGATGTGACAAAATTCTCGAACACGGGTCTTTTTCGTGAAAAATCTCAAAATATCCGATATATTTGTACGTCGTGTCCTGCAGATCGGTACATGTACTGTAGGTATAAAATGTAAAAATTAAGAACGCAATTTCAATGCCCACATTATAATAACATATCACTTCATTCTTTCACGAAAATAATACTAGTCTATTATAAACTAGCGGACCCGTGCGAGAACTCTCGCATAATGGGTTGTGTGCGCCCCATGTGTACAGACTACCCGCCCGGTTCTAGTGGTATGCGGGCTGTACTCGACAGAGTTCTGCCAGGGGCTATCGTCTTGTTTATTTGTTTAAAGTAACTTTATAAACAAATAAATACATTTCCGTTGACTTTTCAAGAAATGCAAGTATTTTCCTGTACTATTGAGACGATTTGGAAGATTTTGGTACAAACCACACCTCCTAACTTCCTCTGGTTTAGGAGCTTGAGTTTTGTGAAACATACACCTTAGCGTATTATATAATAAGATCATCCATCACGGCTCCAATGACCAGTTTGAAAAGGCATCTCCAGAGTGTATTGAAAATTATATTCAAATATTTATTTAGAATCATTAATTAACCAAATTATTTGTAAGGATATCTTCGGCGGCTTCAGTGGCGTAGTCGGTAGCATGCTGAGCTTCCATGCCCAAGGTCGCGGGTTCAAATCCGGTCGAAGTCATCGGATTTTTAAGAGCGTTAAAAATCCCTCCGTATGCCTTCCTTCGGAGGGGAAGTAAAGCCGGCGGTCCCATGTCGTAGATTTATGGCATGTTAAAGAACCTTCCACTAATTACACCTGTGTGAAGCTAAATTGTGTAGGTTAATAATGTCAACAACGCTCTCAGGTTCCTACGTTTGTTGCCAAGAGATGACTGCGGTGGCGTCTGGTAGCTAAGTACTGAACTAGTAGTCGTTGACAGTGGCGTTTGGCGGCAAAAGTAGGAACTATGTGAAACATTCAAAAGTCTGCAGCCTTTTGTTTAATTAAAAAACAGATAACACACACTAATACAGTCATCACAATTAACACCGGTTATCAGACAGATTCTACACACACCCAAAGTACATGGGGCTGCATGACCGCGTTGTCGCAGCCCCTAAACTTAGGAACCAACCAACCAAGGATATCTACCATTTCATCTTATTTAAAATTTAATCTACAATTTTACATTTTACAAGAATAGTTATCCATTAAATTTTATATTTTCATCGTTCTTATTTATTGTTTTTCCAGATTCTTCATTTCAACCTGTATATATTGCACTTAATTTCATTTCTCAACTGTTATATTAAATTAGTTTCTTAAGGTTTGATTTTAATTTGCAGAAGTAGGTCTCATTGTTGGACCGAAACATGTACTAATTTGAATATAATTTGTATTGATTGGCGGAGCATTTTAATTATATATTATAATATCCGGCAATGATTCTTCTAAGGGTACTTTTTCGTGTATTCTGTGGCGTTTTGCCGAGGTGAACTAAGTCAGGCTCAACCCCTGGTCTTTTAATTACATGGCCTTGAAAGCTCATATGTTATCTTTTTTTTTTTTTTTGGAAACCTCTATGCCTATAGGGAGGAGAAAAGCTGTGGGAGCTCTTGGTTCCCGCTGTAAAGAAACTTCTAATATTTAAACAAGTTGCTTGACATGGTATGAAGATCAGCATTATAAATACGAATGTTATGCCGGTAGGGAAGAAACACAAAAAATAGAATGCCAGATAGGGGGAACTAAATTGGAGCAGGTGGAACATTTTACATACTTGGGCTGTGTATTCCCTCAGGATGGTAGTATGGGGGAAGAAATAGAGTCAAGGTGCAGAAAAGCCAATGCAGTGAGTTCTCAGTTGCGATCTGCAAGAAAGAATTTAGTGTAGCGACGAAACTCTCCCTACATCGCTCAGTATTTCGACTGACCTTGCTGTATGGAAGCGAGAGCTGGGTAGATTCAGGATATCTGATACATAAGCTAGATATGAGGGTAGCACGAATGATATCTGGTAAAAATATATGGGAGCACTGGCAGGAAGATACTCCTAATGAAGGGATAACACGTTAGATGAAGCTGGATCAGTTGGTGGGGTCATGTGAAGAAAATGGGGAAGGAGAGATTACCTAAGAGGTTAATGAGTTCGGCTGTAGAGAGTAAGAGAAGCAGAGGTAGACCTAGGAGGCGATTGTTAGTCTAACACATTAGGTAGGTTATTTATTTAATTATTATATTCTAATTTGTATTGTTCGTCTTGCATATTTGGTAATTGGCTTGTTTTTGGGCTCTTGCAGTGTGAAAATAAAATTTTATACCAGACGTTTCGAGAGGAACCTTGCCTCCTTTTTCAATGAAATTAAAACAATGTGGCCAAATAAAGTGTGTCAATGAGATTACAAAAATCTACAGAAATTCGTAAAATCCCCAATAACCTAAACATAGACACTGGATATTAGCTAAGTGACACTTGACTGCCAGTTATTGAAGATCTGGTAAGATAGTTCCTCTCCGTTTCTCTAGTTCCTCACCTATTTCAAATTGTACGGTGTCCTCTATGGCTACAGGGCCATAATTTGATCTCATTTGTTCTTCACCGGAGGATTTTCCATCTGTTTTTTCGCCGAGGCCTGTATGACGTTGGGTATCGTACAGATACACTTCCCTTTCGTTTCTGTTTCCTTATATCCATCCATCCCTCTCCCCCCGCCCTTTCTCCTTATTTGGACATCCTCATTCTTCGAGGAGTCTCAATATTTTCTCTGTCCACCGTTCTAAATGGCACGTTTTTCTACCAAGGTCCATACAGTACTTTCTGGTGGCTCTGGTGACGAACAGAGGAATATTCCTGTAGTTTTCTGTGATCTCATTGACACACTTTCTTTGGCCACATTGTGTTAATTCCATTGAAAAAAGAGGCAAGGGTCCTCTCGAAACGTCTGGTATTTAATTTTATTTTCACACAGCAATAGCCCAAAAACATGAATAATTTTAATAATATATTTTTTTGGCTTGTTTTTAGCCTATTTTCATTTATGGAAAAATAGGCTTATGAGATCACCTTTTGTCCGTGTGTCTGTCTGTGTGTGCGTGTGTGATGGATTTTATGTGCTCCCCTAATAACTTCTAAACGGCTGGAGCGATTTCAATGAAACTCGGTAAGTTCATAGCACTATTCCGGGCGACCACGACCGTGTCCTTTAAATCTTGTTACGTCTCACCAATCCAACATGGCGGCTGTGCGAAATATTTCACCAGCATTCAATATCTCCGAAACTGTTACCGATATCACCCTGGAATTTTGTACGGTGATAAAGAGAACTACTAGAAGTTCACCTATGTGACTTTTCAAAACCTGGTAACTACAAAACCAACATGGCGGCCAAGCGAAGTTGCGACTTATAAATAGACCTTTCTCGAGATTTAACCAACCAATCGCTGCGATTTTTAAATAGACCTTTCTCGAGATTTAACCAATCAATCGCAATGAAACTTGGTACAGTATATGTTTATACACATTTTAATGCACCTACATCTAACTTCGTTCAATTGTTTACATAACCTCAAGATGGCGGCTGTGCGAAATATTTCACCGGCATTCTATATCTCTGAAACTATTAAAGGTATCACCATGAAATTTTGTACGGAGACAAAAGGCACTACTGGAAGTTCATATATGAGACTTTCAAAAACCGGTTAACTACAAAACGAACAAAGCGGCCAAGCGAAGTTGAACGTTTTAAATAGACTTTTCTCGCGATTTAATGATCCAAACGCAATGGAACTTGGTACAGGAATGTATAATACACATTGTAATGTACTGGTATCTAATTTAGTGGGCCGATAACCTAGATGTTATGCCCCTTAAAACAACAATTATCATCATCATCTAATTTAGTTCATTGGTTTATATAACCTCAAGATACCGACAGTAGTGGCTACGCGGGCTAAAGCGCAGCGTTAGGTCATGGGGCCAAGCTCTCTGCTGAATCGGTGGTCGCGTGGGTTCGAGCGCCACCGTCGGCTGTCCTTGAAATGGTTTTTCGTGGTTTCCCATTTTCAACTGCTGGGACAGTACCTTCTGACAGGCCACGGCCGCTTCCTTTCACATCCTTGCCCAGTTTCATTCATCTTCATCCATTCCATCTCTCATCCCGACGCGCAGGTCGCCCACGGGCGTCGACTAGAAAGACCTCAAGATGACGGCAGTGCGAATTTCGAAAATTAAGTTTTTATTTCTTATGTTCAAATCATGCGTTCAAAATCAACACTTGCATAATGAACGTACACAATAATCATCATCTAATAGTACATAACTCTATGGCCTACATATATTAAAATCCAACATGGCGACCATCCGAAATATTTAGACGGTTCTCAATATCTATTAATCTACTACAGCAATCAAACTGAAATTTTGCAAGTGTATAGAGGCTATAAGCATAAGTTCACCTATGGGACGTTCAATAACCTGGCGAGCACAAATGCAACATGGCGGCGACGCGAAATTTATATATTCAAATGGATGTTTCTTGCGTTTTAACCATCCGAGCGCAGTTAAACTTGATACGGTATATGTTTATACAAATTTTAATCGACTGTCATCTATTGCATTTAAATTATTTTCATAACCACAAGATGGTGGCTGAGCGAAATTTTAAAATCCCGCTTTTATTTCTTGTGTCCTAATCATGCGATTGAAGTTTGAATGAAACACCTACACAATAATCTTCATGTAAAAGTACATACATCTAAGGCCTATAATATAAAATTCCAACATGGTGACCATCCAAATTATTTAGACGGTTCTCAATATTTACGAATCTATTACAGCAATCAAACTGACAATTTGTATGTTGATAGAGGCAATTGATATTAGTAGGATATATGAAAATAGGCTATTTAGTTCTTCACGGAACTACTTGTTGTTCACCGCATCCCTCGCTGGTACCAAAAGATCGTAGGCATGAATCTCACCTCGGCCGTCCTGAATATGGTTTTTCGTGGTTTCCCATTTTCACCCCCAGGCAAATGCTGGGACGGTTCCTTTCAACAGATCCACGGCCGACTCCTTCCCACTCCCTCCCCTGACCTTTCCTTCATCAGACCAGTGGCGACTGCTGATTTTTATAATGTGTAGGACTTAAGATATTTATTATAGCTGGGCTAAATTGAGATTTAGACTAGGTCTAACATTAATTATTCAGTCGCACAGCACTCTTACGAACACATTATAATACAATCGAATACCACTCCAAATACGTGCACACGCTGAAAACAGACTATCCATTCTGACCGCGTGAAATCGTAACCAATAAGCCGTAGTGTTGGTTTAAATCCAACCAATAGTGAGACTTGAGGATCTCAGTCGACGTCCTCAGAGCGCTATTAAACAGACCAAACGTGCCCCTTCGCCCTCAAGGACTCACATACATTTCTAAAGCTATAAACACGTAGTTTGAGAATGCAAGGCTTCCTTCCTCAGCTTTCTACTCCAGGCGGTGTAGGTCACACTTCGCCCATCTAGGGGTGAAATAGAGAACTAGTTACAAGTACTGACAGTGACAAGGAGACAGAGCTTATCGAGAGGGCGCGCAATGTATGCAGCCCCAAAGACTATTTTACAAAACGACCATTTATTTTTTTAAACAGTTTCAGATGAGAGGATGATCCTCACGTCCTACATGGAGGAATCGCTACTGCATTAGACACAAGTTGGCGGTCGCCTGGGTAACGGCCTGCCACCATACCCATTTATATCTCCTGAGAGGGTGTCCAGCTCCAAGACACTGTCCTAGTGGAGGTAGAGAAATTTTAATTCTGGTCTGAGGGCTGAAACGGGGTATACTCAGCATTGTGAGACAAAATGAGAATTCCACAGTACGGTACTTTTGAAAAATAACAGTACGGAACTTTTGAAAAATAAATTATCAATTTGTATTTAAAAAAAACTTTACCTTTCTGCTGAATAAACTGACATATATTTAGATATTTGCCATTCATACTTTATAGGCCATAATAGAAAACTCATTAAGTATAACATTTTATTTGTGTGTTGTGTTGTATTTACAACTTTTTTGGTATTGCCACTAATAACTTGTAGGCTATATAAACTTAGAAATTTACAATTAACTCTTATCTAAAATAAGTACACCAAGTTATATGCTCTAAGATATTGGTTGATATTTCTGGATATTTTTCGGTGTCAATCCCCTGAAAATACTCACAATTTCCCAGGATAGTCAGCCCCTGACCCCCCCCCCCCTCACGCCCCTACTCAGTGATTATAGTGGAGAGTTACAACACTGTGCCTCGAGCTGGGAAAGCCTTGGCTTCCCGCAGACATGGTATGTAAACATATCCTCCCAGCTAGGTATCAAAGGAGAGCCGCTCGTTAGCGAGCAAAGTGAGAGAACTATACACTGATGTTATACTTAGTTTTTTTAAATGTTACAAACAACAATGGCCGCACATGATTGCTGCTCGTATCAGCATTCAAAAGTTTCCCCTCGAGCAGAAATGGAGAGTGAATCATCTCAACACGTTCAACAGAGAAAACAGATAATCCAGACGCTCGTATAAGCTTTATCCATTCATACAATCAGACTCTGACGTCATTAGGCAAAGTGATACATGAGCCTTCAAGGGCAAAGTTCAGTCGACACATCGTATTTACTGTAGTAACGCTCCAAACAACTACAACCGAGCACACTGACTGTATTTGATGTGTTGACAAAAGTAGGTTGGTTGGTTGGTCCCTTAGTTTAGGGGCTGCGACAACGCGGTCATGTAGCCCCGTGTACTTTGGGTGTGTGTAGAATCTGTCTGATAACCGGTGTTAATTGTGATGACTGTATTAGTGTGTGTATCTGTTTTTTAATTCAAGTAGAGACTGCAACTTTGAATTTTCAAATAGTTCCTACTTTTGCCGCCAAACGCCACCGTCAACGACTACTAGGCCTAGTTCAGAACTAGCTACTAGACGCCACCGCAGTCGGCTCTTGGCAACGAACGTAGCAACCTAAGAGCGTTGTTTACATTCTTAACCTATCCAATTTAGTTTCACACAGGTGTAATTAGTGGAAAGATCTTTAACATGCCATAAATCTATGACATGGGACCGCCGGCTTTACTTCCCCTCCGAAGGAAGGAATACTGAGGGATTTTTAACGCTCTTAAAAAATCCGACGGCTTCGGCCGGGTTTGAACCCGCTATCTTGGGCATAGAAGCTCAGCATGCTACCAACTACGCCACCGAAGCCGCCTGACAAAAGTAGCTAAACGTGTTAGCTTGCAAGGTCACATAGAAAGGTATCTCCGGACTCGGAAGAAGAGTGGGTTCGAACCCCACTGACGACGGTCCATGAAATGAATGGTTTTACGTGGTACGTAACACGGTTTTATATAGCCCGGATAGCATTAAAAATATCCGTGATGGTGTAATGAACCTAAATTCATTTGGAATATCCCTGCAGAGATCGAAAAAGTGACAGTCAGTCTGAAAGACTAGACTTTGTATCATTTTAAATGCTGAAAAATGCTAGAAAGGCTCTTTTCGCTCGAAGCCAAAGACTCTTTACATGCTAGAAAATGATCTGCATAATACTTATCTTGCTTATCTTGTTTCAAATTACTCGCGAACGGCAAGTGCAAACCAAGGGCAAAGCATGGTCAAGTGCGTGGGATGCCGTCACGCTCACCAGAGCGCGCGGGGACGTGCCCCTTCCATCCAGTCTAAAAACACTTATAGTGGGCCATGTATTGAACATAGAGATATGCTCTCGCGGACTTTTTTTTTAGAACTTTTCATGCTGACCAATTCTTACGCTCATAGTACTGTATATTGATATGTTTAACGGTTTGCCCAGCGTAAGCTTAAGAAGCGCACGGACGCCAAGATTGTTTTCGACTTTTTCACTGAAATTGTTACTGCTTGGCTTCCTTTGATCATACATAAATTATTTTCTACAAAATCCTTCCTCGAGATATCCTTTACAGAATGGTGAAAACCGCATCAAAATCCATCCAGTGGTTCTCGAGATTACCCGTGACATCCAAAAATCGGGGTTTTTTGTCTTGTACTAACGAAGTAGAGATTGTCGGGGAACACATGCACCAAGCGGTACTATGACGTGACGCACCTCAGTGCATCTGGGTACATTTCGTCCCGTCACAGTAACGTAACGCCAGACCCCAGCGTAACGACGAAGTCGACAAGATCATTTAAAATGATAAAAAATGATAAGAACTGCGAACATACAGTAAGTGGGCGCGTGAGACAGAGCAGCCCAGATTGGTCCTCTTTGTGACGTATTGACTAGATATATGACTGTCACTATGGAGGTCTGGGTTCGATTCACGGTTCTGTCAAGAAATTTAATTCTGGTCTGAGGGTTGGAACGGGGTTTACTGATCCTCGTGAGGTAGAACTTAAAAAAATATGGGCTCAATTTCTACCACCGAGGAGTGGTTTTCCGTAGTTTCCCCATTTCTACTGCAGGCGAATACCTGAATGGTACCTTAAGTAAGGCCACGGCCACCTCCTACCGGAATCCACGCACCAATTACAAACACACATACACATACACACATACTAGTACTAGTACTGCCATCAGAATGAAACAAGTTATCAGACAGATTCTTCACATATCCAGCTAGAATTTGAATTTGTTGTTGGTTTTGTACAGGTCATTGAGACTACAAAGCCTCTTTATGCAGCTCTCTTCATTCAGAGGGCGGTTCCTCAGTTTTGGGGCTGCGACAACGTGGTCCTATATCCCCGTGTACTTTGGGTGTGTGTAGAATCTGTCTGATAACCTGTGTTAATGGTGATCGCTGTATTAGTGTGTGTTATCTGTAATTCAGGCAAGGACTGCAGACGATCAATTTCAAGTAGTTCCTACTTTTGCTACCAAATGATACCGTCAACGACACCTAGCTGTGAACTATTACTAGATACCACCGCAACCGGCACCTGGCAGCAAACGTTGGAATTTAATAGAGCGTTAATCAAATCTAACCTACAAATTTAGTTTCACACAATTGTAGTTAGTCGAAGGTTCTTTTACATGCCGTAAATCTATGACATGGCATACTGTCGTCGTTCTTTCAACCTGAGCCACCCAATATGAACATAAATTGGAGTTATATGAGATTCTCTTTGTACATTGAGAACAAAGTGCACGCAAGGATTTTGCATTCTTTGTAATTTTGTATTGAGAACCTCTCCCAGATAATGGAAAATAATAGATCCATAGTCAAAAATGTGCAGTATCAAACTCTGTATCAGTCTCTTCTGTAACTTTTTTTTGGCAAATTGAAGCATGTTTGCCTACTTTGATATAATGACGATGCAACACTTTTCAGATTCATGTTTGTGTGCTGCTGCCACTATAATCGAGTGTCAAAAATAACTCCCAGATTTTTTACTGCTGCTGACTGGTACGATACCAATTGGCCTTCTAACTGTAGAGGCGAGACAGCGACGGTTAGAGAGTTGATTATGATCGGGTGCGTATTGAGAGGCTTCGAATGTCACTGTTCATCAGGGCTAGGTTCAAATGAATGGATTTCAGATCCGTATGTAGATATAACTACAGGTCGTCTGCGTATGTTTGGTGGTGACAGAACTTAAGGACAGAAGGCACATCATTTATATACACAGAGAACAGGAGTGGAACAAGGACCGAACCCTGGGGCACACCTGTTGTTACTTAACCATGGTGTCCACAGAATTTTGAATGTAAATTTTCCTGACTTTTCCTGACTATTTTACTACAAAATTCCTGACTCGTGAAGTCATCGTAAAATCGGAAAAGAGGTTTATTGAGCAAACAAATATATATATTATTTGCAGCCTCCATTATCCCCATAGCTGCCCAACGCTCGCCTCTTTATTCATTTAAAACACAAAATAAAGTGCAATGTGCTGGCCGATGGGGTCGCCACATCCCTACGCCAACGCTAAAAAAGCGTACAAGAAATAGGCAAACGAGGTTTTTACTATGATGTACTGTAAAAATGGAAACTTACCATAATGTTCAGTGAGTTATTGCTTTTTATGTTCAGAGATTAGTTGAACTAGTAACATCAAAACATGGCAGTAAAACACAAAATACTGTATGGTTAATATAAAATTCCTGACTTTCTAATACTTTTCGCCATTCTTTCCTGACTCACGCCATTTTTTCACACTTTTTCCTGACTTTTCCTGACCAAGATCAAAATTCCTGACTTTTCTTGACTATTCCTAACTTTTCCTGCCTGTGGACAATATGTTAACACTGTTTGTGAAAGACCTAGATTTCTTAATTTCACTAGTAGGATCTCAGTCTAAACTCTGCCAAATGCTTTCCTGAAATAGAATAGAAATAAAATAGTTATTTCCTTCTGGTCCATTGCTTGTCGAATGTCTTCTGTGACTTTGATAAGAGATGCCAGAGTACTGTGTTTTTGATTTTTATCCATATTAGATAGTTAGTTCGTTCGTTATTGTTGTTGTTATAAGGGGTGAAACTACGAGGTCATCTGGCCCATTTTATAAAGATTGATTGGGGTTTAAGATATTGTTGGAATTTATGTATTCATAAAACTGCTCAAGACCAATTCGTTCTAACGCTTTCCTAATTGCACACAATATAAAAAAAGGAAGATTGTAGTTTTACGTGACCGTTAATCTCGAGATCATAAGCCACGGGACCTCCTTTTAACGTGGAATCCGAACCACAGGACGTGGCATTTCACTTTGAAAATCTCACATGCATTGACCGGGAATCGAACCCGGTCCGCCGTGGTGAGAGGCCAACAGCTTGACCGCTGCGCCACCACGCCCCTGCACACAATATACTCATTGGTCTAAAGTCACTGCGATTTAAAGCGTTCGTGACTTTCGATATTGCTCTAATGTTGGCTTTTTTTTCATTGTGTCAGGTAACTGCCCATATGCAGGCTATAGTTAAATATGTGCAATAAAACTGGCATGAGGAGGTACATATTCCATATTCGATACTGTAACAACTACATGATTTCCAGTTTTTGTTGGATCTTTTATTTCTATCTTGATCCATGCAGCCAGTGTGTGTTTTACCTTAACCAAACATACTGGGGCATGGCGATCATAAAAATCAACAAGTTGTTCAGTAAAGAACATATAGCCTACTTTCTCCTAAATGCATGGGTATTGTTATAACTCTTTGTCCTTTTAAAGGAGTATAATTGAATGTTGGTTGTAGTAGCTTGTTGAAATACAACGTGCTATAGGGATATTAAAAAAGAATATGAGGTGCCCTTTGCTAGTGCTACCTCTGTAAAAAAATTCATTCAATTCGGTTTCACCGTGATTGAATTGATCTGGGGAATGGATTTGCACACATACATGGTCGCTATTTGCAAACTATTGGGCTGATGACCTTGTAGTCAGTCATAAGATGCTTTCCACAAAAAGGCATGTTGTTGCAAAATCCGGTAGAGATCAAATTATTAGGATGGTCGAAATTTGATTTAAGCTTTTAACATTTGGGTGGCCGTCATTCCGTTTCCGTCAAGATGGCGCCGATATAAAACATGACACTGAGGTGCCTTTTGCTAGTGCTACCTCTGTACCAAATTTCGTTCAATTCGGTTTCACCGTGTTTGAATTGATAGGGGGAATCGATTTGCACACATACTTGGCCGCCATCTGCAAACTATTGGGCGGTTGATCTAGCAGTTTGGTCAGAATATGCTTCCCACATACAGATTTGTTGTTGCAAAATTTGGTAGAGACTAGATTATTAGGTTGGTCGTAATTACATTTTAGCCTTTACATTTGGGTGGCCGCGATTACGTTTCCGTCAAGATGGCGGTGATATAAAACATGACACTGAGGTGGCCTTTTCTAGTGCTACCTCTGTACCAAATTTCATTCCATTCGGTTTCACCGTGTTGGAATTAATTGGGGTAATAGATTTTGACACAAAGATGGCCACCATTCGCAAACTATTTGGCTAATGACCTATTAGATTTGTCAAAGGATGCTCCCTTCATAAAGGTATGTTGTTGCAAAATTTGGTAGAGATCGGATGATTAGGTTAGTCGTAATTTGATTTAAACTTTGAACATTTGGGTGGCCGCCATTACGTTTCCGTCAAGATGGCGGCGATATAAAACATGACACTGGGGTGCCCTTTGCTAGTGCTACCTCTGTACCAAATTTCATTCCATTCGGCTTCACCGTGTTCGAATTAATAGGGGTAATGTATTTTGACACAAAGATGGCCGCCATCCGCAAACTATTAGGCTAATGACCTATTAGATTTGTCAAAGGATGCTTCCTCCATAAAGGTATGTTGTTGAAAAATTTGGTAGAGATCGGATGATTAGGTTAGTCGTAATTTGATTTAAGCTTTGAACATTTGTGTGGCCGCCATTACTTTTCCGTCAAGATGGCGGCGATATAAAACATGACACTGAGGTGTCCTTTGCTAGTGCTACCTCTGTACCATACTTTGTTCAATTCGGTTTAACCGTGTTCGAATTAATAGGGGTAATCGATTTTGACACAAAGATGGCCGCCATCTGCAAACTATTAGGTTGATGACCTATTAGTTTGGTCAAAGGATGCTGCCCTCATAAAGGTATGCTGTTGAAAAATTTGGTAGAGATCGGATGATTAGGTTAGTCGTAATTTGATTTAAGCTTTGAACATTTGTGTGGCCGCCATTACGTTTCCGTCAAGATGGCGGCGATATAAAACATGACACTGAGGTGTCCTTTGCTAGTGCTACCTTTGTACCAAATTTCATTCCATTCGGTTTCACCGTTTTCGAATTGATAGGGGGGGACAGACATTCAGAGTACCACACACTCACACACACACACACACACACACACACAGACTCACACACATACAAACACACAGACAGACACACTTTTTTTCGCCCTGTAGTGATCTCATAAGTCTACTTTCATTTTTTGCAAAAATCGAAAGTAGGCTAATTACAAATTTGTTGAAAGTTCCGACCTTTTCATCTCTACTTTGCTGCCCATGGACAGTATGCGATGGAACTGAGATGTTTGTTGTTGTTTTTGTTTATTCTTTTAGGGGCTTTGCGACATTGTGGCCATGTAGCCCCATGTACTTGAGTGAGTGTAGAATTTGTCTGATAACATGTGTTATTATTGTTATTAGGGAATTAGGGCATTTGTAATTCAGATGAAGTTTAGGAAGGTTGTGGCCGTGGCCTTCAGTTAGTAACCATCCCGGCATTTGTCTGGAGTAGAAGTCGGAATGGGAATCGAACCCACCTCTTCTCAGTTTTGCCTAACGAGCCCTCAGATCAGAATGAAATATATTGGCGGAGCCGCGAATCGAACCGGGGCATCCGTGGTGACAGCCAAGGCTATCATTAGCCACTACGCAATGAGGCGGACGAAATGAGAAGTCGCGCCTCGTGGCCGAAAACAGAGGATGTCATCTTGCTGTCCAAATCCGCCCACCATAATCCCCAGGCTATTAGCTGGACAGCTGTCATCCATTGCGCAGTCCTTTTGAGGCACAGTCACGTTCTTTTTACAGATAAAAAATGTTTACGGAGAAATAATAATTGCCGGTAATTCCGTCAATACTCTAAATTAGTTACGTTCTATGTTTGAATACTCCACAGAATCGCAATAATTTCTAACTAATGGTCCACAGCAGCTTATCTCTTGTAAAACAACTGTAAACCGAGCGGAAATAATGCGCTATGTGCTTTGTTTTCCTGGAGGTTAATATTCATCCAGATGTGGTTGCTTTACAAACAATAATAAAACGATGGTATATTGGCTTTCAGGCCTTCATAGGGAGGTTATGGCTGATTGGGCTTTTAGTTCTCGCAGTAAAGAGGCGCAGGTGCTCTTCATAAAAAGGGAGGTAGCGCGCAGTTCGCTACTCATGTGGGGGTCCACGCAGGGACACAAAGAGCCCGCTGATGAGCCACCTTGTTGTCTTAGGCGAAACCCCACACAAATCACGCCATAAACCTAGAAGAATTGCTGAGTTTTAATAACACAACGACTTCGGTTCCGCATCCAATTACATCTTTGGAACCAACCGCCGCCAATAATAATCAGTGCGTTGAAACGCCAGCTAATACGTCGTATTCATAATGAATATAGAGATGACTTTCTCTTAAATTTATAGGAATAGTTATATCTCTTGTCCTTGACATGCGGTATAATTTTGTGGAATTAGGGTGACCATGTACAGCCAACGTACTGAATGAAGTAATACGCACCCGTGAGGTCTACATAACAACAAGTCAACCCCTGGCACTATACAGCCCATGAAGGGCCTAGGCCGACCAAGCGACCGCTGCGCAGCCACTTGGCCTGCAGATATTGGGGTGACGCGTGATCAGCGCATCGGGTCCCCTCGGCCGTTAATCTTGGTTTTCGTGATCGGGGCGCTGCCTCACTGTCAGACAGCTACTCAATTGTCCTCACGAGGCTGAGTGCACCCCGTTCCAACCCTGACGGAGCCGGGAATCGATCCCGGGGCCTCCGGGTGAGAGGCATGCACGCTACCCCAACACCACGGGCCCGGCACGTGAGGTCTACATATTTTTAGTAAAACAGCAGGGTCTTAAAATATACCGTACCACGTAACCCAAACTTGCATAGTGATCTTGAATTCGTCCGCCTCGTTGCGTAGTGGCTAGCATTGTTGGGTTCGATTCCCGGCTCTGCCAAGAAATGCAATGCTGATGGCTGGAACGGGATACACTCAGCCTCTTGAGGCAAATCTGAGAAGAGGTGGGTTTGATTCCTACTTCAGCCATCCTGGAAGTGTTTTCCCGTGGTTTCCCCACTTCTACTCCAGGCAAATGCCGAGATGGTACCTAAATTAAGACCACGGCCATTTCCTGCTCAAACCCTACCTCAATTGCAAATACACACATCGCAGTGACACAGGTAATCAGACAAGTTTTACCCAAACCCAAGTACACGGGGCTACATGACCACGATCTAAAAGAACCACAGTATTGACTGATTATGTATCTTCTACGAGTCTACCACCCCGGTGGTGTCGTTGTTTTCACTGTTACCGTTACCGAAATATCTTCAGGACAGCAGTTGCATATAAAATCAGCTTAATGTTCTTGTGATTAACGGTAGAGTTGTTTCTGTAAGACTTCTTCACAACAACTAAATCATGTTCTAATTCGACTTCTGCTTCCTGCGTAATTAATTTCAACGTTTGAATAGTACGCACAACCACCATCTTGAATGTATGGAGTTGTTGATCCTGTGCCTTTTGCAGGGAAAGGCTCTTATGCAATTCTACATATTTGCTACGTATCGTTATTGTATTTCTAGAGGGTTATTGATTTTAATAATATTTTCAAGATGGTGGCTGCACGCTTTATTCGTTGACTAATTATTATTAATGCTAACGAGGTGATATTCCTTTTTTTAAAATCAAGCTTCGTGTCGTAATTCATCAGATAAGTGCCATGTTAATAGCAGTGGCGGCTGGTGTAGAAACTTAGTTGTGTGCTGTATATATATATATATATAAACATATATAAACACTCACTCAGTGTCGAAAAATGAAGTCCATACGTCGCTCCTTCTTGTTGCAGAACTTGTCAATCACCCTGGTATTGAACCCCCCCAATATTGGAGACCAATTTTTCTAAATGGAGAGCATAGCGAGGGCACTTAGTCTTTCTTGTGCCATGGTGTTCCGCAGAAAGCTCTTGATCCTCTTCAGCGATGAGAAACACCTCTCAGGCTCTAGCATTAATAAACACTCTCTTATGGGTACCCTTTGCTCGTACACCACATTTACGGTGCGCGACCTGAAATTCCATCTAGTCGCTGGTCCTGTTGGAATTCTTCGAGCTGCCACTGCTTCTAAAGCAGACGTCCGTTGCGGCGACCTTGAAAAGAAAGCAGGGAACGCTGACAGGTGAGCGAAGAACATCCTAGCCGACTGATACTACGAAGCTGCATGTTCCATTGTTAAATTCAGTTGGTGTGCATAGCAGTGGATGTAATGTGCGTTGGGATAGAAGGCTTTTATCTTTGCTTGCACTCCACCTTTACCACCACTCATTACTAATGCCCCGCTGTAGGTCTGCGCAATAACTTTGTGTGGTGTAGCGTTTAACTTGTTGTCCATTACACTTAAAATACATGATGCAAGGGAATCCGCATTCTGACCTTCCGGTTTAAAGAAGCCCCAAAATCGTTCGTATGGAATACCATCTTCCTCATACCGAAATACCAACACTAACTGAGTCTGCTCTGAAATATCGGTAGTTTCATCGGCCATCACACTAACAAAATATGCTTGCTGCATTTCTTCTGCTATCACTTCTCTGAAGGTTTCAAGCATGCAGTCCAACAACTCGTTCTGGTTGGTTTTTGAGGTCCCTTTGAAAACTCTATTAGATTCAATGTGCTCCTTTACTGAACTGTCTATACTAGAAATTAAATCTGCTAGACGGCCCATGAAAACGCCAGGATTGTCTGAATTATCACTTTCGTCGTGCCCTCTTAAAGCTAATTCAAACGCACCACGAAACTTAATGCAGTCCGGGGTAGGTCTACCTAACTTCTTCACCTTAGTTTTTTCTTCAAGAGTTCTGGTTGAAAATGTGGTTTTCAAGAGGCTCTCTCCTCTGAGTTTTCCATATTGCACAAACACGCAAACAAACTCAACACATATACGCATTCCTCATACAAAATTAATTAAGCACTGCACACAAAAACACCTGCAATTACAAAATATTCACGAACTCGGAAACACTTGCTGTGACCGCTCAAAAACGGTATTACTCAGTATTACCAAAAGCATTAAAATGAAACCAGCAACGCTGTAATGCAAAATCACATGTTATTTTGCTATAGTGAAATTTATGAACTAGGCATCACAATAATCATGTCCTCAATTGACGACATAAACATTATAATTTTTATAGTACATCGATTTACAAAATGTGGCTATAGAATAAGTAAGTTAGGAGTATTGAAAAAGACCTTCTGGCGGGAACAGCTGATGGGTTCCTCTGCTTTTTAATACCCCATTTTCTTTGAGCGATTCCCTCTTAAATCCTATTCCTGAGTCCAGATAGTGCCACTGGCCACGTTCACATTCCGTGTGACCAGTGCTGCTTCTCTGTGGTCGAACAAAGAATCGCTGTGATGACTGGTCTTAGCTGTTGTCCCAACAGCACATCCAGAACACAAGGGAAAAGTCCAATAAACTTGGAAATTCTCGCTGGGCTGTGATCTGCACAGCTAAGGTAGTGCACGGAGTGGAGCGTACGCCTAGATACCTCGTACCGTACCTGTTCTGTGAGAGGAGTAGAAATATTTCCTACTCTTTGCTTGACGTCTTTCTTAAAGCGTTGTATTTGTAGATAATAGGCCTACTATTAAAATAATTTATTTTCAAATAAAGCAATGTGCTGCAGCACTTCAGCACATAAGGAGCGGCCGCCCCTGGTTAATAGCTAATTACACCCTGGTAAATGGATTTTAATGTTTAATGGCATTACAGTACTTGCGACCACCATCTTGAATGTATGAAACCGATGATCTTTTATTTTGTCATTGTCATTGTAGCTGTCTGATGTCAGTCTAAAATTCGGGGCACGCTAAGGTAGAAAGAAGCCACCGAGGACTGGCCTTCATTTCAGCAGAACAGAGGAGATTGGCCATTGATGACATTTGAAACTTCCAGCCATTCGAGTCCAGAAGAAATTTGGGTGCACTGACCAGCATTACAACGCACTCAGCAACCGTGAACAATAACCTATCACGTTTTAGCTATGCAATCTGGAGCAACAATCAGATCTAGATACATTTCAAAACGATATACGTTATCTACTTTACCTGCTTTAGATAAGATAGGAGCAAGATAAACAGCTGATTCAGTCGGATATTTACCGTGGTCGCGGTAACAGTTGGTGAGCGCATCCCGTTAACGGAACCGTGTTTATCTTGTATCGTGAGAATCTTATGCTTTTGGACGTACAGTTAAACGTGAGAAAAAATAACAGCAGCGTATTTCCGCAAGGTAAGAAGATTCTTCCTCAATTTGTGTTCCATATTGAGAAGTATAGAAGAGTTTGTTGTTTTAATTAATACCTTTCCGGGGAATCTTGATCATCAGCCCCGTGTGCTCTTAGTTTAATATTTTGAATTAACTGAGGATGGTTACAAGCTAACCATAACTAATATTATATATATTATCATTTGTTTCAATATATTATTGACCATCTGGGTTTAATAACTGATCCCTGCAGAGAACTGCCTAGTTTCAATTTACCGAGAGAGGTATGGACATCATTGAATTTAAACTTTGTAGCAAATCATATTTTTAAGCTAGTATTATTCTAAATTCCGTTAGAGACTATTGAACAGGGTCCGCAAAAATCATGGACGATCAATTTCTGGCTGCACAAGTGGGGAAAAACTTTTACCAGGCAAAGATATTGTTTATAAACACATGCTCTACGATTTACAGGGCCAGAAGATTTTTCTCCCAGGGAGTCGGGGGCAATTTTCCTAAGGTGGGGTAGGGGGCACGTTACGTTTCGCCTCTCCTGCAAGTTCAATCATTTTTTCCAACATTTTACACACGATTGACAATTATCAGGAGTATTGTTTAGAAACATTTTGCTCTATAGATTCCAAGTATTGGATATTCACATTCGCAATGATACAAATGAAGGCTTTAAGCCACGAAGCTATGCTGGCACTACTTCTGATAATTGACGTGCATTTGTTTGGACGCAATGGAACCTCACAAATGTATTACTGACAATGTGAGAATTAAAGTATCTCCCTACAGCCAGAGCACCGGCGTACAATCCAGGAGGTCTGTGGTTTGAGTCCCGATAGGATCAGACATTTCAATTCTCCAACTTCCATCTATAGACTACGGCTTGCACTATTACACGACCTATTAGGTGAAAGCCTTCATTCGCATGCTGAGCTTCTATGCCCAAGATCGCGGGTTCAAACCCGGCCGAAGTCGTCGGATATTTTAAGAACGTTAAAAATCCCTCAGTATGCCTTCCTTCGGAGGGGAAGTAAAGCCGGCGGTCCCATGTCATGGATTTATGGCATGTTAAAGAACCTTCCACTAATTATACCTGTGTGAAGCTAAATTAATATAGGTTAATCATTTGACTAACGTTCTTAGGTTCCTACGTTCGTCGTCAGGAGCCGACTGCGGTGGCATCTGGTAACTAATTTCTGAACTAGGTGGTCGTTGACGGTGGCGTTTGGCGGCAAAAGTAGGAACTACTTAAAAAAATTCAATGCCTGCAGTCCTTACTTGAATTAAAACAGATAACACACACTAATACAGTTATCAAAATTAACACCAGTTATCAGACAGATTCTACACACACCCAAAGTACAAGGGGCTACATGACCGCGTTGTCACAGCCCCTAAACTGAGGAACCAACCAACCAACCAACCAACCAACCAACCAACCAACCAACCAACCAAAGCCTTCATTCGTACTTGCTCTGTATACGAGGGTGGATCAAAAAGTCTTCGCCCTTAGCCTAATTTGTTTAGCAAAAATAAAATACACACAGGTAATTATAAATATGTCCTATGTACCTTACACTATTTTTCCACATAGTCTCCACATTTGTTCAGACATTTGTCCCATCGCAATACTAAATTTGAGATGCCCCTGCCGGCTGACTGTGGAACCATCGTCAGACTGCTGTCTTGGTGTCATCGTTGCACATGCATGAATCGCTGTCCTGCCAGGAACTTTTTCAGCGGACCATGACAATGCGAGACTACATGTGGCAACCAGAACCGCCAACAAGCTCCGGTCATTTCACTGGGAGAGTCTGGACATTAAATTGGCAGGTGAAAAGCTGAAAGAAGTAGGAGACTTCTGTTACATAGGAAGCAAAATAACCAGTGATGGACGAAGCAAAGAGGATATAAAAAGTAGGTTGGCTCAGGCAAGGAAAGCATTTCTACAAAAAAGGAATCTGTTGACATCGAATATAGATTTAGGTATTAGGAAGTCATTTTTGAAAGCTTTTGTATGGCACTCTATGGAAGTGAAACTTGGACTGTTGATGCAGCAGAAAAGAGAAGAATTGAAGCATTTGAAATGTGGTGTTACAGGAGAATTATGAAGATCAGATGGGTAGATAGGGTTACAAACGAAGATGTATTAAGACGAGTGGGAGAGGAGAGATGTTTCTGGCGACTGCTAATGAAGAGAAGAGATAGGTTAGTAGGACACATACTAAGACACCCAGGAATAGCAAGCTTAGTTATGGAAGGAAGGGTCGAGGACAAGAACTGTAGGGGCAGACCAAGGTTAGAATATGTTAAACAGATTGCCTCGGATGTATGGTGTGGTAGCTAGCCCTATGTAGAGATGAAACGATTAGCTCAGGACAGGGGGTCATGGACAGCTGCATCAAACAATTCAAAAGACTGAAGACTCAAACAACAAGTCTGGACCGCTCACCATCAGTCCGTACCTTGGCCCTACTGATTTCCACGTTTTAGGTCCACTGATAAATGTCCTGGCAAAAGAGCTATTCACGTGCAACGATGACGGCAAGACAGCAGTCTAACGATGGTTCCACAGTCAACCGGCTGAATTCTACCACAGGGGCATCTCAGATTTAGTGCTGCGATGGTACAAATATCTGAACTTATGTGGAGACTATGTGAATAAATAGTGTAAGGTACATGGATCAGTACGTATATTTTTAATTACCTGTATGTCTTTTTTGGGGCTAAAAATGTAGGAGCAAAGACTTTTCGATCAACCATCGTACATACAATGAAGGTAATGATAATGGTAATTGAAGTTTTAAGGGGCCTAACATCTAGGTTATCGGCCCCTAACGGTCTGGGTGATAGCGAAAATGACAATGAAATGGAAACCAGAACAAAAAATAAGTGAGACGGAAAAGGCTTACAAAATGGAACTCAGTTTGAAACGACTCACAAAATGTACAGTGGAAATACTTACAAAAGGTAATTTAGAAGGAAAATACTCACAAAAGGAAGAGATTGAAAAATACGCTCAAATGTAATTTAGGTTCAAAATACGTACAAAATGCAATCTCGATTCGAAATACTTACAAAATGCAATTGAAATTCAAAATACTTACAAAATGCAATTGAGATTGAAAATACGTACATTTGCAATTGAGGTTCAAATTACTTACAAAGTGCAATTGAAATTGAAAATAATTACAAAATGTATGGTAGATTCAAACTAATCATTTAGATTGACAATACTTACAAAATGCAATTTAGATTGAAAATACTTACAAAATATAATTTAGATTTAACATTCTCACAAAATACAATTGAGATTCAAAATACTCACAAAATGCCCACCATAGGAAATGCAATTTAGATTCAAATTTTTGCAAAACGTGGTTTAGGTTGAAAATACTTACAAAATGCAATTGAAAGTCAAAATACTCACTAATGTGCCTCCACCTCAATTCAAAAAACTTACTAAAAGCAATTTAGATTGTCAATCCTTACTAAATTCAATTTAGGTTAAAAAATACTCGTAAAATGCAATTTAGATCGAAAATACTTACAAAATGCAACTTAGATTGAATCTTCCTACAAAATTCAGTGTAGATTCCAAACAAGAAGTTCCGTGACGAACTAAAGAGCCTAAGATTCATGCCAATGATTAATCTATATGGACCTATCTAGAATAATGACGAAATTAAGTTGGTAATATCGAAATTTCTAATTAGTTCGAAATATACCTGGTATAATGTAGCCAATTAGAGCACTACAGTTGGCAGCCCTGGTGAATGAATATATTCTTAGTTCCATCTCTTAACGTACAGTATACAAAATTTGGTTTGAAGTCCAATGGACAGCATGGACATTACATGCAGTTAGACATTATATCTATCGGCGCGTGTAAAAACATGTTGGCAACAATGTCATGCATGTGTTGATCATAAATAATCAGAAATATCATGATCTCTTGTTGTGCCAATTTTGGATGAAACCCATTTGTTAGTATAGAAGTTACATGTATTTTAGAATTGGACTTATCAGCAGGCTTAGAATCATGTTGGCAACACTGTCGTATATTAGTTACTCCAAATTAATCTAGAATGTCAGGTACTATAGGAGTGCAAAGTTTAGAGCTGTTGTCTTGCATGCTTTCTGACGTATTGATATTAGGTTAAAAAGATTGAGACAGCATTTATTAACAGTTGTCAGCCCTGGTTGCTCTTAAGAATACGCATAGTCATATCTGTTATGGTACACATAGCACATACGAATTTGGTTGATTTCCAAATGATAGTATAGAAGTTACATGTATTTAAAAATTGGTCCTATCAGCAGGCTTAGAATCATGTTGGTAGCACTGACGTATATTACTTACTCCGAATTAATCTAGAATGTCAGGTACTATACATGTGCATAGTTTAAAGCTGTCGTCTTGCATACTTTCTAATAGAATGGCATTTGAAAAAAAAAAGAGAGAACATTTATTAGCAGTTGGCAGCCCTGGTGTCTCTTAAGAATATGCTCAGTCATATCTGTTATGTACACATAGTATATACGAATTTTTTTGAAATCCAATTGATAGTGTAGAAGTTGTATGCATTTAAAAATTGGGCCTATCAGCAGGCTTAGATTCATTTTGGGAACACTGCCATGTATGACTCCGTGCCAATTAAACTGAAATATTATTGTCTGTATGTGTGCCAATTTTGGGATAGCTCCCGTGCATACCTTCCAAGATATCCAACATGGAGCTCAAATTTCAATTGAGGTATTTCAGCAGTTGGTAGCACTGACATCATTTTCAAATATGGGATTGAGATATTCAGGTATAGATCTTTACTCATACCAAGTTTGGTTTCGATTGTTGCAGCCGTTTAGGAGTTGACAAGGGCGGACACACACACACACACAGACAGACACACATTTTCCCGGATCGATCTCATAAGTCTACCTTTTCCTCATTTTGGCAAAATGTGAAAAGTAGGCTAACAAGAAGTTCCGTGACGGACTAAAGAGCCTACTTTTCTTAAAATTGAAGATTCAAGCCAATGATTAATCTACATGTATCTATCTAGAATAATGACGAAATTAAGTTGGTAATATCTAAATTTCTAATTAGCTTGAAATACTGTATACCTGGCATAATGTAGCCTAATAGAGCACTACAGTTGGCAGCCCTTGTGACTGAATATATACTTAGTTCCATCTCTTAAGGTACAGAATAGAAAATTTGGTTGAAGTCCAACGGATAGCATGGACGTTACTTCCAGCTAAACATTCCATCTAACAGCGCGCGTAAAATCATGTTGGCAACAGTGACATGCATGCATTGGTCAGAAATAATCTGAAATAACATGATCTATGGTTGTGCCAATTTTGAATGAAATCCATTAGTTAGTATAGAAGTTACATGCATTTTAAATTGGACCTATCAGCAGGCTTAGAATCATGATGGCAGCACTGACGTATATTACTTACTCCAAATTAATCTAGAATGCCAGGTACTATACGTGTGCAAAGTTTAGAGCTATTGGCTTGCATACTTTCTGATATATTGATATTAGGGCAACAAAAATAGAGACAGCATTAATTAACAGTTGTCAGCCCTGGTTGCTCTTAAGAATACGCATAGTCATATATGTTATGGTACAAATAGCACATACGAAATTCGGTTGAAATCCAAATGATAGTATGGAAGTTACATGTATTTGAAGTTGGACCACTCAGCAGGCTTAGAATCATGTTGGTAGTACTATACCCGGATCGTTCACACATCCGTGACATTGTTGACATTATTATTTTGGAAAGAAGAGTTATTCGTTGAAGAGATTGAGGGAATGGATGGTTTGAATAACGCGCGGAGGAGACTCACGAGTGCAGAGGGAAGCATGCATCGCAGGGGCGATTGACGTGAGTTTATGACGTAGAGCCCGCATACGTCACGAGAAATATTATCTGGAATTACCTTTAGGAGAAGAGATGGACGCTAGGAAATTAGCACACTTTACTGGCAATTACAAGAGAAGGAATTTGAGCTATCAAGCGTTAAAATCGGTCCAGTAGAAGCCGAGATACGAGATGGAAAGTTCTGGAACAATTTCTCGCTGGACTATATAAAGGCCACGATTCTGAACATAGTCACATCATTACAACGGAGCATTTGCTCATGGGCGGAACTACGTAACGTGAAGTGACAGTATACACGCCGAGATTCTGATGGTCGGAGTACTTAGTCGCCGTACCAGTGGTCAGCACGACTTAGTTTTTGTTCGAGTGAGCAAACTTAACTTTTGGCAGCGAATGGACTTAGAATATCCATTGACTTTCAGGTCACATATTCTACAGTCAGGTGATGGTAGTGTCAAAACCATTCACAGAAGTTAGCCAACAGAACGATGTATTTCTTGTGGTGACTATACGTCAGGCACTTCGAATTTCATCAGGAGAAGTTTTATTTCATCAGTTCGTTTATGCAGCTAATAGGTGTTCCTATCTTAGCGTGCAAACGAAACCGCATTATTTAAATATGAGATTTATTCTCAAATCTACAAGAGTACTGTACCAGTCTATGACTGAGCAACTTTTCGTCATGTTACACGATACTGGTGATAGCGAGAATTATTTCGAACGAGCGACTGCGAATATCAACATGCGCCGCTAAAACTACTCATAGGATTGGTAGGACATGGAGACGAACGAGGTATATGGATACGGCAGATGGCCATGGGAAGACACTGTTGGATTAGTACTACCGCAGGACGCGCCCTTCCTCTACATCAAGAATGAAGTAAGACAACTATTCATGTACTATCCACTAACCAGTAGTATTAGAGAATTCCATATTTTTGAACAGTCACGATCAGAAATCGACACACATTTTTCACCGTAGCTAGATTTTCAATTGTATTTGTCTGAATGACAAATGGAACTGCTGTCTGACAATTTATTTTTCGATCTACGATTTTTGTCAGGACAGGCATTAGTTCATGTTCCGACATGAAATATTTCGATTATTCCAAGGGATAGAAGTATTTTACTTTAATTCTTATTATGAGAGCAGAAGTAATTGCGGCTTGGATTATTTAAATAATTTGATTTATATAATAATAATAATAATAATCAAGTGTGAAGTGAATAAGTTAATAATATTATAAATAATAACGATGCTATTTAAAGTTATAAATAATTAGGGAGTGATAATACCGAACATTAGGAACTAAATTAAATTAATTGTTAATTGTTTATTGTGATTGAATAATTAATGCTTTAAATAAAACTAATAGGAGATGTTAATAATAATCATTTACAGATGAGATTTAAATATTTATTTATTAAAGGAATAGGGCGATAATAATCATTTATGACATTGATGATGCCTAAATATTTGTTTTGTAATAATCATAATTTGTGGATGAATTTAATTAGTTGGAAGGACTTAAATTAAAAAACTTTGTTTATTTTTGAATAACAGTTTGGAAGTTTAAATAAATTTAAATGAGTTTATGGATGAAGAGATTGAAGTAGTAAGATATTTGGAGCTCAGAATTCATTTTTCCAAAAGGCCTTAAAAAAATATATTCAGATGAAAAGAAAGGAAACGGCAGGTATTTAATGTATCAAGTTAGGGAGAATTTATGTAAATGGGAGGCACAGAGATATTGTCCAGAATTTATTTAATTGGTAAAATAACACTGAAGAACACAGTCTAGTAATTGACAGAATATTACAAGAAAAAACAAGTAGTTCCGTGAAGAACTATACAGCCTATTTTCATATATCCTACTTATGTTAATTGCCACTATCAACATACACAATTTCTGTTTGATTGCTGTAATAGATTCGTAGATATTAAGAACCGACTAAATATTTCGGATGGTCGCCATGTTGGATTTTATATATGTAGGTCCTAGAGTTATGTACTGTTACATGCAGATTATTGTGAACGTGTAGAATTCAAACTTCAATCGCATAATTAGGACACCAGAAAAAACAAGGAGATTTTAAAAATTTGCACAGCTGCCATCTTGAGGTTATGGAAACAATTGAAATAATTTAGATGCCAGTGGATTAACATTCGTATAAGGATTTACTGTACCAAATTTCACTGCATTCGGATGGTTAAATTGCGAGAAACGTCCATGTGAATATTTATAATTCGCGTCACCGCCATGTTGGATTTGTGATCACCAGGTTATTTAAAGTCCTATAGGTGAACTTAAGTTCATAGCCCCTATGAACATTAAAAAATGCAGTTTGATTGCTAAATTAGATTCGTAGATATTCAGTATCGTCTAAATATTTCGGATGGTTGCCATGTTGGATTGTTAAATGTATAGGCCATAGAGTCATGTACCATTAAAGGAAAATTATTGCGTAGGTTCATTATTCAAACTTTCACTTCGATCGCATGACTACATCACAAGAAATAAAAACTTAATTTTAAAATTCGCACTGCCGCCATCTTGAGGTTATGTAAACAATTGAACTAAATTAGATAACAGTGGATTACAATGTGTATAAATATTTCCTGTACCAGGTTTCAGTGCGCTTGGAACATTAAATCGCGAGAAAGATCTATTTAAAATTTTCAAATTCGCTTGGCCGCCATGTTCGTTTTGTAGTTAACCGGTTTTTGAAAGTCTTATAGATGGACTTCCAGTAGTACCCTTTATCTCCGTACAAAAGTTTAGGGTGATACCGTTAATAGTTTCAGAGATATAGAATGCCGGTGAAATATTTCGCACATCCGCCATCTTGTGATTATGTAAACAATTGAACGAAGTTAGATGTCGGAGCATTACAATGTATATAAACATATACTGTACCAAGTTTCATTGCGTTAGGTTGGTCAAATCACGAGAAACGTCTATTTAAAAGTCGCAAATTCGCTTGGCCTCCATGTTGGTTTTGTAGTTACCAGGTTTTCAAAAGTCACATAAGTGAACTTATAGTAGTTCCCTTTATCACCGCAATAAATTCCAGGGTGATATCGGGAATAGTTTCGGAGATATTGAATGGTGGTGAAATATTTCGCACAGCCGCCATGTTGGATTGGTGAGTCGTAACGAAATTTGAAGGGGACGGTCGAGGTCGCCGGTAATAGTGCTATGAACTTTCCGAGTTTCATTGAAATCGCTCCTGCCGTTTAGATTTTATTAGGGGGGGGGGGACACACACACGAATCACACACACACACACACGCACACACACACGGACAAAAGGTGATCTCATAAGCCTATTTTTTCAAATTTGAAAATAGGCTAACAAGAAGTTCCGTGAAGAACTATACAGCCTACTTTTCATGCCAATGATTATTCTACAGAATATGAACCTATCTAGAATAATGACGAAATTAAGTTGGTAATATCGAAATATCTAATTAGTTCAAAATATACCTGGTATAATGTAGCCTAATAGAGCACTACAGTTGGCAGCCCTGGTGACTGAATATATTCTTAGTTCCATATTCATTTTCTTAGTCTTAAGGTACAGAATACAAAATTTGGTTGAAGTCCAATGGACGTTACATGCAGTTAGACATTGGATCTATCAGCACGCGTAAAAGCATGCTGCCAACAATGTCATGCGTGCGCTGGTCAGAAATAATCTGGAATATTATGATATCTTGTTGTGCCAATTTTGGATGAAATACATTTGTTAGTATAGAAGTTACATGTATTTTAAAATTGGACATATCAGCAGGCATATAATCATGTTGGCAGCACTGCCTTGTATTAATTACTCCAAATTAATCTAGAATGTCAGGCGCTATACGTGTGCAAAGTATAGAGCTGTTGGCTTGCATACTTTCTGATATATTGATATTAGGGTTAAAAAAAGACAGCATTTATTAACAGTTGGCAGCCCTGATTGCTCTTAACAATACTAATAGTAATATCTGTTTTGGTACACATAGCACATACGAAATTTGGTTGAAATCCAACTGATAGTATAGAAGTTGTGTGTATTTAAAAATTGGTACTATCAGCAGGTTTATAATCATGTTGGTAGAACTGACGTATATAAGTTACTCCAAATTAATCTAAAATGTCAGAATATACGTGTGCGTAGTTTAAAGCTGTTGGCTTGCATACTTTCTGATATATAGGTATTTGGATGAAAAAAATAGAGAGAGCAATTATTAACAGTTGGCAGCCCTGGTGGCTCTTAAGAATATGCCCAGTCATATATGTTTATGTACAGATAATTCATAGAAAATTTGGTTGAAATCCAATTGATAGTGTAGAAGTTATATGCATTTAAACATTGGACCTATCAGAAGGCATAAAATTAGTTTGGCAACACTGTCATGGTTGGCCTCCTGGAAATTAAACTGAAATAGTCTTATCTACATGTGTGCGAATTTTGGAATAGCTCCCATGCATACCTTGCAAGATATCCAACATGGAGCTCAAATTTCTAGTGCGTTTTTCAGCAGTTGGTAGCACTGACATCATTTTCAAATATGGACGTGAGATATTCCGGTGCACATCTTTACTCATACTAAATTTGGTTTTGATTGCTGCAGCCGTTTAGGAGTTGATAGGGGGGGACACACACACAGCCAGACAGACAGACAGACAGACAGACAGACAGAAGGACAGACAGACAGACAGACAGACACACCCATTTTCCCGGATCGATCTCATAAGTCTACTTTTTCCTCATTTTTGCAAAATGTGAAAAGTAGGCTAAATATATATATATGATAAAAACAATATATATATAATAATATGATGTTGTGTGCAGAATATCTTGGTGATGATTTTAGTGTGCGTTTGGCGACACTTAAAGTTGTGGAGACATTGGGGGTCATCCAAGTGGGTTTTGTTCCCGTAGTTGTAGACACACAAGGATGTGCGTATGTTTGAAAGAGCCTGGGGGCTAAATTTGTAAAAGAAGGGTTAGGCAATGTGGACCGCCCCATATTCTTGTCAGATTTCACTATTCTGTTAGTCCATTTTTTTTTCTGGATCAACTCGAAGTTCCGATGGTATGCCTAAATAAATAATTGAAGAACATGAATTTAGATTTGTTGAACCTGACCGAGAAAAAATATAATAAGATGAAAAGTGCAAATGAATTAAAATAAATAATTAATGAATATTTATTTTGGAATAATAATAACAGTGGAAATGAGCAAATAAAATATTCATCATGTGAGAGGTTGAGAAAACTTGTTATAAATAAAGTGAAGGGAAATTTTGAAATTAATTAATTAATAATAATCATAATTTTTTTATTAATTTTTTTTGTGAGATTATATGAAAAGTTTGGTGATGGAAAATTTTTGATAACATAAAATTTTGGTGAAGAGTTAAATGATTTAATCCGCTGATGGTGGATAGCAATAATTTATATTGTTTACAACAATTTTTGTGTAATGATAATAACATATGAAAATAATTTAAAATTTTTGGTGACATTTAAACAAATGAAAGTGAGGAAAGAATAAAGTTAAATTTTCAAAATATTATGAAAAGTTTTTGAAAAAATTCGTTTTTTGGAAATTGAAAATATTTATGAACAATTATTAACATTGGACTTTATGTCAGTCGAGTATTGATATTGTTATGAAACAAAGAATCAGTGATATGATAATTTTTCCAAATAAGTCTAATTTTGGAATAACACCGAATGAATCAAGTGACTATTTTTTTTGGGAGAAATGTTTTGCTACGAATATTTGAAAAATCAAATGCAATCTTTCGAAAAGTGAACTACGAACATGTAAATATTAGGGATCACTCAGAACTCTTTATTGAACAGTGATTACCAGTGTAAATATTATTTTAGAATATTTTTTTTATATCAGAATTGACTAATTAATTTTCTGACTATCATATCTGCGACATTCTAGTAATATTTTAGGGACTGTTGATTTCTCATGTGAGATTTGTTTTATCTTTGTTGAGGTTTTTGCCATTCGAATCATATTTATATCTATAAATAAATTGAGATTTTTAAGGAATGTGCTAGTTCAAAAATAATTTCTCACCTTACCTTACTTGTGAATTACCGAGATCAGGGATGCCAGATTAGACCCAAGTATTCACCTAGATAGACCCTGATATATATTTTCTCGTGCTAATCTGATGTCAGTATTTTACAAAATGTGGTCGTTGGATCTCGGTCCAAACGGGCACAGTACTGACGTATAGAAGTTACTCCAAATTAATATAGAATATCAGGTACAATAAGTAAGCAGTCGGCTTGCATACTTTCCCATATATTCATATTTGGATAAAAGAAATTGAGAGCATTTATTAACAGTTGGCAGCCTTGTTGGCTCTTAAGAATACGCTGTCATATCTGGTTATGTACACATAGTACATACGAAATTTGGTTGAATTCCAATTGATAGTGTAGGAGTTATATGCATTTATGAATTGGACTTATCAGTAGGCTTATAATCATTTTGGCAACACTGCCATGTATGGCCTCCTGGAAATTAAACTGAAATATTATCATCTATACGTGTGGCAATTTTGAAATACCTCCCATTCATATCTTCCAAGATATCCAAAATGGAGTTTAAATTTCCATTGCGATTTTTCAACAGTTGGTAGCACTTATATCATTTTCAAATACGGCATTCAGATATTCAGGTATAGATCTTTGCTCCTACCAAATTTTGTTTCGATTGCTGCAGCTGTTTAAAGAGTTGATAGGGGGGACACACACACACACACACACACACACACACACACACACACACACACACACACACACACACACACACAGCCAGACACAGACCGACACACATTTTCCCGGATCGATCTCATATGTCTACTTTTTCCTCATTTTTGCAAAATGTCAAAATTAGGCTAAAAATGCGCTAAAGGTAATTTAGATACACGGGGAGCCAATTCACAAAAACAGTGCGGGAATCTTAAAGAGAAAAGGAAATATAATGAAAAGAACACGAGAGGTCTGACCCCTTGAAGATTGAGGGATCAGGAAAGATGAGACAAGGGCCAATTAAGGCGGGAAAGTGAAAGACTCCCTAGGCCTCGGATACCCTAATACCATCGGGGTCGGGAAAGAATAAGAGTTGACCAAGGGAGGTCGAGTGGAAAGATAACAGAGAGGAGCCCGGCATAAGTAAGTGGAAGCAATGCCGGACTCAGCTGGGGTCCAGTGATCGCCAACACACGTCCCACATGTTGTGAGACCCTGAGGGAGGTATATACAGCAGGACCAGCTGTGCATCAAATATTGCTGATAAACTTGCAATAGCACCTGCTACAATATATATGAGTCTTCCATAAATCAGTGTTTAGAGACGAATGCTCCCAGCAAGATATCCTGGCAATAAAGAAAATGCTATTCTGTACGCTTATAAAATATCGATAGAACGTTTTCTATGCGCAATAATAACATTTTATGAGCTATAAAACTCCAGCTATCTTGTTCCCAACAACGTTAATAGATTTTCTGAACCATAGTGCGGACTACTTGTTGGAGATGTTGAGGACAGGTGCGTAGTGAACACCCGTGGGAACAAGGCCGAGCAATATTGTCTCTGGCCCTCCTAGCGACAACACCTGGTCTGATGCTTTTTCGTGTTCTAATTACGTTGACATTGTTGATTCAATTAGGGGCTTTGTGAACAAAAACAAGAAGTTCCGTGAAGAAATATACAGCCTACTTTTCATGCCAATGATTATTCTACAGAATATGAACCAATCTAGAATAATGACGAAATTAAGTTGGTAATATCGAAATATATAATTAGTTCAAAATATACCTGGTATAATGTAGCCAAATAGAGCACTACAGTTGGCAGCCCTGGTGACTGAATACATTCTTAGTTCCATCTCTTAAGGTACAGAATACAAAATTTGGTTCAAGACCAATGGATAGCATGGACGTTACATGCAGTTAAACATTGGATCTAACAGCGCGCGTAAAATCATGTTGGCAACAATGTCATGCATGTATTGGTCAGAAATAATCTGAAATAATATGATCTATTGTTGTGCCAATTTTGAATTAAATCCATTAGTTAGTTTAGAAGTTACATATATTTTAAAATTGGACATATCAGCAGGCTTAGAATCATTTTGGCAGCAGTGACGTATATAAGTTACTCCAAATTAATATAGATTGTCCGGTACTATACGTGTGCATAGTTTAAAGCTGTCGGCTTGCATACTTTCTGATATATTGGTATTTGGATAAAAAATAGAGAGAGCAATTATTAACAGTTGGCAGCCCTGGTGGCTCTTACGAATACGCTCAGTCATATTTGTTTATGTACAGATATTACATACAAAATTTGGTTGAAATCCAATTGATAGTGTAGAAGTTATATGCATTTAGACATTGGACCTATCAGAAGCCTTAAAATTATTTTGGCAACACTGCCATGGTCGGCCTCCTGGAAATTAAACTGAAATAGTCTTATCTACATGTGTGCCAATTTTGAAATAGCTCACATGCATACCTTGCAAGATATCCAACATGAAGCTCAAATTTCTAGTGCGTTTTTTAAGCAGTTGGTAGCACTGACATCATTTTCAAATATGGACGTGAGATATTCCGGTGCACGTCTTTACTCATACTAAATTTGGTTTTGATTGTTGCAGCCGTTTAGGAGAGAGACAGAGAGAGAGAGAGAGATTTCCCCGGATCGATCTCATAAGTCTACTTTTTCCTCATGTGAAAAGTAGGCTAAAAAATAAGGACGGAAGCTTGTAGTTTTACGTTACCATTAATTTTGTGATTATGAGCCATATAACCCCCTTTTTTTAAACGTAGAAATCAAACCACAGGACGCGATATTTCACTTCGATAATCACACGTCATGCATTAATCAGAATTCGTACCTAGTCCATTTTGAAGAGAGGTAAAGGCTCAATCATGCCATTACGCCCCAGATGCATTGTGACATCATGGTGATGTAGTCCCGTGCATTTGATTGTTGTTCTAATTAATTAATTTTAGTGGCTTAGGACATTATGGTCAAAAGCCCCCATGGGCTTGAGAGTGTGTTGAACGTGTCTGACAATCTATGTTTCTGATATGACTGTAGTAGTGTCTAGAGCTGTATTAGGTGGAGAGAAGGGTTAGTGCCTCGGGACTTGAAATAAGGTACTATCCAGATATTTACCTGGAGAGTGTGGGAAAACCCTGGAAAAAGCCATAATCAGGACAGCCAGCGTCAGCGCCTGGATTCAAAGCAGCTCCCTAACGCAATCTCTGTGCGTGATTTAACGCGCATAACTACGAGGGTCCATACGCTTGGGTGAGTGTAATCTTTCTGATAACCTATGTTCTTGTAACGACTGTATTAGTTCTACCTCACGATTACGAGAGTACCCCTATTACAGCCCTCAGACTGGAAATAAATTTCTTGGCAGGTCCGGGAATCGAACCCGGATCTCATGGGTGTCAGCCACGAATGCTATCTTCTGTGCTAGGCGTAGACGGGAGAACAGTTATCTTGAGTGGTAAATAATCTACCGACTGAAAAACATTAAGTTTCGTATTCTAGTTGAGACTAGATCTGAACTCGCTGTTCCGCCCCTTATAATAACAATAACTATCTAACTAACTAACTAGACTTTTTAACATATAATAACCCCTGGCACTACAGCCCTTGAAGGTCCTAGGCCTACCAAGCGACCGCTGCCCAGCCATTTGGCCTGCATATATCGGGGTGAGGCGTGGTCAGCGCATCGGGTCCCCTCGGCCTTTAATCTTGGTTTTCCTGACCGGGGCACTGCCTCACTGTCAGACAGCTACTCAATTGTCTTCACGAGGCTGAGTGAACCCCGTCAGTTTCTAAAATTCCTGACGGAGCCGGGAATCGAAACCGGGTCCTCCGGTTGAGAGGCGGGCGCGCTACCCCAACATCACGGGGCCGGCAACTAGAGATTTAGATACCTGAATTAATAGTACATTATGCAACGAGCCTATAATGGCTATAATTAAGACACGAGTATGTTTATAAAACGAGCTTTAGCGAGTTTTATAATTTACATACGAGTGTCTTAATTACCATTATAGGCGAGTTGCATACGACTGTTTATGTTCGACGATAATTATAACTTTATTACATGTTTTAACATAAATATTCATAAATATCTGTTCAGTAACTAGAATGTTGTGATCGGGTGGTGCGCTAGGTAGCATATCTCCATGTTCCAAGCTCTCTGGCCGACCGACGCATGCGCTCTGTGTGCTTGCAATGCCATATGCAGGCCATATGTTTACATCTGCCGCCCCTCAGTAATATTGTCACCGGAGTCGTTTCAAGAAAATGCGCTGTGTAGAAATTAGTGTTGGTGATTCTAAGGTACAGTGCTATTTCTTGTCTCATATTCGCCAATTTATTTACGCGAACATATGGACGGTGCGTATTCCATGTCGGTAATTTATTATAGTTCGATGTTGTGTTTATGTCCGACATGTTGGATTTTGAGCGCATGCGCGAAGGCATCGTTACCTAATTGGTCAATGAACGAGCGCTGATTGGCTGGAGAAACTGTATCATAATGGAAAACAGTGTTATAATGACCATCATTATGATACAGTTTTCTGACACATAATAGTGAGGGTCGAACGTAAATATACAAACGGTACAAAGTTGTACACTTCACTACATAAAATAGTATAATTTCATGATGTTACAGAACCAAAACATGGGACCATGGATATGTTATTATTCGTCTATTCGTATTAGAACCTATCACGCAATCTTTCAACAACTGGGATCTTGTAAGTCTCCTTGCCCTTGTTGCCATGGTAACTACTGTCGACCAAAGTATTATGTGCACTCGAGTTTGAAGGTTGTTTGTGAAGTAACCAATAGACCTACATAAAATCCAATAACATAATCATTTTTGTCGTTCTATTTTACGTTAGTTCATGTAGGTTTAGAATTTTTAATTTATATTTTAATATTTGTTATCGCAGTTAGAACACAAAAAGTGCCCGTTTTTAAGTGTGTTTCAACCATGCGTCACATTTAAGAATTATTATCTCAAAAACCCGTCATCAGATCGAATTTAAATTTTAACACAATATACATTGGAATGTTGTATAACTGGTTTATTAATTTTAAAAATTTTGTGTGTCCAAGAAACAAGGTTGTTATAATTTTTGTAAGGTAACATTTTCTCGGCTCGGGGTGGCTGGAAAATGTAGTTCTTGGTCGCGTTATAGATAACCTTATACATCAAAATGTTATGCTGTATGACTGTGAAATACGTAAATTAATTCACTTATTTAATATCGGTTTGTATTTGTACAGGGAAATAAGACATGGTTCACCAGCTAGCCGCTCCGGGGAAAGCTGTACAGCGTTGCCGAAATGGAGGTCATCACACATCATGGAGCGCCTCGCTCGGAATTTGTCGATGCAACACGCTTCAACGAGTGGAAAAAGTCGAGTTAGTTATTGATGTTTTAAGGGGCGGAACAGCGAGTTCAGATCATAGTCTCTAATGCACTGGAATACGAACTTAATGCTTTTCAGTCGGTCAACACAATTGTACCCAATTGTAATGGCTTTTTTTCCTCACCCTGAAAATAATTACATGAGATACATAAATACACTTGGATGACAAGTTTCGATCGTCAATTGATCATCATCAGATCCTTTACACTTAGGCTATCAAATCTATGTTTATAAGAATGGGTTATGATATTGACAATAATATAGGCTACACATATTTAGTTGTAGTAGTAATTAAGATCTTTAACGTACCAAGACAGGAAATACCTTCCAGTTCAGTGCAGTCAGCGGGAGATGGCAGCTGCACGGAAACGTACCACATACCACTCAAACAGCTAAGTACACAATTCACACAAACCTGGGCATTTAATAACAATCATATAATTACTTTAAGCAGGCAAACTTGAAGGTCAATCACCACTATAAGTATTTCAACAGAAAACAAGTAACTTAGTTCCGAGAAGCACTATATAGCCTTTTCTCATATATCCTACTTAAGTTAATTGCCTCTATCCACATGCAAAATTTCAGTTTGAATGCTGTAATAGATTCGTAGATATTGAGAACCGTCTAAATATTTCGGATGGTCGCCTTGTTGAATTTTAAATATGTAAGCCATAAAGTTGTGTACTATTACATGAAGATTATTGCGTAGGTATATTATTCAAACTTCAATCTCATGATTACGACACAAAAAATAAAAAGAGATTTTAAAAATTCCCAAAGACGCCATCTTGTGGTTAGGTAAACAATTGAAATAAATTACATGTCAGAGGATTAAAATTTATTTAGGCATTCACCGTACCAAGTTTCACTGCGCTCGAATATTTAAATCGTGAGAAACGTCTATTTAAATGTTTAAATTTCGCGTCGCCGCCATGCTGTATTTGTGCTCACCAGGTTATTGAAAGCGCGTTCAAGTAGGTTTATCGGCAAATTTGTGTCTGTTTATTAGGGTTCTATATTTTGGTCTATTGTGAATGATTTCTTCGTTGATACCAATTCTATTAGTTCTTGTATTATTTCTACCATATATTACAAAAATATCAACTTTAAAATGCAAAATTTTGTGCATACACTAATTTTTATAAATGATGATACATGTTTCGGCTCTTTGAGTCTTCTTCAGTCTAATAGCACAAACTAACAAGAAGTTCCGTGAAGAACTATACAGCCTACTTTTCATGCCAATGATTATTCCACAGTATATGAACCTATCTAGAATAATGACGAAATTAATTTGGTAATTTCGAAAATATCTAATTAGTTCAAAATATACCTGGTATAATGTAGCCTAATAGAGCACTACAGTTGGCAGCCCTGGTGACTGAATATATTCTTAGTTCCATCTTTTAAGGTACAGAATACAAAATTTGGTTGAAGTCCAATGGACGTTACATGCAGTTAGACACTGGATCTATCAGCACGCATAAAAGCATGTTGCCAACAATACCATGCGTGTGCTGGTCAGAAATAATCTGAAATATTATGATATCTTGTTGTGCCAATTTTGGATGAAATCCATTTGTTAGTATAGAAGTTACATGTATTTTAAAATTGGACATATCAGCAGGCATAGAATCATGTTGGCAGCACTGCCTTGTATGAATTACTCCAAATTAATCTAGAATGTCAGGTGCTATACGTGTGTAAAGTATAGAGCTGTTGGCTTGCATACTTTCTGATATATTGATATTAGGATAAAAAATATAGACAGCATTTATTAAGAGTTGGCAGCCCTGATTGCTCTTATCAATACTTATAGTCATATCTGTTATGGTACACATAGCACATACGAAATTTGGTTGAAATCCAACTGATAGCATAGAAGTTACATGTATTTAAAAATTGGTACTATCAGCAGGCTTATAATCATGTTGGTAGAACTGACGTATATAATTTACTCCAAATTAATCTAAAATGTCAGAATATACGTGTGAATAGTTTAAAGCTGTTGGCTTGCATACTTTCTGATATATTGGTATTAGGATAAAAAAAAGAGAGAGCAATTATTAACAGTTGGCAGCCCTGGTGGCTCTTAAGAATACGCTCAGTCATATTTGTTTATGTACAGATATTACATACAAAATTTGGCTGAAATCCAATTGATAGTGTAGAAGTTATATGCATTTAAACATTGGACCTATCAGAAGGCTTAAAATTATTTTGGCAACACTGTCATGGTTGGCCTCCTGGAAATTAAACTGAAATAGTATTATCTACATGTGTGCCAATTTTGGAATAGCTCCCATGCATATCTTGCAAGATATCCAACATGGAGCTCAAATTTCTAGTGCGTTTTTTCAGCAGTTGGTAGCACTGACATCATTTTCAAATATGGACGTGAGCTATTCCGGTGCACATCTTTACTCATACTAAATTTTGTTTTGATTGCTGCAGCCGTTTAGGAGTTGATAGGGAGAGAGAGAGAGAGAGAGAGAGAGAGAGAGAGAGAGAGAGACACACACACACACACACACACACACACACACACACACACACACACACACACACACACACACACACACACACACACACACACACACACACACACACACACACACACACACACACACACACACACACACACACACACACACACACACACACACACACACACACACACACACACACACACACACACACACACACACACACACACACACACACACACACACACACACACACACACACACACACACACACACACACACACACACACACACACACACACACACACACACACACACACACACACACACACACACACACACACACACACACACACACACACACACACACACACACACACACACACACACACACACACACACACACACACACACACACACACACACACACACACACACACACACACACACACACACACACACACACACACACACACACACACACACACACACACACACACACACACACACACACACACACACACACACACACACACACACACACACACACACACACACACACACACACACACACACACACACACACATTTTCCCGGATCGATCTCATAAGTCTACTTTTTCCTAATTTTTGCAAAATGTGAAATGTAGGCTAAAAATTCTCACATGTCAATCTAGGATTAATCAGTGTGGCATTCTCAATAAAAGTTTTAATAAAATTTTCACATCGTCATTGCACTTACAAATAATGGAATAAAATACTTAAAATATTTAAAATAAGTATACAATTCAATTGCCTATGACGTGAAATCATCTGTTCCACACCATCTTCTTCTTCTTAGCGTCATCCCGTAGCAACGGGGTCCGCTTTTTGGTTCAATGCACGCCTTTTCTTGCGATCTAATGCTTCCCGCGATTTCAAGTTTCTTGTTCGTAAATCTGCGTTAAATCTGTCCAGCCACCGCAATTTTGGTCTCCCACGCTGTATCTGGCCGTCGACCGTTAGATGGTAGGCCGAGCCGAGGAGTGAACTTTATGGTGCACGGACAACGTGTCCGTACCACCGGAGTCTCTATTCCTGCATTTTCTCATAGATTGGAGCCACGCCAGCTAGGCCTATATGTCAAATCGTTGTGTTGGGGATATGGTCGAGCAGAGAAATGTCTAAAGATCTTCGCAGCATCCGCATTTCCATGACCAATACTCGGTGCCATATAGCCTAATGCAACTGGTCTCACCATTGTGCGGTATATCTTTGATTTTAGACGGAGAGGCATCTTCTTATCACAAAGAATACCGGTGACATCTCTGAATCGCATCCATGTCGCATTGATTCGTGCTCGCACATCTTCATTCACAGAGCTGTCGCTATGCAATCGTGAACCAAGATATCGGAATCCATTAATACCTATAGTTCCAGGGGATGGAATCGTTTCAAGGTATTAAGTCTTGTGGATGTTCAAACGAAGACCAAATCCTTTCAGAAGATCATGCCATGTCTGCACTTGGGTTTCAAGATCCTTCCTGGAGTCTGCCGCAAGCATCACATCATTAGCGTATAGCAATGTCCATGGGACACACTTCTGCAGGTATCGCGTTATGGAATTCAGGACAATAACAAACAGCAGGGGAGACAGAGCTGAGCCTTGAATGAACCCCAACTGTCACAGGGAAGTTGACAGTCAGTCAGTTCCACACCATGCATCCCATTATATAACGTCGTATGTGTGAGCGGCGTAATGCTTCTCCGGGTAATAGAGTACATGGTTATTACTTGGTTAAAAACTTGTGAAATTTGTAGTAATCGTACTTTCGAACACTTCGTGTTCACAAACACGAGACTAATCTTGACTTCCGGATGAGATCTCGTTCCTGCCCAAAGATGACATTAAATCGCTCTTACATACGACCTAATTGTGTAATGCATTTGGGCACAATTCGTGTTGATCGACTGAAAAGCTTTCTTTATTAGAATTAGGCAACACTGGAAAATGGCCTCTATCACTACAATATATTGATTTGTTGTAAAGGGTTAAGTAAAGAGGAAGAGTGGCGGTTTCAGTGGCGTAGTTGGTAGCATGCTGAGCTTCTATGCCCAAGATCACGGGTTCAAACCTGGCCGAAGTCGTCGGATTTTTTTAAGAGCGTTAAATATCCCTCAGAATGCCTTCCTTCGGAAGGGAAGTAAAGCCGGCGGTCCCATGTCATAGAACCTTCCTCTAATTACACTTGTGTGAAGCTAAATTATAGGTTAAAATTTCACCAACACTCTTAGGTTCCAACGTTCGTCGCCAGGAGCCGACTGCGGTGGCATCTAGTAACCAAGTTCTGACATACTAGTCGTTGACGGTGGCGTTTGGTGGCAAAAGTAGGAACTACTTGAAAAATTCAATGTCTACAGTCCTTACTTGAATTAAAAACAGATAACACACACTAATACAGCCATTACAATTAACACCGGTTATCAGACAGATTCTACACAAAGTACACGGGGCTACACGACCGCGTTGTCGCAGCCCCTAAACTGAGGAATCAACCAACCAATCAACCAAAGAGGAAGGGTGCTCTTGCGGTATACCATGTATGCCTACGGAGACCAGCAGTCGCCACCGTTACAGAGGTTCTGAAGATTTCTCGGTTTTTATTATATTCTCTACGTTGTTCTTCTCATAAAACCCCTCCTTGTTCTCTCCAGCCAATTTATCCTCACTGTCAGGACACTGTCTTTTATGCACAAACTTTAAAATGTAATAATAATAGTAATGTTATTGGTTTTACGTCCCTTTTAACTACTGTGGCTTTTAAGGACGCCGGGGTGCCGGAATTTTGCCCCGAAGAGGATCATTAACGTGATAGTAAACCTACTGACACGGCTCCCCCACATTTGAGCACCCTCAAATGCCAACTGACTGCGCCAGGATACGAACCTGCAACCTTGAGCCCAGCAAGCGAGAACGTTACCGCTGAGCCACGCAACCAGTCACTTTAAAATGTCAAATTCAACATTAAATACATTCTCCTTCTTTTCTTCTAGTCCCTATCCGTTCCGGATGTTGGCAACCAACTTGGCTGTGCTTTTTATGTTCTGAGCCGTTTTGAATAACTCTTCAGATGTCTTGAGAGTCAATTCCTAAAATGTGCCCTCCATTCAATTCTTCCCCTTCCCTTTCGAAAGCAAATTTTAGAATCAGGTTCTCTATTAAAATTACATAGGCAGTGTTCATTGCCGATCGTTGCCTGGCTTCCAGTTCGAAGGTTGCGAGACGTATACTAGTTTGTGCACCCCTAGAGCCCAGCTGTGAGCTAGTGACCCTGCCACGAGCGATGCTGGAGGCCGCGCCCAATCGCGCAAGCGTGACGTGATCTACACATCTCAAGCTGTCATCTGCCCGGAAGCACTTTGACTCACTTTACGTGCGCTTTCTCGCGTGTTTCAACAAGCATTTCTTACTTACAGGGTCTAAAATGAGGGGGTATGAACTACTTTTTTAACGGTCGGATGTCCTTCCTACCTGACACCAATATCATTTTCAGAGGAGTTAGTGAGAGGTGAGATGAATGAAACCATGAAAGATGGTGGAAGGAAGTAGCCGTAGCTTAATATAAGAAATTATTCCAGACATTCACCTGGAGTTGAACATCAAAAACCATGGAAAACCATTCCAAGGACGGCCGACGATAGGTTAGGAAAGATACGAACCCACGCTTTAACCGAGTACAGCAATAGCCATGCTCCATGGCCTCACAAGTTCATGCACTTAACTAGGCCTACCCTATTCGTTTAAATAATAACTAGCAGATCCGTGCGAGAAATCTCGCATGTTCATAAGTCATACTTTCCCCAATAGATTTATAATGAGAGACTTAAGGAGAAAGGTTGCTGTAACACTCACCTTTTATTCGATATTTATGAAATTATACAATTTGATTACTCATTCCTTTGATTTGAAGATCTGAAAACCACGCAAAATGATAGGCCTACTGTCGACCAAAGTATTATGTGCACTCGAGTTTGAAGGTTGTTTGTGAAGTAACCAATGAACCTACAGTAAATCCAATAACATCATCATTTTCGTAGTTCTATTTTACGTTAGATCATGTAGGTTTGGAATTTTAAATTTATATTTTAATATTTTTTATCGCAGTTGGAACACAAAAAGTGCACGTTTTTAAGCGTGTTTCAACCATGCGTCACATTTACGAGTTATTATCTCAAAAACCCGTCATTATATCGAATCCAAATTTTAACACAATATACATTGGAATGTTGTATAACTGGTTTATTAATTTCAAAATTTTGTGTGTCCAAGAAACAAAGTTGTTAACATATTTGTAAGGTAACTTTTTCTCGGCTCGGGGTGGTTGGAAAATGTAGTTCTTGATTGCATTGTAATCCCTATACATCGAAACGTTATGCTGTATGACTGTGAAATACGTAAATTAATTCACTTATTTTATATCGGTTTGTATCTCTACGGGGAAATAACACATGTTTCACCTGCTAGCCGCTCCGGCAAAAGCTGTACAGCGTTGCCGTAATGGTGCCCACACGCATCGTGGCGCGTCTCGTTCGGAAGTGATGGGCTCCATCTCAGCAACGCTGTACAGCTTTTGCCGGAGCGGCTAGCTAGAGAACCATGTGTTATTTCCTCGTACAAATACAAACCGATATAAAATAAGTGAATTAATTTACGTATTTCACAGTCATACAGCATAACTTTTCGATGTATAACGATTACAACGCAACCAAGAACTACATTTTCCAACCACCCCGAGCCGAGAAAAAGTTACCTTACAACAATGATAACAACTTTTGTTTCTTGGACATACAAAATTGTGAAATGAATAAACCAGTTATACAACATTCCAATGTATATTGTGTTAAAATTTGAATTCGATATGATGACGGGCTTTTGAGATAATAATTCTTAAATGTGACGCATGGTTGAAACACGCTTAAAAACGTGCACTTTTAGTGTTCCAACTGCGATAAAAAAAATATTAAAATATAAATTAAAAAATCCAAACCTGCATGAACTAACGTAAAATAGAACGACGAAAATGTTGATGTTATTGGATATTATGTAGGTCTATTGGTTACTTAACAAACAACCTTCAAACTCGAGTACACATAATAATTTGATCGACAGTAGGCTAAAGGAAAGACCTCAGAATGTTAAATTGACATGAAACAGGCGTCACAGCGGCCAATATGCGAAGGGGACAACAATTATGGAGCGTAGTTTCATACAGCAATAGTATTTGCAAATCGCACACTTTATATATTTTTAAAATGCATTTTTTTAAGAAATTATAGATATTTATGAAGTTATAGTACAATTCGTCACTGCTAATGTCTATTCTCTTTCATTTGAATGCTCATTTGTCACGATCGGTAGCTTGTGAGCGCCACAGGAGGGATCTATACTATTGAAATAATATATACTAGCGGACCCGAGCGAGAAATCCCGCATGTTCATAAGTCATACTTTCCCCAATAGGTTTATAATGAGAGACTTAAGGAGAAAGGGTGTTATGTTTTCATTTCATCCAAATGATTATAGAACACTGTTTACATTCCAGTTAGAATTCCAAGTTCTACGTTCTCTAATTAAAGGGCAATCGCTGAAAATTGGATCATCATAACACACACCAGTTATTCGATAATATTATGAAAGCATCTTGGTCAAGATTTCCTCCTTTAACTTCTTGGCTGAGGTGCGTCCTTCTCCCTGATCAGGACAGCCCTCGTAGGTAAACTAATTCACGCTCCGCTTACAGTGAGGCTTCCTTGTTCCTAAGTGCAACGATCAGCGCTAAATTCCTTTGCACGTTACCTACAGGGGTGCTTTCCTTGTTCTGTGTGTAGCGCTCAACGCTAAACTCCTTTGCACGTTACCTACACGGGTGCTTTCGCTTTCCCGAGTGGAGCGTCAGCATGAGAGCGAGCTGTGGCTGGTTTCTTTCTTTGATATTTATGAAATTAAAATGCAATTCGTCACTGTTGATTCCATTTCTGTGCTGAGTCCATTGATAAGAGCTTAGCCGTAACACTCGCCGGTTATTCGATACATTTCAGTCAGAACTGCAAGTTGTACGTTCCGTAACCTAAGAAGGCAATCACTGAAAATTGGATCATCATAACACTCTTCGGTTATTCGATATTTATGAAATTATACGTTTTGAGTACCCAATCCATTGATGTAGTAATTCTGAAAACCATGGGAAATGATAGTAGAAAAACCTGTAAAAGAATTAATGTTTAATAGTTCTAAGGTTTTAGACGCCGTAACACACGCCGGTTATACGATTTAGAGTACTCAATCCATTGAATTACTGTTTCTGAAAACCATGCGAAATGATCGATATTTATGAAATTAGATTGCAGAAGAAAAACCAGTAAAAAAATTAACGTTTAATAGTTTTAAGGGTTTAGACGGCAACTCATAATTGCAGCATGTTAGAGCATCAGTATTTGCAAATCGTACACTTCATACAAAAAGTTATATTTATGCAATTCGAATGCAATTCGTCACCGCTAATTTATGAAATTATACGATTTGAGTACACATTCCTTTGATTTACTGTTTCTGAAATCCATGCAAAATGATAAAGAAAATATCTCAGAATGTGAAAATAACACTAAACAGGCGTCACAGCGGCTAAGATGTGAAGTGGACAGCAATTATGGAGCGTATTTTCCTACAGCAACAGTATCTGCAAATCACCCACTTCGTATAAATTATAGACATTTATGAAATTATATAATCTCACTTGTTCATAAACCACACATTTCCCAATAGGTTTATAATGAGAGACTTAAGGAGAAAGGGTGTTATGTTTTCATTTCATCCAAATGATTATAGAACACTGTTTACATTTCAGTTAGAATTCCAGGTTCTACGATCTCTAATAAAAGGGAAATCACTGAAAATTGGATCATCATAACACACACCCAGTTATTCGATATTTATGAAAGCATCTTGGTCAAGATTTCCTCCTTTAACTTCTTGGCTGAGGAGCGTCCTTCACCCTGATCAGGACAGCCCTCGTAGGTAAACTAATTCACGCTCCGCTTACAGTGAGGCTTCCTTGTTCCTAAGTGCAACGATCAGCGCTAAATTCCTTTGCACGTTACCTACAGGGGTGCTTTCCGTGTTCTGTGTGTAGCGCTCAACGCTAATCTCCTTTGCACGTTACCTACACGGGTGCTTTCGCTTTCCCGAGTGGAGCGTCAGCATGAGAGCGAACTGTGGCTGGTTTCTTTCTTTGATATTTATGAAATTAAAATGCAATTCGTCACTGTTGATTCCATTTCTGTGCTGAGTCCATTGATTAAGAGCTTAGCCGTAACACTCGCCGGTTATTCGATACATTTCAGTCAGAATTGCAAGTTGTACGTTCCGTAACCTAAGAAGGCAATCACTGAAAATTGGATCATCATAACACTCTTCGGTTATTCGATATTTATGAAATTATACGATTTGAGTACCCAATCCATTGATTTAGTAATTCTGAAAACCATGGGAAATGATAGAAGAAAAACCTGTAAAAGAATTAATGTTTAATAGTTCTAAGGTTTTAGACGCCGTAACACACGCCGGTTATACGCCGTAACACACGCCGGTTATACGATTTAGAGTGCTCAATCCATTGATTTACTGTTTCTGAAAACCATGCGAAATGATCGATATTTATGAAATTAGAATTCAGTAGAATTGCAGCATGTTAGAGCATCAGCATTTGCAAATCGCACACTTATTACAAAAAATGATATTTATGAAATTAGAATGCAATTCTGCACTGCTAATTTATGAGGCCTATATGATGATGATGATGATGATAGTTTTAAGGTTGTAGACGACAACTCTAGCATGATACAGCAACAGTATTTGCAAAAAGCACACTTCTTACAAAATCGATATTTATGGAATTAGAAAGCAGGAGAAAAACCTGTACCCAATCCATTGATTTACTGATTCAGAAAATCAGATAGAAGAAAAACTGTTAGAGAATTAACGTTCAATGCTTTAAGGTTTTAGACGAGAACTCAGAATTGCAGCATGTTGAGCAACAATAAGTTTGTACAAAGCACAATTCTTTAAAAAAATCGATATTTATGGAATTAGAATGCAGAAGAAAATCCTATATCGCGGCATATTAACAAACTTGGAATATAATAAATCCATTGTTTAGACGGATGAGCGTAAATCATGTTTGTGCTGAGTCCATTGATTGAAAGCTTAGAACTAACCCTCGCCGGTTATTCGATTTGAGTAGCCAATCCATTGATTTTGTACTGATTCTGAAAACGTACACATACTGTTTCTGAAATCGATGCAAAATGATAAAGGAAAAACCTCAGAATGTTAAAATGACATTAAAAAAAGGCGTCATAACGGCCAAAATGTGAAGTGGACAGCAATTATGGAGCGTATCTTCCTGCAGCAACCGTAACTGCAAATCGCACACTTCGTACAGTTTTTTAAAAGGCATTTTTTAAAGAAATTATAGATATTTAAGAAATTAGAGTGCATTGAGTCACTGGTAATGTATAATCTACTTCATTTGAATGCTCATTTTTCACGATAGGTCTCTTGTGAGCGCCGCAGGAGGGATGCATACTACTGAAATAATATATATGATGATAAATAATAATACATATAATAATAATAATAATAATAATAATAATAAATATACCCCCAGAAAGTGTACTGTATTTATTTAGTAGGCTACTGGAATCGTACTGTATTGACAGACCAATCAGCTGTGCACAAAATACCTGATCTGGTTCTTGTTGACAAATGCAAGGAGCGGCTACAACCTTCAGAGATGTGGCAATCCCTAACAGTGGCTACATGCTAACAAAACAATCACTTTGAAAAGCTGTCAAAACATAAATAGCTTTCAGAACTGATCAGGAAGCAATGTCACATGGCACAAGTCGGGACAGGTCCTCTAATAATATCCAGCACTGGCGTGATCCCGAACAACTTAAAGGAAACTCTCACAGAGTTGAAATTAGACCCAGGCCTTTTCAAGATTATGCAGAAGACAGTCATGTACTTTCAACATGTCCGGGCAGAACCGAGAATCGAACCCGGACCTCCACGAATGCTAGCGGCTACAACATGAGGTGGTCTATTGGGCAAATTGGAGCAATGACTAAACGCACCTGCCTGCGCAACACGAGACGTAGGTTCGTATCCCGATGACAGCCAAATTTTCAAGTATCACTCAATAGATATAACTAGGGACCAGGGGCGTATACAATTTTTTTTCTGGGGGAGGCTGACTATCCTGGAAAATTGTGAGTATTCTCAGGGGATTATCACCGCAAAATACCCAGCAATATCAACCAATACCTTAGAGCATATAACTTTCTGTAATTATTTTAGATAAGATTCAAAGTGTATATAGCCTACAATTATATGCAATACAAAAAAGTTGTCAAATACAACACAACCCACAAATACAATTTTATACTTAATGAATTTTCTATTAGCCTATGGCCTATGGAGTATGAATGGCAAATATCTAAATATATGTCAATTTACCAAGCAAAAAGGTAAACAGTTTTTATTTTATTATTACAAGTTGATGATTTATTTTTCTAAAGTACCGTACTGTGGAATTCACAGTTTTGCCTCACAAGGCTGAGTGTACCCCGTTCCAGCCCTCAGACCAGAATTAAAATTTCTTGGCAGAGCCGTGAATCGAATTCGGACCTCCAGGGCGGCAGCCAAGAATGCTAGCCACTACACACGAGTTAGTCTAATCTTAATATTGTTTATATCTTAGCCAATAAGTTAAGATTAGGGTACAACCAAATGTACAATTACTTTATGCTCTTACCAAAGCAACACTTTCTTAATTTTTATTGGCTATTTTCGGGGGGGAGGGGGTGACGGGGGGACTGGAGCCCCCTCAGCACCCCCCCCCCTTATATACGCCCCTGCTAGGGACCGGACATTTATGCACTAAAAACGATTAAAATATGCGTGCAATTATGCAATAAAATGTTGAAGATATGCATTAAAATTGAAAAGTATGCACTTAACAATAATCCAATCTTATTCAGTCTTCTTCCACTCCTTTGCCGTAATGCGTGCAGTCGTTTTTGCATGTACAGTAGAGTCTCGCAAACTCGGCACTCGGTAACCCGGCACTCCGGATTTCTCGGCAACCCTGACAAGAGAAAAAAAAATAATGATTTTTGTTTGTTTTTGTGTTTCCGCACAGAGCGCTATTATGTTTTCTTTCGTCTTCGCCGTCTTCTCCGCTATGGACATTCTGTTTCTTCGCCGTCTTCGTGACGAGGTTTCAAGAAACAGGTTTCAAAGCGAAAAGCAAAAGAACATTAGTTACTTTTTTCCAAAAAACTAAATGGTAATTTCCATTATGTGAAAAAACTATTTACGTCCAGGAATTGTTTTCTACATATACTTTACATTGTACATATTAGAAAAATAATTTTTAGGCCTAGTTTTTCTAAGTTTTCTTTTATAATTTATGTGTTTCCTTTGATTTTTATCAGTACAGTAGTACAGTGCTGAACTATATATTCAAGTACTGTGATTGTAGTGGCTTAATCGTTTTAAAACTTGTGTTTCTGTTTAAACAAGTAGTTCCGTGAAGAACTATACAGCCTATTTTCATATATCCTACTTATGTTAACTGCCACTATCAACATACAAAATTTCAGTTTGATTGCTGTAATAGATTCGTAGATATTGAGAACCGACAAAATATTGCGCATGGTCGCCATGTTGGATTTTTATATATGTAGGTCCTAGAGTTATGTACTGTTACATGATGATTATAGTGTACGTGTAGCATTCAAACTTCAATCGCATGATTGGGACACAAGAAGTAAAAACGAGATTTTAAAACTTCGCACAGCTGCCATCTTGTGGTTATGGAAACAATTGAAATAGATTAGATGCCAGTGGATTAACATTCGTATAGGGATTTACTGTACCAAGTTTCACTGCACTCGGATGGTTAAATTGCGAGAAACGATCATGTCAATATTTATACTTCGCGTCGCCGCCATGTTGGATTTGTGATCACCAGGTTATTTAAAGTCCTAAGGGAGAACTTAAGTTCATAGTCCCTATGAACATAAAAAAATCAGTTTGATTGTTTTAATAGATTCGTAGATATTTAGAGACGTCTAAATATTTCGGATGGTCGCCATGTTGGATTGTTAAATGTATAGGCCATAGAGTCATGTACCATTAAAGGAAAATTAGAGCGTAGGTTTATTATTCAAACTTCCACTTCGATCGCATGATTACGACACAAGAAATAAAAATTTAATTTTCGCAATTCGCACAGCCGCCATCTTGAGGTTATGTAAACAATGGAACTAAATTAGATACCAATGCATTAAAATGTGTATAAACATTTCTTGTACCAGATTTCATTGCGTTTGGAACATTAAATCTTGATAAAGGTCTATTTAAAATTTTCAAATTCGCTTGGCCGCCATGTTCGTTTTGTAGTTAACCGGTTTTTGAAAGTCTTATAGATGAACTTCCAGTAGTTCCCTTTATATCCATACATAATTTCAGGGTGATACCGCTAATAGTTTCAGAGATATTGAATGCCGGTGAAATATTTCGCACATCCGCCATCTTGTGGTTAAGTAAACAATTGAACGAAGTTAGATGTCGGCGCATTAGAATGTGTATAAACATATACTGTACCAAGTTTTATTGCGTTTGGTTGGTTAAATCGCGAGAAACGTCTATTTTAAAGTCGCAAATTCGCGTGGCTGCCATGTTGGTTTTGTAGTTACCAGTTTTTCAATAGTTACATAAGTGAACTTCTAGTAGTTACCTTTATCACCGTAATAAATTCCAGGGTGATATCGGGATTAGTTTCGGAGATATTGAATGCTGGTGAAATATTTCGCACTGCCGCCATGTTGGATTGGTGAGACGTAACAAAATTTGAAGGGCACGGTCGGGGTCGCCCGGAATAGTGCTATGAACTTACCGAGTTTCATTGAAATCGCTCCAGCCGTTTAGATTTTATTAGGGACACACACACACACACACACGCACACACACACGGACAAAAGGTGATCTCATAAGCCTATTTTTTCAAAATTGAAAATAGGCTAATAAATGTACTGCATTGCATTACTTTTGAACCAAAACATACAGTTTATTTCTTCTTTTTAACACATTTCCCGATAACCCGGCATTTTTGCGAACTCGGCCATCCTTCGGTCCACATTAGGCCGATTTCCAAGACTCTACTGTACTAGAAGTTGAAATTTCTATTCACATTTCACTTCCTTCGAGCATATTTGACAATAGACGACAACGCTATCAATTGAATAATCCCTATTACCTGACACCCATTGATTTAATAAAAACTTTCTGCTGCTCTTCTCTTTTTGGCATTTTGAGGCAGTATGCGTAAAATACTGTTATCTCGTTATCTGCTCCGCAGAAAGTTACTTACAAGGGATACTACCCAGATGGTGAAAGGAATGTCCTACCCCATCTATTTCTTGGAATGCCAGGCGTAAAATACTGTTATCTCGTTATCTGTGCACAGAAAATTGCTTACAAGGGATTTCCAACACGCAGGCGAAACCAATTTCGTTCAAGATTATATATTAAGGCTTCCACGGCCCGGATTACTATATAAATAATTCATGTTTTTTGGGCAAATGCCGTGTGAAATTAAATTAGAACCATACGTTTCGGAGAAACCTTGCCTCCTTTTTCAAAGGAATCAAACAATGTGGTAAAAGAAAGTATATCAATGAGATTACAAAACAAGTAGTTCCGTGAAGAACTATACAGCCTATTTTCATATAGCCCACTTATTGCAACTATCAACATACACAATTTCAGTTTGATTGCTGTAATAGATTCGTAGATATTGAGAACCGACTAAATAATTCGGATGGTCGCCATGTTGGATTTTATATATGTAGGTCCTAGAGTTATGTACTGTTACATGCAGATTATTGTGTACGTGTAGTATTCAAATTTCAATCGCATAATTAGGACACTAGAACTTACAAGGAGATTTTAAAATTTCGCACAGCTGCCATCTTTAGGTTATGGAAACAATTGAAATAAATTAGATGCTAGTGGATTACCATTCGTATAAGGATTTACTGTACCAAGTTTCACTGCTCTCGGATGGTTAAATTGCGATAAACGTCCATGTGAATATTTATACTTCGCGTCGCCGCCATGTTGGATTTGTGATCACCAGGTTATTTAAAGTCCTATAAGTGAACTTGAGTTCATAGCCCCTATGAACAATAAAAAATTCAGTTTGATTGCTACAATAGATTCGTAGATATTGAGAGCCGTCTAAATATTTCGGATGGTCGCCATGTTGGATTGTTAAATGTATAGGCCATAGAGTCATGTACCATTATAGGAAAATTATTGGATAGATTCATTATTCAAACTTTCACTTCGATCGCATGACTACATCACAAGAAATAAAAACTTAATTTTAAAATTCGCACAGCCACCATCTTGAGGTTATGTAAACAATTGAACTAAATTAGATACCATTGCATTACAATGTGTATAAATATTTCCTGTACCAGATTTCAGTGCGTTTGGAGCATTAAATCGCGAAAAAAGTCTATTTCAAATTTTCTAATTCGCTTGGCCGCCATGTTTGTTTTGTAAATAACCTGTTTTTTAAAGTCGTATAAATGGACTTCCAGTAGTGCCCTTTATCTTCGTACAAAACTTCAGGGAGATACCGCTAATAGTTTCAGAGATACAGAATGCCGGTGAAATATTTCGCACATCCACCATCTTGTGGTTATGTAAACAAATGAACGAAGTTAGTTGTCGGTGCATTACAATGTATATAAACATATACTGTACCAAGTTTCATTGCGTTTGGTTGGATAAATCGCGAGAAACGTCTATTTAAAAGTCGCAACTTCGCTTGGCCGCCATGTTGGTTTTGTAGTTACCAGGTCTTCAAAGATCACATAAGGGAACTTATAGTAGTTCCCTTTATCACCATACATGATGTCAGGGTAATATCGGTAATCGTTTCGGAGATATTGAATACTGGTGAAATATTTCGCACAGCCGCCATGTTGGATTGGTGAGTCGTAAAAAAATTTGAAGGGCACGGTCGAGGTCGCCCGGAATAGTGCTATGAACTTACCTAGTTTCATTGAAATCGCTCCAGCCGTTTAGATTTTATTAGGGGACACACACACACGAATCACACACTCACGCACACACACACACGGACAAAAGGTGATCTCATAAGCCTATTTTTCAAAATTGGTATTGTTCAGATACACTTCCCTTTTGTTTATGTTTCCTTATATCCATCTAACCCTCCCACTTTCCCCCCCCCCCCCCTTTCTTTTGGACATCCTCATTCTTCGAGGAATCTCTATATTTTCACCCCGCCCCTTTTACCTTCTCCTTACTTGCTACTCTGTCCGCCGTTCTACCATGGTCCATACAGTAATTTCTGGCAGCTGCTCTCTGGTGACGAACAGAGGGATTTATCTATATTTTTTGTATTTTTAGCCTACTTTTCACATTTTGCAAAAATGAGGAAAAAGTAGACTTATGAGATCGGGCAAATGTGTGTCTGTCTGTCTGTCTGTCTGTCTGTCTGTCTGTCTGTCCTTCTGTCTGTCTGTCTGGCTGTGTGTGTGTCCCCCCCTATCAACTCCTAAACGGCTGCAGCAATCGAAACAAAATTTGGTAGGACTAAAGATCTACACCTGAATATCTCACGGCCATATTTGAAAATGATGTCAGTGCTACCAACTGCTAAAAAATCGCAATTGAAATTTGAGCTCCATGTTGGATATCTTGGAAAGTATGAATGGGAGCTATTTCAAAATTGGCACACGTACAGATCATAATATTTCAGTTTATTTTCCAGGAGGCCAAACATGGCAGTGTTGCCAAAATGATTATAAGCCTCCTGATAGGTCCAATTTTTAAATGAATATAACTTCTACACTATCAAGCGGAATTCAACCAAATTTCATATGTTGTATGTGTACATAACCAGATATGACTGAGCGTATTCTTAAGACCTACCAGTGCTGCCAACTGTTAATAAATGCTCCTAATTTATTTTATCCAAATACCAATATATCAGAAAGTATGCAGGCCGACAGCTTTAAACTATGCACACGTACAGTACCTGACATTCTATATTAATTTGGAGTAACTTATATACGTCAGTGCTACCAACATGATTCTAAGCCTGCTGACAGGTCCAACTTTAAATACATGTAACTTCCATACTATCATTTGGATTTCAACCAAATTTCGTATGTGCTATGTGTACCATAACAGATATGACTATGCGTATTCTAAGGAGCAACCAGGCCTGCCAACTGTTAATATGTGCTGTCCCTATTTTTGTTACCCTAATATCAATATATCAGAAAGTATGCAAGCCAATAGCTCTAAACTTTGCACACGTATAGTACCTGGCATTCTAGACGAATTTGGAGTAACTAATATACGTCATTGCTGCCAACATGATTCTAAGCCTGCTGATAGGTCCAATTTTAAAATGCATGTAACTTCTATACTAACTAATGGATTTCATTCAAAATTTGCACAACAATAGATCATATTATTTCATATTATTTCTGACCAATACATGCATGGCATTGTTGCCAACATGATTTTACGCGCGCTGTTAGATCCAATGTTTAACTGCATGTAACGTCCATGCTATCCAGTGGACTTCAACCAAATTTTGTATTTAGTACCGTAAGAGACGGAACTAAGAATATATACAGTCATCAGGGCTGCCAACTGTAGTGCTCTATTAGGATACATTATGCCAGGTATACAGTATTTCGAAATAATTGGAAATTTCGATATTAGCAACTTAATTTCGTCATTATTCTAGATAGGTTCATATTCTGTAGAATAATCATTGGCATGAAAAGTAGGCTGTATAGTTCTTCACGGAACTTCTTGTTTTGTAATCTCATTGATATACTTTCTATGGCCACATGGTTTGATTCCATTGAAATAGGAGGCAAGGTTTCTCCGAAACGTATGGTTCTAATTTAATTTCACACGGCATTAGTCCAAAAAACATGAACTATTTATATCGTTCAAGATTGTTTTAAATCAAAATTAATTTCAAAGATAATGCTAAAATATGCTGTTATGTTCACAATATGCAATAAATCCAATAAACCCACAAAATATGCATTTGCATATGCATTTTCAAAAATTCCGTTCCCTACTGTCGACCAAAATATTATGTGTACTCGAGTTTGAAGGATGTTTGAGAAGTAACCAGTAGACCTACATAAAATCCAATAACATCATCATTTTCGTCGTTCTATTTTACGTTAGTTCATGTAGGATGGAGTTTTTAATTTATATTTTAATATTTTTTATCGCAGTTGGAACACAAAAAGTGCCCGTTTTTAAGCGTGTTTCAACCATGCGTCACATTTAAGAATTATTATCTCACAAACCCGTCATCAGATCGAATCCAAATTTTAACACAATATACACTGGAATGTTGTATAACTGGTTTATTAATTTCAAAATTTTGTGGGTTCAAGAACGAAAGTTGTTATCATTTTTGTAAGGTAACTTTTTCTCGGCTCGGGGTCGTTGGAAAATGTAGTTCTTGGTTGCATTGTTATCCTTATAGATCAAAAAGTTATGCTGTATGACTGTGAAATACGTAAATTTATTCACTTATTTTATATCGGTTTGTATTTGTATGGGGAATTAAGACATGGTTCACCAGTTAGCCACTCCGGCGAAAGCTGTACAGCGTTGCCAAGGTGGGCTCCATCACGCTTCATGGCACGCCTCGCTCGGTAGTGATGGGCTCCATATCAGCAACGCTGTACAGCATTTTCTGGAGCGGCTAGCAGGTGAACCATGGCTTAATTCCTCGTACAAATACAAACCGATATAAAATAAGTGAATTAATTTACGTATTTCACAGTCATACAGCATAACTTTTTGATCTATAAGGATTACAACGCAACCAAGAACTACATTTTCCGACGACCCCGAGCCGAGAAAAAGTTACCTTACAAAAATGATAACAACTTTCGTTCTTGAACACACAAAATTGTGAAATTAATAAACCAGTTATAAAACATTCCAATGTATATTGTGTTGAAATTTGGATTCGATCTGATGACGGGTTTGTGAGATAATAATTCTTAAATGTGACGCATGGTCGAAACACGCTTAAAAACGGGCACTTTTTGTGTTTCAACTGCGATAAAAATATTAAAATATAAATTAAAAATTCCAAACCTACATGATCTAACGTAAAATAGAACGACAAAAATGATGATATTATTGGATTTTATGTAGGCCTATTGGTTACTTCACAAACAACCTTCAAACTCGAGTGCACATACTATTTTGGTCGACAGTAGATATAACCACTCCAAGAAATGCTATGTCCTAGACTCATTTCTATGTTCCTCTAATAGTGTTTGGAAAAGCATCCAGCCGTAGAAACAATCTTCCATATAGAAATTCATTTTAGAAAACTAAGTTTCTAAATACCTTATTAGAGAATGTCAGAGCTGTTGACATTTCCCACCGCTTCGCAGATTATATTGAAATTGTGTTGGTGATTATATTGGACAAATACAGGAGCATATAAAAGTCTGTCGCACACATTTGTGGTTTTAACATAGCCGTTTGATTTGAGTAGAAACACTCCATTTTAGCCACATGTTTGCAGAGCTTGGAAATAATTAAACAGTTCTTTGCCATATTAAATGTTCTGAATGCCTGTGCTAATTACGCAAATGAATGACTAATCCGCATATCAACTGAAGAGTTTAAATACTGGCAGTATGTCCATATTAACATTGGCAGTTGTTACGGATAAACTGCATTTTTGAGCTCTGTGTGTGTGTGTCTATTTTCTCGATATTCTCGGCAATAGTTGTAAATAGAGCAGAACGATGCATCTCTACCTTGACGCGTTAAATGAACCACGCTGATGCCAGATCAACTGTACATACAAAGTTGTGCCAGGCCAGGCACATGATGTGACTAATCTCGTATACAAGTGTGTTTATAAATTCTTTGTGAAAAACCTTATCGATAAACCTCGAAGTTATCGATATATTTCTACTTCATTTCCTACAGATCGATCGACTGTATAATATTTAGGTATGATACGCTAAAGTTCGGAGAATGATTTAGATGCACACGTAACAATATATAGCCTATATTTTCCACGAATGTAATAAATTTATAATCTATATATATAAAGCACAAAGTTTGTCTGTCTGTCTGTTATGTATACAAATCTACACCGTTTCACCGATCTGAACCAAAATTTGTATACTTACCCTTTGGAACCCTGCGGGTAACCCTGTCAACATTAAATTTCGGACAGACCACCCCATGCCCTGCATTTAGGCCCTTTTGTCCAAATCTACACCGTTTCACCGATCTGTGCCAAAAGTTGTATATTTAACCTTTGGAACCCTGCGAGTAACACTGTCCACTTAAAATTTCGGACAGACCACCCCATTCCCTGCATTTAGGCCCTTTGGTCCAAATCCACACCGTTTCACCGATCTCAACCAAAATTTGTATATTTACCCTTTGGAACCCTGCGAGTAACACTGTCCACTTAAAATTTCGGACAGACCACCCCATTCCCTGCATTTAGGCCCTTTGGTCCAAATCTACACCGTTTCACCGATCAGAACCAAAATTCGTATTCTTACCCTTTTGTACCCTGCGAGTAACACTGTCTGCTTGAAATTGCGGACAGACCACTCCATTCCCTGCATTTAGGCCCTTTGGCCCAAATCTACACCGTTTCACCTATCTCAACCAAAATTTGTATATTTACCCTATGGAACACTGCGACTAACACTGTCTGCCTGAAATTTCGGACAGCCCACGCCATTCCCTGCATTTAGGCCCTTTTTGCACAAATCTACACCGTTTCACCGATCTGAACCAAAATGTGTATACTTACCCTTTGGAACCCTGCGAGTAACACTGTCCTCTTGACCTTTCGGACAGACCACCCCATTCTCTGCATTTAGGCCCTTTGGTCCAAATCTACACCGTTTCACCGATCAGAACCAAATTTCGTATTCTTACCCTTTGGTACCCTGCGAGTAACACTGTCTGCTTGAAATTGCGGACAGACCACTCCATTCCCTGCATTTAGGCCCTTTGTCCCAAATCTACACCGTTTCACCGATCTCAACCAAAATTTGTATATTTATCCTTTGGAACACTGCGACTAACACTGTCTGCTTGAAATTGCGGCGAGGCCTCTCCATCCCTTGCATTTAGGCTGTTTGGCACAAATCTACACCATTTCACCGATCTGACCCCAATTTTATATACTTAACCGTAGGTACCCGAAAAGTAACACTGTTCACTTTAAATTTCGGACAGACCACTCCATTCCACGTATTTAGGCCCTTTGGCAAAAATCTACATCGTTCACCGATCGAAAACAAAATGTGTATACTTACCCTTTGGAACCCGATGAGTAACACTGTCCACTTGAAATTTCTGACATACCACTCCATTCCCTGCATTTAGCTCAGGAATTCCTCGGGGTTGCCAGCTTCCTAACTCACCAGACATGAGCCCTTGAGGGTGTACCAGAAGTGGTGGGTCTACACACACCCTGCCTCTTTGAGGGCCTTGAGCAGAACACAGGAGATATTATGAAAAGGAAAAGAAGGCAGACCCCTCGATGAGACAAAGCCAATTAAGGCGGGAAATTGAAAGACTCCCTAGCCCTCGGATACCCTAATACAGTCTGGGTCGGAAGAGAACAAGAGTTGACCAAGGGAGGCCGACAGGAAGTAGAAGCGATGCCAGACTCAGCTGGGGTCCCGTGGTCGCCAACCTACGTCCCACATGTTGTGAGACCCTGGGGGGGGGGGGGGGGTCAGTTGTGATAATAGCTTGCTGATTCATCGCGACCCGCCGTGTTATTTCCTGCTGTCTATGCTGATGCCAGCACAGGGCCGTTGCGAAACAGTGAGTGATTCCCGGTCAATCTAAATAGGACGGGGAACCCCGCACGTGTGTCATCATATTTCGTCATTATCTGCGATCATCTCAGGTTCGTGCAGCTTGGACCTATATTCTTTGTCTTTGCCGAGCAGTACGCTCTTTCACTAGACGCATCGAGTACAGGCCTAAGCCAGAAAATAAAGATGAGACTTTGGAAGACATCGAAGCTAGACGCCTGAATTACCTAAATCAGTTTTAAAATAACACCATGTTCGTTTAGTAGTCATTTTTTCAATACCTTATTATTATCATCATAAGTGCAAATGACCTAGATGTTACGCGCATCATACCAATAATCACCGCCGCATAAAGTCTTTCTCGACTGTGATTTTTGAAATATTTATTTTTGGTTGGTTGGTTCTTAAGTTTAGGGGCTGCGACAACGCGGTCATGTAGCCCCGTGTACTTTGGGTGTGTGTAGAATCTGTCTGATAACCGGTGTTAATTGTGATGACTGCATTAGTGTGTGTTATCTGTTTTTTAAATTTAAGTACCATCTGCAACTTAGAATTCATCAAATAGTTCGTACTTTTGCCGCCAAGCGCCACCGTCAACGACTGCTAGGCCAAGTTCGTAACTTAGCTACTAGACGCCACTGCAGTCGGCTTTTGGCAACGGACGTAGACATCTAAGAGCGTTGTTTACCTATCCAATTTAGCTTCACACAGGTGTAATTAGTGGAAGGTTCTTTAACATGCCATAAATCTGACATGGGACCGCCGGCTTTACTTCCCCTCCGAAGAAAGGCATACTGACGGATTTTAACGCTCTTAAAAAATCCGACGGCTTTGGCCGGGATTGAACCCGCTATCTTGGGCATAGAAGCTCAGCATGCTACCGACTACGCCACCGGTATATTATACGTTGAAGTGTCAATTCAATACCGGTAGTAGTTTCCCTTATCATCCTCATCATAAGAGCAAATGACCTACAGTAGATGTTACGCCCATTACACCATTAATCAACACACACAATAAGTCTTCCTCGCCTGTGAATTTTGAAATATGTATTTCTATTACGGTAGTTTGTAAGTTTGACGTGTCAATTCAACAGTAGTTTTTATTATCATCCTTATCAAAAGGGCAAATGACCTAGATATTACTCCCTCATTGTCTTTGGGGGCAAATGACTTAGATTTTAAGTCCATTATATTTCTAAGGAGACCTTAAAACATTATCATCATTCCACCGGGCGAAGCCGGGTACTACTGCTAGTATGGTATAATAATATGCAATGTATATTTGAATTGCAGCCAATGGCCATAGTGGGGTATTTTAATTAAAAGCTCGTGGGTTTCCTATCAAGTTCAATTTCAAGTAGTTCCACCTTTTGGCTACCAGAGATGCCACTGTCCCTGACACCTAGTGGCGAACGTTGGAACTTGATAGTGCGTTTCTAACCAAATAACCGACAAATTTAGCTACACACTACCAATTGCAGTGGTAGGTTCTTTTACATGCCATAAATACAGTATATCCAAATATTATTTCTTGAATTTGTAGGATTATAAAGCAAAAAAATAGTTCTGAAGTAAAGAGCACTTTTGTGCGGTCGCGTTTCCATCAGATCGACAATGAAAGCAAAACAAAGATGAAATACAGTAGATTATGCCATGACATATCAGTGTGATAACAGCTGACACTTGATTCTCCCGACTGTGACAATGAATAGATTAGATACATCAGTTGCTACCGAAAGGAAGATCAGAAGATCATTTTGATAGAGCCAATGCTTGCAATTGTAATTGACAGGTGATACAATCTTTTCTGTCAACCAATCGGGATAGCTATTCACGCTAAGGCACAAATCCATGGGCTTTGAACACCACTGTGGGCCGTCGTCGAAATGGTTTTCTATATTCAACTCCGCGGCATCCTTTGCGTAGTTGGTGGCATGCTGAGCTTCTATGCCCAAGATAGCGGGTTCAAACCCAGCCAAAGTCGTCTGATTTTTTAAGAGCGTTAAAAATACCTCCTTCGGAGGGGAAGTAAAACCGGCGGGCCCATGTCATAGATTTATGGTATGAAAATAACGTTCCACTAACTACAATATGTGTGAAGCTAAATTTGTAGGTTAGATTTAATTAACGCTCTATTAGTTACAACGTTCGCCGTCATATGCCAGTCACTGTGGCATCTAGTAGCCAAGTTCGTAGCTATGTCATTGACGGTAGCATTTGGTAGAAAAAGTAGGAACTACTTGAAATAAATCGTCTGCAGTCCTTACGTGAATTACTGATAACACACACAAATACAGCCATCACAATTAACACTGGTTATCAGAGAGATTCTACATAAACCCAAATTAGACGGGGCTACATGATCGCGTTGTCGCAGCCTCTAAATTGAGGAAACAACTAACCATATTCAACTCTGTTTTCGGCCCTTCAGTGGGGCCTTCTTCAGCTTGTCAATTAGACAAGTACCACATTATGTGTATGTGTACTGAATTACAATAAAAAGTAACATTAATTTTGAAATGGACGTCTCTACAATTTAAATTAAGAAATACAGTACTGTTTGTTGAAAGTGAAACACCCAGAAGAAATGGTCGGAGACACTCCCAGAACAGGGGTCGTGTAGGCCTGCGGTACCATACTAAGTGATTGAAATCGCAGAGAGATGGCGTGCACATTGGCCTACCAGTGCCCTCTGTTGTGGGACCCGACAGGTCAGTGTTCCGCACAGCTCCGCCGGCGTGGGGCCGTCATACCAAGTGGAAACGTGTAAGCAAGTGCAACGATGCCTCGTCGACATCACAGGGTGGACTATCAGCATGTGAATGCAGTTGAACGGGGCAGAATGCTTGGGCTCCGGGAGGCCGGTCTGTCGCTCCGGGACATTGTAGATCGTACAGGGCACGCTGCGTCAACAGTAAGGCCTATGTGGATCCAGTGAAGAGCGGAGGGCTGTACACAGCGACGACAGGGTACAGGACGACGCAATGTGACCACAGCGCGAGATGACCGCCATCTTCTCCGCATGGCAGTATCTGACAGAACCGCGTCGTCCTCTGTGTTGGATCGACGTTGGAGCACTGCAACGAGGGTGGACATGTCTGAGTCGACGGTGCGGCGTCGTCTTTTGAAGGCTGGACTGGTAGCACGCATGCCACTGCGTCGGCTTCCATTGACTGGGAACCACCGACGCCTCCTACTAGGCCTACAATGGGCACGTGCACGCTGACATTGGCAGGCTGAGTGGCGAAATGTAGTGTTTTCGGACGAGTCTCGCTTCAACCTGTCCTTCAGTGATGGCCGCATACGCGATCGACGCCGTCGAGGAGAACGCAATCAGGCATACTGTATTGTTGAGCGGCATATCGGACAAAGACCAGATGTAATGGTTTGAGGCGTAATTGCCTATAACAGGCGATCGCGCCTCGTACGTCTTGCGGGCAATCTGAGCAGTGACCGCTACATCAGGGAAGTTATACAGCCCTTGGCACTGCCCCTCTTGCAGGCCGTTCCACATGCCATATTTCAGCAGGACAATGCCCGCATGTGTGCAAGCCTTCTTCGCAGAACGGATACCTCTGCTTCCCTGGCCTGCCCGTTTGCCTGACATGTCGCCCATCTAACATGTCTGGGATATGGTCGGTCGGCAACTTGTTGGTTCAGGTCCACCTGCCACTACTGTTGATGCCTTGTGGACACGCCTACAAATGCGTGGGACGGTATTCTCCAGCAGCGTATTCAAGCGCTGTATTATTTCATGCCACGACGTCTATAGCGGCTCTGAGAGCAGCACGTGGTCGCGCGACGCTGTACTGAAGATCGTCCGTCAACATTGAGTCATGGTGCCAAGCTTAGGCACTATCGCACGGTACTTAAACCGGAAGGGCTGTATGCGAGACATTGCCTCTGTGAGGACAAGAACAAGTCGACAAAATTATTAAAGCGAGAAAGAAGGATAACACGGAAGATTTTAGGTAACAGATGAGAAGGTGGCCACGTACGATTGAGATACAATGAAAAACTGTACATAAAGATAGAAACAATAGTATCGTCCAACAGAAAGAAATGATTGCTGTTCTACGGGAACATCTTCCGTTAGTTAGTCAGTTATTGTTGTTTTAAGGGGCGGAACTACGAGGTCATCTCCCCTTTTAACACAGATTAAAGAATACAAATTTTGAATTGAATTTAAAATTTTGAGGTGGACATCTAAATTTAAAAGACCGAAAATTAATAAAACAAAAACAAACAATTAAATAACAAGTAGTTCCGTGAAGAACTATACAGCCTATTTTCATATATCCTACTTATGTTAATTGCCACTATCAACATACACAATTTCTGTTTGATTGCTGTAATAGATTCGTAGATATTAAGAAGCGACTAAATATTTCGGATGGTCGCCATGTTGGATTTTATATATGTAGGTCCTAGAGTTATGTACTGTTACATGCAGATTATTGTGAACGTGTAGTATTCAAACTTCAATCGCATAATTAGGAGACAAGAAAAAACAAGGAGATTTTAAAATTTTTCACAGCTGCCATCTTGAGGTTATGGAAACAATTGAAATAAATTAGATGCCAGTGGATTAACATTCGTATAAGGATTTACTGTACCAAGTTTCACTGCACGCGGATGGTTAAATTGCGAGAAACGTCCATGTGAATATTTATAATTCGCGTCACCGCCATGTTGGATTTGTGATCACCAGGTTATTTAAAGTCCTATAGGTGAACTTAAGTTCATAGCCCCTATGAACATTAAAAAATGCAGTTTGATTGCTACAATAGATTCGTAGATATTCAGTATCGTTTAAATATTTCGGATGGTCGCCATGTTGGATTGTTAAATGTATAGGCCATAGAGTCATGTACCATTAAAGGAAAATTATTGCGTAGGTTCATTATTCAAACTTTCACTTCGATCGCATGACTACATCACAAGAAATAAAAACTTAATTTTAAAAGTCGCACTGCCGCCATCTTGAGGTTATGTAAACAATTGAACTAAATTAGATACCAGTGGATTACAATGTGTATTAATATTGCCTGTACCAGGTTTCAGTGCGCTTGGAACATTAAATCGCGAGAAAGATCTATTTAAAATTTTCAAATTCGCCTGGCCACCATGTTCGTTTTGTAGTTAACCGGTTTTTGAAAGTCTTATAGATGGACTTCCAGTAGTGCCCTTTATCTCCGTACAAAATTTTAGGGAGATACCGCTAATAGTTTCAGAGATATAGAATGCCGGTGAAATATTTCGCACATCCGCCATCTTGTGATTATGTAAACAATTGAACGAAGTTAGATGTCGGTGCATTACAATGTATATAAACATATACTGTACCAAGTTTCATTGCGTTTGGTTGGTCAAATCGCGAGAAACGTCTATTTAAAAGTCGCAAATTCGCTTGGCCTCCATGTTGGTTTTGTAGTTACCAGGTTTTCAAAAGTCACATAAGTGAACTTATAGTAGTTCCCTCTATCACCATAGAAAATGTCAGGGTAATATCGGTAATAGTTTCGGAGATATTGAATGCTGGTGAAATATTTCGCACAGCCGCCATGTTGGATTGGTGAGTTGTAACAAAATTTGAAGGGCACGGTCGAGGTCGCCGGGAATAGTGCTATGAACTTTCCGAGTTTCATTGAAATCGCTCCTGCCGTTTAGATTTTATTAGGGGGGGACACACACACGAATCACACACACACACACACGGACAAAAGGTGATCTCATAAGCCTATTTTTTCAAAATTGAAAATAAGCTAAAAATAAAAATTATAAAAATAAACAAAAAATACGGAAAAAACAAAACATTATCATTCAAAAACGAACAAGTCGTTGAGTCAATGTTCACTGGAAAATTTAGATTGCTGGCCCTAACCCACTCTCACTTATAAAGCGGATAACGCGATCAGCAGCCACCGCGTCATCGGCTAATATACGTTTGAGTGTCATTTGCAAACCAAGGTTTCTTCGTAAGTCAGCAAGATCCACACACTCGGTGAAAATGTGGGCCACGGTGAAAAAGGCTCCGCAGACACAAAGTGGGGGGTCTTCCCTTCTCATTAGGTACGAGTGGGTGGATCTTGTATGACCTATCCTTAGCCTACACAATATGACGGACTCTCTCCGGGCCCGGAAGGAGCTCCGCCACACGCGAGTAGTTCCCTTGATCGCTCTCAGTTTACTGGGCAGTGGGTCAGCTAGCCACTGACTCTCCCAAAAAGCCAGAACTTGTAGGCGTAACTGAGAGCGAATATCTCTAGCGGGTACCTCCATTGGTCGAGGTGGTAGTGATACCGCCTCTTTTGCAGCTTGATCAGCTAACTCATTTCCCGCATCTTCCGTATGACTATTGAGCGATTGACTTAGAAAATCTGGAATTTCACAAAGCCAAAGGCAACCTAATGGAGGTTCTAAGAATGTGAGAAAGACCTGATGCAAATTGGTATTCCGGAAACGAAAATCAAGGCGGCTTCGGTGGCATAGTAGGTAGCATACTGAGCTTCTAGGCTATGCCCAAGGTCGCGGGTTCAATCCCGGCCGAAGTCGTCGGATTATTTAAGGGCGTTAAAAATCCCTCAGAATGCCATCTTTCGGAGGGAAAGTAAAGCCGGCGGTCCCATGTCATCGATTTATGCCATGATAAAGAACCTTCCACTTATTACACTTGTGAAAAGCTAAATTATAGGTTATATTTGACTAACGCTCCTAGGTTCCAACGTTCGTCGCCAGGAGCCGACTGCAGTGGCATCTAGTGACCAAGTTTAGAACTAGTTGGTCGTTGACGGTGGCGTTTGGTAGCAAAAGTTGAAACTACTTAATCGAATATCTGCAGCTGTTACTTGAAATGAAAGCAGATAACACACATTAATTCAGCCATCACATTTAACACAGGTTATCAGACAGATTCTACACACACCCAAAGTACACAGGGCTACATGACCACGTTGTCCCAGCCCCAAAACTGAGGAACCAACCAACCAACCAAACGAAAATCCATGATAGATTTGAATTTCGACGAACGGGTAAAAACTATCAAAATTTGGAATCTGAGTCCAGGAGACAGAGAGAGTCTCGACCAGAAGCACGAAAGAAGGCACTGATCGATAAACTCAAGAAATACTGGGAGGAAGTCGAGGCCAGTAGAAGATAAAGATCTAGACACAAATGAAATTGATTTTTAATATGCAGTCCATAAAGGTTCAATTCAAATGTAAATAAACTATATATATATATATATATACATTCGAATTGAGCCACTATGGACTACGGAGTAACAATCAAAATCAATGTTTCGTTCTAGATCGTCTGCCAGCTTTGATGTCCTGCCAGTATCTCTTGAGCCCAACACTCAGCGCCTTCTTCCGATCTTCTGAAAGAGGTCCCCTCCGTCTTTTGGGTTCTGCCCCTATCTTAAATCCCTGGTAATTTTTGATTAGGTGTCTGAATTCATACCTGTTCATAATTTTGCAATCCGGAATACCAATTTCTAGAAGGTCTTTGTTACATTCTTCAAACCTTGCCAATTTTTTCTTCTTTGTTTTCACGAAATTCCAAATTTTCTTTGTTAGACGATCGTTGGACATTCTGAAAATGTGTCCATAGAACAACAACCTTTTCCTTTTTATTGTTGACGTGACTGGTTCTATCTTTCTATATAACTCTTCGTTTGACTTCAAACGTACGTGTCCGTCAACCCATTTGTTGTCTAAAATTTTTCTCAAAACCCTGCGCCACTATATATTATTATTATTAATAATAATAATAGGTCCTTTGAAAACTGCAAATTCTGGAAATTAAGAAGTAATGATGAAATATATCGATAAATAGAAACCATATCAAAAATACGGAAGAGGAGATGGCTATTTTTTGGACATTTGTACTGGATGGACGACAGTAGGTTAACCAAGCAGATCTTCACATTCCTGTAGAACAAGAAGTCAACAACAACCTGAGTACAGGAAGTCAAAAAGAATTTGGAAAGAAACAATATCAGAGAAGAAGTTAAACCACAGAGATATTTTTAGGCAAAAAGTGCTAAAAATGGAAAAATTACAAGGGAGGAAGGAAAAGAAAACCGGCTCAAAATGGTTCAAAGAAAGCAAGAGGAAACATAGTGAGATGATGAAGGAATGCTGGAGGAAGAAGAAGGAACAGTAAAGGACAAAGCATTGAAAATGGCTCGTGGTCCCTAGACGAAACGATAATAATAATAATAATAATAATAATAATAAGTTGAGAAAGATCTACGTGAAAAGAGAATTTCCCCTAACGATATCCAGGAGCGTGTTCCACTTCAGGAAAAACTACGTACGCACAAAGGTTTCCAGGAAAAGCCGAAGACAGGGAAGGTGTGGTCCCAAGAGAGAAAAGAACAACACCGGAGACGAATGCGGGAACACTGGGCGGTAGTTAAAGCTCGGAAAAAGAGACAGTTGAACTGACGTGGTCCCTAGTTGGCCGAATCGAAGAAAGAATAATAATAATAATAATAATAATAATAATAATATCTGTATTTCTGAAGATAGGGGCGCGGAAAAGCTGTTGGCCTCTCACCAAGGTGGACCAGGTTCGATTAGGGTCAATGAATGTGGGATTTTCGAAATGAAATGCCATGTCCTGTGGTTCGGACTCCACGTGAAAAGGAGGTCCCGTGGCTCCTGATCGCATGATTAACGGTCAAGTAAAACTAAAAGCATCCTTTCCTTCCTTTCTGAGGATAAATTCGTCATGCCGTCTCATCAGACATTTCTTCCAGATAAAACCTGGAGCTTGGGGTCATGATAATCGACCAGACTCCTAGTTTATTGCCAGGTACCTAGTAAATAACGCGTGTTTAATGTTCTTCCTTTACTGCTAATTGTTTTGCGAGACGAAGAGCAATGCTATATTTCTCCTACAAATACTGACATTACCTGTTACATTGAACAAGCAATGAAGGAAATTGGAGACACATTTAAAGTGGGAGTGAAGATTCAAGGATAAATAATTTCAACTCTGAGATTTGCCGATGACATAGCCATCTTGGCCGACACGCCTGAGGATTAAATGAGTTAGGTAGATTTCATTAGAAAGCTAACTATTGCAATGGGTACCATGTTTCGACTTCCGGAAAATTTTCACATATCTTCGCGTTTCACATCCCCCAGACCACAAAACCACCGTCAGTTCAAAAGTTTATATATAATTTATGTATGTATATGTATGTGCATATATATCAGTTTCTTGTGGACACGATAACTGCCGTAATTTTGCACCAATCACTTTGAAATTTTTACCGAATATGTATACCTATAAAATCTCGGTCGAGTTCGTTACTGGGCTAAATCGGTCGAAGGGGGTGAAAATGTTTTTTTTTTCGAAAAAGTGAAATATTGCTATAACTCTCTTAATATGTGAAATATCGAATCCGTTCAACGTTCATACTATGTCTCGGATAAAGCCCAAACATTTATGTTTGAAGAGATTTTTTATAGCACCAACCATTGACCAAAGGGGTGGGAAAAAGTGGGTTTTTCGGGAAACATTAATCTCTCTTAATAGGCACAATATCAAAACCGTACAAAATGGACAATATTTCCCTAATAATTACCTAAAACCTTTGCCTGAAAGAATTTTTGATATGACCCACCATTATGCCAAGGGATGAGAAAAATTATTTCGGAATTATAAGAAAATGCCAAGAGCTATCAGTGGTTGCCATGGCAACACTACTTAATTGATGAAGGATGAGCCATTAGACGTTGCCAAGATAACGCACATGCACGATATCAGATTCAGATTTCCATCTGACTAAGTGTGAAGTGGCTTCGGTGACGTAACTGGTAGCATGCTGAATGTCTATGCCCAAGGTCGCGAGTTCAAAGCCGGCCGAAGTCGTCGGATTTTCTAAGAGCGCTAAAAATCCCTCAGTATGCTTTCCTTTGGAGGGGAAGTTCCAACGTTCGTTGCGAGTTGCTGGTTGCGGTGGCATCTAGTAGCCAAGTTCACAGCTAGGTGTCGTTGACGGCAGTACCTGGAAGCAACATTAGGAACTACTGCTTGAAATTGACCGTCTGCAGTCCTTACCTGAATTACAGACTAATACAGCCATCCCTAAGTACACGGGGTTACATGACCGCGTTGTCGCAGCCCCTATACTGAGGAACCAACCAAAATCTCTGCGGGGGATATAATTTTGCGTGAAGAAGTAACAGACCGTTACATAGTTACACATCAGTGTCGAAACCTTGCATAAGGACAGTGTGACCACAAGTATAACAAGTAGTTCCGTGAAGAACTATACAGCCTATTTTCATATATCCTGCTCATGTTAATTGCCTCTATCAACATACAAAATTTCAGTTTAATTGCTGTAACAGATTCATAGATATTGAGAACCGTCTAAATATTTCATATGGTCACCAGGATGGATTTTTATTTTTGTACTATTACATTAAGATTATTGTGTACGTGTGGTATTCAAACTTCAATCGCATGATTAGAACACAAGAAGTAAAAACAAGATTTTAAAAGTACGCACACCAGCCATCATGTGATTATGCAAAGAATAGAAATAAATCACATGCCAGTGGATCAACATTTGTATAAGCATTTAACGTGCAACGTTTCACGGCACTCGGATAGTTACTTCGCGAGAAACGTCCATTTAAATATTTATACTTCGCGTCGCCGCCATGTTGGATTTGTGCTCACCAGGTTACTGAAAGTCCTATAGGTGAACATATGTTCATAGTCTCTATGAACATTAAAAAAATCAGTTTGGTTGCTGTAAAAGATTCATAGATATTGAGAACCGTCTAAATATTTCAGAAGCTCGCCATTTAGGATTGTTATATGTATAGGCCATAGAGTTATGTACCATTCACGGACAATTATTGCCTAGCTTCATTATTCAAACTTTCACTTCGATCGCATGATTACGACACAAGAATAAAAACTTAATTATAAAATTTCGCACAGCCGCCATCTTGAAGTTATGAAAAAATTGAATTAAATTAGATGGCAGTGCATTACAATCTGCAAAATCATTTACTGTACCCCATTTCACTGTGCTCAGAGAGTTAAATCACGAGAAAGTCTATTAAAATATTTGAAATTCACTTGGTCGCCATGTTCGTTTTGTACTTTATAGGTTTATGAAATATACATAGCTAAACTTGTATCAGTACCCTTTATCACCGTACAAAATTGCATGATGATATCTGTAATAGTTTCGGAGATATAGAATGTCAGTGAAATATTTCGCACAGCCGCCATTTTGAGGTTATGTAAACAATTGAACAAAATGAGACTCCAGTGCATTACAATGTGTATAAACATTTGCTGTACCAAGTTTCATTACGTTTGGATAGTTAAATCGCGAGAAATGTTTATTTAAAAGTCTCAATTTCGCTTGACCGCCATGTTGGTTTTGTAGTCACCAGGTTTTTGAAAGTCTCATAGGTGAACTTCTAGTAGAGCCCTTTATCACCGTACACAATTTCAGGGCGATATCGGTAATAATTTCGGAGATATTGAATGCTAGTGAAATATTTCGCACAGCCGCCATGTTGGATTGGTGAGACGTAACAAAATTTGAAGGGCACGGTCGAGGTCGCCGGGAATAGTGCTATAAACTTACCGAGTTTCAGATTTTATTAGGGACACACACACACACACCTCACACACACACACGCGCGCACACACACACGGACAAAAGGTGATCTCATAAGCCTATTTTTTCAAAATTGAAAATAGGCTAAAAATGGACCCCAAATGACAAGAAGGTTACCGTTCCCATAAGACAATAAAATGTTTAAAATAAGCATAAAATGACGAAAAACTAAGTTAATTAAGCTCCAATTATAAAATACCTTCTCGCAATAAATGAGGTCTGAACCTTCTACGAAAACCTGCATATTCTGCCTATTTTCGCCTATCCCCAAGTTTGTCCGGTGAAATCTACCTCCGCCCTCCAGCGTGCCGAGAGGACTTTTTTTGAATGGTATGGACTCCGTCTTGAGGAAAGAATTCATGATGAAAATTAATAAATGTAAAACAAAAATATTGGAATGCAGCCGAAATAAATCAGAAACCTCTATGGACATCAAATAGACAGGTGAAAAACTAAAGGAAGTATGAGACTTCTGTTACTTAGGAAGCAAAATAACCAGTGATGGACGAAGTAAAGAGGATATAAAAAGTAGGTTAGCTCAGGCAAGGAAAGCATTTCTACAGAAAAGGAAACTGTTGACAACGAATATACATTTAGGTATTAGGAAGTCATTTTTGAAGGCTTTTGTCTGAAGCGTGGCACTCTATGGAAGTGAAACTTGGACTATTGGTGCGGCAGAAGAGAGGAGAATTGATGCGTTTGAAATGTGGTGTTACAGGAGAATGATGAAGATCAGATGGGTAGATAAGGTTACAAACGAAGAGGTATTAAGAGTAGTGGGAGAGGAGAGATGTTTCTGGCGACTGCTAATGAAGAGAAGAGATAGGTTGGTAGGACACATATTAAGACACCCAGGAATAGCAAGCTTAGTTATGGAAGGAAGGGTCGAGGACAAGAACAGTAGGGGTAGACCAAGGTTAGAATATGTTAAACAGATTACCTCGGATGTAGGGTGTGGTAGCTATGTAGAGATGAAACGATTAGCTCAGGACAGGGAGGCATGGAGGGCTACATCAAACCAGACAAAAGACTAAAGACTCAAACAACAACAACAACCTGTTTGTGACTGCAATGGGGAGCTAACGAAATGAGATATCAGGTTCAAACCTCGGTGATGACAATCCTCAGTGTGGTTTGATCCCTGTTATTTTCCCCAGTCTCTCCAAGAAAATGCCGTGACGGCAACTTATTTAAAATTCCTCGTGATGTCAAAATGCAAATATAATAATATTTTACATTACTTCTTTTGTAACAATTTCTTTGCCTGCTTTGTGAATGGAATGAAATAACGAAATGTTAAAGATATGAAAGAACTTAATTAAATTGTCTTGATGTTGAAAATTAACTTTTAAATATGAAATCAAAATACAGAGTTAAAATACAAATATTTGCTATCGTACTAAATTTTAATTTTAGAGATTTAAAGAAACGTATTATAATTAACTATATCATTAACCTAACCATAAATAACTTAAATATATTTTGAAAACATGAACTTTAATATACTTATTGTATAAGTAACGTATAATCGTGCGTCACATAACAACAAACAAAAGAAGAATTTTAAATATATTAATTTAGTATAGAACTTATTTCTATACTATATTGGCAGTTCTTCCTTCTGGTGCCAAAATGACTAAGCTACTTGGAGAACTTACTCTGGAACAGGCAACATAAAATTGTCCGCGGGAGAAACAGTCTTCGCGCAGGTCGATTCCTGCAAATCTTACAACTTTGGCCTTGTGTTTTGGAATGCACGATACGTAGTGAATGAGAAGACATCCGCAGTTCAAACCCAACTGCCATCTCCTGGCGCGATATCAATAGATAGATTGTCAAAGGAAAACATTCCATGTTACGAACATGGGCCGTACAACCTGTACCGAAAGCTTCTGCAGATTTAGCACTAGGCCTATTCTGAACAGTAGTTCCTTGAATTCAGATTTGGCAACATTTTATAGTAACTTTCCATGCGTCATATCTCTGTACCTCAACATACAGAAAAGTGTTTTCAAAATCACGTCTTAAGTAAATATTGGAAAAGGTAGTGAATGTGGTTTTTGGCGGAATGGATACTCACTCGTAGAAATCATTTTTAGTAAAATAGACTGGTTCACAACTCTGTAAGTGCATATCAAGGTATGTGACGGCAGGATGCATTTAGTGTTACGGAAACGGCAATAGCCGCCACATAGCTTCGTTGCTACTGACATAACGATATGTTTGTACTTACCTATACGGGATTTGTGAACCCTGAGTTTAAAAAATTGAACGTAGCTTGTTCGCTACCGTTATTTAGTAGTCGCTACTGTAGTGTTACAAAATTAAAGGTGGTATTCCAAGGCGCTATCTCACACTAATATTCGTTATTGTAGTTCTAAAACCAAGAAAGTTATTTTTAAATTATGATATAGATATATCTTGAAAGAGGGATGACCGTTTAGATTTCTAATGTTCTAATCGTGTTTAAATACATCTTAAACAAGGGATGACCGTTTAGATTTCTAATTTTCTTATCATGTTTTAATAATAACTAGCTGTACCCGGCATGCGTTGCAATGCCAATCAAAGAAAGTGTTGGCGTTGTAACTTTGTTGAAGTGCTTTTGGATTCCCAATATTTTTTTTTCTTTTTCCGTTAACAACCTATAAACTATTGTGCAATTGATTTACTATCTCAAAAAAGATCCTGGGAGCGTGCTCAACAACTCAACCAAGTTTCATCGCAAAGAAATGAATGGCATATGAACGCATACGGGACTTTGTTGAAACGATTCGAGCGCCGTCACCCATTTGTTGAATATACTCGTACGCTACCTATTGTAAAATATATTTCCTAATTCGAAAACCTTCCCTGGCGTGTACACAACAACTCACCTAAGTTTAGTCGCTATCGGACGAATGGTATATGAACGCATACGTGATTTTGAATAAACGATGAGCGCGCCGTTACTCATTTTTTGAATCTACTTGTGCGCCACCCATTGAAAAACGGATTTACTAATTCATACACCATCGCAAAACTGTACTCAACTCACCGAAGTTTTATCACAATCGGATGAATGGTATATGAACGCATACGGGATTTGGTTGAAACGATTCACGCGCTGTCGCTCATTAGTTGAATCTACTCGTGCACTGCCAAATTGTAAAATGGATTAACAAAATCAGAAATATTCGTGGCAGTGGAAACAACATTTCACCAAATTTCATTGCAATCGCATGAATGGTATATGAACGCATAAGGAACATTGTTAAACGATACGCGCGCCGTTACTCATTTGCTGAATCTACTCGTGCGCTACCTATTGAAAAAAGGATTTATTAAGTCAGAGGGTGCACAACAATTCACCAAAGTTTCATAGCAATCGGATGAATGGTAAATGGACGCATACGGGACTTTGTATAAACGTTTCGCGTGCCGTCGCTCATTTGTTGAATCTACGTGTGCGATACCTATTGTAAAGTGGATATACTAAGCCAGAAACCTTCCCTGAAGTGTACACAAGAACTCACCTAAGTTTAGTCGCTATCGGACGAATGGTATATGAACGCATACGGGACTATGTTGAAACACTTCGTGCGTCATCGCTTATTTGTTTTATCAACTTGTGTGATACCTATTGTAAAGTGGCTTTAATAAGCCAGAAACCTTCCCTGAAGTGTACACAACATCTCACCCAAGTATCATCGCCATCAGACGAATAGTATATGAACGCATACGGGACTTTGTTGAAACGCTTCGTGCGTCGTCGCTCATTTGTTGAATGTACTCGTGCGCTACCTATTATAACATGGATTTACTCAACCAGAAACCTTGCCTGTAGTGTACACAACCTCTCACCTAAGTTTCATCGCTATCGGACAAATGGTATGTGAACGCATACAGGACATTGTTGAAACGCCTCGCCCGTCGTCGCACATTTGTTGAATCTACTCGTGCGCTACCTATTGTTAAGTAGATTTACTAAGCCAGAAACATTCCCTGAAGATTACACAACATCTCACCCAAGTTTCATCGCTATCAGACGAATAGTACATGAACGCATACGGGATTTTGTTGAAACGCCTCGCGTGTCGTCGCTCATTTGTTGAATCTACTCGTGCGCTACCTATTATAACATGGATTTACTAAGCCAGAAAACTTGCCTGTAGTATACACAACCTCTCACCCAAGTTTCATCGCTATCGGACGAATGGTATGTGAACGCATACAGGACTTTGTTAAAACGCTTCGCCCGTCGTCGCTCATTTGTTGAATCTACTCGTACGCTACCAATTGTTAAGTGGATTTACTCAGCCAGAAACCTTACCTGAAGTGTACAGAACATCTCACCCAAGTTTCAACGCAATGGGATGAATGGTATAACTTATGAACGCATGTGGGACTTTCTTGAAACAAACGCACGCCATTTTGTTGAAGCTACTCGCGTCATCTATTGTAAATTGGATTTACTACCCCAATACAAATTACGTTGAGTAACTAACGGGTTTTCATGTTAAGAGCCTCATTTTCTATACCGGTATTGGAGAGCGCTAGTCGCATCCAGTCGGCCGTGTCTCGTCAAGAGCTACTGTTGCCTGGAAACGACTTGCCTTAGCTGTCATTTGCGTTACGTGTTATAGTGACTTGTATTCTCTTTGACGTTTTATGTCACGTCACGGTATGAAAAGTATCCTATGTCCGTCTCCTGGTTCTAAGCTACCTCCACACCAATTTTCAGCCAAATCGGTTCAGTCGTTCTTGAGTTATAAATAGTGTAACTAACACGACTTTCTTTTATATATATAGATGTTATTGGATTTACGTTCCTTTTAACTACTCTGGCTCTTAAGAACGCCGGGGTGCTAGAATGTTGCCCCGAAGGGGATCTTATAGGTAACAGTAAATCTACTGGCATGGTTCTCTTGCATTTGCGCACCCACAAAAGCCAGCTGATTGCGTCCGGATACGAACCTGCAACCTTGGGCCCAGCAAGCTAGAACGTTACCGCTGAGCCTCGCAGCTAGTCTATCAAGTTTTAGATAATAAGTGGATTGGCTTTGCCTCCTACAGGGATAGATGGACAGTTGGATGTCATGTCTTGAGCTACTGTTGCCAAGGATACGGACTTGCGATTAATTCATCAGTTTATCAGAGCGTACTGTTGCCATGGATACGGACTTGCCATTCGTTCATCAGTTTTTCAGAGCGAAGATAGTTTTCTGGGAATATCTTTGAAACTGTTGGTTTTAGGGCCTTAAAATATGGATTTCGGTGTCCCGTAGGGACCTACCGATAATTATTTCTCCCATCGAGGGACTTAAAATGCGCTATGTCCGGTCTTTATGCGACAACTTCGATATTTTGTCCCAGTTAAGTATAACAAAAATGTAAAATCACATTTCACCCCTATTCACCCCTTTATAATCGGAATTTTTAAAAATCCTTTCTTAGTGCGCATCTACACTACGGTAGGAACATATCTTCAAAACCGGGTGAGTTAGCCGAGGTCGTTACGGCATGACTGCTGGCAGTCGTTCACATCCGGGAGGCGAGGAGGTTCGAATCCCCCCGCCGGCAACCTTGAAGATGGTCTTCTGTGGTTTCCCATCTTCCTTCCAGGCAAATGCCGGGGTTGGTCCCTAACTATAGGCCACAGCCGCTACCTTCCAACTCCTCGACCTTACATTCCCACTTTCCTCCCCAACGGTACTTTTAGCTCACCCATTGGGTGTCCGTCTCGAAGCAGCTACAAAACTGGCGAGCCGAACATGTCCTCGGACACTCCCGGCACTAAAAGCCATACGCTAAAAAAAATATATATATATATCTTCAAAGTTTCATGCAATTATCTCCAGTAGTTTTTGCTGTGCGTAGATTATCAGTCAGTCAGGACATATTCCTTGTACAGTATTTCAGTACAATTTTTTAAAACATATTACAGGTGATAACGAGAAAATTATTAATGTAAATAATTAAATACACAAATAGGTACTCTAAGTCAATAAGTGATCTATGTAAACAAAGAATAAGATAATATCGTGAAAGTATTTATTACCTTTGTGTTAATGATATAAGCTGTTATATCACTCTGGTAATTACGATAATAAGTTTATGTTATAAATTAATGTTTATTAAGGTAATGTTTTCTAATGAGACGTAAAGCTAATTGTTTGTTGTTCATGTTAGACAATCCAGGTGGTAGTTCATTAAGTAGTGAAGGTTCAATACAATTTAGTGCCTTGAAACCATAGCTATTTATACACGAAGGTTTTACAAATTTCGTAATTGTTATGGCTTTTGTATGATTATTGAGAGAACTTATGTCTGAATCTTGCATCATGGTAGTAGATATTCAGTACAGTAATTTGACACAACTCTTTCATATTAAAATAAAGGATACCAGTGAAATGTGTAAAGAAGCTCTTTTGGCTATCTTGCAGATTATTAATTAAAATTATGTTTTGATTGACCCAAACTGATTTGGCATATCTTAATTTGCTTTGAATCAGAGCACTATAAATGGTTTTGTAAGTATTTTCATCTACACAGAATCGGAGATTGAAGATGGTGTAAAGATTTGCTCTTCCGTTTCTTACCATGTTTACTGTGTGTGAGTTCATTTTAAAGTGTACATCAAGGGTAATTTCTAGGTATTTTTTTGTATCGAAGTACTATTTATAAAGGTGTTACATTTGTAACGTGCAAGGATGTTTTGGTGTGGGTACATGACATGCTGTGGTGTCAGTTTGTAATTTTCTTGTGTGAACTGATGAACTCTGATGTGCATTATTTTAGTTTTTGTACTTCTATACAAAATATTATTGTCATGACAGCATTTCGCGATGTTACTGAAGTCTTCCTGAGGCTATGAAAAGCTGTTTTAGGGTCTTTATGAATGGTAAATATAGTGGTATCATCAGCATAAATCAATATTTTACTGTGCTTAATGGCTTCACCCATGTCATTTACGAGCAGGTTATATAGGCCTAGTGTACGTGAGATAATACTGCCTTGCGGAATATACTGTGTTCCCTTTGATGTGTCCCTGAAAGCGTTATTGATTCTGACTGCCATTTCTCTGTTTTTGAGATAGCTTTCAAATAGTTTGTAAGTCGTACCTCTTATACCAATATCGTGTAATCTAGCAAGTAGTTTATTGTGATTTATAGTGACAAATGCTTTAGAGAAGTCAAGAAAGAGCATCATAATGTGATTGTTCTTATTTAAGGCTTGTTTTTATTATATTGGCAAATTCAGCCAATAATATTATTATTAATAATAATAATAATAATAGTAATAATAAGACAATGTCATAATAATAATAATGATAATAATAACTAGCATTACCCGTCGCGGCTTCGCCCGGCATATTCTATTTGTAAAGAGTACACTTAGCAAAATCTCAATCATGAATGCTATGACTGATTTATTGTTGGCATGAATAATCTGACTTCATCAATTCAGCTACTGGTGCAGTGGTTAGGGGTTTGTCATTCCTTCATAGGTATATGAGAGCGAAGTTAGTTTTCTGGGAATATCACAGACACTGTTAATTTAAGGGCCTTTAAATGTGGTTTTCGGAGACCCTTTATAGTCGGGTGAAAAAGACCACACTCACACGTGAAAATTGCGTGAAAAAAATCTAGAGTGCCCCTTGACCCCCTTGAGTGCATTATACTGTATGTATTGACGAATTTTAAAGCTTAATTTGGTTCAGTGATAACCTTATAACCGTCTGGAAACTTTCACAGTAATGTAATAATTGGAATTGCATTGCGCCTTACAGAAATAGATGGACCTGTGAGATTCTGTTACCATGGTTACCGTGTTGCATTCTTTCATTATTTCATTGTAAATATACATGTTTTAAGAAATTTATTTAATTGTGAGGCACTTAAAGAGTAAGTGAGTGCGTTTTGCTTACGCATTGGGTTGTGCTGAACCTGTAGGTACCCCATATGTGTAGGTTGGTATTAATGGGACCTTATTTTCGGTACAAAACTGGAATGGGACCTTAGCAGAATAATATAGGGAGGGATAAGATCTCAAGTAGTGGCAACAAAGAACTACCTAAAATTCATCATTAAGGCAGACATGCCAGATGACAAATGTAGGAGATGCCATCGCGAATCGGAGACCGTCCAGCATATCACAGGGGGTTGTACAACAATTTCATCTACGCACTACTTGAAGAGGCATGACCAAGTAGCCAAGATAATCCACCTGAACCTGGCAAAGAAGCACTCCTTAAGTAATAATGTTCTGCCTACTATCAATATATTCCTGATGCTGTTCTGGAGAACGATAAACACAAGCTACTCTGCGACAGGTCAGTGATCACAGATAGACCTACAGTATATCAGCAAACAGGCCAGACATTCCTCTTATTGATAAAGTGCAAAAGAAAACTCCCTGACTCGCATAATATCCAACATATTTATGCTGAGAAAGTGACGAAATACATGCCTCTGGCTGAAAAGTTCCGACAGATGTGGCGACAGGAATTTGTCAATGCATATGCATAATAATCTCTACCACAGGGATCATACCGAAGTCGCTGAAGGCCAACCTCGATAAACTGGGGCTCCACCAAAATCTCCATACCAGTATGCAGAAAGTAGTTATTTTCGAGACCTACTCGGTAGTTCGTTCGTTCACCAACCTACCGATATAGAGAACTCCACTCCATCTACCAACAAATGTCGATGAAATGGTGAATTGTTGATGATGATAATTGTTGTTTTGAACGGCCTAACATCTAGGTTATCGGCCCTAATGGTCTGGGTTATAGCGATAATGGCAATAACCATATTCATAACTAAAAAGTAGAGTGGAAATACTTACAGAAGGCAATTCAGAAGGAAAATACTCACAAAAGAATAGATTGAAAAATACGCACAAAATGTAGTTGAGGTTCAAAATACTTACAAAATGCAATGTGGATTCGAAATACTTACAAAATGTAATTGAAATTCAAAATTTTATGATGAAAATGAGATTGAAAATACTTACAAAATGCAATTGAGGTTCAAAATACTTACAAAATGCAATTGAAATTGAAAATACACAATGCAATTTAGATTGAAAAAGGTCATTTCAGATTCAAAATACTCACAAAGTGCAATTGAAATTCAAAATACATACAAGATACAATTGAAATTGAAAATGCTTTCAAAATGTATGGTAGATTCAAAATATTCATTTGGATTGACAATACTTACAAAATGCAATTTAGATTGAAAAGACTTACAAAATGTAATTTAGATTCAAAATACTCACAAAATGCAATTGAGAATCAAAATACTTACAAAATGCCCACCAAACAAAATGCAATTTAGATTGAACATACTTGCAAAATGCGGATTAGGTTGACATTACTTACAAAATGCAATTGAAATTCAAAATACTCACAAAAGTGCCTCCACCTACATCGAAAGACTTACTAAAAAGCAAGTTAGATTGTCAATCCTTAAAAATGCAATTGAGATTGACAATACTCGCAAAATGCAATTTAGATCGAAAATACTTACAACATACAACTTAGATTGAAAATACCTACAAAATGTAGTGTAGATTCAAAAAAATTCGCTAAAGGTAATTTACTTACAAGGGGAGCTCCGATACCCTAATACCGTCGGGGTCGGAAAAGAACGAGAGTTGAGCAAGGGAGGTCGACAGGAAAGAAGATGGAGAGGAGCCCGTCACAAGTAAGGGGAAGCAATGCCGGGCTCAGCTGGGTTCCTATGATCGCCAACCCACGTCCCACTAGATGTGAGCCCCAATGACTTGGTGAACATATGAATAATAATAATAATAATAATAATAATAATTATTATTATTATTATAGAGGGATTAACGTTCACAGCGGATAGTGCAAGTGAACAGTGACAGAAGCTGACTCGAGAACGAATTCTACATCAACCAAATAACCAGATAAGTTCATTAATCCATTTCAGAATTACAATAACACCAATCTAAGTATTTACTAACCATTACAGATTATCACACTAAACGAGTCAACTAAGAGGTTAATAGACACTAACAAAATAACAAATCCTGACAAGTTGCACAAGTTCACAATAAACTTCTGTAACTAAAATTGTATATATTGTGAATATCTTCAACACATACTCGTAAGGGACAGATGACTTCGCTGTTCCGTCCCTCAAAACAACAATACATAAGATAATGAACACATACTCGTAGATGTAAGGGTGTAAGAGATCTGATGATGACCGCTAGAAGACCGAAACTAGTAATTCAAGGGATTATGGTGAATTTAATATTATCCAATGTAATTTTTTTTTCAGGTATCGGTTGTTGTTGATGATGTCGTCGCTTCTTCAGGGGCTTCGTGGCATCGCGGTCATGTAGCCCTGTGTGTTTGGGTGTGTGTAGAATTTGTCTAATGGCACTGTGGTGTCTGTACTAGTGTGTGTATTCGTAATTGAGGTAGGATTGAGGTAGGAAGCAACCGTGGCCTTACGTTAGATACCATCCCGGCATTTGCCTGCAGTGGAAGTGGGGAAACTACGGAAAACCACTTCTAGGATGGCTGAGGTAGGAACCAAACCCACCTCTTCTCAGTTTTGCCTCACGAGGCTGGGTGTACTCCGTTCCAGCCCTCAGACCAGAATTAAATTTCTTGGCAGAACCGGAAATCGAACCCGAGCCTCCGCGGTGATAGCTAAGAATGCTAGGCAGCACGCAACGGGGCGGACTTCAGGTTTACGGAATAACAGCCGTCATAATTTTGGGAAGAATCCTGTTGACCGACAGAAAAGCAATTCAAAATTTGTTTATTAAGGCAACAGTGAAGAATAGTTTCCAACACAATAATAACTGTTGTTGATAATTCAATAATAATGTTTTAAGTCCCTTTTAACTACTGCGGCTTTTAGAGACGCCGAGACTTGGCGGCTTCGGTGGCGTAGACGGTAGCATGCTGAACTTCTACGCCCAAGATAGCGGGTCCAAACCCGGCCGAAGCCGTCGGATTTTTTAAGAGCGTTAAAAATCACTCAGTATGCCTTCCTTCGGAGGGGAAGTAAAGCCGGCGGTCCCATGTCATAGATTTATGGCATGTTAAAGAACCTTCCACTAATTGCACCTGTGTGAAGCTAAATTGGATAGGTTAGGAATGTAAACAACGCTCTTAGGTTTCTACGTTCGTGGCCAAGAGGCGACTGCGGTGGCATCTAGTAGCTAAGTTCTGAACGTGGCCTAGTAGTCGTTGACGGTGGCGCTTGGCGGCAAAAGTAGGAACTATTTGAAAAATTCTAAGTTCCAGTACTTAAATTTAAAATAAAATAAAACAGATAACACACACTGATACAGTCATCACAATTAACACCGGTTATCAGACAGATTCTACACACTCCCAAAGTACACGGGGCTACATGAGCGCGTTGTCGCAGCCCTAAACTTAAGAACCAACCAACCAGAGACGCCGAAGTGCCGGAATTTTACTTCGAAGCCGATCTTTAACGTGCTAGTAAATTTACTGACACGGATCCCTGGCATTTGCGCGCCCTCAAATGCCAGCTGAGCTAGGATTCGATCCCGTTATTTGGTCTCAGCAGGCGAGAACGTTACCGCTAAACCGCGCAGACAGTCTGTTGTTAATTCATTTAAGGGGCTTGGGATATCTTGGTCATTAGCTCCGTGTAGTTGAGTGAGTTTTGAATTTGTCTGATAATCTGTATTTAAGTGATGAGTATGACTGTAGTAGTGCGTGTAACTGTATTAGGGGCAGGGATGTGGTAGGTGCCCCGGTACTTATAATAAGGTACTATCCCGGCATTTGCCTGGAGGGAAATCCGCACTCAGAATAACCGCTGCCAGCACTGGGATTCGAGCCTACGATCTCCGTACTTGCTTGAGATGCCCGCGCGGTCGTGGTGCACGATTTAACGAGCACGGCTAAGCTATGTGACACGAATATAACAATAACAGTTCTGTCTTGAGAAACGGCGGAGTGTCCATATTTTTCCCTGGAAAAATATATTTAACTTGCGAATACATTTAAGGACACGTGCTTGTTGCATTTGGTTGGTTCCTTAGTTTAGGGGCTGCGACAACGCGGTCATGTAGCCCCGTGTACTTTGGGTGTGTGTAGAATCTGTCTGATAACCGGTGTTAATTGTGATGACTGTATTAGTGTGTGTTATCTGTTTTCAATTCAAGTAAGGACTGCAGACTTTTAATTTCAAGTAGTTCCTACTTATGCCGCCAAACGCCACCGTCCACGACTAATAGTTCAGAACTTAGCTACCAGACGCCACTGCAGTCGGGTCATGGCAACGAACGTTGGAACCTAAGAGCGTAGTTTACATTCTTAAGCTTTACAATTTAGCTTCTCACAGGTGTAAGTAGTGGAAGGTTCTTGTTGCATTTAAACACGCTCTATTGCCATCGCATGGAGCCAGCATTGAACCCTACACCTTGGATTTAAAGTAGCAACCCTCAACCGACTGCATTGATCGATCAGCCCGTTTCTCAATGTACGGTACGTTTACTGGCAGCGCTGCAGAATGGGTAACAGAAAAAAGGGAATGGAAATACAAACAGTATCCGAGAAATAGGCCTGTCGGATTATACCATAGCAACGCACGCACTTTGAATGTTAGCACACTGGACTAACATCCCAGTAAATCCAAGCTAAGCGGATTGTCCTACTGTGTTATAAAATATTCTGTAAAAAGGAACACGCATATGTAAATTGTGAAAGTGAGTAAGGCTTGAAATCGCAATGATTACACATCGGGTGGTCAAGTTATAGTTCTACTGCATATGTACACTCTTGTTGTTGTTGTTGTTGTTGATGGGGCTTGCACCCTCTTGCACTTGTGTTGTAAACGTTTTTGTAGAATAACCTGTATTATTTTGGTATCCGTATTTGTAATTGAAATTATGATTGGGAAGGAGGCGGTCGTGTTTTAAAAACCCTCCCGGTATTTGCCTGGCATTGTTGTTGTTGTTGTTTTATGTTGTTGTTTGAGTCTTCAGTCTTTTGACTGGTTTGATGCAGCACTCCATGCCTCCTGTCCTGAGCTAATCGTGTCATCTCTGCATAGCTACCACACCCTACATTCTAGGCAATCTGTTTAACATATTCTAACCTTGGTCAACCCCTACAGTTCTTGTTCTCAACCCTTCCATCCATAACTAAGTTTGCTATTCCTGGGTGTCTTAGTATGTTAGCTATCAACCTGCGTCTTCCTTCTTAAGCAATCGCCAGAAATATATCTCATCTCCCACTAGTCTTAATAACTCTTCATCTGATCTTCCTCATTCTCCCGTAACACCACGTTTCAAATGTTTCTATTCTTATCTGTTCTGCTGCGCCAACAGTCCAAGTTTCACTTTCATACATGCTCCAGGCAAAGGCTTTCAAAAATGACTGTCTAATACCTAAATCTATATTTGATGTCAACAGATTTAATTTCTGTACAAATTAATGCTTTCTTATCCTTTGCCAACCTACTTTTTATATCCTCCTTGTTTCGTCCCTTGCTGGTTATTTTGCTTCCTAAATAGCAGAAGACTCCTACTTCCTTTAGTTTGTCACCGGCCAATATACGTCAATAGGGATTTCTGATTTGTTTCGACCGCATTCCATTTTTTTTTTTCACATCTATTGATTTTCATCATGAATTATATCCTCAAGATGGAGTCGATACCATTTAAGAACTCATTCAAGTCCTCTGGCGAATCAGCTAAGTTGACAAAAACCATGGAAAACTACCTCTAGGATGGCTGAGGAGGTATTCGCCACCACCAGTTTTGGTTTACCCATTTTCAGAATTTGAACCCAGATCTCATCGGATGTGGCATCATTCAAGAGGAGGTAGTAACACTAGGGATTTGTTTTTATTCAGTAGGCATGATTGTGATTTGAGTTGCACACGATTGTCCTATCTCTACTAACTACTCTTTTGGTATTACTACTATCTACGTTGTCAGTATTTTCATTTAAATTCAATTATTAGATTAGGTTATTTAGTTTTACTGGTTATTCTTGTGCGACGTTTGCTGCAGCAATACCACGGTCTAAAATATCCAAATGCCGTGACCCTACGTTGTCCTGGAAAATTATGAACCAACACTTAAAATGTCACGGGTAATATACACACATCAAAAAAGTTTTGCATCACCTCGGTTCCCAGATCTCCGGCATATAGACGTTGACTGTGTATATTGTATCAAAGATACAGTCCCTTTGACTGTTCATAGATGTCACTAAAACTGCTCAAAGATGTAAACAACCATGCATGAGCAGGGCCTATTAGACGGAGGGGGTACGACAGCCGATCAGTTCCAGTCATTCCACCAGGACGAAGGTACGCTGCTCATGTTGTCTGTAGTTCTACCATGCCTAGAAGGTCAATACCGCAGTTCGATCGCGTCCGCATTGTTACTTTGTGTCAAGAAGGGCTCTCAACAAGGGAAGTTTCCAGGCGTCTCAGAGTGAACCAAAGCGATGTTGTTCGGACATGGAGGAGGTACAGAGATACAGGAACTGTCGATGACAGGCCTCGCTCAGGCCGCCCAAGGGCTACTACTGTAGTGGATGACCGCTACTTACGGATTGCCGCTCGGAGGAACCCTGACAGCAATGCCACCATGTTGAATAATGCGTTTCGTTCAGCCACAGGACGTCGTGTTTCAACTCAAACTGTGCGCAATAGGCTGCATGATGCGCAACTTCACTCCCGACGTCCATGGCGAGGTCCAGCTTTGCAACCCCGACACCATGCAGCGCGGTACAGATGGGCCCAACAACATGCTGAATGGACCCCACAGAATTGGCATCACGTTCTCTTCACCGATGAGTGTCGCATATGCCTTCAACCAGACAATCGTCGGAGACGTGTTTGGAGGCACCCTGGTCAGGCTGAACGTCTTAGACACACTGTCCAGCGAGTGCAGCAAGGTGGTGGTTCCCTGATGTTTTGGGGTGGCATTATGTGGGGCCGACGTACGCCACTGGTGGTCATGGAAGGCTCCGAAACGGCTTTACGATACCTGAATGACATCCTCCGACCCATAGTGCACCCATATCGGCAGAATATTGGAGAGGCATTTGTCTTCATGGACGACAATTCTCGACCTCATCGTGCACATCTTGTGAATGCGTTCCTTCAAGATAACGACATCGCTCGACTACAGTGGCCAGCATGTTCGCCAGACATGAACCCTATCGAACATGCCTGGGATATGTTGAAAAGGGCTGTTTATGGACGTCTTGACCCACCAACCACTCTGAGAGATTTACGCCGAATTGTCGTTGAGGAGTGGGACAATTTGGACCAACAGTGTCTTGATGAACTTGTGGATAGTATGCCACGACGAATACAGGCATGCATCAATGCAAGAGGACGTGCTACTGGGTATTAGAGGTAGTGGTGTGTACTGCAATCTGGACCACAAATGCTGAAAGTCTAGCTGTATGATGGTACAACATGCAATGTGTGGGTCTCATGAGCAATAAAACGAGCTGAAATGTTGTTTGTGTTGATCTCTATTCCCTTTGTATTTAAAGGTTCCGGAACTCTTGGAACCGAGGTGATGCAAAACTTTTTTTGATGTGTGTAGTAAAGCCCTCATTACTAACGACTTGACGTTTCAGTGCTAGAGTCGAGTTTTGTTCGCTAAATCAAGACACCACGAACAAAACTCAATTTGTCGTGATATAGCCTATCGATTTGAATGGCTGCCTGTTACTGTCCAGTCAGTGGCGTACGCAGGATTTCCTTCTGGGGGGGGGGGGGGGGGGTCATTAATAAAATAGGGTAATTGTGCACATTATTAAAAGGGCTGATGACCCTGCTGTTCCGCTCCTTGAAAACAGTTATCATCAAAATAAAAATGACATTTCGGTTAATATTCATAAAAAACAATAATTAAATAACCGTTCTCTAGGCATGAAAACTATTTTAGGCCTTATTATTTTTTCGACACAGTGAAAAAATTGAAAAAAGGAAAAATATGGAAAACAGTAACTAAATATTAAAAGTGAAACGATGCAGTGGTATCAACATGACCATAGTTACGTGATTGCTTATAATATTGATATTATGCGAGAGAAAACTCCTCATGTACTGAATTGTCTTCAGCGAAACGGACACACAATTAAAGCAACCCGAAGCGACGTGAAAAAGATTGCCGATCGCACACTTTAACAGTAAAAAAGGTCCATGGCTAACTCCAACGCTGAAGGAGGAGTCTCGCTGGGAGTAGAGTGCAGGACATTTACCAAGTGAGGAACGTGACCACATTTACTATATAAACAGGAGTGAGAAGCCTCAATAGCGGTAGCGTAAAACTTGTACATTTACGGCACTCTTAATTTTCTAGTCTTGAGCCACGTAACCTACCAATCCACAGAGACGTGACTTCGAATTTTAAAATTCGTACATGCATTGGACAGGGTTAGAACCTCGAACGCGGTGGTGAGAGGCGAGTGGGTTGATCGTAACTTTATCATGCCTTCAACGACAGATAAACCTACTGTGTAATCCTATAGCATGGGTAATACTAATTTAAAATAAAACAAATACTGTATTGATAGAACCGTCAGTGATGTACAACAGACTTGGTTCTTGTTGACCAATGCTTGGGGCACACCACATTCTTAGAATGGCAATCCCTAACAATGGCAACATGCTAACAAAACAGCGCTGTCCAGACTGACTTACGTCTTCACAAAAGAAATGTTCTTCATGAAGACATTAGACTGCAGTTGCTACTGCCACGCACCGAGGCCTATGAGAGTGCCCTTCAAATCCTCAAAGAAAAGCCAAACGCTATCTGGGATGATTTCTACTCAACTGACGCCATAATGACAGACAAATGGAAACAGGCAAACTATGAACTCTGACACATAATGATACGATACGCTACACATGGCTTTCACTAAAAGTTCTGCCAAAAACAAGCGATTCCACCAACCAACTGAAGAATGTGTGTGTGATCTATGCAGCGAATGCTGTTCTCGATATCATGAAAAACATTGCCGACAAAGACACATATCAATAACCCAATTGGGATTTGGAATAATGTACAGTACGTTACTCACTTTTGTATTTTGCACATTGTGAGCTGTTTCAATAATAATAAAAAAAACATGTTTAAGTCTGTCAAAATACAGAGAGCTTTCAGAACTGATCAGGAAGGAATGAATGGCACATGGCACAAGTCAGGACAGTTCCTATGATCATCTCCAGCACTGACGTGATTCCGAACAACTTAAAGAAATCTCTCACAGATTTGAAGTCAGACCAAGGCCTTTTTAAGCTAATGCACAAGACAGTCATATTTTCGACGTGTCGCATAGTGAGGCTGTTCTTGGCAATCAAGCCTGAAGGTGTGAGGGAGAAGAGTAATGCTACTACAGAATGCAGTTATCCAGAGATTGCAGAATTTGCTCCTTACGATGTAGTTAATATCTGGGATTGAAAATGTTTTCTATCCAGCAAATATATCGAGAATATGTAAGCGCATGCGAAAATGAAATAAATAAATAAATAAATATTTATTAATCTCATGTATTTTTTTTGTCAGGGTTAGGGAATAACCCATCACAATTGGGTACAATCGTGTTGACCAACAGAGAAACATCAAATTTCGGTAAATAAATAAATAACAATAAAATGAAAAATTAAAATCCACAGCCTCCGACCGGGTCAGGAATACTAAATGAGGAAAGCTGCTCGAAGTTGAAAAAGACCTTCAGAAAATAATAATAATGTTATTGGTTTTACGTCCCTTTTAACTACTCGGGCTTTTAGAGACGCCGGGGTGCCAGAATTTTCCCCCGAAGAGGATCTTTAACGTGCCTGTAAATCTACTGACACGGCTCCCTCGCATTTGTGCTCCCTCAAATGCCAGCTGACTGCGCCAGGATACGAACCTGCACTTCAGGAAATAGACATCTCAATTGATATGGTACTGGATTGATCTAAATTCAGAGAACTAGTTGACAATCACCAATTTTCAGACCACCCAAACATTACATACAAAATAATTTGGACGGAGGGGCGCAGAAAGAGCCATAGCGAAAAGACGAAGATATTTTGGGAGAACAAGAAAGTAAGATCAGCTAGACAGGTTCAATCGCGCTCCTTTAGAGGGAGATTAACGATGTAATAATAATAATAATAATAATAATAATAATAATAATAATAATATAGAAGATGGCGTGTAGCCTTCACAGGCGTCTGGCGAAAGTCTTTCGAATAGACGTCCGTGAGCAATCTGTGCGCCAAGATGAGAGTAAAATGAATTATCAAGACGTCACAAATATCCAGGGGAATTAACCTCGTCGGTCTGGAATAGAATCCGGAGTCTTGCGGAGGCATATCTAAAAATGAAATAATTTATCTGAATTCAAATGTAGAAAGTAATCGAATTTCAACACAATAATTCGGGAAAAATGCAAATGACTATATACACATTTACTCTGTTTAGCCTATCTGTTTTTGATGAGTGGTGAAATTCGATTAGTCAAAATGTAGTTGTTCCTACTCTACCTTTGAATATGAAAAATATTTTAATGTTTCATGGCAGTGAATATGTGATGGACATTGAAAAAGTAACTTTCTAAAACAAATGCCATATAATTGTATACAATCCTCTCTTTGTTATGCTGAGAGAAAATTGCCGTTTTGTGCAGACAGTATGTCAACATGGAAATTTAGATTTTAATAAACAATGAATGTTAATTCTCCATCATATACTGCTCTTTTAGGAGCATGATGGGATCTCCGGAGTCCTAGTACGAGAAATTAAATCTGAAATACGGTATTTAAAATACACCGAGCTCTCTGCAGGGATTTCTATTACATACCATTGAAGAATATGTGGTGTAAACATTGCTTCAACAATGACAACTTAAATCTGAAGCTCCGACAAAGATTCGCTCGAACCTATGTCTGGTCGACACTCTTGTATAGTATGGAGGTTTGGACTTTGAATGCCAACACCATGAAACGATTAGAGGCCTTCTAAATGTGGATTCATAGACGAATGCTTAATATACCTTGGACTGATAGAATTACTAACAGAGATGTCCTCAGAAGAGCAAAATCTTCAGCTTTTGTCTACCATTAAGTATCGAAAAACTGCCTATTTGGGTCATGTACTTAATGGCCAAAAATATCAGTTGCTTCGACTAATACTACAAGGCAAAATAGATGGCAGACGAGGGCGTGGCAAAAGACAGATGTCCTGGCTTCAGAATGTCAAGGAGTGGTCACAGATTCGATCTGTTGAAGAATAATTGTTCCGGCTACCGATGGACAGAGGCGCCTTTTCCATGATGATCACCAACGTTTGGGGGACCGAACTCGGTACTTGAAGAAGAAGACTGCCTCTTCTGCCAAGAATTAATTCTGATCAAAGATTTGGAACGTGGTGTACTCAACCCCGTGACGTCAACTGAGACGAGATGGGTTGGAATATCTTCTCAGTCACAAAATAAGTGTTTTCGCCGAGGTACCCTATGGCGTAGCCGTGCGCGATAAATCACTCGCCATGACCGCGACGGGGAGCTGCAGCAAGTCCAGATATTCGCTCTTCAAATCCCAACACATCAGCTACTCCAGTGCACAAGATCTACCCTCTCGCTGGCATTGCACCTCCAGCTATTCTACGCGAGGTGGCAGCAGAAAAGAGAGATAAAAGCATGAGACAGATCCCAGACATTCTATGTTCAACCACACGGTGACCACTCCTCGGCTAAGATCCAGGAAGAGTTTTATTAAGAGAACAGTACCTCCTCCATACCAAACCAGACGTCCGGCGTGTGTCACTCTGGAAAGAAATGGTACCAGAGGGGTTTACCCCTAAAGAAGAAGTGAGCAGTGGTAGTTATTTGCCTTATACCACCTGGAGGTCCTTAAACCGGATGAGAACAGAAGTGCCTAAGTGTCGTAGGAACCTTGTGAAGTGGGGTTATGCAGAAGATCCACGATGTGACTGTGGAGAAATCAAGACTCCACAACACATGCTCACGTGCCAAGATCTGAATGACACCTGCAGCCAGGAAGACCTTATGTTGGCCACAAACCGAGGGATAACAGCTGCAGAGTTCTGGAAAGGAAGAATTTAGTGTGCCTCCCGGACAAATAATTATAATATAGCTACCCTGAGTATGGTTTTCACTTGCGCAAATGCCGTGATAGAACTTTATTTCAAAAAAGTAAGGAAGCTTGTAGTTTTACGTGACCGTTAACCTCACGATCATGAGCCACGGGACCTCCTTTTCTTTTCATAGATCCGAACCACATGGCGCGATAATTCACCTTCGGAAATCTCCCATGCATTGGTCGGGAATCAAACCCGATCTGTATTGGTGAGAGGCAAGGAGTTTGACCACTCCCACTTTATTTCAAGTCCAAGGACACCTGTCCTATGTCCGCCTCCGTGGCTAAATGGTTGGCCCGCTAGACTTTGCCCGAAGTGCGCCGGGTTCGATTCCCGGCCGAGCCATCAGGGATTTTAATCTCATGTGGTTAATACCCGTGGCTCGGGGACTGGGTGTATGTGTCGTCTTCATCATCACTTCATCCTCATCACGACGCGCAGGTCGCCCACGGGCGTCAACAAGAAAGACCTGCACTCGGCCTCTCCGGAGGCCACACGATCATCTTCATCATCATCATCACCTGTCCAATCCCCGACTGTAGTATTTACAGTTATACACAATCACCACAGTAACACAGGTTATCAGACAAATTGAGTTAGTTATTGCTGTTAATAATAATAATAATAATAATAATAATAATAATAATAATAATATCGTATGGCCTCGGGTGCCGGGTGCAAGCTTTGTTATTTGACACCCAGAGGGTAGCTTGCATGTCGAATTTCGTTGTTCCTTGAAGCACTATGAAAATCATGGAGGTTATATATCTAAGCTCCTTGAACACTATAGCGCTTTCTAGTAGAGAAATGAGGAACTTTGTGTTGGCGGAAACTCCCGAGATTAATTTTGTCGTTATGAACTCGGCCTACTGAATTCAAATGGGTTCTTTGACATGCCAACATCGTATGACATGCGTATCGTATTTTTGCCGCCTTTCAAAAATCACTTACCACGGCCAGGAGCGAACCTGCAATCTTGGGGTTAGTAGACCGACACGCTATCCACTCACCCACCGTGGCAAGCTAGTTATTGCTGTTTTAATGGGTGGAACTGTGAAGTCATCTAACCGTCAGTAGGTAAATTGAACACACCCCCTAGGGGCTAATGATCATGATGTCTTCTCACTTGCTAACCTGGAAAACATTAATACACGGAATAATTATGCGTCTATTTGTACACTTCCCGAAAGGGTAACTTGTTTCGTTCGACAGGCGAATACCATTATCATCAACTTCCAAAGGCAATGCCTTGTCTCCCCAACCATTGTTCTGTGTCTTCAGCACTTCGTTTCATTTCATAGTAGGAACCATAATGACGAGTTAGTGTGATGTCTTGAAGGAAATATTTTTTCGGTCGTCCCCTGCCTTTCTTCCCTGTGATTTTTCCTTCCAGGAAATTAGTTAGGAAAGCTTTATGTCGCAAGATGTGGCCTGTGAATTAAGCTTTTCTTTTATGGATCGTTGGTCTCAGTTCTCTCTTCGCATGAATTTCTTGCATTATGCAGATGTTAGTCCTCTTTTCAATCCATTTAACCCGTAACATTCTCTGCCAGACCCACATCTCAAACACTTCAAGTGGCTTCCAATCCTGCTCTAATCGTCCAAGATTCACAAACATACAGAAGCACCATCAAATCTTACTAAATTAAGGTGTTATATACACCACAATAGTTATAAGAGTGCTATCAGCTGGAAATGGTGTGTCATTCCAGTAATCAGATAATTGGCTTACTTCAGTATTAGGGGCAGATGACCTCGTAGTTCCACCCCTTAAAACAACAATAACTAACTAACTGACAAACTAACTACTTCAGTATTCATGATACAATATCAAGGTCGTATTACGGTGTTCATAAGTCGTAACATAAACGCAATACAGTATTGCACGAGTGCTCACTAAAAGGATCACCAGCAACAAACAAATTGTCACGTCATAAAATGTTTTGTAGCTAAATAATGTAATTGTATAAAGGCCTACGTTGTACATATGTGTGAAATATAAAACCATCAAAAAACCGTGAGTAGGATCTAATGATGTTCACCTGAGCAACGAAACATGTCATTCAATTAATCTCCTATCGAGAAACGTTCAAATTTATCCATGTAATTTTTATAAGTTTAGTAAGTGTGAGCAGATAACTTGTTGTTGTTGTTGATGATGATTCATTGAGGGACTTGGCGACATTGTGGTCATGTAGCCCCGTGTATTTGCGCGCGCGCGTGTGTAATTTGTCTGATAACCTTTGTTATTATAATGGCTGTATTAGTGTGTTTAGTTGCAATTCAGATCAGGATTGGGAAAGAGGTGGTCGTGGCCTTAATTAGGAACCATCCCGGCATTCGCATGGAGTAGAAGTTGGAAACATTGGAAAACCACTTCCAGGATGGCTGAGGTGGGAATCGAACCAACCTACTCTCATTGTTGCCTCACGAGGCTGAGTGTACCCTGTTCCATCCCTCAGACGAGAATTAAATTATTGTCAGAGCCCGAATCGAACCCGGGCCTCCATGGTGACAGCCAAAAGTGCTAGCCACTACGCAACGAGGCGAACAAGATAAGTTCTACTCCCTACCCCAGACATTAACGTGTTGACCGACTGGAAAGCAATTTCTTTCCGAGGTTTCCCATTTCTATTTCACGTGACTGCCATCATGGTACCTGAGTGAAGGCCACTGCCAACTTTGGTCAATCCTAGCTTCAAATACATGCACAACACTCGTACAGTCTTCAATGTTCTTCGAGAACATCGATATGGACCGTAGCAGATGGAAAACGTATACAAGTGTGATCCGACAAGCCATGCCTTTGTTCTTTCTTCAGCGATGCCTGGCGTTGAGCGCCATACACTCTCGTTGTGAAGGTATTTTGTAAACTTCTACATCTGAGAGTTCTTGGATGGTCAGCTAAATTAGCACACACGTACACGAGACTAAATGACCATGATGACCAAGCCCTTGAAATGAAACAATTTAAACACAATTTTAATAAAAACATACCTGCGTCTGCCATGTTGAACAGAGGGTTTGGACAGAAGAATTTCCTTCAATCGGTAGACCTATGCATCGAACTTACCTGAAACAAAACCAGAATATTTTGCTAAATTAATGACATAATGTAGAACTAATAACAAGACTCAAGAGGGGACTTTATAGACGGTAATGTACCTCAATAAATAGACGATTCAACCCAGTGCTACAGAAAACAAGGTGCCTCAACAAAATGGCTGAGTGTTTACTTAATATACCATTTGATGTCAGATTTTCCAGACTTGTTTGGAACTTTGTGCAGCACACTTTTAATATAGGAAACAACAACAATAAATTAGATAACTTAAACAGAAGAGGTTTCAGGACAGACCATCCTGTAAGAAAACCGGCACCATCTGGACAAAAGAGAGAAAGGAGAAACATAGCTAGAGAATGGGCAAATATTGGGCAAACATCAAGCTCCTCGCCAAGCTGAAAAGTTGAACGTCGTGGTCCTTAACTGACTCATCCGAAAGAAGAAGAAGAAGAAGAAGAAGAAGAAGAAGAAATTAGTAATGCTTGTTGAACGAAGTGGGATGAATTTAGCAATGAGCCTCAGGACTTGTCTTCTCTATGGCTGTCTGCTGTGTCCAGTGTGATTGAACAGCCCTTAAAAAGGGGAGGATAGGATGCATGGGTCAGCGATTCGAACCATATTTAGTACACGTGTAGGGCATGATCAGGCGTATACCAGGTGCAAGTAGTAAGGTGCGCTTCTCAGCCGTTTCTGAGAAATTAATTATTCGCATTTGCAGTGGGCGTCTATGTGCGTTGTACGCTAGGAAGAATCCAACGAGTGCGTGGTGCAGCGGTAAGAGCCCTGCTTCGTAATTATAAGCACGGGATCGCTGAATCGAATCCCACCAGTGAGGTTTTGCTGTATGTTGTGTTTTTTCTTTTTCTTTTGTAATCATTGGCAATTCGTACATCTGTACTACCCTACCAAGGAGTTGTTACCGCTAGACGTGGAGTGGAGCTGTTGTGTATACATTACGTCATCTCGCCTCGTTATGGCTGCAGTGAGCGGTTGCGGGGCAAGAGGGGGAACGCCTGTACAGTCATACAATGAGAACACACCGCACAGTGCACGACGCAGCTCGAATCATGCACACAAATGACACGCGATGAGGTTTCGCTGGCGACAACTGCACGTCTATCGCAGGCGTGTGGCTGGGTGGAGCGCATTAGTTCTGATTTCCGCCACCGGTAACAATTCGCTAGTAGGGTAATCGATGTCGTGAGTAATGTTTATTTTGCAGTCAATTGTAATAACGTGTTATGTGAGCGGGAAAAGAGATTCTGAAACCATCGTAGGGGCGGGGGTCAACGTTTGTGACATTACATAATGTACAGTATCGGCATTATACACGGTCAGGTGTATTCTATTGTATGTACCGGTATACATTTATACATTGAAGGCCCAGTCTGTTTCGTTCATTGCACGTCTGTGAACCATCAGACCACTGCCCATAGCATGGGTATTGGTTGAAAATTGGCAATGGTTACAAAAAAAAAAAAAAAAAAACACAACACACTGCAAAGGCTCCCGGCTCACTGGTGGGATTCGATTCAGCGACCCCGCGCTTATGAAGCAGGGCTCTTACCGCTGCACCACGCGCTCGTTGGATTCTTGCTAGCGTACAACGCACATAGACGCCGCACTGCAATTGCAATTAATTAATTTCTCAGCGCACCTTACTACTTACACCTGGTATACGCCTGGCCATGCCCTACACGTTTACTAAAGATGGTTCGAATCGGTGACCGTTGCATCGTATCATCCCCTTGTTAGCTGTAAGAAACTTTCTCAATTCCATCGATCAACGCGTCGAAAATAAACTGATCATAAAAATACTGAATGAAATAATGAATAAAGAAAGCTAACCGTACCATTACGGTACAAATAACAGTCTTGAGTTAGATTCTTACTATGTCATTTCAGCAGATGGGTGAGTTGTTGCGCAATCAAGATTATTATTGTAAAGAAATTGTGCAAAAGAAAAAGTCTTGGAGAATAACATGACATGAAGGTGAGAAAGATAATGATGAGTCTCCTAATTGCCTTCCTGGTCCCTCCTCCATTGCGTGTCGTGATGACTTCCATCTATCTTCCGCAAGCCAACAGGTTGGGACAGAGGCCAAGCAGCTACGGAACTACTGTAGCTGTCGGTTAGCCACCCATTCAACTCATTTAAAGAGACCCTTTACATTTCGGATGATAGCCATGCTTTTTTTATTCGAGGAACCAAACTACAGCAAATTGAGGACGACTATGGTTGGTAGGTTAGTTGGTTCCTCAATTTAGGTAGAGGCTGCAACAACGCGGTCATGTAGCCCTGTGTACTTTGGGTGTGTGTAGAATCCGTCACATAACCGATGTTAATTGTGATGGCTGTATTAGTGTGTGTTATCTGTTTTTACACACATCAAAAAAAGTTTTGCATCACCTCGGTTCCAAGAGTTCCGGAACCTTTAAATACAAAGGGAATAGAGATCAACACAAACAACATTTCAGCTCGTTTTATTGCTCATGAGACCCACACATTGCATGTTGTACCATCATACAGCTAGACTTTCAGCATTTGTGGTCCAGATTGCAGTACACACCACTACCTCTAATACCCAGTAGCACGTCCTCTTGCATTGATGCATGCCTGTATTCGTCGTGGCATACTATCCACAAGTTCATCAAGACACTGTTGGTCCACATTGTCCCACTCCTCAACGACAATTCGGCGTAAATCTCTCAGAGTGGTTGGTGGGTCAAGACGTCCATAAACAGCCCTTTTCAACATATCCCAGGCATGTTCGATAGGGTTCATGTCTGGCGAACATGCTGGCCACTGTAGTCGAGCGATGTCGTTATCTTGAAGGAACGCATTCACAAGATGTGCACGATGAGGTCGAGAATTGTCGTCCATGAAGACAAATGCCTCTCCAATATTCTGCCGATATGGGTGCACTATGGGTCGGAGGATGTCATTCAGGTATCGTAAAGCCGTTTCGGAGCCTTCCATGACCACCAGTGGCGTACGTCGGCCCCACATAATGCCACCCCAAAACATCAGGGAACCACCACCTTGCTGCACTCGCTGGACAGTGTGTCTAAGACGTTCAGCCTGACCAGGGTGCCTCCAAACACGTCTCCGACGATTGTCTGGTTGAAGGCATATGCGACACTCATCGGTGAAGAGAACGTGATGCCAATTCTGTGGGGTCCATTCAGCATGTTGTTGGGCCCATCTGTACCGCGCTGCATGGTGTCGGGGTTGCAAAGCTGGACCTCGCCATGGACGTCGGGAGTGAAGTTGCGCATCATGCAGCCTATTGCGCACAGTTTGAGTTGAAACACGACGTCCTGTGGCTGAACGAAACGCATTATTCAACATGGTGGCATTGCTGTCAGGGTTCCTCCGAGCGGCAATCCGTAAGTAGCGGTCATCCACTACAGTAGTAGCCCTTGGGCGGCCTGAGCGAGGCCTGTCATCGACAGTTCCTGTATCTCTGTACCTCCTCCATGTCCGAACAACATCGCTTTGGTTCACTCTGAGACGCCTGGAAACTTCCCTTGTTGAGAGCCCTTCTTGACACAAAGTAACAATGCGGACGCGATCGAACTGCGGTATTGACCTTCTAGGCATGGTAGAACTACAGACAACATGAGCAGCGTACCTTCGTCCTGGTGGAATGACTGGAACTGATCGGCTGTCGTACCCCCTCCGTCTAATAGGCCCTGCTCATGCATGGTTGTTTACATCTTTGAGCAGTTTTAGTGACATCTATGAACAGTCAAAGGGACTGTATCTTTGATACAATATACACAGTCAACGTCTATATGCCGGAGATCTGGGAACCGAGGTGATGCAAAACTTTTTTTGATGTGTGTAATTTAAGTAAGGAATGCAGACATTCACTTTTCAAGTGGTTCCTACTTTTGCTACCAAACGCCACCGTCAACGACAACTAGTTCTGAACTTGGTTACTAGATGCCACCGCAGTCGGCTCCTGGCGACGAACATTGGAGCCTAAGAGCGTTAGTCAAATCCAACCTATAATTTAACTTCACACAAGTGTAATTATTGGAAGGTTATTTTACATGCCATAAATCTATGACATGGGACTTTCGGCTTGACTTCCCCTCCGAAGGAAGGCATACTGAGGGATTTTTAACGCTCTTAAAAAATCTGACGACTTCGGCTGGGTTCGAACCCGTGACCTTGGGCATAGAAGCTAAGCGTGCTACTGACAAGGGACCCTACGGCAATCGGATTTTTGTAATTTTTCCCGCTTCGGGTATGGAAAGTTCAGATCTCGAACAATAATTTTACAAAGCCGTTCGATGCCATATTCATAAATTCTCGAGTTCGAACCCAGCCGAAGTCGTCAGATTTTTTAAGAGCGTTAAAAATCCCTCAGTATGCCTTCCTTCGGAGGGGTACTCAAGCCGAAAGTCCCATGTCATAGATTTATGGGTGAGCCACGCGTCCTCCTCGAACTCGGTAACATCTTGACTGGACATGAAGCGCTCGGAAAACTTCGAAGTCGATTTTCTCGAGAATTTATGTATATGGCATCGAACTGCTTTGGGAAATTATTGTTCGAGGTCTGAACTTTACGTACCCGAAACGGGAAAAATTACAAATATCCGATTGCCGTAGGGTCCTCCTGTGAGACGACTATATGAGTTAGTTTATGATACTCCTTTGTACAAACTCTCTCACTGCTGTCATCTGCAAGGAGGAAAAGTTACCCGTAGTTTTACGTGACCGTTAATATCGCGATAAGATGCCAAGGGACCTCTTTTTTACGTAGAATCCGTACTACTAGATGTGGCATATCACCACCAAAACTTTATGTGTGTTAAGCGGGAATATAACTGAAAAGCGAACCCTGGTAGAGTCTACTCTCCGATCGGATTGTAATTGGTAGAAGATACTCTTGGAGAGCCACTCCATACGATGAGGGTAAATACAAATGGCTAAAATTAACATTAAGCCTCTATATAAATCAGAGGTGGTCAGTTGGGCGCCCGTTTACCCTGGCCTAGTGCAGCCGGGCACGCGTGACGTAAATGCGGGCGGCCTACCAGCATGCATACGTCACAATGTAGTGAGACGAAGGGAGAGAGCGTACCCAGTCTCGCCGGGCAGGCATTGCGAGTCGAGTGTCACACCGGGATGTGATAGAGATTCAGGGGCGGAAGGTTCAATCTAATACTGTTTTATTATTAACAATGTATTTACATTACATTAAAAATGTAGGCATTCATGTGTGTACATTATGAGTCCCATGTTTTGCTGTAAGCGAGGGAATGTCTGGACAAACACTACTAATGGTGTGCAGTCGAGGAACGGCCCTCAGATGGCTATCTGTCATTTGTGACCGATGTCTTAATTTGCAAAGTAAAGCTTTAAAGCGCAGAAAAGTTGTTCACATAAATATGTACAGCCAAACATGCACATCATAGCTGCCGCTCAACGTTAATACTGTTACGTGCCACCCCCCTAGTGGCACTTTTGTTGACTGGATTACGGTGGGGGTACAAAGCACAACACCAATTACTGCTTAAAGAAATAATTAACTTTATTGCGGCCAGAAAATTACACTAATCAGCAAATACAAGCAATTAGGAGCCTTACTCCAGTTTCCTCAAGTCCCTTCCTTGAGCGCTCTTGGCCCTTCCACTTGTCAACAGACCACAGAAGTTAATCCGTCCTAATGAGTACGGTGGCCTTGACAGAAACTACCTGCTCCTCTCCTTTATGTTCACCGACCACAATTACTTACGATCACTTGCTGCAGGCGATTTCGCTGTCCACAAGCTGGAGAAACAATGTCACTGGATTTCGTAACTCGCACAGCACTTCGTCACCACACTTCTGTCGCATAAGATACTAGCTCGTAAAACACAACAACAACCCGTGCTTGACAGGTCGCACTTATATAGCAGGCCGGTGACTCAATAAACGCTTCTAGATCCATCCAGGGTTCACGGCTTCTCGAGGTTTCCATCGCTGGTCCAGTCACGAATATTCTGGACTATCCCTTTGTCTGTAGTAGCCCTGTTGCATAAGGCGCGCGCAATACAGGAGGCAGGCCACAGCCCAGCCCTGGGGCAGTTGTGACTCATGCGGCGAGCGATGACACAAACTCACAGCCGTAACAATACTTTTTAACTATCACAGAATGTCCATATACTAAACATTAAGCACGTTCTTCAATTGGCACAAAAAGCCGCTGCCCTTCCCATTGAAATTTTTGTTGCACGCTATTTGCGGTAGAACTTGGTCTCTTCTCATCTCACTCCATATTCGTAGCACCAGCTGTTTCTGCAGTTACGCTATCGGTTGGTTTGCGCTGCGAAGACTGAACACAGCTGCTTTGCCTTCTCGCCGCCCGTGCATGGAGCGGGCGCCCACTAGGCGAAATGCCCGGTTTGAGCAAGCCTGATTTATTAAAAGACGCGAAACAGCGAATCAGCACGTGGAATAGGAAGGCAGTCGCCCACAAGCTGCCTTATCGAAGCGACCAGGCAACCACCAGTTTTCATTTCCCCGCGCTGACTCTCTGTTCCATGTCTTTTCAATCGCTTTAAATAGAGGCATAATGTTGATTTAGCAGTTTTCATACCACCTTCTTAGAGTATCCTCTGCCAATTACAATCCGATCAGGGGTTAGTTCCCTTGCAAGTCAGCCCTTGGCGAGAGTCAAGCAGCTTGCCCACTGCGCCATCACAGCCCCGGTGCCATCTGGGACAATGCAAGTACTTGATATAGACCACCTTTCCCAATGTGGCAGGAGACACCGCATCCAAGTAGAGAAATAAAAATTTCAAACTAGACAATTAAACTGTAGTAATCCTTTTACCGTATCTGTTTCAAGGTTTCGCCTAGGTGCACAACGTTCTTCAGCAAACACTTGGTGCACTGTGCCCGGATCACCGCTGGGGTAGCACATCTTGTACTACGTCCAATATTTATAGCACACCGCTGTGCTGCTTTGCTAAAGAGACCGTGATAGGCAACACAGTAACAAATTCCTGTCGCCACATCTGTTGGATCTTTTCAGTCAGAGACATGTATTCGGTAATTTTTCTCAGCATAAATTTGTTGGACATTATGCGAGTTAGGGATTGCGATGTCGAAAAGAAGGGTTCTCTTCTACAATTTATCAATAAGAATAATGTCTGGCCTGTTTCCTGATATAGGTCTAACTGTAATCACTGACCAGACCCAGAGTAACTAGTGTGTATCGTTCTCCAGAACAGCATCAGGAATATGTTGATAAGCAGAACATTATTACCTAACCAAAGCCTCTTTGTCAGGTTCAGGTGGATTATCTTGGCTACTTGGTCATGCCTCTTCATGTAATAAGCAGATGAAATTGTTGTACAGCCTCCTGTTATATGCTGGATGGGTTCTGATTCGTGATGGCATCTCCTACATTTGTCATCGGGCACATTTGCCTTAAATATGTATTTTAGGTAGTTCTTTGCTACCACCACTTGATCTTGTATCGCGACCATGAACCCCTCAGTCTCAGGAAATAGATACACACGGGTCAGCCAGCTGTTCACCGTATGTACGTCGACATACTCCTGACTAACAAGGAGAGGTCGCCAAGTGGTTTTCTAGAAAAGTGTTCAAATTTGGAGGGTTTGCTCTTCATAAGAAAATATTTTGGCCGTGTTCGAGCGTTTTTGCCAATGGGCCTTAGTGTGTTCAAAATTGAACGTTTAAAATCAATCCTCAAACTTGTGTAGTCCTATTCTCTCACACGTTCCCGGCTCGTTTCCGTGGCGTAGTCGCTAGCGCATTGGCGTGGGTAATTAACGGTTTCGAGTTAGACCTAGGTCAGGACTTTTTTTTTAGACTACTGCTATTATTGTCTTTTGCGATCCAGATACTGTTGATTGTTGACAACCACACACACGTAATATTGAATACGCATAAGCGTCAATCAAGACCTCCGACTTATCGAACCCGCTTATACGGCACTTGCGTGACGAAGAGTGTCCCGAAGATGTTTCTCACACGAGTTCCGTATCGAGTTTTGGATAGAGACAGTTTAGCTTGATGGTAGAGCAGAGTGGAACAGAGGGAAGGCTCTTGCGTTCCGGCATTAGACTCGGCGCAGTGCACATGAACGTAGCGTCGCCGGCCACGCTGCATTTAAATTTTAACGAATAAAACTTACGACTCGTTCAAGCTTCAAGGACGAATAATAATGATGTTAAAATATTGTACATAGCTCCAAAACCGAAGAGACCACAGCAAATACATTATAGAAAACACAAAAGACAATAATAACAGTAAAAAAAATCCTGACCTAGGTCTGACTCGAAGTCGAAATCGTTAATTACCCACGCCAATGCGCTAGCGACTACGCCACGGAAACGAGCCGGGAACGTGTGCGAGAATAGGACTACACAAGTTTGAGGATTGATTTTAAACGTTCAATTTTGAACACACTAAGGCCCATTGGCAAAAACGCTCGAACACGGCCAAAATATTTTCTTATGAAGAGCAAACCCTCCAAATTTGAACACTTTTCCAGAAAACTACTTGGCGACCTCTCCTTGTAAGTTCATACGGATGACGCCGTGCAGTTACACCGTTTGCCCTACTCAGGAGCACGATTGAACCTGCTTAGCTGATGTGTTGGCCTTCTTCTTCTCCCAAAATCTATCCATCCTCTCCCTGAGCTTCTTTCTTCGTTATTCTGTCCAAGTTATAGTGGCTCTGGTGTTGGGTTTGTCTCCATATTGGTGATTGTCGATTTTGGTTCTGAATTTACATCTGTCCCATACAATATCTTCTGAGATGTTGATTTCCTGGAGATCTGTTTCAATTTCACGAAAGCCAGCTGTTGTTGGTTTTAGTAAAATGATCATTATTATTATTATTATTATTATTACTATTATTATTATTGTTATTATTATCGACGCTTAACGTGTCCGTGATGGCAGGAACCACTAACGTTCTTCTTACTGTACACCATGCGTTCACAACATTTTTGAGACTGTGATCACCACCTTCATGCCGTACCAACCACCAAGTACCCAAGCACTATTTAATATAATATAATAATAATAATGATAATAATGTAGTGTGTGTGTAGTCAATTTACCCTCTAGGTTGGTGGTTCCCACGGACTCGTGAGGTAACTCACCACTACCGCCTCTATGAGCAGTGTCCTGGAGCCTGGAACATCTGGTCGGGATGGATACAACTGGGGAGGTGTGATCAGCACTTCGCCCAGGCGGCCTCACCTGCAAAGCGAACAGGGGCCTCATGAGGGATGGGAAGGGATGGCAGATTGGGATGGATAGGCGAGGAAGAGGGAAGGAGGCGGCCGTGGCCTTACAGTAGGTATCATCATGGCATTTGCCCGAAGACGAAGTGGGAAACCACGGAAAACCACTTCGAGGATGGCTGATGTGGGAATAGAACCCCCTCTACTCATTTGGACCACCCGAGGCTGAGTAGACCCCGTTCCAGTCCTCATACCACTTTTCAAATTTCGTGGCAGAGCCGGGAATCGAACCCAGGACCTCCGGGGCGGCAGCTAACCATGCTGACCGCTACGCTACGGAGGCGACATAATAATAATAATAATAATAATCATAATCATAATAATAATAATAATAAAAATAATAATAATCGCCTCTATTTCATTTTCTTATCTCTCTCTCTCCCTTCTCACAAGTGCTGAAATAGCTAGGGATTCCCCGCTCACTAGGCATGCTGCAACTGCTTGCATGACGTATGCAGGTAAGATACATTTACGTGTGGACAGTTGAGTGGAATCAGCATCTTTCATGTAACTCATAAAATAGGGATGTCCAATGTCAAGACAATTATTTATATTTAGGCCTATATTTCACAAAATGAAAAGCATTCTGACTGTCAAAACTTGTAATCTAGACTCTATTATTTCGGTTTGTGCGACAGAATTTGAATTAACCCTAGGAATACCAACGGGGGCGGGGGGGAAGGGAGGGGGTCCGGGGAGGGGGGGGGTCGTGGGAGGGGTCCGGGGTGGGGGTGGTGGTGGGGGTGGAGGGGAGGTGCCCACCAGTGTTAATTAATACGGTTTATTCATGGTATTCCTTTTCTACACTTTCTGCACACAAAGTTATTGTCTATTTTGAATCCCGTTACCTAACCACACATTTATTTTTTTAATGTTAATTCATGTAGCCTATAAGATATTAACAATTCTCTTTTGGTGGGCACGGAAACCCCCCGTTGTTAGTGGTAAGGTCAAAAGTACAACAAAGTTAACAAAACCACGTACACATGCGGAAAACACTGTAAAGAACAGCCGTAAGTTCCAGGTGTGTTGAACATGGCGAAGAGAGTGATCAGTGAATAATTTACTTCGTTTTCCATGATTTTTTGATTTTGTTTGCAACTGTTGTTAATTAAGTTCTATTTTTATCATTTAAGGTTCATTGAAGTTTCAAAACACAATATATGTTGATTAAAGGAAAATGCAAATCAGACAAAAGGAATTTATGATGGTGGTCATAAAATAACCCGCCCGTTGGTAACCCGTGGTTTGAAAAATATCATGGTATTGCTAGGGTTAAGATATGATCACAGCCCAGCAAAGTTACCCGCCCAGCCAACACGTTCAAATACAGCCATTCACAGCACACCAGCCCCTCACGATGGTATCCTCATATTGACGTGATGTGGGGGCTTGAGAGTTCAAATGATCCTGCGAGCTATGCCGGCGGGAGCGTAAGCTCCTGGTAGGGCCACCCATGCCGGACAGGTCAAAGGTGATGGGCCAGACTAAGAGGGATACCCTGGTCCTGCAGGTTGGGGGTTGTGCGTAGGGTTAACAACCCTACACTGTAAAACATCTCAATGTTACGGATACCTTACAAGTGCCTCGGAATGCTGATCACCCGATGACGAACCGGCAAAGGAAACGGTTAATGAGAAGGAAAGCGGATATTATGTTAGCGACATGGAATGTGAAATCCCTAAGGAGACCTGGGAAATTGAGAGAGATTAGAGAAGAAATGGGAAAATACCAAGTGGAAATAGCTGCACTACAAGAAATACGATGGAAAGGCCAAGGAATGATAGCGTCAGGGGAACATATACTGATGTACAGTGGAGGAAACACCGGTTATGGTGGTACAGGCTTTTTTATACAAAAGTCTGTTAAGTCAAGTGTAATAAACTTCAATGCTATAAATGAAAGGATGTGCTCAGTGCGACTACGAGCAAAGTTTTTTAACATCACCATGTTTTGTGTCTATGCCCCCACAGAAGAGGCAGAAGAAGAAGAGATGGATAGCTTCTACACTAAGTTGGAGGAGGAGGTCAACAAAGTACAAAGACATGATGTGAGGACCTAAATGCCAAAGTTGGGAAGGAAGAGGTGTTCAGAGATATAATAGGGAAGGAAAGTTTACACGAAGGGAGTAATGGCAATGGATTGCGGTTGATAGACTTTGCTATTGGTAAAGAAATGGTGGTGAAAAGTACTTGGCACCCAAGGAAATATATCAAGAAAGAGACCTGGGTGTCTCCGGACGGAGTTACAAGGAATCAAATAGATCATGTGATTATTGACAAACGACATGCATCGGATGTAATGGAAGTAAGTAGTTGTAGAGGAGCAGATGGGGACACAGATCATTACTTGGTAAGAATCAAGTATAGACAAAAAATAGATTCAGCGAGGAAACAAAAAAGTGAAAGGAAGATGAAGCATAATATCGGAAGGCTTCAAAGCAACAAGGAAGTACAAGAGGAGTATAGATTGAAAGTGGGAGAAAACATGGAAAACAATAAGAACCTTTGGGAAGAAGGTAATGTGGAAACTAAATGGGAGTTTTTGAGAAACATCATCAGTGAAGTTGCAGAGGAAACGCTGGGGAGAGCCGAATTCAAGAGAAATATACAATGGTTCGATGAAGAATGCTCGGAGGCAATCCATGAAAGAAACGAAGCAAGGCAAAGAATGTTGCAACGGAGAACAAGACAGACGGTGGAAGAATATAGAGAGAAAAGGAAAAGGGCAAGCAAGTTAAGTAGGGTTAAGAAAAGGCAGTATGAAAGAGAAAGAATAGAACAATTAGATAAAATGAGGGAGAGTGGGGAGATTCGGAGATTTTATGAAAGAGCAAGAGATTTGAGGAAAGGGTTTCAACCAAGAGCAGTCTTTTATAAGGACAAAGAAGGAAATTTTATAGGAGATAAGAACAAGATGCTACAGAGATGGCAGGAATATTTCACAGAGCTACTCAATGGACGGGGTGAAGAGGAAACCGCGAATGAGGAAGAAGCGGAACATGTAGGGATTGATGAGCAAGAAGAAGTGGAAACACCGTATTTAGAGGAAGTTAGAGATACAATCAAGGAATTAAAGAACAATAAAGCCGCCGGAGAAGACGCAATAGAAGCGGAGTTGCAAAAATTCGGTGGAGAGGTAGTGGTAAAAGCAATACATGAACTAATAAAGGAAGTTTGGACGAAAGAAGAAATGCCCAGGGATTGGACTGTAGGAATAATATGCCCTTTGTATAAGAAAGGGGATAAATCAGTATGCGGCAATTATCGTGGGATTACTCTGTTGGACGTAACATATAAGGTGTTCAGTAAGATTTTAGCCTCTCGACTGGAGCGTTGTGTAGAGAAAATATTGGGGGACTATCAAGCTGGATTTAGAAGGAATCGCTCTACAATGGACCAGATATTTGTAGTGAGGCAGATACTGGAGAAGTTTTATGAACATGATAAGCATCTGGATCAGCTGTATATAGATTTTAAGCAGGCATATGACAGTTTGAATAGAAAGGAGATTTTTAAAATTATGAAAGAGTTTAAGATCCCGATAAAATTGGTCAAGCTGACAGAAATGACTATGGAAACCACAATCTGTAAGATTAGATTAGAACAAGAGATGTCCGAAGAATTCATTATGGAAAGGGGTTAGCGACAAGGAGATGTAATTTCTACATTACTCTTTAATGTAGCTCTAGAAAAAATAATTCAACAACTGCCAATCAATCCAGGAGGGACCATATTTAACAGACAAGTGCAGGTTATAGCATATGCGGATGATGTAGCATTAATTGCAAGGAACAGTAAAGCATTAGAAGAGAGCTATGTCCTGTTGGAAGAAAAGGCACGAAAGTTAGGATTAGAAGTGAATACAAGTAAAACCAAGTATATGAAGATGGGAAACTCCAGAGAGGCAAGAAGAGATCCGTATATTAAATTAAATGGGAAAGAATATCAAAGAGTAGAAGAATTCAAATATTTGGGTTCAATAATAACTGAGGATAACAGAACATCAGTGGAAATACAAGAAAGCATTAAAAGTGGAAATAGATGCTATTACGCTCTGCAAAAGCTTGTTTAAATCGAGAAATGTTAGTAGGAATACTAAAATAAAAATTTTCATTACAATACTAAAACCTGCGGTTATGTATGGATCGGAAGGTTGGGTTCTCAATAGAAGAGAAGAAGAATGGCTGCGAAGATGGGAAAGGAAGATCTTGAGGAAAATATACGGGGCAGTGAGAGAGGAGGAAGGTTGTAGAATAAGGACAAATGTGGAACTACAGGAACTCTTCGGACAGGCAGATATTGTGGTCAAAATTAAGCAGGGAAGGATAAGATGGGCAGGACACGTTCAGAGAATGCCAGAATCACGGAGTGTCAAAAAGGTGTTTACGCAAAGACCGGATGGAAGGAGGAGAAGAGGAAGACCCAGGAGACGGTGGATAGATGATGTGGAAGACGACCTTAGGAGTCTGGGAATCAGGAACTGGAGAAGGAAGGCGGAAGATAGAGATGAATGGAGGCAGGTGATAAAGGAGGCCAAGGTTCTTCAGGGACTGTAGCGCCGACCAGTAAGTAAGTAAGTAAGTATAGCACACCAGCTCAAAACTCTGCTCATACAACTCATTAGGATCATTTAAATTCATCATTACCCCTCAAAGCGAGGCTTATTAATATCAACTTTTATTTTTAAAACAAACAAACAAACAAACCTACTATAGGTCTATCAACCACTTATACTATAAAACATCCACCCACTAGAGGTCTGTCTTACTTTCATAAAGCTTAAAGTCACAACTTAAAATCCGTCATATTCTATTATCATTATCAATCTGAAGCGGCTGCTGCTGTCGCGCCACGGCCGGGAGGGCATGTGGCGTGCGATGTTCGAGTGAACTAAATGGAAATCTGTACTAACACCTTTACGTAACGTATAATAAATTAAGAACTTGAAACAACTTAACATTAAAATATTAAATATTACAAACTTTATTCACTACGTCAGCTTGAAGCTTACCAACTTGAAATCACGTCAGGGGCCTCGAGGTCGCTTTGCGACCGACAGCTGCCTTGGCGGGAACCTCTATTATTTAAACAAAAATTATATTACTACAAATCAAATTTAACATCTCCATTCAATTTATACACCAGGCTAAGGAGCGCATAGTCCTAGCCAGCGGCTAATTTAAATGATTACAGATGGATCACAAGGGAGCTAGTGCTCGTGAGCAATTTTTTTTTGCTTCGTAGCACGAGAGCACCAAATTTCATTTAAGGAGCACCAGGCTGAGAACGGCTGCTGAAGATTATACTGCTAGTAATGGAAGATTCTAACAGTCTGTACATTAACTTGGAGGATACCGCATGGGTTAATCAATTTGATCGCCGAGAGCGTACTATATTCCATTATTCATAGATAGCAGAAGGCCTTCAATGTTGATCTCCAGTATGAGATAGAGTCTGGCGAGGTCGTCAGTCTCAGCTGTAAAAGAAAACCGTGTACATCAAATTGAAATGTTACCATGGCCATGATCCGTGATGACCGCAGCGCAGAAAAAGAGGAAAGAAGATACAGCTTATGCCTTCAGGCCTCCAGTCATTTACAATTTATGTAGTTTCTTAAGGAAGACAAGTATTGCGGAGGGTCAGTTCGTGTCACGACTTTAGTACAGGAACTTCATGGAGAGCTGACGCAAATACATCATTGGCCTTGGTATACTCACCAGCTGAGTACTGTTCTGGCATATGGCTCAACAGTTCCCATACTTACTTGGTGTACGTTCAACTTCGACAAACCATGCGAATAGTATCCGACAAGCTTCTACCTACCCCTATTCAATGGCTCCCGGTATTAAGCAACATTACACCACCTCATCTAGCTTGCCACGGTGGGTGAGTGGTTAACGTGTCGGTCAACTAACCCCAAGCTTGCATGTTCGTTCCTTGCCGTGGTAAGTGATTTTTGAAATGCGGCAAAAATTACGACACGCATGTCATACGCTGTTGGCATGCCAAAGAACCTATTTGAATTCAGTAGGCCGTGTTCATAAAGGCAAAATTAATCTCGGGAGTTTCCGCCAACACAAAGTTCCTCATTTCTCTACTAGAAAGTGCTATAGTGTTCAATGAGCTTAGATATCTAACCTCCATGATTTTCATAGTGCTTTAAGGAACAACGAAATTCGACATGCAAGCTACCCTCTGGGTGTCAAGTAACACAGCTTGCACACGGCACACGAGGCCATACGATATTATTATTATTATTATTATTATTATTATTATTATTACCACCTCATCTAAGAAGACAGAAGTCTCTTGCTCGATTATGGTCTAGAATGCTGAATAACGAAGCTCTCCCTATTCACAATGTCATCCAGCAGTGTGCCAATCTCCGACTTCAGTCTCGTCAACCTGCACGGAGCACCGCTTTTAACCTGGCATCCGGTGTATTCGATCCTAAAGTATGGCTACGTGGAAAGCAGAATAGACATCTTCACCCCAACGAAGCTTCCTAAGTATTAACAACCCAACTCTAAAACCGGCGGGTTTCAACCTACTGTACCTCGCACTACATGGTGCAAACTTAATCGTATAATTGTGGGACAGGAAGAACTGCCAGTACTCCTTTACAAATGGCAAGATTCTCCTCACTGTGACTGCAGTGATGTAGCTCAAACAATCCAGAATGTTGTGCAAGACTGTCCACTTAGTGCTTTCTCTGGACTCCTGGAATATCTGAATGAAGCCAGCCCCGAAGCAGTTGTGTGTTTGGAAAACTTTGATAATGAAATTTAGTATAATTTGTACTGCATATATGATATTTATTCGATTGTCTGTGGCGTCTCTAAAAGCCAGGGTAGTTAAAAGGGTCGTAAAACGAATATAGTCCTTTATGCAACGAGCCTAGAATGGCTATAATTAAGACACGAGTAGCCTATGTTTATAAAACGAGCGTATGCGAGTTTTATAATTTCCATACGAGTGTCTTAATTACCATTAGACTATAGGCGAGTTGCATACAACTGTTTATGTTCGACGATAATTATAACTTTATTATATGTTTTAACATAAATATTCATAAATATCTGTTCAATCACTAGAATGTTGTGCTCGGGTGCTGCGGTGGGTAGTATATCTCTGTTTTCCAAGCTCTCTGGACAACCGACGCATGCGCTCTGTGTGCTTCAATGCCATATGTTCAGATTGTACACCAGTATTCAGTAAACCTGTCACCGAAGTCGTTTCAATACAACGCGCTGTGTAGAAATTGGATTTGGGGATATTAAGGTACAGTGCTATTTCTTGTCTCATATTCACCAGTTTTTTTGATCGAACATATGGACGGTGCACTTTCGGTAATTTATATAGACATGTTGGATTTTGAGCGCATGCAGGAAGGTATCCTTATCTAATTGGTCACACAACTGTTTTTTGAGCTCTGATTGATGGGAGAAACTGTTTCGTAATGAAAAATAGTGTTATAATGAGCCTCATTATGATACAGTTTTCTGACACATAATAGTTAAGGGTCTAACATAAACATAATTATGATTATCTGTATAGCATCATATGCTGAATAAATAAGTACGAGCTGACTGACTCATAAGTATAGGCCTACTGTATAGAAGTTGCTTAAAACATGTGCACCCTGATAATAATAATAATAATAATAATAATAATAATAATAATAATGATACAGATGGAAATTCAGCTCATCTTATAAATGAAGGAGACTCGTGGAGACTGCGGGCACGACATGGATGTAGGCCTACAGTAATCTGAACAGTGCATACGAAATTGTCTCAATACAGATGGTTCCTTGCTAAGGTCGAACCAGGCTGTAACATAAAATGTAGCCGGTATTTTCCCTGCTAACGTTGTCAAACAATAAATAATAATAATAATAATAATAATAATAATAATAATAATAATAATAATAATAATAATAATCCCATACAAAGGAACACAGTACATGGACACAAAATCTACAGACAGACACTCACTGGAAACCAAGTATGGGAAAATAACACAAGTGAAAAGTTTCCAACACCTGGGAGAGATTATACAGAAAACAGGACCAAACTTGGCATCCAATGAAGAAAGGATCACAAAATTACAGAAAGCTTACTGTACAGACTTACATGGAATCACAACAAAAAAGTATCTCCATCAACGCCAAACTACGACACTATATTGAGCAGTCTTACCAGAAGCCTTATACGCTTCAGAAACGACAGCAATAAAGGGAAGAACAAACATCAAGGAACTAGAAAAACAAGAGAGAAAAATTCTGAGAAATATCTACGGGCCAGTTCAGAAAGAGGGAATATGGATAAAGAGACCAACAATAGAACTATACAAACAGAACGATGCTGGGTTAGTTCATAAATTAAGGCCACGGTCGTCTCCTTCAAATCCTAGCTTCAAGTACAAATATACGCACTACTAAGTTATAGCCATCAAAATGACATAGGCTAACAGCCAAATTCCACATGAACCAAAGTATATGGGGCTACATGATCACGATGTCACAAAGCCGCTGAATGAATCAATAACAACAAATAGGCTAATAATAATAATAATAATAATAATAATAATACATGGAAGGTAAAGAATGGAAATGTCTTCCGCATGTGGCATCGAACCAGCAACCTTCGGCTTTGACCAACACTGTTTTACCACTGCATTAATGCACTCGTATTACTGTTGGCAAGGGTACACCTTTGTTTGTACGGTATGACCACAGTGATTATGCCACTTGTTGTGGCCTAGGTTTCAATAAATGGTCGCGAGTACGACTCCGACAAACGAGTCCTGTTCTCTGTATATGTATTAGCCATTTCAGTGCTTACTGACGAATGATATTGTTTAATGGTGTAATTATCACGAATTCAAAACACCCTGAACTCCGCTATAGCATTTTAGAGATCATTACGGTATGGGTTTAGAGAATATATTTCTTATCTTACGAAATACTTTAGGGGCTAAAGAAGCCCAATGTGTTCTCAATCAATGCATCTTATTTGACATTATACTGGGATTATACGTTGCTGCATTTAATTTAACTAGGTGAGATAGGTTGGTTGGTTCCTCTGTTTAGGGGCTGCGACAACGCGGTCATGCAGCCCCGTGTACGTTGGATTTGTGTAGAATCTGCCTGATAACCGATGTTAATTGTGTGTTACCTGTAATTCAGGTAGGGCCTAAAGACTGCAGTCAGTTTTAAGTAGTTCCTACTTTTGCTACCAAATGCCACCGTCAACGACACCTGCAACAATGAGTGCGTTACAACCACAATATACACTTTCAACAATTTAAGACCTCGTGGTGTAGTGGCTAGCATTCTTCACTGTCACCGCGAAGGTCCTAATCGAGTCCCGGCTCTGCCACAAAATTTAATTCTGGTCTGAGGGCTGGAAAGGAGGTTGACTCAGCTTCATGAGACAGAACTGAAGAGAGGTCAGTTCGATTCCCCACCTTATCCATTCCAGAAGTAGTGTAGGTTTGAGCAGTTTCTCACTTATACTCCAGACGAATGCCAAGATGAAACCTAAATTAACACAATGACCCCCTTCCTACCCAAATCCTAGCCCCAATTACAAATACAACCATCACAATATCACAGGTTAACAGTGAAATTCCACACATACCCAAGTTCATGTTGCTACATGACCAAGATGTTACAAAGATCCTAAATGAATCAACAACAACAACAACAAACACTTTAATACGATTATCACACTGCTCTCCACTTTGTCCTACTTTGCAAGCTTAGGTTTGAGTTAGATCATCTGGGGAGATATCGTCCATACAGGTCTGTAGAAGGATGAATAGCAGAAACATTTCTATAAGCAAGAGACAGACACGCAGACAGCGCAGACCAATTACCACTTGATGACCGAGGTCATCTTTTTTTGCTTATCTCCAGCTGGAATCCAGACCAGTTTAATTGGTCCAAGATGTTCCAATTTTCGCATGTGTTCCTTTTTCTAGATTAAATTCTACTTGGTGGAGTTCAAGGTGTCTGTCATATCATTCACCAAGGTACAAGGTTATGGAACCACACTATCCCCGGACGATTAAGCTGGTTGGTTGGTTCCTTAATATAGGGGCTGCGACAACGCGGTCATGTAGCCCCGTGTACTTTGGGTGTGTGTAAAATCTGTCTGATAACCGGTGTTAATTGTGATGGCTGTATTAGTGTGTTTTTTCTGTGATTCAAGTAGAAGGACTGCAGACGAAATTTTTTCAAGTAGTTCCTACTTTTGCTACCAAATGCTACCGTCGATGACACCTAGCTGCGGACGTGGCTACTAAATGTCATCACAGTCAGCACCTGGCGGTGAACGTCGGAACTAATATAGCGTTATCAAAATAACCTACAATTTTAGCTTCCACAAGTGTAATTAGTGGAAGGTTCTTTTTCATGCCATAAATATATATAAAAGGAGGTGGCCGTGGCCTTAAGTTAGGACCCTTCTTGACAATTTCCTGAAGTAGATTCCTGTCTAAAATAATGCTAAGATATTTTAAATTTTCCAGCAATTTTATGCCCACATTATTAATTCGTGGCTGCCTCCGTGGCTTAGGCGGCAGCACGCTGGTCTCTTACCACTGAGTCTGTGGTTCAAATCCCGGTTATTCCATGTGAGATCTGTGCTGGACAAAATGGAGGCAGACAGGTGTTTCTCCGGGTACTACGGTTTTCCCTGTCACACATTTAATTCCAGCAACACTCTCCGCTATCATTTCATTTCATCAGTCTCATTCAATCATTGCCTCAGTGGAGTGCGACAGGCTTCGGCAGCCGGCACAGTTCATATCCTCGCCGCAAGATGGGGGCTTCATTCATTCCATCCCTAACCCGGTCGGTCGACTGGAAGCAGGCTGTGGATTTCTTTTTTCAATTATTAATTTGTAATTGGGGAACATCAAATATTCGTCTGTTAGTACTAATATTCTAAGTCGCTTTGGTAAACTCAAGTTCATTTTCACATCTCAAGGAAAGAAGGAAGGAAGGAAGGAAGGAAGCTTGTAGTTTTTCGTGACCGTTAATCGTGCAATCATGAGCCACGGGACCTCCTTTTTACGTGAAATCCGAACCACTGAGATGACATTTCACTTCGAAAATCTCACATGCATTGACCGGGAATCGAACCCAGTTCACCTTGGTGAGAGGCTAATAGCTTGACCGCTGCGCCACCACGCCCCATTTTCACATCTCTATGCATATAGACATAGTGCAGTATATCTAAGGCTGCGTTTGTAATATCGGCGAGACTTGCTATGGGTCTAATGTCTGATTCAACGAACTTAACAGCGTCATCAGCACATGCGATGATATTTGTCCCACTAGGTAACTCAGTTAAATTTGCAGTAATTCACCATAAAGAATGATCCAGAACTCAGGTCGAATCTTCTATAGAATGCACATTCATTCAGGCGAAAGTGCTACTCACGCTGTGTACTCGTATATTATGAGATCATTTATCTTTGTAGAAAGCGACGTATGAGAGATCCCATCTGTGAGCTAAAATACAAAGGCACTCAGCCTATCTTGATAGCGGTCACAAAGCTGAGAAATGTGTAACGCTACTGAATAATGGCAGTGACCTCGGAGATCAATACGCACATCATTTACTTCTTATCTCAAAGAAGCGTTCGTTTTGACAGCAGCAGCAGTAAGTTCATTACCATTAGCAAAAGCAAGTAAGGTGACGGAAGTGGGGTGTTCTGCAGTTAGACCCCCATCGTCTTAATTATCATTGAAAAATAAGAAAAAACTTAAAATAAGCATCTAAATGCAATGTTAAAGTTGTGTAGACCTTATGTTACGGTAAATGTGATTCATCGGGTAAATCACCACTAAATTTGGTGTGATGAGTTCTTATTTATTAAACTAGCAACCCGGGAACAGTTATGAATGCATTACGTGATAAGCGCTTTTTTTTTCAATGTCAATGAACAACGACCAATATCCGTTTTACGTCTCGGCATGATGGGTTAAAATCACTGACTGGACTATTAATTATATTATCATGGAGATGCATGTGCAACAAATTCTTGTCACACGTAATTTAAGAATGGCGTGGTGCATGAAACACAAATCCCCCTTCCGTCCAATCTTAACTTGACTGTGAATTTTGCGGAACGAAAAGTTCACAGGCGAAATGAAGAAAAGCCGAGTTGCACATCCAGGGAAACTCCAAACACAACCCCACTCTTCTCTCAAGTTTTTAACTCAACACGACTCGACAGTTTGCTGCTGGCTGTATCTGGGGCAATAAGCACGGCCGCAGGCTAAGCTGTAACTGGGGTGAGACTCGCCCCTTGCTAGCTCGTAAACTGTCGCCTCAGTAACTGAATGGAGATTGTTGGAAGAAATGAAAACGTAAAAACACTTATTGTACGCGATGTATTGAAGATAGAGATATGCTCTCCCGGTTTCTTTTTGTAGAACTTTTCATGCTGAACAATTCTTACACTCATAGTACGGTATATGGATATGTTTAACGGTTTGCCCAGCGTAAGATTAAAAAGCGCACGGACGCCAGGTTTGTTTTCGTCCTTTTCACTGAAATCGTTAGTGCTTGACTTACTTTGGTCATAGATATTATTTTCTACAGAAAGCTTCTTCGAGATATCCTTTACAGAATGGTGAAAACCGCATCAAAATCCATTCAGTGGTTCTCGAGATTACCCGCGACATCCAAGAATCGGGGACTTAGTTTTATACTAAGTAGAGATTATACGCCAATCAGTATAATTTTATATAATATAATCCCCCTTCCGTCCAATCTTAAATTGACTGTAAATTTTGCGGAACGAAAAGTTCACAGGCCAAATGAGAGTTGCACTTCCAGGGAATGGTGAGGTGAATGAAACTCAAATCCCCCTTCCGTCCAATCTTAACTTGGCTGTGTTTCACAGGCGAAATGAAGAAAACCCGAGTTGCCTTTCCGGGGAAATTCCAAACAAAACCACCCTTCTCAGAAGTCTTAACTCAACACGAGTCAACGGTTTGCTGCTGGCTGTATCTGGGGCAATAGGTTCGCTCGCTAGCTAGGCTGTAACAGGGATGATAGACTAGCCCTTAGCTAGCTCATATACTGTCGCCTCAGTAGTTGAATGGACTTGTTTGGAAGAAATTAAAACGTAAAAACACTTATAGTGGGCGATGTATTGAAGATAGACATATGCTCTCACGGACTTTTTTTTGTAGAAATTTTCATGCTGAACAATTCTTACACTCATAGTATTTCGATATTTTTAACGGTTTGCCCAGCGTAAGCTTACAAAGCGCTCGGACGCCAGGTTTTTTTTCTTAGATTTTTCCACTGAAATCGTTACTGCTCGGCTTTCTTTGATCATAAGTAAATTATTTTCTACAGAAATCATCCTCGAGATATCCTTTACAGAATGGTGAAAACCGCATCAAAATCCATCCAGTAACATCCAAGAATCGGGGACTTAGTTTTATACTAAGTAGAGATTCAGTCGTCTAACCTAGTATCAACCAATGTCCGGCTCCGTGTCTAAAGAGTTAGCGCGCAAGACGTGCCCCGAATTCGATTCCCGGCCGGACAATCAGGGATTTTTATCTTCTTAGTTTAGGGGCTGCGACAACGTGGTCATGTAATCCCGTGTACTTTGGGTGTCTGTAGAATATGTCTGATAACCGGTGTTAATTGTGATGACTGTATTAGTGTGTGTTATCTGTTTTGAATTCAAGTAAGGACTGCAGACAATAATGTCAAGTTGTTACTACTTTCGCTGTCAAATTCTACCGTCCACAACACCTAGCAGTGAACATGGCTACTACTATATGCCATCGAAACCAGCGCGTGGTGACGAACGTTGGAACTTAAGAGCAGTAATCAAATCCTACCCACAAATTTTGCTTCAGACAAGTCTAGTTAGTGGAAGGTTCTTTTGCAAACCATAAAGCTATGCCATGGGCCCGCCGGCTTTACTTCCCCTATGAAGGAAGGCATACAGAGGGATTCTTATCGCTTAAAAATCTTCGGCCGGGTTTGAACCCGCAACCTTAATTCCTGTGGGTCGGGGACTGGGTGTATGTGCCGTCTTCATTGTCACTTCATCCTCATTACGGCGTGCAGGTCAACTAGAAAGACATGCACTTGGCCTCTCAGGAGGCCACACGATCATTACGATTATCGACCAATGTCTTCGCCCAGACTGTCATCTAACCTAATAGCGACCAATGGTGTTGTCTCACCATGGCTTCAGAGGAGTGCAATGTAACCTTTCAATGACATTATTTATATTCGCCATTACGAGTTGGGAATTATATTAACTCGGTGGTGAGTTTAATTAATATTCAATGAGTTATCACATTTACCGAATTTAGTGGTCGTTATAATATCAACCTACAGTACAATTACAGTTTATTACTTTTAGTATGCCATATACACTAAACATATGGCTGTGACAATGTAAAATTGTTGTTGATTCATATAGGGGCTCTGCAACGTCGTGGTCAAATAGCCCTGTGTACTTGGATGTGTGTGGAATCTGTCTCATAACCTGTGTTATTGTGATGCCTATATTATTGTATGTATAGATATGAAACTAATCATATTTGATTTAAATTGGTCCTTATTGACATGTATATTAATAAATACACCATAGTACTAGGAGCGATCCATCAAAGGTCAATAAATTCAGATTAGAAGTTCTTTAATGATGTCCAGTACTAGTTTCGGCCACATTGTGGTCTTCTTCAGCATTCGTTATCTTTTACAAGTGAGATTAGTACTTGCCATGGTTGGTGAGTGGTTATCGTGTCGGGCTGCCAACGCCAGGCTTGCAGGTTTGCTCCTGACCGTGGTAAGTGATTTTTTTTAGAGGCGACAAAAATCACGATACGCATGTCATACGATGTTGGCATGTTAAAGAATTCAGTAGGCCGTGTTCATAGTGGCAAAATTAATCTCGGGATTTTCCGCCAACACAAACTTCCTCATTTCTCTACTAGAAAGCGCTATAGGCCTAGTATCAACGAGCTTACCTAACCTCCTTGACTTTCATAGCTCTTCAATGAGCGATAAAATTTGACATGCAAGTTGCCTTCTGAGCGTCAATTAACAAAGCTTGCACCAGGCACCGAGGCCATACGATATTATTATTATTATTATTATTATTAGTGAGATTAGTGTATGTGTTTGTAACTAGGGCTAGGATTTGAGTAGGAGACGACTGTGGCCTTAATTTAGGTACCATCCCGACATTTGTCTGGAGTAGAAGTGAGAAGCCACGGAAAACCAGGATGGCTGAGGTGAGAATTGAATTGGCCTAAACCTGGAAGAAATGCCAAAAAATATCACACTCAGGAAAGCCACCGTCAGCGCCAGGATTCGTATCTGCGATCTCCGGACTTGCTGCAGCTCCCCATCACGATCGTGGTGACTGATTTAACATGCTCGGCTACTTCGCAGGTTGTGCAATCGTTTTAACTGAATGCCCTTGTGCAGGCAGGCGACTGATAATTTAATCTTCAGATCAGTGTTGTTATTCACTTGTCAAGAGACATTCAGTCACCTTAGCATCCACCTACTACTAATGCCAGTCAGTGTTATCTGACAGCGGCCACAAGAGAACAACAGGATATACTTTGTGAGCTGTCTTAATAGGATTGACAGTTCTCGCCTCGCCATGTGGTCAGGGAACAAGGTTGCCAAACAGTTAGAAAAACAAGCGATCACACTGTACAAGCCAGAGATACAGCTAACCAGGCACTGACGCACGTGGGCTGTAAAATTGCAACGCAGAGTATTATGACATCAACTATGCGAACATGGATTGGTCAAGATGCAGAGGGGTGATGACTGACATGGCACTTCCGGCGAAATGTCAATCCTATCCAGGCTGCTCACAGAGTATAAGAGTTCAATGCCCGAACCCCACGTGTGATTGATGCGACAGCTAATGGAAGAAACAAACGCAAGCGCGCTCCCTGGCGAATACAAACGAACTATACAGAATTCTGGGTCAGTTTTTCTTCTCAAAACAAATAGAAAGATTTTATCATAAGCTATCACGGTAGAATACAACCGATTGACGAGAGAGGGACAGAGAGAGAGAGAGAGAGAGAGAGAGAGAATGCGTGGGTAGAAAGTAAAGCTGGTAATAAGTGACGTTTGGTTAATCGATTAATTTAAAATAATCGTAAAAGATTAGTCGATTAATTGACTGACCTTGCAATCGATTAATCGACTAACCGTATAATCAATTAATCGGCTAACTGAAGAATCGATTAATCGGATAACCAAACAATCGACTAATTGATTAGAAGGCACGAGATAATAAAATACGTTTATGTTCGACCCTGACTATTATATGTCAGAAAACTCTATCATAATGATGGTCATTATAGCACTATTTTTCATTATGAAACAGTTTCTCCCACCAATTACAGCTCAAGACATAGTTGTTTGACCAATTAGATAAAGGATAGCATCGCAGCAGCACTAAGTTCCAAGGCCTTCTAATTTAAATTTCACTGCGTGGCCTAGTCAAATAGCTTATAAAGATAATAGCGGAAACTCAGCCGTAAAAGCATGCGCTCGCCTGGAGACAGCGATCACAGTGCTATCTCTTGGTGCGAGTTGACAGCATTACTCTCCTTGCCACCCACAGCTAGCATTTTTGAGTGCGCACCGACCGAAATTGCATTGTGAAGCTAACGTATGTCTCGGCTTGATATTTAGGCAGCAAATAATTTAAGGATTAGTGTTAAAAGAAACAATAGATACTTGGTTCTGTACAATTTATATAGAATTCTAAAAAATACTGCAGATAATTCATGACATGGTATTGGTGTGGGTTACTGAAATCTGGAATATGCCCATACATACCCGTAAGCATTTACACTTATTGATGAGTTACTTTCCGTAATTTAACACTTCCTATGTTTACATACGATTCAGAATAATCATTTGTCTTATTCACAAATGCCTATGAAGACTACAAAATATCTGCTAGCCAACAACAGAATACAGAACATAGTTCTTGCATACTCCCTCCGGTGTGGCACATTCACTCGTAAGTAAATTAACCATCTTGATTTTGACTCCATGCGTGATTTCAAACAGTTACTACATTGAGATGGGGAAAGCAAACTGTTGACCATTACTATTGTTACGTGCCACCCCCTAGTGGCACTTTTGTTAACTGGATTACGGTGGGGGTACAAAGCACAACACCAATTACTGCTTAAAGAAATAATTAACTTTATTGGGGCCAGAAAATTACACTAATCGGCAAATACAAGCAATTAGGAGCCTTCTCCAGTTTCCTCAAGTCTCTTCCTTATGCGCTCTTGGCCCCTTTCACTTGCAACAGACCACAGAAGATAATCCTGCCGCTAATGAGCCTAGTGGCCTTGACAGAACTACATGCAACTTATTTCTAATGTGCGCCTACTACAGTACTTACGGGCACTTGCTGCGCGCTGTTCACCAGCTGGGAGAAACAATGTCACTGGATTTCGACACCACAATATCTGACACTCAGTGAAAGCACACTTACTCAGAACACGGCAGTCCCCTGTATGTTCCTCACTTCGCCGCTACACTAGGGGGTTCGCAAGTCACCACACTTCTGTCGCTCAGAATAAACGCTCACACTAGCTCGTAAAACACAACAACCACAACTGCTTCACGGGTCACTCTTATATAGCAGGCCGGTGACTCAATAAATGGTTCTAGATCCATCCAGGGTCCACGGCTTCTCGAGGTTTCCATCGCTGGTCCAGTCACGAATCTTCTGGACTATCCCTTTGTCTTAGTAGCCCTGTTGCATAAGGCACACGCAATACAGGAGGCATGCCACAGCCCAGCCCCTGGGGCAGTTGTGACTCAAGCGGCGAGCGATGACACAAACTCACAGCCGTAACACCACCCCCTTCCTAAAAAGGCTTATCGTCCCGATCAATCATTGGTCCGTCTGTGTCCCTCCGTAGGCTACCAGGCGATCTCGATGCACGATCTTCATCTTCGCCCTCGGGTTCCGCTGGATCCTGTAGACGACATCGTTGATCCGTTTCACGACTCGGTACGGGCCCTCCCAGGACTTCTGAAGTTTGGGTGACAGGCCTTTCTTCCGTAATGGGTTGAAGAGCCAGACCAGGTCGTCCTCGTGGAATCCGCCGGCCTCCGTCTGCTGGTCGTATCGGGTCTTCATTCGGTCGGTCTCGATCCGCAGTTTCCTCCTCGCGAACGCGTGCACGTCTTCCAGTTGGTCGACCAGCTCTTGACAATACTGGCTTACCGGGATCGGATCATTCCCAGGTCGGCCGAAGGCAAGATCGACGGGTAGACGGAGCTCCCTCCCAAACATGGCCCGGGCTGGTGTGCACCCGGTGGCTTCATGCACGGCGGCGCGGTAGGCCAGGAGAAATATTGGAAGATGCTTGTCCCAATCCCTCTGGTGCTCGCTGACAACTATTCGGAGATGGTTCTCGATGGTGCGATTGAATCGCTCTACCATCCCGTCGGACTGAGGGTGTAGCGGCGTTGTCCTTGTCTTCCGGATTCCCAGCAGCTGGCATAGGTTCTGAAACACCTGCGACTCGAAGTTCCTCCCTTGGTCGGAGTGCAGCTCCAGGGGTACTCCGTACCGGCTGACGAATTCTTTCACCAGGGTCTCTGCGATCGTCGCGGCTTCTTGGTTAGGGAGCGCATACGCCTCCGGCCATTTGGTAAAGTAGTCGCTGACGACTAATATGTAGCGGTTCCCTGCCTCGCTTAACGGGAATGGCCCAGCAACATCGATGGCCACTCTCTCCATGGGGCCGCCCACGTTGTAGGTCTTCAGTGGACCCCGTCGTCTTCGTCCTGGGCCCTTGCTGGCTGCGCAATCGTGGCACCTCGCGCAGTGGTTCTCCACGTCTGTTCGGCATCCGATCCAGTAGAACCGCTCTCTCAGCTTCTCCAGGGTCTTCTTTATCCCTAGGTGTCCACCAGATGATCCTCCATGGACTTCCTTCAGGACTTCCTCCGTCATAGCCTTTGGAACGACGACTTGTTCCCGAGATGTCTTCCCGTCGGTGCTCTCCCAGACGCGGCAGATGAGGCCATCCCTTACAATCAGCGAGTCCCACTGTGCCCAGTAGGACTTAAACTTTGGGCTGCAGTCACTCACAATGTTCCACCCGGGTCTGGGGACACAGGCCCTCTTCCATTCGGCTATCAGTCCCAGGTCATCATCTTCTGCTTGTGCCCGCGTGAAAGATTCGCGGCTCCAGTTCCCCTGAAGTTCCACAGTAGTCCGTCGGCACTGTATCCCGGTGTTCTCCTCCTTTCGGGCACAGAAGGTGCAGTCTTCGGGGCACGGTCTTCGTGACAGGGCGTCGGCGTTAGAATGCAGTTGGCCTTTCCTGTGCTGAATCTCAAAGTTGTACTGTTGAAGCCTCTCTAACCACCGCGCGAGTTGACCCTCGGGCTGCTTGAAGTTCAGGAGCCACCGCAGGGATGCATGGTCGGTCCTGATGAGAAATTCTTGCCCGTACAGGTACTTGTGGAAGTGTTCAATGGTCTTCACGATGGCGAGCAGCTCCTTCCTGGTGACGCAGTAGTTCCTTTCTGGCTTTGACAAGGCCTTGCTGAAGTAGGCCACTACTCTCTCCTCGCCGTCCACTACTTGCGACAGGATCCCCCCTATGCCAAAGTCGCTGGCATCGGTATCGACGATGAACCTTGTTCCAGGTCTGGGGTAGGCCAGAATAGGCGCGGTGCACAGAGCCTGCTTGAGTTGCTCGAAGGCATTGTGGCATTCTGCTGTCCACGTGAAGAGTTGGTCCTTCTCAGTCAGTCGATGTAAAGGTTTGGCGATGTCGGCGAATCCTCTCACGAAGCGACGATAATAAGTGCAGAGTCCCAGGAAGCTTCGTAGTTGGGACTTGTCCTTCGGAACTGGCCACTCCCTCACAGCTGCGGTCTTCTCTGGGTCGGTGCGCACCCCTTCCTCGGAGACGATATGCCCAAGGTACTGGACCCGCTTCTGGAAGAGCTGACACTTCTTGGGGCTCAACTTCAGCTGGGCAGCCCGTAGCTTCAACAAGATCCCCTTCAGGTTGCTGTAGTGCTCCTCGAAGCTCCTCCCCAGAACGATGACGTCGTCTAGGTATACCAGGCAGGTCTTCCAATGTAGTCCCCTCAGAATGGACTCCATTAGCCTTTCGAAGGTTGCAGGGGCGTTGCACAGACCGAATGGCATGACGGTGAACTGCCAGAGCCCGCTGCCCACAGAGAACGCCGTTTTCTCGCGGTCCTTAGGGTGGACCTCCACCTGCCAGTAGCCACTCTTCAAATCCAAGGTGGAGAACCATCTTGATCCTGATATGGTGTCCAGCGTGTCGTCGATCTGGGGTAGAGGGTAGCTGTCCTTTTTCGTGACGTCGTTCACCCGCCTGTAATCCACGCAGAACCTGGTGGAACCGTCCTTCTTCTTCACTAGCACGACCGGAGAACTCCAAGGACTATGTGATGGCTCGATCACCCCTTGCTCCTTCATCTCTTCTACCATCCGGTCGACTTCGGCTTGCTTGGCGAGCGGGACCCTTCTGAATGGGGCCCTAATCGGTGCGCTGTCCCCAACGTCGATTCTGTGCTGGACCAAGCTTGTCCTGCCGAAGTCTTTGCTCCCCACGGAGAAGACATCCTGGAATTCGCGTAGCAGGTCCTGAAGTTGGCGTGATTGTTCCTCGTCTAAATGGTCCTGGGATCCTTGGTACAGCTTCTGTAGTTCTTCTGGCAGTGTGCGTCTTCTTCGGTTGTCCGTCTGCAGGTTTCCGTCCGTCGTGTCGGTGATGCGGGCAATCCAGGTAACGGGCTCGCAGACTCCTAGGTTGGTGTCCCGGTGAACCGTAATGTCGTAGTCGTTCAGGTTGGACAGGCGGACGTACGGCCGAGACGTCGTGTTGATGAGGGTCTTGGCAACTAGCAATCCTTTTGTCTGGATGTCCTCATATTTTGGTTCGATGACAGCCGCCACTCCCTCAGCTGTTCCGTCGACAATTACGGCAGCGCTGACTTCCGTCCTGGCGGGAACGATGACGTCCTCTCTCAGCCTTACTCGTCGTGCGGCGACGGCCTCGTGTGCTGGTCGCAAAGCAAGTTCCTCCCTCCCGAAGTGCAGAGTGTTGGTACTCAGATCCAAGATGATGTTGTTCTGGTCCAGGAAGTCCAGTCCGATGATCACTTCATTTGATACGTCAGCCACAAGCACTGGATGCTTTATCGCCTGTCGACCAATGACGAACTCCAGTGATGCTTCGCCATGTACCGGTGCAGTCTCTCCGGTCGCGGTTATTAGCTGGAGGTTCCTTTGTGTGGGTTGCGCTCTCCACTTCGGGATCACGGTGGGGCTGACGATGGTCCTCGATGCTCCCGTGTCGATTAGCATGGGCCAGCTCACTCCGTTGATGATTCCGTCGACCATCAGGCTGCTTTTATCCCTCCGTAACTGCGTCACACGAACTTGGACTGCCGGGGCTTGACGACTGTCACGAGCTAACCTTCGCCCCTCATGGCTGGCTGATACTTGCTTTCCTGGGCCGCGCGGTTTCCCTACGACTGACTGTCCCGACGGAAACTCTTGGCGGCGGCGATCACCGCAGTCCTTGCTCAGGTGGCCTCTCTTACGGCAGGTCCAGCAGGTTGGTAGTCCTCTTCCGGGCCGCCTCACCGGATGTCCTTCGGCTAAGTTTTTGTTGGTGGTACTGCGACTCTTGAAGAACCGGCCTAGCACCTCCATCAGTTCATCGGCCAGAGGCTTGGTCTTGTTGGCTTGGGCTGGTTCGTCAACGTCCACCTGACGCACCCGCGCGCACATTCTAGATACCTGCTTTGCCGTCTCGAACTCAAGTGCGTGGCTCAGCGCATCTGCCAGGGTCTTATTGCGCGCGAGACGCAGCGCCTGTTGAGTGTCCGAGTCCCGTAGCCCGTCGGTGAAAGTCTGCGTCGCTATCTGCTCCAGAAAGTCGGCCGGCGCTGTTGGGTAGGCGAGCCTTACGAGGCGTGCGATGTCCATCTCGAACTCCTGCAGGGTTCCCGCGTTCTTCTGTACCCGGGTCCGGAGCTGCATCTGGTAGGTCTGCTGAAGATGGCTACCTCCATATCGGGACTCCATATGGGCGATCAGTGCGGCGTAGTCCTGGGATCCAGTCGGGATGGCCTGAAGGACGTTAAGGGCGTCGCCTCTCAGCGATACAATGAGAGCTGTAGCCTTTTCTGTGTTGTTCCAGTTATTTATGGAACAGGCCGCCTCGAACTGACGTAAGTAGGTGCTCCACGGGACCTTTCCGTCGAAGGTTGGGGGCGTCACTCTGCTATGTCCCGTTCCTGATATTCCCGGTGTAACGGTGGGCGGGCGTTGGCGCAGCTCGGCAACTTCCTCTTGTAGGGCTTTGAATCTATCTTCCATCCCTGTCGGCGGGAGTCGGCGCAGCTCAGCAAATTCCTTTTGTAGAGCGTTGAATCTCTCTTCCACCCCCATCAGCGGTCGTTGGCACAGCTCGGCAACTTCCACTTGCAAGGCGTTGAATTTCTCCTCCACCCCCATCAGCGGGCGTTGGCGCAGCTCGGCAACTTCCACTTGCAAGGTGTTGAACTTCTCCTCCACTGCCGCGACTTCCTCACGTAGGCCCTGTTCTAATTTCCTTTGGCTCTCCTCTAATTTCGTCAGCAGACACTCTTCCAGATTTTTCTGGCCATCCAGAAATTTGGTGGTTAGGTCCTCTGCTAACTTATTCTGGCTGTCTTCCATCTGCTTCAGGTCCTCCGCTAACTTATTTTGGCCTTCTTCTAATTTGGAAGTTAGGTCCTCTGCTAACTTATTTTGGCTGTCCTTCAGGTCCTCTGCTAACTTCTTCTGGCCATCCTCCATCTTCTTCTGGCCATCCTCCATCTTCTTCTGGCCGTCTTCCATTCTGGCAGTTAGGTCCTTGGTTAAATTCTTCTGGCCGTCTTCCATTTTGGCAGTTAGGTCCTTGGTTAAATTCTTCTGGCCGTCTTCAATGCCATTTAACTTTTCTAGCAATGCTGCCAATTGCGCCTCCATTTTAGTTGTTTGCCTTGTAAAGGGCATGCACTCACAGGAAAATTAGAGAAAATGACCTGCTCGGGTTTTGAAACCAGGACCGTCAGGTGTTGTGCTTGAGTTCGTAATCCGGCTTCTGACACCAGTTGTTACGTGCCACCCCCTAGTGGCACTTTTGTTAACTGGATTACGGTGGGGGTACAAAGCACAATACCAATTACTGCTTAAAGAAATAATTAACTTTATTGGGGCCAGAAAATTACACTAATCGGCAAATACAAGCAATTAGGAGCCTTCTCCAGTTTCCTCAAGTCTCTTCCTTATGCGCTCTTGACCCCTTTCACTTGCAACAGACCACAGAAGTTAATCCTGCCGCTAATGAGCCTAGTGGCCTTGACAGAACTACATGCAACTTCTTGCTAATGTGCGCCTACTACAGTACTTACGGGCACTTGCTGCGCGCTGTTCACCAGCTGGGAGAAACAATGTCACTGGATTTCGACACCACAATATCTGACACTCAGTGAAAGCACACTTACTCAGAACACGGCAGTCCCCTGTATGTTCCTCACTTCGCCGCTACACTAGGGGTTTCGCAAGTCACCACACTTCTGTCGCTCAGAATAAACGCTCACACTAGCTCGTAAAACACAACAACCACAACTGCTTCACGGGTCACTCTTATATAGCAGGCCGGTGACTCAATAAATGGTTCTAGATCCATCCAGGGTCCACGGCTTCTCGAGGTTTCCATCGCTGGTCCAGTCACGAATCTTCTGGACTATCCCTTTGTCTTAGTAGCCCTGTTGCATAAGGCACACGCAATACAGGAGGCATGCCACAGCCCAGCCCCTGGGGCAGTTGTGACTCAAGCGGCGAGCGATGACACAAACTCACAGCCGTAACACTATCCTTAAGGCATTGCGAAACTTAGAGGCATCAGGTGTTACATTATTACCTCCTTTCCCTCTTATGATCGAAAATGCATTCTCAATTCAGTCTTGAGTCAACCTTCGAGTAAACAGAAAGGCGGAGGTGAATTACAAACGAGCAACAAGGAAGTAGTGATAACCCAACTCACAGCACGTGTAGTTTATACTGGTAACGTAGTGACAAGCAATGAGCGGGTTAGTTACTTCTCTGGCTAAGTCCCGAGATACGGTGAAGTTACAGTCCCAATATGTTGGCCACTGAGGGGGACAGTGAGGGGGAAGCCTATACTAATCCTAGCTAGAGTGTCACGGTGCTAAACTAGCCCGCCTACCAGCCGTGACACCTAGTAGACTAGAAGTTCTTGGAGCAAGAAGCAGGTTCCACTACTCTATAGTTTATCCCTGCGCAGCATGATTAGGCCTATAGGTAACATAGCGTTGTAGCTCGTAAACGTGGAAACGTGGCGATAGCGTGGACCAGACTATGTATAAAGGCTGGCTAGGCTGGCGGAATATCAGTTGACTTCACTTGGTGATCTATAACTCGAATAGGGTAGCCTTGGTGTCCACAGCAGCTATGTCAGATTCTATAGCTCACTCCTAAAGAATGGTCTCCCTTGCGGGAAACACTCTGACCGTCTGTGTAACCAAAGGCCATGGCCTATCCAGTTCCAAACGTTGAATACAGCAGCAAGCTGGTATAATCTGAAGTGCCGGAGAGTTGTTGTTGTTGTATTTTTAGCGACCTATTCGTCACGAAGTCCTACCAAATATAAAATAGCTTGGGTCACTTTGTTGTTTATAATTATTACAGCCATATATGACACAAATACTCCCCGTACCAACCATTACAATTGGATAATTAGATCATCCACAGGTCAATAATTTCTTATAATTGTTTGGTTGGATCTCACGGTTGTAAATCAGCTGGTCTTACGTTGCCAACTCGGACCGCTAGGCGGTGCTGGGGAGCGCTGTCTCCTGTTTTGGCGAGGAGTTTCCGCTATTATCTTTATAAGCTATTTGGCCTAGTGTCATAGTGGGGTAATCGAGGAGGCCATGGTCAAATACAAGGCATTCTCTGCGTCCCATGCGCTCTGTTCAGTACATAAAACTGGCGAAATCTCGACAGTTATTTATGAACATTTATGCTCGAACATAAAATAGTTATAATAATTATCGTCGAACATAAACAGTCGTATGCAACTCGCCTATAATGGTAATTAAGACACGAATATGTTTATAAAACGAGCGTATGCAAGTTTTATAATTTCCATAATTTCCATATTGCCGTTATAGGCCCGATGCATAATGTACTATTTGAAAATGGTATAAATTAGAGCTCATCGCTTAAGTTGAGTAACGCTTATGTTAGGAATGATGTATATAAATCTACAATAGTTACTTTTTGTGTAAATATACCAAGTGCCCTTCCTTGTTTATGTTATCAGTAACCAAATAAGATTCAGTGGCAGTGGAAGGACAAACATGTATCAAATCTTCAATTCGAGACCTTGCTGAATTAGCCTAGGTGAATTAGAACATGACTTATTGATTTTTGAACCTGTAAAAAGGAATACAATTCTTAGATTTTGAGTAAATTAAGTTTAAAGATTTGCATTGTCATTAGACACGCGCGCCCTGGTCCATTTAAATCAATTTTCTGAGCATATTTATGCATGAATTAGGAGCGACGTCCGATAGACAGTCCATTAAGGTAGATTTATATTAACTTTTAATCTTGTTCTTTTATGTATTTTCTATTTTTTTTGTGAACTGTCATTTTTTTTTTTAATTCTAATGCTTATGTAAGGATATCAATTTTCTCTTTGTATTTGTTAACATAGGTTTTAAGATTCTTTTTATTTAATCTACGCTGACGAAGGTACGGTAACTTCTTAAGGGAAGTACCCCAGCTCGAACGGCTAAAACCGACTGGCAGTGCGCTTAACATACGGAGATATGTCTGTTCTACTACCCACCACGGGCATTTATCTGTAAAACCCCGCATTAGTGTACAATCAATGTTTGGAAGTTACGGCGTCCAAAGATTGCAGAAACACAATTCGCAGCAGAAACTACCGTGCAACAGGCAATTCGGACCATTATATTAGGGAAAATCCATTCCTAGCAATTGGTTAGACCTTAAGCATATTATGTGGTAAAATTACAAAAAGATTGCAGAAACACAATTCGCAGCAGAAACTACCGTGCAACAGGCAATTCAGACCATTATATTAACAAGAAACAGATGTGGTGCAGTATCATCTGGCCAAAGGTTGAACACTTGCTTGCAACAAGAAATCTTCCACATGCAGTACCGTGTTGACATAGTCATCTTTCCCACAATAGATGATACTGTGTTGTCCTTCATTCCACGTCGAAGTGTAAATGTGGAGTTTCAATGAAGTGATTAAAACACAGCCGACTGGATCATTACGCACACTTAACTAGGGCAACATGTACACATACTCCACTATTTACAATGTTCCCGCATTGCAATAGTCCAAACTCAAATGCCACGGTGATCACATTATCGCATACTCAGATGGTGCTGGCGACCGAATACGTGCTTTTGCAGATGAATGGCATTGATAGCTATTGACATAGGTACAACTGTATACTTTAAACCCACTTTCAGTCGGTTTTCGCCGTTCGAACTGGGGTACTTCCCTCGTAAGAAGTTTGACAAGGCGGATTTTATAATTGGAGATGAATATGAATTTGCTTTCTTCTATACCAATCATCTCTTCTTTCTCTCGCTATGATTTTTCTTCCCTTCTTCTGTCCATGCAATGGTGGTTCTCATCCGGGGATATGCAGCAAATTGAGGCCTGTCCTATAAAATTTCGTCTGATAGGCTACGTTGATTTCTTGAAGGTCTTTTTCAATTTCGATATCCAGTTGTTCGTGACTTTTAGTGAGGAGGCATGATTAAGTATCTTTTTACTAACCTTATAAGTCTTTCATTGCCCTATCTTCGAATACTGTATGCCCATAAAATTACAAAGATATTTTCCAATAGTGTCTGACATTTTCACGGAATATTGGTATAGCCTAACTCAGAGATCTCCTTTTCATCCACACTGGGTCAAAGATTTTCCTAAAGATGTTTTTCTAAATAATGTTATCCGAATCTACTGGCATAAAATAACATCTTTAATTAGATAATGCATAATGTATTAAAGCATTTAGACATTTGAGGAGAAAGTATGTATGTCATGTCCTATGTTTCAAATGAATGTTATACAGTACAGGCAGAATTGCAACCGTTTTCAGTTCGGAGTGTTAATTGTGCTTAATGACATAGTTTGAATGAGATTAGCGTAAATCATCATCTTACATTTGTCATGAAAAAAAAACATAACGGAAAAATAAGATATGTCATTAACAACCGGGCCCTAGTAATGATATTCAACAAGTTCGGATTGCATTCTAAAAACTATCCGCAAGTTTATTCCAAACATTATCCGCAGCTTATCCGCTATCCGCACAGCCATGGAAACTATATCCGCATCCGCACAGGACTTTAGTTATGAGCCCTGTGTATCTGTCTGTTAACTTGTGTAACTTGATGGGGCTTGAATATTGTGGTCCCTAACTAGAGGACACGGCCACCTCCTTCCCAATCTTCACCTGAATTACCAATACATTACGACAGATACCACAATAACACAGTTTGTCAGACAATTTCTAAACTCTCACACACACCCAAGGCTGACGGGCTTTGCGACATCATGGTCATGTAGCCCCGTATACTTAGATGTGTGTGTAATTTGTCTGATAACCAGTGTTATTATGATGGCTGTATCACAGTGTGTGTGTGTTTGTAATTCTAATGAGGATTTGGAGGGAGGCAGCGGCGGTGGCCTTAAGTTAGGTACCATCCAGGCATTTGACTGGAGTAGAAGTGGGAAACCACGGAAAACCACTTCCAAGATGGCTGAGGTAAGAATTGAACCCGCCTCTGCTCAGTTTTGCCTTGCGAGGCTGAGTGTAACCCGTTCCAGCCCTCAGACCAGAATTAAATTTCTTGGTAGAGCCGGGAATCAAACCCGAGCCTCCACGGTGCCAGTCAAGAATGCTAGCCATTACGCAACGAGGCGGACCAACAATAAATGTCAGAGATGCCACTTCCTGTAGATATAAATTAATATGCCTATTAACAGGACCACTTACCAGGCCACTCAGCTGTCTCCCGTAGTTCACGTACTAGGAAATGACTGCAGGAACCAACACCACGAATTATTATTATAATTATTTATTTAATTTTAATTATTTAGAATTTAATTATATTATTAATAATAATAATAATAATAATAACTATAATAATTATAGTTATTTAATAATTTAATATTTAACAATAAAATAATAATTATGATGATACTATCAGGAAATCTACTAGGTTTTTGTCGTGTATTCAGTGGAATTTCACTCTGATATAATTGATCTCATCGGTAGGCGTTCGGTTCACCATATCGCGATCACACTGGGATAACACACTTTATGCTATATCCCGTGTTTGAAGCATATTGTAATGCATGTTGGCTAATGGAGCTAATGGAGCTAAAAGCACTCTAGCGTTATTTCGGCCACGAGCGAACCTGCAAGCTTGGGGTTGGTAGTCTGACACGAAAACCACTCACCCACCGTGGCAAGCAATAATAATAATAATAATAATAATAATAATAATAATAATTGCCAAACGCTTGTTCTAAAATAATACCTGGAGCGGCATAACAACGTAGCGAAAGTAGTACATAAAGCTTTGGCGAGGCGATACGGTTTTGTTGAGAAGGAAGTCCCATATTATAAATGCAGACCTGATCAGGCTCTGAACAATGATAAATCCAAGATATTATGGGATTCCACTGTAATAACCAGACTGCAGAGTTTTAGAATGTAAACAGTGCTATCAGATTAGTAACGCACGGAGTTGAGATGACGCACGCCCTACGAACTACCAGCCCGTCCACAACAGACGACGAACCATGCGATTCGCCGTACGTCACATGTGTTCATCGCTTCACCTGAAGGTCACAGGAGAGATTCCAAGTGCTCTATAGTACGGTGCGTTCTAACTTGATTGCACACGTACTAAGACCCCGCACCCTGGTAATATAGAAATACGCAAAATATAGACTAGCGTATGAACTTACGTACCATTAAGATGGAATATTGGTTTTCATGGTCAAGACCCCTCCGAATACATGGTAGAGTACTATAGTATTTGCTGGTGCCACTTACATGGCCGCTAAACTGATATTTTATCATTATTATTATTATTGTTGTTGCTGTTAACTGTCCAACTCGAATATTTCAGAATTGTATCCAAGAACATATAGTACATAGTACGACCACTGGCGAGGAATTCATACAGGTACAAACGACAGTTTTATTTCCAAATCTAGCGATGAGATGGACACAGCTCTGCTACCAAAAAGGGACATCAACAAATGTAATTAGAGATGGAATTAAGATGGAATATTGGTTTTCAGGGTCAAGACATCTACACCTAACAGAATACATGGTAGAGAACTATAGTAATTGCTGGTGCCACTTACATGGCTGCTAAACCGATATTGTATCATTAATATTAGGATTATTATTGTTCTTCTTGCTGTCGTTTCGGCCATCTACGGACCACGCTATTTCAACTGCCCTTTTCCATGTCTTTGCGCCTGGGCCTTAACGTTCGCCCAGAATTCCCGCTTTCGTTTCCTATGCTGTTCCTTCCTCGCTTCAGTACATGTCTTGCCGGTTTTTAGTTTTGGCATTTCTTGGAATCCATGATGTTCTTGGAGTTTCGACTTTAGTTGAACACGTTTCTGGATATCCTCCTGGGTTATTCCCACTTCACACAGGTCTTTTTTTTTCTTAGGTGAACCACGCCGCTTTGGTTTTCTTGTTAAGAAGAAAACTGAAGATCCTATTGCTCAACCTTTTAGAACTCATCCGAGCAATGTGGCCATAGAGAACTATCCTTCTCTTACCAAAGGTGTCCGTGATCTTTTCTACATTTTGTGTGTGTCGTGTGGCCTCCTGAGAGGCCGAGTGCAGGTCTTTCTAGTCGACACCCGTAGGTGACCTGCGTGTCGGGATGAGAGATGGGATGGATGAAGATGAATGAAACTGGGTAAGGATGTGGAAAGAAGCGGCCGTGGCCTGTCAGAAGGTACCGTCCCAGCATTTACCTGGTGTTGAAAATGGGGAATCAAGGAAAACCATTTCAAGGACGGCCGACAGCGGGGCTCGAACCCACGCGTCTACCGAGTCAGCAGAGAGTTGGCCCCATGACCTTACGCTGCGCTTTAGCCAGCGTAGCCACTGCTGTCGGTCATCTTTTCTACATGAGAGTAGAGTTCATGATTGTGTCGTCTTCTGAACTCACGATTTTCTTTGATTGGACCCAGGATTTTTCTCAAGATCTGCCTTTTTCTTATTTATAACTACTCGATCATTCCCTTTCTACTCATAGAAAGGCATTCGGCACCATATAAAGCCTCCGGTCGTATTACTGTGCAGTAATGTCGTATCTTGGCGTTAATGGTTAGTGATTTATTAACTGTCCAACTCGAATATTTCTGAATAGTAACCAAGCACATACAGTATATTGTACGACCACTGGCGAGGAATTCATACAGGTACAAACGACAGTCTTATTTCTAAATCTAGCGATGCGATGGACATAGCTCTGCTACCAAAAAGGGACATCAACAAATGTAATTAGAGATACCCGTCCCTATTTACTTTATTTCCAGAGAGATTACAAAGAAGGTAAACTAATATCGCCAACTGGAACTTTGTGGTGGTAAATGTCAACTTCACTGACGAGTGTATTAGAACATTCTCAAACAATCCCTATTTGAGCACAGCCTTCATTTGCAACTCACTCTGTTAAATTTGCTACTGTGACTTGCTACACCATGAAAGCACAACAACTAAACCACACTCATTACTCGAGCAAGAAAAATCCTCCAATTTGTTCCACAGCAAATACGATCAACGTTTGGAGTCCCACATTCAGTCGAACATCGCTTAAACGTGTTTCATTTTATATGTTTCAGACCATATACCTTATTTTCTGTCCCTATGTCTGGAAAGTTCTCATGTATTCGATGTTGTTAAAACAAACTGAGCCATTAGCTTGGCCAAGCAGGTTTAAAATCCACTGTCCCGCCACATTAATGTGACCACCGCCAATGTTCGACGTGAATGTGCAATAACCTCTCACAGACAGCACTAGCAGTGGAGGGTATACAGGGTGTTTCAAAAATAGGGGGCATAATTTCAGGTATATATCTGTTATATGTAATAATAATAACCCCTGGCACTACAGCCCTTGAAGAGCCTAGGCCTACCAAGCGACCGCTGCCCAGCCATTAGGCCTGCAGATATTGGGGTGACGCGTGGTCAGCGCATCGGGTCCCCTCGGACATTAATCTTGGTTTTCGTGACAGGGGTGCTGTCTCACTGTCAGACAGCTACTCAATTGTCCTCACGAGGCTGCGTGAACCCCGTTCCAGCCCTCACGTCAGTTTCTAAAATCCCTGACGGAGCCTGGAATCGAACCTAGAGCCTCCGGGTGAGAGGCAGGCACGCTACTCCAACACCACAGGGCCGGCATTTGTTATATGTAGACAATCAAAATAGTTCATTGCAACATGTGTCCGTCAATGCTTCATTTCCGAGTTATGGCCTTCACAACACTTAACTTCACCGGGACGTTTTTCTTCCGCAGGTCATTGTCATTACAGAAGATGTTCAAAATGTCCACCTCCTGCTTGAATACTGACAGACCTCACATTGATGTCTCATTGACCTCTCCTGGAACAAACGACGAGCCAACTCAGCATTGCCGTCCACCTTACCGCACATGAAGTGCATCTCTGCCAGATGCAGATTTGAGTACAGGCCGGACGTTTGATTTAGACGATTGCCTTTGACCTTGAAGTCTGTGGGTGAGCCTACACTCACTCACTCTCTCACCCTATCGCTTCACAGTTGTCACCACCGACCTGATGTAATGGGATTCCAGACTTGAGCAGACAGTACAGTCCACTTCAAAGTATTGTGTGACGCAGAAGTACACGTTACGTAGTTACGAACAGAACGTCATTATATTTGCCAATGATTGTACAGACGAACGCCAAACACAACACTGAATTTAACCATCGCCTCAGAATGAACCGTCAGAGTGTCCTCTTAATGTCTCCTATCACGGAAACGACCTGCGATAAGAAGAACCTTCCGGTGAAGTTCAGTGTTGTGAAGACCATAACTCAGAAATTAAGCATTTCCGGACACATGTTGTACAGGCCGGACGTTTGTTTTAGACGAGTGAAAAATCTTAATGGAAGCCTGGAGGTGAGTTACTACAGTACCTGTGTTGTTATCAGCTGCCCCAAGCGGTCCGATGATTGACAAAGCTGTTTCACACTTCTACTGAAGTACAGAGATTGGCAAATATAATGACGTTCTGTTCGCAACTACGTAACGTGTACTTCCGTGTCACACAATACTTCGACGTGGACTGTACTGTCTGCTCAAGTCTGGAATTCCATTAAATCAGATCGGTGGTGACAAGTGTGAAGCGATAGGGTGAGAGTGTGTGTGTGTAGGCTCACCCGCAGGCTTCAAGGTCAGGGGCAATCGTCTAAAACGAACGTCCGGCCTGTAATGAACTATTTTGATTGTCTACATTTAACAAATACATATGCTCGGTTTCAAGCTCTGTGAACTTGCGGGATGAAGAGCAGAGGCAGGGTAGGAGCAGGCGAGAATTGAGAAGCCTGTCGACAGCCCGCCGTGTTACCTGACATCCACGTCTATTCCAATACTGCTAACATGGGTCTTTTCTGAAACCAGTGTGGCGTTGGGAATGAGTGACTGAGTCACCGACTAATGTATTTGCTTCTGTTACTACGCAAGGGCCGAGAAACCGCATAACTCGTCACCACCACTCATAATACTCATAATAGTCTGCGATGCACATTCCTCTCAGGTCCACGCAGCTTAGACTCGAGCAGTACACTCCAGGTAATCTCCCAACACCCCCATAACCATGCTGTATGTCAAAACCGTTTAATAGATATAGCAGGCTGACAGTCTATAATTGTAGAGCGCTAAGTCAGCGAAGCTGGGTTCGCAATCGCAGCAGACGGCAGTGCAGTCGCTGTCGGAATGCGGGCAAGGAGCGATTTATCTGACGTCCAAAAGGGAATGATCATTGGCTTTCGGGCCAAGGTTGGAAGCATTTCCGAAACCTCTACGTTTGTATACTGTCATTCTTGGCTGTCACCAACTGAGAAGAGATGGGTTCAATTCCCATCTCAGCCATCTTGGAAGTGGTTTTCCGTGGTTTCCCACTTCTACTCCAGGCAAATACCGGGATGTTAACTTACCTAACTTACGGCCACGGGCGCCTCGTTCCCAATCCTCACATGAATGGCACATAAACACATTAATACAACCATCACAATGACACAGGTTATCAGACAAAATTCGACACGCATATAGAGTACACAAGTTCATGGGGCTCAATGACCCCCGATGCCTAAGCCCTTCAATTAAACAATAACAACATTAATATACAAATGAGCGAACGTTAGACTTGAGGGTCAGTGCACGGGTGAACGAACAGGTGAAATACAGCCCATATTGCCAGCTAACGAGATGAAGCGATGACTCCTCCTCCCACTTTGCACCTGTGGTGCCGTATTCACCGTGGATCTTGCTGATATACGAAGAAACCTTGGTTGGCAGATGACACTCAAACTTATATTAGCCAATGACGCGGTGGCTGCTGATCTCATCATCCGCTTTATAAGTGAGAGTGGGTTAGGGCCAGCAATCTATATCTACAAGTGAATATTTACTCAAAAAACTTGTTCTTTTTTGAAATTCTGATATTTGTTTTTCCGTAAATTTTGTTTATTATTATAATTATTAGTTTTTTTGTTTTATTATTTTTAGGTCTTTTTTTAACATTTCGGCTTCCACCTTAAAATTTAAATAAGTTATGTAATCCAAATTTGTATAATTTAATCTGTGTTAAGAGGGGTAGATAACCTCGTACTAGTTCCACCCGTTAAAACAGCAATATAAGAAGACACATATTTCAAACCATACGGTTACATTCTCAATTCCCAGCATCTCTGGACCTCCACAACAACACACAACACCTCCGTTCATCGCACCCATGCACCCAATCTTATTATATAATACGCTAAGGTGTATGTTTCACCAAACTCAAGGTCCTAAACCAGAGGGAGTTAGAAGGTGTGGTTTGTACCAAAATCTTACAAATCGTCTCAATAGCACAGGAAAAATCTTGCATTTCTTGAAAAGTCAACAGAAATAGATTTATTTGTTTATAAAGTGCTTTTAAAGAAATAAACAAGACGATAGCCCATGGCATAACTGTTTCGCGTACAGTCCGCATAGCACTAGGGCCAGGCGGGTAGTCTGTACACATGGTGCGCACACAACCCATTATGCGCGAGTTCCGCACTGGTCCGCTAGTTACACATAAATTCACTACTTCATACACACTTACTGCGGAAGCTGAGGCTTTTTATAGCAATATTTCAAATTGCCGACCAACGTCAAACCTAATATAGGTCCTCTCTAAAAACTAATTCTCAATTGTTACTATACCAAAAACCCACTACAGGTCTTTCCATTTCAATCTTCATTTAAACGACGAGGCTACTACTATAATGTGAAAATTAACTTTTCCCAATGCAACACACAGTTAAGCAACATTAGGCTAGGTCACCGTGGGATTGATTGATTATTTAAGGAACGACTAATGAAAAAACCTAAACAAACTTCAATTGTAGACGAATGGACACTTTTGAAGAATGAAATAACAAAATCCGCAGAAGAAAACATTGCTGGAAAGAAAGAATAGGCATAAAACCGTGGATCACTCAGGATATACTAGAATTGATGGATGAAAGGTGGAAACACAAGAATGTAAGAGATGAAAAGGGGAAAGCAGAATACAGACGTCTGAGAAATGAGGTTAACAAGAAGTGCAAGGTAGCGAAAGAAGAATGGTTGAAAAAGAAATGTGCAGGTATAGAAAAGTGTCTGAAATTAGGAAAAGTAGACACAGCTTATCGATGGATTAAGAATACATTTGGGGAAAAGAAGACTAAGTGCTGTAATATTAAGGACACAAAGGGAAAGCCTCTAACAGATAGGGAAGAAAAGGTTGAGAGATGGAAAGCTTCCATAGAGTGTTTGTATAAGGGAAAGGAGATTGAGAATCATGTAATGGAAAGGGAGGAGGAAATTGATGAGGATGCAAAAGGAGATTTAATATCGAGATCAGAATTTGACAGAGCATTGGAAGACTTAAGCAGGAACAAAGCACCAGGTATACTGGGTAGATGATATACCGATTGAGTTGCTACGCTGCAGAGGAGATGAAGGTCTGATCAGGTTATTTCACTTGGTGTGGAGGATTTATGAGACAGGTGAGGCACCCTCTGATTTCAAGAAGAAAGTAGGAGCTGACAGATGTGAGGATTGCCGTACAATCAGCTTGATTACTCATGCTTCAAAGATCCTGTCTAGAATAATTTACAAGAGGATGGAAAGCGAGATAGAAGCGGAATTGGGTGAAGACCAGTTTGGTTTCAGGAGAAATGTAGGAACAAGGGATGCTGTACTAAGTCTTAGGCTGATTTTGGAAGGTAGAATAAGAAAATATAAGAGAACGGTCACGGCATTTGTAGACTTAGAAAAGGCTTTTGATAACGTTGAATAGACTAAATTGTTTGACACTTTGAATATGATTGGAATAAAGTATAGGGATAGGAGGGTGATCTACAATCTATACAGAAACCAGACAGCAGTCATTCGAGCTGATGGACATGAGAGAGAAGCTGGTATTCAGAAAGGTGTGAGGCAAGGCTGCAACTTATCACCCATACTTTCCAATCTTTACATTGAACAAGCAATGAAGGAAATTGGAGAAAAATTTAAAGTGGAAGTGAAGATTCAAGGAGAAATAATTTCAACTCTGAGATTTGCTGATGACATCGTCATCTTGGCCGACACGCCTGAGGATTTGGATGAGTTTTTGAATGGTATGGACTCCGTCTTGAGGAAAGAATTCATGATGAGAATTAATCAATGTAAAACAACAATATTGGAATGCAGCCGCAATAAATCAGAAACCTCTATGGACATCCAATTGGCAGGGGAAAAACTAAAGGAAGTAGGAGACTTCTGTTACTTAGCTAGCAAAATAACCAGTGATGGACGAAGCAAAGAGGATATAAAAAGTAGGTTGGCTCAGGCAACGAAAGCATTTCTACAGAAAAGGAATCTGTTGACATCGATTATAGATTTAGGTATTAGTAAGACATTTTTGAAAACCTTTGTCTGGAGCGTCGCACTCTATGGAAGTGAAACTTGGACTATTGGTGCAGCAGAAAAGATGAGAATTCAAGCGTTTGAAATGTGGTGTTGCAGGAGAATCATGAAGATCAGATGGGTAGATAGGGTTACAAACGAAGAGGTATTAAGACGAGTGAAAGAAGAGAGATGTTTCTGGCGACTGCTAATGAAGAGAAGAGATAGGTTGGTAGGACACACACTGACACCCAGGAATAGCAAGCTTAGTAATGGAAGGAAGGGTCGAGGACAAGAACTGTAGGGGTAGACAAAGGTTAGAGAATGTTAAACAGATTTCCTCGGATGTAGGGTGTGGTGGCTATGTAGAGATGAAACGATTAGCTCAGGACAGGGAGCCATGGAGGGCTGCATCAAACCAGTCAAAAGACTGAAGACTCAAACAACACACGACTAAAAGGTCGTATTCGATACATAAACCGCTCTCTTACATAAACAAACAGAATGATCAACTATCATTAAGTTTAACAACCTATAATCTACACTAAAACTACACTAAAATTATCAATGCAAATCAATGATGCACATGCCACGGTCTCGTAATCCTCTTTGTCAGTTATGGCCCACCATTAATGTTCTTCTAACTCTTGAGTATTGAACGATGAGAATTCTTAGATATAGGCCTACATCTTGTACAAATTATACATGATATTTTGAATACTTCAGTTTGTCATGCATTCATCTCCTCGAATGGTGTAAATATTGGACGTCAGGATCCGGACGTTGCAATATTTAAAAGGGAGAGTGAGGGAGTGTGAACCATTTTCCTGGTTCAGCAGAGTCCAAATTTCTATTCCATCTCTTCTATTTCACGATCTGGCTATGGTATTTAAATATCTATTCCTTTATTATTATTATTATTATTATTATTATTATTATTATTATTATTATTATTATTATTTTCTGTATTTAATTCTTTTATTTTGTCATTTTACAGTCCTCCGCTGTAATTTTCTCTTTATTTACTTCTCTTATCGATGCCATCTGGTGGCATGAATTTGGCATCTCTTCCTATTCTTTTCTCGTTCACAATGGACGACTAACCCAACTTTCTGATCTCTCCGATTTTATCGGAAGTTTTCGCTTCCAACTCTTTTGATAAGTATTGTGCCCAATGAGACACAGCAGTCTGGCATCGAACTCGGGTCTTATCAAAGAAGACCAGGCCCATGATTCTGCCCAGAATCGAACCATTGATCTCTGAGGGGGAACAGCTACAGGGAACCCGAAGAGCAATGAGTTATAATGGCATATAATCATAGTAGCATGATTTCACGGCTAGAATGGGAATATCATAGCTTTTTAAGGCCGATAATTGCAAGAAAATGCAGGCATATGTACGTTTTGGAAGCCTGGACGCATGAAAGCAAACCAGCTTGACATTTGACAAATCGGAGCTAGCAGAGGGGCGTATTTGGGTGACGCCAAGGAACTCATTTTCGTCTGGACCACAGGGACAGCTCAAGATTAATGACTCTGGGGTTCACCAGTGCACAAGACCTGAGACCGGAGAGGGGGTAGTCGCCCATGGAAATTAATTGATTACAGCCAATTGGAGCATTGAAATGAAATAAAACTTACACCCAGGTGAATATATTCTAGGAAAGATAATTTAGGAGTGGTCTCACGCCTAAATTAAAGCCTACATCTATAAACGAGCCTCTGAACACACTGCTTACGCGCGGGAGGAATGTTTTGGAGACCCGCAGGAGGGAAAATACCAGGGTAGCGTCATGACGCCATGGAAGAAGGCAATTAATTGTAATTAATTGGCCGAAGCGATCGCTTGCACGCGAGTGATTGTGGGACCTCCACACCTAGACAAACGAGGATTATACGTCACTTTGTCTGGAAATGCATTATTTCAAGAAAGGAGTCGGTCCTGAATGCCCGGTGGACTACGTTTTACAAGAAACCTTTATATAGGGGGAGCTTCGCAGGGAAGTTAGTTCTTCTCCAGTTCGTCTTGACTCAACACGTAAACTAATACGCTGCCAGATCACGCAAGAAAGTGCGCGAATTGATAAAGTATCGACGCTCAAGTATATTTGGAGAACAATGGAAGCGCATCATGCAGCTTCACAATAGTAATTATGAATCGCGTAAGATTTAATCTACAGCAGATATTTAACCAATAACATACGCAAGTATAAATTCAGTACAGCGTAGGGATAATTTAGGATGTTTTTGGACAGTGAACATACCAGGAGGTGTTGTCATAGTTAAAAATGACACATTATTGTCAGGATCACTACAATTATGGGAGCCTGGAAGGCATCACAAATAGGCGTGACAGAGGACTGAACAGAATTTCAGTAGAGATCATATGAATTGTAGGTGACGGGAATCGAACGCACGCACACGCAAGATAGACTTTCATGGAGACCAGCGGTTGTCAGAAGTTAGCTGCATCGCATCTCTGAGGTCAGGCATTAGTAGGAGTCCAATTAAGGATCCACATGTGAAATAGTGCGGGAATTGTATATAAGTTAAATTACAGTGATTTTAAAATTGTTTATGTGTATGGTAAAATAATATGTATTGTGTTAAAGTGAGAAAAGCCAGTGATAAAAATATGATTATCATGTGTGAAGTGTGTACCACGTGTCGTGTGATAAATAGCATGATGGCTTAAACCAAGCATCATGGTAGGTTCGTGGCTGGCGTGCTGGACTAACTCAGCAAAAATGAAAAGTGAGTACAAATTTAAAATGTTGATATAATTAAATAGCAAGAGTTTAGTGCTTTTCAGTCGGTCAACACGAATGTACCCAAAATAGATGGGTTATGCCCTAATCCTGAAATAAATTACATGAGATTAATAAATGTACCCAAAATAGATGGGTTATGCCCTAATCAGGATTAGGGCATAACCCATCTATTTTGGGTACATTCGTGTTGACCGACTGAAAAGCACTAAACTCTTGTTTACTAAGGCAACACTGAAAATATGGCTTCAAACACCACAATAATTAAATAGTTCACCATACAACGAAGCATCACTCGAAGACTAAGATTTAACAGTCATTTATGTACGAGCTTACACCCATCGTATTTTGGTAAAATATGACTTGGAGGGTGATCTGTTTACGGCCATTTAGGCCTAAGATAGTGATGAAAGTAACGGTAACGTTAAATATTAATAATATTAATAATCTGGGGTCGGTAACAGTAATAAGTATAATAATAGGCATGTCAGGCCTAGAGTACGTGCAAAGTGTGTCATGTCTAACGTAAAAATACTGTAATTTGTAAACAGTAAGAAAGTAACGTAAAATATATCGAGATAATGAGAATTTTCAGTGTCATTGAATTGTTGAATGTATATTTAATATGGTAAATTCTACAGGGTTGTATTTGAGAACCATTAAGGTAATGTAAGCCAGTAAATTTATGCTTGTTTTAGGAGCTACGTAAAGCTTTGGCTTAAGAGTAATTGCAGAGAGGACGGGAGTGCTTTAATAATTGAGTCATCTATGAAAAGTATTGTTTGAGCCGCATACAGCGAGCAAGTAACGTAGAATCAAGAGATTTACGTCAATAAGTTGCGGGGATCATCCAAACATAGCTTGCACGTTAGGCGAAAAAGTCGGCTAATCTACGAGATAGTATCGCCTTGGAGCATACTGGTATTATTCGCAGCGAGTGAGACGGAGACTGTCTGTATCCACCGCTTGCAGGAATTGTTGCCCGCAGGGATAACTGTTCGAGGCCCTGTGTGAGCCCATGGATTAATTGATCTGTCCTTAGAGGTAAGACTCATGTTCGTCGTACAGGAAACGCCGATTTCCTTATTATAGGCAGCTGCCCGGTGAGAAAACTTGGATACTCATTCGAGATGCGCGCCAGAAGCCACTAATATCGCCACAGAACGGCATGGCTATTACTCGATCCATCCCCTGCCATGAATATTAATTAGGAGCCGAATTGAGCCCATTATACTATAAATGTAGGTGTTAAATAATTAGAATGACTCAATTACTAGGGACAACACTCAGGGTACCTCTATTGTACTGCACAAGTAAACAAACTTAACCTTGCTAGGAGCCAGATGGGGGTGGTAGGAAGGCCATGAGACAGGCGGCCATCTTTCTCAGTCAGCCGGAACGGATTTATTGCCCGCTTGGAAAGGAGGTCTATTGACCTGATCCCTTTATTTTAAAAGCGTAGTGGAACACTGAAGAATCTCGATATTTCGAAAATTAATTAAGATATGATTGATGTGATGATGCCAATTGAATTAAATGATGTATTTCCACACACATACCATGTTGGATCGCTGTGATCGGATAATATTTGGCCCAGTTATTCTCTGAGGAGGAATACTGCACCGAATAAAAATAGGCATCTTTGTAAAGTGTTTGCCCAGTTCATACTAATTTATGCAGACGGGTAGAGTGATTTCAATGACATGACACGTTTGTAACGATAATGTTTTGACCAGACCCAGAAAATCGTTGTATGGTGAAGCTATAAACATTTCTATCCATGTGTATTTTGGAAGGGAAAACGTACCACTTCAGCGTTTCAAATTGATGGGAAAAAGAATACGATTCACACGACACAACACTTGTTAATTAAGGCATAAGATAATGAATTTATGTTAATGAAAGTAAATGCCCCGTGTAAAACGGATAAATGTTTAATAATTGCAGATTTAATGTCATTTAAAGATACTGTGATTATTGTGTTGTGATATTCCAGTTTGTGTTAAATTGTGCCACGTGAAGAACACTATGGACACTCGCAGATGTCAGAGAGTATCAACAATAGAATGCTAGGAATAGACTTGAGTGCAGTATAGCACTAATTTTAAGGAGAGACTCACAGATAACCTTGATTTTCGATGTGGGAAGTAAATGTAAAATATACTTTGTTTGTGTTTTTGTTGTATAGCCATGATTTTTATCATTAAATGTTATATGTAGGAATATGTTGTTTCTTTCATGTAGAGTAGTTACCTGACAGACTCAAATCCTGAGCATGTGGTCGTATGGTGGGCATGAATGTCCCATACCTCGAAAGGCCGTGAGTTAGCTGGGATACGAACACATGTTCCATATGATGACGATTGGGTGCAGTATACATATTGAGATGAGGTGAAATACGTATATTTTTCTATTGACGTAATTGAATTTCTTTTCGTTCATTTATTTGTGTTGCTTTTCGCCTTACGAAAACACAGCAATATCTCGGTAAGTAGTCTCCATGTTCCTTTTCTCGATATGCATGAATTAGTGAACTGTTACGTGCGTCTTGTGCGAGCATGTTTCGCTATTCCGTATATCTTTTTTTTTTGTTGTTCTCCTTTTCCCATGTGTTTATGTTTTTGTCCCTTTCCCCTTTTCTTATTTATTCTTGAGTTCAGTATTTAGTTGGGTGTTGTATATCTTGGACTTGGCGTTGGGCATGTTTTGCGATCCCGTGTGTGTGTGTGCAGTGTGTGGTTCGGCCTCCTTGCATTTCATGCATTTTCGGGATGCTCATATTACTGCTATGATGTTGAATTGTTATTATTAACATTATCATTAACATATAAGGAACCCTAAAGTTCAGAACTCTACAAATCACGGTCGGTACATAACCACTACTAAATACCAAAGACCAAAGGATAAGTGCAAATATGTTTATTTCATTCGTTCAACAACATACAACTGACAAGATCTTCAGCAGTTCCTCTTAAAAGTTTTATCACAACAAGTAGCCTAACGAACTGAATGAGTACTGTCAACCAGTAGAGTTGACATGCATTATTATAATATGGGACAATTTCCTCCATATGCTTGAACTATGGATCAAATTGATTTTAAATTCCATGACTACTCAGTGTTTAATAATCTATATATTTAAAACAGTAAGGTGATTTTTGTTATCACGAGATTGAGAGAACGACAGAACCGATTTACTTCGTAGAGCACTCTAACGAAAGCTCTTGGCCTCTAGATTTGCAGAGTGACTCTAAAATAAACAAATATATTACGGTATATTTTTGAATTAATATAGAAAATAGCAGAATTCTTTCCCCACACGCATGCGCACAATCCGCCTGGGGTCATGACAAAATGGCGGTGAGAAGTCCATTAAAATGTAAGTTATTTAATAAGCTTCCATGTAATTGAAAACATGCATTAACCAAGTTCTGACAATAAAATATAATAACAGTATGAACGTATACGAATGCGCAACATTTATTTGGATAATAAAACGGATTATTTCCTTCAGACAGCGGCTTTTGAAGATAATGAACGGCTGCGTCAGCTGCTGAACAAGAGTGCGCGAGTAGCTATGTGGTTAAGGCGACTGACTGTGGTTCCTAAGTTCACCGGTTCGATCCGAGCCCTCGCCGATATAATTTTTTTTACCACTGAAATATTGTTTAATCAAGGAGTATTAGTAAGGTTTTATGTCTGTTAAACATACATATTTCTACATTCCCTCTCAATATGTTTTATTTCCGTTTTACCATTGCATTACAGCATGTGATAAAGAGAGCTAACTGTTGTCCTCAATACGCCCAAATACGCCGTTCGAATATCTGCAATCAGTTCCAGTAACTGACAACAGATGGCAGCACCATTGCATCGCTATATTTAAAAGACAAGACATGGTGCGTTTTCACGTGATGGAGAATTATAAAGGAGGGGAATATTTAAGAAGGGAAATGTTGAAGAACATTAACTGACAGTTGAATGTGTAGGCTATGTTGTTTATGTACCTCAATATTGCAATTCTTCCCAATGCTTCGGAGGTCAAGTTATTAGCGTCCTAGACTAAAAGTTATAATTATGCATCGTTGATATACTCTTAAATTATTAAAGAAAAAAGAAGTTTTCCAGGCACTCGCGCGTGTCCACAATTGCTCTCGCCACGAGAGACACTTGGCAAACATAATTCGTTTGAAGGGCTCCGACATCGTGGTCACTCAGCCCCGTGTACTTGGGTGTGTATGTGTAGAATTTTCTCTGATAACCTGCGTTATTGTGAAGGCTGCATTAATGTGTGTATTTGTAATTAAGGTGGGAAATGGCAAAGAGACGGCCAAGGCCTTAAGTAAGGAACCATCCCGGTATTTGCCTTGAGTGGAAGTGGGAAACCACATCCAAGATTGTCGAGGTGGGAATCAAACCTTCCTCTTCTTAGTTATACCTCAAGAGACTGAATGTGCCCCGTTTTTGCCCTCAGACCCGAATTAAATTTCTTGGCAGAGCAGGAAATGTAACCCGGGTCTCCGAGGCGATAGCCAAGAATGGGTGGGCTTCCATGTGTTAATACGATTTTTGACATGCACGGGACATAGAATTCTAAAACTGCCTCCATTAGGGTGACTGCCGAAGTGAGTATTGAGTATAGGCCTATGGTCATTCCAGTAGTTGGCGAAGTGATTCTATGTTCCCCTGCAAAATGTACCGCCATAACCTATAACAGGTGATGGAAATTGCTTATTTAGAGCAGTTTTGTACTGTTTATAACAAAATGAAGAACGTCATTCTGAGCTGCGTTTTCAAGCTATTGCAAACAATTTCGTTGGCAGGAACAATTATAAGGAATTTATTTTAAGCGATCAGTCTCATCGCATTCTCCTCTCCAACCAACTTGAGTATGAAAGTCTTTGGACGGTCATGTTGAACTTCATTGTATAATTTTCTCTGATGGCCTGCATTAATGTGTGTATTTGTAATTAAGGAGGGGAATGGCAAGGAGACGGCCGAGGCCTAGAAACCGTCCCGGTATTTGCCTTGAGTGGAAGTGGGAAATTACGGAAAACCACATCCAAGATTGTTGAGGTGAGAATCGAACCTTCCTCTTCTTAGTTATACCTCAAGAGACTGAGTGTGCCCCGTTTTTGCCCTCAGACCAGAATTAAATTTCTTGGCAGAGCAGGAAATGTAACCCGGGTCTCCGGGGCGATAGCCAAGAATAGGTGGGCTTCCATGTGTTAATACGATTTTTGCCATGCACTGGTCATAGAATTCTAAAACTGCTTCCATTAGGGTGACTGCCGAAGTGAGTATTGAGTATAGGCCTATGCTCATTCCAGTAGTTGGCGAAGTGATTGTATGTTCCCCTGCAAGATGTACTGCCATAACCTATAACCGGGGATGGAAATTGCTTATTTAGAGCAGTTTCGGACTCATTATATCAAAATGAAGAACGTCATTCTGAGCTGCATTTTCAAGCTATTACAAAAAAAATCGCTGGCAGGAACAATTATAAGGATTATATTATAGGCGATCAGTCTCATCGCATTTTCCTCAGCAACCAACTTGAGTATGAAAGTGTCTGGACGGTGAATACACTGGTCATTTTGAACTTCATTGTATAAAACAATATTGTTTAATGATTATTTGTTTAGAGTACTGAGTCTAACTACGCAGTTGATTTCGGTAATGGAAGTATTATTTGCCATTTAATATTTAGCGGCTCCGTTATTACAGGACACTATAGTGTTATCGAATAATACGAACAGGCGATCAGTCTCATCGCATTCTCCTCAGCAACCAACTTGAGTATGAAAGTGTCTGGACGGTGAATACACTGGTCATGTTGAACTTCATTGTATAAACAATATTGTTTAATGATTATTTGTTTAGAGTACTGAGTCTAACTACGCAGTTGATTTCGGTAATGGAAGTATTATTTGCCATTTAATATTTAGCGGCTCCGTTATTGCAGGACACTATAGTGTTATCGAATAATACGAAGCCACATTTAAAATCCAATATAAATAGGCCATTTCAGAAACAATTCCAGATATTATGCAGACTATGCAGTACAGTGTACGGTCTTTGACGATCAAATGTAAACATTGTTCTAAATTGTATTTCTCTTGCGTAAAATCTACGCGTGGTTATTTTGGCCTTTACTGTTGTGATGGTAACATTGATCTGCTGGAATATATAATACATGTATTTGCCAATTTGCAACAATGTAATGATATTAATTTAAAAGTCATTGAACTTATGTCCAGTAGTTCAAACACATACATCAGCGTTAACAAATTGGATACTGAAAATGAAAGCCAGCTATTTGATTTCCCTATTATAGAATTCTTCAATTCCTTGGAATTAAGTGATTCGCTTCCACATACTCCGAACGCTTGAGCCATAGTTATGCTCCTTAGAAATCTGAACGTTTCCCAAGGACTCATATATGGAAATATATTAATTGTAAGAAATATGTAAGAAATTGCTTGGATTCGGATATAATAGGTGTAGTAATATTAGGCAGAGAGCTCAAATCCTACGACTTGATTTAACACCTTCCGATAAAACACTTGCAGGTACAGTACCTTTTCTTTTAATAGGCAACAATGTCTTATTCGCTCGGCCTACTTTATCACAATCAATCAAGCTCAAGGAGAAACTCTGGAACGTATTGGGCTCTTTACCTCATCACGTTTTCAGTCATGACCAGCATTATGTTGCAATGTTGAGAGTGCTATCCTTTGACGCCCTTTAAGTTGCAATAGTGCTAAAAAGTAATCGTACAAAGAATGTAACTTATATAAGAAGCTTCTTCAGTAAATATATATTTCCATTGTCCGTCATGTTTTGACGGGTTTCATCTAGTGTATTTTAAATGTGTGTTTGGTTACTTACAAGTGTTTTAATATGTATCTATGGCTGAAGAAGGACACCTAAGTGTCCGAAACATGTACCGTTGTTAATTCCTGAATACAACTTGTATTGAAAAGACGGAACAGTTTGCAAATTATTTAGTGCTATGATGTTCGTCTGGTCTCGTATGTGCCTGGTGTAAGATCTTTTGGTCATTGTATATTACTCCGGTATTGCTATGCACCTCGACCTTAGGACAGACCTGTACTGTCGCATCGTATACTTCAATCTTTTCTGATCCAAGCAATGTCCTGATTTTACACCAAAATCTACTGCACTCAAGTTCTTTTTCTTTTGTGACTTTGAGTGAGATTGCGATTGGTTACGCAAATCTTTTTCTCATGACCATTTTCTCCCCTTGTCCTGCCTGTTCCCTATTACTGAGATATCTACCTTTAGTTATGTTTCCGTTAGTCTATTTTGTTTTGTTTCTGTTTAACGGTGTGTTTATGCACGATTTTCTCTAATTTGTAGTTCGTTCTCGCCTCAATATGTATTCTTATTTATTTATTTCTTTACCTAACTCGGGAGCTCCTTTTGGGACTGTAACGTCTACTTTGTTACAGTCCAGATTTTCACAAGACTCTACGTCAGCTCCTATTCATCTTTTCTTTCCCAACGTCATTTTTTTAAACCCTACTCCCTTGCGGCAGTGGACGTATCTTGATGTGCTCCACTTATTTTAAGTTCATCCTAGCTTGTTATCGTTCCTCTCGCTTCGGATCTTTTGCATATTTGGAATACATGTCGTCACGACAATTTCTTGCTTATCCCTTGTTGTCTTTTGCGTCTTATAGTCTTTCTTTATTTTCGTTCTCGGCTCATGTTCGGCGAGATACTGTCAAATGTGGGGACTTGGTTGAACTTACTCTCTTAACGAGGGTACGTTCGTCCACGACCCTGGGGTGCCCAACTCATCTTCTTCAGTCCTGGCACGGTATTTTCGCAAAAACAATGGGTCCAGCACGAAACTATTCTACTCTCTCTTCCACCGCCAGTTTTACATCCTTCTCAAGAAGATTGCTGCTATGCCTGGTGTCTCCTGCACTCAGGTAAGTGCGAACCTAGTTCATCACTACGTTTAGGTTGGTACAGTGATGAAGAAGACGTCACATACACCCAGTCCCCGGGCCAGAAGAGTCAACTCCAGGAGATGAAAATCCCGGATGGCCCGGCCGGGAATTGAACCCGGGACCCTTTGGGCCATAGCCTAGCGAGCTAACCAATTCGCCATGGGATTATTAAAGCTTATGTCAAGGATGAATCTAACGCAGGCATTCTGTTTTCGTTGAATGTTGCTGTGAAGTGCTTCTGAAATATCATTATAAGCCACTGATCAATACTCCAACATAGGATATATCAGGGACTGAAGAATAATTTGCGTAAATTAATTGTAAGGCACCAATTGTTACGTCAAAGCTGGTGAGATGGGAGACCACGTCCGACATTATTCAACCATTTTTAATTCTTTCCTTATTGATAGCGACGGCCATAGCAATACTATTGCTGTCTGGAACCAAATGTGAACGTAATTCTACCTCAATAACAACCTAGAGTCGAAATCAAATTATTTAATTATAAATTCCATTTTCGAATCAATTAATCGTTATACTGTATTACACACTTTCAGTTCCCGCTGCCACTAGACACAAACTAGCGGCAGACCGTAAAATCTATCCTTACTGAGTATATCTTCCTAACGGGCCGGGGGATGAGTTATTACTTTAGTTACTACCGGGACTGGCGTTAGTGAGCGTACTTTATGGGGAAGATAATTAAAACTACATCTGCGCACTCAACAGCTCTTGACTGTCTACTAGTAAGAGAAGATATGGAGTGACTCTTTCACACATCGTGTATGCATCTGTATTTCCTGCGTACTAAAGAGGGTTTCCCACACAAATTCTCTTCCCGCACCCAACGCAAGGCTGTCTACTCAAGTCCTGCAGCGATGCTAGCAGCTACCCGGTGTCGATGAAAAAATAATCATGGAATGAAAATGTCATGGCTTATGCTCATTATCACACAAGTACGATGTTCAGGTGCACTCTCTGAACAAGGGGGCATGGTGGTGCAGCGGTCAAACCATTTGCTCCTCAGCAAAGCAGACCGGGTTCGATTCCCGGTCAATGCATGTGAGATTTTCGAAGTAAAATACCATGTCCTGTGGTTCGGATTCCTCGTAGAAAGGAGGTCCCGTGGCTCATGATTGCGAGATAAACGGTCTCGTTAAACTACAAACTTTCTTTACTCTCTGAACAAAACGAACTCCTTTAAGGCCATTGAGACCCATGGAGGAGTGGACATCGACACTACAGTAGATGGGGCGAAATTCTCAGTTACATGCCCAGCCCCCATTGGTCTCAGGAAATTACCCTGGTAGGCCTACTCATTTCTGTGTAGGCTGAATGAACCCCAGGGTCATTTGCGTTTGTGAAACTGGCAGTTTTGTTTCTAAAATCCACTATCTGGGTGGGAATAGAACCCACTCCCTTTCAGTGCCTCTACCGATAGGGCTAGGCTGCCCCGCAGCCAATAAAACTGTAAGTTGATCATATAAATTTAAACTCTATAGCCTACGTGTTAACCTCCGTGTTGAAATCCATTTCCATACGAACAGATACTGCTCGAGTTTAAGTTGCGTGAACCTGAGAGGAATGTGCATCGCGGACTATGATTAGTGGTGTTGAAATGCCCCTCCTGAGGTACGCCGTGAGGTCATAGCACAAACGGAACGAAAAAAGTCCGCAGAGGACCATGCTCACCCTCTTTTTGGTCACCAGCCTCCAAGAAGGCGGCTAAAATCAAGGAAAAGCTTCCTGCAAACTACATCGATGCCTACTACAAAACCCGAAGTAGCCAGGATACAGCTATGGCAATCATCCATACCACCAGATTGGATGAAGGCCTTGGAAACCACAACAACAACTGGGAAACTTGGCGGTCACTCAACAGACTTCAGACTGGTGTTGGGAGATGCAAAGTTAATCTCCACAAATGGGGATACCTACAGGAATCAGAACTCTGTGAGTGTGGGGAGAGACAGACCATGATACACCTGTGTTCCTGTGAACTGTGCCCGTGCTCATGCACAACGCAGGAGTTAATGGAAGGTCATGAAAAGGGCGTGACAGTGGCCCGTTTCTGGGCAAAGACAATCTAATTCGAGACATTGTTGTACGTAGTATTTCTTTTTAATATTGTGTATCATCCCTCTGCGAATGTTGTAGTGCTTTTGACTCGAATAAATAAATTAGTGGTGTTGACGAGTGATGAGGTTTCTCGGTCCGTGCATAGTACAGAACCAAATACAATGGTCGGTGACTCACTCAGTTATTCCTAACACCACAGTGGATTGAGCAACGGCCGAATGTTAGCAGTATTGGAATAGAAAGGAATACCATATATCACGGTGGGCTGTTGGCAGTTCCTTTTCTTCACGCCCGACCCTTCCCTGCTCTTTCTCCTCACCCCGCAAGTTCATAGAGCTTGGACTCGAGCAGTACTTATTGTCATGTAGCGTCAGGGAGCGAATTCAATACAAGATCGTATTGGAATAGATAGAGTTTGGCATGTAAACGAATTGATCACCTCTTTGTAGTGGCTAGCATTCTTGGCTATGGGGGATGGGAAGGTCCGGATTCGATTCATGGCTGCAAGGAATTTAATTCTGGTCAAGATTTGGAACGGGGTACACACAGCCTTGTGAGGCAAAACTAAGAAGAGGTGGGTTTAATTTCCACTTCAGCTTGGAAGTGGTTTTCCGTGGTTTCCCCCACTCCTACTCCAGGCAAAAGCTGGGATGGTTCCCAAGTTAAGGCCACGGTCGCCTTCTCCCAAATTCTTACCTGAATTACAAATGAACACACTACTACAGATACTACAATAACACAAGTTATCAAACAAATTATTTCTTTATTTAATCACCCAAGTACACGGGGATAAATGACCACGATGCCCAAGCCTCTCAAATGAAACCTCAACTATGAAAGGGGTTTGGGTATATAGTCCAGCGACCTTTCCCTGCAGTGAACGCTGCACCTCCACACTTCCACTCCATCTGTGGTTCTCATATCAAGCATTCCTGGTATCCCGGATATGACGGCGACTCTTGTGAGATGGTATTTAAAAATAGAACAGTGTATGGCCGCTGCCCTGACAAGTAATTACTTACACATTGAATCAAACAGTCGCCACTTCTGATCGTCATTGGCCTTAATCCTCAATGGCAGTGGAGACTGCAGAGAACCGTCTGACAGGTTACAAGCATGGTTGAATGGTTGAATACTCAAAAACTATTGCCGTAGAGCCTTTTTAGCCGATTTTCATTTTTGAAAAAATTAAAAAATAGGCTTATGAGATCACCTATTGTCCGTGTGTCTGTCTGTGTGTGCGTGTGTGTGCGTGTGTGAGGATTTTTGTGTGTCCCCATAATAACTTCTAAACGGCTGGAGCGATTTCAATGAAACTCGGTAATTTCATAGTACTATTCCTCGCGACCCCGACCGTTGCCATTTACATTTTGTTACGTCTCACCAATCCAACATGGCGGCTGTGTGAAATATTACACCAGCACTCAATATCTCCGAAACTATTACCGATATCACCCTGGAATTCTGTACGGTGATAAAGAGAACTACTAGAAGTTCACCAATGTGACCTTTGAAAACCTGGTAGCTACAAAACCAACGTGGCGGCCAAGCGAAATTGCGACTTTTAAATAGACGTTTCTCGCGATTCAACCAGCCATACGCAATAAAACTTGGTACAGTATATGTTTATACACATTGTAATGCACCGACATCTAACTTCGTTCAATTGTTTACATAACCTCAAGATGGTGGCTGTGCGAATTATTTCACCGGCATTTTATATCTCTTAAACTATTACCGGTATCACCATGAAATTTTGTACGGAGATAACGGCACTACTGGAAGTTCATCTATGGGTCTTTCAAAAACCGGTTAACTACAAAACGAACATGGCGGCCAAGCGAAGTTGAAAGTTTGAAATAGACTTTACCCGCGATTTAATGATCCAAACGCAATGAAACTTCGCACAGCAAATGTTTATACACATTGTAATGCACTGGTATCTAATTTGGTTCAATTGTTTATATAACCTCAATATGGCGGCTGTGCAAATTCCGAAATTTAAGTTTTTATTTCTTGTGTTCTAATCATGCGATCGAAATCAACATTTGCATAATGATCGTACACAATAATCATCATCTAACAGTACATAACTCTATGGCCTACATATATTAAAATCCAACATGGCGACCATCCGAAATATTTAGACGGTTCTCAATTTCTATTAATATACTAAAGCAATCAAACTGAAATTTTGTAAGTGTATAGATGCTATAAGCATAAGTTAACGTATGGGACGTTCAATAACCTGACGAGCACAAATCCAACATGGCGGCGACGCGAAATTTAAATATTCAAATGGACGTTTCTTGCGTTTTAACCATCCGAGCGCAGTGAAACTTGATACGGTATATCCTTATACAAATTTTAATCGACCGGCATCTAATTCATTAAATTATTTTCATAACCACAAGATGGCGGCTGAGCGAAATTTTATAATCCCGCTTTTATTTCTTGTCTCCTAATCATGCGATTGAAGTTTGAATAAAACACCTACACAATAATCTTCATGTAATAGTACATAAATCTAAGGCCTATAATATAAAAATCCAACATGGTGACCATCCAGAATATTTAGACTGTTCTCAATATCTACGAATCTTCTACAGCAATCAAACTGACAATTTGTATGTTTGATAGAGGCAATTAATATTAGTAGGATATATAAAAATAAGCTGTATAGTTCCTCACGGAACTACTTGTTTTTATTTATTAACACACGCTTCATTTAAGCCATCTTATCTTATTATACAATACGCTAAGGTGTATGTTTCACAAAACTCAAGCTCCTAAACCAGAGGGAGTTAGAAGGTGTGGTTTGTACCAAATTACTCCAAATCGTCTCAATAGTACAGGGATAATCTTGCATTTCTTGATAAGTCAACGGAAATATATTTATTTGTTTAGAAAGTGCTTTTAAACAAAAAATACGATAGCCCCTGGCAGAACTGTGTCGCGTACAGCCCGCATAAAACTAGAGCCGGGCGGGTAGTCTGTACACATGGGGCGCACACAACCCATTATGCGCGAGTTCGCACACGGGTCTGCTCGTTATTATTTATATGTGCAGGTTCTGTAATTTATGTAGCATTAAACTCCAAAACCCAATGGAGCGCTTAAATGAGGCATACTATGCAAGGTGAACATTGAGGTAGTGTGTCATTGCTTTCTTCACTGAGCCAGCAAAGCAGCACTGACCCTATGTGTAGCACCTTTCACAGCATCAAACTTCCCGTTCATGTGGTGATATATCCAAATCCACACGAGTTTTTAATTTGTAGCTTTTTTTTTACGAGGAATAAGAATGTTATTGATTTTACGGCCCTTTTAACTACTGGGGCTTTTAAAGACGCTGAGTTCCAGAATTTTGCCCCGAAAGGGATCTTTAACGTGCCCGTAAATCTACTAAAACACGACTTCCTCGCATTTGCGCACCCTCAAATGCCAGCCGACAGCGTCAGGATTCGATCCTGCAACCTTGGGACAGCAAACGAGAAAGTTACCAATGAGCCACGCAACCAGCCAACGAGAGGAAGTAACTTCTCCATGTATACTATATAATAGTATCTATTTCCTCCTCTTTGCTGTGGGCTCTATATGCTGTCCTATTCTATAGGCTACTGAAGACATACCCGTCTACGAATACATCACAATACGGCAAGTTCCTTCGACTTGGAAATCTCGATAATCCTGGTTTCTGTTTGACAATGTGGTTAACTACTACTGCCCCCATGGCGTAGTGGTAGCAAGCTTACCTCTTACCCAAGAAGTTGGAGTTCTATTCCCGTCTTCATCAGAGATTTCAGAATTGGCATGAGGGCTGGGAAAGCTGCACTCAGCATCGCGAGGACAACTCTGTAGCGGTTTGTTCCTAAAAGTCGAGAGGACAGCGGGGATAACCCATATTAACGTCCAAGCGACACGACTCGGTGGCCACGCGTCATCACGCAATTTTCTGGCCATATGCCTGAAGAGCGGTCACCCGGTAGGCCAAGGTCCTCAATGTGCCATGGGGTTAGTTATTTAATTAGCTGGTTAGTTTCAAAATAGCGATGGACAAAGATACTCAAAATACAGGCCTCTTCAAAAACAGGACGATATCGTGACTAGCTTCTTCAGGTAGAATTACCCTGAACCAACGTCTGGTTTAACAGCAAGTCTTATATATAACAAGTAGTTCCGTGAAGAACTACACAGTCTATTTTCATATATCATCTTATGTTAATTGCCTCTATCAACATACAAAATTTCAGTTTGATGGCTGTACAGTAATAGATTCGTAGATATTGAGAACCGTCTAAATATTTCGGATGGTCGCCATGGTTTTTTTTTATATCTTATGTACTATTACATTAAGATTATTGTGTACGTGTAGTATTCAAACTTCAATCGCAAGACTAGGACACAAGAAATAAAAACGAGATTTTAAAATTTCGCACAGCTGCCATTTTGTGGTTATGAAAACAATTGAAATAAATTAGATACCAGTGGATTAAAATTTGCATAAGCATTTACCGTACAACGTTTCACTGCGCTCGGATGGTTAAATCGCGAGAAACGTCCATTTATATATTTATATTTCGCGTCGCCACCATGTTGGATTTGTGCTCATCAGGTTGTTGAAAGTCCCATAGGTGAACTTATGTTCATAGCCTCTATCAACATACAAAATTTCAATTTGATTGCTAACATAGTTTAATAGATATTGAGAACCGTCTAAATATTTCGGATGGTTGCCATGTTGGATTTTTATATATGTAGGCCATAGAGTTATGTACTACTAGATGACAATTATTGCGTAGGTTCATTATTCACACGTTAACTTCGATCGCATGATTAATACACAAGAAATTAAAACTTTATTTTAAATTTTCGCACAGCCACCATCTTGAGGTTAAGCAAACTATTGAACTAAATTAGATGCCAGTGCATTGCAATGTGTATAGATATTTACTGTACCATATTTCACTGCACTCAGATGGTTAAATCGTGAGAAAAGTCTTATTTAAAAGTTTCAACTTCGCTTGGCTGCCATGTTCGTTTTGTAGTTAACAGGCTTTTGAAAGTCTCATAGACGAACGTCTAATGTTGTTGTTTGAGTCATCAGTCTTTTGACTGGTTTGATGCAGCTACTCCATGCCTCCCTGACCTGAGCTAACCATTTCATCTCTACTTAGCTACTACACCCTACATACGAGGCAATCTGTTTAACATATTCTAACCTTGGTCTACCCCTACAGTTCTTGTCCTCGACCCTTCCTTCCATAACTAAGCTTGCTATTCCAGGGTGTCTTGTATGTGTACTACCGATCTATCTCTTCTCATCATTAGCAGTCGCCAGATACATCTCTCCTCTCCCACTCGTCTCAATACCTCTTCGTTTGTAACTCTATCTACCCATCTGATCTTCATCATTCTCCTGTAACACCACATTTCAAACGCTTCAATTCTCCTCTTTTCTGCTGCACCAATAGTCCAAGATTCACTTCCATAGAGTGCCACGTTGCAGACAAAGACTTTCAAAAATGACTCCTAATAGTGTTCACCCTGAAATGCAAGCCTTCAAGTGAATTTTACTGACGTACACGTAAAAAGGACATGAAAGTCTTGTAGGATATTTTAGAGTGTGGACAATCTAGTTGTTTTCCTATGCCTTTATTATTTGATTTGCTCTTATTTCAGGGATTGCAGTAGGCCTACCTCTATCTGCATGAGGTTCAATCTGGGAACGAGGAAAGGTAGGTGGAACTTAAGTGGTAGCCTACTAGAGAATTTCGAATGAACTTTGTTTGGGTATAGGCCATTATGGTGTAATCTGTTTGCGTACCTGCCCTATATGCAGGGGATTTGCACCCGAGTGGTATTTGTTAAGAGCAGAAACACATATGGACCTTTTTTTGAGATTCTTTTTTTTTTTGTCGTGTGGCCTCCTGAGATGCCGAGTGCAGATCTTTCCAGTCGACGTCCGCGGGCGACCTGCGCGCCGGAATGAGAGGAATGGATGAAAGTGGGCAAGGATGTGGAAGGAAGCGGCCGTGGCCTGTCAGAAGGTACCGTCCCAGCATTTGCCTGGAGTTGAAAATGGGGAACCACGGATAACCATTTCAAGGACGGTCGACGGTAGGGCTCGAACCCACGTCTACCGAGTCAGCAGAGAGCTTGGCCCCATATCCTAACGTTACGCTTTAGCGAGCGTAGCCACCACTGCCGGAATTTTAGAGATATGCCTTAGGCTATATTTATTCTTAATTTCTTTATTCTGAATAAAACTCCAAAACAAAGTGTACAACAAGGTACTCACTAATGCGCCTTAATCCTGTTTTATTCCTTTTCCAATAATTACAATAAATAAATGATGATGATTATCATTCATTACCATCATAAAGCTACTGTTTGACATGAGATAATTCCAATTTAGGTTACTGTAATATCAGTAATGCAAAGCAAAGCCAACTCCCCTCAGGCCATGGAGGCCCAGAGAGTAGTGGAGGGTGGACGCTTCCACCCTTTGGGACATCGGCACTAGATGGGATGGAGTTGTCAGCTCCACGCCCGGCCGTCTTTACTTCTAGGAATTACCCTAGTACTCATTTCTGGTGTAGGCTGAGTGAACCACAGGGCTATTTGCGTTTTCGAAAGGGGTAGTTTTGTTTCTAAAATCCACTACCTGGGTGGGGAACGAACCCACTCCCTTTCAGTTAGAAGCTCAGTGCCTCTACCGACTGTTCCACGAAGCCCCCTGTAATATTAGTACTGCACTATATTACCGTATAAACACAGCGATAAATTATAGAGTACGGTAGGCGTATTGAGTTTACCAATATACAGGGTCTTTATATTTGCTTGGCAAGGATATTCTCGCTCACGCGCTCCGCCAGTGACGGCTCAGTTGCCGGCTGCCGGGCGCGCGTATGTACGGCAGAATACCGTGCTTAAAATACTGTAAGTAGCATGCATTTTTACTCACCATGTTTACAGTAGATGTTGAAAATGTTCCCCATCCGCTGCCAAACATAATCGGCATCTCTTTATGGAGTTTCTGGTTACTCCGGTTAATTTAGCTTCACTAAGGAAATAACGACCTTTACGTCTATTTTTATTGTTTACTGAACCAGTAAGTTTGAATCTTTTAACCAGCTGTTTTATTGTCCAACAAGCTGTACCCGGCATGCGTTGCAATGCCAATCAAAAGAGGTGTTGGCATTGTAATTTTGTGTCTTGAAGTGGTTTTGGATACACAATATTTTCTTCAATTTCCGTTAACTGCCTCTAAGCTATCGTAAAATGGATATACTAATTTAGAAACATTTGTGGGAGCGATCGCAACAGCTCACCAAAGTTTCATCGCAGTCGGATGAATGGTATATGAACGCAGATGGAACTTTCTTGAAACGCTTCGCGCGTCGTCACTCATTTGTTGCATCTACTCGTGCGCTACCTATTGTAAAATAGATTTTATAAGTCGAAAAATTTCCCTACCGTATACACAACAAATCATCAAGGTTTCATCGCAATCGGATGAATGGCATATGAACGCATTCGGGATTTTGTTTAAACGATTCGCGCGCCGTCACTCATCTGTTGAATCAACTCGTGCGCTACCTATGGTACAATGGATTTACTAAGTCAGATACCTTCCCTGCAGTATGCACAACAACTCACCCTAGCTTCATCACAATCGGTTGAATGGTATATGAACGCAGATGGAACTTTATTGAAACGATTCGCGCGCCGTCACTGATTTATATCAACTACTCGTGCGCTACCTATTATACAATGGACTTTCAAATTTAGAAACGTTCCCTGCAGTGTACACAATAACTCAGTCAAGTTTCATCGCAATCGAATGAATGGTATATGAACGCATAAGGAATTTTATTTATACGATTCGCGCGCCGTCACATATTTGCTGAATCTACCCTGCGCTACCTATTGTGCAATGGATTTACTAAGTCAAAAACCCTCCCCGCAGTGTGCACAACAACTCACCAAAGTTTAATCGCAATTGGATGAATAGTATATGAACGCATACGGGAGTTTTTTGAAGCGATTCGCGTGCCATCGCTCATTAGTTGAATCTACTCGTGCGCTATCTCTTTAGAATGGATTTACTAAGCCAGAAACATTCCCTGGACTGTACACAACATCTCAGCCAAGTTTCATCGCCATCGGACGAATGGTATATGAACGCGTACGGGACTTTGTTGAAACGAATCGCGTGCCGTCGCTCACTTGTTGAATCTAGTCGAGCTCTGCCTATTGTAAAATGTATTTACTAAGCCAGAAACCTTCACGTAAGTGTACACAACATCTCACCCAAGTTTCATCGCTATCGGATGAATGGTATATGAACATATACGGGACTTTGTTGAAACGCTTCGCGGGTCGTCGCTCATTTGTTGAATCAACTCGTGCGTTACCTATTGTAAAACGGATTTACTCAGCCAGAAACCTTCCTTGGAGTGTACTTAACTTCTCACCCAAGTTTCATAGCTATCGGACGAATGGTATATGAATGCATACGGGACTTAGTCGAAACGCTTCGCGCGTCCTAGCTCATTTGTTGAATCTAATCGTGCGCTGCCTATTGTAAAGTAGATTTACTAAGCCAAACACCTTTCCTGGAGTGTACACAACATCTCACCCAAGTATCATCGCTATTGGACGAATGGTATATGAACTCATACGGGACTTGGTTGAAACGCTTCGCGCGTCGTCGCTCATTACTCAGCCAGAAACCTTCCTTGGAGTGTACTTAACTTCTCACCCAAGTTTCATAGCTATCGGACGAATGGTATATGAATGCATACGGGACTTAGTCGAAACGCTTCGCGCGTCCTAGCTCATTTGTTGAATCTAATCGTGCGCTGCCTATTGTAAAGTAGATTTACTAAGCCAAACACCTTTCCTGGAGTGTACACAACATCTCACCCAAGTATCATCGCTATTGGACGAATGGTATATGAACTCATACGGGACTTGGTTGAAACGCTTCGCGCGTCGTCGCTCATTTGTTGAATCTACTCTTGCGCTACCTATTGTAAAATGGATTTACTGAGCCAGAAACCTTCCTTGGAGTGTACTCAACATCTCACTCAAGTTTCATCGCAATCGGATGAATGGTATATGAACGCATAGGAGACATACCCACAGACAGACAAACTATCTCGTAACATTGATTTATATATATATATATACTAGCTGAAGTACCCGTGCTTCGCTACGCGTCATAAATAAATTAAAATGTGAAGGTGACAGTTAAAACAGGGGATAGGCGAGGTGCTGCGCAGAGGGACATTAGGGATGGAACATTTTGTCCAACTACACCGCTCGGCGTTGACCGTGTTTTATAGCACAAATTTAGGTTTTACTCGCTAGCAGTTGCAGATACCTTTCGGATAGAAAATGTAATTTTAAACCTCGCATATGCCATCAAGAGTTTGCTATTTCTTAGCGTTCTCTTTTTATTTGAAATGGAAATATGAAAGTTTGAAACCAATGGTTGTAGTGACGTCACTAAAATGGTCGCCATTTTAAATAGTGCAAAGTATTGAAATCAAAAGTAACCTATATGTTAACCAGGTAAATCAGCTACTTCCATGTAAAATTCACGTAAATCGGACCAGTGGTACTTGCGAGATTGAGTAATACACAGACACACACCATCTCAATTTTAGACTCGCATCGCTCGCGTCATAGTCGTATCATATTGTTTTTCAATTAAATGCAGGTTTAACCCCGTTAACACCCCTTTAGAACCTGAATACCCAAAAATCCCTCCTTAGTAGACGTTTTCGACACACAACAAACAAACATATCCCCAAAATATCATTCTTCTAACTTTAATAGTTTTGGTTGGTCGATGAGAGCAAACATCCAAAAATCCTTCCTTAGTGGACGTTTTTCTTCCAGAAGTTCACCCCTCCCCATATGCCCCTTAAATTGCATTTATGAAAACACGGTCGAACACCTATTTATTTTATTTATTTATTCATTTGTTTATTTATTTTTAAGCTGATAGATTTCCTCCGAGTTTCAGACTCCTCCCTATGTCGTTTAAGAGATACACGCTCAGTTAGGAATCTTTCAACCCCCACTTTTCATCCCTTTCACCTCATAATATACACTACATCGAAAAACCATTAGACATGTGTCAGCTTATTTTTAATGATTAGTATATGTGCCAAGTATCACATCCCCAAATGAAACCACTCGTGAGATATTGTTATTCAATGGAAAGCACGTTTACCCCCTTAACACCTCTTTAGAACCTGAATATCCAAAACTCTTTCCTTAGTGGACGTTTTCGACATACAACGAACATATCCCCAAAATGTCATGTTTCTAACTTCAATAATTTTGGCTGGGCGATGATGAGTGAGTGAGTCAGTCAAGACATTTTCTTTCATTTATTTTTGATAATTTCACCCCTCCCCATGAACCCCTTAAATTGGATTTATGAAACAAACGGTCAAACACCTATTTACTTATTTAAAGCTGTTTTCCCCCTGAGTTTGATGAGTGAGTAAGTGAGTCAATCAGTTAGGACACTTTCTTTCCTGTTTTTTTTTCTCCAGAATTTCACCCCTCTCCAAGGGCCCCTTAAATTGGATTTATGAAAAAACGTTCGAACACCTATTTACTTGTATTTTAAGCTGTTTTTTTTCACCGAATTTCAAACTTCACGCCTATGTCGTTTCAGAGATACACGCTCCGTCAAGAATCCCTCAACCCCCAGTTTTCACCCCTTTCACCTCATAATATACACCACATCGATAAACCCTTAGACATATGTCTGATTATTTTTAATGATTAGTTTATATACCGAATATCACATCCCCAAACAAACAACTCATGAGATATCGTTATTCAATGAAATGCACGTTTACCCCCTTGACACGTCTCTAAAACCCGAATAAACAAAAATCATTCCTTAGTTAACGTTTTCGACATACAGCGAACATTTTCCCAAAATTTCATGTTTCCAACTTTAATAGTTTTCGCTGGGCGTGATGAGTGAGTGAGTCAGACAGGACATTTTCTTTCATTTATTTTACCAGAATTTCACCCCTCCCCATGGGCCCCTTAAATTGGATTGATTAAAAAACGCTTGAACACCTATTAACTTATTTCTTAAGCTGTCTTTTTCCCCTGAGTCAGTCGGTTAGGACACTTTCTCTCCTTTTTTCCCCCCAGAATTTCACCCCACCCCATTGGCCCCTTAAATTAATTTATGAAAAAACAGTCGAAAACCGATTTACTTACTTTTTAAGCTGATTTTTTTTCGCTGAGTTTCAAATTTCTCGCCTATGTCGTTTAAGAGATAGGCCTACACGCTCCATTAGGAATCCTTCAACCCCCACTTTTCAGCCCTTTCACCTCATAATAATACACCACATCGAAAAACGCTTAGACACATGTCTGCGTATTTTTAATGATTAGTTTATATGCCGGGTATCACATCCACAAATGAAACCACTCGTGAGATATTGATATTCAATGAAATGCAGGTTTAACCACCTTAAGACCCCTTCAGAACCCGAATATCCAAAAAACCTCCCTTAGTGTACGGTTTTGACATACAACGAACATATCCCCGAAATGTCATGTTTCCAACTTCAATATTTTTGGCTGGGCGATGATGAGTGAGTGAATGAGTCAGGACATTTCCTTTCAATTTTTTTTTCTTCAGAATTTCACCCCTCCCGATGAACCCCTTCAATTTGATTGAAAAACAAACTGTCGAAAAGCTATTTACTTACTTTAAAGCATTTTTTTCCCGTGAGTTTGATGAGTGAGTCAGTCAGTCAATCAGTTAGGACACTTTCTTTCCTGTCCCTCCCCCCGAATTTCACCCCTCCCCATGGGCCCCTTAAATTGGATTTATGGAAAAGCGGTCAAACACATATTTACTTATTTTTATGATGATTTTTTTCCCGCTGAGTTTCAAACTCCTCGCCTATGTCGTTTAAGAGATACACGCTCCGTTAGGAATCTTTCAAACCCCAATTTTCACCCCTTTAACCTCATAAACACATCGAAAAACCCTCAGACACGTGTCTTGTTACTTTTTAATGATAAGTTTATATGCCGTGTATCACATCCCCCAATGAAACCAATCGGGAGATATAGTTATTCAATGAAATGCAGGTTTAACCCCCTTAAGACCCCTTTAGAACCTGAATATCCGAAAATCCTCCCTTAGTAGACGGTTTTGACATACAATGAACATATCCCCAAACTGTCATGTTTCTAACTTCAATAATTTTGGCTAGGCGATGATGAGTGAGTGAGTAAGTGAGTGAGTCTGGACATTTTCTTTCAATTTTCTTTTTTCAGAATTTCACCCCTCCCCATGAACCCCTTAAATTTGATTTATGAAAAAAAAAACTGTCGAAAAGCTACTTACTTACTTTAAAGCAGTTTTTCCCCCTGAGTTTGATGAGTGAGCCAGTCAGTCAATCAGTTAGGACTATTTCTTTCCTGTCCCCCCCCCCCCCAGAATTTCATCTCTCCCCATGGGCCCCTTAAATTGGATTTATGAAAAAACTGTCAAACACATATTTACTTCTTTTTTATGTTGATTTTTTTCCGCTGTGTTTCAAACTCCTCGCCTATGTCGTTTAAGAGACACACGCTCCGTTAAGAATCTTTAAATCCCCACTTTTCACCCCTTTCACCTCATAATATACACCACATCGAAAAACCCTCATACACATGTCTTCTTATTTTTAATGATGAGTTTATATGCCGAGTATCACATCCCCCCATGAAACCAATCGGGAGATATTGCTATTCAATTAAATGCAGGTCTACCCCCTTAAAACCCCTTTAGAACCTGAATAGCCAAAATTTCTCTCTTAGTGGGCATTTGCGGCCCTTGAGGAAGCTGCATACCAGATTTCATTCCAATCCGTTCGGTGGTTTCTGAGATTTCGTGATGAATAAATGAATGAGTGAGTGAGTGAGTGAGTGGTATTTGAAAAATATATAGTAGAAAGAAGATAGTGTCAAGTCTTTGTTATGCTAAACTCGGTTGACAGTGCTGTGTGAGCAGTTGAGTAACTAACGGGATTTCAAGTAAAGATCCTCATTTTCAATACCGGTAGTGCTGAGCGCAATTGGCATCAAGTCGGCCGTGTCTCGACTTGAGCTATGTTGCCATGGAAACTATCTATCTTTCCATTCCTTCATGAGTATATTTTATGATTTAATTAGCCTGTTTTTGAGTGAAAAAGGGCCAAAATCAGAAGAATGAGAAAGACTATCGAAAATTCATGTAGCCAGCGGTTCCTTCTGGGTCCTATACTATGTGTATGCAAAATATGGTTGAGATTGGTGGAACGGTGTAGATTTGTATACGGAACCAACATATATACATACATACATACATACATACAGACTTTCACTTTTATATATTAGATATAAGATATATATATATATAGATTTATAGGAATGGGTCTCCCTGGAAATTTCACTGGAAACTTTAGTCTTGTTCTAGCGCACGGTTTCCTGCACTTTATGTACGTATTGTGCAGATATACACGTCCAAGTAACGAATATTTCACATCAAGCATTACTGCACTGTACACAATCACAATAAAGCCAACAATTAACTTAGTGTCAATACAAAAAAAATAGTTGTAAAATACGACACAACACACAAATAATATTTTAAAGGCTACTTAATGAATTTTCTATTATGGGCTATAAAGAATGAATGGCAAATATCTAAATATTAATCAATTTATTAAGCAGAAAGGTAAACAGTTTTTTTTGTTTACAAATTAATTATTTATTTCTGAAAAGTACCGTACTGTGGAATTCTCAGTTTTGCCCCACAAGGCTAGGTGTACCCCCTTCCAACACTCAGACCAGAATTAAAATTTCTTGGCAGAGACAGGAATTGAATTCGAACCTGGGGTGGTGCCCAAGAATGCTAGCCGCTACACCACGAGATCGTCTAATTTCAATATTAATATTGTTTATAACTCAGCCACATGGTGGCCACTCAAATCGGTCAATGATTTTCCAGGAGTTTTCCAGGAGTAATTCTCATTTTTCCAGACTTAAAAATAAGCACGAGTCGGGGGGGGGGGGGGGGGTGTCTTGATCGGTTGCCTACTTCAAGACCAAAATAAAGCAGTTGTGTTTGGTTTACGTATACAGATGTTGACAAAAATTAGTGGTGATTGCGTTATTGATACGCAAGCCTACTCACAAATAATTTAATTGTTGTTTTAAAAAAGCCTTTGTGACTGAAATATCCGCTTAACAAAAAAAATGCCGCCTGCAATTTTATTGCGGTGAAGTTGTCTACACTCAATATGTTTTACAAAAATACTATCGCGTGTTCTCACACACAAAAACAGGTAGTCTGAGGAAATTTCTTTCGTTATCCATAGTGTGCTCACCCTAAACCGCAGCGGGAGTATGATTTATGATGGAAAGATTTGTATAATTAATTAACATTGGCTATTTACCAGGAGTTTTCAAATTCTTCGTCATTTTCCAGGAGTTTTCCAGACCTAATAAAATTCAGGAGTTTTACAGGATTTCCAGGTTTTCCAGGAGTAGTGGCCACCATGCAGCCAATAAGTTAAGATTAGGGTACAAACAAATATACAAGTAGCCTATTTTATGCTTTTACCAAAGCAACACATTCGTAATTTCTATTGGCTTTTTTTTTGGAGGGAAGGGGGGGGGGGGGTGGGGGGTGCTGGCTGGAGCCCCCACAGCTCCCCTCTTATATACACCCCTGATGTGAATCATAAAGTGTAAAAGCCAAAAGTAGCTGTTGTCAAGCTTTAATCTGGATTTCCCGTCAGAATCGCCAGACATATCACAAATTGTACAACAATCGTACGGCATTCAGAAAGGTGTGAGGCAAGTCTGCAACTTATCACCCATTCTTTTCAATCTTTACATTGAACAAACAATGAAGGAAATTAGAGAGTAATTTAAAGTGGGAGTGAAGATTCGAGGAGAAATCATTTCAACTCTGAGATTTGCTGATGGCATCTTAGCCGACGCGCCTGAAGATTTGAATGAGTTTTTGAATGGTATGGACTCCGTCTTGAGGAAAGAATTCATGATGAAAATTAATAAATGTAAAACAAAAATATCGGAATGCAGCCGCAATAAATCAGAAACATCTATGGACATCAAATTGGCAGGTGAAAATCTAAAGGAAGTAGGATACTTCTGTTACTTAGGAAGCAAAATAACCAGCGATAGACGAAGCAAAGAGGATATAAAAAGTAGATTGGCTCAGGCAAGGAAAGCATTTCCACACAAAAGGAATCTGTTGACATCGAATATAGATTTAGGTATTAGGAAGTCAATTTTGAAAGTCTTTGTCTGGAGCGTGGCACCCTATGGAAATGAAGCTTGGACTATTGGTGCAGCAGAAAAGAGAATAATTGAAGCGTTTGAAATGTGGTGTTACAGGAGAATGATGAAGAACAGATGGGTGGATAGGGTTACAAAAGAAGATGTATAATGATGATAATAGTTGTTTTAAGGGGTCCAACATCTAGGTTATCGGCCCAGAAGAGGTATTCAGATGAGTGGGAGAGGAGAGATGCTTCTGGCGACTGCTAATGAAGAGAAGAGATAGGTTGGTAGGACACATACTAAGACACCGAGGAATAGCAAGCTTAGTAATGGAAGGAAGGGTCGAGGACAAGAACTGTAGGGGTAGACCAAGGTTAGAAGATGTTAATCAGATTGCCTCGGATGTAGGGTGTGGTAGCTATGTAGAGATGAAACGATTAGCTCAGAACAGGGAGGTATGGAAAGCAGCATCCAACCAGTCAAAAGACTGAAGGCTCAAACAACAGTACGGTATTTATTAAATTTGAAAATCGTAGTTGAAGATTATTATTATAATTATTTATATTTAGGTATAGTCTCTCACCACATCAGTGGGTACAAATCACATAAATTATCATCGGCTTATTTCCAAGCCGGTATTGGTAACTTCTTTTAGGGTGGAACATTGAAAAGGAACAGGTCTCTAAGATTATTATTATTATTTACAAAGATCTTCCCCTAATGGTAGGTAACCTACACGTTTGTCCACTCCTGACCCGTCGGCTGGATCGCGCCTGCTTGAAACCCTGCTGTTTGTCAGCTGTTGAACTAATGAAGCACGGCCGCCATCACATAGGCACCAGCAATGAAGGGTTTTAAGTGCCTTAAATTTACATCTGAGAGTAATAACAATTAATATATGTTCTTACGGCAGTTAAACAAACAAACAAAAAAGACAGCATTTTACTATCCAGAGACCTACGACGCATCCAATTGAGCTAACCTAACATCCCAAATGTTATATTTGCCACTTGCTAGAAACTGGCACAGCAACACACAAAACCCCATAATTTATTTACATTAATGCTCCAATAAAAGTATTATCTAAGACATTTAATAATTAGGGCTAAGGCGATTTATTTCTCGTGGAACATAGCTGGCATGACAGAAAATAATGTAAATTGCTTCCATCAATACGCATGTTTGTTTGGAACACATGTTTAGCAGGGAACGCCCATACTGGGTGCGATATAATACTAAATAATTATCAAGTGCAGAACAACATGCATCGTATGTTAATATGAAACACCAAGGCATTGAAAAGTAGGCCTACGCACTATTTCAAACATTGCATCACAGCTGGAGAAATTACTAATTTAATTTATAATTGCAGCGTTTGAGGAGCTGAATAGTTATTTTCAGTAGAAAAGTCAACAGGGCTAAGTCAATACGCGGCACCTAATGTATTTTCCATTTGTATTTACGTCCTCCTCCAAAGCAGTTGATACCATGCCAAAATCAATAACATCAATGGTGGCCAAAGGATGCTGATAACCTCTCTTACCTCAGAAAGTCGATGACAGGAAATCAAAACACCAATCACTGAACTATTTTCATAACACTGGTCCTCTCAGGAGTCTGATATTACAGTGCAGCCAACACGATCAGCTTGCATTGCATGTCATTTAGTATAGAATGCAATTGGTTTGTTTTAATGCACAGCAGTTGGTGGGAACAAATGCTATTCGTATATCGTTTCCACGAGACATAGCCTGGCATCTAGCGGCAATGCGTTGTACTGCTACCGCAAGCAACATGGTGTGGGGGCAGGGGTCGCCAAACTGTCTATTGGCGGCGCCCATCTCAAAGAGCAACGGTTAGTAATTTATGAGGGTCTCTCGGAGGAATAATTACCTCCTACTTGTCACTATTATACTGTACAGTACGTTATCTCAGGGGTTCCTCAAATGGACCATATGACGGACATACTTCAAGACTGTGGTTTTATACTGACGCAGAACGCACTGCCCTATTGTATAGACCTATTAGACGGTGAGGATAAGGGCTGCATATATCAATGGAATATTCAATTAATTCTACTAACTTACTTCAAATATTTGCTAATTTGAAATTCGAATAAATTATTCTATTTTTCGAATATTTGAAGCACGGTACCGGTACTTGGATATTATAATGTTCAAAGAATTATTCGAATGTTCAAAGAATGCGGATGTCCGAATACTTATGTTGTTCGAATCATTCGAGCATTCAAAATACTCGAGTATTTCGAATTGCTGATTATTAAAAAAATCTAAATCGAAAATGAATTATTCGAAGATGAGAAATACCCGAAAATTGCAGAAACGTGTGTAAAGAAATAGGCTATATCCAGTGGACAAGTTGTTCAAAGCAGGGGCGAATCCAAGGGATCGGTTGGGGTTAACCCCTTCCCCATTCAGCCTGATAGATCCTTATCACTCAACATAACCTTCACTTGTTATCTCTTTCTTTCTTTCTTTCTTTCTTTCTTTCTTTCTGGGGGCGAGGTGGGGTAGCGGTCAAGCTATTGGCCTCTCACCATGGCGGACTGGGTTCGATTCCCAGTCAATGGATGTGAGACTTTCAAAGGGAAATGCCATGTCCCGTGGTTCGGATTCCACGTAAGAAAAGGAGGCCCCGTGGCTCATGTTCTCCAGATTAACGGTCCCGTAAAACTACAAACTTTTTTTCTTTCTTTCCTTCCTTCTTTCTATTTTTATTATAATTTTTGGAACATTTGAATGATTCGAGTTCTACATCGAATTATTCGATTATTGACTGAATAGTGGGGTTATTTCACTAAAGAGAATATTTCTAAATTCGAATAATTTGTATATTTCTCTGTTCGATTACTTCGCATATTGGAATGTGCGATTTCTTCGAATAGTCGAACTATTCGTACTGTATGTTAAATTCAAATATTCGTATTCAAAATTATTTGCAAAATATTTTATTTATTCATTTATCGTATGGCTTTTAGTGCCGGGAGTGTCCTAGGACATGTTCGGCTCGTCAGAGGCTGTAGCAGCTTCAAACGGTCACCCATAGGGTGAGCTACATGTTCCGTTCAATTTCAAGTAGTTCCAACTTTCGCTACCAGATTTCACTAATACCTAGTGGTGAAAGTTGGAACTTTGATAGAGCATTCCAACGAAATCTAACATAGAAATTTAGCTTCACACAATTGTAGTTAGTGGAATGATCTTTTACATGCCATAAATCTATGACATGGGACCGCCGGCTTTGCTTCCCCTCCGAAGGAAGGCATACTGAAGGATTTTAAGGCTCTTAAAAAATCAGACGACTTCGGCCGGGTTTGAATCCGCTATCTTGGGCACAGCAGCTCAGTATGCTACCAACTACGCCACTGAAGCCGCATTCGAACAATAAATCGAATAATTCGATGTTCGAATATGTACAGACCTAGTGGGGATAAAGTGCCAGCTGGATTAATAGTCCCTATCTTCTTTTGGTACATTTTTACGTGGTCTATTACGTCCTGTAGTGGCAGTTTCTACTATAGTTCAATGAATCCCCACGGAATTTGTCAATATTTGGTTCATCTGAACAACAGAAAAATTTGCTTGGCGATTTTCTCCACACCTCCACAAATCCATCTTAAAAAAAAAAAGGCTACGTGAAATTTGAATGCGCAGAATGTTTATCTGGAATATATTCTAGTGTCCACCTCCAGGCCTGGTCTAGCCTTCCTGCAGCGAACAGGAGAGGGGCTTATAGAGGAGGAAGGAAGGAGGAAGCCGTGATGCGGGAAGGTACTGAATGTCCGGCTCCGTGGCTACATGGGTAGCATGCTAGGCCTTGACTGGTAGGGTCCCGGATTTGATTCCCGGCCGGGATTTTAATCTCCTAAATTTAATGCCCCAGCCTCGGTGACAGGGTGTGTGTGACGTCATCAAGAACGAAATAGAAAATAAGGTACCGGTAACCAGAAAAGAACATAAAAGAAAAATTATTTAAAATGAAAGGAAATGGCAGCTGGATACAAGCCTTATGAGTATCCTATCATTGCTATGCGCAGTAAGATTGCGCTATCTTTATTCCTGCAAGGTAGTGGAGATGATGATAATTATTTTTTTAAGAGGCCTGCCATCTAGGCCATTACTGAAATGATAGAGAATAACAATGGCTATTATCCCTTTATGGGATAGTGGTCTCTATATTAACCATCAATCATATGTACAGTTTATGCTTTAAAAGTTGCTGATAATTGAATCTTTCAGCCAAATTTCGAAGTGATAGTATTTTCTAAAAGGTAGTTTCGTGAAGAACTAAATAGCCTATTTTCATATATCCTACTACTATTAATTGCCTCTATCAAAATACAAATTGTCAGTTTGATTGCTGTAATAGATTCGTAGATATTGAGAACTGTCTATATATTTTGGATGGTCACCATGCTGGATTTTTATATTATATGCCTTAGATTTATGTACTATTACATGAAGATTATTGTGTAGGTATTTTATTCAAACTTCAATGAAAACGGGATTTTAAAATTTCGCTCAGCTGCCATCTTGTGGCTATGAAAATAACTTAAATGAATTAGATGCTAGTCGATTAATATTTGTATAGTCTAAGCATATACCGTAACAAGTTTCACTGCGCTCGGATGGATTAAACGCGAGAAACATCCATCTGAATATTTAAATTTCGCGTCGCCGCCATGTTTGATTTGTGCACGCCAGGTTATTGAACGTCCCATAGGTGAACTTATGCTTATAGCCTCTATACACTTACAAAATTTCAGTTTGATTGCTATATTAGATTAATATATATTGGGAACCGTCTAAATATTTTGGATGGTCACCATGTTGGATTTCAATAGATGTAGGCGATAGAGTTATGTACTATTATATGATGATTATTTTGTACGTTCATTATTCAATTGTTGATTTCAATCGCATGATAAGAACACAAAATAAAAACTTAATTTTCGAATTTTGTAGCCTACAGCCGCCATCTTGAGGTTACGTAAACAATTGAACTAAATTAGATATCAGTGCATTACATTGTGTATAAACATTTCCTGTATCAAGTTTCATTGCGTTTGGATCATAAATTCGCGAGAAAAGTCTATTTAAAACATTCAACTTCGCTTGGCCGCCATGCTCGTTTTGTAGATAAGCGGGTTTTGAAAGTCTCATAAATGAACTTCTAGTAGTGCCCTTTATCTCAGTACAAAATTTCACGGTGATACCGGTAATAGTTTCAGAGATATAGAATGCCGGCGAAATATTTCGCACAGCCGCCATCTTGAGGTTATGTAAACAATTGAACGAAGTTAGATGTCGGTGCATTACAATGTGTATGAACATATACTGTACCAAGTTTCATTACGTTTGGTTTGTTAAATCGCGAGAAACATCTATTTAAAAGTCGCAAATTCGCTTGGCCGCCAAATTGGTTTTGAAGTTACCAGGTTTTCAAACGTCACACAGGTGAACTTCTAGTAGTTTCCTTTATGTCCGTACAAAATTCCAGGGTGATATCGGTAATAATTTCGGAGATATTGAATGCTGGTGAAATATTTCGCACAGCCGCCATGTTGGATTAGTGTAACGTAACAAAATTTGAAGGGCACAGTCGGGGTCGCAGGGAGTAGTGCTATGAACTTACAGAGTCTCATTGAAATCGCTCCAGCCGTTTAGATTTTATTAGGGGGGACATACACACACACGCACACGCACACACAGACACACGGACAAAAGGTGATCTCATTAGCCTATTTTTTCAAAAATGAAAATAGGCTAATAATTAAATAAAATATACCGTACGTATCTACTTGACGTAATGTGTTGGATAAAATTTTAAACAATTTAGAACTAAAAACATTAACAAGTAAAGTGTAAAATTGAAATACAAATCTAGAAATAAAAATTATAAAAATAAAATAACAATAAAAGAAATATAAAATTTAAATAATAAAAATAACTATATAAAATTATAAAAATAATTGTAAAAATCAATTTGAAATTAGTTATTTAAATAATTCAATAAAAATATCAAAATTAAATCTATAAGAACATAAATTGAAAATTAAAAACAAATGCATAAATATTAAAATTAGAGAAACAAAAATGGCATTATTAATAATTATAATAATTAAAATAAATTAAAATGTAAAAACATATAAAAGTAAAAAAAAAAAGTTTTGCTCTATAAAGGGTTAAAAAGTACAACTAGCTACTAACTCACATATTACTCAGTGGTGTAACTGGGATTTGCTTCTTGAAGGGGATGAGCAGAGTCAAATTTACATGGGCGAGGAGGTTTTGGGCTTTGATAATAATCAAAGCAAAACAACCTCTAATCACCTCAGGGCCTAAGCGGTCCCTTTGATGTTTTGGTCTGTTAAAAGGCTTCTGCGCCAGGAAATATTTCCCACTTTCTCTGCTTGGTTTTGGTGTGCAATATTTTACAGCTTGTGTTGCCATGTTTCTATAACTGGCTTGATTACTTTTCCGAATATCCTTTGTATAATTATATGAACATTTCCTTAATTTTTACGTTCATTGGGAGCCTTACCAACTTCGTTTTTAATGTGATGGTTTGTGTGTGTGTGAATAGACTATAGTTCATAGTGGGATTTGGAACGATAGGCAGAGTAATGCAGTACGAATTTGATATTATATTACATTTTGTAGTGTGTAAACCTTGTTTGGGCGGCAAAGAGCACCAAAGTTATTCGATTATATGGCGAATCGGTTCAAAGGTTGGTTACACTGTTACAATTCCAAAAAGTTCAACATGATTTCCTTAAATAGACAACTGCAGCTGTAAATTTTGTTTCACCAATAAAATACTTCAAAGGCGATAAAAGTGGAGAGAAGTTGAGTAAAAGGAGCAAACAAATGATTTTGAATGTGTATAGTAGGTCAAGGGATGACATTATACAGTTTCCATGACGGAAACAAAAGAAAAGAGAGAAAGGGGAGATGCGCGAAGGGATATTTTCCTCAGGACTTGACCTGACGTTTGGTATACACGTTTACGTTTCCGTGTTTGTTCTCCATAGCATTTGATAGTTTTATTTGTGCATATCAATGTGTAAAAGATCGAAAATGAACAGTTTCGCTAGGAAGTGTTAAGTTTAGCTAGCAGTAAAAGTTATACACGAGTAAACAGATATGTTCTTGAATTAGTTAGTATAAACGTACATAATCTAGTCGGTTGTCATCAATCTGAAGATAGGTATTTTTAGCCTATTTTCAATTTTGAAAAAATAGGCTTATGAGATCATCTTTTGTCCGTGTGTGTGTGCGTGTGTGTGTGTGTGTGTGTGTGTGTGTGTGATTCGTGTGTGTGTCCCCCCCTAATAAAATCTAAACGGCTGGAGCGATTTCAATGAAACTCAGTATGTTCATAGCACTATTCCCGGCGACCTCGACCGTGCCCTTCAAATGTTGTTACGTCTCACCAATGCAAAATGGCGGCTGTGCGAAATATTTCACTAGCATTCAATATCTCCGAAACTATTACCGATATCGCCCTGAAATTGTGTACGGTGATAAAGGGTACTACTAGAAGTTCACCTATGAGACTTTCAAACACCTGGTGACTACAAAACCAACATGGCGGTCAAGCGAAGTTGAGACTTTTAAATAGACTTTTCTCGCGATTTAACTATCCACACGTAATGAAACTTGGTACAGCAAATGTTTATATACATTGTAATGCACTGGAGTCTAATTTACTTCAATTGTTTACATAACTTCAAAATGGCGGCTGTGCAAAATATTTCACTGACATTCTGTATCTCCGAAACTATTACAGATATCACCCTGCAATTTAGTACGGTGATGAAGGGTACTGATACAAGTTTACCTATGTATATTTCATAAACTTGTAAAGTAGAAAACGAACATGGCGACCAAGCGAAGTTGAGATTTTTAAATAGACTTTTCTCACGATTTAACCATCCAAACGTAATGAAACTAGGTACAGCAAGTGTTTATACACATAGTAATGCACTGGAGTCTAATTTAGTTCAATTGTTTACATAACCTCAAAATGGCGGCTGTGCGAAATATTTCACTGACATTCTATATCTCCAAAACTATTACAGATATTACCCTGCAATTTTGTACGGTGATAAAGGGTACTGGTACAAGTTTATCTATGTATACTTCATAAACTTGTAAAGTAAAAAACGAACATGGCGACCAAGCGAATTTGAAATATTTTAATAGACTTTTCTCGTGATTTAACTCTCTGAGCGCAGTGAAATGTGGCACAGTAAATGATTTTGCAGATTGTAATGCACTGCCATCTAATTTAAATCAATTGTTTACATAACCTCAATATGGCGGCTGTGCGAAATTTTTAAATTAAGTTTTTATTTCTTGTGTCGTAATCATGCGATCGAAGTGAAAGTTTGAATAATGAACCTAGGCAATAATTGTCCTTGAATGGTACATAATTCTATGGCCTATACATATAACAATCCTAAATGGCGGGCTTCCGAAATATTTAGACGGTTCTCAATATCTATGAATCTTTTACAGCAACCAAACTGAATTTTTTTATGTTCATAGAGACTATGAACATATGTTCACCTATACGACTTTCATTAACCTGGTGAGCACAAATCCAACATGGCGGCGACGCGAAGTATAAATATTTAAATGGACGATTCTCGCGAATTAACTATCCGAGTGCTGTGAAACGTTGCACGTTAAATGCTTATACAAATGTTGATCCACTGGCATCTAATTTATTTCAATTGTTTGCATAATCACAAGATGGCTGCTGTGCGTAATTTTAAAATCTCGTTTTTACTTCTTGTGTTCTAATCATGCGATTGAAGTTTGAATACCACACGTACACAATAATCTTAATGTAATAGTACAAAAATAAAAATCCAACCTGGCGACATTCTGAAATATTTAGACGGTTCTCAATATCTACGAATCTGTTACAGCAATTAAACTGAAATTTTGTATGTTGATAGAGGCAATTAACATGAACAGGATATATGAAAATAGGCTGTATAGTTCTTTACGGAACTACTTGTTTATTACCGAATTTGGCCAACTATGGACCGCAAGGAACTCAAGACTTATTGGCTCTTTCTCTTCTCTTCCCAGAACTTCTTTATCCTGTTACTTCTTTGTTTTCTCACTTCCTCGGAAATGATCCGTTTGGGCCTCCTGCTTGGTGGTTTCACCTGAAATGATTTTACTCCGACAACTCGACTGCGGAACTCTCTTCTATCGTAGGACATCGGTGGAGTAATTCCAACTTCCGCTGCATCCCTCTTCACCTCATCTACCCATTTAGATGTGACCTTTAACCCCATGATGTAGCTGAAGGTCCTTTTGATCAGCCTGCCTTCATCCATTCGTAATAAATGTCCGTAGAGCTTTAGCCTCCGCTAATTCATTTCGTCTATGATCTTTTCAGTACACTTGTAAAGTTCTTCATTTTCCCTCTTCTTCCATGTCCCATCAGTAGTCTTCTGTGGTCCAAGTATTTTTCTCAGAATCTTCCTTTCTTTCTTTTCTAGTACTTGAACTTCTCCCTTTTTACTTAAAATAAGACACTCTGAAGCGTACAATCCTTCAGGTTGTACTACCGATTTGTAGTGTGTGATTATTTAAACTTCTCTGTCCTCTTAATCTTCCCATGATTTACTTCCATATATTTTTCATTTTGGTGTCTGCACTCCATATATTCCGTTTTTTCGTAGGAGATTTGAAGACCTGTTCTTCGAGCTATTTTATGAAGACTGTCAAGCATCTTTCGAGCAACTTCTCGGTTGTTGGCTAAGAGAGCAAGGTTATCAGCAAAAGCTAAACACTTGACTTCAAGATTCTGTTTTCCCCTCCCCAGGTGTATTCCTACAATTCCTCTCATATTCAAATCCTCTTCCCAAGTTCTCATTACTTTTTCCAAGACGATGTTGAAGAGAATTGGAGATAATCCATCTCCCTGTCTGACCCCAGTCCTAATTTCAAATGGATCAGAAATTTCTCCCAAGAACTTTACGTTCGAGATGGTATCCGTCAGTGTTTGTTTAATGATTTCTCTGTGTTTTGTGTGTCAATTCCAAACTCTTTTAAGGTATAAAATAAATTTTGTCTGTCAATCGAGTCGTATGCCTTCAAAAGTCGACAAAGGTGACCAAAGTGTTCAGCCTCCTTAAAGCTCTTGTTCGCAGAATACTTTTCAAGTAGAAAATTTGCTCAACGCATGATCAGCCTTTTCGGAAACCAGCTTCGTATTCTCCAATGAGGTGATCAACTTGTTCTTCAATTCTGCTCAACAATATCTTAGAGAGTGAAGATAGGTTTTGTTATAAATATTTTTTTTTATCGAATTACGTAATTATTTGGCTCTGGAGGAGGATTGATCCCCTTGATCGGCCCCCATAGTTACGCCACTAATCAAACCTATAAAATACGAGGGGTCTTCAAATGAAAATATACGAATCGTCGTTAAACCGAAACCGGTTGATATTTGAATATGTTGCTTTGGGATAACGTAGGCCGACATCTAGGAGATGTAGTGTCCGGCGTGGTACTGCGCATGCGTCGGCGCACACACACATGGCGCAGAAGAGAAGCTGTCAGTTGGACGTTCCGTCCCGTCCAGTTGAAGTTGAAGCAGCAGCAGTGATGGCGTTAACATTGCACAATTCTACAAGTGAGGAGCAGAGAGGTGTCATCAGATTTCTGACTGCAGAAGGGTCTAAACCAACCGATATCAATCGCCGGATGGTGGCTGTATACGGAGAAGACTGTGTATCTGCCAAAACAGTGAGAAAGTGGAGTGACCGTTCAAACCATTAACAGTGACGTGAATTGTGTGACACTCCGTTGCCTACACAAGTCCATCGAGAACAAACGGCCTTGACAGCTCACGAAGGGAGTGATTCTTCTCCATGATAACGCTCGCCCTCACGTCTCTAACGTCACACAAGGTGTAATGGCCACGTTGAAGTGGGAGCAACTTGAGCATCCGCCCTACCGCACGGACTTGACATCGTGTGACTTCCATCTGTTTGGTCCGTTAAAAATACATTTAAAGGGAAAACGTTTTCAATCCGACGACGAACTAATGGACTCCGTGCAGGATTGGCTCCTGTCACAACCACAAGACTTCTGGGAACAGGGAATTCTGCGACTATTGAAGCAATAGTACACCAGTGCACAGGCCTGTGGTGATTACTTTTGAATCTCGACTTTGTAGAAAACAAAGTTCCCGATTCTTGAATGTTATGGGTAAACTCCAGAACCACTGGATGGATTTTGATGCGGGTTTCACCATCCTGTAAAGGATATCTTGAGGATGATTTTCGTAGAAAATATTTTATTTATGATCAAAGGAAGCCGAGCAGTAACGATTTCAGTGGAAAAGTCGAAAAAAATCCTTGCGTCCGAGCGCTTTGTAAGCTTACGCTGGGCAAACCGTTAAACATATCTAAATACTATGAGTGTAAGAATTGTTCAGCATGAAAAGTTCTACAAAAGAGTCCGTGAGAGCATATGTCTATCTTCAATACATCGCCCATTATAAGTGTTTTCACTTTTTAGTTTCTTCCAACCATGTCCATTCAACTACTGAGGCGACAGAGTACGAGCTAGCTAAGGGCGAGTCTATCATCCCTGTTACAACCTAACTAGCGGGCGAACCTATTGCCCCAGATACAGCCAGCAGCAAACCGTTGAGTCGTGTTGAGTTAAGACCTCTGAGAAGGGTGGTTCTGTTTGGAGTTTCACTGTAAGTGCAACTAGGGTTTACTTCATTTTGCCTGTGAAACACAGTCAAGTTAAGATTGGATGGAAGTTAGATTTGAGTTTCATTCACCTCACCATTCCCTGGAAGTGCAACTCTCATTTCGCCTGTGAACTTTTCGTTCCGCAAAATTCACACTCAATTTAAGATTGGACGGAAGGGGAATTATATTTTATTAAATTATACTGATTGGCGTATAATCTCTACTTAGTATAAAACTAAGTCCCCGATTCTTGGATGTCACGGGTAATCTCGAAAACGACGGAATGGATTTTGATGCGGTTTTCACCATTCTGTAAAGGATATTTCGAGGATAATTTCAGTAGAAAATAATTTATTTATGACCAAAGGAAGCTGAGCAGTAACGATTGCAGTGAAAAGGTCGAAAAAATAACTGGCGTCCGTGCGATTTTAAGCTTACGCTGGGCAAACCGTTAAAAATATCTATATACTGAACCCTTCAGAATAGCAGTGTTTTATGCAAGAATCTTAGATCAAGGGGTCGCGTTCAGTTCATAGTGTGGTGTTTACGTACGCCAAACTACGTGCTTTTCTGAGGCAAGGGTTATAGGATGAAAACTATAACTAAGAAAGAAAGGAGACAAAACGTAAGATAATAACAAGATTTAATAACTAATTTGTGCATAAAAGAATAAAACAAACAATAATAAACAAAATCCTCCCTGAATTTCCCCTGACAGGAATATTTATCATTTTGAGGAGTCAGATGGATCTCCCCTTTTCTAATAAAATGTGGATCCAAGTTCCACTATCTTGCATGTGAATTTATGTTCGCGTGATGACTATCTACGAGAAATGAGTACTTGGATGATCATTCGTTCACAACGGGTTAACAGCCACGGTGCTCACGAACAATCACCTCGTAAATCAACTTTTATGGCTATGGGCATAACATTAATAAAAATCCTTAAATCTAACTCTGACACACATATTACAACTCTACTATTTACAGGCATCTCTCTGAGACCCTTATTAGTGTGGTGACACACTTATCAAATGAGCTGCCCCAATGGCCGGATGCTCAACAACAAGGAAACACAGCGCCGCACGTGACTCACGGGTCACTGACATGTACTATAAACAAAGAATAAACCAACAACAACAAACAACCTGAGTGGTTAAGATTACTTTATATTAACAAAACTGCATGTTAATGAAACGCTTCGAAGGTAATCGTGTTTCGTAGGCAACTCCCATTTATTTAAACAATTTTACCATTGATCAGTTTCTCACATTTATATTTATTTTCAAGTAATTGGGAACCAGACGTGCACTCCACTTTAATGAGCTCTGCTTGCGAAACTCAGTCAGCCCTTGTGACAACAACTCACCCCTTTCCACAATACCAGTCATGTCCCCCATCCAGTGTATATAAATAGCCGACCAGCGGAACTGTTATCTCAAGGAATCAACAGCCGCTAACATCTCCTCCCACTCAACATATGGTCAGACAATAATCACATATCCATAATTGTCCTCGCAAGGATGCAATATGAATCTGATACCAAGCTGACAGAAATCAGTCTCTGCTGAAGTTCCCGCTTGTAATACCACAACAATATACTCACAGTACACACATCTGGGACTGACATAACACCTTTCACATGGGTCTGCTGAATTAAAGCTCGCAAACATTTAACACAATATTTAAAACCTACGATAGAGCTGAGTACTCTTCGTCACAAATTACATTGCTCCAAAGGCAATAATCACACTGAATCTGATCAATAATAATTTTCAATAACATTTAATTACCCTCCAATCTACTATATAATTAGATTAATTCAGTCCTACTTCTGAAACACGACATATCTCCGAGAGACGTTTTTAACCGCACTTCGTAACATAGGCGAACACGGCCGTTCACATAGATACGTTAGTTAACACAACACAAAGAAAAGAACCTTCCATTAACTACCATTGTGCGAGCTGCTTCCAAACAAAAGTGTGTCAGATCAAAACAAAATATACTACATTAAATCACACAAGCAAAGTATTTACAAAAATATGTCCCATAAACCATAAGTTAATTTAATAAATAATAAAATATTATTTGTACTCATCTCGTGTTGTAGTCACCCGTCAAAGAACATCAGATGCCATTCCCCCAACTGGATGATCTTTTATCTCATAGCAGCCATCTGGACGGACTGTTGAGACTTCCACACTTCTTCTGCATTCATCGATGTCATCCTTGCGCTGATACAAAAAATTAGGTTATTATACACTTTATGCCTGACTACTAAATTCGCTTGTTCAGGTACTAAATTCCCTGTCACTGTTCGTTTGCGAATTATCGACGCTACTGTCCCTATAACTATAGTACTATGACTATCTATCACTGAATTTACCACTTTACAATGAATATCTTGTGTCCTCGACACAAATATAAAAGGCCTGTGTTCTCGACACACGGAATAAAAGTCATGTCTCCTAGACACACGGAATGAAAAGTCAATGTCTGTAGACGCACAGAATAATAATAGTGTGTCCTCAACACACGGAATAAAAGTCAATGTCTTGGCTCTTCGACACACTTATAAATGAACTGGCCCTTGGGTCTAGATGGAGGGGGATTTTATGTAAAAATTTATTGAAGTAATTGTGATACAGGAATGAAATACATATCACTGAACTCGTAATATTGCACAGGTCAAGAATATGCCCATTAATCCTAGAATCGATCGTAGAGATTTTGTCTAGGCGATTTCCCGCGTGAATGCTAGCCACCGCGTACCCCAGGCAGAGTTGGCGCGCAAGTAGGCATTCTCTTCTCATTGGTTCTCCATTTCTCTGTAATTAGGCGGTTTCTTGGCGTCTTGGGAGTGTCTATTTTCTTCATCAGCCATTCACGTTACTGCATCATATTTCTTCTAGGCGCGAATATCACAATGAACATACCAGAACCATGTCTCACCGCGCGTCGCTTCTAAAATTGAGGTAGGCACACCTGTCCCTGTGATACATAGCTAAGCTATTTCTTTTCATAACTCAAGTACTTATCCTTTTGTTAAACTGATGCAGGTATGTCCCTACTGTCTCCAACAAATGCTTGAGATTTCCTCATCACTGTCTGGCTACTTCCATGATACTGGTTGAAATATTTATTAATTGAAGAAATAAAAAGTAGAATCATTTAACCAACATAGGGTAAAGGGTTCACAACTCTCCCACTCACAAAATTTCGAACTTAGGAATAAAGTCGACAATTTTACAATACTTCCGTAGGCCAATTTGTTTTATTTCCATAATCACCCCTTTTTCTTACTTGGTCTAGGCGCTCCTGTCTTCAATGGCATTTACTCGTTTTCATTTCCTGCTTGTCTCTTCCCCTTCCAATCTTGCGTGACGCTCTGCTGCCTGCGGCAATACCTCGCTCGCCTCGTTAATGTTTGTCAACAACAAGTCTACTTCCTCGTTCATCACGGGCCGTACTCAACTGCTCCCCGTTGACTTTGTTGATAGTAGGACGTCCGTATATTCAAACAGCGTCATTATTTCGGCGCTACCATGGTTCACTTCGACGATATTTCTTTAGGTTGGCAGCGTTGTAAACTGACATTGTTCCTGTGCTTAATTCTTTCACTCTGTAAGCATTATTTCCAAGGTTTCTTACGATAGAATAGGGTCCTATGAATTTTTCGCAGAACTTACTAAAGATTTTCTTTTCTGGGTCCGATGTAGCAGGTCGTTTTACCAAAACGAGCTGGTTGACTTCAAGATCACCGTGGAATCTCTTATTTCTTACTCGCCGTAATCTGCGGTCTGCTTGTTTCCTCATGTATGCTCTCGTTCTTTCAATTCTCAGGTCTGGTGCTATCATGGGATCTTGTGGACAGTTAATGATGCTTTTCCACGTTCTTACTGGATACTCGTTCTTGTGTAGGACCATAGGGATTTGTCCTGTTGACTCGTGCCTGATAGAATTCATGCATGTCTCTACGTCCTTAATTTTATCGACCCATTTGTGGTGTTCGTTCGGAATGAAGATTCTCAAATATACAGTTACAGATTTAATTACTCTCTCGCTTGGATTTGCTTGGGCATGTCGGATACTGCTTAAAATATGTTTTATACCCATGTCTTCCATTCCTTTCTTGAATTCGGCGCTTGTGAAATAACTGCCGTGATCTGATAATATAAACTCTGGTTTTCCAAGGGTTGGAATAACTCTATTACGAATGCGACTGAGTACCTGCTTCGATGTTGTTTTCTGAATAGGGCATAGTACTACAAACTTAGAAAATACATCAATGCACACTAGCAAATGACGGCAACCTCTCCTTCCCTTCGGAATTGGACCAAGACAGTCCATCGCCAGTAGCTCACATGGTTTCTGAGGTAGCAATGGTCAAGGATATTGCCTCAGTAAATAATTATTTGGCTTTGTTCTCTGACACGGGTCACAAGTTGTAATGACGTCACATATAGTTGTTCTCATACGTGGCCATGTAAATGTCTCTCCTATTGTCGCTTCGCACTTGTCTAAGCCCACGTGACCGTAACTTTCGTGCGTATGCCATGTCAATCCTCGTTGTAACGATGCAGGTACTAATATGCGTAACTTGGTGTGGTCATTATCTACCCATTTGTGCAGCAAATTGTTGACATAAATATATCTTCCTTCTTTGGCTTTCGCTTCTCGAAATGCAGGTGTTCCTGTAGGTAGTTGCTTTTTGAAGTAATTAATTAATAGCATCATCCATGGTTCCGCTTCCTGTTCTCGCTGTATCTCACGTAACTCCTCCAAGAATTCCCGGTCCTTCGGTGTTAACTCCAAGTGTTGTACCATCGCTGTTTCTTCATTATCAGGCTCTGGGTTCCTGCTGAGTGCATCCGGTATCACGTTCATCTTCCCTGGACAATGTTCAATTTCAATGCTGAACTGCTGAATGTATATAGACCAACGTGTCACACGTTCGCTTGCCATTGACGTCTTAAACAAGAATGTTAATGCCTTGTGGTCAGTTCTGACAACAATAGGGTAACCATAGATTATTCGTTTCCATTGTTGGAGCGCATGAAGGATGGCCAACAATTCTAGCTCGGTTACAGTATAATTGCGCTCGTGCTTACGCAATTTCCGGCTGACAAATGCCAAATATGTTTTGTGCTGCAGGTTCGCTGGATCCTCTTGGTAGAGCATAGCACCTATCCCAATTAGTGAAGCATCCGCTTGGATTATGAATTTGAGCTTGAAATCTGGATATCCTAATTTAATGCAGTTTTCCAATAGCTGTTTTGTTGCTTGGAATGCCTTCTCACATTCCGCGTTCCATGACCATTTGTTATTTTTCTTTAACATTTCTTGCATTGGAGCTACAGTCTCCGTATAACCTGGTCAGTTTTCTTTAAAGAATCCCGTTACGCCTAAGAAAGCCCGAATGTGCTTGACTCTCGTTGGTGTAGGGAAATTCTTTATCGCTTCGATCTTGGCTGGATTCGGCTTCACTCCCTCCTTGTCAATGACGTGACCCAAATATAAGATCTCGCTCTTGAAGAAATGCGATTTCTTCAGGTTTACTTTGAAATTCGATGCTTTCAGGTTGCCCAATACTTTATCTAAATTTTCCATGTGAGTTTCAATGTTGTCGGATGCCAACAGAATGTCGTCAATGTATCGCACCGTCATCTCCTTTACTTCCTCGGTTAGGTTCCGGTCCAGTGCTCGGATTAAAGCACAGCCCGCTGTTTTGACCCCAAAAGGCATTCTGACGAAACAATATGTCTGGTTATCGAATAAGAAGCCAGCTAGAAGCTGTGACTTCTCATCCAATTCAAGATGATGGAACGAGCTCGTCAGATCGACTGATGAATAAATGCTCTTGTTTTTAAAGCCTTTTAATACGTCTCTGATAATTGGCGCTCTGTCATACTCAGGAAAAATGAGTCTCATGTTGAGATTTCTGGCATCTAAACAAAGTCTAATAGATCCATTTGGTTTTGTGACTGCCAAAATCGCATTTAGATAATGTGTAGGTGTCTTCCTTATCACTCCAGCTTCTAACATCTCATCTATAATGATTTTAACTTGACCACGATACTTTTCAGGATTTGGGTACAATCTGCTTTTGAAAGGTGACCAGTCCTCGACTTGCATAGAGTACTTGAAATTTAAAATTTTCCCAGGTACTGTATCAAATACTGTTTTGTGCTTCCTTAGAATCTTTTCCAACTGTTTTCTGTGTTCACCCCCAAGTTGAATGTCATTGAGCCGCTCCTGTAGTAACTCTTCAAATTGTGCATCGCTGTTACTTCCTTCTGTTAATAAAGACCATATCTCCTGGGATTCTATCTCCTCATCTAGTTCCACAACAGCCCCTTCTACGATGTTATCTTCCGCCTTTCGTACCTCCTCTTCCGTCTCTTCTGATATTGCTTCCAATGCCCAAGAATTTACATCTCTTCCGGTAGTGATTTCATCCATATGCAATCCCACGTTTTTCAGCTGGTCATATTCTCTAAAACTGACTGTATTCTTGTGTAAATCTATCACTGCTTGATAGTCACAAATGAAATTTGCACCAAGAATTATATTGAAATTCATCTTTGCCATGATAATGAATGTTTGCCCAAAAGTATGTTCCAATATGTTCAGCTCTAAGTATGCCTGACGTTTACAAGTAACGGTGCGTTCAGGAATAACACCCCTCACTTTGAGCTGTGGTACCGGAATTACAGGAATATTCTGAGTCCGTCCCAACTCTCGAACCAAGGCCTCCGATACTAGACTGATCTGTGACCCTGTATCCAATAAACATCTTATATTAATTCCACCAATCCTTGCGTAAATAATGGGTAATTGCCTAATTTCATCGTTCCGTGGTTTCACCGTCTCCTCCAGGCAATCTTCTGGTAAAGCAATCCATTCTTGTATGTTCGCTACTATCCATCCATCTTCAACTTCCGACTGTTGTGTTTTGAGACTGTCTCCTTGATCCAAAATTAACATTTTTTTTAGCTCCATTTCGACTCCCATCATCCTTCTGTCGCTCATGTCCATGATATTCCTCTTGTCTCAGTAGACTTCCAGCTTCCTCAGTATGTGTATCTGGGTTCTTTCTGTTCCCAATGGCCTTTTCCCATCTTCCTAGCTCTCCACCTTGATTAGCGTGTAACTCCTCTAAGTAATTTTGTGATTGAACGTGCCTATCATCCCAGTCATCTCGATAGTTACGTTGATCTCCTTGATTTTGATCTCTCCTTCCTTTCCATCGTTGATTGGCATTATAATCACCGTATCTTCCATAAGGCCTGTCATTCCTTCGATTATCACGCCATTGTTGATATCCTCTCTGTTGGTATCTATTGTTGCCCTGGTATCTATTGTTGTAGTAATTTTCGTTACGCTGATATGGTCTGTTTTCCCCTTCTTCCTGGTTTCGCCTAGGTGTGGAGGTGCTCGTATTAGTACCCTGCGTTTTAGTATTTCCCTGTTTTGTCTTTACGACCTCTGTAGTGTTGACTAATTCCAGCTGTCTTCCTCCTCTAAAATGACTATGAGATGTGGTCTCATCTATTTGCCGTAATATCTGCTCTGCATGTAGGGCCGTACTGACGTTTGCTGCTACTAGCACTTGCTGTACATTAACTGGCATTTGCCTTGCTATTGTCATCACCAAATCTGATTCGTTTAATGGGTAATCCAGATCGCGAAATTTTAGCATTTGCATGTTAAAGAAATCTGAGTATTTTGTCTGCTGGGTAGTTTGGTATTTTCTAGAGTAAAGCTCCATTCTTAAACTCTGTTGTATGGCGGGAGACCAGTATTTGCGCAGAAACGCTAAGTTAAAGTCTGACATGGTTCCAAATGTGTATTTGAAACTTAAAAACCAGGTGAGAACATTCCCTGATAAAAATCTCTCCATCATTCTCAATCTACGTGCTTCAGGTACCCCAGTGTCATTGAAATGGTCTTCAATCTCTTTGATAAAGGCCTTAGGCGTTACCCCTGAATTTTCGGTGTATTTCTGCGGTTTGTAGTCATTTGAGCGAATTACTTGAATAAGTTGTGTGGGCTGATGACCGTCCTGTGGTGTTGAGCTTCTATCTACGTTCTTACGAAATCCTTCCGTGTTTGTCGTTAATGGGCTCTCTGCTTGATTCTGACTTCCTGCTATGCTGGGTTGGGGACTATGTGAGTCATCCTGCTTGTCTTTCAATACTCCCGTTTTAAATATAGATGATTGTTCTAATGAGCGAAGTTCGGCTTTAATGATCCTGTCTGTCTGCTCTTTAAGTCTGTTTTTTACCTCTTGCTCCAAAGCTTGAATACGCGTGTGGTTTTCGCCTACTGTTTTAAGAATAGTGGATCTTTCCTCTCTCGAATCAATATTCATTTTCTTCCAATCTTTCCTGATCTGTTCTTTAATCGTGCTTATTTTTTCTTCAATTTGGCTCTTACTTTCATCCTGATTATTTTCTATCTGGCTCAGCCTTTCGTCTAATGTACTCTTAAATTGTTCTTGTTCCGTTTCTAAGCTTTTCCACTGTTCCGCTGATTTTATCTCTAGACGGTCCATATCTTTAATTATGCCTGATATGTTCTCATCTACTGCTGATATTTGTTGTTGAATGACCCTGCCACTTTTCTCCATCTCCTTAAATCGTCCTTCCAACTTATCTTGGGCTATTTTGACCTCGCTTGTATTCATTGTGCATGCTATTTCAATCTGCTCTAATTTAGCTAACACCGTTTCATCGAGAATGCTAAGTTTTTTTATCGAAAATACTCTTCATTTTTTCAATCTGCTCTAATTGTTTCTCATTATTTTTGCTTACATCACGGGCCAGTAATATCATCTGTTGGTTTGTGTGCTCTTTCATCTCTGCGGTTAACGAAGCTAATTGGTTCGTGTTTTTATTATTTTGCGCCTCTAACTGTGAATTTATAGTGTCATTAATTTCACTCTTTAATAACCTAGCTTGTTCCGCCTGATATTCCTTTTGCTCAATTCTACTGTTATTTAACTGTGTCCGCAATGATTCACTTTGTTCTAACAGTTTAGTATTTAGCGATTCACTTTGTTCTAACATTTTCGTATTTATTTGTTCAGATAATTTTGTATTCAACGCTTCACTTTGCTCCAACATACTAGTGTTTATAGATTGACTCTGTTCTGATAATATAGTGTTTATTTGTTCGGATAACTTCGTGTTCAGCGATTCACTTTGTTCTGCTAATTTAGTATCCAACAATTCCTGAGTTCTCCTTGCCGCACTTTCAATGATCTCCTGGATCTGCGCCACCGTTGCCATGTTTTACAATATATATGAGACATATGGGAAATGGCATACGCCAATGCCCTTTGACACGCACATAAATCCAATGCACATTTAATTTCTTTATTCTACTCAGTTCATTTATTCTTACCTTTAATCCCATTAGTTGATTGCATCTCTGAGTAGTTCTAGTTTTACTCAATTTAATTTTAACCCCAAGCACATATTTAGTCATTAAACAGTTATCCTGATCTGATATTAACACTGACTAATTAACAAAGTATTAATTGTCATTTTAGGCTACAGCCTCCTAATATTTCCATGAGTTTGACTTTCTACACAAATCTAGTTTTAACTTTATTATTGGGCGCCCGGTATCACATCTTAATTTTACTTTAATTTAAAAGACAACAACGTGAACCGTATTTTACTTTGCAAACTCCTGATTTTAATTTATCTTTTACACATTTGGCGGTATCCACTTCGCCTCAACTACTTTTAATAAAATATCACTTCCCGGTGATTAAATACTGTCATATCTGCCTGCACTTGCGGCATGCCAGTTTTACTCAAATGCGCCCCTATTCACATGTGTAATCTCCCCGTTACACCACAGTGAATAGCCCCACCGTTGGCCGCCAGTTTTGACCTATGAACCCTTCAGAATAGCAGTGTTTTATGCAAGAATCTTAGATCAAGGGGTCGCGTTCAGTTCATAGTGTGGTGTTTACGTCCGCCAAACTACGTGCTTTTCTGAGGCAAGGGTTATAGGATGAAAACTATAACTAAGAAAGAAAGGAGACAAAACGTAAGATAATAACAAGATTTAATAACTAATTTGTGCATAAAAGAATAAAACAAACAATAATAAACAAAATCCTCCCTGAATTTCCTCTGACAGGAATATTTATCATTTGAGGAGTCAGATGGATCTCCCCTTTTCTAATAAAATGTGGATCCAAGTTCCACTATCTTGCATGTGAATTTATGTTCGCGTGATGACTATCTACGAGAAATGAGTACTTGGATGATCATTCGTTCACAACGGGTTAACAGCCACGGTGCTCACGAACAATCACCTCGTAAATCAACTTTTATGGCTATGGGCATAACATTAATAAAAATCCTTAAATCTAACTCTAACACACATATTACAACTCTACTATTTACAGGCATCTCTCTGAGACCCTTATTAGTGTGGTGACACACTTATCAAATGAGCTGCCCCAATGGCCGGATGCTCAACAACAAGGAAACACAGCGCCGCACGTGACTCACGGATCACTGACATGTACTATAAACAAAGAATAAACCAACAACAACAAACAACCTGAGTGGTTAAGATTACTTTATATTAACAAAACTGCATGTTAATGAAACGCTTCGTAGGTAATCGTGTTTCGTAGGCAACTCCCATTTATTTAAACAATTTTACCATTGATCAGTTTCTCACATTTATATTTATTTTCAAGTAATTGGGAACCAGACGTGCACTCCACTTTAATGAGCTCTGCTTGCGAAACTCAGTCAGCCCTTGTGACAACAACTCACCCCTTTCCACAATACCAGTCATGTCCCCCATCCAGTGTATATAAATAGCCGACCAGCGGAACTGTTATCTCAAGGAATCAACAGCCGCTAACATCTCCTCCCACTCAACATATGGTCAGACAATAATCACATATCCATAATTGTCCTCGCAAGGATGCAATATGAATCTGATACCAAGCTGACAGAAATCAGTCTCTGCTGAAGTTCCCGCTTGTAATACCACAACAATATACTCACAGTACACACATCTGGGACTGACATAACACCTTTCACATGGGTCTGCTGAATTAAAGCTCGCAAACATTTAACACAATATTTAAAACCTACGATAGAGCTGAGTACTCTTCGTCACAAATTACATTGCTCCAAAGGCAATAATCACACTGAATCTGATCAATAATAATTTTCAATAACATTTAATTACCCTCCAATCTACTATATAATTAGATTAATTCAGTCCTACTTCTGAAACACGACATATCTCCGAGAGACGTTTTTAACCGCACTTCGTAACATAGGCGAACACGGCCGTTCACATAGATACGTTAGTTAACACAACACAAAGAAAAGAACCTTCCATTAACTACCATTGTGCGAGCTGCTTCCAAACAAAAGTGTGTCAGATCAAAACAAAATATACTACATTAAATCACACAAGCAAAGTATTTACAAAAATATGTCCCATAAACCATAAGTTAATTTAATAAATAATAAAATATTATTTGTACTCATCTCGTGTTGTAGTCACCCGTCAAAGAACATCAGATGCCATTCCCCCAACTGGATGATCTTTTATCTCATAGCAGCCATCTGGACGGACTGTTGAGACTTCCACACTTCTTCTGCATTCATCGATGTCATCCTTGCGCTGATACAAAAAATTAGGTTATTATACACTTTATGCCTGACTACTAAATTCGCTTGTTCAGGTACTAAATTCCCTGTCACTGTTCGTTGGCGAATTATCGACGCTACTGTCCCTATAACTATAGTACTATGACTATCTATCACTGAATTTACCACTTTACAATGAATATCTTGTGTCCTCGACACAAATATAAAAGGCTATCTCTTCAGACGAACAGAATCAAAGTCCTGTGTTCTCGACACACGGAATAAAAGTCATGTCTCCTAGACACACGGAATGAAAAGTCAATGTCTGTAGACACACAGAATAATAATAGTGTGTCCTCAACACACGGAATAAAAGTCAATGTCTTGGCTCTTCGACACACTTATAAATGAACTGGCCCTTGGGTCTAGATGGAGGGGGATTTTATGTAAAAATTTATTGAAGTAATTGTGATACAGGAATGAAATACATATCACTGAACTCGTAATATTGCACAGGTCAAGAATATGCCCATTAATCCTAGAATCGATCGTAGAGATTTTGTCTAGGCGATTTCCCGCGTGAATGCTAGCCACCGCGTACCCCAGCCAGAGTTGGCGCGCAAGTAGGCATTCTCTTCTCATTGGTTCTCCATTTCTCTGTAATTTGGCGGTTTCTAGTAGATCTTGGTGTCTTGGGAGTGTCTATTTTCTTCATCAGCCATTCACGTTACTGCATCATATTTCTTCTAGGCGCGAATATCACAATGAACATACCAGAACCATGTCTCACCGCGCGTCGCTTCTAAAATTGAGGTAGGCACACCTGTCCCTGTGATACATAGCTAAGCTATTTCTTTTCATAACTCAAGTACTTAGCCTTTTGTTAAACTGATGCAGGTATGTCCCTACTGTCTCCAACAAATGCTTGAGATTTCCTCATCACTGTCTGGCTACTTCCATGATGCTGGTTGAAATATTTATTAATTGAAGAAATAAAAAGTAGAATCATTTAACCAACATAGGGTAAAGGGTTCAATACTATGAGTGTAAGAATTGTTCAGCATGAAAAGTAAAAAAAAAAACAAAAAAACTCGGGAGAGCATATCTCTATCTTACTATAAGTGTTTTTACGTTCTCATTTCTTCCAACAATCTCCATTCAGTTACTAGGTGACAGTTTACGAGCTAGCTAGGGGCGAGTCTATCACCCCAGTTACAGCTTAGCTGGCGGACGAGCTTATTGCCCCAGATACAGCCAGCAGCCACTGTCAAGTCGTGTTGAGTTAAAAACTTTAGAGAAGAGTGGTTGTGTTTGGAGTTTCCCCGGAAGTGCAACTCGGCTCTTCTTCATTACGTCTGTGAACTTTTCGTTCCGCAAAATACTCAGTGAAGTTTGGATTGGAAGGGAAGGGAGATTTGTGTTTCATGCACCTCGCCATTCTTAAATTAAGTCTGACAAGAATTTGTTGCACATGCATCTCCATGATAATATAATTAATTGTCCAGTCAGTGATTTTAACCCATCATGCCGGGACGTAAAACGGATATTGGTCGTTGTTCATTGACATTGAGAAAAAAAAGCGCTTAACACGTGATGCATTCACAACTGTTCCCGGGCGAAGCCGGGTCGGGTTGCTAGTAACGAATAAATTGTACCAACAGTATCGTTTCGTACCTTTTCATTTGAACACCATTCATAGAAGAGGAGATGGACCAAACAGGAACAAAGGAAATGAAAGACAATAACAAGAAATGCCCTCAACTCTCGAAGAATGAGAATTGAGGGAGTTGGAAGGAAATAGAGCCATGAAAGGCAGAAGCCATGAAGAGGCCAAGGGTCACTGGGGCGGGGAAGGAAGATATGGACCCAGCTCAAGATCTCTCGGAGTAACCAACTCCCGATCTCACTAGCCGTGAGCCCTTGAGCTTGAGGGTGTATCACATTCCAGAGTGCACCGTAAATAGTGGAGCTACATATACCCTGCCTCTTTTCGGGCCTTATGTAGAAGGCAGGATGTTGTTGTTAATTAGGAGCTTTATGGGCTTGGGAATTCCTGGTCATCAGCCCTGTGCAGTTGGGTGTGTGTTGAGTTTGTCTGATTACCTGAATTTGTATGAAGACTGTAGAAATGTGTGTATAACTGTATTAGGGACAGGGGTGGGGTAGATTCACCAGGACTGGAAGTAAGATACTATCGCGGCATTTTCCTCGAGGGGTGTGGAGATAAACTTGGAGTAAAACCACACTCTGGATAGCAGCTGTCAGTGCCGGGATTCGAACCTACTATCACCGGACTTGCTGTGGAGGCCCGCGCGGTCGCGGTGTACGATTTAACGAGCACGGCTACGCTGCAGGATTAGAAGGCAGGAGATAGTTATTGTTGTTTTAAGGGGTGGAACAGCGAGGTTATCTGCCCTTTTAGGCAGGTGATAAAATGAAAAGAAAAGAAGAGGTATGACACCTTGAAAAATGAGAATATCAGGAAAGACGAGACAAGTGTCAATTAAGGCGGGAAATTGAAAGATTCCCTAGGCCTCGGAAGAGAACAAGAGTTGACCGAGGGAGGTCAACAGGAAAGATGAAAGAGAGGAGCTGGACACAATGTGGATACAATGCCGGACTCAGCTGGGGTCCCGTGGTCACCAAACCCCGTCCCACTAGGTGTGAGCCCTTGGGGGATAGCGGAGAATATACATATCTGTGCCAATCTTACTGTTACGGGAATGCAAGAAGAAACGCCCGGTGTGGATGACCACCAGATAGACCTTCAATGTACGAATGCAAATTTAACTACGTTGTTGTTTATTTAAAGGGGTGCGACATCGTGATCATATAGCCCGTGTGTTTTTGTGTGTGTAATTTGTGTGATAATTTGTTTTTGTAGTGATTGTACTACTGTCGTTTGTAAATTGGAGACAGGATTGGGAAGGAGGTGGCAATGGTTTTAAGTTAGAAACCATCTCAGCATTTGCCTGGCGTAGAAGTAAGGAAGCCTGGAAATCCACTTCCAGGATGGCTGGGATGAAAATCGAACCAATCTCTTCTCAGTCTTGCTTCAAGGGACCGTTCCAGCCCTCATATCAGAATTAAAATGTCTTGGCAGAGCCGGGAATCGAACCCTGACCTCCGGGGCGACAACCACGAGTTTGTTAAATTTAGAAATGATGACTATTCATTGTTGTATTTGAAGACTAGAATTCGATAAATGAAATAATTAGTAACAATAGGAAAGAAATTGCAGAAAAAGGTGCCCTACTTGAGTTCTGCCATTTCCTCATATTTAAGTCAGTTACATTTTTAGGAGCGAACATAACTGATCCTTCACTAAATCTGCTGATCCAGGATTCAATTTCTAGCTGAGACAAAGAATTTGAGCTTGCCCATATCTTGAAACGATCATTGTGAGGTTATTGTATTTGTACGAAACGTGACACATTAGTCAGCTGATCATCTCTTCAGAAGTTCAAAGTCTCGCTACATGAAATGAGCACTTTTCTCTGTTGAACTCCTATTCCAGAAAGTCACGAACCGCCATTGACGCCCTGCTCTTCTAATACGGCATTTGCATGTTTATTTATTGGATCTAATTCAACAGACAAGGTATCTATGCTATCATTGTCACAATCTTATGATGAGACAGAGGCGTATACACAATTTCTTTTCGGGGGAGGGGGCTGACTATCCTGGAAAATTGTGAGTTTTCTCGGGATATTGTCACTGCAAAATACCCAGATATCAACCAATATCTTAGAGCATGTAACATTGTGTAATTATTTTAGATAAGAGTTAATTGTAAAATTGTGAGTTTATATAGCCTAGAATTAGTGGCAATACAAAAAAAATTGTAAAATACGACACAAAATACATTTGATTAATACTTAATGAATTTTCTATTATGGCCTATGGAGTATGAATGGCAAATATTTAAACATTTCTCAATTTATTAAGCAGAACAGTAAACTGTGTTTTTTTTTTTTTTTTTTTTTTTTTTTACAAATGTATAATTTATTTCTCAAAAGTACCTTACTGTGGTATTCACAGTTTTGCCTCACTCACAAGGCTGAGTGTACCCCATTCCAACCCTCAGTCCAGAATTTAAATTTCTTGGCAGAGCAAGGAATCGAATTCGAACCTCCGGGGCGGCAACCAAGAATGCTAGCCGCTACACAACGAGGTAGTCTAATTTCAATCTTAATATTGTTTATAACTTAGCCAATAAGTTAAGATTAGGGTATAATCAAATTTACAATTTTTTTTGCTTTTACGAAAGAAATACATTGTTAGTTTCTATTGGATTTTTGCGGGGTGGGGGGCTGGAGACCCCACAGCCCCCCTCCCCCCTTATATATGCCCCTGTGATGAGATCCATGACACTAATGGGAAACACTATTTATCTTTCCTGGGAAACAGAGATCTGGCTCTCCCTACATCGCTCGTCTGGAACAAAGCATTGTCAGCCTGCGGTATTCGTGTGACGGCCAACGGGAAATAGTGCAGTGTGTATCTGCCAACAGCTTATTCTAGGTGGACACAGCTGTCTCCTCACTAATTACTGGTCTCAACAACCTCAAACACAAAGCCCAGCTTGAAATGCAACTCGGGCTGTTTCCTGTGAATGGCTTCATCACGTATGATATACCAGAGGGTTCTAATTCGCGGGACATATGAGGCTCTCTAAACTATATCGTGAAGCAACAAGTCTCCAGTCTTCGCGATGTGGGTGATAGAATATACAGTAATTCCAGGCTTCATAATTCCCATTTCTACGGAGTCGATGAAACTCAATATGGTGAATGGTTATTTGGCCAGATGCCCTTCCTGATGTCAACATCTTCAGTGGTGTTGATGATGAATGAAAACAAGTATTTCCGTGAAAAACTAACATAGGCTATTTTCATATATTCTACTAGCTTGCCACGGTGGGTGAGTGGTTATCGTGTCGGACTAGCAACGTAAGCTCGCAGGTTCGCCCCTGGCCATGGTAAGTATTTTTTGAAAGACGACAAAAATCACGACACGCATGTCATACGTTGTTGGCATGTTAAAGAACCCGTTTGAATTCAGTAGCCCGTGTTCATAATGGCAAAGTTAATCTCGGGATTTTCCGCCAACACAAAGTTCCTCTATTCTCTACTAGAAAGCGCTATAGTGTCAGGGAGCTTAAATATCTAATCTCCTTGACGTTCATAGCGTTCCAAGGAACAACAAAATTCGACATGCAAGCTGTCCTCTGTGCTAAAAAATAACAAATCTTGCACCCGGCTCCCGAGGCCATACGATATTATTCTTTATTTGTTTCACCCAACTTTGGGGTACATGAAATCAATCACTTTTTATTGTTTTGAGCTTTCCTTTTGGCCCAGTATTGCCTCATTCTTTGAGATCTTGCTTGCCTTTCTTCGGCAGAGATGTGGATCGTACGCTTTTGTTTGAGTTTCACTTGGAACCGTTGTTTCTTATCCTTGGTGAAGGTTTTGGCTGTTTTGTCCATGAGAATGGTGTCAGTAATTTGGAGTTCCACGAGGTCTTTCTCGGTTTCCTTAAACCAAAGTGTTTTTTATTTATTACGGAAGTGTCGAAGATCTTTTTGGTTAATCTATTTGAATTCATCCGGAGGATGTGCCCATAAAAATCAATTCTCCGTTTTCTTATTGTTCCGAGAGTTTCTCAGTTTTTTCGTAAAGAGTTTCGTTCCTGACCTGGATTAATTCGTTGTTATAAAATTTGGGGCCTAAGATGTTGCGTATAATCTATCTTTCCTTGACCTCCAGCCTTTCAAGGGGTCCCTGGGTGGTGAGAGACAATGTTTCGGCTGCATATAAGGCTTCTGGTTTAATTACAGTGTTAAAATGTTTTATCTTGGTATTCCAGAAGAGAGACTTCTTGTTATAAGTGTCCTTCGTAAATTGGAAGGCCAATTCAACTTTATTTCTCCTAGATTCCATTGCCTTTTTCTCTAGCGCATTCCAGCCGATCCATTCCCCAATATATTTAAATTCTTTGATAATGTCTATGTATTGTTTGCCCACTTGAAGCTTTTTTGGTGTTTTTTTTATGTTCGTCATTATTTTGGTCTTTTCAACTGAGATTTTGAGACCCATTTTTAACGCTTGCCTCTGGAGTTCGAGGATCTGTTCCTTGGCTTCTTCCCATGTCTCAGCTAATAAGGCCATGTCGTCAGCAAAAGCTAAACAATTGACCTTAATGCCTTTCTTCTTCTTATTATTATTATATATTCTACTGGTCGTTCTCACCACAAATCTTCCCTATCAATTAATTCGAATTTCCATGTTATGGAGTAAATAGATTTTGGTTTATGACGTATAATGTGATAAAATATAGGGTAATAATTTTAAACCCTCTAACCGGAAGGAAATATTACATGACTCATTAATTAACATCTGAGAATTGGTTTTCCGTTGTTTTATCACTTATACTCACGGTGAATGACGAGATGATTACGAACTTAGGGCCACACCCCCCTCTTTCCCAATCCTCATCTGAATAATAAATACACACACACTAATATAGCCATCACAATAATACAGGTTATTATACAAATTCCACATACAGTCAGTAGATTTACTGGCACGTTAATGATCCCCTTCGGGGCAAAACTCTGGCACCCCGGCGCCACAAACTTCTTGTTGAACTTGAACTAGTTTGTGTATATTTCGGATGGAGCCATTTTGGACTTCAGTTTTGCTTTTTTAAGGGTTCAAGTTGATTATTTTTGGGAAGTGTTTTGTATATACTGTTTTTACTCTACCTTGTATAAGTTAATACATTTTTGTGAAGTAGAGACATTCCGTGTGTGTTAGTTCATTTGTAGATTAGCAATGTGATCTCATCTCCCTCCCTCAGGATAGCATTATATAATAATTAAGTAGGACTGAGCGCGACTCATGAGATAAGAGCCGTATCCTAAGGACCCTCACGGTACATTACTCGTATAGAGGTTCGACCCCTCTAATCTTTCCTGATCCCTCATTCTTCGAGGGGTTAGACCTCCCTTGTATTGCACTAGACATCATTATATCGCTGAAGTATACAAATGACGGCCTACCACTGTAAAACAGACACACGTTTAAACACAGTATTTAAAATATTCTGGTGTCCACAAACACTGACAAACTTTTCTCGGCGAGTAAACACACATCTTTGAAATATGACCACTTCTTCTTTTCGGCCTCAGGTATGTAATTTAATGAATTGCATCCTAGTCGACGCTTTCAGTGACCCTGCAGTACCAATAAATAACAAAAGAGGGCATGTCGCAGTGTTGTGCTGCTACAAGTGACTATGCAAGGAACTCGCAGTAGGCTTCCAAGAGCATGAATAGACCACGACTGCACTGAGAGGGTTAATTAAAACAACAGAGGTCACAGAGACTGGATTATCACTTTAACCAAAGTAAATACAGTATTTATACTACTTGTCATTCTTTCGCTTGGGTATAGAATGCTTTCCTTACATCCATGGAATACACGCGCCGGGTAGCCTGTAATCGGCAACCCACGTCACATTTGTTGTGAGACGCTGAAAGGTTTTATTGATGTTCGTGCACCGGGTAGACATTGTCTGAATACCGGGTGAGTTAGCTGCGGTCGTTACGGCATGGCTGCAGGCAGCCGCTCACATCCGGGAGGCGAGGAGGTTCGAATCCCCCCGCCGGTAACCTTGAAGATGGTCTTCTGTGGTTTCCCATCTTCCTTCCAGGCAAATGCCAGGGTTGGTCCCTAACTATATGCCACAGACGCTACCTCCCAATTCCTCGTCCTTACATTCAAACTTTCCTTCCCAGACAACACTCCACAAGCGACGGTATTTGTAGCTCACCCCATGGGTGTCCGTCTAGAAGCAGCTACAAACTGTGGCGAGCCAAACATGTCCTCGGACACTCCCGGCACTAAAAGCTAAAAAAATATTTAAAACAAGAAGTTCCGTGACGAACTAAAGAGCCTACTTTTCTTAAAATTTAAGATTCATGACAATGATTACTCTCTATATGGATCTAGAATAATGACGAAATTAAGTTGGTAATATCGAAATTTCTAATTAGTTCGAAATACTGTGTACTTGGCATAATGTAGCCTAATAGAGAACTACAGTTGACAGCCCTGGTGACTGAATATATTCTTAGTTCCATCTCTTAAGGTACAGAATAAAAAATTTGGTTGAAATCCGATGGATAGCTTGGTCGTTACATGCAGTTAAACATTGGATCTAACAGCGCGCGTCAAGTCATGTTGGCAACAATGACCTACATGTATTGGTCAGAAAAAATCTGAAATAATATGATATATTGTTGTGTCAATTTTGAATGAAGTCCATTAGTTAGTATAGAAGTTACATGCATTTAAAAATTGGACCTATCAGCAGGCTTAGAATCATGTTGGCAGCACTGGCGTAGGCCTATATTAGTTACTCCAAATTAATCTAGAATGCCAGGTACTATACGTGTGCAAAGTTTAGAGCTATTGGCTTGCATACTTCCTGATATATTAATATTAGGGTAACAAAAATAGAGACAGTATTTATTAACAGTTGGCAGCCCTGTTATTCTTAAGAATCGGCATAGTCATATCTGTTATGGTACACATAGCACACCCGAAATTTGGTTGAAATCCAATTGATAGTATAGAAGTTACATGTATTTAAATTTGGAACTCTCAGCAGGCATCGAATCATGTTGGTAGCACTGACGTATGTAAGTTACTCCAAATTAATACAGAATGTCAGGTACTATACGTGTGCATAATTTAAAGCTGTCGGCTAGCATACTTTCTGATATATGGGTATTTGGATAAAAAAAATTGAGAGCATTTATTAACAGTTGGCAACCCTGGTGGGTCTTAAGAATACGCTCAGTCATATTTGTTTTTGTATACATAGCACATACAAAATTTGGTTGAAATCCAAATGATAGTTTAGAAGTTATATGCATTTAAAATTTGGACCTATCAGCAGGCTTATAATCATTTTGGCAACATTGCCATGTATGGCCTCTTGGAAATTAAACTGCAATATTATTATCTATACTTGTGCCAATTTTGAAATAGCTCCCATTCATACCTTCCAAGATATCCAACATGGAGCTCAAATTTCAATTGCGATTTCTCAGCAGTTGGTAGCACTGACATCATTTTCAAATATGGCCGTGAGATATTCAGGTATAGATCTTTAATCCTACCAAATTTTGTTTCGATTGCTGCAGCCGTTTAGGAGTTGATAGGGGGGGACACACACACAGCCAGACAGACAGAAGGACAGACAGACAGACAGAAGGACAGACAGACAGACAGACAGACAGACAGACAGACACACATTTGCCCGATCTCATAAGTCTACTTTTTCCTAATTTTTGCAAAATGTGAAAAGTAGGCTAAAAATGTCTGAATGGAACATTATAAAGAAAAAAAAGTCCTCTCGGCACGCCGGAAGGCGGAGGTAGATTTCACCGGACAAACTTGGAGATAGGCGAAAATAGGCAGAATATGCAGTTTTCGTAGAAGGATCAGACCTCATTTATCGCGTGAAAGTATTTTATAATTGGAGATTAATTAACTTTGTTTTTCTTCATTTTAAACATATTTTAAACATTTTATTGTCTTACGGGGACGGTAATCTTCTTGTCATTTGGAGTCCATTTTTAGCCTATTTTCAATTTTGAAAAAATAGGCTTATGAGATCACCTTTTGTCCGTGTGTGTGTGTGTGTGTGTGTGTGTGTGAGGTGTGTGTGTGTGTCCCCCTAATAAAATCTAAACGGCGGGAGCGATTTCAGTGAAACTCGGTAAGTTCATAGCACTATTCCCGGCGACGTCGACCGTGCCCATCGTATTTTGTTACGTCTCACCAATCCAACATGGCGGCTGTGCGAAATATTTCACTAGCATTCAGTATCTCCGAAACTATAACGGATATCGCCCTGAAATTGTGTACGGTGATAAAGGGTACTACTAGAAGTTCACCTATGAAACTTTCAAAAACCTGGTTACTACTTAACCAACATGGCGGCCAAGCGAAGTGGAGACTTTTAAATAGACTTTTCTCGCGATTTAACTATCCAAACGTAATGAAACTTGGTACAGCAAATATTTATACACATTGCAATGCACTGGAGTCTAATTTAGTTCAATTGTTTACATAACCTCAAAATGGCGGCTGTGCGAAATATTTCACTGACATTCTATATCCCCGAAACTATTACAGATATCACCCTGCAATTTTGTACGGTGATAAAGGGTACTGATACAAGTATACCTATGTATAATTCATAAACCTGTAAAGTACAAAACGAACATGGCGACCAAGCGAATTTGAAATATTTTAATAGACTTTTCTCGTGAGTTAACTCTCTGAGCGCAGTGAAATGTGGTACAGTAAATGATTTTGCAGATTGTAATGTACTGCCATCTAATTTAATTCAATTGTTTACATAACCTCAAGATGGCGGCTGTGCGAAATTTTAAAATTAAGTTTTTATTTCTTGTGTCGTAATCATGCGATCGAAGTGAAAGTTTGAATAATGAACCTAGGCAATAAGTGACCTTGAATGGTACATAACTCTGTGGCCTATACATATAACAATCCTAAATGGCAAGCTTCCGTAATATTTAGACGGTTCTCAATATATATGAATCTTTTACAGCAACCAAACTGAAATTTTTATGTTCATAGAGACTATGAACATATGTTCACCTATAGGACTTTCAGTAACCTGGTGAGCACGAATCCAACATGGCGGCGACGCGAAGTATAAATATTTAAATGGACGTTTCTCGCGAATTAACTATCCGAGTGCCGTGAAACGTTGCACGTTTTAAATGCTTACACAAATGTTGATCCACTGGCATCTAATTTATTTCAATTGTTTGCATAATCACAAGATGGCTGCTGTGCGTAATTTTAAAATCTCGTTTTTACTTCTTGTGTTCTAATCATGCGATTGAAGTTTGAATACCACACTTACACAATAATCTTAATATAATAGTACAAAAATAAAAATCTAACCTGGCGACCATCTGAAATATTTAGACGGTTCTCAATATCTACGAATCTGATACAGCAATTAAACTGAAATTTTGTATGTTGATAGAGGCAATTAACATGAGCAGGATATATGAAAATAGGCTGTACAGTTCTTCACGGAACTACTTGTTATACTTGTGGTCACACTGTCCTTATGCAAGGTTTCGACACTGATGTGTAACTATGTAACGGTCTGTTACTTCTTCACGCAAAATTATATCTCCCGCAGAGATGTTGGTTGGTTCCTCAGTTTAGGGGCTGCGACAACGCGGTCATATAACCCCGTGTACTTTGGTTGAGTGTAGAATCTGTCTGATAAACGGTGTGAATTGTGATGGCTGTATTAGTCTGTAATTCAGGTAAGGAATGCAGACGCTAAATTTCAAGCAGTAGTTCCTAATGTTGCTACCAGATACTAACGTCAACGCCACCCAGCTGTGAATTTGGCTACTAGATGCCACCTCAATCAGCAACTCGCAACGAACGTTGGAACTTCCCCTCCAAAGGAAAGCTTACTGAGGGATTTTTAGCGCTCTTAGAAAATCCGACGACTTTGGCCGGCTTTGAACCCGCGACCTTGGCATAGAAGTTCAGCATGCTACCAGTTACGTCACCGAAGCCGCTTCACACTTAGTCAGATGGAAATCTGATTCTGATCTCGCGCAAGTGCGTTGTCATGGCAACGTCTGATGGCTCATCCCTCATCAATTTAGTAGTGTTGCCATGTCAACCAGTGATAGCTCTTGGCATTTTCTTATAATTCCGAAATCATTTTTCTCATCCCTCGGCGCAATGGTGGCTCATATCAAAAATTCTTTCAGACAAATGTTTTAGGTAATTATTAGGGGAATATTGTCCATTTTGTACGGTTTTGATATTGTGCCTATTAACAGAGATATGATTAATGTTTCCCGAAAAAAACACTTTTTCCCACCCCTTTGGTCAATGGTTGGTGCTATCAAAAAAACGTTTCAAACATAAATTTCTGAGCTTTATCCGACACATAGTATGAACTTTGAACGGATTCGATATTTCACATATTAAGAGAGTTATAGCAATATTTCATTTTTTCGAAAAAAAAAAGTCCCCCATTTTCATCCCCTTCGACCGATTTAGCCCAGTAACGAACTCGTCCGAGATTTTATAGGTATACATATTCGGTAAAAAATTCAAAGTGATTGGTGCAAAATTACGGCAGTTATCGTGTCCACAAGAAACTGATATACATATATCTATATATTTAAAGCACAAAGTTGTCTGTCTGTCTGTCTGTCTGTCTGTCTGTCTGTTATGTATACAAATCTACACCGTTTCACCGATCTGAACCAAAATTTGTATACTTACCCTTTGGAACCCTGCGGGTAACCCCGTCAACATTAAATTTCGGACAGACCACCCCATGCCCTGCATTTAGGCCCTTTTGCACAAATCTACACCGTTTCACCGATCTGAACCAATAGTTGTAGACTATATTTAACCGTTGGAACCCTGCGAGTAACACTGTCCACTTGAAATTTCGGACAGACCACCCCATTCCCTGCATTTAGGCCCTTTGGTCCAAATTCACACCGTTTCACCGATCTCAACCAAAATTTGTATATTTACCCTTTGGAACCCTGCGAGTACCACTGACCACTTAAAATTTCGGACAGACCACCCCATTCCCTGCATTTAGGCCCTTTGGTCCAAATCTACACCGTTTCACCGATCAGAACCAAAATTCGTATTCTTACCCTTTGGTGCCCTGCGAGTAACACTGTCTGCTTGAAATTGCCGACAGACCACTCCATTCCCTGCATTTAGGCCCTTTGGCCCAAATCTATACCGTTTCACCGATCTCAACCAAAATTTGTATATTTACCCTATGGAACACTGCGACTAACACTGTCTGCTTGAAATTTCGGACAGACCACGCCAATCCCTGCATTTAGGCCCTTTTTGCACAAATCTACACCGTTTCACCGATCTGAACCAAAATGTGTATACTTACCCTTTGGAACCCTGCGAGTAACACTGTCTGCTTGAAATTGCGGACATACCACTCCATTCCCTGCATTTAGGCCCTTTGGCCCAAATCTACACCGTTCAACCGATCTCAACCAAAATTTGTATATTTACCCTTTGGAACACTGCGACTAACACTGTCTGCTTGAAATTGCGGAGAGGCTACTCCATCCCATGCATTTAGGCCCTTTGGCACAAATCTACACCGTTTCACCGATCTGAACCAAACTTTGTATACTTACCCTTTGGAACCCTGCGAGTAACTGTCCACTTAAAATTTCGGACAGACTACCCCATTCCCTGCATTTAGGCACTTTGGCACAAATCTACACCGTTTCACCGATCAGAACCAATATTCGTAAACTTACCCTTTGGTACCCAGCGAGTAACACTGTCTGCTTGAAATTGCGGACAGACCACTCCATTCCCTGCTTTAGGCCTTTTGTCCCAAATCTACACCGTTTCACCGATCTCAACCAAAATTTGTATATTTACCCTTTGGAACACTGCGACTAACACTGTCTGCTTGAAATTGCGGCGAGGCCACTCCATCCCTTGCATTTAGGCTGTTTGGCACAAATCTACACCGTTTCACCGATCTGACCCCAATTTTATATACTTACCCGTAGAACCCGACAAGTAACACTGTTCACTTTAAATTTCGGACAGACCACACTATTCCCTGCTTTTTGGCCCTTTGGCAGAAAACTACACCGTTTCACCGATCTCAACCAGATTTTACATAATTACCCTTTGGAACTCGACGAGTAACACTGTCCACTCGAAATTTCAGACAGACCACTCCATTCCACGCATTTAGGCCCTTTGGCACAAATCTACATCGTTCACCGATCGAAAACAAAATGTGTATACTTACCCTTTGGAACCCGATGAGTAACACTGTCCACTATAAAATTTGGACAGGCCACTCCATTCCCTGCATTTTGGCCCTTGGCACAAAACTACACCGTTTCACCGATCTCAACCAGATTTTACATAATTACCGTTTGGAACTCGACGAGTAACACTGTCCACTCGAAATTTCGGACAGACCACTCCATTTCCCGCATTAAGGCCCTTTGGTACAAATCTACATCGTTCACCGATCGAAAACAAAGTGTGTATACTTACCCTTTGGAATCCGATGCGTAACACTGTCCACTTGACATTTCTGACATACCACTCCATTCCCTGCATGTAGCTCAGGAATTCCTCGGGGTTGCCAGCTTCCTAACTCACCAGTCATGAGCCCTTGAGGGTGTACCAGAAGTGGTGGGTCTACTCACACCCTGCCTCCTTGAGAGCCTTGAGCAGAAGACAGGAGATATTATGAAAAGGAAAAGAAGGCAGAACCCTCGAAGAATGAGGGTATCAGGAAAGATGAGACAAAGCCAATTAAGGCGGGAAATTGAAAGACTCCCTAGCCCTCGGATACCCTAATACAGTCTGGGTCGGAAGAGAACAAGAGTTGACCAAGGGAGGCCGACAGGAAAGAGAACTGAAATGAGCCCGGCACCAGGAAGTAGAAGCGATGCCAGACTCAGCTGGGGTTCCGTGGTCGCCAACCCACGTCCCACAAGTTGTGAGACCCTGGGGGGGGGTCAGTTGTGAGAATAGCTTGCTGATTCATCGTGAGGTGACTTGAGAGTACTTTCCAGAGCCCGCCGTGTTATCTCCTGCTGTCTATGCTGATGCCAGCACAGGGCCGTTGCGAAACAGTGAGTGATTCCCGGTCAACCTGTATAGGACGGGGAACCCCGAACGTGTGTCATCATATTTCGTCATCATCTGCAATCATCTCAGGTTCGTGCAGCTTGGACCTATATTCTTTGTCTTTGCCGAGCAGTACGCTCTTTCACTAGACGCATCCAGTACAGGCCTAAGCCAGAAAATAAGGTTGAGACTTTGGAAGACATCGAAGCTAGACACCTGAATTACCTATATCAGTTTTAAAATAACACCATGTTCGTTTAGTAGTCATTTTTTCATTACCTTATTATTATCATCATAAGTGCAAATGACTTAGATGTTACGCGCATCATACCAATAATCACCGCCGCATAAAGTCTTTCTCGACTGTGATTTTTAAAATATTTATTTTTGGTTGGTTGGTTCTTAAGTTTAGGGGCTGCGACAATGCGGTCATGTAGCCCCGTGTACTTTGGGTGTGTGTAGAATCTGTCTGATAACCGGTGTTAATTGTGATGACTGTATTAGTGTGTGTTATCTGTTTTTTAATTTAAGTACAAACTGCAACTTAGAATTCTTCAAATAGTTCGTACTTTTGCCGCCAAGCGCCACCGTCAACGACTACTAGGCCAAGTTCGGAACTTAGCTACTAGACGCCACTGCAGTCGGCTCTTGGCAACGGACGTAGACATCTATGAGCGTTGTTTACCTATCCAATTTAGCTTCTCACAGGTGTAATTAGTGGAAGGTTCAATAACATGCCATAAATCTGACATGGGACCGCCGGCTTTACTTCCCCTCCGAAGAAAGGCATACTGACTGATTTTTAACGCTCTTAAAATATCCGACGGCTTCGGCCGGGTTTGAACCCGCTATCTTGGGCATAGAAGCTCAGCATGCTACCAAATACGCCACCGAAGCCGCCATATAGTTATTTTTATTACAGTACATTGTGTACATTATACGTTGAAGTGTCAATTCAATACCGGTAGTAGTTTCCCTTATCATCCTCATCATAAGAGCAAATAACCTACAGTAGATGTTACGCCCATTACACCATTAATCACCACACACAATAAGTCTTCCTCGCCTGTGAATTTTGAAATATGTATTTCTATTACGGTAATTTGTAAGTTTGACGTGTCAATTCAACAGTAGTTATTATCATCCTTATCAAAAGGGCAAATGACCTAGATATTACTCCCTCATTGTCTTTGGGGGCAAATGACTTAGATTTTAAGTCCATTATATTTCTAAGGAGACCTTAAAACATTATCATCATTCCACCGGGCGAAGCCGGGTACTACTGCTAGTATACATATATTACATAAATTATATATAAACTTTTGAACTGACGGTGGTTTTGGGGTCTGGGGGATGTGAAACGCGAAGATATGTCGAAATTTTCCGGAAATCGAAACATGGTACCCATTGCAATAGTTAGCTTTCTAATGAAATCTACCTAAAATACTGCCGTCAACGACACCTAGCTGTGAACTTGGCTACTAGATGCCACCTCAATCAGCAACTCGCAACGAACGTTGGAACTTCCCCTCCGAAGGAAAGCAAACTCAGGTTTTTTAGCGCTCTTAGTAAATCCGACGACTTCAGCCGGGTTTGAACCCGCGACCTTGGGCATAGAAGTTCAGCATGCTACCAGTTCCGATACCGAAGTCGCTTCCCACTGACATATGAAAACTGAATGTAATCTCGTGCAGTGGCGTTGTCATAGCAACTGCTGATGGTCATCCCTTATCAATTAAAAGTAAAGTTGTCATGGCAACCTCTCTTGGCACTTGGCATTTTCTTATAATTTAAATCATTTTGTTCACCCCGTGGCGTAATGGTGGGTCATATCAAAAATTCTTTCAGACAAAAGTTTTAGGTAATTATTGGAGGAATATTGTCCATTTTGTGAGGTTTTGATATTGTGCCTATTAACAGAGATAAGATTAATGTTTCCCGAAAAACCCACTTTTTCCCACCCCTTTGGTCAATGGTTGGTGCTATCAAAAAACTTATTTGACATAAATTTTTGGCACTTATCCGACACATATTATGAACTTTGAAGGGATTCGATATTTCATGTATTAAGAGAGTTATAGCGATATTTCATTTTTTCGAAAAAAGCCCTCCATTTTTACCCCCTTTGACCGATTTTGCCCATTAACGAACTCGACCGAGATTTTATAGGGATACATATTATGTAAAAAATTCAAAGTGATTGGTGCAAAATTACGCCAGTTATCGTGTCCACAAGAAACTGATATATATATATATATATATATAGATACATATATACATAAATTATATATAAACTTTTGAACTGACGGTGGTTTTGGGGTCTGGGGGATGTGAAACGCGACGATATGTCGAAATTTTCCGGAAGTCGAAACATGGGACCCATTGCAATAGTTAGCTTTCTAAAGAAATCTACCTAACAGATACACAGAAGTAGCTTCAGAGCTCTGTTTCTCGAAAGTTGTCACACATTGTAGTGTATGTGTCATAAGTTAGATTGCCATTGAGACCGGAATCCGTATTTCCATAATTCCAGGCAGATGATCTAACCAACATTCCAAAGCGGTTCACGCCCAGGGAAGCTCATTGTTAGTTTTCGAGTCTGTGTCACGATAGCGAAGTCATTTTCAGCCTATTTTCATTTTATGAAAAAATAGGCTTATGAGATCACCTTTTGTCCGTGTGTGCGTGTGTGTGTGTGTGTGTGCGTGTGTGGTGTGTGTTCCCCTATAATAACTTGTAAACGGCTGGAGCGATTTAAATTAAACTGGGTAAGGTCATAGCACCATTTTGGTCGACCCCGACCGTGCCCTTCAAATTTAACTACGTCTCACCAATCCAACATGGCGGCTGTGTGAAATAATTCATCAGCATTCAATATCTCCGAAACTATTATCGATATCACCCTGAAATGTTGAATGGTGATAATGGGCACTACTAGAAGTTCACCTATGAGACTTTCAAAAACCTGGTAACTACAAAAAGGAACATGGCGGCCAAGCGAATTTGAGACATTGAAATAGACTTTTCTCACGATTTAACCATCCAAACGCAATGAAACTTGGTACAGCAAATTTTTATACACATTGTAATATACTGGCATCTAATTTAGATCAATTGTTTACAGAACTTCAAGATAGCGGCTGTGTAAAATTTTAAAATTAAGTTTTATATTTCTTGTGCCGTAATCATGCGATCGAAGTAAAAGTTTGGATAACGAACCTACGCAATAATTTTCCTTTAATGGTACATAACTCTATTGCCTATACATATAACAATCCAACATGCCGACCATCCGAAATATTTAGACAGTTCTCAATATCTATGAATATTTTACAGCAATCAAACTGAACATTTTATGTTCCTAGAGGCTATGAACATAAGACCACCTATAGGGCTTTCAATAACCTGGTGAGCACAAATCCAACATGGCGGCGACTCTAAGTAAAAATATTTCAATGGACATTTCTCGCGATTTAACCATCCGCGAGCAGTGAAACGGTGAATGCTAATACAAATGTTAACCCACTGCCAACTATTTTATTTCAGTTGTTTTCACAACCACAAGATGGCAGCTGTGTGAAATTTTAAAACCTCGTTTTTATTTCTTGTGTCCAAAGCATGCGATTGAAGTTTGAATACTACACCTACACAATAATCTTCATGTAATAGTACATACCTCTAAGACCTACAAACATGGCGACCATTCGAAATATTACATGGTTCTCAATATCTATGAATCTATTACAGCAATCAATCTGAAATTTTGTATGTTGGTAGAGGCAATTAACTTAAGCAGGATATATGAAAATAGGCTTTAGTTCATCACGGAACTACTTGTAAACTCCTACGCTCAAAGTGTACCTATCATGAGATAGGGTATAACCTAACGTTATACCTATAAATCTGAAATACTGTTTTTAGACATCCCCATTTCACCTGGACAGTTTTAAAACCCCTGGTCATTACGAAGTCTTCAGGACTTGGAAGCCGTGATATTACCTTTCTTGTTTATAACAGGTAAAATAAAAATGATTTAGCTATATCTGCAGTAATGTCTATTCGTATTGATTAAAAATTTGAAAATTAAAATTGTTACTTTTAAATTAAATCAGCGCGTACTCCTCCATGAAGCTGCGAACATATTAGATTGAAAATATTCGACGACCACAATGATGACAAAATAATGCAGGCTTTAGGTTTATTAGGTCTCATTAGATCGTGTAATGCACAATAGTGCAAGCCATGCACAGTAAATGGAAGTTAGAAATTTGTGATATCTGACATCAGCTAGATTCGAACCCGCGTCCTCCTGCTTAATATGCTGGTACACTAAAAACCATTCCTCCTTTTACTTTACTTTTCTCTTTCTGCCTTATCTGTTTTTTTTTTGAAAAGCCAGGGGAATTAACCATGGGAAATTAAAACCCCTTTGCCCTTCAGAAAGACACTTTGTCACTTGGCAATGTTAGCCTACATGTATTTGGCTGGCGCAGTGAGTTATTGCCCACTGTGGCCTCTTAATGTTGTTGATTAATTTAGGGGCTTTGCGACATGTAGCCCCGTGTACTTGTACGTGTGTGTGTGTAGAATTTGTCTGATAACCTGTGTAATCGTAATGGTTGTATTACTACGTGACTTCGTAATTCAGAAAAGGATTAGGAAGAAGGTCGTAGCCTTAAGTAAAATACCATCCCAGCATTTCCCTGCAGTGGAAGTAGGAAAACCACGGTAAACTTCTTCCAAGATGGCTGAGATGGGAATCGAACCCACCTCTTCTCAGTTTTGCCTCATGAGGCTGTGTGTATCCCGTTCCAGACCTCAGACCAGAATTATATTTCTTGACTGAGTCGGGAATTGATCCCGGACCTTTAGGTCGATAACTAAATATGCCAGCCTCTACACCACAAGGTGGTCTGGGCTATTGCCGATTGCTAACTGTGAATCAAACTGCAACCCTATAGCTCAGCGGCCAGAGCACCGGTGTAAAAAGCTGGAGCTCGTGTGTTCGAGTTCCCCTGGGGTCAGATGTTATGATTCTCTAACTTCCATTTGCATGGCTTGCACTGTTTGTGTCTTACACGACTAAATAGCTTAAAGTCTTCATTTCTCATACTACTTGTCGTTTCAAATGACATTTGTTCCAAATTGCCACGCGTACTGTGCGCTGCCGAATAACGGGCTGCAACCCTATGGGCAGTTAGGTTAGAAAAATGGTGTCATTAGTCTACTCGATTGAGGAGCTACAACACACTGGACATTCAGGTTAGGAAATGTAAACGTGCGCCTTGCTTATGTCCTGGCCTTCCCTGTATAACCAGGCAGTAGATTGTGTTGCCTACAAGGAAAGGCGTCGGGCATAGTGTAAGGAGGCACCCTGTCGGCTCTCTAACACGTGGGGAGTTGAAGCATTGACCACACCCCCGTAAAGGCTCTAGCTGCTCGTATCTCTGTCTTCAATAGCAAACAACACGGTGTGCTTGTATTATTGTAATGATTATTTTACAGATATGATCATTAATACGATGCATTTTCGTGGACGATAGACGATTAAGCAATATGAGTGAGCATTTATATATATGAGGCCAATGAGGGTATATTTTCGTTGTAAATATTCCTTCATACTATATTTTATGTTTGACCATACCAAAATATAAATAATATTTGCCAGAAAACTGCATTTAATAAAGGATCATTAATGTTCAAGTTTCATTATGATACAGGTTATCCACCAATCAGAGCTCAAGATTTTCATTAAGATACAGCTGTTTGACCAATTAGGAAAGGACACCATCGCACCTGCGCTGACTTCCACGGCCTCCAATTTTAAATTTCACCGCATGGCTAGTGTCATAGTGGGGTATTCGAGGAGGCCGTGGTCGAATACAAGGTATTCTCTGCGTCCCATGCGCTCTATTCAGTAAACGAAACTGACGGAATATCTACAGGTATTTATGAATATTAATGTTCAAACATAAAATAAAGTTACAATTATCGTCGAACATAAACAGGCCTATGCAACTCGCCTGCAATGGTGTTTAAGACAATCATATGGAAATTATAAAACTCGCTTCGCTCGTTTTATGAACATATTCGTGTCTTAATTATTGCCATTAGAAGCTTGTTGCATAATGCACTATTATATTTCATTAGCCTACCGAGAAATAACGACCAATAAGAAAATCGCGTGCAATACTCATAGCGGGTACACAATGTATAACTATGCTCTTCCAGCAGATTCAGTTTGATTAGGCCAAAAGGACTTAAAACTTAATAGAAGTCGTACATGTTGAGTAGGGCTCAGATGTTTAAGACCTAAAAATAGCCCGAACATGCAAACAAATATGAGCTAAAAATGACGAAATATGATTAAAAGAAATTACGAGCCTTACAGTAGTCGCATATGATGTGTAACATGTCATCCTACTGTGTGTCTGCCAGGAGCGCACATCCCTTGTTAACAGTGAACTCTATTGGTAATTGAAACATCTACTTGTAAAACTCCAGTGCCAAATCTTGACCGGTGCGCATGCCTGAGGTACGTCGCGGTACCAATGATTTATTGTAATGGGCTTGAAGTAAACCCTATGCGATATACATTCCACACCAAAAGTATGAAGATTTAATAGATCATAATTGTTTTCTGCAAATATGATATAACTAGCAGGTACCCGCGGCTTCGCTCGCGATCTAGACAATGGGGAAGATGCATTATTGGTCTATTCTATTACAGCAATCGCGGCTACAGGTTGGTCCATTCTAATTCTGAAAATTTTGATACATACAGTACAGTATATTGATATGAACAGCAAAGTGGGAATTTTATAGATTATGAAAGTCAGCGGGGTACGATGTTACATTATGTGAACACATTTGAAAATTACTTTTTTGGTTTTGCCATCTTCTGCTGAGACATAACGATTTTGTTGTCCGGATACACGCGAGCACGCCCATGGGAAAAAATGGTTTTGTCTAAATGTACACATGCTGCTGTTAAGTGTGTGTCATTGCGCTTTGTTAATAGAAATAGCGATTATTGTTTGAAGAGGGAACTGCACTCTTACACACTGGAATGGCAAATCTATCGGAATATGGGAATTAAAAGTATATTTCCTTAAGCTATTCTGGGTGTAATTCTACCACACTTATTGATGATTTGAACGTCAACATATCGCTATTAATAGACCTATAGTAAAATATCTCTCACCTTGGTCGCTGGTGTACATTATGCAGTCTCTTCCAGTGTTATATCCCAGGGATTGAAATTCTTCAACAACCCTTTGGCCTCACATGCCTCTCTAAGTAATTAAAATTCCTGATTGATGTTGTTTGAGTCTTCAGTTTTTTTTGTGAATGGTTTGATGCAGCCCTCCATGCCTCCCTCTCCTGAGCTAATCGTTTCATCTCTACATAGCTCGCTCCCCCCCCCTACACCCGAGGCAATCTGTTTAACCCTGATCTACCCCTACAGTTCTTGTCCTCGACCCTCCCATCCATACCTAAGCTTGCTATTCCTGGGTGGCTTAATATTTGTCCTACGAACCTATCCCTTCTCTTCATTAGCAGTCGCCAGAAACTTCTCTCCTCTCCCACTCGCCTTAATACCTCTTCATTTATTACCCTATCTACCCATCTGATCTTCATAATTCTCCTGTAACACCACATTTCAATTGCTTCAATTCTCCTCTTTTCTGTTGCACCATTAGTCCAAGTTTCACTTCCTTATAGTGTCACGCTCCAGAAAAAAGGTTTCAAAAATGATCTCCTACTACCTAAATGTATATTCGATGTCAACAGATTCCTTTTCTGTAGAAATACTTTCCTTACCTGAGCCAACGTACTTTTTACATCCTCTTTGTTTCGTCCATCACTGGATATTTGCTTCCTAAGTAACAGAAGTCTCCGTCTTCCCGTTGAGTTTCACCTTCCAATTTGATGTCCATAGAGGTTTCTGATTTATTTCGGCTGCATTGCAATAATTTTGTTTTATATTTATTGATTTTCATCATGAATACTTTCCTCAAGGCGGAGTTCGTACCATTCAAAAACTCGTTCAAACCCTCTGGCGTATCTTTAATGGGCCCTCCAAACCTTGAAGTTAACTGTATGCGATATGCATTCCACATTGCCACTTAGCCGACAGTATGACGTGGTACCAATCTCCTCCTCCGAGTGCGCTCCTTGTTTACTCTTACACTTTTTCGTCCCTTTTCCAAAATCACTCCAGCAACCTACACATCAAAATGATAAAATATCACCCGAAAATGACTGATTTAAATATGGCCATTTTTATTGTAAATCCAAGTGACAATATCTTCTAGATGAAAATGAAAATCCACAGCCTGCTTCCAGTCTCCGACCGGGTCAGGAATGGAATGAATGAAGCCCCTATCTAGCGGCGAGGATATGAACTGTGCCGGCTGCCTAGGCCTGACGCACTCCTCTGGGGCAATGATTAAATGAATGACAGATGGAATGAAATGATAGTGGAGAGTGTTGCTGGAATGAAATTTTTGACAGGGAAAACCGGAGTACCCGGAGAAAAACCTGTCTGCCTCCGTTTTGTCCAGCACAGATCTCACATGGAGTGACCGGGATTTGAACCACGGACCCAGCGGTGAGAGGCCGGCGTGCTGCCGCCTAAGCCACGGAGGCTTATCTTCTAGATAAAATTGTTAAATAAATTCTTTATTCCTATATTCATATTAATTTTCTGAATATACATGTTTAAGTGGTTATTAACAGTCTAGTTTCCTTGACTCACTTATCAAATACGTGAGAATACATATCTATAAAACATGTTCGCTGAATAGATGTTGTCGACTGGCATTGCTGCTCTGCTTTGCCGTGTATATATGCTGCTGCACATTAAACCGTATTTTCAGCCACGACTTTCACTTCACACAATTTGCAAAACAGAACTCAACCATCTGTACAAAAATATTCCTCTCCAAATTCTTTAACAAATCTTCGTAACTTAACACTAGCAGAAGTATTTGCGATTCACCGTAAACTGACGCTTGTTCAAGTAGAAGAAGGAGATGTAATTAGCCAACTACTGCGATGGGTTTTTCTAGATTATTTCTGTCTCTACAACTGCGACCATCCTGCAGAGTACAATGTGGTGGCGCAAGAGGTGCAGTGAGGTGTGTGATCTTCATCTCTTACAAAAGGTATTCCACGGGTGGGTGAAACTTTATAGGGTGTTTTGGTGGTGACGCTAGCTTACCTTGTAGTAATACCAGACAACGTTAAACACGCTAGCAGTCATCGCGTACGACGATGTAGTTGAGTTGTACTTCTATAGATGGCAGCAAATTCGAAAAATTGGTGAGTATTCTTGTTAATGTTGTATATTTAATTAATATTTGAATATATATCAATAGTAAATACATATTGCAGTGCTTAGAAAAAATACAATCGGTTTCGAACAATATTATACGAAGAAATTTAATTATATTGAATCACACATCGATTTTAGTCGATACACTGCGCTCGAAAACGATATCAGATACTGTCGATATAATTCAAAATAAGAGCTGGTTGTTCCAACGCTTCCCGTAATTCAAACGTGATATTTCTTAATTCGATTGATAGGAAGTACCGCACTGACAATTAAATAATACTGGTGTGTGATAAGTGCAGCTGTAATTTTGTCTTACAATTCACTTTGAATATTGTAGTATCGTAGCCTACTCTTTCTATTTGTACATATCTCTGGGGTAGGCCTATGTAATGCTATGTGCTTTGTGGAAACATGGGCTGATAATCTTGAAACATCCACAACTATTCGATAGAGCCTATGTTTTCTTCTCTACCTGCCTGATATCACAGGGGGAAGAAATCGCCTATTATTAGACCAATTACTAAAATATGGCCATTATAAGGCAGGGGAAAGAAAGAAAGAAAGAAAGAAAGAAAGAAAGGAAGGAATATAAAGATATAAAGTAGAGGGGGATAGAATAGGGGAAAGGGCCGAGTAGCCACGGGCAGGGAGGGAAGAGGGGTCAGTAGGCCAGGTCGGGGACGGATCGCGCTCGAAAGTGCATCGTCGCGCCATCTCATATTGTCAGTTGGAACTACTTGCGCCGAGCAATAGGTTGGTGTCAAAATTTTTGCATTAAGATGCAGCTCTAGCCATATATCCTCCTTGTTATTCCACTTGCATTAACTACCGTTGTGACAGGCTGATTTAATTTCTGTAAACACTAGTTCCCTTTCGGTAAGTTGAGGATGATTGCACACCTACAGCTGCCGTCAAACTACTGAAATATGACGTTCTTTCCAAACAATGATCAAAATATGACCTAATGGTAAAAAATGGTCGAAATATGCATTTATATGACAAATAAAAACCACTATATTGTGACGATAATCACTTGATTTGCATCAGAAACCAGCCGGGCATGAGAATAGAGTCAAAGAGAAAAATATGACTTTTCCTAAACATCCGAGCCCTAATAATGCGTTAAGAGTTTTAGGCATCAACATTTACAATGCTTTGTACGTCAAATGTAGGCACGTTTTGGTTGGATAACAGTCCTATTCCTAAAACTTGCCACCAATGTTTTGAACATCTCAGTGGGCGTGCCTGCTCGCTTCACTCTCTGGGCGTTAGGGAAACTCCTTATTATTCCTTGCGTAATCCAAAGGACAGTTTACCGTTATTATAATACTGACGTGTGGCCTCCTGTATGAACTGGTACAGATCTTTCAAGTCTACGCTAGTGGACGACCTACACATTGTGATGAGGATGAAGTGACGTAGAAAGCGTCACAAATACCCAATTTTCCAGATGGAGGAATTATTCATCGGGGATTAAGATCTTCACATCCTACACCAGGGAACAAATCCTGGACCCTTCATGCCAAGTCAAGCATGACAACCACGCAGCCATGGGGTTTGACGTTTGCCACGATGAAAATGCTGGCATGTAAATAGCAATGTAATAAGCGTTGTGTGACCGAGGTGGAATTCGAACCCACGAACTCCCGATGCCAGTGACGCAAGAGCTAGCGCGTTAGCACTCCCGGTCGGCCTGGCCGGTGAAAACAACAATTTAAGTTAAGGGGTTCCAGAAGGCTGAAAATCTTCAAAATCTTCAAAATTTTATTTTTTACGTCATGGATTTTTAACAGCACATTCATTTTACTCATGGCTCATTTTAAAGACAGCTGTCCCTACACTTTCCCACAACCATGCATTATATTAATAAACCATCAATTGTAATTTTTCTCTCCTTTTTCACTGGATTTCAATCTAGATTCTAATTTTCTCTCTGTTAGACAGAAGAAGAAACACTATTTTTAAGAAATCAAAATGGGTGTTGTAATGTCGGAGCATACCTCGTCTTAAACCTAAAACTGTCGCTATTTCATCAGCTAGTGAAAAACCCATTGATTCCAGTTCCTTGTTGAAATAGTTTAGTTCATATAACAATTCCCTTTAAACAGCAACGTTTCAACATGCAAAGCTGAAAGTTCTAGAAGTAATTCTTCCTTATATGTGTTATATTTTAACTGAGTCTTTTTTCTTCAAAATCTGCTTTAGTTTAACTTTAATTGATGGAAATGTTCATGAAAGCACAGTTAAACATTTTGTCATCACCAGAAAGCTTGATTTAAAGTAATGCGACTGCATCAAGGAACATCCCTGAAAAAATGTAATTAGAACCTGTTAATAGTTCTTGAGAAAAGGGTCAATAAAATGTTGAAATTTAACATGGATAGCATAGGACATTCCAGCGTCCCTTAACAGCATTCGAAGATAAATACTAGTGGCTTGTGTGTTCCAATTCGTGGGCTTATCGGTAAAGAATATCACAGTAGTAGGAACCACACATTTGTGGACTCGTTGAGGGCTGTGGCTTATTATGGGTGGCAATGAAGGTTTTGTAGTGCAAGATAGCGCTAGTTGAGTACCTAGGTAAATGATTGATTAATTTTGCCTTGATCTGATGATGTTTGCTTAACGAATTTACGTCTCCTTGACAAACAACGCTCCTATAGCTTTGGTGGTAAACTAAAGGGGTGGCTGACTGACTTCCTTACAATCATGATGATAATTGTTTTTAGGGAACTAACATCTAGGTTATTGGCCCACTTCCTTACAAACCGGCATTACGGAGTAGTCAACCAAAGCGTTCATTCCTCTACTGTTTCGATTTAAAATTCCCCAATTATCTGCTGTAAATAATGTAATGTATCCATTGCTCGATTTTCACTAATTGTCACCTTGTGTACATGCGTAAATAACCCAGTGCATGCCGGGTGTATCATCTGCCCCTAAAAATATTGTTGTGTGCAGCCCAACTAACGCGTGTTGTCAGGAAGGTCGATATTTCTCCTGTATGGTAATAATGCACTGCAAATTTGTTCCGCAGACGATACTGAACACTATTATTTTTCCCTCGTAGTAGTATGTAGTCACATACATTCACAGCCGCAATTTCTAGGTTATGTGAACAATTGAATGAAATTAGATACAAGCAGAGAAATATCAACCTTCCTGACAACACGTGTTAGTTGGGATGCATAAAACAATATTATTAAGGTCAACTGTTTCACCTGGTATAGAGAAGGCTCTGACGCTTCTCAAATGCAAAGTGGGGCTTTGCACTTTTCAGAGACTCCCTTCAGTGTATTGTAAATATACATGTAGTGTAATGCACTTATACGAGATAAATATGGAATTAAAACAAGATGTTCAGTAAAGAACATATAGCCTACTTTCTCCTAAATGTATGAGTATAGTTATTACTCGTTGTTATTATCAAAGAGTATAATAGAATCTTTTCTTGGTTGAAGACCTTAGAAATTATTTACCTCTACCAAACGCCACAACCTAGAAAAAAACTACTACCATCATGGAAGAAAGATAGATAAGAAGTATCTCAAGAATGTTATGGATCTGGAGACATAATCGACCGGACTGGCTGCGTGGCTCAGCGGTAACGTTCTCACTTGCTGGGCCCTAGGTTGCAGGTTCGTATCCTGGCGCAGTCAGCTGGCATTTGAGGGTGCACAAATGCGAAGGAGCCGTGTCAATAGATTTACTGGCACGTTAAAGATCCCCTTCGGGCCAAAATTCCGGCACCCCGGCGTATCTAAAAGCAGCAGTAGTTAAAAGGGACGTAAAACAAATAACATTATTATTATTGTTGATACGTGCAAGGGCACGTCCCTACGCTTGCAAACATGTATTTGCTCATTTGAAATGACCGCTTGGTCGCTCAGTACCGTCTGTCACCACAAGATGGTAGCTGCAGTCGGACTTTGCAAAGATACAAATAGTTCCTGATTCTCCCCAATAGGTGGTGTGGGCTTCGCCTTATAAACTCTATATACGCATGACATAATTGAAAGACCATTATGATTCTACGTCATAAAACAAAGAACGGTGTGTATTCTTGATACCGCCAAATTATGAACTTATTAATGACATTGTTGTTTGGATGTGTCACTTCGTGATTGGACAATATTTATTTACATGAAGACAGTTCGATAAATGACGAGCGATTCTCCGCCATTTTTGTGGAATCCATTAGTGGTCGCCAAGACAAATAAGAAGGACTGCTCGCGAAAGGTGTCTCCGCTGATGGGGGGGGGGGGGGCGGTTGCCTCCCCCATCCTCTTCGAAATATAAATATATTCAAGAGAAGATATGAATGCCATTTCTACTTGGAAATTGCCTGTGGTCTTCAGGTTGTGAATTTCTTCGTTTAGACGTGTGAAATGTGATTGCATCTCGAGGCGTACTTCGCTTGTGACATCGAAACGGCACATGGGCGTGTTAGCCATTTTTTGTGAAGTACATGTAATAATAGGTGGTGTGGGCTTCGCCTTATAAACTCTATATACGCATGACATAATTGAAAGACCATTATGATTCTACGTCATAAAACAAAGAACGGTGTGTATTCTTGATACCGCCAAATTATGAACTTATTAATGACATTGTTGTTTGGATGTGTCACTTCGTGATTGGACAATATTTATTTACATGAAGACAGTTCGATAAATGACGAGCGATTCTCCGCCATTTTTGTGGAATCCATTAGTGGTCGCCAAGACAAATAAGAAGGACTGCTCGCGAAAGGTGTCTCCGCTGATGGGGGGGGGGGGGGGGGGGCGGTTGCCTCCCCCATCCTCTTCGAAATATAAATATATTCAAGAGAAGATATGAATGCCATTTCTACTTGGAAATTGCCTGTGGTCTTCAGGTTGTGAATTTCTTCGTTTAGACGTGTGAAATGTGATTGCATCTCGAGGCGTACTTCGCTTGTGACATCGAAACGGCACATGGGCGTGTTAGCCATTTTTTGTGAAGTACATGTAATAACGTAAAATTATGTGTTATTTATTTTATTTTTATTGTGTCTCCACAGAGAAGGATGTAAGGTACGTTTTTTCAAATTTAATTTATTTAATTATTTTATTGTTATGGAGCTCCGATATCTTCTTATAGTAATATTTTATTTCTGTTCCTCTTTGGTTTTATAGGTCCTATTTTATTGTTGTTTTTATTACGTTTCCTGGTTTATTTTAATTCTGTGCTCTTTTCTTCGCACCTTGTGGAGACACATTTCCAATTTATTTTACGTTTAAATTATTATTTATATTCCTTTGTCAATCTTGGGATTGACGTTGTAATTTATTCATGATCCGGTGCATTTCTCGATTGTAATAGCTTTTAAACCTAATTATTTTCCGCCGTCATTTTCTTTACGCTAATGTTTAAATTTAGTTTTATTAGTTGTTTGCCGTAATTTCGTTCCGGCATGTTTTTGGTGTGGGCATATCTTTTGTTTACAGTGATGCATTGTGGTCTCGGTGTCAGTCCATTTGGCGCGGGTCTCAATACCAGGCGTGTTGTGAATTAACTTAATCTTTTTTAATGTAATCTTGTTAATGTTAATTTCGTGATTTTTGGTAATGTCCTTGTGTTTTCCGCCGGCGTGCATATCATTTATTTATTTATTTTCTATCCAATTTTTATTTTATTTTAAAGTTTAATTTAAATTCAATCCTTAATTTTTGGGCATGGCCTCAACATCTGCATGTCGGATCGTGATTGCATTTCCTTGCAATTTATCAAGCCCGTTCTCATTGTGTTGTGCATGTTAATTCTATTTTAACCTTTGGGCTGTTAAATTTTATTTTATTTTAAATTAAGTCTTACCTCTTCTTGGCTTTTGCAAGCAAGCATGTTAGGCGCTATCTGGCCTTCTTGTAAATTTTGTGTGGATTGATGCATGTTCTGTTTGGGTGAAGGTTCTTTAAATTTTTAATATTAAACCTATTATTATTTTTTAAATTCTTTGCTTGTGGCATTATTTCACCGACGGGTGTTCCGTTGGTTTTTGGGGGGTGTTTGTACGATAGCCTGTGTGTGTTGTCCCCTTCTCCTTCTTCCTTCCACCCCTTTGGAGCTCTTCTGTTGGGACATGTCTTCTGGAGGTGATTTTGTTGCGGAAGTGACCCGGACCTCTGAATACAGGTAAGTTGGCCCATCCACGTTTCCCGTACTCGTCCCATTCTGGTAAGCAAAGCGTTGATTATCGAGTAACCGACGTGCTGCTGGCCAGTGCCGTCCAAAAATGCTATAGGGGTAGCATTTGTTATTATTACATAATCGACCTGCCGTGGACAACATCCAACTTTGAGTTGAGGCATGTCTTTACACGTCTGGTTGTGCATGGCTTTCACAACCCTAATTGAATTAACAAATCTTTCCATGACCCTACAGAGACGTGTGTATACAAACTATGTGGATATTTTCGATTGCTATTTGCCTGAAATAAAAGTATTAATAACCTGAACTAGCTACAACGGCTAGAATTCAGTTACTATGTGAAATCGATTTGTTCTTTACTTCAAATAACATTTTCAAATAACGCACAATAGGCTGTTACAAACCCTTTAAAATAAGAAGTAAAAATATATCATAGTATCATCTTGTCATTCTTCAAATTCGATGCGCATGGAATACCAATGGTATACTATCAATGGAGTCCCATGTAGACCAGTCGTGAAATCTAGTGGAGAAATATCGAACAATATAATCCTAACAGGGCGAGTGCATTCTAGCGGCCATAATAAGAAACTTTTCAATAAAATTTGGAAGTTAATAAGTAGGCCGGTGTGCAGTTAACTTTTTGGCTGCTAGATGTCTCGAGCAAATCTGCTGGCGAATTATATTTTAATTAAATATATGTTTCCCACCGTAATATGCACAATATAACGCTTAATTTTAAAACGCCTGAGTCATTACAAAGCAATAAATATGTAAAATTTCAAGCAAAAAACCTAACACTGATGGGGTTTGAACCAGAGGCATATGAATGATAGACCAACGCTCTACCATGGAGCCATTTGTGCCAACAGACATTGTTCTATATAAAATGACTTACATAGAACTTGTTAGCAAATAATGATTTAGACCTAACGATTTCATCAGTGGAGTATATTATTTATATATAAAGCATTTCATACAAAGTTTATTTATTTTGTATCAGTACGCTATATTGCATGCAATACTCAAATTAGTGAAATATAAGTCACAAGATATCCGCTGCCATCTTGTCTTCTTTCCGAGACGGCTCATCTTTTTAAAATCACTTCTGCACTATAGTATTACAAAATAAACTTTTAATTTCGAACGTGCCTCTTCCTTTAGAACAGTTAAATCGATTCTTGGCTCGATAATCGAAACTGGTGGGTCCCATGACATGGATTATAAAGTTTGCATAATTCGCTCGGCCGCCATCCTGAAATGGACCGGCGGATGACCTTGTAGTTTGGTCATAAGACGCGTCCTATATGAAGGTATGTTATTACCAAATTTGGTAGAGATCGGATAATTTGGTTAGTCGCTATTTGATTTTACGTTTTGAACGTTTGAGTGGCCGCCATTCAGTTTTGGTAAAGATGGCGGCGATATGAAACATGACACTGAGGTGCCCTTTGCTTGTTCTACCTCTGTACCAAATTTCATTCAATTCGGTTTCACCGCGTTCGAATTGATAGGGGGGGGACAGACATTCAGAGTACACACACTCACACACACACACAGACTCACACACACACACAGACAGACACACAATTTTTGGCCCTGTAGTGATCTCATAAGTCTACTTTCATTTTTTGCAAAAATCGAAAGTAGGCTAATGAGATGAAACATAGCATTCTCATACTTCCACCCCCTTTTTTTGCCTGAAGGAATTGTAGAAAGACCCAGTGACAAAACATACATGAGGGCCACTGGCAGCGACGCGGTTCGAACCTCTGATCTCCAGGCAGTAGCAGTCTATGAGCGTAAGTCAATGCGTTAGCTAAGCTGCTGGGTTCGATGTTAAGTTGAGAATGATCTATTTCCAAATTGATGGAACATCCTTTAAATGGGCACGTGTGTGAGATATTCCTCCCCTCACCCTTGCTAAGCCAGGGATAATGCCTCCTGTAGCGAAGGTGTCACTTACAGGCGACTCCCTGCCACCCACACTAAATATTACCGCACACCTATGGACAGGGTACAGGTGGAGTTATGTTACCAGAAATACATCCTCAGATAAATCAACATTATGTTCAGTCACGAAATTTGATTACAGTGCTATCCGTTGCGTTTCCCATGAGCAGTGCGATGTGACACGTCACACTAAAAGTTATTGATTCAGTAGTCAAACTTGGCGAGGAGTCTTCCAGTATTAAGGCATTCACATACGTTTAGAAATGAATTCCATCATTTTCAACCACAATTCTTGTTTTTTTTAGTGGTTAACTAGATTGTTAGTAAAGGCCTTTATGCCATCAGGATTGTTAAATTACAATTTAAGGGGTGCCTAATGGATTTTATTTGTAAAAACGTTGGCATTTCAATGCTAAAAACATTCCTTAGCAGACGTAACGTAGTAAAAACGTAAAATTAAGCAATTTTCTCAATATTGTGTTAAACGTTGAAGGGCTAAAGGACCCGGAAAGATTTCAAATTGTGAGTCTTGGAGAACTCTATCGAACAAAAATAAACAAATTTCGAAAATGCAGTTCAGGAAAAACAGCCTAAAATTGTTGTTTCTTTACTCGTCTTCTTTTTCGTTCAAATCCTAGCCCAATTAACTTATTTACATAATTCTTTCTTTACAGTATTCGTTGGTTCAATACCCTCAGGTACTTCTTGATATTCTGAAAAACCTTCACACCGGAAGTAGTAATAACGGCGTAAGTGAAACTCTGCATTGACTCGCACTGGCCCTCGTAGTGGTAGAAAGCACAAACTGCTAATCTAATCGACCGGATATGGTTGAGTTTCATTGAATCGCACTAGCGCTCGTAGTGGTAGAAAAGGCAAAATGCTAACCAGATATGGTTGAGTTTCAGGTGAACAATCATCAGTCAACCACGTGTCATCACGCCAGCACCCCGTAAGAGTGCCCTTTACGTTTGGAACAAGATGTTCAGTAAAGAACATATAGCCTACTTTCTCCTAAATGCATGGGTATTGTTATAACTCTTTGTCCTTTTCAAGGAGTATGATTGAATGTTGGTTGTAGTAGCTTGTTGAAAACAACGTGCTATAGGGATATTAAACATGAATATGAGGTGCCCTTTGCTAGTGCTACCTCTGTACCAAATTTCGTTCAATTCGGTTTCACCGTGTTTGAATTGATAGGGGGAATCGATTTGCACACATACTTGGCCACCATCTGCAAACTATTGGGCTGATGTTCTTGCAGTTTGGTCTGAATATGTTTCCCACATAAAGATATGGTGTTGCAAAATTTGGTAGAGACTAGATTATTAGGTTGGTCGTAATTACATTTTAGCTTTTAACATTTGGGTGGCCGCGATTACGTTTCCGTCAAGATAGCGGTGATATAAAACATGACACTGAGGAGCCCTTTGCTAGTGCTACCTCTGTACCAAATTTCGTTCCATTCGGTTTCACCGTGTTCGAATTGATAAGGGGAATCGATTGTCACACAAAGATGGCCGCCATCCGCAAAATATTAGGCTGATGACCTATTAGTTTGGTCAAAGGATGCTCCCTCCATAAAGGTATGTTGTTGCTAAATTTGCTAGAGATCGGATGATTAGGCTAATCGTAATTTGATTTAAGCTTTGAACATTTGTGTGGCCGCCATTACGTTTCTGTCAATATGGCGGCGATATAAATCATGACACTGAGATGCCCTTTGCTAGTGTTATCTCTGTACCAAATTTCGTTCCATTCGGTTTCACTGTGTTTGAATTAATAGGGAGAATCGATTTTGACACAAAGATGGCCGCCATCCGCAAACTATTAGGCGAATGACCTATTAGTTTGGTCAAAGGATGCTCCCTCCATAAAGGTATGTAGTTGCAAAATTTGGTAGAGATCGGATGATTAGGCTAATCGTAATTTGATTTAAGCTTTGAACATTCGTGTGGCCGCCATTACGTTTCAGTCAAGATGGTGGCGATATAAAACATGACACTGAGGTGCCCTTTGCTAGTGCTACCTCTGTACCAAATTTCGTTCCATTCGGTTCCACCGTGTTCGAATTAATAGGGGGAATCAATTTTGACATAAAGATGGCCGCCACCCGCAAACTATTAGGCTAATAACCTATTAGATTGGTCAAAGGATGCTCCCTCCATAAAGGTATGTAGTTGCAAAATTTGGTAGAGATCGGATGATTAGGTTAATCGTAATTTGATTTAAGCTTTGAACATTCGTGTGGCCGCCATTACGTTTCTGTCAAGATGGCGGCGATATAAAACATGACACTGAGATGCCCTTTGCTAGTGCTACCTCTGTACCAAATTTCGTTCCATTTGGTTTCACCGTGTTTGAATTAATAGGGGGAATTGATTTTCACACAAAGATGGCCGCCATCCGCAAACTATTAGGCTAATGACCTAGTTATGTGGTCAAAGGATGCTTCCTTTATAACGGTATGTTGTTGCAAAATTTGGTAGAGATCGGATGATTAGGTTAATCGTAATTTGATTTAAGCTTTGAACATTTGTGTGGCCGCCATTACGTTTCCGTCAAGATGGCGGCGATATAAAACATGACACTGAGGTGCCTTTTCTTAGTACTACCTCTGTACCAAATTTCGTTCCATTCGGTTGCACCGTGTTCGAATTAATAGGGGGAATCAATTTTCACACAAAGATGGCCGCCATCCGCAAACTATTACGCTGATGACTTATTAGTTTGGTCAAAGGATGCTCCCCCCATAAAGGTATGTTGTTGCAAAATTTGGTAGAGATCGGATGATTAGGTTAGTCGTAATTTGATTTAAGCTTTGAACATTTGTTTGGCCGCCATTACGTTTCCGTCAAGATGGCGGCGATATAAAACATGACACTGAGGTGTCCTTTGCTAGTGCTACCTTTGTACCAAATTTCGTTCAATTCGCATTCACCGTGTTCGAATTGATAGGGGGGGGGGGGGACAGACATTCAGAGTACACACACTCACACACACACACACACACAGACACACAGACACACAGACACACACACACACACAGACTCACACACACACACACACATACAAACAGACAGACACACTTTTTTGCCCTGTGTTGATCTCATAAGTCTACTTTCATTTTTTGCAAAAATCGAAAGTAGGCTAAAAATGGAAGAAACAACGAAAGTTAATTACAAATGCACCAACAATAAGATTCAGTGATGAACTGGGTTCTTGTCTATGACATTAAAGGATGTTTTCAACAATGAGTTGCTTGCCTGAAGGAACCACCACAGTGAATTTATTTCACGTTTTTCTTTCACATAACTATTAACATTAGTGTTTTGATGTATCCTACTAAATGTATTAGGTTATCACTACTATACCGAGAAATATAACATAATTATTCTTTCAATTTTTTTTTCATATTCAATTTTTGATTGGAGACATAGTCTTTCTCAGCTTTAGTGCAAGACATTCCTAATTTAAGGATCTTAAATTGGAGACCTTGTTGAGGATGATAGGCGAATTGAAGCTTGACTCTGATGTTTGAACCTGTAAAAAAAGTTACGAGCCTTATAATAGTCGCATATGATGTGTAATATCTGACATGTTATCCTAGTATGAAATTGAGATGAAATGTATGTGAAGTCATTTGACATCCTACTCGTATACTACACAGCTTGGACATTCTTAAAATGTTAATTTACGCTCCATTTGCATGCTGGTACTATGATGAATGTATATATTGAATTGGAGATATGCTACTGTCACACTTGTTTGAACAAACATCACATATTAGACTATATTGTAAATTAAGAGGAGGAATGAAACCATAGTCTCTAGCCTATCTGTAGACTACTAGAAATGATGTCCAATACAATCAAATTTCCCAACTCCTGCTTGGTGCAAACTATTGTAATTAAAATTAGATAAATCGTAATTTCATGTAGATTCTGTTAAAATGACGCATAATGTTATGATAGATATCGTTTAAATCGATAATCCGGAAGCAAAAATAATTGCCGGGACTGGGGTTCGAACCAGAGACCTCACGATTCGCAACCAAGATGCTATCCACGCAGCCATTACAACCAAAGATGTTTTGCGTACAAGACAGGTACTCATTTTCACGTGCCGGTAATAATATGGAAGTATTTTTATGCTCCATTAATATTTTGCCTTTTTTTCGATAATGTTCCTGCGTGGAATTGAGTTTTAAGTTAGTTATGAATACGCCTACTTGACAGTAAAGGGAATTCCTATAGTAGTCTATGAAAGGCTAACCCAATTCCCGTATAAATGCATCGATTGTATATTACATTGACCACTGCATTATCGCAATGTGGGTTAATATCTGAATAGCCATTGTGCAGAAACATAATACCTGCTTTACCGACTAGTTACAATGTTTCATAATAAGCATATCATTATTTAAATACTGATACGAAGACTTTTAACATGTGGTTTGTGTTTCAATCAGTTGAGACCAGAGTTCGCATGAGCATTTACCGTTCAGTATGAAAGTGTTGAGCAAAGTTACTCGGGAAGTGGATGCCCATCACTTGAGATTGAAAAACAGACTCTTAATAAATCATAATGGTTTTCAGCAAATATGATATAATGAATATTTTTACACCAAAGAACGACAACTTGAAGATGATTCATTGCAGAAATATCTGTAATGGTGCCTCCAAATCTTGAAGCAGTCCGTATGTTATATACATTCCACATGGTACCACTGCCAGCTAAAGCAGCTAAAGCAGCCAGGAGGGATGCGATCCAGCTGGCAGTGCGTCTTACACATTTCCGTCCGATCTACTTCCGTCCCATTTTTCAAAATCACTTCCACAAAAAATATCCAGCAACCGAGTTGAAAGATGTTACACATGAAAACAAGTAGTTTCGTGAAGATATAAACGGCTTATTTTCATATATCCCACTTATGTTTATTGCTTCTATCAACATAAAAATTTAAGAGCGTTAAAAATCCCTCAGTATGCCTTCCTTCGGAGGGGAAGTAAAGCCCACGGTCCCATGTCATAGATTTATGGCATGTTAAAGAAGTTTCCTCTAATTACACCTGTGTGAAACTAAATTGTATAGGTTAAGAAAGTAAACAACGCTCTTAGGTTGCTATGTTCGTTGCCAAGAGCCGACTGCGGTGGCGTCTAGTAGCTAAGTTCTGAACTAGGCCTAGTAGTCGTTGACGGTGGCGTTTGGCGGCAAAAGTAGGAACCATTTGAAAAATTCAAAGTTGCAGTCCATACTTGAATTTAAAAAAACAGATACACACACTAATACAGTCATCACAATTAACACCGGTTATCAGACAGATTCTACACACACCCAAAGTACACGGGGCTACATGACCGCGTTGTCGCAGCCCCTAAACTAAGGATCCAACCAACCAACCAACATAAAAAAAACCAGTTTGATTGCTGTAATAGATTCGTAGATATTGAGAACCGTTTAAATATTTCGTCGGTCGCCATGTTGGATTTTTATTTATGTAGGCCATAAAGCAATGCACTATTAGATGACGATTATCGCGTAGGTTGATTATTCAAACGTTGACTTAGATCGCGTGATTAGGACACAAGAAACGAAAACTTAATATTAAAATTTCACACAGCTGCAATTTCGAGGTTATGTGAACAATTGAATGAAATTTGATTTCAGTGTATTGTCATGTGTATAAATATTTTCTGTACCACGTTTCACTGCGCTCGGATGGTTAAAACGCGAGATACGTTTAAATGAATGTTTCAACTTTGCTTGGCCGCCATGTTCGTTTTGTACTTCACAGGTCTTTGAGAGTCACATCGTAAACTTCTAGTAGTCCTCTGACGAAATAACGTAGGTTTAGGTCGTTGCCGAGTTTCATTGAAATCGCACCAGCAGTTTAGATTTCATTAGGGACACATTCACACACACACACACATACGTACAATCTTAACACTTGCTCAACAGTTCAAAAGTTTTAAAACCTTCTCACCACATAAATCAAATAGAAGATCGTCAACTCGTCGTTTGTGATCGTTTCCCTCCTTCTGTAATAAAGGCGTGTAGCCTATACAAGAGATAATAATAATAATAATAACTCGGTAACTTGATGTAGACCACTTGAGTCGGGATCACCTAAACGGTTTACTCTCCAATTTTAATCTAAAATTCTTGGTAAATTGGTGTAAGATTCTTTGAAGTTTCGAAGTCACGCAGAGTGGTTTGAATTTCATGCGAAACTGCAAGCTTGGGTTCATTTCCGTAATTGTTATGGTCGACTGTTAGGGCTGGGACTTGAAATAAGGTAACATCCCGGCATTTGCCTGAGGAAACTTGGAAAATTCACACTCAGAATTACCTTCGGCCATTGCAGTCTTAGAGGAGGTTCAGCACACTCAGCTGAGGTGCAGATTTAAAGAGGAGTTATTCTTTGAAGTTATTTGATGTATGTATCTTCCTTGCTGTACAATTTATTGCATGTGCCAGGGGTAGCACAGCGCGAGGAGAGGTTAATAAAGCCGTAACCTTGGTGTACTGTTCAGCTTAATAAGCTGACAAGTGAGGGGTTTATGACCAAGAGCAGGGACATCTCTAGTTACATCCTACACCAAACTGCGAGCAAAATGTTGGGCCCTCCATGGTCCTCAAGAGAACCACATGGACGTTGCCTCCCCGATATTGATGAAACATTGTTCATATGCTGATGACAATTGGATTTCCGCGGCTGCACTGAAGGCCAAGGGGGCTTTCAAAGATCCTATGATCTACAAACGGTACAAACCATGGGTCTACAGTAGAAGACAGGGGTGCTAATGGGTTCTCTCCACGAGGTCAATTAGGAAATTCCTATCAAGGGAAATTACCTGAGGTGTATTTCACTATCCCCACTCAAAACGATTACGTGCCGAGTGCGACCGTGCCGGATGTGACCCAGTAAAAATCATGGCTGTAGCGACCCTTCTAGTAGCTTACAGTGCCCCATGCGACCCATTGTTCGAGAGAATTGAAGATCTTATTTCCTAAGTTACGTAAATCCATGAAATGCAAAACTTCAGAAATCGCGTTTTTGTTTCTTCATATAATTAAATCCAGATACGATTATGAATATAATGTAATTTCATTAATTACTTTTAAAAATCTACTACCATTGGAAATTGTGGTAATCGTCTCCTGTAAGTTGGAGTTAGGACGTTTTGGAAATAAATCATATATAGACATACGCTTTGAGTGGCACTAATGAACATTTGAATGGTTTAAACACAACTAACACTAACAGATGCTCTTCGTATTCTTTAAAGTTAGCCATGGCCTTGAGTTATCACGTGATATCACGTGATGTCCAGAGAACCTTCGGATTGGTCAACATGGATATAAGACACATTGGAAATAAATACCCGTTGGAGTTATATCTCTTTGTAAAATAAACTTAGTTGTTAGATGTCTGTTATGTAGGATATACGACGTATTGCGACTTAAAACCTTTGCTATTATTTGAGAGAACCTATAAACTTGCTTATGAAAGAACAAACTGAAAAACCGTCAATTCTGGATTTATATTTTACTTTGGAAATAAGCTCTTCAATTTTTACGGCACGAAACCAAACCTAACCTAAGCGGAATTTTAGCCGAGACAGATGTGTTAGAAATTCCCAGATTCCACCGATACATCAGTGCTTGGGTCGCTAATGGCACGATGGCAAATTGGTGGGTCGCTTGCGGCACGGGTCGCATCCGGCACGGTCGCATACGGCACAACACCCTCAAAACTGGACCAGGCTGAGTTTTAATTCACCGGCCGTGAAAGCCAATATACCATATTTTTGGAAGCCTTCATAGGGAGGTTCAGACTGCTTGAGCTTTTAGTTCTCGCAGTCAAGTGATGCAGTTGCACCTAATATAAAGCGAGGTAGCGCGCAGTTCGTTACTCCTGTGGGGGTCCGGGCGGGGACACCAAGAGCCCGCCGATGAGCCAGCTTGGTGTCCTAGGCGAAACCCCACACGCGACACGGCACAAATCTAGAAGAATTGCTGAGTTTTAATTCACCGGCCGTGAAAGCCAAAATACCAAACTTTGAAAGCTTTCGCTTTGGCCGATATCACTGTAAGTGACAGTTTTGTACGAGAACAAGTCTCAGATTTACCCCCAAGGACAGCGGACTTGGTGGTGTAGTGGGAAGCATGCTGAACGGCTATGCCCAAGATTGAGGGTTCAAACCGGACCAAAGTCGTCGGATTTTTAAGAGCGTTAAAATCCTTCAGTATGCCTTCCTTCGGAGGGGAAGTAAAGCCGGCGAGCCCATGTCATAGATTTATGGCATGTAAAAGAACCTACCACTCTAATAGGTAGTGAATAGCCAAATTTGTAGGTTATATTTGACTGGTTAGAAATGCTCTATCAAGTTCCGACGTTCGCTGCTAGGTGTCAGTGACAATATCATCTAGCCAAAGTAGGGATCTACTTGAAATAGAACTTGCTTGGAGCCCACGGGCGTTAAATTAAAATACCCTGCTATGGATATTGGCTGCAATTCTTATATAACTAGCAACCCGCCCCGGCATCGCCCGGGAACAGTTATTAATGTATTACGTGATAAGCGCTTTTCTTTTTGATGCCAATGAGCTACGACCTATATCCGTTTTACGACTCCGCATGATGGGTTATAATCACTGACTGGACCATTAATTATATTATCATGGAGATGCATGTGCAACGAATTCCTGTCAGATGTAGTTTAAGAATGACGAGATTCGTGAAAAACAAATCCCCCTTCCGTCCAATCTTAACTTGACTGTGTGTATTACGGAACGAAAAGATCACAGACAAAATGAAGAAAAGCCGAGTTGCACTTCCGGGGAAACTCCAAACACAACCACTCTTCTCTGAAGTCTTAACTCAACAAGACTCGACAGTTTGCTGCTGGCTGTATCTGGGATAATAGGATCGCCTGATAGCTAGACTGTAACTGGGGTGATAGGCTAGCCCCGAGCTAGCTCGTAAACTTTCGCCTCAGTAATTGAATGGGGAACGTTGGAAGAAATGGAAACGTAAAAACACTTATAGTGGGCGATCTATTGAAGATAGAGATTCTGAACCCTTCAGAAAAGCAGTGTTTAATGTAAGAAATCTTAATCAAGGGGTCGCGCTCAGTTCCTATGTGATGTTTACGTTCGCCAAACAACATGCTCTACTGAGGTAAGGGTCATAGGATTAAACTATAATTAAGAAAGAAAGGTGACAAGATGTAAAATAATAACATGATTTAATGACTAACAGTGCATAAAAAGAAAACAAACAACAATAATAAAAAAAATCCTCCCTGAATTTTCCCATGACAGGAATAGCTATCAATGCTGAGGAGTCAGACGGATCTCCTCTTTATTAAAATGTGGATCCTGGTTCCAATAACTTGCAATTTGGGTTTTATGTGCGCGTAATGACTAACTACGAGGAATGAGTACTTTGGATGACTGTTCGTTTACAACGGGTTAACAGCCACGATGCTTACGAACAATCATCTCGTAAATCAACGTTTACGGATATGGAACATGACATTAATAAAAACCCTTAAAAATGTAATGCTGACACACACACTAAAACCTACTATTTACAGGAATCTCTCTCGAGACCCGCATTTAGCGCGATGACGCACTTGACTATGAGCTGCCAACACTGGCCAATTGCTCAATACACAAGCAAGGAAATACAGCATAGCACGTGACTCACGGGTCACTGAATGGAATATCTACATGGAATAAACCAACAACAACAACAAAAGCCTGACTGGCTGATATTACTTTATATGAACAAAACTGCATGTTAAGCTAACGCTTCGGAGATTATCGTGATTCGTAGGCAACTCCCATTTATTTAAACAATTTTTATCATTGATCAGTTCTTAATTCTGTATTTCAAGTTATTACGGAGCCACACAGGCACTCTCCCCTAATGACCTCGCTGGCAACCTTCAGTCCGTCTTGTGAAACATCTCCTCTCTTGCTCAATACCTGTCATTGTCCCAAGTCCAGTGTGTAAAAATAACTGACAGCTGTGCCGTTATCTCAAGGAATCAACAGCAACAAACTCAACCACCTTAACATATGGTCAGACATTAATCAAAATATCCACAATTGCCCTCGCAAGGTCACAATATGGATTTGTCACCAAGCTGCCAGAAATCAGTCTACGCTGAAATTCCCGCTTGTAATGACCACAAATACACACACTCACATACACACTTCTGGGAATGACATTACGTTTTTCACACAGATCGGCTGATCGGTGCTTGCAAACTATTTAAAAAAAATATTAAAACCTACGATAGAGCTGACTGCTCTTCGTCACAAATCACATTGCTCCAAAGGCAATAATCTCACTGAATCTGATCAATAATAAACAAAAAGAAATTAATTACCCTCCAATCTATTGTATAATTATATTACTTCAGTCCTACTTCTGAAACACAACATATCTCCGAGAGACGTTTTTAACCGCATCGCGTAACATATGCAAACACGGTCGTCCACATAGCTACGGTAATTTAAACAACAAACAAGAAAAGAACCTTCTACTAATAATATATGCGAGCTGTTTCCATGCAAAAGGTGTGTCAGACCAAAACTAAATAGACTACGTTAATCACACAAGCAAATTATTTACAAAACAAAATATGTCCCATATACCATAAGTTAATTTATCAAATAATAAGAAAATTATTTTGTACTCAGCCTCGGTCAGCCACCCGTCAAAGAACATCCGCAGCCATCTCCCAACTGGATGCTTCTTATCTCATCTCAACCATCTTGACGGAGTCTTGATAGTTCCAGGCTTCCTCCATGGTCAACGATGTCATCTCTCGTGCTGATTCAAAAATTAAATTATTATACACTTGATATCTGACTACTAAATTCGCCGTTCGGGTACTACTTTCCCCAAAATTGTCTGTTGGCGAATTATCGATGCTACTGCCCCTACAAATATAGTACGGTGACTATCTAACACTGAATTTAACACATTTATTAATAATTTCTGTGTCCTTCATGACACGCAAAGTATAAGTGTCTACGTCCTTAGACGCGCAAAGTATAATAGCCTGTGTCCACTGACACACAAACTATAAAAGGCTGTGTCCTCGACACACACAATGTAATAAGCTGTCTTGGCTCTTCATGCCACTTATAAATGAACCGGCCCTAGGTATAGATAGAGGGGGAAATTAAATAAACATTTGACAAAATAATAGTGGTACAGGAATGAAATAAATATCATTGAACTCGAAAAATAGCGCAGGTCAAGAATATGCCCATTAATCCTAGAATCGATCGTAGAGATGTTGTCTAGGCGATCTCCCGCGTGAATGCTAGCCGTAGCGTGCCCAAGCTAGACTTGCCGCGCTGGTAAGCATTCTTCTCCCATTGGCTCCACATTTTCTGTAACTTGGCGGTTTTTATCAGACCTTGGCCTAGTAGGAGTGTCTAGCATATTCATCAGCCACTCACGTTACTGCATCATATTTTTTCTAGGCGCGAATATTACAATGAGCATACCAGAAGCGTGTCTCACTGCGCGTCGCTTTCTATTTTGAGGTGGCCACCACCTGTCCTTCTGAATCATAGCTATGGTCATTCTTTTCACAATCCTAAGTATTTAGCCTTTTGTCAAACAGCTTCAGGTATGTCCCCAATGTCTCCAGCAAATGCTTGAAATTTCCTCATCTCCGTCTGGCTATTTTCATGATGCTGGTAGAAATATTTATTAATTGAAGAAATAAAACATCGAATCATTTATCCATCAGAGGTTAAAGGGTTCAATACGGACTTTTTTGTATAACTTTTAATGCTGAACAATTCTTACACCCATTGATATTTTAAACTGTTTGCCCAGTGTATGCTTAAAATCGCACGGTCGCCTGTTTTTTCCGACTTTTTCTCTGAAATCGTTACTGCTTGGCTTCCTTTGATCATAAATAAATTATTTTTACAGAAACCTTCCCCGAGATATCCTTTACAGAATGGTGAAAACCGCATCAAAATCCTTCCAGTAGTTCTGGAGATTACCCGTGACATCCAAGAATGGGGGACTTAGTTTTATACTAAGTAGAGATATATTATTTTTTCTCCATGAAAGTATTTGAGCGAGTCGATCTGTAGAAAAGATGTGTCACATCTGTTCTCCACCAATACAGTAATACAGAGAAATCCCTCAAATCCGAACCCCGGAAATCCAAAATCCCGGGTAATGCGATCGAGTTTTCTTCGACAATTTTAAGTTTGAAAAAAACACGCAAAACAGTGAAACGTATTTCTTTAGTCATAAAACAATTACATATTCTACATTATAACCTTATTTTTCAATAATTAGTTGAAAAATTAACAAAGAAGTAGAGTTAGCATATGTAACACTGTGTAAATGTGCCTAAGCTACGTAATTCCTTAGGTTAATCACTTTGCAAGAACAATTAAATAACAATAGAAACACACAAAATATCAATTAATCTTTCACTTGAAATCAGTTATCTTCAGTTGTCGAAGTGACGAAAACCTTCTTACAGAGGCAATTGCGCATGAACAGGACATCGTTTGGCGTGGCTGCTTCGTGTTGTCCAGAGCAGATGCAGCCTCAGTATAAGTCACATTGTCTGTCCAAGTTTCTTCTTCCTCACTGTCACTAGCTACATTGCTGTCATGTTGACTCACTATTTCATGTTCGGTGCATTCTTCATTGACATCAACTGTCGTTCACTACTCTAGACAACCTTCTCCAGCATCCTCATAACCTGCTATATGGATATTTTTTGGCTAATCCGAACAAATTGAAATCCGAACTGACTACAGCCCCAATTAGTTCGGATTTGAGGGGTTTTACTGTAATTGGGATGGACTGCATGTCACAACGCTCATAAGATGGACGACCATTAGGGGACACCTGGACTCTTTCCCACACACATTGTTCTTCACTGGATTTCTTCGTCACTATTCAGATATCGGAAAAATCTGATACGTGATTCAGTGACGTCAACAACCTTACGGGGGCAAGTTGAGAGGAGAGTAGATGAGTCCCTCCATCACCCCATTGTCAGCTATCCTCCACACAAACCACGCAAAACACATAGGCAGTGGTCGACAAAACAGACTTCTGATCTGGATGCATGGAGGAGAAATCTGCTGACCATTGGAGCGGGCAAAGTGGAGACTGCTCACCTTACACTTGATGTTGATAGTACGCTTGGCTAGTAGTTATATATTGTGACCGTTTAGTTGCGTCAACAACCACGATGACTCAACTAACGACACATAAATCGAATAAAAAGTACCGTGAGGATCAGGTGACCTTCCATAAAGGCTAAAGCGGCACGAGAGTCCGTAGTCCACAGGGATCGTGGTACATGGTGACGATGGTCATAGACCGCCTAAGGAAAGGTTCACCTTAAAACTAGACTGAGAAAATAAACATCCAGACTCATGTAAAACACCGTGAAAATTTATTAAAATTCACAAGCCCCTAGCCTAGTTCGGAGGGTTATAATCGGCTAGTCCGCAAATTAATAAATAAACAAAGATAAAGAGCAGGTCCCCTACCTGAGAAGTTACTGAAAACCCTCGCGAAAGATCTAACTCACAATGATAAAGCAACAACAGCAACGCTAGGAATATGGTACGACGCAAGTCCCTAGTTCAAGTTACAAGATCAAGCTAATATCTGAATTTACATTTAACAGGGTAGCAAAACAAATCTAGGTTAGGATGGTACCATTTCGACATTTAAATTTAACATTAATTCAACTAGCTAAGTCCTATCAATTAACAAAATTTACGGCGATGACGTCCGTAAAAGAAAACAATTACATCCAAAAGCTAAGTGTACAGCCATGAAAAACAAACAATTTAATTATGCTTAATAACTATGTGCTAACCGCACACAATAAAGTAACATGTAGGGTTTAATACACTTGACATCATAAATTAATAACGAAATAGACACAGTAGTTTTATTAAAATTCCTGCCTACACCTTGGATTACTCTTTGTAAACCATAGTCATCTAATGTGTATAGTTACGGTGACGAATGCGCAGTTGAGACCACGTCTGACATCGCATGGCCTGAGCTCCACAAGCTACGAACTCTAGGTTCGCACATGCTTCAGGTCGCTACAAAAATGTCAACTGTCCTAGTCATTTCCTCACAAGGAAATTATCTTCAACTGCACGGCTATGTCAACATTTCCAGAATGCAAAGAACAAAGTTAGATAGAAAGAATCGTTAGTTAGGCTTGTTTTACAACAATTATGCGTCTTATTATTAGGATGTCGGTTTATAGGTTTATCGTAGGTTTATGGCGAATAACATTGACAATAGCCTGGGCACGGAGTGTCTCCAACTGAGATCATTCTCCACCAAAAAGCCTCGACTCAACAGTCGGAATATAATCAACGAGTATAACAACTCGGACACACAATAACGCGGGTTACCAGCGGCGCTAAGCTCTCGTTCAATAACTCTGGGATAGGCCTGTACAACAGTTACCTTCCAATAACATCTGGTCAACGGGATCATCCCGGACAAAGCATACAATAACATCCTGCTATAACAGGGTAGACTTCACCATCCTATAGAAAACCTTACATAACTGTACTTGTCATACGACAATACACGCAACAGAGCGTTAAACTAACAAAAACCGATCCATAAAACAAGTGATCAAATACAAGAGTGGAAACTGATTTCCATAAGCAAAATAGCAATGAAAGGAAAAGCGAATACAAATTGTACTCTGTCCTCGTCTATAGTAGTTTTGTCTCACAATGAAGCAGGCGTGCTCTAGGTCACTGGGTTACATAACCAGTTTATTCAAGGCCGGCGATTTAATCAATACAAAACCTGCACCTGGCCGGTTCATAAAAAACTTTACCATAGGTTACGGATCTCCACAGAGTCCGTGTATCAAACGCACGCTATAAATCTGAGTATAGTAATACACTTCCGTCTTTCTACCAAAGACGTCTAAATGAAAGTAAACTTACAATAACTGAAGCTCTTTGCTTTAAAAATGCAACTCAGTAGTTGCTAGAACATCAAATAAAAACGTGTCTCACACGACACAAGCAAAAAAATATGATAAATGTGGCACAGATTCACACACTAGATCTGCTTAATGATACGTTGGGAACCGCGTTCGATGCTAGGCAACGAAACATTCCTTCTAGTTGTTAGGTTCAAACATGACCAAGAATAGCTTCTGAGCTTATTCAAAATGAAATATAATGCATTTACAAACTGGTAGTTACTGTCGACTACCTAAATGATACGACCGTTCTAACGACAGTCAGGGGTGTAACAAAGGATGGCTGCGAAGAATGCAGTCAATTAATAACCAAGGCATCTGATTGCCATAACTACAGTCAGCAAAGACTTGAAAATTACCCCAAGTAGGGTTGAACAAAATAGCCTCAAAATGACTACGATCAGGTTCAGCAAGCTGCACCAGGGCTGACCAAAATGTCTGACCCCAAGGGTGTCTCACTCTAAACTGAAATAAATGACATCTAACTAATCTAGTTACATCCCTACCTAGAAAAATGGCTGACACTGAGTGTGGTTGATTCACAAACTACATTAAAACTACTATACCACCAGAAACTAGAACAAAGAAGGGGTGTAACAAAAACTCACGAAATGGAGGAGCTCTCACTCAGCTCTCTATTCCACAACAAGGGTTGTACATAAACCTCTCTGGCTCTCTGGATCGGTATCCTCCTCATCAGGATTCCCATCTGGACTCCCCCAAAGACCAGGGTTCGATTTGTCCCTGTCGACATCTTCGTGGATATGCCCGGAAATGGCATTTTGGCTCCTTCCCTCTCGTTCATCGTTCTGGAAGTTCCACCATCATGCTGGTTCCTGTAGAAACGTCACCCCCCCATACCGGGATGGTATTAGCCCATGGTGAATGCTTCAACCATGGTGAAGAAAAGTCCAATCACGTGGGTAGCGAAATAAGTTGCGTGATTATTCATCCTCTCACTTACAAAATCATAATGTCCGTCGTGACTATTATTGGCTTCAATTATAAAATACGACACAGCCTTAATCTTGCAGATGTGGATTAGCATGTGAGCTAACACTATTTTGTAATGCTGCACGTGCTAGTGACGCTACTTTTGTATCACGCAGCATCCGTGAATTATACGACGTTTCAAAGATGAAATTTCCACTTTGGCAATTTAAATATCTCATACAATTATAATCACACTTATTCAGGATAATTGTAACACTATTACCTGTATATTTCCACTAGGCATCTGCCCTCCACATACGCGTGGGTAATATGTGATGTTACAGCAATGTTGTGCAATACACTATACTTGCCAATAATTATTTCCCAAGCTTCTTATTTAATTCACTGGACTTCAACTACAGTGAATTAGTATTTGCATGCTCGATGGCACCTTATAATCACTTTTAACGCTAAACAGCGGATATTCTTCTACGTCTCGTAGGACAAATGTAATTCCACGCCTACACAAGGCGGATTCTCAAGACGCAGTGCTCCGGTACTGGGTGTCTCTAGAAAGTAGGTCGTCAAAACGAAAACGTTGAGCGACTACTTACGTTCCTTTTTGCGTATCTGCAAGGGTATTACCTTACCTAAAGTAAAAATAAACATTCTCCAAAATGTTTTAATAATGCAACATGACGAAATGGAATATTCTGAGTCTCGTAGGAAAGATAAAAATAATTAATAAGACCTCAGATAACAATTAGCAGTTTACACCAAAGTCAAAAGTGCGATTCACCGCTACTTCAAAGTATCGCGTGATCTCTCAGCTTCACGTGGCTTCCTGGGTGTGTTCAAAAGTACAACATCCCATCATAAATGCTCTGTCATAAAAAAATATCACATGAACCATAGCTCAGCGGGTTCAATATCAAGGAGGATAACAGCCCCCTCACCTTGACTATTAGCGCTGTGTAGTCAGTGTAGTTTTCCTTCTCCACTTCCCTCCGTATGTTGCGGGTAGTATTCTGTTACGCTACATGCTATGCCGATATCTACCTCATATGAGTCGTCCAGTTGCAAAACTCGTTTAATCCACTTGTGAATAAGAATCATTTTCATGAGAAACGTTTCTCTGGACTTTGCCTCTCGAATCTTTTGTGTTTTTGTTCTCTACTTTTTTTTTTTGCTTTGTGTTTTTGGTTTTTGGTTTTGTGTTGGCTTTGGGCTTTTTCTTATGAATTTTACTTTTTGCTTTTCTGTCTTGGTTTTGTGTTTGTTTTCTGGTTTTACTTTTTTTGAATTTTGCTTTTTGCTTTGTGTTTCTTGTTTTTTGTTTTCTGCTTTTGTTTTTGAATTTTGCTTTTTGCTTGGTGTTTTTTGTTTTTGGTTTTATGTTTGTTTTCTAGAAAATGAAAATAAAACAAAACAAAATAAAATAATATAAAATAAACAAAACAAAATCAAAATAAATCAAAACAAAATAAAACAAAATAAAATAAAATAAAAACAAAAGGAAAAATTAAATAAAACAATTTAAAGCAAAATAAAACGAAATAAAACAAAACAAAAACAAAATAAAACAAAACAAAATAAAATAAAATTAAACAAAACAAAATAAAACGAAATAAAATAATATAAAGTAAATTAAAATAAACGAATTAAATAAATAAATTTAACGACATGATCCTTATTCTCAAGTGGATTAAACGAATTTTGCAACTGGACGACTCATATCATATACGCTTCTGCGGAGCGAGGGTAAGATAAGAAGCGTCTTATTTGCGCGAGAAGGATTTTACAGTCAAATGCCCCTCCTGATGTCAACATCATCAGAAGACTTAATTAGAATTAGAATGTTATGGCATTTGAAGTCATTTTTAGCCTATTTTCATTTATGAAAAAAGAAGCTTATGAGATTACCTTTTGTCCGTGTGTATATGTGTGTGTATGCTTCCGCGTGTGTGTCCCCCCTCCCCCAACCGAATAATATCTTAATGGCTGGAGCAATTTCAATGAACCTCGGTAAGCTCATAGTACTATTTTGGCTGACCCCGACCGTGCCCTTCAAATTTTATTACGTCTCACTAATTCAACATGGTGGCTGTGCGAAATATTTCACCGGCATTCTATATCTCCAAAACTATTACTGATATCACCCTGAAATTTTGTATGGTGATAAAGGGCACTACTAGTAGTTCCTCTATCAAAACATGTTAACTACAATGTGAACATGGCGGCCAAAGGAAGCTTTAACATTTAAATAGAATATCCTCACGATTTAACCATCCTACCACAGCGAAACTTGTTATATCAAATGTTTATACACTTTATAATGCACTACCATCTAATTTAGTTCAATTGTGTCCATAATCTCAAGTTGGCGGCTGTGCGAAATTTTAAAATTCAGTTTCTATTTCATGTGTCCTAATCATGCGATCGAAGTCAACGTTTAAATAATGAACCTACGCAATAATCCTCATCTAATACTACATAACTCTATGGCCTACATATATTAAAATCCAACATGGCGACCATCCGAAATATTTAGACGGTTCTCATATATCTATTAAACTATGACAGCAATCAAACTGAAATTTTGTATGTTAATAGAGGCTAAAAACCTAAGTTTATCTATGGAACTTAGAATTACCTGGTGAGCACAAATTCAACATGGCAGTGACGCGAAATTTGAATATTTACTGTAAATGGAAGTTTCTCGTATTTAACCATCCGAGTGCAGTAAAATTTGGTACGGCATATGCTTATACAAATTTTAATCGACTGGCATCTAATATATTTACATTGCTTTCATAACCACAAGATGACGGCTGTGCGAAATTTTGAAATCTATTTTTATTATTTCTTGTGTCCTAATTATGTGATTTAAGTTTGAATAATACACCTACCCTATAATCTTCATGTAATAGTACATATCTCGAAAGCCTACATAAAAATCTAACATGGCGACGATCCGAAATATTTACACGGTTCTCAATATCAAAGATTCTATTACAGCAATCAAACTGATAATTTGTACGTTGATAGAGGCAATTATCATAAGTAGGATATATGAAAATAGCCTATAGGCCTATAGTTTTTCACAGAACTACTTGTTCTGTGTTGCCTTAGTGATCGAAATTTGAAGTTTTTCAGTCGGTCAACACGATTGCACCCAATTTTCATTGGTAATTTTTTCTGGGTTGGCGAACTGCAAATCATCAAATTTCAAGAATTAGAATGAATTGGTAAAGAACTGCCACTGAGGCTAAAGAGCCCATTTATGTAGTGTATACATTGTTCTGGCTTGAAGTGTTGTAATAAGAAACTAAACCTAGATAAAATCCAATAAAACAAATTAAAAACAAGTAGTTCGGTGACAAAATAAATAGCCTATTTTCACATATCCGACTGGTCTTACTTACAAGACGAGAAATTAAAGCGAGATGTAAAGAAAATGCATAGCCGCCATTTGTAGTTCTCATAGAATTCCATTAAATTAGACGTCAGTATATTAAGGATTGTATGTTGATATATCGTGCCAAGTTTTACAGCACTCGGATGAAAAGTCGTCAGAAAATCCATTTAAATATTTACATTTTGCGTCGCCGCCACGTTGGGTTTGTGCTCAACAATTTATTGAATGATCCATAAGTGAACTTATGTTGATATCCTCTTACAACATACAAAATTTGAGTTTAATTGCTGTAATAGATTCGTAGATATTGAGAATCGTCTAATTGTTTTGTATCATCGTCATGTTGGATTGTTATATGTGTGGGCCATAGAGCTATGTACCATTAGATGAAAATTGTTGCTTAGGTTCATTATTGAAACATTCACTTCGACCGCATGGTTAGGACTCACGAAATAAAAACTTAATTTGAAAATTATACACAGTCGCCATCTTGAGATTATGTAAACAATTTAACTAAATTATATGTCAGTGCATTACAATGTGTGTAAACATTTACTGTACGGTGTTTCACTGTGGTCGGATGGTTAAATCGCGAGAAAGGCCTATTTAAATGTTACATATTCGCTAGGCTGCCATGTTATTTTGTGCTCAACATTGTTTTGAAAGTCACATAGGTGAACTTATAGTAGCGCCGTTTATCACGTACAAAATTTCAGGGTGATAGCAGTAATATTTTCGGAGATATACGATAGAATGCCGGTGAAATATTTCACACAGCCGCCATGTTGGATTTGTGAGACGTAATAAAATTTGAAGGGCGTGGTCGGGGTCGAACAAAATAGTACTGTGAACTTACTGAGTTTCAAAGAAATCGCTCCAGCCCTTGAGATTTTATTAGGGACATACGCGTGCATATACACACACACAAACACACAAACCAACGGTCAAATGGTGATCTCATAAGCCTATTTTTCATAAATGAAAATAGCCTAATGACACTATAACTAAACAAGCCATTTAGCAAATATGTCGTGCACAAGAGGAATAATACAAGTTAGAACACAATAACTAAAGAAATATCCTACCTAATGTATTATTAATGAAATTACCGCATGTTAAAAAAGGGCAACACTTTTTATATGCATCATGATGTGCTTTATTATTAACACTAGCACAAGAGTGACATGATTCCCCGAAAGTTGAATCTTGGATACTAATGATATTATAGAACAGGCTGTGTGATGCGGATATATGAGAGATGGATGATTGAAACGAGGCAAGAAGTCGGAAATAGTGGCCGTGGCCTGTTAGATTGTACCGTCCAGACATTTGTCATGAGTTGACAATAGTAAACCATGGAAAAGAATATTTCAAGAAGTGTTAACGCTGAGATTCGAAGCCGCTCCTCTCTCGAGTCTGTATACAGCCTAACGCGGCTGGTATCAGAACTCTACCGATGTCTATGCTATTTCAAACGAAAAGCTCTGATTGATGGCTACAGTGTTAGGAAACTGTAACACGCTTCTCGGAAGATGGAGTGTTCTAAGACTTTCTGTCAAAAGAAAATATAAAAGTCACTCCAGAGTTTGAGCGCTGATTCAATTTATCTACATTGTGTTCTCTTCGTGCGCGAGGTGGTGTGGAAGTGATCAGGTACCTGTCACTTTGTTGTGCTCAGCGTTCGCTTGGGAATCACGTTCACCTATATAGTTTGCTCAGAAAACACAAATCAAGTGGGTGATTCACCGGGACAATAGAATCACTTCACATATTAATGTAATGTTTCGTTAATATTTTAACTTAAAATAAGTTATAAAGTGGCACAAAATTCTAAGAAAATGAAAATGAAAATCCACAGCCTGCTTCCAGTCTCCGACCGGGTCAGGAATGGAATGAAGCCCCCATCTAGCGGCGAGGATATGAACTGTGCCGAGGCCTGACGCACTCCTCCGGGGCAATGATGAAATGAATGACAGATGAAATAAAATGATAGTGGAGAGTGTTGCTGGAATGAAATGTTGACAGGGAAAACCGGAGTACCCGGAGAAAAACCTGTCTGCCTCCGTTTTGTCCAGCACAGATCTCACATGCAGTGACCGGGATTTGAACCACGGACCCAGCGGTGAGAGGCCGGCGTGCTGCCGCCTAAGCCACGGAGGCTTCACAAAATTCTAAGAAATGAACAAAAATAATTTCACACCTGAGTTTAAAAAAACCGCCATCAGTTCACTTTGATTTGTAACTCATTCAATTTGTGATTTAGTGCTGCCTTATTTTACACACAGTCCTCGCTTGTCTCGAAAGAGCGTGGATTCAAATCCCACCTCAGCTGAGGTCGTGTTGATGGTTTCCCATTGTCACTACCAGGCAAATGCCGGGACGGTTCCTTTCAACAGACCCAAGGCCGACTTCCTTCCAAATCCCTTCCCTGACCTTTCTTAAATTAGATACAACTCAGCGGTCGCCTGAGTGGTCTGTCACCATCCCCAGTTGTATCTGCTGTCAAGGTGTGTTCAGCTCCCAGACACCACCCTTGCGACAGTAGAGGAATGATCCTTCGCAGAGTCCGTGGGTGAAGCCGAGCTGGGAGGTTAAGCGATAGAAAAATATGTTGACTCTAAAAATTGCATAATTTATTTAAGTAATTATTTTATAATGATAATAATATTAATATGAATAATAATAGAATAAATAATAACAATAATAATAATAATACTCAGAAGCCGTCATATACAAAAGCGTCTTTCGAGACAAGGTATACAAGCGGGAAATGATATGAGAGAAAGAAGCACCTACAGCCCAAAGACCAAAGTGGACCGAAGAAAGGCAGAGGACCTTTAGAGCACGAATGAAAGAGTAGCCTACTGAAAAAACAGGTAGAACAAGTAGTCGTGATTGCTTCGCGTGATGTAATAGGCCTGGAACGTGTAAAATAAAATAAGTAATAATAATAATAATAATAATAATAATAATAATAATAACAGTTAAATGATGGCTGTAGCTACCGTAGCGTAAATCTTTGTGTTGGAGCCATAGAGACGATCTACTCTTCAATTTCGACGTTAACACTTCCATGTGCCAGTGAAATCCATAACTCTATTGGATGTGGTGGCTGAGAATTAATCAACTTTGTATCGTAAACACCAAGTGTGATACCAAAGATTTTTTTGCGAGCCAACATCGTACGACTTAGAATAGCGTGGATTTTTACCGCCCTTCTTGGCCCTGAATGAACTAGCGATTTTGGGATCGTGAGTCGGGCACTCTACCACTGATTCACCGAGGAAGCCATTATTATTATTATTATTTTTATTATTATTATTAATTCATTCATATCGTATAGGCCATCTATGGACCGCGTCATTCCAAATGTCTCCTACAGGCTTTGATGTTTGCCCACCACGCCCGCATTCGTTCTCGGTGGACTTCCTTCCGATCCTGGGTCCAAATCTTTCCTGTTTTCAGCTTTGGCTTTTCTTGGAAATCTTTCCAATCTTGAAGTTTACTTTTGTGTGGGGTGCGCTCCTGAATTCCTATTGGTGTAATCCCCATTTATTTCAGATCTTTATCCAGTTCAATGACCCAGGCCCATTTTGTTTTCCTATCCTGAAAGTAAGTTATGTTGCGGTTGGTCAGTCTCGCTGGGCTCATTCGTTTCACATATCCATAAAAATGTTATTCTTCTCTTCCGGATGACGTCACTTATCTTCTCCTCATGAGTATATAATTAATGGTTATGCCGTCTTCTGTATTCCCCATTGTCTTTGATGGAACCCAATATCTTTCTCAAAATTTTCCCTTCTTAGGCCTCCAGTTTTTCGATCAAGCCTTTTTTGTTCATCATTGTAACGTGTTTTTCGAGGGGTTTTTATGCCACTGGCATAAGTCAGTAGGAAGCCATTCTATATTTATTTACGCGGCAAATTGTTCAGCCAAGATAATTTTTCATGTTAATTTATCATTATTATTGATTTATTATAATTATTATTAAGGTATTTTTCGGAGCATTTTATAAAAATTTTAAGCATACAGATAGGTTTTCTATGTCTTAGAAAACACTATCAAGCAAATTATTACGAACGACATTATCATAGAAAATTATGTGATTACGGAATTTTATGGAGTTTCGTCAGTTAGGGTATTATGAGAGAGATGACTCATTGGGAATTCAGATACAGGCTTAGTCTTGTCAAGAAGCACTACGCAAGCCTGGGTCGCAGCGTCAAGAAAAGGCGGATAGTATGGTACGGCAATCGACTTCACCCTCCCGCCGAGTGTGTATTGAGTCTAAGGAGGGGAGTATAGCGGGGTGCTCAGCCAATCAGTGGAGACCACGTAAGCTGGAAGTCGGCACTGGAGTGGGAAGCCGGCGAGTGCATATATCGTTTGGCGCGCAGTGGAGTGGAGGACAACCTGTGTAAGACTTGACCAGTACGGTTGCACGTGTGAGTCGCTCCGATGTTCCGTGGAGTGGAGGACTATCTTTGTAAAACTTAACCAGTGTGGTTGTACGAGTGTTTGGTTTCGATGTTCGGACCATAAAGTCACCAAATCTACCAGTATATCATCAAATATCGAAGAAGATGACGGCGTCCAGGAAACAGTGGGAAGCTCTCTTCAACATCCAGTACGAGGGAAATGCTTCGGCAATTTCCAGTGGTAAGCGCGAATGACACAGACATACGCAATCTCTCGTTTCTCTTTGTTTTAAATTCAATATTTCAGTAACTTCATAGCTTGGGAATAAGAGTAAAACAATAAGTTATCAGACTCCGTTTTCACGTAATTCTCTATCGGTAATATTAAAATCGCAACGCTCCAATATATATATTTTAAACTTATTATTATTATTATTAATTTTGCAAAACGTGTTTTATATAATAAATTCATTTCTTTTAACAATGCAATCTTTGCTTTCATTAGGTAGCATTAGATATAGACCAATTCCTTCTCCTGAAGGCCCTAATGCCCTAATGAGATTAATCTCATGTAATTTATTTCAGGATTAGGGCATAACCCATCTCTTTTGGGTACATTCGTGTTGACCGACTGAAACTCTTGTTTACTAAGGCAACACTGAAAATATGGCTTCAAACACCACAATAATAATCAGCTAAATCAGAACAGAGGAAATGGCTATGGTAATCAGTATCAAGTGAGGAACAATGATTTCAGGGGAAATCAAGGGAGAAATAATGATTTCAGGGGAAATCAAGGGAGAAATAATGATTTCAGGGGAAATCAAGGAAGAAATTATAATGACAATAATTACAACCAGAATAGGGGTCAAGGAAGAGGACAGCCTAGTGGTAGTAATATACAGCCACACAATGACAACACAGCCCAGAACAACCAGACCAGTGCAGTAGTTAGTAGTACTACAGCCAGCTGTAGCGGTTCTTTAAACGCGAACCAGGCTGTGAAGTAAGGTCAGAATCTCAGTCTGTAGCATGACCTGTCCATACAATTATACAGGAACCCTATGACCTAAATGTAAGAAATGAAATATTACATGAACTAAATGATGAAGGTATTATTCAGGAAGTGGTTAGTAAGAGCCCCATAGTTAAATTTAACGTGTCCGAGGCGTACACAGATGTTTTAATTGATAGTGGTTGTATGAAGAGTTGCATAAGTAGTGCATTTTATGATAAAATGAAAGGAACTGGATTAAATTTTGAGGAGATGCCAATCAAAAGCACTTTTGTTATCACAGCTGTTGGGAAGAGGTCTAAAGTGATTTCTAAGCAAGTTTTAGTAGACATTATAATTAATAATCATGCAGAGAAGCAGATTTGCCTTGTAATTCCAAATTTAGTATTCAGTGTTATCTTGGGTTCAGAGTGGCTAAGTAGAGTGTCTGGTAACTTATGTTATGATGTAGGGAGTTTGAAATTTAAATGGGGTGATTCTGAAGTAGAAGTAGCGTTCAATGACCATATTCAGAGAAGTAGTATTGTAGGTGTAATTTGTACTTTAAATGAGATATCGCCAGCCGTAGAGCGGGGTTCTCCATGTTTTGTGGGCAGTGTGATTACGAACGGTAGTCTAGAGGACTCGTTACGTGATGCTGCATTTCAGGGAAATATAGAGGATGAACAGTGTGTTCGGCTCTATGATGTGTTATTGTGTAATAGGAGAGTTTTTGAGGATCGCATTGGTATGGCCAATTGCTATACACATTCATTGAACGTTATTGATAGGTCAGTATTCACAGGACATAGATATCCTGTACCTTTCGCTTATCAGAGTGCAGTTGAGGCACAAATTAACCAGATGCTTGAAGATGGGATTATTGAGCACTCTAACAGTCCGTATGTTAATTCTTTGATCACGGTACCCAAGACCGACGGCACAGTTCGTATTTGTTTAGACGCTCGTTTGGTTAACGGTAGAATTAGTTCAGATCAGCTGAAATCTATGTCAATAGAGGAATTAATGCAAACATTTGAGGGGAAGAAGTATTTCACTTGTGTAGATTTGAGTTCCAGTTTTTGGCAAGTGCCACTTATGTACGAAGATAGACCATTTACAGCTTTTAGTCATATATATAACCTTTATCAATTTTGAAGAACACCTTATGGGTTAAAGAGTAGTTCAACAGCTTTAATTAGGGCTTTAAACATCGCATTAGGGGATGACACAGGAGAGTTTGTAACCATTTACATAGATGATATGGTAATTAGTTCACGCAGTTTTGAGGAGCATCTACGTCATTTAGATATAGTTTTTCAGAAGTTAGATCAGGCAGGGTTCACTTTGAAGCTGTCTAAGTCGTCATTCTGTCAGTCAGAAGTGAAATTTTTAGGTCATGGAGTGTCGAGTAGAGGTGTGACACCAGAAGAAAGTAGGGTTAATAAGATACTTAACGCAGAGGTTCCACAGAATGTTAAACAGTTAAAAACATACCTGGGAATTTGCAACTTTTTCAGGAGGTTCGTTCTTAAATACTCAGGGTTGGTAGAACCATTCAGGGAATTGCTTAAAAGTGGGACTCGGTGGGGATGGGAGTCCAAGCATGATCAGGCTTTTAGAGCGCTGAAGGAAGGTTTTGAGAAAGCTGTAGTGCTGAAATATCCTTTAAAAGATAAGGAATATGTGGTTATGACAGATGCTTCACATATAGGCATTGCTGGAGTACTATGTCAGAAAGATGAGGGTAATCTGTGCATTGTATCTTTAGCCTCACGAGGACTGACAGCAGCAGAGAAAAGATACACGATTACTGAGTTAGAGCTTTTAGGTATTGTTTTCAGTTTAGGGAAGTTTAGAATGTATTTAGTAGAGGGCAAATTTGAGATACATACAGATCACCACGCATTACTGTATATGAGGACTTGTAAACTCAGTTCTAACAGAGTTAGTAGGTGGATTCTTGCTCTGCAGGAATACGAATTCACAGTAAAATATATTAAAGGTAAAGATAACATTCTTGCAGACATGCTATCGAGGGACACTAATGTATGTAGGGATTATCCTGTAGTTAAAGCAGAGGACGGTAATAAGAGTAAAACAATGAGTTATCAGACTCCGTTTTCACGTAATTCTCTATCGGTAATATTAAAATCGCAACGCTCCAATATATATATTTTAAACTTATTATTATTATTAATTTTGCAAAACTTGTTTTATTTAATAAATTCATTTCTTTTAACAATGCAATCTTTGCTTTCAGTAGGTAGCATTAGATATAGAACAATTCCTTCTCCTGATACAATTGTTTGTTGGGTTAATGATCAAATCATACCACGATCTGAGTGAATAGAGTCTTGAAGATGTTCTACCAGAGCTAGACGTTGTTAAATACAAATTAAGATTTCAACATTGCGTTGTACGCTCAACAAGGAGCAAAGCGAGACCGTTACATCATGAGGCATTCAGAAGCATACAAGACCTCCGGACGGATGACACTGCAGTAATGTTTTAGTTTTGCGTTGAAGGATATTGACCTTTTTTTTATAGATGTCCTTAGTTAAATGGTAGGCCATTTCCATTTTGCTCATGCGCGATGTGAATGCCTCATTCTCTGATACATTAGGTGTTATAATTTCTCCCAGGTACTTAAACTTTGCAACTCGCTTAATAATTATTATTATTATATTTACAGTATTATCATTAAGATGTCGTCACCCATGTGAAGAAAAAGTGAATCAGAGAACTACAAGTAGCCTCGGATTGGACGTATATCAACGACGACGACCGGAGTGGAAACGGAACATGAGATTCGGAACATGGAATATTAAGGGAATCGTTGGTAACGAAGTGGGATTGATACAGGAAATGGAGGACCACAAACTAGAAGTACCCCGCATTACATGGGAGAATAGGATTGAGAGATTGTGACAAGGGGCAACACTGTAGTGGAAATGAAGAGAATGTGCAGAAATAGAGCGGAATGGCAGAAATGGCTCAAACGAGGCTACCCCGACGCTTGAAGGCATAAGGTAATAGAAGAAGAAGAAGAACAACAACAACAACAACAATGCGTCATATTCTATATCACTCTCTCAGCATCGTGAGGCTAAACTCAGCCATACAGGGAGTGTTTTTGATGTGTAACATCTTTCCGCTCGGTTGCTGGATAGTTTTGTGGGAGTGATTTTGAAAATTGGGGACGGAAGTGGATCGGAACGATCGAGCTGGCAGTGATGGATCGAACGGAAGTATGCACTGCCCGCTCGATCGATCGAACGGAAGTGTAGCCTACTAGCTGGCAGTGGTGGAAAACGGAAGTATGCACTGCCCGCTCGATCAATCGAACGGAAGTGTACTAACTGGCAGTGGTGGAAAACGGAAGTATGCACTGCCCACTCGATCGATCGAACGGAAGTGTACTAGCTGGCAGTGGTGGAACGAACGGAAGTATAAGATGCACTGCCAATTCGATCGATCGATCCAGCGGGCAGTGGTAAGACCCAGTTGGCAGTGGTACGAGGAACAATGAGCGCGCGGTGTCGGAAATTGATACCATGACGTACTCTCGGCCATGTGGAATGTATAGACATACTGAACGGAAAACGCTCATGCGAACTCTGGTGTCAAGTGATTGAAACAAAGCACATGGTACATGTTCGAAGTCTTCGTATCAGTATTTAAATGTTAAAATGCCTTAATATCAAACATTGTAAGTAGTCGGCATTGCCGGTATTATGTTTCTGCACAATGGCTATTCAAATATTAACCCACATAATGGTAATGCAGTCATCAATATAATATAATCGTTGTGGTTATACGAGAATTGAGCAAGCCTTCATGAACTATTACTGAATACATTCTCTTTACTCACAAGAGGGCCTATTCATAAGGCATTTTAAACTCAATTGCACTCAGATACATTATCGAATCAAGCAAAATATAAATAAAACTTAATTCCGTAATGCAGTATTATTGGAACGTGGAAATAAGTCACCATCTTGTGCACAAAGTTTGCGTAGTCGAAATAGACGTGGGGTTAGTGCTTATGACTGTGAATCTAGAGATCTTGGGTTCGAATCCCGGACGGGGAGGATATTTTTGCTACCAGATTATCATTTTAAACGATATTTATCATATCAATATGACTCATTTTAACAGAATCCATATGAAATTACGTGTTGGTTTGTGAATCAAGAGGACCTGTTTATAAGGAATTAAAGTTTATGAGCGGTGTCGCGTCTATTAATCTAGTTGATCCATATCGTATTCTTTATTTAGGCTAATGCTGGTGGAAGCTACAAATCATCTAATAAAATGAGTTCCGTATTATAAACTACAATATCTGTAAAACACTCCCTTTTACAATATATTAATGTTTGTGCCAATAATAGTATAAAATACCGGTGTATCAACAATTTCACGTGAGGTTTCTTCTATGTCACATGTTATACATCATATGCGACTACTGTAAGGCTCGTATTTTTTATGGTTACTCCACTTCTACTCCAGACAAATGTTGTGATAGTTCCTAATTTAACACCTCGATCGCCTCCTTCCCAAAACTCACCTTAATTACAAATACACATACTAACACAGTTTTCGCATTAACACAGGTCATCAGACGAAATTCTACATACACACACAAGTACACAGGCCTGAATGACTACGAAGTTCAAGCCCCTAAAATTAAACAACAACAACAACAATAATTCTATCTCACTCACTTGTACTCCTTTCCCTCTAATGTATTCTCTGATAACTTCTGCTTCGTATACGTATCTATAAAGCTCTTCTACCACATAAAATGTAAAGTTGAGTGTGACATACTGGAATATATAACGCAAAACATAACTTCAAGTAATAGGATACTTATCTTTCCTTATGAGATTAAAGAGGTTGACGTTTTGAATGAATGAATAAACCATTCCAATTTGCGACGTAGTCGTAATTTCATCACATCATACTTGTTAGTGCAATATTCATCACGATGTGATGTGACACCTCAAGTGAGCAGAGGACTCTTTCAAAGTTAATTCGCAACAGAAAATAGACCAACACACATTCAGTATAATTATGATTATACTGTGCATACTTAGGACTAGGAATCTAATGCCCTATAAAACATTGAAATATGCTCGTTAAAAATACAGTTATGACCTAAATATCTACAAAAGTTTTCCTACAACATTTATAAAATGTCATTAATTTGGAAATATTTTACTCTGAATATAAATTCAGAACTACACAGAATAAAACAAGATATTCAGTAAAGCACATATAGCCTACTTTCTCCTAAATGTATGCGTATAGTTATCTTTGTCTTTATCAAGAAGTATAATAGAATCATTTCTTGGTTGATGACCTTAGAAACTATTCACCTCTACCAAACACCAGAACCTCGGAAATACTACTACCGTCATTGAAGAAAGAAAGAGAAGACATATCTCAAGAATTTATGGAACTGGAGACATGATCGACAGGATGTGGGCAACAACCAACTTTGAGTTGAGGCATGTGTTTACACATCTGGCTGTACATGGTTTTCACCACCTTAATTGTATTAACAAATCTTTCCATGACCCTACCGTTACGTGTGTATACCAACTATGTGGACAAGCATGTGAACGCTGCCACTTAGAGCTCTGTAGTAAAAGAAGACAATCAATCAAAGACAATGCAATTCAAGTCCCCAGAGCGCAATTTTAGTGTACGAGTTCATTCTTTACTTTCGATTGCTATTTGGCTGCAATAAACGTATTAATTAATGTCCTGAAGTAGCACCAACAGAGAGCGTACAGGTACTATGTGGGGTCGTTTTGTTCTTTAGTTCAAATAGAACACAATAGGCTGTCACAAACACTTTAAAATTACAATTTATTGTATTATCAACTTATTATTCTTCAAATACGAAACGTAATGAATGTCAACGCTAGGCAAACCAATGGAGTCCCACATAGACCAGTCATGACATCTGGCGGAAACGTTTCGCATAAGGTAATCCTAATTGAGCGAGTGCATTCTAGCGGCCATAAAAGGAAACTTTTCAATTAAAGCTGTTCCAACGTGCAGGCAGGTGTGCAGCTCGCATCCAGTTGGCCATGATTGTCACCTTAATAGTTCATCTGGTTGCTGTTAGATGTCTCGTGCAAATCCGATGGCGAATGTTATTTTAATTAAATACCATATATATTTTCCATTGTAATATGCGCAGTATAACACTTAATTTTATAACGTCTGAGTAATTACAAAACAATAAATATAAAAAATTGAAGTAAAAGAACCCAACTCCGATAGGGTCTGAACCCCAGTCAAACGGGTGAAAGACTAACACTTTACCGCACAGCCAATCATAACCACCGAAATTCGTCGTTATCAATTGACTTACATATAACGTCGTAGCAAATAATAATTTGGACTAAACGATTTCTTCAGTGGAGTATATTTTTATGTATAAAACATTTCATACATAATATTATTTCTATCAGTAGACTATATTGCATGCAACACTCAAATTAGTGTGATATAGATCAGGCACAAGATATCAGCTGCCATCTTGTCTTGTAACCGAGACCGTTTGGCTTTTTAAAGCCAATGCTACCATGTAATATTATGATATGAACTTAAAATAAACCATTCTCGGTTCGATAATCGAAACTGTTGGTTTCATTTCTTTTTTTAGTCGTTTACCCTCCAGGTTGGTGGAACCCACGGACTCAGCGAGGGAACTAACCACTACCGCCTCCACGGGCAGTGTCCTAGAGCTGGGAACATTGAATCGGAAGGGATACAACTGGTGAGGTGGGATTGGCACCTCGCCCAGGCGGCCTCACCTGCAAAGCGAACAGGGGCCTCATGAGGGAAGGTAAGGGATGGTGAGGATGGATAGGCAAGGAAGAGGGAAGGAGGCGGCCGTGGTCTTGAAGAAGGTACTGTCCCCGATATCCGGATAGTAGGCTGTCAGATATCCGCCCCCTCAATCGGATTGCCAATAATCAAACGCACCGGCACAGCTACATCCATGAAAATGGCACTGACAGATACTATCGAGATTAGAGCACAGTAGTTAACAAGAAATTATTGTGGAACACACCAAAATATACGGGGGTTCATACTTACCTTTTACTTACCTTTTAAATTTATCTCGGGGACTGGGTTGTCAACTGGATCACTTAAAAGTATGCCCTCACAATAACCTCCACCATGATATTTAAAATTAACCAAAACGAAGACGAGAAACTTTAAACTGCACAATAATTTATTTCACATAAAGAATGATTTAACAAAAATAAAACAACAAAATCCACGTGGCAATCAGAAGCCATTGTCCACTTAATCATGTCCTCCTGTAGGACTTGTATACTCTACATACAATGTTTCAGCTTTCTCAAGCTCAAAGTAACGTAATTATAATAATGCACTTGGAATGGAAACGGGATTTGGGACGAGACACATATAGCAATTGTTTTGCGTGTTTATATACTTCACATTTTATTTATAGCCACAAGGCTATTATGTAAACGTCCTTGGCCTCTATCATACAGTTGTCTGGCCAGCTGCAATGCCGCGTCGTCAAGTGGACCCCACCTGTCCGTTCAACCCCAGCATATGCGAGTTACATCAGAGCCTAGCTCTCCTTCAAAACACGTTAAATGTCCACATCTGAACTCAAATATTATCACGCAAATCTTTTAAATGCTCCATTCAAACACCAGTGGATTACTCTAATAATCCCAAATCATGTTTAATTGTTCAAACCACTTGTTTAATTAGCGTTGTTTAGAGTATAATAACAAAACTCTTAATGTTAATAACAAAAGTTCATTAATTATTTATAACAATAATAAATTGTTTATAACAATGTCAAACGACAATTGAAAATTTTATACACGCCTCTATTAATCCCTTTCATTTCAAATTATTATCAAAGATATTTACATAATTATTTACAATATTAATATTGTTTATATTATTTATACAAGAAATACATTAAACCACACGTTTATCCGGTTGATAATTACTTAAATCGTGTTGATATAATCGACCAATGAAGGTTAGTTATATTTAAATGTCAAATTCAGGTTTAATAAGGTTTAATAATAATTATTATTATTTGTAACGGTAACCTCCATTCAAAATCTTCATCTCAAATTATTTAACACTCTTGTTAATTTTAACAGTATCTTCATATGAATAACTTTCAAAGAACCAGAACAATACATTCAGCGGAAAAATACTTCGCTCAAACGCACAAAATTGCACAACAATTGGCCCAGAATTCATCATATATCTTCATATATATGGCATCAAAATCTTCCAAACTACATACAAAAACCTCCACTTATAAATTCAACAACATCATCCATCTTACTGTGGGAACCTCCTTCATTATTCAAGGGCATTATTCATCAGCGACTTTTACACGTCCACTGAACTAACGATTATACATCCATTGTTCCTCTTTAAAAATTCTTATATTCATCAATTGTATTAATGACTGTTATTATTTAACCTTCGTGGGTTCCATTCATGAATCGATATGAAGTAAAAATTTGCCAATCACGAATAAATTTAGTAGCAAATACGATTAGACACTCCTCCCTGGTCTATCAAAATTGAGATTAATATCTTCAAAGTAACGCAGTATAAAAATACTATCTTCAATCAAAGTTCATCTAAACTGCATAAATAGTCGAATAGAATACAATTAGACTGTGGAATGCAAACATTATTGTTCCAATCTAGAATTGAGAAAAATTCCTATCAAATGTTCATTACTATAGTGTATTCAATAAATCGTAATCAAAGTTCATATTTCATAAAATTGTCTATAATGCAATCATGTTCATAAGACGACTAGTATTTCAAAGATCGTCGATAACGTAATAGATTTTAACGCTCTAAAATCATTTAATCATTCTTCTTTCTTGAGGATGACAGAAAATTGGTCAAAGTAATTTACTGAATAGAATTACTTTAATAAAATGACACGCTGTCTGAATTCAAATCTGCCATAGCAAATCGTTAACTTTACAGTCAAATTGTGACTACAAAAATATGCAAATTACTGAAAGAATATTAATTATCAGTCTCAACTGATCCAAAATTATTTAAGTATGCCAATGACATAATAATGTCACAATAAATCGAAGAAAAAGGCATAAATCATCGAAGTGTACTGAGTACAGAAATATCAAGCAAGAAAATGGGGCACAATAAATGGGACAGAAAATATGGGGAAAACGGTTGCTCAGATATCGTTACATAACTCAAATAATACAAGAAACGTTTACGACTACCTTATCTGTTGATTGAAGTTCTAGAGGAAAGTTTTCAAAGAAAACTGCTGTTGGTTCCATTTCACCAGCGTAAAGACGTGCTCCGACCTCGAACCTGGAATCAGCGCCCTCGGAGAATCGAACTACTTCCTCCTCCGAAAATTGCACTGCTCCATGTATACGAAAGACATACTTCTGGCAAAACTCTTCTTTGTGACCCGGGTCCACCCTGGCCTCTCTTGAAAGTTCCCTGAAGTTCTGGTCGCAATTCGCCATGAAGTTTATTGCAGTTATTTCCGCAGAAATATTCATAATCGTGGAGTATGAAAATATTTCCACTGTCATTTGATATAATTCAGCGATGGATTCACGATGCATGAGTGTAGTTGGATGTTCACTACATGCTCGCTTTTGTAGAATGACGATTAACGAAGTTCCATGCTGTTACTTCACTCCATCGATATATGTCCCACTTCCATTAAAGCCTTAGCCTTCCATCTCAACTTCTGTTATAATCATTGAAAGCACTACCAGATTATAATGTTCCATAGTAGAATGTATCGTCGTATTACCAAACGTATTCTCCAATATCACGGTTGCGATACACGTGTCAGCCGTAGTGTATAATGTGGTATTTTAAAAGTGCTTCTCAGGTGGCGAGAAAATCACTTTTGTCTGCAGTCTTAAAATGCCAATATCTTTCAAATTATAACTGTGAAATTGTTCAAATCTTCTACACACCTCAATGTTGTACTGCCCAATTGAATTATAATAAAGGCAGAAGCCAACTCTTGATATCTTATCTGGTAGAAACGTTAATGTGAGCGTTTCAACTTCGCCTAGTTTCAAACACCGTAAAATGGAACTGCTCCGTATTCGTTCGATGCGCCGGGCTTTAACCACACGCTAAAGATGACTTGCTTCACTTATTCACTCGAAAATGACTATATGACATCAGAAATATATATGCGGTATCAGACATCAGATATGAGAGATATGAGAGCTTCTCTCTCCTGTGCACGACCTTATATCAACTTCTTAAGGGGCGTATCCATCCCTTCCATAGCATGTTGCTCCGTCATTGCTAGAAGTTTTAACTTTGGCTATACTTGACGGATTTTCAAATTTCAAAAACTCAAAATTATTTTCTTCAAAATTCCATATCAATGCCATAACTGAAAATAGTTTTCCACAAATCTGCATGCCAAAAGTAATTAAATATCGTAGTTTCAGCAATCTCCGTCTTCCTTCCAAACTATCGTTCATTGGTTCGAGCCTTTCCTCCAATAGCGTAACTTCTTTCTTAGCACAATACCTTGTTTCCTGCGACTGCGTCGTAAATCTCAGATCTTTCTCGAACAAAATCATGACGTCACCAAGAATCTCAGCTCAACCAGCCTACTTGCATGAAGTCTACGTCATCCGTGCCTACGTCATGAATATACACGTCACAACTATGACATCCATAACTTTACTCACTTATATGCCAATACAGCCATCGTGGTCTCAATATAATTCAATTTACGGGGGCAGTACCATCTCGGCATTTGCCCGAAGACGAAGTGGGAAACCACGGAAAACCACTTCGAGGATGGCTGAGGGGGAAATCGAACCCCCTCTACTTATTTGGGCCACCCGAGGCTGAGTAGACACCGTTCCAGTCCTCGTACCACTTTTCAAATTTCGTGTCAGAGCCGGGAATCGAACCCAAGACCTCCGGGTTCAAAGTTAAGAATTATAATGCTTGCAAAATTCACATGGCCACTATATTGTAATGGTACCCCTGAAGACCTTGTAGTTTCGGCGCAAGGCATGTCCTTTATGTAGGAATGTTGTTACCAAATTTGGTAGAGATCGGATGATTAGTTTAGTCATTATTTGATTTTCGTTTTGAAAACATTAAACTGAGGTGCCCTTTGCTAGTGCTACCCCTGTACCAAATCTCGTTCAATTCGGTTTCACCGTGTGTGAATTGAATGGGGGGGGGGGGGAAGACATACGGAGTTCACACACACAGACACACACAACTTTTGACCCTGTGTAGATTTCATGTCTACTTTCATTTTTTGAAAAAATCAAAAGTAGGCTCAAAACTGAACAAATGTAGGTTATGCTTTACAAAAGGAAAAACTAAAATATACAAAATAAACATTATGAGGCCCTAATTGGCACTCACAGATTGGTACAAAGAAACTGAATGCTATGTAAGAAATTTGGGTGATTATAAACTGGATTACAAAAATTATGTGGAATATTGTTCAAAGATATTTCTGTAAATATTGATTACAATAATAATCTCTATATATGAAAATTAATGTTTCTTGATAGTTTGGATGTTTGTCCCGTATACGTTCGTATACTATTCAACCAATTGCCATAAAACGTTGGCGAGTAGTTGTGCCCTCTCCCGCATAGGTGTCTGAATTAGTAAATCTATTTTACAATAGGTGGCGCACGAGGAGTTTTAACAAATGAGTGTTGGTGTGGGATTCATTTCAACGACGTCCCGTACGCATTCATATACCATTCATCAGTTAGCGATAAAACTTTGGTGATTTGTTGTGTGTACTCCCACTTATGTTTCTGAGTGAGCAAATCCTATCTAGAATAGATGGAGCGCGAGTCATTTCAACAAATTAAAATGAAAACTCACAAAAATGGGGCGAATTCCTTAAAATTCTACCATTTTCTCATCGATTACAAGTACACACACTAGTACAGACATCACAGTGACACATGCTATGAGACAACTTCTACACACACTCAAGTACACGGGGTCAACAGCAACTTATCTCGCGACCGATAGGCGTACCAACTTTCAGTAATAGTAACTATGATGTTCTTATAGCCACACAGATACAGACATCACAGTGACACAGATTATCAGACAACTTCTAAACACACCCAAGTACATGGGGATACATGACCACCATGTCGCAAAGCCGCGAAAGAATCAACAACAATATATCTCGCGACTGATAGGCGTACCAACTTTCAGTCATAGTAACTAAGATGGTCTTATAGCAACACACACCAATACAGACATCACAGTGACACAGCAAACCACTTTTACACACACCCAAGTGCATGGGGATACATGACTACGATGTTGCAAAGTGCCTAAAGAATTAACAACATACTTTGTGACCGATAGGCCTACCAACGTTCAGTAGGATAGTAACTAAAATGTTCCTATAGAAACTCTCTACTGAACTAGAGTGTATAGCCCTAGATCAGGGGTTCTCGAAATTTTACTGTCACGCCCCAATTCTGAACAAGATGTTCAGTAAAGAACATATAGCCTACTTTCTCCTAAATGCATGGGCATTGTTATAACTCTTTGTCCTTTTCAAGGAGTATAATTGAATGTTGGTCGCAGAAGCTTGTTGAAATTCAACGTGTTATACGGATATTAAACATGGATATGAGGTGCCCTTGGCTAGTGCTACCTCTGAAGAAGAATTCATTCAATTCAGTTTCACCGTGTTTGAATTGATACGGGGAATCGATTTGCACACACACGTGGCCGCTATCTGCAAACAATTGGGTTGATGACTCTGTAGTTCAGTCAAAAGAAGCTTCCCACAAAAAGGTATGTTGCTGCAAAATTTGGTATAGATCAAATGATTAGGTTGGTCGTAATTTGATTTAAGCTTTTAACATTTGAGTGGCCGCCATTATGTTTTCGTCTAGATGGCGGCGATATAAGGCATGACACTAGATTGCCCTTTGCTAGTGCTACCTCTGTACCAAATTTCGTTCAATTCGGTTTCACCGTGTTGGAATTGATAGGGGGAATCAATTTGCACACATAAATGGCCGCCATCTACAAACTATTGGGCTGATGATCTCGTAGTTTGGTCAAAATATGCTACCAACATAAAGGTATGTTCTTGAAAAATTTGGTTGAGATCAGATTATTAGGTTGGTCGTAATTTGATTTAAGCTTTTAACATTTAGGTGGTCGCCATTACATTTCCGTCAAGATGGCGGCAATATAAAACATGACACTGAGGTGCCCTTTGCTAGTGCTACCTCTGTACTAAATTTTGTTCAATTCCGTTTCACCGTGTTTAGATAGATAGAGGGACACATAGATAGGTTGCACACATACATGGCCGCCATCCGCAAAGTATTGGGCTGATGACCTTGTAGTTTGGCCAAAAGATTCTTCATACATAAAGGTATCAAGTTGCAAATTTGGTAGAGATCAGATGATTAGGGTGGTCGTGAATTGATTTGAGCTTCTAACATTTGGGTGGCCGACATTACGTTTTCGTCAAGATGACGGTGATATAAAACATGACATTGAAGTTTCCTTTGCTAGTGCTACCTCTGTACCAAATTTCGTTCAATTCGGTTCCACTGTGTTTGAATTGATATGGTTAATCGATTTGCACACATACATGGCCGCTATCTGCAAACTATTGGGCCAATGACTTTGTAGTTTGGTCAAAAGATGCTTAACACATAAAGGTATGTTGCTGAAAAATTTATTAGAGATCATATAATTAAGTTGGTCGTAATTTGATTTAAACTTTTAACATTTGGGTGGCGCCATTACGTTTCCGTCAATATGGCGGCGATATAAAACATGACACTGAGGTGCCCTTTGCTAGTTCTACCTCTGTACCAAATTTTGTTCAATCCGGTTTCACCGTCTTCGAATTGATAGGGGGTGACAGACATTCCGAGTACACACACTCACTCGCACACTCACACACATTCACACAGACATACACACCGTTTTTGGCCCTGTGTAGATCTCATAAGTCTACTTTCATTTTTTGCAAAAATCGAAAGTAGGCTAATAAAGGACATAAAGACCATTCGTTTAAGCCACATAACCCTTTTTAGAATGTTTGGTTTTCAAACTAGCGCCTACTTTCAAAAACAAATATTTTGATTTTACAACAAGTCGTTCATAGGAAAGAGGACGTCACTCCAAGTCCTACATAACACATCAAAATCCGACCATGCGTTCGAGAGATATCGGCAAAGTTCGCGAGAAAGAAGGCTGTGAGGCAGAACCGCTATTGCCACACTACTGCACTGTTTTTGTCCTAGAGACTTGACACTTGGTTTGTGGCTAGAGGGGTAGGGACCTTTCATTTATGTCAAACAAACCTTTTTGTAACATTCTTAGTTTCCGAAATAAAGCCAAATTCAAAATTAAACGTAAAAAAACTTAAAAATGTAAACTTTTGTTCTGACCATAAAGGACATAAAACCTATTCTTCTGAGCCAAGATAACACTTTTTAGAATGGTTTATTGGCTTTAACGGCCGGTGAATTAAAACTCAGCAATTCTTCTAGGATTGTGCCGTGTCTTGTGTGGGGTTTCGCCTAGGACACCAAGCTGGCTCATCGGCGGGCTCTTGGTGTCCCCGCCTGGACCCCCACAGGAGTGACGAACTGCGCGCCACCTGCCTTGATATTAGATGCAACTGCACCACTTGACTGCGAGAACTAAAAGCTCAAGCAGCCATAATCTCCCTATGAAGGCTTCCAAAAAAGATGGTATATTGGCTTTCACGGCCGGTGAATTAAAACTCAGTAATTCTTCTAGGTTTGTGCCGTGTCTTGTGTGGGGTTTCGCCTAGGACACCAAGCTGGCTCATCGGCGGGCACTTGGTGTCCCCGCCCGGACCCTCACAGAAGTGACGAACTGCGCACCACCTCCCTTTATATTAGGTGCAACTGCACCACTTGACTGCGAGAACTAAAAGCTCATGCAGCCATAACCTCCCTACGAAGGCTTCCAAAAAAGATGGTATATTGGCTTTCACGGCTGGTGAAAGCAGTGCAGTTGCACCTAATATAAAGGGAGGTGGCGCGCAGTTCGTCACTCTTGTGGGGGTCCGGGCGGGGACAACAAGAGCTCGCCGATGAGCCAGCTTGGTGCCCTAGGTGAAACCCCACACAAGACACGGCACAAACCTAGAAGAATTGCTGAGTTTTAACTTTTTATAATGTTTGGTTTTCAAACTATCGCTTACTTTCAAAACAAAAAATCTTTTTTTTAAATATGAGTGGGCCATAGCAAAGTCCCCGTCAGCCCAAGTCCAACAACATCTCATTCGTAAAAGTCCGATCATGGGTTCGGGAGATAAGTTATGGGTTTAGATCATCGCTACTAACCTACTGACTCGTGAATAATGAAATAAAAGGCAAACCCGTTGGCTTGGATAAAGATTATTGATGCGTGACAAAAACCAGGGATTATTATTATTATTATTATTATTATTATTATTATTATTATTATTTATTAACCAAAAATTGTGCCCACAATTTATGGACGGCAGATAGAGAAAGGTCAAGCCCCACATACACCAGTGTCTCCATCTCCGTTCATTAAATCTAAACAAATCTCAAATGTTACATTATACAATTAACACCTTTACATTTGCTATATACACATAATCTGCTGTACATGACGTCTATATCATACAATTCATAAATAAAAGGGAAGACACAGGCATGCACACACACATATACACGCTCACACACGCATACATACATACATATATACACGCACGTGCCCACTCCCAATCACTCACAAAGTTACATTATACAGTATATAATTCAATTTACATGGGGTTTTAGTCCCTTTAGAGCCTTCACTTTGCGGCAAAATTGTCGTGGAGGAAGGTCTTTTATTTCACGAGGCAGGTCATTCCAAAGTCGAGCAGAGCGATTGTAGAATCCAGATTGATAATCTGTTGTCCTAGCGAATGGAGGAACAAGTGTGACACCCTGTGCTCTACGGACTGAACGATATGACAGCTGAAGGCGGTGAAATGGGTACAGTATAATGGTGCCAGCTAGAGATTTTCGGAGAAAGGTGAGATCTATTTGGCTACATATGTCATTGATGGATGTTAATGGTTTTGTCAAAACTTTGTTACCCTGATTGTAAATGAGTCGCTCTGCTCGACGTTGGACTGCACTTAACTTCCTCATGTTTTCCTCGGTAGTGGGATGCCAGGCAGGAAGTCCGTACAGAAGAATGGGCCGTATCGTGGAGAGATACACCGCTCGGAGTGCACGGCTTCTGAATCCCAGAAGATTACGTCTTGCAAATCCTAGAATTCTAAATGCCTTACACCTAGATTCCTCAACGTGTACATTCCACTTCAAATTGCTGGAAATGTGTATTCCCAGCATTCACAGTGAATTGCACATGGGAAGAACTTTGCCGCTCAGTGAAAGGCTATGTGCAATAGGCTGTCTGGCCCTACTTTGCCGAATATATTTTCACTTGTTTACATTCAAGGTCATCTTATTTACATCACACCACAGTGCCACACTGTCCAGATCTTCCTGTAGTGCTTTGACGTCATCATTATTTTTATGGCTCTGTAAATTATTGAGTCGTCTGCATACTGCGCCATCGTGGACGTCACACAGCTTGGAAGGTCGAGGGTAAAAACCATGTACAACAAAGGCCCAATCACCGACCCCTGTGATACTCCCGAAGTTACCACCATGTTCGGTGACTTGGCCCCGCCAAACACGACACACTGCGTTCGATCTACCAGGAATGACGTCAACCATGTAATCAGTTTGCCTCCGATGCCATATTTGCCAAGCTTTAACAAGAGTCTTTGCTGAGGCACCTGATCAAAAGCTTTGCTTAAGTCCAGGGCCACACAGTCCACTTGGGAGACGTTAGTCTGATCCAAAGAGTTCTGCCAGTCATCAATCACTTTTGTCAAAAGAGTTGTACAAGATCTCCCCGGAACGAAGCCATGTTGGCTTGGATTTAACAGGCCTCGCTCACTCAGGAATTCCAGTATGTTCTTAGCAACCAGGCGCTCCATACATTTACAGATACCAGACGTCAGAGAAATCGGGCGGTAGTTGTCCAGTCTTCCTTGTCACCATCTTTGAACACAGGGACCACGTTAGCATGTTTCCAATCTTGTGGTAGAGTCCCGGTGTTAATGGACTGGTTGAAAAGTGCGCACAATGAGGGTGCTAGGGCATCTGCACAGTAATGAAGGATCCGAGCAGGGATTAAGTCTGGTCCTGTCACGGCATGGGGTCTAGTTCTCCGTAAGCTGTCTCGAACTTCCTGTTGTGTGAAATATAGACTGGCTAGGGGAAAGAGAGGGGATGATGTCCTTGGTAGGAACATTCCTTCACTGGTGTCAGGTGGAGAGAAGTTACTTTGGAATTTACAGTTGAATGAGTTGGCTATGTCTAGTGGGTTGGAAATAGAAAGTCCGTTATGTTTAAAGCTCTGTGGTGCGGTGTTGCCACTTTTGCTCCGAATGAATGTCCACATTGCCTTGGGATTAAAGCTTAATTTGTCCATATACGTACTGTAGGCTTCACGAATTGCAGATTTGGTACTATTTCTAGCCAGCCTATACTTTTCCCACCTGCTGTCACTTGGGCACTGTTTCCACTTGTTATAGAGCTGATTTATGTTATATATTAGCTAAAGCGGCCCGCTTGGCGACGCTACCTAACCATTATTGGTCTAGGCGATAACCATTGGTCTGCCGGATGCGATTTAGTGCCGAATGCATGGGGTTGGCATTATTGACTCCTTGACAAAGATGGCTGTCAGAGCTGCAATTATTTCAACTCTATAGCCCAAGTCGTGATCCTATTAGGGATGGTTGTGTGAGTCTACGACAGCGGAGGAGTAAACATCTATTTCTACATCATCTCCAGATATTATCCCGACTATTCATTCTGGTAATATCGTTAATTTCAGTAGTTTAAAACATGTATACAAAGGTATACCTCTCATGTATTTTTATTCAGATATCTTAGTCATCAATTTCGGGTGCTTGATTTGTACGACAACCTGTGTTACTACAGGGTGACTGTACTAGTCCGGAATAGACTAGGAGACCTGGGATTTGAAATAAGGTGTTATCCGAGCATTTGTCTGGAGAGAGTTTGTGGGAAAATCAGGGGAAGATCTCTACTCAGGATGGGGTGCTTAGACATATAAAGTATAATTAAATATTAGCTAGTCTTACTTACGGCGATCTTACCTAGAAGAGTCTGGCTGAATACTCGTTTCCACACCACCATGAGGTAGAGTATATGGCGCGTTTTTCTAACGTGGTCTCCCCGGTAGGCCTAGTCCACGATTCCTCTGCTTAAGATGTCGTTTGAGGTGATCTTGTCTAAGGTTCTGTCTCGCAGTAATATTCAGCAACACTGCGTCTAAATCGCTGTAACCTTTCTGCGTTTTCCATGTAGGCGACGACTGTTTCTACTGGTGACTCGTCATCCATTGACTGCTTATTGTGGATAAAGGCTGGTTCTCCCACTATAGTAATTAATAATCACTCTACGTGTTAAATCAGACTTAATACAAAGCAACAGTTGGCCGTCGTTGACTGCCTTTAAGAAAATTTGAAGAGCTAAACGTTCTTTCGATCATTATAATTTGGAAGATGTCTGTCATTTGCTTATGTTTCAAAACATTTCAACCACATGACTGTAATTTTTCTTTTTCATGGCATATGCACTACTAATATTGTTGGCTGTCTCTTTATCTCGGGAATATTGTTTGTGATCCTTTTAGTATTGCTATATTTCTTTTGTCTCCTTCTTCGTGTTCTTCTTTGTAATCAGACGTGTCTCAGAGTTGATGTTTAAGCGACTAGCGCTTGCTGAAACACATGGGAATTCACGTCTTTATTTACTCAGAAGGGTTCGAACAATAGGCCTACTATATTAGTTCACACGCACACATGATACCTGTTAATAAACTGGACTCTTACCGATTTTCATTACTGAAGATACTCATGACTCGCAATCTCCATGTTTGCAATTGACGATGAATTCCACTGGAATGTTGATTCTACAGGGTCATTATCTATGTGCGCCCCGATAAACACGGCAAGCTAAGCCGGCTTTGATAGGCGTAGATCGCGGGCGCGCGTACGCGGTTCGGCAGGGTGTAAGGGCGCACTTTTACACTTTTACCAAACATGTTCAATAATGTGTACTTATAGTGCTCATATCCGATGCTGAAAATGTCCTCTCTCTCTCTCTTGTAACAGACACCTGACATCTTCTGATGAAATAATATCTGTCATCTCTTTTATTATTTACGGAGCCTGTTTCCTTGAATCGTTTAGCGAGCCTACTAATTGCACTGGCATTAGGCACAGGTCTTTCTGGAAGCTTGATTCGAAATTTTCTTCTCGTTTCAGAACAAGATTTTCTGTTTTCATATACGAATTATGGATATACACACGTTCGGGCAATGTGAATTGTTGTCTAGGCATGACCAACAATCACAGTAATCACATTACTCACTAAACGTGCAACACAAACGTCTAAGCTTGTAGATACACGTTCATATGAATGACAAAACACGTGTGAACTAACGATATGAGTCAGCGGAATGCGCCACCATCGGCTGAACCATGTACGCGCGCCCGCGTCTCCGCCAGTCAAAGCCGCCTTTTAGCTTGCCGTGTTTATCGGAGCGCACATAGATAATGACCCTGTATAAGGCACGGAGGTCAGCTGGTTCTTGTAAATGTTGAACAGCAGATGATTTGACATGACTCTTGAGGGATGACCGGGATGACTTACACGATGATCTCGTTACTCGGGTCTGCAATTCAGTAAATGATATTGCCATTAGTTGGCATGAACTCATATCGACGTGGAGCATATCAGGCAGGTTGGATGTATAACCTAATTGCCTACATAAGGAGGGTGTGTTTTCTGGAAATTCACCGCAGCGTTGCTCGTTGATTGGGCTCTCCCTTGACCAATCATCTACACAAACAGGTCAAGTAGCATATTAAATTTGGAAAGAAGCACGACCGACGGTATACACATCGCAATGGAATTAGTTAATGTACAATTACTATGGTTACGCGCTCATTGTTAGATGCATGGTTTGTTGAGTTCATACACTATTGTAGAGCACCTCTCCGTATGGGGAGTGATTGAATCACCAAGATGATCTCCAACTTGATTAATGGCTACACGACTGGCAGTTTGTGGCTTAATGAAGTGAAACAAGACTTAAATAACGCTGGCATTTTAGACTGTGATATTCTTGACCGTTCCATATTTTGTGACAGTGTTAACTCTTGGTGCCCACCACCCAAAGTGAATGAGACCCGACCACCCCTCACACAGGAGAAGAAGGAGAAGTAATTGGCTGGACTGAGGAGTTGGAGATTAAAGAAAGCATCGCATCCAGGGGATCTGGCCTGGAAATCGTGCGTGTGTATTATTGTAAAATGTTCATGCGTTCTGGAAATGTCGGCTTTGCTTCCTGGAACTGGGCATTCCTGGAAATCCCTCGGTAGGCAACCTGTGATAATGAAATGTCCCTATCTGGGCTTAAAAGTCCCAAGAAATCCCTAGATTTGAATCTTGGCGCGTTGTATGAATAAATATGACTAATAACAAGAAGTTCCGTGACGAACTAAACAGCCTACTTTTCTTAAAATTTAAAATTCATGCCATTGATTAATCTATATGGATCTATCTAGAATAATGACAAATTAAATTGGTAATATAGAAATTTCTAATTAGTTCGAAATACTGTATACCTGGCATAATGTAGCCTAATAGAGAACTACAGTTGGCAGGCCTGGTGACTGAATATATTCTTGTTTTCATACCTTAAGGTACAGAATACAAAATTTGGTTGAAGTCCAATGGATAGCATGGACGTTACACGCAGTTAAACATTGGATCTAACAGCGCGCTTATAATCATGTTGGCAACAATGACATACATGTATTGGTCAGAAATAATCTGCAATAATATGATCTCTTGTTGTGTTAATTTTGAATGAAATCCATTTGTTAGTATAGAAGTTACAGGCATTTTCAAATTGGACCTATCAGCAGGCTTAGAATCATGTTGGCAGCACTGACGTATATTAATTACTCCAAATTAATCTAGAATGTCAGGTACTATACGTGTGCAAATTTTAGAGCTATTGGCTTGCATATTTTATGATATATTGATATTAGGGAAACAAAAATAGAGACACCGTTTTTCAACAGTTGGCAACACTGGTTGCTCTTAAGAATACGCATAGTCGTATCTGTTATGGTGCACATAGCACATACAAATTTTGGTTGAAATCCAAATGATAGTATAGCAGCTACATGTATTTAAAGTTGGACATCTCAGCAGGCTTAGAATCATATTGGTAGCACTGACGTATATAAGTTACTCCAAATTAATACAGAATGTCAGGTACTATACGTGTGCATAGTTTAAAGTTGTCGGCTTGCATACTTTCTGATATATTGGTATTTGGAAAAAATAAATTGAGAGCATTTATTAACAGTTGGCAGCCCTGGTGTATCTTAGGAATACGCTCAGTTATATCTGCTTATGAACACATAGCACATACGAAATTTGGTTGAATTCCAATTGATAGTGTAGAATTTATATGCATTTAAATATTGGACCTATCAGCAGGCTTAGAATCATTTTGGCAACACTGCCATATATGGCCTCCTGGAAATTAAACTGCAATATTATTATCTATACGTGTGCCAATTTTCAAATAGCTCCCATTCATATCTTCCGAGATATCCAACATAGAGCTCAAATTTCAATTGCGATTTTTCAGCAGTTGGTAGCACTGACATCATTTTCAAATATGGCCGTGAGATATTCAGGTATAGATCTTAACTCCTACCAAATTTTATTTCGATTGCTGCAGCCGTTTAGGAGTTGATAGGGGGGGACACACACACAGCCAGACAGACAGAAGGACAGACAGACAGACAGAAGGACAGACAGACAGACAGACAGACACACGCACATTTGCCCGATCTCATAATTCTACTTTTTCCTCATTTTTGCAAAATGTGAAAAGTAGGCTAAAAATTAATATTAATAATATATATGACTAATAAATAATTTGCTCTGCATGATTTAACGTATCCCCGTGTATCCCCCAAGAATTCCTGTGTCATTTCGCTTCTGATTGATGTCTGTTATGGAAATGTCTCTGAAAATTCCCCCGTGTTTTAGCGTGATGTCTAATTGTATTGCTCATGTCCCCGTGTTTTGTTGTATGAACTCCCCGAATGTCTCCTCCCTCCCCCCCCCCCATCGAATTCCATATAGATTTGAATCTTGACACGTTGTTGTTGTTGTTGCTGCTTGATGTCATGTCTCTAGATGGGTTGAAATTCCCCCATAATTCTCCTAGCGGTGTTGTTGTAGCTTGATTACAATCCTACAAACTTCTCGATTCTTGTTGTGGATTAAACGTGTGATGAGTTTTTAACTTAACGCTGAGCAAGAACTCTGCATCCTCTACTTTTCTTGTACTTGTGACTGAGCTAATCGTTTCATCTCTACATAGCTACTACATCTTACATCCGGGATAATCTGTGAAACATATTCTAATTTTGATCAACCCCTACTCGACCCTTCCTTACAAAACTAAGTTTGCTGTTCCTGAGTGTTATAGTATGTGTCCTACCAACCTGTCTCGTCTCTTCATTAGTAGCTGCTACGAACATCTCTCTTCTCCGTCTTAATACCTCCTCTTTTGTTACTTTATCTCCCTTCTGGTCATCATAATCCTGTAACACCACAAGTTCCAACGTTCGCCGCAGGGTGACAATGTCAATGACAGTGACGTCTGGTAGCCTAAGTTGCAACTACTTCAAATTGAATTTGTTCAGTTTCATCTTCATTCATTTCATCTCTCATTAACTCTTCTGATAAGGTTGGCGTCAGGAAGGGCATCCGGCCGTAAAAACCAACAACCACATAGAATTCCATCAAATCTCATCCTCGAGCGCATTGAAAACGGGGTTAATAAGGGGTAGACATACATTGAATATCCATGGCGACCAGGAATAATCCCAGAAACGCGCAACAGTCGGACCCTCTTGAGTATCTCATCCTTCCTCCTCCCTTTGCTTGATAAGATGACGGTAAAAGTATACTCACCGGGACGTGCTAGCTACTTCTGCCTTTCAAATGTCTTTCTGATGATCAAGTTGAAGAGGTGAGACCCTGAGAAGCAGAAGTCGTGGGAGCCCTAAATTCGCCAGAATAAAGGCACCAATAAAAGAATCTTGCTGAATAACTAAATGTCGCTACAGTATGACAATTAAAACGAGGCATTTCCTCACATCCAGTACAGAAGTTCACCACAACGCGTCCAGCTAATGGTCCGAGGAACTCAATATAGAGTTCTCCAAGAAAATGAAAGATTACTGGTCCAATGGAAAGGCTCAAAGTTTCAAGCATGAAAGCCGCCAAGCAATTCACCAAGAACACTAGAAGGGGCAGACAACTACAATTAAAACACTAGCACCGTGATCCTTTTTGTGGCGGCCAAAACGACCGAATAAGAAAATAAATAAATAAATAAATAAATAAATAAATAAATAAATAAATAAATAAATAAATAAATAAATAAATAAATACATAAATAAATAAACAAAATGTTCAGTAAAGAACATATAGCCTACTTTCTCCTAAATGCATGGGTATTGTTATAACTCTGTGTCCTTTTCAAGGAGTATGATATTGAATGTTGGGCGTTGTAGCTTGTTGAAATCATCATCATCAACTTGCACAGTTTCCAGCCACTGGCCGGGTCTGTTTGGAACACAAGCCTCTCCAACGTCTTCTGTCTTCCCACCATCTCTCAGCCTCCACCCTTGTCCAGTCTTCTCCTCTCTTCTTCACTCTTTCTTCCACCCCCTTCAGCCACCTGTCTCTCGCTCTTCCTCTCGGTCTCTTTCCTTCCCACTTCGTCTCGTGTACTCTCCTGGGTATCCTCTTCTCCTCCATTCGTTTTACATGTCCATACCATCTAAGTCTAGATTTCTCTATACCATCCTGTAATGGTTCCTCCTTCATTAATTCTCTGGTCCTCTCATTTCTTATTCTGTCCATCTTTGTAGCTCCAATACTGCTTCTCAAGAACCTCATCTCACTGGCCTGTATTTTGCTCTTCTCCCTTCCTTTCATAACCCAGGTCTCCGAGGCATACGTCAGGATAGGGACATAGTACGCCCGATATATGATCTTTTTGCTGTTCTGAGGGACATCCTTGCTCCATAACATGCTTCTCACACTCCTCCGAAATGCTTCTGCCTGCCTCCCCCGCTCATTTATTTCTCTATCGTTTCATCCATTATCTTGTATCAGGCTTCCCAGATACTTGAAACTCTCCACTTTCTTCAGCTGTTCCCCACCAATTGTTATTCCCGTTGTGGTTCTTTCCTTCTTCCTTGTTGTGATCACCAGCTCACTCTTATTTATGCTAAATTTCATCCCATATCCATGTATTATTCCTTCCCACACGTCCAACTGCTCCTGTACCTCCTCCTCCTTGTTTCCCCAAATCATCAAATCATCTGCAAACATCATTGCTTTCATCTTTCCTTCCCCAATTACTTGTGCCACTCGGGTCATTATGTCATCCATCACCACAATGAAAAGTAACGGTGACAGTGCACTTCCTTGTTTCAGGCCGTTTCTCTGTTCCAACCAGTCTGATCTCTCTCCTCCCACTTTCACACAGCTCACGCTTCCCTTGTACTGCGCCCTTATCCTATAGGCCCCAGGCTAAGTTCGCATGGTTCTTCGTCATGCAGAGTGTATATCGTTTAAATGAGCTTCAAATTACAGAGGAGATGGAAACCGGATTGCATATTATTTAATCATGGCAAGCGCCCGATCTGGGTTGGAAGTCGAGCTCATGTACGTCGCAGACAGTACCAGCGACGTATTGCCTAAAGTTTGCCAATACAGTGAAGTCTAGAACATATTTCTATGCTACGCATCGGCCAGAGCAGGTGCAACATTCCAAGGACTTCTTGGGAAGCTGACCTCAATAATTTGTTCTCGTATGTTCTACGCTACGCCGCAAGTTAGCAAAGCCCCGCCCCTAAATCACTAAATAAATAAATTGTGACAACACGATAACACCCAGGATCGAACCCTTAACGTCATTAAACCTGGAATATTCCTAAGATTTTTCGCCAGTCATCAAACTGAATAGATCATCATGATATCATTAAATCGATGATCAAGGAAATTAGTTTCTTACGCCAACAGTCTGGGGTGGAGAGTTTGGTTGCGCTGGTAGGGATAGCGTCCATGTCGTCAAAAATAGTGCCAGGGGACGCAAGATGGATTTTTGTGGAAGCCACGATCGAACGTCGGTGACAATGTGATAATAATACGGCCTTATTATCAATATTAATTTGCATATATTGTGAATATGGTGTACGGTCTGAAAGAAGAGCTCCCGACAGCGTAGAAAGATTAGTGTTGACCGCCGCCATGTGAAAGATATAACCCCGCACTCTCGTGGTCGCAGGAGTTAGTTGGCAGTAGTCTGGAGTAGTTTAGCGTGAGCAGTGCTGCGTAGGGAGTCAGAGTCCGGTTTGCTGGTTGGTTGGTGGCAAACGGCGGACGAGAAAGATCGTCGCATAACTATGAACAGTTAGCAGTGGGAGCGCGCCAAGCTAAAATAATATTGCACCACAATTGGTAAAATACAAAGGGACGATATTTAAAGAGACATAAATTGTGTAAAATAAAGTATTCATATGCGGGAATGCAATATAGCCGCTCAAATTTATATAGTAGACTTTCCACGCCAAGTGCAGAGACGGCGTTAGCAGACGCAGGAGTGAGGAAGACGTAAAAGGACAATCGAGGTCCGAACCGGAGTCCAGTTGAACCGGCACGTCATCTGCGAGCTCACCATTCGAAGGGAAATACGCGTAGAATCGGTCAACCCACGGCATCGTGAAGAAGAGAGCTAGTGAGATAGAAATACGTGTGGTTATATTGCGCAATCCCTGTAAAGTGTATAAAGTGTCTAGAATAATAAATTACGTGTTTATTAGGGTACTAGTATGTGATAACCTTGTGAAAGTGTCAATAATAGTTTGTGAAGAAAATCGAGTGAAACGCAGCGAAATTATGATGAAGAATTAATCAGTGTAATAATGTATTCAGTGATGATGTGTAATTGTGATATCATGTAAAAGCCCACGGAGAGGAGCTGCGAAAGATCCCTGCTGAAAGGAATGATGGCAGCTGACAGGAGATCACGATGAGTATTAATCTTTGATTATATTAAGTCATTGTTTATGGGTGTATTCTTAGGGTTACCATAGTTGTGTAAATAATATGTTAGTGATTAATTTTTGAAGTTAGATTTATTTTGCTTAGATATGTGCGCACGTGATGACGCGACGCTGTTGATTTATTTTGAGATGCTTGGCAGAAATAACGCTCACATGTCGTACATGTTGGATACACTGGTAGGAATGTATGTTTATTTATTTGCTAAAGTATGTGTATTTCAGCCCAGGAAAAGACGGAAGAAGCCCAGAGTGAGGCATGTGGTTTTAGGTAAGAAAGAGAGAGAGATTCGAACTTTTTTTACGGACACAATAATAACACAAGTTATTATTAATAATAATAATAATATTAATAATAATAATAACACGAGTAATGGAGGGGAATTTTTAATTCCGTAATGCTGGTATTTTGATTTCACACCTGGTGAGATATTTATTTAGCTAAATTACGCCCTGGGAGTAAGCTAGGAACGTTACCTTTGCGTCTCCCATATGTTTGCTCTAATCAGGTAAGATACGGTTTGTGAGAGAGTGCACTGAACAACTGTCTGAGTGTTTTGGAACATGTATGAGCATTGGGTCGTGGTGATATGTAGAAATGTTATGATAAAGGCATGCAAAATATGGTATTGGGATGGTCTCATGTAATCCCAGGTAAGCTACGACGAATGAAAGAAAAAGAAAATGGTAAGAATTATGAAATATATGCAGTTAGGCTGTAGCGGACATCGCCATGTGTCCCATGATGTCGCCAACTGAAAATAAAAAAGGTAAGAAGTGTGTATTGAGGCATGCCATAAGATAAGAGGTAAAGCCGAACGGCGCTTGTAATTATTTGAGTGAAATGATGAACCACGATTGGGTATGTTCCAAAGTTTTTACCACGCTCAGCTTCGAACAGGAGACCACTAGGCTTACGAGACTAGCTGCTCGTATATTTCATTTCGCTTAGTTGGTGCGAGATTAATAGGATGCTTTTGGTTACCACTGGGTGTGTTGGCCCAACACATGTTTATCCTAGGCCAAGGTCATTTGACGTTTTCCCTCTCGCTTTGACTAACGGTATTTTCGTCACTCCCCTTTTGGCCGTGTAGAGAGCCGAGCTTTTAGTAAATCATGGGTTTCCTGTACCGAGTTTAAGTCTGTGTTTGTTGAGCACATTTTTGAACTGATAATAATAACTTATTAAATAATGGTATATTGTACTAGGGTGCAGATACACAGTGACCTATCATGACCTAGCGTACTCGCAGTGACGAATAATAACAATGATAATAATAATAACAATGATAATAATAATAATAATAATAATAATAATAATTATATAATCAATGGATTCTGTAAAAGGGTACGAATAGCCATTGACCTTTCGCGTCCTAGCGTCATTGCAAATTAACATCACTGTGGGATTAATATTGGATAATACTAATAATAATAATAATGATACTAATAATAATGATAGTTAAGTAATTAATTTGATAATGGTGTTCTACAGAAGGGTGCAGGCATTCATTAACCATTTGAGGTAGAAGTGTATTCTCTCTCTGATACTAGCGACGGTTGCAGATATGCCATGCCCGAGACAGGTAAGTCGAGGTCCTTACTTCGAGACCTATTTGTGTACATATTTTGTGAATATATTTTGTAGATACAGTTGTGCCATGCCTTTATTTACAGTGTCGGGGAAACATCGTTGTTGCTTACACACATCGTTGTTTTCAAATGTTATTTGTCACCGTACGAAGTTTGAGCATAGAATATTCTTATTATTGCATTGATGCAAATTTGCATATAGTCCAGCGTTTATTTTAGCCTTTGGTTTTTGTCTTATATAAGAGGATATTTGAGGGGATATTGCAAGCATCTCAGTTATTGTATATTAGTATAGTTGACATACACCCATAAATTCTGACAGACGGTATCGAATTCGAGACCCGAAATGAGGTATCGAGTCTTGAGTTCGACCCTTAGATATTCGTGTTCTCATGCATTGGTGTTTATTATAATGTGCCAGTATAGCATATCTCAAGTCCTATTGTGGTGTACATCTGTTGCATACACGAGAGCTCCTAAATAAATGTACCAATTTTATATCCATAGAATAAAAAAAGGGCAAGGCTTGTGTTAAGAGTTTGGATGCATAAGAAGTGTATCTTTATGAGAGTATTTTTAATCCATACAAGGGATCATACAGGCGATATTGCCAAATTATATTAAGATGTTGGATCATGTTTGGAAAAGCCCTTGCTTAGTAGTGTGATGCACGAATGATTTAATTAAAGTAATGTTAATTTACATGGTACATTACGTTATGGTGAGATGACATGATGCTCGATGTAATGAGCTCACAGTGTGGAATTTTCAATGAGTACAATACTGATTGTAGTGAGATTAGATCATAATTTTGCTTACGTGTTTGATCAAAGATGGATTAATTAATTTATGTAATTATTAATTTGAATAAGTTGTTAATGGTCTTTAATTGGATTGATATTTCCCAATCGGGATTCAATGATTTGATTGATCGCTTCGATCCACTTAATTAATCAAATTGATTGTGTAATTAATTTAATTGATATCCAATTAATTTAAATTTGATTTTGATCATTTTTTATTCAATTTTGTTATTTTTGGAATCCGTTTGGATTGATTTTGATAATTTGTGATTCTGAGTAGATTATTTTGGAGTTTTAAACTTATTTTGGATTTGCTTCAGAATTTCATGATTTATTAGTTTACTTTCACCTTAGTTCATTTCTCGTTAAGATTTTGATTTTCTTATTTGGATATTTTGTTTTACTTTTTTTTTTTGGTTTGTATTTGTTTATTTAGTGTTAATAAAGTTGCTTTCCTTTTATTTGAATTCTGTGTGTGATGATTCATTGATCAGCCCTATCGATCTTCCAAATGGTGTATGCCAGGACAGTTGTTAGCTTCAAGTAGGAACGCTCCGCCCCCGAGGAATGAATCCTGTCCTGAAGGTCCTATGTTCAAAAGGGTACATAGGGCATGGGTAGATTGTTATCTATCCTTTCGTCGGCTTTCTTTTATCTATGGAAGATCATAGTGGTTAACACACACAGACGCATTCGGGTGACCTGCATACTATGATTTATTGTGTGATGCCTATTCGTGCGGCATGGTAGATGCGTTCGAGCTTCATGCATCCGTATGGGGTCGATTTCCCGAAGTTTCCCCGAAGGCATTAGCTGCCCCGGCGGGAGTCCCAATCTAGGGATAATCCCGCGAAACCCGGCCATCCGTGGTGGAGTGGCCGAACCGTGGCGCCCAACGTGATAGGGGCAGATGCTTGAAGCATTCGTGGAACTCAATCAATTAACAGTTACTGTGTTTCAGAATTATTGCTATTTTAACATTTTAATTACACAGTAAGCTGAATAAAACCCTTTAAAGTTTCGATATTGAGTTTCCATGAGGGACTCATAGAGCCTTATTTGGTGAGGTTTACGGAAGGCATTAATTTCTTTGTAAAATTGATGTTTTTCAAGAGTCCACGAAATTTCGTTGTTGTACACGGGGATTAGATTTTTTTTTACTTTATTAACACTGCGCGATTAATTACCGAAATTCCAGAGAGGAAGATATTGTTTGGTTGAAACAGATACTCATTGAAGGATTCACATGAAGGATTGAGATGTGCTATGCATTTGTGTAGTTGTAGTCGTTGTTCAGCATGGGTTGGTGCAGCTCCGTTTATTTACATTGATTGTAATGGCGTCTTTAGAAGACATTAAGGCTCTGATGGAGCAGATGAGTGGAGAACATTTAGAACAGATAACACAACAGGGAGCGCAATTAACAGAACAGATAGCGCAGTTGAAGGTTGACAACCAAGAACAGTTAACACAACAGGGAGCGCAATTAAGAAATGACATTCAAGAACAGATAACACAACAGGGGGCTTACTTGACACAACAATTAGGTCAGTTGAGGGTTGACAATGAGACACAATTCGATGACATTAGGTCGGAAATGAGTCGAATAAGTCGCACCTGCGAACAGAGCAATGTGCAAATGCGAGAACACAGGGCTGCAATTGAGAGTCAGGTCGATAGTCTTACCCAGAGAATAACAGCTTTGGAAATCGGTACACAGGCACAGATATCCACAGTTGAGAAGGGACTCGTTGCTGCACGAACAGACATTGATGAGTTACAAGATGGCCACATGGAAACATCAACTAGAATCGAATCAGTTGAGATTGACGTTTCCAAGTTCAAAGAAGAAGTCAAAGAAACCTGGCGAGTGATAAGAGAGGAATTAAAGGAATGTCAGGAAGGAAAAGGTGAGGCATGGATTCAGGATAGAGAAGATCTCAGGAGAGACAGGGAGATGGCATACGAGGACCTTCGTAAGGAAATTAAGGAAGAAAATAAGAACATGTTGCGAGAATTTGGGGAAGATAAAAAGAGACGTCACAGAGTGGAAATGGATCTGTTATCTCGACTCGAGAAACAGGAGAACAAGCAGGCCAAAAATGAAGTAAAGATTTCGATACAAGATAGAGCCATAACTGACCTACAGATGGGGACGGTCAGACCAGCAACAGAGACCCATAGAGCGGATAAAATAGGATTCCAGGAACAGCTCAACCTCGGAGATGATGGGAGGCCATATAGTCCTGTATTTCGAGACATAAGAGGACAGACGTCAACGCCAGTGGAGCAAAACATGACTACTCAAGTGGTGCAAGTCATCCGGATGAATGACGATCGGCCAAATAAATTTTCTGGCACAACAAACGTCACACCAAAAGGTTTTCTCCGGGAGGTAATGGAGTATATAAAGGAGACCAAGGTTCCTGAAGACCGTCAGCTAAGAACAGTGGAAAAGCTTCTGACTGGTAACGCTCTACAGTGGTTCAGGAGTTTCCGTTACACATTCAACACCATGGAGAAATTCCGGGAGGTATTTTTAAAGAAATACTGGAGTTTATCAGCTCAACAGAATTTGCCGGCTGAGTTATACGCTCGTCGATACAGTACGACATCTCCAACGAAATACTCTGAGTATTTCATAACCCAATTGCACAGGATGAAGGAACTTGACATGCCACCGTCGGAGGAGGAAATGGTAACAGCAATTGAAAAACAGCTACCACTTGCGGTATAACAGATCATGGCGACGGCAGCTGTAAAAACCGCGGTGCGTGCAGAGGAAATACTTCGTCATTTGGATGAAACCACGGTGCACAGTCCGCAACGCACACATCGGACAGTAGAAAACGTCAATTCGGCTGAAATCTCGGAGCCACTTTGTAAACGACGAAAAGGAATGAATGCTGACGCCGTGGAAAAACAAACGAGATGGGAACAACAAGGACGCCAGAATCCTGGATATGGAACCCAACAGCCTGAGATGCCTCAGAATGCTGGATGGAGGCGCGAATGGAGATACAGCGGAACATGGAGAGCGGATAGAGGAACACCTAGGCCCAACCCTTGGAGAGGAAGAGTTTTCTGGAGAGGCAGATCCTCATGGACTCGAGGAGGAAGACCATGGCAAAATCGGAGGTCGCATCCATCGCATCAAGAAGAGATGGAACGATGGCATCGAGGAACACAAAGATACCTGGATGAGCTCCAAGCCCAAGATTTACGGAAGGAAGAAGAAGAGGATAAGTGGACGAGAGGTATGGAAGCGAGGCAGAATCCGGACGTAGTGGAAACTGGGGCCGAAAGCCTAGAATTTCAGGCTAGCCAGAGGTCTAGAGGACAGAACACTAGGGAAGCGTCCCAAGATAAAAAAAACGTCAATTTTAGGCCATCAGGACGATGCAGACAATTTAAATGGGTCGTATAGATACATGGTTGTCGCTCAGATAAGTGACTGGGTGGTGAAAGAAGAGGAATTGACCGAGGATCTAAAGGGGCCAGAAATCAAAGTTATTAGAGAATTACCGGTCATACATGCCCGAGTAAAAGGCTTAACTGTCAAATGCATGGTGGATACAGGAGCTAGCATTAGCATAGTCTCACAAGCATTGGTGAATGAGTTGGGAAAGCATTTTAAGATCCCAATCTTGCCCCTGTCCAACGTCAAAATTAAAGGTATCATTCCAGACAAATCCACCACATGCAAATTTCAAACTTTTCTAGATATTGACGTGCAAGGGTACAGCATGCCACACCCATTCCTCATAATGAGCAAAGTAAGTTATAATGTCATCTTAGGAGCAGACTTTATTCGAGAATATGGTGCCGTCATTGATTTGGCCAATAGAATCATCCAATTTAAAATTGTGGACGAAGACCGTGCCATGAAGATCCCGTTGAATCCGGACGTTCCCAGAAATTCGGAAGAGATATGGATGGTGCAGAGTTGCAGCAAGTTGAATCAACGGCTCAATGACATTGACGACGAATTAATAAGACCCGAGATATGGACCACGACCACAGATGATGAGGTCGAAGGACCTGAGGCGAAATTTGCAGAGAAAATGCACGAGGCAAAAATTAATGATGACGATCGGATAAAGCTGGGGGAGATATTGAAACGGTATCGACAAGTTTTTGATGCTAAGCCCGGGAGGATCAAAGGGTTTAAATATGCGATGCAAATTAATGACTGGTCACCTTTCAAGAAAAAGGCATACCCTGTTGCTGAGAAATACGTCAAAGAAGTTGCCGCGACTCTGAAGAAGATGGAAGAAGGAGGTGTGATCGCCAAGATGGCTACTCCTTTTGTGAACCCCTTGGTGGTAGTTTTGAAACCCAACGGGACAGTGCGAGTCTGTTTGGACGCACGAGAAATAAACGAGAGATTGATCCCAGAATATGATCAGGCTCCACCAATCAAGGAGATAATCCGAAAGTTCAGGAAGAAGGTCTATTTCAGTTCAATTGACTTAACGAGTAGTTATCATCACCTGGAGTTGGATGAAAGATCACAACTGCTCACAGGGTTTCTGTTTGATCAGCAGACCTATGTATTTCAGAGGTTACCATTTGGCATTAAGACGGCCGGGTCGGCGTTAATCAGGGCTCTCGAGCGTAATCTGACGCCCGAAGTCAAGAGCATAACCACCCGATACGTGGACGACATCTTACTGGCTTCTGAAGATTTGGATGAACATTTATCAAACTTGGAGAAGTTATTAGCTAACCTCGAACAGGCAAATTTCAAAATCAACATTGAGAAGTCTCATTTTTGCCAAAGGGAAGTCTTATATTTGGGTCATGTTATTGATGGTGAAGGTATCAGCCCGAATCCAGCTAAATTGGAAGCAATTCGGAACTTCCCGAAGCCTACGAGAGTGAAGCATGTTCGCCAATTTTTAGGCATATGTAACTTCTTCGCTGATCATTGTCCGGGGTATAGAGAGATAATGGCTCCACTCCAAAATATGCTGCACAAGAACAACCGATGGGCATGGAATGATGAATGCGATAGCGCTTTTAGGAAGGCCAAGGAATTATTAACCGGAAGCATTAAGTTGGGTTACCCTGATTTTACACGTCAGTTCATCATACAAACTGACGCATCACAAATTGGAGTCGGTGCGATGTTATACCAGGAAGACCCGGAAAATCCTCAGACTAAAACTTATCTAGCTTTCGCAAGTCGCAAATTGAGGACACATGAGATGAATTATACAATCACAGAGCGAGAGTTGTTGTCTATAATATTCGCTCTACAACAGTGGAGAAAAATTGTGTATGGATTCAAAATTCTCATCAGAACAGACCATAGAAGCCTGGTTTTTCTATTGAAAACGCCGATGGCAGGAGAAAGGGTCAACAGGTGGTCGCTGTACGTCCAGCAGTTTGACATCACCATTGAGCACTATCCGGGAAGACTCAACCTAATACCGGATATTTTAAGCCGAAATCCAGATCAAGAGGATCAGATTGTGTCTGTGAACCAAATTGAACTCACCCGGCCAGATCAAGAATTTTTGGAAAAATTAAGGGGTATCAAAATTGAACAAGAGAAGGACCCTTGGATGAGCATGATCATAAATTACTTCAAGAAAAAGTTACAACCTGGAACTCCCGCATTCATCGAGGCAGAGAAAATTTCTGATAATTATATGTGGTATAACGAATTGTTACACAAGTTCGTAGACGCAGATCGTACCAAATTGAGGATTATGGTGCCGCCCTCATTGCAGAAAGGGTTGGTTTGGCACGCACATCGTATTTCAGGTCATGGTGGAATTGACAAAACTAGCGCTTTAATCCAGGAGACATTTGTGTGGCCGAAGTTACGTGAGACCACCCAAAGAACACTAAAGACATGTGACCAATGTCAAAGAGTGAAGCCCAACTCGTTTTTGATGAAACAGTATCCGAGACCATTATTGCCTCAAAAGCCGTGTGAGCTCATCGCCATGGATGGATACGGTCCATTGCCCAAAGGCAGAAGGGGATGTAAATACATCTTGGTCAGCATAGACGTATTTTCGAAATATGTGGTCTTATGCCCTCTTCAGAAGATGAATACCCGTCAGGTTTTGAACCGAATCAAAGCTAAAGTAATTCCCACGTTTGGAGAGATAGAATTTTGCCTCACGGACCACGGAAGTTATTTCACCAGCGCCGAAGTTAGACGGGAAATGGCAAGGTTGAACATTCGACACGTCCTAAGCTCTGTTCGTCATCCAGAGGGAAATCCGTCGGAACGAATTATGAGAGAAATTGCCAAGTTCTGTCGAATATACTGTCCACAACAACACTGGAAAGGGTGGATGTATTGCCGATAATTGAGTCGTGTATCAATAACACCATACACGAAAGCACGGGTCGGATTCCCGCGGTTGTGCATTTCAACCGACACCCTGATCGACCATGGAATAATGTTGTACCGTGTCCGGTAGACGCCAGACTGAGCCATGAGTTAGTGATCAGAGACACAGCGTCATATTTGAAGAAACAGGCTGAGCGCCGGTTAAGAAGGGTAAGGAATAGGAGATTTCATCGACCACTTGAATTGGAAGAATTGGTGCTCGTGAAGAAGCCGGCAACATCTGATCCTCAGGCACGAGTATATGCTAAATTTTGTGAGTTGTTCCATGGATCGTACAAGATTACCAAGGTGATTGGGAACAATGCGTACAAGGTCAAACATCTGGAAACAGGAGTGGAAGCAATTTACAACGCTCAGAATCTAAAGGTTTATTACCCGATGGAAGAAGAAGATACGGGCCAACAAGTCAATGTTATTGAGGAAGAGAAGGAATGATCGGAAGGTCAGCGTACTCAACACTTAAACGATGCATGACACAGAGACTATTAAGAAGGGAGATGAAGTTAACAAATCTCGAAAAACCATTACATCCTGTAGATAGTTTTTCGAAACCCAAGGAGGGGGAAGATGCGCCCTTATCCTATAGGCCCCAGGCTAAGTTCGCATGGTTCTTCGTCATGCAGAGTGTATATCGTTTAAATGAGCTTCAAATTACAGAGGAGATGGAAACCGGATTGCATATTATTTAATCATGGCAAGCGCCCGATCTGGGTTGGAAGTCGAGCTCATGTACGTCGCAGACAGTACCAGCGACGTATTGCCTAAAGTCTGCCAATACAGTGAAGTCTAGAACATATTTCTATGCTACGCATCGGCCAGAGCAGGTGCAACATTCCAAGGACTTCTTGGGAAGCTGACCTCAATAATTTGTTCTCGTATGTTCTACGCTACGCCGCAAGTTAGCAAAGCCCCGCCCCTAAATCACTAAATAAATAAATTGTGACAACACGATAACACCCAGGATCGAACCCTTAACGTCATTAAACCTGGAATATTCCTAAGATTTTTCGCCAGTCATCAAACTGAATAGATCATCATGATATCATTAAATCGATGATCAAGGAAATTAGTTTCTTACGCCAACAGTCTGGGGTGGAGAGTTTGGTTGCGCTGGTAGGGATAGCGTCCATGTCGTCAGAAATAGTGCCAGGGGACGCAAGATGGATTTTTGTGGAAGCCACGATCGAACGTCGGTGACAATGTGATAATAATACGGCCTTATTATCAATATTAATTTGCATATATTGTGAATATGGTGTACGGTCTGAAAGAAGAGCTCCCGACAGCGTAGAAAGACTAGTGTTGACCGCCGCCCTGTGAAAGATATAACCCCGCACTCTCGTGGTCGCAGGAGTTAGTTGTCAGTAGTCTGGAGTAGTTTCGCGTGAGCAGTGCTGCGTAGGGAGTCAGAGTCCGGTTTGCTGGTTGGTTGGTGGCAAACGGCGGACGAGAAAGATCGTCGCATAACTATGAGCAGTTAGCAGTGGGAGCGCGCCAAGCTAAAATAATATTGCACCACAATTGGTAAAATACAAAGGGACGATATTTAAAGAGACATAAATTGTGTAAAATAAAGTATTCATATGCGGGAATGCAATATAGCCGCTCAAATTTATATAGTAGACTTTCCACGCCAAGTGCAGAGACGGCGTTAGCAGACGCAGGAGTGAGGAAGACGTAAAAGGACAATCAAGGTCCGAACCGGAGTCCAGTTGAACCGGCACGTCATCTGCGAGCTCACCATTCGAAGGGAAATACGCGTAGAATCGGTCAACCCACGGCATCGTGAAGAAGAGAGCTAGTGAGATAGAAATACGTGTGGTTATATTGCGCAATCCCTGTAAAGTGTATAAAGTGTCTAGAATAATAAATTACGTGTTTATTAGGGTACTAGTATGTGATAACCTTGTGAAAGTGTCAATAATAGTTTGTGAAGAAAATCGAGTGAAACGCAGCGAAATTATGATGAAGAATTAATCAGTGTAATAATGTATTCAGTGATGATGTGTAATTGTGATATCATGTAAAAGCCCACGGAGAGGAGCTGCGAAAGATCCCTGCTGAAAGGAATGATGACAGCTGACAGGAGATCACGATGAGTATTAATCTTTGATATATTAAGTCATTGTTTATGGGTGTATTCTTAGGGTTACCATAGTTGTGTAAATAATATGTTAGTGATTAATTTTTGAAGTTAGATTTATTTTGCTTAGATATGTGCGCACGTGATGACGCGACGCTGTTGATTTATTTTGAGATGCTTGGCAGAAATAACGCTCACATGTCGTACATGTTGGATACACTGGTAGGAATGTATGTTTATTTATTTGCTAAAGTATGTGTATTTCAGCCCAGGAAAAGACGGAAGAAGCTCAGAGTGAGGCATGTGGTTTTAGGTAAGAAAGAGAGAGAGATTCGAACATTTTTTTACGGACACAATAATAACACAAGTTAATAATAATAATAATAATACAATTAATAATAATAATAACACGAGTAATGGAGGGGAATTTTTAATTCCGTAATGCTGGTATTTTGATTTCACACCTGGTGAGATATTTATTTAGCTAAATTACGCCCTGGGAGTAAGCTAGGAACGTTACGTTTGCGTCTCCCATATGTTTGCTCTAATCAGGTAAGATACGGTTTGTGAGAGAGTGCACTGAACAACTGTCTGAGTGTTTTGGAACATGTATGAGCATTGGGTCGTGGTGATATGCAGAAATGTTATGATAAAGGCATGCAAAATATGGTATTGGGATGGTCTCATGTAATCCCAGGTAAGCTACGACGAATGAAAGAAAAAGAAAATGGTAAGAATTATGAAATATGTGCAGTTAGGCTGTAGCGGACATCGCCATGTGTCCCATGATGTCGCCAACTGAAAATAAAAAAGGTAAGAAGTGTGTATTGAGGCATGCCATAAGATAAGAGGTAAAGCCGAACGGCGCTTGTAATTATTTGAGTGAAATGATGAACCACGATTGGGTATGTTCCAAAGTTTTTACCACGCTCAGCTTCGAACAGGAGACCACTAGGCTTACGAGACTAGCTGCTCGTATATTTCATTTCGCTTAGTTGGTGCGAGATTAATAGGATGCTTTTGGTTACCACTGGGTGTGTTGGCCCAACACATGTTTATCCTAGGCCAAGGTCATTTGACGTTTTCCCTCTCGCTTTGACTAACGGTATTTTCGTCACTCCCCTTTTGGCCGTGTAGAGAGCCGAGCTTTTAGTAAATCATGGGTTTCCTGTACCGAGTTTAAGTCTGTGTTTGTTGAGCACATTTTTGAACTGATAATAATAACTTATTAAATAATGGTATATTGTACTAGGGTGCAGATACACAGTGACCTATCATGACCTAGCGTACTCGCAGTGACGAATAATAACAATGATAATAATAATAACAATGATAATAATAATAATAATAATAATAATAATAATAATAATTATATAATCAATGGATTCTGTAAAAGGGTACGAATAGCCATTGACCTTTCGCGTCCTAGCGTCATTGCAAATTAACATCACTGTGGGAATAATATTGGATAATACTAATAATAATAATAATGATACTAATAATAATGATAGTTAAGTAATTAATTTGATAATGGTGTTCTACAGAAGGGTGCAGGCATTCATTAACCATTTGAGGTAGAAGTGTATTCTCTCTCTGATACTAGCGACGGTTGCAGATATGCCATGCCCGAGACAGGTAAGTCGAGGTCCTTACTTCGAGACCTATTTGTGTACATATTTTGTGAATATATTTTGTAGATACAGTTGTGCCATGCCTTTATTTACAGTGTCTGGGAAACATCGTTGTAGCTTACACACATCGTTGTTTTCAAATGTTATTTGTCACCGTACGAAGTGTGAGCATAGAATATTCTTATTATTGCATTGATGCAAATTTGCATATAGTCCAGCGTTTATTTTAGCCTTTGGTTTTTGTCTTATATAAGAGGATATTTGAGGGGATATTGCAAGCATCTCAGTTATTGTATATTAGTATAGTTGACATACACCCATAAATTCTGACAGACGGTATCGAATTCGAGACCCGAAATGAGGTATCGAGTCTTGAGTTCGACCCTTAGATAATCGTGTTCTCATGCATTGGTGTTTATTATAATGTGCCAGTATAGCATATCTCAAGTCCTATTGTGGTGTACATCTGTTGTATACACGAGAGCTCATAAATAAATGTACCAATTTTATATCCATAGAATAAAAAAAGGGCAAGGCTTGTGTTAAGACTCAGCAATTCTTCTAGGTTTGTGCCGTGTCTTGTGTGGGGTTTCGCCTAGGACACCAAGCTAGGCTCATCGGCGGGCTCTTGGTGTCCCCGCCCGGACCCCCACAGGAGTGACGAACTGCGCGCCACCTCCCTTTATATAAGGTGCAACTGCACCACTTGACTACGAGAACTAAAAGTTCAAGCAGCCTTAACCTCCCTATGAAGGCTTCCAAAAAGATGGTATATTGGCTTTCACGGCCGGTGAATTAAAACTCAGCAATTCTTCTAGGTTTGTGCCGTGTCTTGTGTGGGGTTTCGCCTTGGACACCAAGCTAGGCTCATCGGCGGGCTCTTGGTGTCCCCGCCCGGACCCCCACAGGAGTGACGAACTGCGCGCCACCTCCCTTTATATATGGTGCAACTGCACCACTTGACTACGAGAACTAAAAGTTCAAGCAGCCTTAACCTCCCTATGAAGGCTTCCAAAAAGATGGTATATTGGCTTTCACGGCCGGTGAATTAAAACTCAGCAATTCTTCTAGGTTTGTGCCGTGTCTTGTGTGGGGTTTCGCCTAGGACACCAAGCTAGGCTCATCGGCGGGCTCTTGGTGTCCCCGCCAGGACCCCCACAGGAGTGACGAACTGCGCGCCACCTCCCTTTATATAAGGTGCAACTGCACCACTTGGCTACGAGAACTAAAATTCAAGCAGCCTTAACCTCCCTATGAAGGCTTCCAAAAAGATGGTATATTGACTTTCACGGCCGGTGAATTAAAACTCAGCAATTCTTCTAGGTTTGTGCCGTGTCTTGTGTGGGGTTTCGCCTAGGACACCAAGCTAGGCTCATCGGCGGGCTCTTGGTGTCCCCGCCCGGACCCCCACAGGAGTGACGAACTGCGCGCCACCTCCCTTTATATAAGGTACAACTGCACCACTTGACTACGAGAACTAAAAGTTCAAGCAGCCTTAACCTCCCTATGAAGGCTTCCAAAAAGATGGTATATTGGCTTTCACGGCCGGTGAATTAAAACTCAGCAGTTCTTCTAGGTTTGTGCCGTGTCTTGTGTGGGGTTTCGCCTAGGACACCAAGCTAGGCTCATCGGCGGGCTCTTGGTGTCCCCGCCCGGACCCCCACAGGAGTGACGAACTGCGCGCCACCTCCCTTTATATAAGGTGCAACTGCACCACTTGACTACGAGAACTAAAAGTTCAAGCAGCCTTAACCTCCCTATGAAGGCTTCCAAAAAGATGGTATATTGGCTTTCACGGCCGGTGAATTAAAACTCAGCAATTCTTCTAGGTTTGTGCCGTGTCTTGTGTGGGGTTTCGCCTAGGACACCAAGCTAGGCTCATCGGCGGGCTCTTGGTGTCCCCGCCCGGACCCCCACAGGAGTAACGAACTGCGCGCCACCTCCCTTTATATAAGGTGCAACTGCACCACTTGACTACGAGAACTAAAAGTTCAAGCAGCCTTAACCTCCTTATGAAGGCTTCCAAAAAGATGGTATATTGGCTTTCACGGCCGGTGAATTAAAACTCAGCAATTCTTCTAGGTTTGTGCCGTGTCTTGTGTGGGGTTTCGCCTAGGACACCAAGCCCGCCGATGAGCCTAGCTTGGTGTCCTAGGCGAAACCCCACACAAGACACGGCACAAACCTAGAAGAATTGCTGAGTTTTAATTCACCGGCCGTGAAAGCCAATATACCATCTTTTTGGAAGCCTTCATAGGGAGGTTAAAGCTGCTTGAACTTTTAGTTCTCGTAGTCAAGTGGTGCAGTTGCACCTTATATAAAGGGAGGTGGCGCGCAGTTCGTCACTCCTGTGGGGGTCCGGGCGGGGACACCAAGAGCCCGCCGATGAGCCTAGCTTGGTGTCCTAGGCGAAATCCCACACAAGACACGGCACAAACCTAGAAGAATTGCTGAGTTTTAATTCACCGGCCGTGAAAGCCAATATACCATCTTCTTGTGTTAAGAGTTTGGATGCATAAGAAGTGTATCTTTATGAGAGTATTTTTAATCCATACAAGGGATCATACAAGCGATATTGCCAAATTATATTAAGATGTTGGATCATGTTTGGAAAAGCCCTTGCTTAGTAGTGTGATGCACGAATGATTTAATTAAAGTAATGTTAATTTACATGGTACATTACGTTATGGTGAGATGACATGATGCTCGATGTAATGAGCTCACAGTGTGGAATTTTCAATGAGTACAATACTGATTGTAGTGAGATTAGATCATAATTTTTCTTACGTGTTTGATCAAAGATGGATTAATTAATTTATGTAATTATTAATTTGAATAAGTTGTTAATGGTCTTTAATTGGATTGATATTTCCCAATCGGGATTCAATGATTTGATTGATCGCTTCGATCCACTTAATTAATCAAATTGATTGTGTAATTAATTTAATTGATATCCAATTAATTTAAATTTTGATTTTGATCATTTTTTTATTCAATTTTGTTATTTTTGGAATCCGTTTGGATTGATTTTGATAATTTGTGATTCTGAGTAGATTATTTTGGAGTTTTAAACTTATTTTGGATTTGCTTCAGAATTTCATGATTTATTAGTTTACTTTCGCCTTAGTTCATTTCTCGTTAAGATTTTGATTTTCTTATTTGGATATTTTGTTTTACTTTTTTTTTTGGTTTGTATTTGTTTATTTGGTGTTAATAAAGTTGCTTTCCTTTTATTTGAATTCTGTGTGTGATGATTCATTGATCAGCCCTATCGATCTTCCAAATGGTGTATGCCAGGACAGTTGTTAGCTTCAAGTAGGAACGCTCCGCCCCCGAGGAATGAATCCTGTCCTGAAGGTCCTATGTTCAAAAGGGTACAGTACATCTCCTTTATCCTCTTTATAGTCAATTTCTCTACTCCTCTATCCTCCAGGGACTTCCATACTTTGTTTCTGCATACACTGTCGTATGCTTTCTCAATGTCCTGGAAGGCCATCAGTAGATCTGTTCCATAATCATAGAGCTGTTCTTGTATCTGCCTTACAGCAAAAATCAAATCCACTGTGGACCTTCCTGCTCTGAAGCCATGTTGTTCTTCCCTCACCCCTCCTTCTATCCTTGTCCTAATTCTCTTTTCCAAAACTTTCTCGAAGATCTTTGCACAATGACTCATCAGTTTTATTCCCCGATAGTTTCTGCAATCTGTTCTACTACCTTTCTTGAAGATCGGGACAATTATTCCTTTTTTCCAGTCCTCTGGGGTCTTCCTTTCCTTCCATCCTGCCCTCATCACTCGGTACAACCACTGTATCCCCACCTCACCTGCTGCTCTCATCATCTCCATACTCAACTCATCCACACCCGGTGCCTTCCCTCCTTTCATCTTGTTCACTGCATCTTCCACTTCCCTCCATGTTAAGTCCTTTTCTGTTTGCAGTTCATCTTCCTCTTCACCGATTTCTTCCTCCTCACCATCTTTTCCATTCGGGTTCAGAAGTTCTTCAAAATATTCTTTCCACATTCTCTTCAGTTCTTCCCTATTTTCTATCCCTTGTCCCCTTTTGTTCACCATTCTAACATAATCCGTAGGATCCTTCCGCCTCTTATTTTTTACCATACCATACAGGACCTTTTTTGTACCTTCACTATCCTCCTTCATCATCTTTGTCCACTCTTCCATCCACTTTCTTCTCTCCTCAGCCACTACTCTCTTCGCCTCCTTCTTTCTTTCCTGGTACTCTTCCCTTGTCTCTACCGTCCTATTTTGATACCACCACCTAAAGGCTCTATTCTTTTCCCTTACAATATATTTTGTCTGCTCATTCCACCATGGTGTTTCCTTCCACCTCTTCTCACTACTTGTCCTCCCACATACTGCTTCTGCTGCACCTACTAGTGTCTTCTTAAATCTAGCCCATTCCTCTTCCACCCCTCTTTCTTCATCTGTTGGAATTCCTTACTTTACCATTTTGAGGTACTCGACCCTTCTATCCCCTTCTTTCAGTTTCCATAACCTTATTGTTGAAATACAACCTGCAATACGGATATAAAACATGACACTGAGGTGCCCTTTGTTAGTGCTACCTCTGTACCAAATTTCGTTCAATTCAGTTTCACCGTGTTTGAAAAGATAGGAGGAACCTATTTGCACACATACATGGCCGCCATCCGCAAATTATTGGGCTGATGGCCTTGTAGTTTGGTCAAAAGATTCTTTATGCATAAAGGTATAATGTTGCACAATTTGTTAGAGACCAGATGATTAGGTTGGTCGTGATTTGATTCAATCTTTTAACATTTGGGTGGCCACCATTACGTTTTCGTCAAGATAGCAGCGATATAAAACATGACACTGGAGTGCCCATTGGTAGTGCTACATCTGTACCAAATTTCGTTCAATTCGGTTTCACCGTGTTTTAATTGATAGGGGGAATCCATTTGCTCACATACATGGGCACCATCTGCAAACTATTGGACTGATGAACTTGTAGTTTAGGCAAAAGACGCTTGCCGTACGGAATATATGTTGTTGCAAAATTTGGTAGAGATCGGATGATTAAGTTAGTCGTAATTTGATTTAAGCTTTGAACATTTGGGTGGCCACAATTACGTTTCCGTCAAGATGGCGGCGATATAGAACATGACACAGAGGTGCTCTTTGCTACTGCTACCTCTATACTAAATTATGTTCAATTCGGTTTCACCGTGTTTGAATTGATAGGGGGAATCCATTTTCACACATATATCGCCGCCATCTGCAAACTATTCGGCTGATGATCTTGTAGTTTAGTCAAAAGACGCTCGCCATACAAAGGTATGTTGTTGCAAAATTTGGTAGATATCGGATGATTAGGTTGGTCGTAATTTGATAAAGCTTTGAACATTTGGGTGGCCGCCATTACGTTTCCGTCAAGATGGCGGCGATATAAAACATGACACTGAGGTGTCCATTGCTAATTCTACCTCTTTACCAAATGTCGTTCAATTCAGTTTCACCGTGCTCGAATTGATGGGGGGGACACGACGATACACAGGCATTCAGAGTACACACACCCTCTCTCTCTCTCTCTCTCTCTCTCACACACACACAGACTCACATACACAGACAGACACACAATTTTTTGCCCTGTGTTGATCTCATAAGACTACTTTCATTTTTTGCAAAAGTAGAAAGTAGGCTAAAAACGGAACACAAGATCTACGGAATTTGCTTCTGTCTAATTACTGCAACTACCAGTTACAATAATAATAATAATAATAATAATAATAATAATAATAATAATAATAATAATAATATTTTTTTAAAATTTTGTTTTGTTTTAGTTTTTCGAGGGAAACCGTGGGGAATTCTTCAAAAGACAGATTGCAATCTTCCGGACTTACAACTACGCAGGATTCTTATCTACTAAAACCCCACAAACCCTATACTTGGCTTAAGGCCACCCCGGAACTGCCTGTTCAGCCTTACTTCAGGGTGGAGCCACTGTTACGACCAGAGGTCTCAGTCAATTTCATTTAACGTGATGATAATGAAATTACTCATCATCATCTTCACTGTCTTCCGCAACCAATCTTCTCGGTTCCTCTTATTTTTTTGTTTTTAGCAGCTCAGAGATGTAGACAGCAATCTGTGTCCAACTTTCTCTCCTGCTGAGCATTTTATCCACCACATTGTCTGGTGTAATGACTCCAACTTTTGTCTCCAGAAGCCTTCGAAGATTTCTCCACCTCAAGCTTGCAAAGAACGTGTGCTGAACGTCATCCCACTGATCATCACAATAACGACACGGTGAACTCGGTAAAATTCCCATTCGATGGAGGTGTCCATTATAATAACCATGGCCAGAGAGAAACATGGTAATGTAATAATTAACCTCAGCATGTTCCCTCGACAACCATGGCTTCAGTTGCTTGATGAGCCTAGCGGTCCACCTGCCTCGATGTTCACGTTCCCATTCTTCCTGCCATTCCAGAAGAGATCTGTCTCTTTCCTCCCTCTTCACTCGTATCTTAGAATGTTCTTTTTTGCGTAAGTATATACGGCGCCTTTCCTTGGCCAGGATGTATATGGGTATCGCCCCAGCTATTACTAGCACTGCCGGTCCAGACACTGTACGATAGGCAGAAGTTATTCTGAGGGCAGCTCTTCTGTGAACAGGCGTTATCCGCTTTCTATACATCTCAGAGCCAAGAGCTACTGACCAAATCTCTGCACCATAAAGAATAACTGATTCTGCCACTCTCATCAGCAATTTCCTCTTCAAGGGTGAAGGGTCGCCAATATTAGCCATGAGCCGCGACAAGTTGTTAACAATCCTTGCAGCCCTATCAGCAATCTTGCTGATATGATTCCAGAATGTTAACTTGCTGTCAATCATAACACCCAAGTAACGAACAGCAGGAGCTGTTTCTATCACTTGATTATCTACTAGCATTGGTACAACTCGTGGAACTCTCTTCTTAGTAGCAAGGACTAGTTCAGTTTTATGAAATGCTGGTTGGAGACCATGTTCATTCATCCAGGTGGAAACTCTCCGCATTACCTGATTAAGTTTAAGTTGCAGACCCTCCATGGAGCGCTCCATAATGAGCACAACAAGATCATCAGCATATCCGACCAAAGAAGTGTCCTCTGGCATCTCCATCCGTAAAATGCTGTCATAATTTACGTTCCATAAATCAGGACCTAACACTGAGCCTTGAGCCGCCCCCGCTGTTACCTTGCGACACTTGACTCCTTCATCTGTGTCATAATGTGTCCAACGATCACAAAGATAATTCCTCAGAACAGACGCCAAGTAGCGAGGATTGTTAAATGTTGTTTCAAGTGCAGCTATTATGTCAATCCATCGGGCAGAATTGAAGGCATTTTTCACATCCAAAGTAACCAGTAAGCACACTTTCCTAGATAAGTGGTTTCCATGCTCAGTGGATCTGACAGCCATCAGCACTTCTTCAATGGCGCTGATGGTGGACTTACCCTTCACAAAACCGTATTGTTTGGGGGACAGACCTCCTGCAGCAACAATCGCTGCCTGAAGTCTTCCTTTAATCATCTTCTCAAACAGTTTGCCAGCCATGTCCAACATGCATAGCGGTCTCTGACCTGAAGCAGTAGTAGCATCTCCTTTACCTTTAGCCATGAGCACAAGCCTGGCCACTTTCCACGGGGTCGCAAAGACTCCCTGTAATAAACAACAATTATACATGTTCAGCAAAACATCTGGTTCCTCTTCGGATATCACCTTTAACACTTCAGAAGGAATTCCATCCGGCCCTGGTGCCTTCTTATTCTGAAAAGATCATACTGTAGTTCGTAATTCCTCTCTATTGAATACTAGCAGTAGTACCAGGCTTCGCCCGGTGGAATGATGATAATATTTCAGTCTCCTTAACACTCAACGTCATTGATGAAGATGATACTGACGACGACTGCTATTGAACGGGTATAATAAACTTACACTCTAATAGAAATACATATTTTTAAATTACCGGCGAGTAAGACTGTCGTGTTGCCTAGTAGTATAATGGGCGTAACATCTAGGTCATTTTCCCTTTTGATGAGGATGACAATGAAGACTACTACTACTGAACGGGTATATTAAACTTACAAACTAATGGAAATACACATTTTATAAATCACAGGCAATGAAGACTGTAGTGTTGCTTAGTTGTACTGTATAATGGACGTAACATCTAGGTCATTTGCCCTTTTGATGAGGATGATAATTAAGACGACTACTACTGAACGGGTATATCAACCTTACAAATTAATGCAAATACATATTTTTAAAATCACAGGCTAGGTAGACTCTGGTGTTGTTTAGTAGTATAATGGACGTAACATCTAGGTCATTTGCCCTTTTGATGAGGATGATAATGAAGACGACTACTACTGAACGGGTATATCAAACTTACAAACTGATGGAAATACACATTTTAAAATCATAGGAGATGAAGACTGTGGTGTTGCTTAGTAGTACTGTATAATGGACGTAACATCTAGGTCATTTGCCCTTTTGATGAGGATGATAATGAAAACTACTGTTGAATTGACACGACAAACTTACAAACTACCGTGATAGAAAGAAATATTTCAAAATTCACAGGCGATGAAGGCTTATTGTGTGTGGTGATTAGTGGTATAATGGGCGTAACATCTAGGTCATTTGCCCTTATGATAATAATAAGGTAATGAAAAATGACTACTAAACGAACATGGTGTAATTTTAAATCTGATATAGGCAATTTAGATTTCTACCTTCGATGTCTTCCAAAGTCTGAACGTTATTTTCTGGCTTAGGCCTATACTCGATGCGTGTAGTGAAAGAGCTTATCGAGTACTGCCCGGGTCCAAGCTGCACGAATCGCAGATGATGACGATATATGATGACAGACGTTCGGGGGGGGGGGGGGGGTCCCGGTCCTATTCACATTGACCGGTGAATCACTCATTCTTTCGTAACACTACAGTGGTTTGAGCAACGACCCTGTATGAACATCAGCATAGTCAGCAATACCAGGTAACACGGCGGGGTCTGGACATTTCTCTCATGTTAACTCGCGATGAATCAGCAAGCTATTCTCACACCTGGCCCCCTCCTCCCCCCTCCACCCACCAGGGTCTCTCAACTTGTGGGACGTGGGTTTGCGACCACGGGACCCCAACTGAGTCCGGCATTGCTTCTACTTACTGGTGCCGGGCTCCTTTCAGTTCTCTTTCCTGTCAGCCTCTCTTGGTCAAACTCTTGTTCTCTTCCGACACCGATGGTATCAGGGTATCCGAGGCCTAGCGACTCTTTCACTTTCCCGCCTTAATTGGCCCTTGTCTAATCATTCCTGATAGCCTCATTCTTCGAGGTGTCAGCCTTCTTTTTCTTTTCTTAATATCTCATGTCTTCTGCTCAAGACCCTCAAGGAGGCAGGGTGTGGGTAGCCCCACCACTTCTGGTGCACCCTGGATAGTGCTACATCCTCAAGGGCTCATGGCTGGTGAGTTCGGGAGATGGCAACCCTGAGGGTTTCCTGAGCGGGTCCGGTTTTACCCCTTTTTCCATTGCCTTTGGGACGGACCCTGTCCTCTTTCCGGGAATGGAGTGGTCTGTCCGCAATTTCAAGCAGACAATGTTACTCGCAGGGTACCAAAGGGTAAGAATACAAATTTTGGTTCTGATCGGTGAAACGGTGTAGATTTGGGTCAAAGGGCCTAAATGCAGAGAATGGGGTGGTCTGTCCGAAATTTCAAGTGGACAGGGTTACCCGTAGGGTTGCAAAGGGTAAGTATACACATTTAGGTTCGGATCGGTCAAACGGTGTAGATGTTTGCCAAAGGGCCTAAATGCAGGAAATAGGGTGGTCTGTCCGAAATTTTAAGTGGACAGTGTTATTCACAGGGTTACATAGGGTAAGTATACAAATTTTGGTTGAGATCGGTGAAACGGTGTAGATTTGGGCCAAAGGGCCTAAATGCAGGGAATGGGGTGGTCTGTCGGAAATTTCAAGTGGACAGGGTTACCCGCAGGGTTCCGAAGGGTAAGTATACAAATTTTGGTTCAGATCGGTGAAACAGTGTGGATTTGTATACATAACAGACAGACAGACAGCCAAACATTGAGCTTTATATATATAGATCGGAATATTATCATGCATTAACGGAATGTGATCAGAAAATCTCTCTGGATAATTAGGACATAGCTCATCTATAATGGCTTCCTTCTGGGATGCCGTCATAGCAGCAGTAGACACCATAATGCCGCCGAGCTTCTTATTGACAACTTTGCAGCCCAGATCCCATGGGTCCTGATCTAGATCGTTAATGAGCTCGTTCCATTTATTTGCCTTACTTTGAGCAATGGCCCATTTGAGAGCCCTCCTCGCCACTCTACACTCTTCTATCGCATTTACAAACTCTAGAGAATCTCTGAAGAGCCTTTGTGCCCATCTCCTTAATCGAAAACACAATCGTCGAGCCTCTGCTATTTCAACATTCCACCAATAGGCTGGCCGTTTGTAAGGTAAAATCTTTTTTTGGGCATGGATGCTCCGCAAGCCTTAACAATGTGATTAATGGTCGACCTAACCAGGGTCTCTGCAGAACCCGCGGGGCTATGTTGAAATAAATCCTCCAGAACTTGTTTCCCTTGTGCTATTACTGCAAGAAGAATTTCACCATCCAAGTGATCAACGTTCCATCTAGACGGTATCGGAATTTCATGGGCTAGGCCTCCTCGAGGCCTAGTAATAAAAAGGATGTATCTATGATCACTGTTGTTATAATCTAGCATTACATGCCAGTCTGCAATGTAAGCAGCAAGATTTGCGGAGACAAACGTTAGGTCTGCTGTGGGACCGTTTTGCCCAGACCTCTCCCGTTTGTATGAGCCAAGCCCCACTCAACTGTTCGACCATCAAAATCACCGTCCAACAGAATACCCCCTGTTACTGTACCTAGGAAATCCTCAAGGACAGATAGTCGGGTCTCAAACTGCCGAATTGATTCATTGGGTGTGAAGTAACAGCTTACATAAGAAATATTTCTGCTCTTGACCCAGACAAAGCCATTTCCATCACCAAACAATTCAATAAAAACTCTGCTTGGATCCGCTACCCATACAGCAGCCGTCCCACTTTCATCAGAGTACCAAGATGGAATATCCCTGTTCTTATATTGTTCGCTACTAAGTAAAACATCAATATTCTTCTCCGCGGCAAACTGAACAAGGAGATCGTTAGCCACCCTGCTACGATGGATGTTGCCTTGTAGAAATCTTAGCATTTTGACTGTTTAGCACTCTCCAATGCACGTCGAAAGACAGCACACATACCTGACCCGATCACATGGTCGACACTCTTGCCTTCTCCCGCGCAGTTCGAGCATTTTGGGGCAGTCGTGCAGTGAGCTGCTTTATGCTCCTTTCCACCGCATCTGTAACACAACTTTGACCTGACAGGACCCGTACATTGTCTTGCCATTTGACCATAGCCCATACATCGAAAGCATTTCAGCACATTGGTCCTTTTCCGAATACAGCAGCTAACCATGCCTATCTTAATATGCTAATCAAGGAGCAACTCATTTGTCGCATTGGAGTTTACCACAACTATGGCCAAACGCTGTTCTCTGGACTTGGGCTTGGTAATAGTAACTTTTATTTCACCCATGTGATCCTTAAGCCGGTCCTCTAATATTGCCTGGACTTCCTCTGCTGTTGTAAGACAGTCCAAATCCCTAATTTCCAAGTTTATGGTAGGAGCCAACATTTTGACTTCACCCAAACCCTCTGTTGCTTTGGAAATCATCTCCATGAACTTAAATTTATCTCCATTTTATCCTTTCATTTCAAGGAGCACCGCACCAGTCGACGTTCTGCGAATCGATTTAAGGTTTACGCCACTGTTATCAGATGTTGCTTGCTGACGCAATGATTGAGAACTTCTGAATATGTCTTCCCCTCAGTAGGCTTGATAACCATTGTCTCGTTGCGTCTCCTATCCTTCGTTTTATTTCCCTTCTGATGTAGAGAATGATTACTTCTAAGTTCTCCCTTTTCGTCCTCCAGAATAACTTTACCGCTATGACAGGTGAAAAGCTGAAGGAAGTAGGAGACTTCTGTTACTTAGGAAGCAGAATAACCAGTGATGGACGAAGCAAAGAGGATATAAAAAGTAGGTTGGCTCAGGCAAAGAAAGCATTTCTAAAAAAAAAGAATCTGCTGACATCGAATATAGATTTAGGTATTAGGAAGTCATTTTTGAAAGCCTTTGTCTGGAGCGTGGCGCTCTATGGAAGTGAAACTTGGACTATTGGTGCAGCAGAAAAGAGGAGAATTGAAGCATTTGAAAAGTGGTGTTACAGGAGAATGATGAAGATCAGATGGGTAGATAGGGTTACAAACAAAGAGGTATTAAGACGAGTTATTTATTTATTTATCGTGTCAGAAGTACAAAGTAAACATAGAAAAATGAAACAATAGAAATATTAAACACTGGTTGACCAATAATTTGCCACGACGAGTGCATTTGAAGTAGCTCCCATTAAGTCTTTAATGGTGCAAGTGTCTGGAGAAGAAGGACACAGTAGAAGATGATCATTGGTCTGCTCAGTACCACACTCGCAGTAAACTGATTCCACAGGAAGGCCCCATTTCTGCTGGTTAGTCTTGCATCTCGTGGTACTGGAGCGTAGCCGATTAAGAGCCTTCCATGTTGTCCACTTTTCTGAATGTCCAGGGGGAAGCTCTTCCTTTGGGACCATCCATTCTCTTAAATATTGGCATTTTCCCCGCCACGAGTGGGAGAGGAGAGATGTTTCTGGCGACTGCTAATGAAGAGAAGAGATAGGTTGGTAGGACACATACTAAGACACCCAGGAATAGCAAGCTTAGTTATGGAAGGAAGGGTCGAGGACAAGAACTGTAGGGGTAGACCAAGGTTAGAATATGTTAAACAGATTGCCTCAGATGTAGGTTGTGGTAGCTATGTAGAGATGAAACGATTAGCTCAGGACAGGAAGGCATGGAGGGCTGCATCAAACCAGTCAAAAGACTGAAGACTCAAACAACATGACCCCTGTGTTTCCTTGTTCGAACTGTTTGCCAGGCATCTTCTGCTAACTTCTCCACGGGAGGTTCAATGACCACAATTTCATTTGTAGATATGTTTTCGAAATTGTCACTGCTCTCAATAACAGTAATCATTGTTTCTCCTTGATTTGCAGCCTTCTCGCATATGGGAGCTATAGGTCGAGTGATAGTAGTGACCTCTGTTGCCAATCTAGTTTTGCGGCAGTGATCGAGGACATCAAAAATCTCTACTAACTGCGTTAGGCTATTCTTGATGTTATTACTCACATTTCTTTGATTTTTGGTAGCTGCCATCTTGATCTTCAATAATCCTATTCCTTTCAGAATCTCGGACTCTTCTTTTATGTCTATTTCATTTCGACATTTACCTTTGTCCGCAGCGAATCTCAATTCATCTGAACCTCCATTCTCACCCGAGATTATTGTACTCTGCCCTGCCATGACATTAGATACAACGTCCAGCTCCCTAGATGAAGTAGTTCTTGTAGACGCCACACATCGAGCGCCATTGGAATCTCCCACTTGGACCTGAGCGCTGGTTTCTGCGCCGTTTACAATCTCGGTGGATTCCACACACAATCTCTCCATGTCACCAATCTCTTGTCTTCTGTTGGACATAACCTTACTTTCCAACACAATTCCTGAACAGATGGAAGAATTACTCAGCCAGCCACCCCTCAGATAGAGAAATCACTTCGTCGCCACACAAAACCCAACTCTTTCAACTAATATAGTCACTGAAATATACCGTCAAACTCACTTAAATCACGAAAGCCAACACGCACCAACCGCTCAGTACGACAACCCCAATAATAATAATAATAATAATAATAATAATAATATCGTATGGCCTCGGGTGCCTGGTGCAAGCTTTGTTAATTGACACCCAGAGGGTAGCTTACATGTCGAATTTCGTCGTTCCTTTGAACGCTATGAAAGTCAAGGAGGTTAGATATCTAAACTCCTTGACACTACAGCGCTTTCAAGTAGAGAATGGAGGAACTTTGTGTTGGCGGAAAATCCCGAGATTAATTTTGCCATTGAACACGGTCTACTGAATTCAAATGGGTTCTTTAACATGCCAACAACGTATGACATGAGTATCGTGATTTTTGTCGCCAGGGCCGAACCAGCATTCTTGGGGTTGGTAGTCCGACACTATAACCACTCACCCACCGTGGCAATAATAATAATAATAATAATAATAATAATAATAATAATAATTGGAAAGCACCTGGAATTGACTGGATCCATAACTACTACTACAAAAGGCTCACATGTACCCACCGTTTACTGGCTATCCACATACAATGTTTTCTGGAAAACCCTGCGGCATTTCCATTTTTCCTAACCAGAGGGTTATCCTATCTCAAGCCAAAGGACTCTAAAATCACAAACCCATCTAAATATCGCCCCATCACCTGCTTGCCAAACTTATATAAGATCATTACATCCATTATTACAAAACGAATTCGTGTGCATTGTAAGTACAATGCCATTTTCGCAGAAGAGCAAAGGGGTTACAGAAGGAATTCTCAAGGATGTAAGGAACAGCTCACTATTCATGCCGTGGCATTAGAATAGGCCTGTTGTAGATCACTAAATCTTTATGCCTGCTTTATTGATTACCAAAAAGCTTTCGATTCCGTGCCTCATACATGGCTTATACAGAGCTTGGAGATCTACAAGGTCAACCCTATTATAGTGAACTTCCTGAAGAGCGTAATGGTTTCATGGAGCACTGCCTTCCAACTTACAGTGGGTGGCACTCGTTTAACATCTTCATTAATACCGATTCGCCGAGGATTTTTCCAAGGAGACTCGCAAAGCCCACTCTGGTTTTGTCTGGCTTTGAATCCTCTCTCGCAAATCCTGAATAGTAGGAACTACGGATTTAGTATTAAGGGTAATCATGGTGAAGCCTACAAGATGAACCATCTTCTTTACATGGATGACATTAAACTGTATGCATCAACTAAAGTGCACCTACAATACCTATCTCTATCACTCAGAGCTTTTCCTCAGATATCCATATGCAGTTTTGTTTTGATAAGTGCAGAACACAGACTGTCATTAGAGGCTCGCACTCTGCACAAGTAATACCTGTTGGAGAGCGACAGAGAAGTATTCAGCCGTTGAAGGAGGGCGCATTGTACAAATATCTTGGGTTCTCCCAGAGTACCCGTCTCAGACATGGTGATATCAAGAAGAACATAACTGAGCAGTATACTTCACGACTTCGCAGTGTTCTCTCTTCAAAACTTAGCGCTAAACATATCATTAAGGCAGTTAACACATTTGCAATGCCCGTAGTTACATACTCCTTTGGTATCAGCAGGTGGACTCAAACTGAGCTGCACGGTCTGCAACGAAAAACATCGGTGCTTTTATCACGCCATCGTATTCACCATCCGAAATCAGCAACAGAGCGCCTGACTCTACCTCGGTCTGAAGGTGGTAGAGGACTGATAGACATCATAAACCTTCATACATAACAAGTGACAACTCTGCGTGCATTTTTCCACAACAAAGGAGAAACATCCCCTCTCCATCGCACTGTATCTTCAGCTGATGATAATTACACACCGCTCCATCTGTCATCTTAAGATTAACCAGTAAACGAAGTGAAAACTACTGAATACAAGATCGGGAATTGGAAACAGATGGCGCTTCATGGGAAGTTTCCACATGAGTTAGACTAGCCTCACATCGACAAGTTAGCGTCGCACGCATGGCTGACCTTTATTGATTACAAGAAAGCTTCTGATTCAGTCCCACATTCCTGGTTAATCCAAACCCTGAAGATATATAAAGTTGATCCTGCCATCATTATAAGTCTGCAACATATGATGACTCATTAGGGGACCAACTTATTAATGTGTAATGGAGACACATGTATGGAATCGGGATTTATTCAAATCAAAAGAGGTATCATTCAGGTTCTGTTTGGCGCTCAATCCGCTATCATCATTGCTGAACAATGCCAAGTGTGGCTTTCCAATTAAGCACCATGGTATAGTAAAATACAAAATTTCTCATTTGATGTACATGGATGACTTTAAACTACATGCATCCTCTGAAAAACAAATCGAGAATCTAATTGCAATAACTGCTTCATTTTCTTCTGATATTGGAATGTCCTTCGGATTAGATAAGTGTCGCACCCTCACCATTCGGCGTGGAAAATTAGAGGCCTGAGCATTTGAACTTGATGACGGTTGTTTCATAAAGCCTATGGAAAGTAGTGAGACCTACAAATATATTGGTCTCCTGCAGTCTAATCGAATTGATCATAGAGGTATTAAGGATAGAACCGTAGCTATCAACAATCAACGCCTTAACAAGATTTTAAAATCAAAGTTGAATGGAAAGAACACCTTTAAGGCTATTAATACCTATGCTATTCCTGCTCTGACATACACTTTCGGTATTATTAAATGGACGCAGACTGACTTGGAGAACTTACGAATGAGGACACGTACCACCTTAACAAAACACAGATGTCTCCACCCAAGTCAGCTGTTGCGCGATTGACAATCCCGCGCCAAAAGGGTGGACGAGGGCTCACGGGCATTATCCAATTGCATGGAACGCAAGTGAGGAACCTTCAGAGATATTTTCTGGGCAGACATGACTCTCCCATATATCAAGCCGCTGTGAAGGCAGATGACAAGTGCACACCGCTGTATCTTCTTCTCGTAAGGGATATGCAGTTAGCGACTGATGAGGAATGTTCAGCCATCAAGCTTCAGCAGTGGACGCAGAAACCTCTGCACGGTCATCATCCGTATGATCTCCACCAGAATCATGTCGACATTGATGCATCGAACAGCTGGTTGACTCATTCGGATCTATTCACTGAGACTGAAGGATTCATGGTTGCAATCCAGGATCAAGTTGTGGCTACGAAAAACTATCTTAAATATATAGTTAAGGCAACTATTCAGGATGATAAATGCCGAAGATGCCAACTAGAACCGGAAAAAATTCAACATATCACAGGAGGCTGCCAAGCAATCTGCTGTACTGATTAGATGAAAAGGCACAACCAAGTGGCCAAAATAATGCACCTACACCTTGCTCAAAAGCACTTATTATCTGAAAATACTTTGCCTTACTATCAGTATGTTCCTGACGCCGTTTTGGAAAATCCTAGTCACAGGCTGTTATTGTACCGACCAATTATTATTGATAAAACCATACCTGCAAACCGGCCATATATCGTTCTTGAAGACAAGGTGCAGAAGAGAACCTTCCTCATTGATATTGCAGTGCCCAATTCCCATAATCTGCAAAAAATGCTGCTGTGATAAGGTCACCAAATATCTGCCCTTGGCTGAGGAAATACGGCAAATGTGGAGACAGGAAAGTGAAGTGGTTCTGCCCATAGTCATTTCTTCTGCCGGCATCATCCCTAAATCATTGGGTCACAATCTAGAAATATTGGGTATACATCCTGGTCTACACCAGGCAGAAGGCCGTCATCTTGGATACCTGTTCCATTGTTCGCTCGTTTCTCAATGTGCCACCTTAAGAGAATTAGCCATACCGTCTTGCAAACAAGCCGACGATGTTGATATGTCCCACTTATGTGGTGAAATGAATGTAATAATAATAATAATAATAATAATCAAACAATAAAACATCTGGTTTGGAAGAAGAAGTTCCAGAAAAAGCAAATCTGCACATGTATACGACTTATTATTCACCCATTGTCACGTAAGGAGCAGAAACCTGGACAATGACGGAAAGGGACTACAGCAGACTGCAATCAGGTGAAATTAGGTTTCTCAGAGCAGTTAAAGGGAAAACAAGAGTGGACAGAATAAGAAATGTAGAAATTAGAAAAGAACTAAAACAGGAAAGTATGAGAGAGGGGGTAGAGAAAAAAGTGACTACGCTGGTATGGACATGTTAAAAGGATGAGAGGGCAAAGGTTACCAACATTAATGGAAGAACTTAAGATCGATTGAATAAGACCTTGAGGGCGACCAAGAATGCGCTGGAGTACATTAGTGGGAGTCTGTATAGAGAGAAGAGGAGTTAACTGGCATCAAGTGGAGGAAGAAAAGTGGTGGGAAGATAGAATAAGATGGAGAGGCCTCGTAAACACCCAGACCCGGCAATAGCAGGAACGGGATTTGGATATGTATGTATGTATGTATGTATGTAGTAATAATAATAATAATAATAATAATAAGTCGCTTATCCATGGGTAATGGCGTTACTTGTATCAGATTATTTTAAATCGGAATAACCATATCCACTAAACACTCACTATAATTCGCTTGATAACTCACTGTCTTTAAACTGACTGCAAAGGCCTGGCTGAATTCGAGTCGACAATGCCAGAAATAGAAGATTCTATTCTTGTAAGGAAGTGGTGGTCACATTGATATGCAGCTTATTGTCATTAGTGGTTGTTAAGTGTTTGGTAATGTGTCCGTTTAGACCGAAGTCCAACGATCACATATGCATTTCACCAAAAATCAGTCAGCACGAGAATCTAAACATCCCAGGGCGCCATATGGGTTAAAGTGACAACAATAACACAATAAAAATGTTTCACTGTTTTTCGGCTCGATGCAACAATAAGGATAGAAGGAGACTCTGAAAATAGCACAATTCGTAAAATAATCTGATTTTATTAAAATGTTAAAATTGACTTGAAATAAATACCAGAATAGCATTTATGAATGCATGACGAATCATACGTTTATGTACACAAAATATACAGGGTTATCAACACATGAACACTTAATATTTGAACTAAAGCCAGAATGTCAGTCCTGTAGACTTTGTTCAAATTAAATTATTTACAGTCGTAGGTTCTTCAGGGCAAATTAAATTGTCCAGCCTGATTCCTAAATCAAAAGTATTCACTGGTTGAAATTAAATAGTTTCACTCGATGCAGAAAAATCACTTTGATTTTGTTTTCGAATGTTGCAGAAAATAACTATCACTTCCAGTAATTAATATTCCAAAAATTGGTTCATTTTTAAAGTCATAACAATGGGTATAACACATCATCAACTTATATGGACATCTATGGATTCGAAGAACTTTGATATTAAACAGAAAATTTATTATAGCATCTGTTCTTGATCCAAAATAATTATTCCGAGTGCATGACTCGATTATCAATTTATGGTCAAAAATTATCGTTACGTGCCACCCCCTAGTGGCACTTCCGTTGACTGGATTACGGTGGGTAGAAGCACAACACACATTGTTCCTTTTAAAGAATCGTATTAGCTTTATTGCGGGCCAGAAAGATACACCACACAATAGCAAATACAAGCAATTAGTATCTCACTCTAGTTTCCTCTTGTAGGGAACACTTCCCTTTCACTTGTCAATAAGCCACAGAAGTTAATCCCTCCTAATGGGACCGGTGGCCTCGGTAGAAATACCTGCCACTCTTCCTTGAATACACAAGCTACAGTTATTTACGAAAGCTAGTCACTCACCACTACACACTGTTTCGCTGTCCGCTGGCTAGGGAAACAGCCCCCTGTGTTTTCGCAATTCACCACAATATCTCTGTCGCACTAGGTAAATACACACTCTTAAATACAGTCCCTCCGTAGGCTTCACACTCCTTCGCTGTCAAGAGAATCAGCTTCACTAGGGTTTCGCAAGTCACGTCACCAACAACTGTCACTCAGGTAAAAGCATGCACTGGGTCAAAAACACTGTCCACCTCGCTGGCCAGGTCGCTCTTATATAGCAGGCTGGTGACTCAATAAATGCTTCTAGAACCGTCCAGGATTCACTGCTTCTCGAGATTTCCATCACTGGCTAGGTCACGAATATTCTGGACCATCCCTTTGTCCTCGCAGCCCGTTGCGTCAGGCACAGGTAATACACTGAGGCAGAGCACAGCCCGGGGAAGCTGTGACTTACGCGGCGAGGCGACGAAACAAACTCACAGCCGTAATACCACCCCCAACACCACCCCCTTCCTAAAAGTCTGATCGTCCCGATCAATCATTGGTCCGTCTGTGTCCCTCCGTAGGCTGCCAGGCGATACGATGCATGATTTTCACCTTCGCCCTCGGGCTCCGCTGGATCCTGTACACGACATCGTTGATCCGTTTCACGACTCTGTACTGGCCTTCCCAGGACTTCTGCAGTTTGGGTGGCAGGCCTTTCTTCCGTAATGGGTTGAAGAGCCAGACCAGGTAGTCCTCGTGGAATCCGCCGGCATCCGTCTGCTGGTCGTATCGGGTCTTCATTCGGTCGGTCTCGATCCGCAGTCTCCTCCTTGCGAACGCGTGCACGTCCTTCAGTTGGTCGACTAGTTCTTGACAATACTGGCTTACCGGGACAGGATCATTCCCAGGTCGGCCGAAGACAAGATCGACAGGTAGACGGAGTTCCCTCCCAAACATGGCCCGGGCTGGTGTGCACCCGGTGGCTTCTTGCACGGCGGTGCGGTAGGCCAGGAGAAGTAGTGGAAGATGTTTGTCCCAATTCCACTGGTGCTCGCTGACGACTATTCGGAGTTGGTTCTCGATGGTGCGATTGAATCGCTCTACCATCCCGTCGGACTGAGGGTGTAGCGGCGTCGTCCTTGTCTTCCGGATTCCCAGCAGCTGAAATAGGTTCTGGAACACCTGCGACTCGAAACTCCTCCCTTGGTCGTAGTGCAGCTCCAGGGGTACTCCGTACCGGGTGACGAATTCCTTCACCAGGGTCTCTGCGATCGTCGCGGCTTCTTGGTTAGGGAGCGCATACTCCTCTGGCCATTTAGTGAAGTAGTCGCTGACGACCAATATGTAGCGGTTCCCTGCCTCGCACAACGGGAATGGCCCAGCAACATCGATGGCCACTCTCTCCATGGGGCCGCCTACGTTGTAGTTCTGTAGTGGACCCCGTCGACTTCGTCCTGGGCCCTTGCTGGCTGCGCAATCGTGGCACTCGCGCAGTGGTTCTCCACGTCTGTTCGGCATCCGATCCAGTAGAACCGCTCTCTCAGCTTCTCCACGGTCTTCTTTATCCCTAGGTGTCCACCAGATGATCTTCCATGGACTTCTCTCAGGACTTCCTCCGTCATAGCCTTTGGAACGACGACTTGTTCCCGAGATGTCTTCCCGTCGGAGCTCTCCCAAGTACGGCAGATGAGGCCATCCCTCACATCCAGCGAGTCCCACTGCGCCCAGTAGGACGTAAACATTGGGCTGTAGTCACTCACAATGTTCCACCCGGGTCTGGGAATACAGGCCCTCTACCATTCGGCTATCAGTCCCAGGTCATGATCTTCTGCTTGCGCCCGCGTGAAAGATTCGCGGCTCCAGCTCCCTTGAAGTTCCATGGTAGTCCTTCGGCACTGTATACCGGTGTTCTCCTCCCATCTGGCCCAGAAGGTGCAGTCTTCGGGGCACGGTCTTCGTGACAGGGCGTCGGCGTTAGTATGCAGTTGGCCTTTCCTGTGCTGGATCTCAAAGTTGTACTGTTGAAGCCTCTCTAACCACCGCGCGAGTTGACCCTCGGGCTTCTTGAAGTTCAGGAGCCACCAAAAGGATGCATGGTCGGTCCTGATGAGAAATTCTTGCCCGTACAGGTACTTGTGGAAGTGTTCGATGGACTTCACGATGGTGAGCAGTTCCTTCCTGGTGACGCAATAGTTCCTCTCTGGCTTTGGCAAGGTCTTGCTGAAATATGCCACCACTCTCTCCTCGCCGCCCACTATTTGCGACAGGACTCCCCCTATACCAAAGTCGCTGGCATCGGTATCAACGACGAACCTTGCTCCAGGTCTGGGGTAGGCAAGAATAGGTGCTGTGCACAGAGCCTGCTTGAGTTGTTCGAAGGCACTGTGGCATTCTGCTGTCCACGTGAAGAGTTGGTCCTTCTCAGTCAGTCGATGCAGTGGTTTGGCGATGTCGGCAAATCCTCTCACGAAGCGACGGTAATATGTGCAGAGTCCCAGGAATCTTCGAAGTTGGGACTTGTCCTTCGGAACTGGCCACTCCCTCACAGCTGCGGTCTTCTATGGGTCGGTACGCACCCCTTCCTCGGAGACGATATGCCCAAGGTACTGGACCTGTTTCTGGAAGAGCGGACACTTCTTGGGGCTCAACTTCAGCTGGGCAGCCCGTAGCTTCAACAAGATTTCCTTCAGGTTGCTGTAGTGCTCCTCGAAGTTCCTCCCCAAAACGATAACGTCGTCTAGGTAGACCAGGCAAGTCTTCCAGTGTAGTCCCCTCAGGATGGACTCCATTAGCCTTTCGAAGGTCGCAGGGGCGCTGCACAACCCGAACGGCATGACGGTGAGCTGCCAGAGTCCGCTGCCCTCAGAGAACGCCGTTTTCTCGCGGTCCTTAGGGTGGACCACCACCTGCCATTAGCCCCTCTTCAAATCTAAGGTGGAGAACCATCTTGATCCTGATATGGTGTCCAGCGTGTCGTCGATCCGGGGTAGAGGGTAGCTGTCCTTCTTCGTGACGTCGTTCTCCCGCCTGTAGTCCACGCAGAACCTGATGGAGCCGTCCTTCTTTGTCACTAGCACGACCGGAGAGCTCCAAGGATTATGTGATGGCTAGATCACCCCCTGTTCCTCGATTTCATCCACCATCCGGTCGACTTCAGCTTGCTTGGTGAGCAGGACACGTCATAATGTGACCCTAATCGGTGTGCTGCCCCCAACGTCGATTCTATTCTGGACAAAGCTTGTCTTGCCGAAGTCTTTGCTCCCCACGGAGAAGACATCCTGGAATTCGTGTAGCAGGTCCCGAAGTTGGCGTGATTGTCCCTCGTCTAAATGGTCCTGGGATCCTTTGTACAGCTTCTGTAGTTATTCTGGCAGTGGGCGTCTCCTTCGGTTGTCCGTCTGCCGGTGTCCGTCCGTCGTGTCTGTGATGCGGGCAATCCTGGCAACGGGCTCGCAGACTCCTAGGTTGGTGTCCCGGTGAACCGTAATGTCGTAATCATTCAGGTTGGACAGGCGAACGTACGGCCGAGACGTCATATTGTTGAGGGTCTTGGCAATTAGCAATCCTTTTGTCCATATGTCCTCATATTTTGGCTTGATGACAGCCGCCACTCCCTCAGCAGTTCCGTCGACAATTACGGCAGCGCTGACCTCCGTCCTGGCGGGAACGATGACGTCCTTTCTGAGCCTTACTCGTCGTGCGATGATGGCCTCGTGTGCTGGTTGCAAAGCAAGTTCTTCACCTCCGAAGTGCAGAGTGTTGGTACTCAGGTCCAAGATGATGTTGTTCTGGTCCAGGAAGTCCAGTCCGATGATCACTTGGTTTGATACATCAGCCACGAGCACTGGATGCTTCACCACCCGTCGACCAATGACGAACTCCAGTGATGCTTTGCCATGTACCGGTGCGGTCTCTCCGGTCACGGTTATTAGCTGGAGGTTCCTTTTTGTGGGTTGCACTCTCCACTTCGGGATCACGGTGGGATTGACGATGGTCCTCGACGCTCCCGTGTCGATCAGCATGGGCCAGCTCACTCCGTTGACGACTCCGTCGACCATCAGGCTGCTATCATCCCTCCGTAACTTCGTCATACGAACTTGGGCTGCCGGGGCTTGACGACTGTCACAAGCCGACCTTTGCCCCCCGAGGCTGGCTGGAACTCGTTTTCCTGGGCCGCGCGGTTTCCCTATGACTGACTTTCCCGACGGAAACCCTTGGTGGCGGCGAACACCGCAGTCTTTGCTCAGGTGGCCCTTCTTACGGCATGTCCAGCCAGTCGGTAGTCCTCTTCCGGGCCATCTCTCCGGGTGTCTTCCGGCTACGTCGTTGTTGTTGGTGCTGCGACTCTTGAAGAACCGGCCTAGCGCCTCCATCAGTTCATCGGCCAGGGGCTTGGTCTCGTTGGCTTTGGCTGGTTCGTCGACGTCCACTTGACACACCCGTGCGTGCATTCTGGATACCTGCTTTGCCGTCTCGAACTCAAGTGCGTGGCTCAGCGCATCTGCAAGTGTCTTATTGCGGGCAAGTCGCAGTGCCAGTTGAGTATCCGAGTCCCGTAGCCCGTCGGTGAAGGTCTGCGTCGCTATCTGTTCCAGAAAGTCGGCCGGCGCTGTTGGATAGGCGAGCCTTACGAGGCGTGCGATGTCCATCTCGAAATCCTGCAGGGTTTGTACCCGGGTCCGGAGCTGCATCTGGTAGACCTGCTGAAGATGACTATGTCCATATCGGGACTCCATATGGACGATTAGTGAAGCGTAGTCCTGGGGTCTCGTCGGGATGGCCTGAATGACCTTAAGGGCGTCCCTTCTCAGCGCTACAATGAGAGCTGTAGCCTTTTCCGTGCCGTTCCAGTTGTTTATGGAACAGGCTGCCTCGAACTGTCGTAAATAGGTGCTCCACGGGACCTTTCCTTCGAAGGTTGGGGGCGTCACACTGCTCTGTCCCGTTCCTGATATTCCCGGTGTACCTGTGGGCGGGTGTCGGTGCAGCTCGGCAACTTCCTCTTGAAGAGCGTTGAATCTCGATTCCATCCCCGTTGGCGAGCGTTGGCTCAGCTCAGCAATTTTCTTTTGTAAAGCGTTGAATTTCTCTTCCACCCCCGTCAGTGGGCGTTGGCGCAGCTCGGCAACTTCCTTTTGTAAGGCGTGGAATTTCTCCTCCACCCCCATTAGCGGGCGTCGGCGCAGCTCGACAACTTCCACTTGTATGGCGTCGAACTTATTTTCCACTGCCGCGACTTCCTCACGCAGACCCAGTTCTAATTTCTTCAGGTCCTGTGCTAACTTATTCTGACCGTCTTCCATCTTCTTCTGGCCGTCCTCTATCTTCTTCAGGTCCTCCGCAAGCTTATTTTGACCGTCTTTCATCTTCTTCTGGCCGTCTTCTAGTTTGGCAGTTAAGTCTTCGGCTAGATTCTAGAATTGAATTGAATTGAATTGAATTGAATTGAATTTATTCATAGATAACTGCCACTGAGGATAATGAGCCCCTTTATGAAGCGTATACAATGTTCTGGCTTGAAGTTGTGTAATAAAAAGAATAAAAATAAAAAATAAACCTAAATTAACAACTAAGAAAAACAAAATATAAAATATACTTATAACTAAACGAGCCAATTACCAGACACTTCATACAAAACGAATTATACAAATTAGAATATAGAATAATTAAATAAAGAACCTACCTAATAATGTATTATATCTATTAAAAGAAAACAAATTATAGTACAGTAACAAAGGGTTCAATTTTTGTGCAAGTATAATATGATCTATTTTTAAAACAATTACATGAGTGACATGATTACTAGAACTACTATCAATTCCACGGGAGTTGTATCTTGGATACTAAAAATATTATAGAAAGCTGTATGGCACGGATATATTTAAAAAAAATTGTATGGAATATTTATATTTTTGATTCGTATTCCTTCAGGAATCTTGATATTAGGTATTTCTTGAGTTGTGTAGTGTTAACAGAGTTTGTAAATGAGTGAAGGTGGAATGTATTAAAGAGCCGTGAAGCTGTGCAAAGGAATGATTTATTGTATTTAGTTGTACGGTGGACAGGAATCTGTAGAGTGGAATCAGTAAATCTATTTTCTCTGTGGTGGACGGAGTTCATTGGTTTAAACACATTATAGAGATAACCAGGAGTTTTTGTACACAATATTTTCTGGGTTAGGATCGCAATTGACAGCTGCCTACGTTCACGAAGTTTCAACCACTGCATTTTCACATAATAAGGTGTTATGTGTACATCACGCCTGACGTCTAAAATGTAACGAACGCATGCATTTTGAACTCTCTGTAATTTTATGTTAAGTGTTTCTGATAAGTCGTTATACACTACTGATCCATATTCGATGATAGGAAGTATCAACGTTTGGATTAGAAGCTTGCGCATTTTTGACGGCGTGTAAGGGATATTCCGCTTCAAGATATGCATTGATGATATAGCTTTCTTTATTACAGATGCGGTATGCTCTCCCCAAGTTAAGGTTCTATCAAAAATTACTCCTAGGTTGTTCACAGAGTTGCTGTAGGGGATATCATTGTCTAGTAATTTTATTGGTGGTAGTGAGTTAAGATCAACAGAGTTAAGAAGTTTAGTATAGCCAATGCATATAAGTTGAGTCTTAGAAATGTTTAACTGGAGGTTATGGTTTAGGGTCCACTGATGGAGGTGAGCGATATCTTCGTTGAAAAGTTCTATATGGTGAGGCGCATCAGAGGGACTGAAATGGAAGTAGGCCTGTACGTCATCAGCGTACATATGACAGACTGTTTTTGAATACACTGGACATATCATTTATATAAAGCGAGAAGCACAGTGGCCCAAGAACTGACCCTTGGGGTGCACCACTTTTTACTGATTGCCAATTCGATGAGGAGCCATCAAAGAAGACCACCCTCTGTTGCCGACCTGCTAGGTACGATTCAAACCAAGACAATGCATTCCGCGATAAGCCAATGGAGTGTAGCTTCGCAAGGAGCAACTCATGGCTTACGCAATCGAAGGCCTTACTGAGATCAAAGAGGCATAGAATTGTAAGCTGTCTTTGGTCAATTGCTGAGCGTATGTCGTCCGTTATTTTTAAGAGCGTGGTAGTTGAGCTATGACCTTTCTTAAATCCGGATTGATGAGGATTTAGGATGTGGAACTCGGTCAAATATTCACACATTTGTTCATGAACTATTCTTTCTAGAACTTTGCTTAGAGCACAAAGTATGCTGATGGGCCTGTAATCACTGCAAGACGCAGGTATTCTCTTCTTAGGCACTGGGCGTATATTCGCACACTTCCAGAGCGTCGGGTATACTCCGTTTTGTAAACAGAAGTTGAACAAGTGTAAAATGGCCGGCAGGAATATATCGAGACAATTTGAGAGAAGGGAGATTGGAATGTTATCCGGACCTTTGGCTTTAGTACGAATAGACCTAATCGCTTTCACTATTTGTTCTGGGTATACGTATTTGAAGTAGAATTTTTCATGGTTTGGCGGCGGAAGAAGCCTATAATGCTCTGCGGTCTGGGATATTCTTGTTGTGTTACTCTTGGGAACTACGTTTAAGTAATGATCGCTCAGTTCAGAGGGGGAAACTGGCATTTGGATATCAGGTGGGGGGCTGGCACCTATTCCAAGGGATTTTGCAGCCCTCCAGGATGCTGCAGAATTCTTACAGTGTCTGAAGGGGTTATATGTGTACTTAACTTTAGCATTTCTTATCGCTTGTTTTGTGTTATTCCGTAGAATTCTGAATTTTTCATAGTCATCCGGACGTTTTGTCTTTAAAAATTCCTTGCGGGCTCTGTCGCGAATCTTTATCAAGTCTTTAATTGTTCTGTTAAACCATGGAGTTGAATGGTGTTTTACGTTTACTATCTTTTGAGGGGCATGTTTGTCATACAGAAAGTAGATGTTTTGGTTCAAGAGACTGAGATTTTCGTCTACGTTGTTTGTTTTATAATACTGCTCCCAAGGGAGTAATTCTGCATCCGCACTAAAATCACTTGAACTAAATTTACTAAAGTCACGGGTTTTGCTTTAGGAGCAGATAAGGAAAATACAGAGTACAAGAGGTCATGAGCTGAGAATCCAGGAGCAGGCTCTTGTCCATATTCTATAACAGGATCATTGCAGTTGGAAGATATTATATCAAGAATGCTATCGCAGGTAGCGGTGTGAAAGGTTTCAGTGAATGGCAAACATTCTAGGTTGCAGGCGTTCAACATCTCACGAATACTTTCTGTTTCAAACGTACCACTGTCAAATCTAGCATTTATGTCTCCAACAACGAAAATATATTTGTAATTCAGTAAATGCGTGTACATATCGTTCAAGAATGAGTCTAAATAGCCAGCTTTTGGTGGACGGTATACGCAAGAAAAGAGTATCTTTAAGTCTGGTAGGATCATTTCAAGTATCAAATATTCCGGTTTCTTACTGTATTCACCCGGAGATTTGCTAAGGATGTTGCATTTTATAGTATCCTTTACATAAACGGCAACGCCACCTGAACCTTTGCCAAGTCTATCATTACGAAAGACGTTGTATCCACAGAGATAAATTGAAGCATCCCCTATTGAGGGCTTAAGAAATGTTTCACTGACTGCTATTATGTCAAAAGAACTGTTACCAAAAGTATGACGGAATTCAGAAATGTGGGAGGAGTCAACTAGAGATTGTGCGTTGATGTGTGCCACTTTAAGCCTGTTTGAGTTTCTCAAGCTAATGTTTGATAGTAGTTCAGCCAATACATGTTCATCATGAGACATAAAAGCAACGAATACACTCATAATTACAGAATTAAGAACATATAGACACAATATATACTATAAACTGTTTTGCAAACCTGAGAACACTATTATAAAAATAATAAAACAAACGATAAAATGACCTATCAAAAACAATGAATAGCCTAATATACGCTAAAAATAAAAGAAAGTCTAGTGAGATATCGAGTATACAGTACTAGATTAATTTTGAAGTCGATATTAATACCTACAATGCTAGGCAAAGAGAAAAGAGAAAGAAAATAATTAATTCTATGCTAGAGCAATGCATCTAATTCTAATTAATTAATAACTTAAATTTCGGTAAGGAAGAAAGAAAAGTATTTTGATCTTCCTTATTTCCAAGTAGCCTCTCCAGGTTCCATATTTATGCTGAAGAGTTGAGTTACCATCAGCTGCACGGTTCTCCAAAGGGTCCTTAATTCAAGGGTGTTGGGTACCACTTCTTCAACGCCTCGAGGTCTCGAGCTGTTGTCAGTCTGTGGTTTGTATCACCCACACGTACCATGATAACACCGTCAATGCTCCACGTGTAATTTAGGCCAAAATGGCCGACAGTCTGTTTTAGTAGGTCAGTGCGGGTCTTCGTTAAATCTTCCCGCACCGTTTGCCGGTGTTCTTCAGAAATTTCTTCGATTTGAAGAAAGCATTACGATCAGCATAGGACACAAATTTTACAATAATAGGTCTCCTTTTATTACTTCCTCGGAAGCCTACACGATGGGACCTATCAATCTTGGATAGCTCGAGTGGGACGTTAATTTTCCTGGCGACATCTAGAACACATTGATCTGTATCCTCGCCGGGAATTTCTGGTACCCCGAAAATCCTCAAGCTGTTCCGCCTCTGGTACATTTCAATACTATCCGTTTTTTCGTGTAATTGCTGCTCGAGGTCAGCAATTGCCTCATCCCGTTGTGCGAGTTCAGTTTTTAGTTCCCTTATGATGTCCGTATTAAAGTCAATGCTCTCCTTCAGTTTTTCAATGACCTTGGTTGCTACACGTTCTACAAGGTCGTTTAGGAGATCGTTGTTACTTAACATATTGACTAGTGATGGCGACACTGTGGAGTCCAGATTATATGCACCAAGTTGAATGCTCGGGGTAGTTGTCGTACACTCTAATAGATCACGTTGCGGGTCAGTCTGTCCTGCAACACTATCCACTGGGGTCAACGTCTGTAGCATGTCTAGGTTGGACAATTTCCTTTCTGAAGGGTGCAGTGGGGCTATCTACTGGGGAGCATCGCAATTCACCACACTCGGGCCTTGAGCTCTTCGCGACGGCCGACCTTGTACTACGAGCAGTCGGGGTAGTTCCTGCGTTTTCGCCTGGGTTGCGCTGCTGCTCACCATCTGAACCATTGTCTTTGTTGGAAGCACTGCGCACTGATTCTGCATTTCGCTTGGCGGCCTTCATTTGTTTCTGTTTCCTACCCATGCTGTTGTAGAATGATTTGTATTTTTACGACCTAAAAACTTAAAGGCGCACAAACTATCTACGTATATCGAAGGTAACTCACGTAAACTGTTGTTATATAAGATGGATCAGCACAAATTCTTCACTCTTCAGTAGGGGGGTGATGCCGATTCTGCCCCACACCAGAACCCTCCTTGCCACACTACTAAGCCTCAGCCATGTAATATTTGTTGATATCTCGCGAACCCATGGTCGGATGTTGACATATGAGGTGTCGTTGAACTCGAGCTGACGTCCTCTTTCCTATTGACCATGTATTATATTTTTCAAAAATTCTTTGAATTTTTTTGTTTTCGAAAGTTGGTGATAGTTTGAAAACCAAAAATGATAGAACGTTGTGCCAATGGCCCAAACGAATGGTGTTTATGACATTTATTTTCTATAATGAAACTTTTTTACTTTTTAAGTTTTTTTGAAAAAAATCGAATTTTGAAAATCCTATATTTTGGAAACTAGGAACTCTACAAAAACGTTTATTTGACATAAATGAAAGGTCCCTATGCCCTCTACCCCCAAAATAAATTTCAAGTCTCTAGGATGAAAACCTGTAGTAGTGGGGTCAGACGGGAGCTGCTACACTTAGGAAGTTGTGAGCCCCTGCGACCTTGGAATGGAAGGAGTCATGCTAGGAGGGCGTGCTTGGATTCGTTTTTTTCGTCTCGTCGTGCTCTTTACGGAAATGTAGGTGTCGAAAAGGTGAAATGCTGGAAACATGTTTTTTTTGGGGGGGGGGGGGAAACGTGATTTTGAACTTTTTGCTATATCTCGCGAACCAATCATGATAGAGGCGTGTACGACGGGTCCAAGGACTCGGGGTGACGTCCTCTTTGCTATGGACCACTCTTTATAATTTTTTTAAAATTTTGGAAACTCAATTTTGGGGTAAACACGTGTTTTTTGTGATTTTTGTCGATATCTCACGAACCAATAACGCTAGAGACGTGTACGAGGTGTCCTAGGACTCGGGCTAACGCCCCCTTTCAAATGTGGTAGATATTTCTTCCAAAAAAAATTCACAAAGGGCCTAACGCCATACATGTTGAAAAAAAATTCTTTACCGTTACCTGTTTATAATGTCCATGAAGCGTGGTGGTTGAGAGAGACGATACGGCTGGGTGTGTGTTTCAATGAACCTGTCGCTAACCACGGTGGCTGTGTTCAATAGATCAATCGCTATTTCGGCGAGTCGGTGTATGACAGAGCGAGCGTGCGTTTTTTCACACATTTTACCTTTGACGTGTAAACGGTGATGAGAACTTGGTTCTATGTTGGTCAAAGCGAGTACAGAAAACAAACTTACAGGAGGTGAAAGTCATTTGAGCTTATTGGAAGGCGTTGATCTGACTTGACAACAAGTGCAATGGAAAAATGACCATGACGCTTGAAGGTGAAATAATCTGACCATTGTGGTGGCAGGGAAGAGCGAAAGGCATGTGAACACATGTGAGAAACCACAGGCACGCTAAACAAGTTACATCCTGTCTTGCTTCGTACGTGACAAAATGCAAGTCCATGTGAAATTTGATCTTCCACAGGTGTTCACCTTGGACGTTATCTGTCCACGTGCGCGATAACTGTTAACAAGTCACATCCTGTTTTGCTTCGTACGTGACAAAATGCAAGTTCATGTGAAATTTGATTCGCCACAGGTGTTCACTTTGGGCGTTAGCTGTCCACGTGACCGATAACAGAATGTTCAAAGCGTGGGAAAAAATGATTATACATGCAACGTAGCATATATAAAGACATGTCGTTATCATTTCCACTCTCACTTGGGTGGACTACCTTTGAACACACTGCGTTGCATGAAACCCCTGGTCTTGTTTAACAGTTTTGGTGTTGGTGGAAAATACTTAACCTTGTTGTGGGGTAGGTATTTATTCATTTATACATTTATTGATTAATATATATATTTACAAGCAATTATTTATTGATTAGGTAATTAATGATTTTATTTATTTGTTTGCAGATAACCGGCATACCTTACATGTCTGAGGGAGAAGAAACCATTGCACTTTTGAGCCCACTAGAAGGGAAGAGCAACAAGTCACTGCAAGTAAAGGTGAAATGATTTTTTTAAACTAACTTGTTTCATTTTGTTTTGTTTTATGTTTTATTTTATGAAATGTATGTATTAACCTGAATTTAGGTATTTATAGCGGTTTATTTTATTTATTTTTAGAAACTTGGAAAGAATAGCCTTACCGCCGTAGCAGTCGCTGAAGAAAACCCGAAACGCACTAAAGCGAAACCACTGCCAAAGAGTGAACTGTTTAAAACTCAGGTAAGTCCAACGTAAAAATGCTATTCCATTTTACCACTACTGAAAACTCGTAGACAAAAAAAATTCATTACCTGTACATGACTGGGACAATGATTGCTTTCTTGATTAATGGCTATGTTGTTGTTGTTGACTGGGAAAAGTACAAGGCCATGTTGGATTTTCTAAAAATAAAAATAATAAATTTAATTTATGGGTGGTTCCCTATGGACTCAACGAATATCCACAGGTTTGAACATGATAATGTGAACAAAATGACAAGACATTCATTTTTGTTTACACGAAAAGCCAACACGAAATGCCAACACGAAAAGCCAACACAAAAAGCCAACACGAAAAGCCAACACAAAAGCCAACACGAAATGCCAACACGAAAAGCCAACACGAAAAGCCAACACAAAAAGCCAACACGAAAAGCCAACACAAAAGCCAACACGAAAAGCCAACACGAAAAGCCAACACAAAAAGCCAACACATAAGCCAACACATAAGCCAACACAAAAGCCAACACGAAAAGCCAACACAAAAAGCCAACACATAAGCCAATATATAAGCTTATGGTAGGTCACTCCATCAGCAAAACAGTTGTAACCTTTGTAGTGTGAACATCGTACTGACAGGTCAGTTACTACTATGGAACTTATTACAACCAACAAAGGTAGGCTTCGTGCACTCTATCAAGGCTACTCCTATAACTATAATCGCCAGAATGTGAATGGAATAATATTCTGGCGATGCTCAAAAGAGAGGTCAACAAAATGTCGAGGCAATCTGAAAAGTAAAAATGGAAAGGTTTTAAGTGTGAGTGTTCATCAATGTAGTGCTCGAAACGAACCACGCTTACTGTTTACAAACAATTATCAAAATGCTAAAAAGCAAGTTCAAGAAAACGATATTGCGGCTAAAGATAGTGCAGTGTTTGTTCAAAAGGACTTATCATGTCCTCAAAACGTCATGTTAGGACAGTTGTCAACGTCCAAGAAACCTTCAACACTATCAAAATCAACTCAGACTATAAATAAAGTGCTATTGCAAGAGGATCAAAAAGGACTATATAGTAACAGTGATGATGGTCATGATGATAATGGTGATCATGATGATGATAATGATGATGATGATAATGATCATGATAATGGTAATGCTTTGTTTACACTTAAAAATCCATTTGTTAAATTTGTATACTGGAACAAACCCAGTAAGCTTATTCAACGGCTTCGACAATTGCATGCTTTACGACAAGCTGGGCATATCGGTCACGATTGGGAAATCAAAGAAATTGAACAAGAGCTTCGTCATGCTGAAATTATTGTGTAATGGGTCTACCACTTTGCGACCACTTTTACCCCAACTCTTGTTTCTAATATTTGCTTATTTGCTTTCACTTTTACCTGAACTCTTTGGATCCATATTTGCTCTCACATTAAACTAGTATTCTTATTACCAAGTTGACTTTACTAGAGCTTAGTCTATGCTTGACAGTTGATATGGAAGTATCAGTGACTAGATATGATAAGCCTTACGTATACTATAAAGGATATTCATATATTGTGAAACGAACCAATAAAAATGGAACTGTTATTTGGCGTTGTTCAAAGCAACGTTCCAAACATTGTCGTGGTGACCTAAAAAGTAAAAATAGTGAGGTTTTAAGTGTCAGTGATCATCAATGTAGTGTACCGCATGAAACACAGTTGCCGTCGACAAAAAATCAAGAAAACCATATTGCTACTCAAAATAGTGCATTGTTTAATGATCAACGTTTAACCCCTGTTCTCAAAGTTATTTTTAATCCATATTCCACGTCGCAAGAGCCATCAACATCACAAACTATGCAAGAGGTAGTGTTGTTGTTGTCGTTTTAACGAGTGGAACAACTAGGTCATCTGCTCTTGATATGCAAGGGGATCAAAGTGACTAAATAGTAATAACCATAAGGTTTTTATGTCAATACAACCATTGCGGCTTCCCCACTTTTCGAAAACAACATTGAATGGACATTGCTATAAAATGATCTACAACAAGCCTTGTGTTTAAAACTATAACAGACTATTGTAAAGTGAGAAAGGCTTGTATTCAGTGTGCATTTATTGTCATAATCATGTATACTCTGAAATGTTAAATATACTAACTTTGTATAAAATAAAACAGCATTGTAACATCATTTTGCATTTATTTACACACTTTATATACATTTTTTGGTTTCATCATAATATTTTTAAAGACAACACTAAACACTAAAACATTACTATTCTATACACATATTTTCTTTCTTTTTCAGTATATTGTCATTACTTATATTTTCCATTATTATTTCACATTATTTATTTATTTAATTAAAACGAACCATGCACCTATTGTTTTTAAAACCTTCATAAATTAAGTGTACAGGTTGCACAGCATTATTGACTTCATCAAAAACACTCTCCGACATATCATTAAACCGTATAGGCAGAAATGTCTCAAAGTTTTCAAATACACAAAGTACACGATCACCATATGCTGTTTTCAATTTCCGAATCTTGATAATGCGGAATGGAATATGCGTTGGCAATTCGCTGAGCTTTTTTGTCTCTAAGCCACATGATTGTCCCACAGCATTCAAAACATTCATTGTAGTAGTCTATAAACAAAACAAAAGCATATCTATTACACTCTAAAACAGCTTTAATAATATTGTGCAATTAGGGATTTTGCACTATGCATGGCGAATAAATTATACTAGTTATGCAAGAAATGCCCTAACTGTAGCAGATACTACTTTTCTGCATATAGCACAAGTGTTAAGTTTTAATGCACACTTGACACAGGCTATCATGTGTCCACAGGGTAAAAATACAACACCTAGTTCATCTTGATAACAAATTTTACATAATTGTTGGTCACACTTTTGTATCTGTTCGTAACACAAGTCTTTTCTTTCAGCCTTATGTATTTGCTCCGCGTGCTCTAACTCTAAAGGCACTTTTATGTCTTGTGCTGCAATCACTTTTTCTTTACGAATAGTGTTCACAAATTCCTGACCTTTAAGCAACACCATGTATTTACAGTTTGGTAACCAACGAGCGTGTTGCACAAAAGGGTCATCAGTCATTTGCCAATCCTTTAAAGCAAATCCACAATAAAAACATATTGTTTTATCCCCTTCACCAGTATAGAAAATCCAGCTTCACTTAGCTGTTTGGTAAGGTGTTTTAATATTAATGGCCAAACATTTTTATAAGATTCGAAACGTTTTTCAACAGAGCTGTACTCTGGGTGTGCTAGTGCTTTAGTCTTGCAAACTCCCAATTTTTCAAAAGCACACGCCAATTCAACACTGTCTATGGCATATGGACCACATATATCGACACTACCGTTGGCTGGTAATACATTATTATTTATTTGTGATTCAGCAACGTAAGTAGCCGCCAAAGGCCTTGTGGTTCGGTAAAATGAATGCACGGGTAGGTTACCCACTTGCTTTCCAAGCATGTAAGGACAGTGAGGAGACCATCGCAAATGGTCTCTAAAGGGATCATCCCCTTCTTCCCAGTGTGAAAGTTCAATACGACAAAACACACAGCGCACCACATCTTCTCGGTTCAAGTAAAAAAACCGGCTTTTGCAAGTTCATGCGTCGACAAAAAGCCTACAGGCCAGGATTCAAATGTTAACCAACGGTCATGTTCTGATTTTAAATTTAACCCACGTGGTAAACCAACTTGCTCACTTGTTGTATTTGGTACTAACGCCATGTGTTATAATAAAACTTTTTCTTATTGTAGGTTATTAACATTGCACAAGAGCACAGAGTACTTTAAAGCATAATGCATGCTTGTTCACTGTCTGTTCATTATGTTAATGGCACATGACGACACCTAAAAGCAAACAAAATAACCCATCACTCAATCAATCAATCAATCAATACTTGTAAATAAAACGTTAACGTTAATTGGCATTAATATATCAAAACACCATTAAAAATAAACTGTATGTTGGCACTAACAGTAACCCATGTACTTATTTTCTTTTTTATAAAGCTACAGTCATTTACATTCCCCCACCCTCCCTTTAACCAATATATAAACAACAATGAATGTCATGTCATTTTGTTCACATTATCATGTTCAAACCTTTGGATATTCGTTGAGTCCATAGGGAACCACCCATAAATTAAATTTATTATTTTTATTTTTAGAAAATCCAACATGGCCTTGTACTTTTCCCAGTCAACAACAACAACATAGCCATTAATCAAGAAAGCAATCATTGTCCCAGTCATGTACAGGTAATGAATTTTTTTTGTCTACGAGTTTTCAGTAGTGGTAAAATGGAATAGCATTTTTAAGTTGGACTTACCTGAGTTTTAAACAGTTCACTCTTTGGCAGTGGTTTCGCTTTAGTGCGTTTCGGGTTTTCTTCAGCGACTGCTACGGCGGTAAGGCTATTCTTTCCAAGTTTCTAAAAATAAATAAAATAAACCGCTATAAATACCTAAATTCAGGTTAATACATACATTTCATAAAATAAAACATAAAACAAAACAAAATGAAACAAGTTAGTTAAAAAAAATCATTTCACCTTTACTTGCAGTGACTTGTTGCTCTTCCCTTCTAGTGGGCTCAAAAGTGCAATGGTTTCTTCTCCCTCAGACATGTAAGGTATGCCGGTTATCTGCAAACAAATAAATAAAATCATTAATTACCTAATCAATAAATAATTGCTTGTAAATATATATATTAATCAATAAATGTATAAATGAATAAATACCTACCCCACAACAAGGTTAAGTATTTTCCACCAACACCAAAACTGTTAAACAAGACCAGGGGTTTCATGCAACGCAGTGTGTTCAAAGGTAGTCCACCCAAGTGAGAGTGGAAATGATAACGACATGTCTTTATATATGCTACGTTGCATGTATAATCATTTTTTCCCACGCTTTGAACATTCTGTTATCGGTCACGTGGACAGCTAACGCCCAAAGTGAACACCTGTGGCGAATCAAATTTCACATGAACTTGCATTTTGTCACGTACGAAGCAAAACAGGATGTGACTTGTTAACAGTTATCGCGCACGTGGACAGATAACGTCCAAGGTGAACACCTGTGGAAGATCAAATTTCACATGGACTTGCATTTTGTCACGTACGAAGCAAGACAGGATGTAACTTGTTTAGCGTGCCTGTGGTTTCACACATGTGTTCACATGCCTTTCGCTCTTCCCTGCCACCACAATGGTCAGATTATTTCACCTTCAAGCGTCATGGTCATTTTTCCATTGCACTTGTTGTCAAGTCAGATCAACGCCTTCCAATAAGCTCAAATGACTTTCACCTCCTGTAAGTTTGTTTTCTGTACTCGCTTTGACCAACATAGAACCAAGTTCTCATCACCGTTTACACGTCAAAGGTAAAATGTGTGAAAAAACGCACGCTCGCTCTGTCATACACCGACTCGCCGAAATAGCGATTGATCTATTGAACACAGCCACCGTGGTTAGCGACAGGTTCATTGAAACACACACCCAGCCGTATCGTCTCTCTCAACCACCACGCTTCATGGACATTATAAACAGGTAACGGTAAAGAATTTTTTTCAACATGTATGGCGTTAGGCCCTTTGTGAATTTTTTTTTGGAAAAAATATCTACCACATTTGAAAGGGGGCGTTAGCCCGAGTCCTAGGACACCTCGTACACGTCTCTAGCGTTATTGGTTCGTGAGATATCGACAAAAATCACAAAAAACACGTGTTTACCCCAAAATCGAGTTTCCAAAATTTAAAAAAAATTATAAAGAGTGGTCCATAGCAAAGAGGACGTCACCCCGAGTTCTTGGACCCGTCGTACACGCCTCTATCATGATTGGTTCGCGAGATATAGCAAAAAGTTCAAAATCACGTTTCCCCCCCCAAAAAAAAACATGTTTCCAGCATTTCACCTTTTCGACACCTACATTTCCGTAAAGAGCACGACGAGACGAAAATAGCGAATCCAAGCACGCCCTCCTAGCATGACTCCTTCCATTCCAAGGTCGCAGGGGCTCACAACTTCCTAAGTGTAGCAGCTCCCGTCTGACCCCACTACTACAGGTTTTCATCCTAGAGACTTGAAATTTATTTTGAGGTTAGAGGGCATAGGGACCTTTCATTTATGTCAAATAAACGTTTTTGTAGAGTTCCTACTTTCCAAAATATAGGATTTTCAAAATTCGAGTTTTTTCAAAAAAACATAAAAAGTAAAAAAGTTTCATTATAGAAAATAAATGTCATAAAGACCATTCGTTTGGGCCATGGCACAACGTTCTATCCATTTTGGTTTTAAAACTATCACCAACTTTCGAAAACAAAAAAATTCAAAGAATTTTTGAAAAATATAATACATGGTCAATAGGAAAGAGGACGTCAGCTCGAGTTCAACGACACCTCATATGTCAACATCCGACCATGGGTTCGCGAGATATCAACAAATATTACATGGCTGAGGCTTAGTAGTGGGGCAAGGAGGGTTCTGGAGTGGGGCAGTATCGGCATCACCCCCCTACTCTCTTCACCTTCTTTGAACACCTACACAGTCAAGGTAACACTGGAGTGGCTAACTCACGTTGCAACTATTCCGCCATTTGCAACTGGCCGTCTTTCAGCTTCTTCTGGCCGTCTTCTAGTTTGGCAGTTAGGTCCTTGGTTAAATTCTTCTGGCCGTCTTCCATCTTCCTCTGGCCGGCCTCCATCTTGGTTTCCATGCCACTTACCTTTTCTAGCTATGCTGCCGATTGCGCCTCCATTTTAGATGTTTGTCTTGTAAAGGGCATGCATTCACAGGAAAGTTAGAGAACTATGGTAAAATGACCTGCTCGGGTTTTGAAACCTGGAACTTCAGGTGTTGTGCTTGTGCTTGAGTTCGTAATCCGGCTTCTGACACCAGTTGTTACGTGCCACCCCCTAATGGCACTTCCGTTAACTGGATTACGGTGGATAGAAGCACAACTCAAATTGTTCCTGCAAAGAAACGTATTAGCTTTATTGCGGGCCAGAAAGATACACCACACAATAGCAAATACAAGCAATTAGTATCTCACTCTAGTTTCCTATTGTAGGGAACACTTCCCTTTCACTTCTCAATAAGTAAAAGTACCTGCAACATTTCCTTGAATACACAAGCTACAGTTATTTACGATAGCCAGTCACTCACCACTACACACTGCTTCGCTGTCCGCTGGCTAGGGAAACAGCCCCCTGTGTTTTCGCAATTCACCACAATATCTCTGTCGCACTAGATAAACACACACTCTTCAAATACAGACCCTCCGTAGGCTTCACACTCCTTCGCTGTCAAGAGAATCAGCTTCTAGACCCGTCCAGGATTCACGGCTTCTCGAGATTTCCATCACGGGCTGGGTCACGAATATTCTGGACCATCCCTTTGTTCTCGCAGCTCGTTGCGTAAGGCGCAGGTAATACACTGAGGCAGCGCACAGCCTGGGGCAGCTGTGACTCACGCGGCGAGGCAATCTCACAGCCGTAACAATATTTATGAAATTCATCCAACCCTCACAATTGTTGATGCTTCATTTTAACATCAACATCATTCCTGCGACTTAATTGCACAATCAGAATGGTACATTTAACTATTTCCACACACAATAATTTCTTCCCAAATTATACATAATAATCAAGCCTTTGCTTGTTATACAAACTGGAAGATTTAGAAGCTAGTAAGCTCCTTCAAATGAGTTTACTGTAATATTACCATCATATTAAACATTAATAATTTCACATTGTGCCTATTTCTGGTTAAACGTTCTCTCAAATTATGTTACCCGAATGATTTATATTTATATAAACTCTAGTAAAACCCTGTTTTATACATTCTATTTGTTTCCCGTATCATCACTTTCCTTAAACTTCTCATATCTCGGCTTCCGCTGGTTCGATTTTCTTCAAACATAGCACATTCTTCTTCCCTTTTCCGTGCCAGTAATATGGTATTAGTCCCATCTTTCCAATCAATCGGAAAATATTGTATCCAAAATATAGCCTCGCTTGTGACAACCTGCTACGTCACTTGCCGTTCTGTAGGCTGCACAAAGCTTCGAATTCCATCTTAGAACATTCGGAGAGCGATATTCAAATCCTCCGCTCGGAACTTATCATATGGGCCTGTGCTCTCAAATCTGCACAACTGGAATTGGGCACAGCAAGGAGTTATCGCTGCGGTTGGCGGGTGAAGGGGTGATGTGTGTGAAATGTTACTCTACACCTTTACTCAGAATTCCTGCTAGCAGGATCTACTGGTCAGTTCTTGTGTAATAAGACAGCAAAAGTATGAGTTTATTAGTCTTGAATGGTCGTGAGAGCTTCCTGCCTATCATATGTTCTTGGATATGAGGATAGCGATATTTGTTACAGAATGTGAAATATAAATATTTCAATTAAAGCCGGCACCCTCGTCTATCACTCTCTGGGCCCCCCTAGGGGGGCGTGCCTCCACTTTGAGGATCTCTGGCCTAGATGACGAGTACTTGTTGCCTTGGTACGCACCGGATATCCATGCTGGACGTCTGTCCACGCTATTCACAGATAGACCGCCAGCTCTAATCCAATCCAAGTTAAAAGGAACAATTTGTACAATATGGTGACTTGGGATTTACATATCCGGCTGAATTGCTTTTATCCATAGAGAGTTCACTCTTCGAGTTTTGGTGGCATAGTTGTTAGCATGCTGAGCTTCTATGACCAAGATCGCGGGTTTAAACCCGGCTGAAGTCGTCGGATTTTTTAAGAGCGATAAAAATCCCTCAGTATGCCTTCCTTCGGAGGGGAAGTAAAGCCGGCGGTCCCGTGTCATGGATTTATGGCATAAAAGATAACCTTCCACTAACTATACTTGAGGAAGCTAAAATTTGTAGTTTAGTTTGATAACGCTATATTAGTTCCAACGTTCGCCGCCAGGTGATGACTGCGATGGCATTTAGTAGCCACGTTCTCAGGTATGTGTCGTTGACGGTAGCATTTGGTAGGAATAGTAGGAACTACTTGAAAAAAATAATCGTCTGAAGTCCTTCTACCTAAATTACAGATAATACACAATAATACAACGATCACAATTAACACCTGTTATCAGGCAGATTATACACACACCCAAAGTACACGAGGCTACATGACCGCGTTGTCGCAGCCCCTAAACTAAGGAACCAACCAACCATCACTCTGCGAATGAATGAGATGGAAAGAACCACGATTTCTGTAGATATAGAATAAGGGAAATAAAATGTGGAATATAGCCCAATTTTTCTCATCCGCGGTCGCTTTGCTATGTGTATCAAATTCTGATATCTTGGTAACCTCGATAGATCTAAGAAGACTTGAGGCGAAGTGTTCTGTTATTGTGAGACACTTAAGAGCTTTCTGAGTGAATAATGCGGGAGTTTCAGGCTGCACTGACAGCTGCCTCGCTTAAAGATTTACGCTTCGCCAAATGTATTCAATCTCGGGATTTGTCTCTTTCACTGCTACTTCATCTCTTACACGCAGTAGAAGGCGAGAACGATTGAGCCAACAGATCTTTCTCTCAGTTCTCAAAGACAGATGAGTGGTCTTGTCGATTTACATTTCGGTGATCGGGAGCAGGTGCGTAGCCAGAATTAGGAGAGGATTCTCTAAGTGTTCAACGGATGTGGTTAGGTTGTTGTTTTAACTTGCCGTCGGGCGCACATAATCTGTGAGATTAAGTGGGAGTACTTCTTCCCTCCCATCCTTAAGTTCCTGCATAAACTATGTGTGCGTCGCAATATCTTCCGCTCTTCCCGCCATTTGCAAGAGTGTGGGATCGGCCTTGTGTCTGTGCCCTTCGCTACTCCTTGGTGAACCGATTCATATATTATTATTATTATTATTATTATTTATTTACCAAAAATTGTGGCTACAATTTATGGACGGCAGATAGAGAAAGGGCAAGCGCCACAAACAGCGCAGTGTCTCCATCTCCCTTCGTTAAATCTATACAAATCTAATAAGTTACATATATACAATTTACAACTTTACATTGCTATAAACACATAATCTGCTGTACATGACGTCTATATCATAAAAATCTTAAATAAGAGTGAAGATACACACACACACACACACACACACACATACACACTTATGCACGCACAGAAATATACATATATACACGCACACACATATACACACTCACACACATAATTACATTATAATGAATTCAATTCACATAGGGTTTTAGTCCCTTTAGAGCCTTCACTTTGCGACAAAATTGTCGTGGAGGAAGGTCTTTTATTTCATGAGGCAGATCATTCCAGAGTCGAGCAGAGCGATTGTAGAACCAGATGAGCAGTTAGGGCCGGTGTTTCATCACTGCCAAGCCGTTGGCTTATCCTTATCGTCCCAGCTCGGCTTCACCCAAGACCTCTGTGAGGGATCATTCCTCTACCGTCGCAAGGACGGTGTCTGGGAACTGAACACACTTTGAACAAGGGCATTTTTCAAATCTTATTGTGCAGTAGTCCTAAACATTTTCAGGTTTCTGATAACATGTAGTTGTCCTAGCGAATGGAGGAACGAGGGTGACACCCTGTGTTCTAAAAACTGAGCGATATGACAGCTGAAGGTGGTGAAATGGGGACAGTTTAATGGTGAGATTAATATGAGATTAATTGCGCCCGATTGTGTCAATATTGGGGATACCTAGTTTCTTTCAACATTCTTTCGCCAAACTGATTTGCAACTGGTATTATTGTTCACAAGTCAGATACAGTGAGATTATTTTATCGTTGTTGTTGTTGTTGTTGTTGTTGTTGTTGTTGTTGATGATTCATTGAGGGGTTTGCGACATTGTGGTCATGCATCCCCGTCTACTTTGGTACGTGTGAAATTTGTATGATAACCTGTAATTTTGTGATGGCTGTATTATTGTGTGTATTTGTAATTCAGTTCAGGAATGGGAAGGAGGCGGCCGTGACCTTAAGTTAGGAACCACACGCCTCTTCAACACCTTCGATTTATATAAGTTCGTCAACATTGCAAGCACTGCAGCTTTCAAAAGACATCTTTCATCCTGCTTCTTGGAGCAGTATACCTCTCACATTTGATTACTGCATTATGTTAAAATATTTTTTTAAAAAGTTCATTTATAACATCAGGACAATAGCTGACAACCTGTCTAATTTAATAGCTTCTCTTGTACAGTATATGATGTTTGCTTTTCGGGCTGATACTGTGTCTGTATGCTCTCTTTTGTAGATAATCTTTCCATTATCATTATTATTATTGTTGTTGTATTATTACTGTCTTTTTGTTACTATTGTTAGACTATTATTATTTATATTGTGAATGTAAGTGAAATGTTTTATTTGTATAAGCCCTAACCTTATTTTATGTAGGACGCTACTGTAAAGGAGCTCTTAATCTCTAAGTGTAGCCATGAAAATAAAATCAATCAATCAATCAATCAATCAATCCCGGCATTTGCCTGGAGTAGAAGTGGGTAAACCACGGAACACTACTTCCAAGATGGCTGCGGTTGGAATCCAACCCACCTCTTCTCAGTTTTACGTACCCCGTTCCAGCCTTCAGACAGGAATTACATTTTGTGACAGAGCCTGGATTTTAACCCAGGCCTCCACGGTGACAGCCAAGCGTGCTAGCCACTAGGCCTACGCAACGAAGCAGACGTTTCTTGATATCGGCCTGTGGCTTTTAATGTCTCGATAGAGCAGGTTCTGTGTAATAAAATCGCTTTTATTTAAATCTGATCATCTCTACTTAGTATAAAACAAAGTCTCCGATTCGTGGATGTTACGGGTAAACTCGAGAACCACTGGATGGATTTTGATGCGGTTTTCACTATTCTGTAAAGGATATCTCGAGAATAATTTCTGTAGAAAATAATTTATGTTCAAAGGAAGCCGAGCAGTAACGATTTCAGTGGAAAAGTCGAAAAAAAACCTGGCGTCCGAGTGATTTGTAAGCTTACGCTGGGCAAACCGTTAAAATATCTAAATACTGTGAGTGTAAGAATTGTTCAGCATGAAAAGTTCTACAAAAATGTCCGCGAGAGCATATGTCAATCTACAATATATCGCCCACTATAAGTGTTTTTACGTTTAAATTTCTTCCAACCATGACCATTCAACTACTGAGGCGACAGTTTACGAGCTAGCTAAGGGCGAGTCTATCATCCCTGTTACAGCCTAGCTAACGGGCGAACCTATTGCCCCGGATACAGCCAGCAGCAAACCGTTGAGTCGTGTTGAGTTAGGACTTCCGAGAAGGGTGATTGTGTTTGGAATTTCCCTGGATGTGCAACTCGGGTTTTCTTCATTTCGCCTGTGAAACACAGTTAAGTTAAGATTGGACGGAAGGGGGATTTGAGTTTCATTCACCTCGCCATTCCCTGGAAGTGCAACTATCATTTCGCCTGTGAACATTTCGTTCCGCAAAATTCACAGTCAATTTAAGATTGCACGGAAGGGGGATTATATTATATTATATTATATTAAATTATACTGATTGGCGTATAATCTCTACTTAGTATAAAACAAAGTCCCCGATTCTTGGATGTCACGGGTAATCTCGAGAACCACTGAATGGATTTTGATGCGGTTTTCACAATTCTGTAAAGGATATCTCGAGGAAGGTTTGTGTGGAAAATAATTTATTTATGACCAAAGGAAGTCAAGCACTAACGATTTCAGTGAAAAGGTCGAAAAAACTGGCGTCCGTGCGCTTTTTAAGCTTACGCTGGGCAAACCGTTAAACATATCTATTGAACCCTTATTGATCTTCGATAAATAAGTATTCATATTTATTATTATTATTACTACGGCCCAGGCAGCACATAAGGAAGTCGACTTGGATATTAGGGAGGCCAGCATTTCGTAACGATTGCAACAGAAGTTGAGCCAGTAGCTATTCCTGGGGGACGGCCAGAATTAGTCGAGTTCAAGGCTAAATTGTGCAACTACTGTACCAAAATTGGAGACATAAAGGAAGAATCACGAGGTCTTCTCAACGAACATACGATTGAATCAGCCAATCGCAAGAGACCAAGCCATGACCACGAGGTGGACGGCGTCAGTAGTAAAAAGCCCGCGGAAGTGTGTATCTAAGGAACCGCCGAACGGATTAATTTCCGCTCGAGTAATTTGAGACGTTGGATTTATTTGGAGAAGAATGACACTAGCTACATCTTTGTGAGACAAAAACTCTGGAAGTTTTTATCCGACTTTGCCCCACTCCACCGCCCTTGTCAGTTTCTCATAAATAGCTTGGCCTGACGCCAATCTAAGTCTTACCTTTTGGAGCCTTGAGAGGCATACTCCACGTCAGTTTGGTTTGTGATTTTGACGCTCGAATTTATCTAAGTCATTATTTGGTGTCAAATATGGTTTTACGCTCTAACTCAGTAAAGCTAATTCATTTTGTGAGCTTTGAGAAACAAAAGTCGCAGCGATCGCAGTATCAAATTTTAAAAAGCTATAATACATTTTATTGTAAAATCAACTTTGTTGTGTGATCTAAATATTTTACGCTAGCGCGTGGTAAACAGTAACTTTCATTTCAAGACGACGAGTTCAACATTAAGAGGGAAGTACCGTACCACCCTAATTAGCGCTTACCAGAACCGAAGTCCATAGTACAGACGGAAATACCAGACGAGATAGCGACTGCTAGTGCAGCCAGGATTGTGAACTTGTTAACGAGCCAGTGGCGCGGACTCGAGATGTATATTTTCTGTATAAATTGTGTGTATTTTATGTATGTTTTTATAGTGCGTGTGTCTGATATAATTAGGGCCAGTCTTCGCTATTAATCGCACTAGGACAATTGTGGGTGAACTGAGTAGCCTGCAAGCGATTATAGATAGGCAAATATTTAATATTGAACTTTTCTGCCGAGGAGTCCAGACCAAGATGAACAGCACGTGGTGTGAATTTGGGATGAGCTTCAAGAAATCAGCACAGACGACTACTATGGAGAGCTAAATTGTCCATAGGGCAATGGGTTGAGGAGGATGTCCTTGGTCTACATGCAGAAGCGGTGATGTACTAAAATTGGATTTATTTCAATTATGTAGTTAGATTTGGCCGGGGAACTTTGTATATAGTCATGTTTTTCTTTCTTGTTGTTTTAGAGTTTTTCTTGTACCGACACTGTATGTTTAAATGTCCGTTGGCGCGTGGCCAAAGTGTTTGTTGATATTTTGTTTTCTTTCTTGAGTCAAGTGTAATGTACGCGGCGTGCGTGCGTAATTTTTATCCTTGCAATTTGCGGAACCCGTTACATTCGATAAATGGTGCTTTATTAACGTTAATATTTGAAATAGGAATGGGAGGAAATGAGTGTAAAACATTTTGCTGAACAGGTTATTATTCATGTTAGGGTAGCCGAGTGCACCAACTTAAAAGTAATTGTAGAACACCTTCGTTCTAATTTTGATAGATTTTCTTGAGTCCTTTTCAGGTGACTAGTCACGGCATAGAACGATGGCGCCAGCATGTGGATATTATTTGTGTCTTTTATTTCAGGGTCTGTCAAAACCCATACGTGTGATTCGGTGTGTGTTGATGTGTCTAGTGTGTGTTGATTCTACGTGAGGAGGGGGTAGTTGTCCTACCGCCCTTATATATATTTTGCTGCTATTGTATTTTTAGATGGAAAGACAGAGTGCTCTTGGGAGACTGCTGATTCTTGTCCATATGGTTATTCTGACACACACATGTATTATTGTGCTTTGGGGCACATTTCTTCGAGGTTCGACCCCATGTTCTGGGAGGTCGACGTATTTTGACACGTGGGTTGACAGACATGCAGAGTTCCACAAACCGCCCGTTTTGCCTGTGACTTATTTTGATAGGCAGTCCTATTTGTCCGACTGAACCCTGTAAGCTTTCATGTAGCAAACCTGTTCATTGTGATGGTTAAATTTTAAGCCATAATTAATTGGGGAGTTCGCCATGTTTGTAACGGATTGTTGTACCTTGTATGGATAAAATATTGTGATTAACGTAAATGTTGGCTGTTTGCCTATTGCTTTGTTGATGACTCAATTCATGTAATTTTGTGTGTCACACCCGTGTGGTGTAGTTGTAGAGTATTTGTAAATTTTGACAGCGGTCATTTGAGTATTTTTTCTATTGGTCACGTGTTAATGTACTTGTGTTGATTTGTGTGAGAAGTCCTAAGTTTTTAGGCAGTAAATGTTGCTACGGCAATTTAAGTCCAATTTCACTCGGAAATTTTGTGTTTGTTTATAGTAGATTTAGGAAGTGTCGGTTTAATTTAAGTAGTGTAGTTGTGTTCCCCCGTGTCGGTCTAGCTCTAGGAAATGCGGATTCGGTGTTTGAAGGGTCATCCCGGATGATAACGAATCACGCATTCAAAGTACACATCGTGATGCATGTAGAACTGCATACGCACTTATATGGTCACCTTTGTATCTTTTATTTAAGGACACTTGGTCCAAGTAATTAATCTCTCCAGAGATATCGCCTAGTTTTTGGCATTTTTATTAAATGGGAGTCAGTTGGGAGATTTTGTTGTTAATTGTTTATGTGTAAATATGGTGATTTGTTATTAAATTCAGTTGTTTTTAACCCTGGCTTCACTCTTTCCTGCATGTTAATTTTGTTATATGTTACCCTGCAAGTTAATGAAGCGCCCTGACAGCAACTTACGAATATGACCTGTTACGCCCCGAATCTGAGTCTCATATGCTTCTTTGCAAGGGTTCATAAAACAAAAATGGCTGCCCAAGTGGGGATTGTTGTTGTTGTTGCTTCGCTGATCTCATATTTATTTCGTTGAGAAATGATGCCAGGTCAAGCGGACATGTAAATTCAGTAAATGGAGGCGATGTTGTACCGCCATGTGCATTAGTAAAATCACTGAGTTCCTAAGGTTAGAAATATTGAACAAGGTTAGAATTTGATTTTGTATTTGTTATAAACTTGTTCTGGCGCCCACATTAAAATTAGAAATTTGCATTATTAATGAACTCAGTCAAGCAGGAAGATGTTGCCTTATATTTGACATTTAATTGACTTCGGTTAATTGGTGTTTCGTAAATTCTGTTGGTTAGGAATTTAAAAGCAGATCACTAGGGGTTATTTTATTGTTTGGGAATAAGTGTCATTGTATTCAGTAAATTTTGTTACTGAAATTTTCATTAAATTAGAGCCAGTAATATTTAAATGTGTGACATATATGTGCGTATAGGGCTGAAACCTTAGCCCATAACCCTGTTTTTCTCTGAATATATTTGTGTGTGTGAAATGGCGCTTGTTGATGAGATAAAGGCATTGTTAGAACAGATGTCGATCCAAATGTCCGCGAAAACGGAAGAACAATTAGTGCAGATGTCCGTAAAGACGGAAGAACAATTAGCGCAGATGTCCGTAAAGACGGAAGAACAATTAGTGCAGATGTCCGCGAAAACGGAAGAACAGTTAAAAGAACAATTAGAAGCTCAGCGGGAGCATAACGATAAACGATTAAGTGACATTACGGTCCAGTTACAAGCGCAGAAGATAGACTGTGAAAAACAATTACTTGATATGAGCGGTAACATTTCGGTCCAGTTAGAAGTCCAGAAATTAGACACTGACAAACAACTCAATGAACTAAACCACAAATTGTCACAACAGGCGGTAACACAAACCGAACAGTTAGGAAAAATCACAAATGATATTAACCAGAGCGTTCAAAAAGTCGAGAAACTGGCAGGCGAGGTTGCGGAAAACAACATCAGACAGTTAGGAGAAATGAAGAAATTGGAGGCAAAATTTGATAACAAATTAATACAATTTGACGAGATGGTGGCGGATAAACTTAAGCAGATAGAGGCAGCATGTGTCAGTAACACCGCGGGAGTGAAGAAGACCCAAGAGAAACTACAACAGCAAATTAATTCAGTAGATAACAACGTGCTGGAATTAATAAAGGAAATAGATAAAGTCGAAGTTAAGGCTGAAACTGAGCGGATACACTTGCGGGAAAATTTAGAGGAGCAATTAGGCAGAACACAAGAGATCATAAGGAAAGAGATGGAAGGCCAGCTAATAAACACACAAGAGGTTATAAGAGAAGAGGTGGGGGAACAACTAGTGAAAACGCAGGAACGGATACGTGAAGAGATAGAGAAAAATCAAGAAAGGAACGAGGAGAAAATAAATAGCTTAAAAAGTAGGATCCGGCGAGATTGGGACCAGCAGGCTCAGGCGAATAAGGAAGACAGGCTGGCAGTTTTAAAGCGAATGCAGGCACTGGAGGAGAATATGAAGTCGAAATTGAAGGAACAATCAGAACTAATCATAAAAAACGAGATTAGATCGTTAGAGAATGCGACATTATTTTCAAATGAAAATATACCGGAAAAGCAAACAAGTATTGGAAGTCCGGCAGGTTCGAAGTTGGCTGAGGACACGAGTCGGGGTCAAAGTCCCAGACTAACGACTAATGCATTCCAGCAGTACAGGGGGGAGACTTCAACTCCGCAACCGAACTTGGCACCAGCCCAAGTCATCCAAGTCATTCGGGGTAATGATTTTAAGCCCGATAAGTTCAAAGAAAATTCAGGAACCACTCCCAAAGCATTCTTACGGCAATTAACGGATTACTTTAATGACCAACACATCGGCCCAGAGAAACAATTAAGACTGGTGGAGAAATTTTTGGAAGGACCTAGCCTGACCTGGTTCTTAAGTTTCAAGTACAGATTTACAGACATGGATCAATTCCGCGAGGCGTTTTTGAAGGAGTTTTGGAGTCCTTCGTTACAGCAGGGGTTAAGAATGGACCTGTACACCCGCAAATACCATAGTACCCATCCAACCCGTTTCTCAGAATTCTTTAGTCAGCAATTGGTAAAATTCAGGGATTTTGATGACCCGCCTAGCGAGCCGAATATGGTTCTAACCATCGGAAAACAACTCCCAATGCATATCCAACAATTGCTAGTCGCAGGAAACATTCAGACCGCAGTCCAAGCAGAAGAATTACTCAGACACTTAGATGAGACGAGTATGGTGAGCCCACAGACAGGAAGAAGGAATTTGGAATGTGTAAACACGGCAGAGGTAGTTCAGGGACCCCAAAATAACCACGGCCAGGGAAACCAAAGTAAGACACAGTCCACGGGAACACAGTTCACGCCAAGAAGACAAGATTTTGACGGCCGAAACCAGTTCCATCACAACAATCATAACTATCAGAATAACCGCGGGAGATATCATCAGAATAACCAGAATCAAAATAATCAGTGGACGTACCAGCGGGAGTACACAAATTGGAGGGGAAACCAGAGACAAGGTAGACCCTACCAAAGAAATGGAGATGGTAGATGGAGTAACGGCAGGGACTATCGCCAAGAAAACAGAGGAGAATATAGGAATAACTGGGACAAGCGATATATTGAATCCCGTAAATACCTGGATCAATTAAGTAATGAAGAAGCGGAGAAGGAAAAGTGGGGGCGTGCCATGGCGAACAGACAGAGCCCAGACAATCATCAAGGAGAGGGGGCAGAGAGCACATGAGGAACCAAGCGGACCGAAGGCTGAGACGGTACCGAGGAAAGAAGCTTCACCGAGAGTTACAAGAACAAGAATTAGTGCTGGTTCGTAGACCACCGATCTCCGACCCTAAGAACAAAGTCTTCGCCAAGTTCTGTCCAAGGTTCATTGGTCCGTTGCGGGTAATTAAGAATCTGGGTAACAATGCCTACAGATTAGAAGAAGTGAGCACTGGTGCAAAATCTGTTTTTAATAGTGCCAATTTGAAACCGTACCACAGAAGGGAACCATTTGATGAGTAGGAAAGATGACATGTGCAGAATCTGTATTGCAAAATTCATGTTTTGAAAACAAACACTCAAATCCACGGGGAGCGCCTGAGTACGCACTTTGTTTGTAAACAACGAGCAGCTGAGACGACGGGAGTGGCAACTACTTGAGGAGAGGGGGGAGACCTAGTGAAAATATGAATGACATTCCAGCGAGAAGGGAGCACACTAATTGAGTCAGAGGGGCATACACTCGAGCAGCTGAGTGAGATTTAAAGAGATGTGTTGTTACTACAGTGGATTTTGTTTTTGAAATCCAAACCAATAAATTGTTTCGAATTTCAAAACCTTGCTGAGGATAAATGAACCCTTATTGATCTTCGATAAATAAGTATTCATATTTATTATTATTATTACTACGGCCCAGGCAGCACATAAGGAAGTCGACTTGGATATTAGGGAGGCCAGCATTTCGTAACGATTGCAACAGAAGTTGAGCCAGTAGCTATTCCTGGGGGACGGCCAGAATTAGTCGAGTTCAAGGCTAAATTGTGCAACTACTGTACCAAAATTGGAGACATAAAGGAAGAATCACGAGGTCTTCTCAACGAACATACGATTGAATCAGCCAATCGCAAGAGACCAAGCCATGACCACGAGGTGGACGGCGTCAGTAGTAAAAAGCCCGCGGAAGTGTGTATCTAAGGAACCGCCGAACGGATTAATTTCCGCTCGAGTAATTTGAGACGTTGGATTTATTTGGAGAAGAATGACACTAGCTACATCTTTGTGAGACAAAAACTCTGGAAGTTTTTATCCGACTTTGCCCCACTCCACCGCCCTTGTCAGTTTCTCATAAATAGCTTGGCCTGACGCCAATCTAAGTCTTACCTTTTGGAGCCTTGAGAGGCATACTCCACGTCAGTTTGGTTTGTGATTTTGACGCTCGAATTTATCTAAGTCATTATTTGGTGTCAAATATGGTTTTACGCTCTAACTCAGTAAAGCTAATTCATTTTGTGAGCTTTGAGAAACAAAAGTCGCAGCGATCGCAGTATCAAATTTTAAAAAGCTATAATACATTTTATTGTAAAATCAACTTTGTTGTGTGATCTAAATATTTTACGCTAGCGCGTGGTAAACAGTAACTTTCATTTCAAGACGACGAGTTCAACTTTAAGAGGGAAGTATCGTACCACCCTAATTAGCGCTTACCAGAACCGAAGTCCATAGTACAGACGGAAATACCAGACGAGATAGCGACTGCTAGTGCAGCCAGGATTGTGAACTTGTTAACGAGCCAGTGGCGCGGACTCGAGATGTATATTTTCTGTATAAATTGTGTGTATTTTATGTATGTTTTTATAGTGCGTGTGTCTGATATAATTAGGGCCAGTCTTCGCTATTAATCGCACTAGGACAATTGTGGGTGAACTGAGTAGCCTGCAAGCGATTATAGATAGGCAAATATTTAATATTGAACTTTTCTGCCGAGGAGTCCAGACCAAGATGAACAGCACGTGGTGTGAAGTTGGGATGAGCTTCAAGAAATCAGCACAGACGACTACTATGGAGAGCTAAATTGTCCATAGGGCAATGGGTTGAGGAGGATGTCCTTGGTCTACATGCAGAAGCGGTGATGTACTAAAATTGGATTTATTTCAATTATGTAGTTAGATTTGGCCGGGGAACTTTGTATATAGTCATGTTTTTCTTTCTTGTTGTTTTAGAGTTTTTCTTGTACCGACACTGTATGTTTAAATGTCCGTTGGCGCGTGGCCAAAGTGTTTGTTGATATTTTGTTTTCTTTCTTGAGTCAAGTGTAATGTACGCGGCGTGCGTGCGTAATTTTTATCCTTGCAATTTGCGGAACCCGTTACATTCGATAAATGGTGCTTTATTAACGTTAATATTTGAAATAGGAATGGGAGGAAATGAGTGTAAAACATTTTGCTGAACAGGTTATTATTCATGTTAGGGTAGCCGAGTGCACCAACTTAAAAGTAATTGTAGAACACCTTCGTTCTAATTTTGATAGATTTTCTTGAGTCCTTTTCAGGTGACTAGTCACGGCATAGAACGATGGCGCCAGCATGTGGATATTATTTGTGTCTTTTATTTCAGGGTCTGTCAAAACCCATACGTGTGATTCGGTGTGTGTTGATGTGTCTAGTGTGTGTTGATTCTACGTGAGGAGGGGGTAGTTGTCCTACCGCCCTTATATATATTTTGCTGCTATTGTATTTTTAGATGGAAAGACAGAGTGCTCTTGGGAGACTGCTGATTCTTGTCCATATGGTTATTCTGACACACACATGTATTATTGTGCTTTGGGGCACATTTCTTCGAGGTTCGACCCCATGTTCTGGGAGGTCGACGTATTTTGACACGTGGGTTGACAGACATGCAGAGTTCCACAAACCGCCCGTTTTGCCTGTGACTTATTTTGATAGGCAGTCCTATTTGTCCGACTGAACCCTGTAAGCTTTCATGTAGCAAACCTGTTCATTGTGATGGTTAAATTTTAAGCCATAATTAATTGGGGAGTTCGCCATGTTTGTAACGGATTGTTGTACCTTGTATGGATAAAATATTGTGATTAACGTAAATGTTGGCTGTTTGCCTATTGCTTTGTTGATGACTCAATTCATGTAATTTTGTGTGTCACACCCGTGTGGTGTAGTTGTAGAGTATTTGTAAATTTTGACAGCGGTCATTTGAGTATTTTTTCTATTGGTCACGTGTTAATGTACTTGTGTTGATTTGTGTGAGAAGTCCTAAGTTTTTAGGCAGTAAATGTTGCTACGGCAATTTAAGTCCAATTTCACTCGGAAATTTTGTGTTTGTTTATAGTAGATTTAGGAAGTGTCGGTTTAATTTAAGTAGTGTAGTTGTGTTCCCCCGTGTCGGTCTAGCTCTAGGAAATGCGGATTCGGTGTTTGAAGGGTCATCCCGGATGATAACGAATCACGCATTCAAAGTACACATCGTGATGCATGTAGAACTGCATACGCACTTATATGGTCACCTTTGTATCTTTTATTTAAGGACACTTGGTCCAAGTAATTAATCTCTCCAGAGATATCGCCTAGTTTTTGGCATTTTTATTAAATGGGAGTCAGTTGGGAGATTTTGTTGTTAATTGTTTATGTGTAAATATGGTGATTTGTTATTAAATTCAGTTGTTTTTAACCCTGGCTTCACTCTTTCCTGCATGTTAATTTTGTTATATGTTACCCTGCAAGTTAATGAAGCGCCCTGACAGCAACTTACGAATATGACCTGTTACGCCCCGAATCTGAGTCTCATATGCTTCTTTGCAAGGGTTCACTATATAGGCCTACTAAGAGTGTAAGAATTGTTCAGCATGAAAATTTCTACAAAAAAGCCCGAGAGAGCATATCTCTCTCTTCAATACATCATCTACTAAAAGTGTTTTTACATTTTCTTTTCTTCCAACAATCTCCGTTCAGTTATTGAGGCGACAGTTTTCGCGCTAGCTAGGGGCGAGTCTATCACCCCAGTTACAGCTTAGCTAGCAGACGAGCTTATTGCCCCAGATACAGCTAGCAGCAAACTGTCGAGTCGTGTTGAGTTAAAAACTTTGGAGAAGAGTGGTTGTGTATGGAGTTTCCCTGGAAGTGCAACTCGGCTTTTCTTCATTTCGCATGTGAACTTTTCGTACCGCAAAATTCACAGTCAAGTTAAGATTGGACGGAAGGGGGATTTGTGTTTCATGCACCTCCCCATTCTTAAATTACGTCTGACAAGAATTTGTTGCTCATGCATCTCCATGAAAATATAATTAATAGTCCAGTCAGTGATTTTAACCCATCATGCCGAGACGTAAAACGGATATTGGTCGTTATTTATTTATTTATCGTGTCAGAAGTACAAAGTAAACATAGAAAAATGAAACAATAGAAATATTAAACACTGGTTGACCAATAATTTGCCACGACGAGTGCATTTGAAGTAGCTCCCATTAAGTCTTTAATGGTGCAAGTGTCTGGAGAAGAAGGACACAGTAGAAGATGATCATTGGTCTGCTCAGTACCACACTCGCAGTAAACTGATTCCACAGGAAGGCCCCATTTCTGCTGGTTAGTCTTGCATCTCGTGGTACTGGAGCGTAGCCGATTAAGAGCCTTCCATGTTGTCCACTTTTCTGAATGTCCAGGGGGAAGCTCTTCCTTTGGGACCATCCATTCTCTTAAATATTGGCATTTTCCCCGCCACATTGAGATTCTTGCTTGCTGTGATGTTCCTTTAAGAGCTTCAGTGGTTTTCAAGAAGCTCTTTCTTGATTTCAGCCTAGGATGTGCTGGCTGACAAGCATACAATGGGTGAGTTTCCAAAGTCATAGCCTTGCTTTTCTCATATCTAGCAGCAACCTCGCGTCGGATTTCAGGTGGTGCAATACCAGCGAGACAGTGAAGTTTATCTATGGGTGTAGGTCTTAAACAGCCCGTGATAATACGGCAGGTGTCATTTAATGCCACATCTATGTTTCTAGTATGGCTGGACTTGTGCCACACCGAGCATGCATATTCAGCAGTGGAGTAACACAATGCTAGCGCGCTTGTTCTCCGAGTACATGGATGAGCTCCCCAGGTGGTGCCTCTCAGTTTCCGCACTATGTTGTTTCTGGCAGACACTTTTTGCTTCACGTTTAGACAGTGCTTCTTAAATGTAAGCGTACGATCCAGAGTTACTCCCAGATATTTTGGAGTCGGACAATGCTGAAGAGGGATTCCTTCCCAAGTGATTTGTAGGGTTTTAGCTGCTTTTTTGTTATTGAGGTGAAATACACAACTCTGAGTTTTGGCAGGATTTGGCTTCAGGTGATTGTCACTGTAGTAGCTAGTAAATTCTTTCAGGGCCTTAGTCAAAGTCTGTTCTACATTTAAAAAGCAGTTGGCCTGAGCAGTGACTGCACAGTCATCAGCATAGACAAAACTCTTGGTACCTTCAGGTAAAGGCTGATCATTGGTATAGATGTTGAATAACAGTGGTGCGAGCACACTGCCTTGCGGTAACCCATTCTTCTGTGTTCTCCATCTGCTTCTTTGTCCCTGGAATTCCACAAAAAATCTACGGTTTTGGAGAATATTTCTAATGTTGCACACTAGGTGGAAGTCTTTGGTGATGTCATACAATTTTGCTAGAAGAAGCCGATGATTGATTGTGTCGTAAGCTGCAGAGAGATCAATGAAAACAGCGCCTGTAATGAGCCGCTTTTCGAATCCATCCTCAATGTACTGTGTCAAGTTTAATACCTGTGATGTGCAACTTTTCCCTTCTCGAAATCCAGCTTGCTGTGGTATAAGAAATGGCTCCACTTTTCCAATAAGTCTCTGAAGGATGAGCCTCTCTAGGACCTTGTACAGGTGACAGAGCAAGGAGATAGGCCTATAGCTTTTGGGATCCAACCTATCTTTGCCCGGTTTAGGGATAGCAATGACTCGAGCCTTTCGCCAGATTTTAGGAATTTTGCATTCTTGGACACAATTGTTCATTAATTCCAATAGCCATCGCCTCGTAACAGGACCAAAATTCTTGATCTGCTCAACTCGAATATCGTCTAGTCCAGCTGCTTTTCCCAATTTGCACTTCCTTAGTGCTAATTCCAGTTCGGCTTCAGTAAATGATGAAGATAGGATGTTGCTCTCTTGGTTGTACTGCTGTGCTATTGGTTTCTTATCTAGCTTTCTAGATCGGGTTAGTTTACCATTAACTAGCAACTGGTGGGCAATTTGATCTGCCTTTATATTAGCAAATGTGCTGGCTTGAGTGTTATCATTACTGAGATGTCGTAATAGTCTCCATGCCTTTTGGCTACTCTTGCTCATGTCACAGTCTGCCATTAGTTGTATCCACTCATCCCTTTTCGCCATTGATACTGAGGAAAGAACGCTTTGTGCAATGATTGATGTTTCTTCGCTAAAAGGATCATGTTCATACTTCTTATAATATTCCTCAAGCAGAGTGGCCGTTTCAGGTTTAATGCCTTTGATAAAATTTGTTCTGCAGCCTCTTGGAATTGATGCCCTTGAGGAGGTTTGGACAATGTCTACAAACTTGTCGTACTCTTCAGGGACAGGAGCTATGTTCAGAATGTTCTCATCCAAAATGTTTGAAAATCTTGTCCAGTCAGCCTTCTTAAAGTTGTATCTTCGCCTAAATCTAACTTCTTGAGGTCTTATTGATGGCAAAATTTGGCACATGATGGGCCTGTGCTGTGTGTTAGGTATTGGTGCACACACAGCTTTGGTACATGTATGCACAATGCTTTCACTAACAAAGAGGAGGTCTGGATTATAGCCTCGTCCCCATCTTCCACTATTAAAAGAAGAAGGAAGTTTGCTATCATGGATGAGGGCGAGTTGAAAATGTTCAGCCCACGAAAGGACTGCCTCACCATTTTTGTCCTCATGTGCGTAACCCCATACATGACTGTGGCTGTTGAAATCACCTATAACAATGGAGGCTCTACTTTTATCAAAATTTTGGGGTGGAATGAAGGAAAATTCTGCTGCAGGTGGTTTATAAACTGAGGTGATTATACAGTTACTTAGCTCCACGGTGATAATTTCAATATTGTTTTCATCTGACTGGCAGACACTTTTGACTTCCAAATTCGGCTTAGCATAAATGGCACTTCCATATAGAGCGTGTGATCTTTCAGCAATCAGTTTCATGCCAGGAACACATGGGCGTTTCTGCATCATATCTCTGTGTGTTTCCTGAACACATAGAACATCACACTGCTTGTCGTGACAAAGTTCATACAAAAGTTGTTCTTTACAAGATGATATGCCTTCAATGTTAACAGAAATGACTGTTAAAGTTGATCAATTACTTTGAAAAAGAAGCGCTTATCACTTAATGCATTCATAACTGTTCCCGGGCGAAGCCGGGTCGGGTTGCTTGTTAACTTATAAGTTATTAGAGTAAATCATAAGATACGTTTAGTTAATAAATAATTTATTTACTATTGTTCTTTCAGAACCGGTTTTTAAAGAAAACAAGTGTCAAGTTGCATGTCAATGATAAAGGTTACTTGAAAGAGCTATTGAGAGAAAAACGATTCAACAGGTTGGGAATCAGTAAAATTTAAAATTTAAACATTTAAAAGGAGGTCACATATACAGAATGGACCAGCACAGGATTACAAAACAATTTTTCAACATCACCGTCAACAGTAAAAACAAGTCCAAATGGATACAGGAAACTGAAGAAGACCCCAAGCAGCTAAACATCACGATGGAAGACATGAATGATCGGGTTAAATTTAGAAAAACCATAATGAAACATAAATTTGATAAAGAACTGCTACCAAAGATCTCAGGAAAGAAGTGGACGGACGAATGGAAGAAAGAACATAGTGCACGAATGAAGAAGATCAGGGAAGAACGCCGCCGCAAGACTGTGTTGTCAAGTTCACACGCTCTCTTAAACGGGAATGGACGATAGTAATAGTAATAAAAAGAGGCGAAATTTAATAGTATGTCTAAAACATATTTTCTGTCTAAAATACTTAAAAATAAAACCAGATCTGTACCCGTGAATGTTAACTTTCGTCACCGCGACGAAAACGCGATACACTTCTGCTTCCCCTAGTTCTGCCATTTGTCCAATTCGCCGCCAGTGTTTGGCAGTCCTAAAGTACAAAGCAAATAAGTCAAAATAAAATTAAGAAAAAGAAAAAAAACACCAACAAATCTAAATTGGTCAAAATCCGTAAAAATTTGTCAAAAAAGCTCAAAAAGCAAAAAAAAAAAGGAAAAACTAAAAATAAAAATAAAGATAAAATAAAATAAAAACAAGTAGTTCCGTGAAGAACTATACAGCCTATTTTCATATATACTACTTATGTTAATTGCCACTATCAACATACACAATTTCAGTTTGATTGCTGTAATAGATTCGTAGATATTGAGAACCGACTAAATATTTCGGATGGTCGCCATGTTGGATTTTATATATGTAGGTCCTAGGGTTATGTACTGTTACATGCAGATTATTGTGAACGTGTAGTATTCAAACTTCAATCGCATAGTTAGGACACAAGAAAAAAAAAACAAGGAGAGTTTAAATTTTTTCACAGCTGCCATCTTGAGGTTATGGAAACAATTGAAATAAATTAGATGCCAGTGGATTAACATTCGTATAAGGATTTACTGTACCAAGTTTCACTGCACGCGGATGGTTAAATTGCGAGAAACGTCCATGTGAATATTTATAATTCGCGTCACCGCCATGTTGGATTTGTGATCACCAGGTTATTTAAAGTCCTATAGGTGAACTTAAGTTCATAGCCCCTATGAACATTAAAAAATGCAGTTTGATTGCTAAAATAGATTCGTAGATATTCAGTATCGTCTAAATATTTCGGATGGTCGCCATGTTGGATTGTTAAATGTATAGGCCATAGAGTCATGTAGCATTAAAGGAAAATTATTGCGTAGGTTCATTATTCAAACTTTCACTTCGATCGCATGACTACATCATAATAAATAAAATCTTAATTTTAAAATTCGCACTGCCGCCATCTTGAGGTTATGTAAACAATTGAACTAAATTAGATACCAGTGGATTACAATGTGTATAAATATTTCCTGTGCCAGGTTTCAGTGCGCTTGGAACATTAAATCGCGAAAAAGGTCTATTTAAAATTTTCAAATTCGCTTGGTCGCCATGTTCGTTTTGTAGTTAACCGGTTTTTGAAAGTCTTATAGATGGACTTCCAGTAGTGCCCTTTATCTCCGTACAAGATTTCAGGGGTTTACCGCTAATAGTTTCAGAGATATAGAATGCCGGTGAAATATTTCGCACATCCGCCATCTTGTGATTATGTAAACAATTGAACGAAGTTAGATGTCGGTGCATTACAATGTATATAATCATATACTGTACCAAGTTTCATTGAGTTTGGTGGGTCAAATCGCGAGAAACGTCTATTTAAAGTCGCAAATTCGCTTGGCCGCCATGTTGGTTTTGTTGTTACCAGGTTTTCAAAAGTCACATAAGTGAACTTATAGTAGTTCCCTCTATCACCATAGAAAATGTCATTGTAATATCGGTAATAGTTTCGGAGATATTGAATGCTGGTGAAATATTTCGCACAGCCGCCATGTTGGATTGGTGAGTCGTAACAAAATTTGAAGGGCACGGTCGAGGTCGCCGGGAATAGTGCTATGAACTTTCCGAGTTTCATTGAAATCGCTCCAGCCGTTTAGATTTTATTAGGGGGGGGGACACACACATGAATCACACACACACACACACGCACACACACACGGACAAAAGGTGATCTCATAAGCCTATTTTTTCAAAATTGAAAATAGGCTAAAAATTAGACAAAATACAAAAGAAAACAAACAGAATTAGTAAAAAAACTCAAAATGGAAAAAAGTAAAATAATAAGTATTAGTCAAAATCCAAAAAGAAAACAATTGCAATTAGCCAGAATTAGTGAAATCCAGCTCAAATTCCAAATAGGCCTAAATAAAGAAATAAATAAATGAAAACTTAGTCAAAATCCAATAAAAAATTAACAAAAATCAAACAAAATATTCAAAACCAGTCTCCATTCTGCTAGCATAGAGAGTAAAATAAAAGTTGACGTAAGTGGTATTTATTATCAGTTCTAGAATCGTAGTCGTCGTCGATTTCTCTATAAATATAAGATTAACATGAGATATAATGTAGACTGGCATAATTATATTTGAATGGTTAATCTGACAGATTAGTTGCGCCCGACGGTGATAGTATTTAGGTTGCACCTAACGGAAGGTTAATGGATGAGACATCTTGGTAATCTAACCCTTAAGATATTGGGGGGAAGTAGTTTACTTACTCTATTTAAATATGTGGGGATAATCATACGCCCTTTTACTACGTATTTTCACTAAGTTACGCACTATGCAAAAACAAAGAAATAATGTCCGGGGTGGATCTGCATACGCGTGGGGTAGTTCCAAAAATGCGTGTTACTGCAATCGTTTTGAGAGAAGCCATTCAACCCAATCAGTTTGAGAAAAACACCACAAGTGTTGCTTGTGCATGGAGGGACGGGTCGGAAATGTGGTTGTACAGGTTCTCTCACTCTCCGCAAAACCGACCATCACTTATGGCTACCTGCACTACCGTTGCTTAGACTCCAGCTGACTGTACGTGTCATCTTGTTTCTTTTTCTCAGATTTTTGGGCGATTACACACAAAACCAGTTGGGTACGTCTCGTCTTTTGATTCCTGGGTTAAGCTACAGCAGTAGGCTTTCTACTGGTTTTCCTGGATGTGACGTATTTTTGCTCCTATTTTCGCCTAAATCACGCTCCTTTTACAATATTTTTCTCACGTCTTTCGCCGCCTCCCTTCTTGGGGAATCGTATGCTCCCGGCTGTCTTGTAATATCCCATCCACCACATATCGTATCAGTGTTTTGAGGATGTGAGAGAGAAGGAAAGGGTTTACAGCCCGAAGGGTGGTTTGCACAACAAAAGAGGCGACCCGAGCTGGATTTTACATGCGGTACGGTAAGTAACGCCTTTCCACTACTCTTTCTCTTCCACCACCAACCCCCTATGAGCTCACATCTAGTGAGACGTGGGTTGGTGACCACGGGAACCCAGCTGAGTCCGGCATTGCTTCCACTTACTTGTGCCGGGCTCCTATCTGTATTCTTTCCTGTCGACCTCCCTTGGCCACCTCTTGTTTCTTTTCCGACCCCGACGGTATTAGGTTATCCGAGGCCTTTCCCGCTTTAATAGGCCCTTGTCCCATCTTTCATGATCCCTCATTCTTCGAGGGGTCAGACCTCTTGTTTTCTTATCATTGTATCTCCTGCCTACTGCTCAAGGCCCTCAAGGAGGCAGGGTATGTGTAGCCCCACCACTTACGGCGCACCCTCGATTGTGCTACACCCTCAAGGGCTCACGTCTGGTGACCTCAAGGGCTTCCTGAGCTGGCTGTTCTTTTTCTTCTTCTTCTTCCATTGCCTTTGGGGCGGTCCCTCTCTTATTTACCTTTCCTATCTGTCTTTCCTGGCTATCCTTTCATCCAAGTCCCTTAATTCTCATTCTTTGAGGGCATTTCCTTTCGTCCTGTCTTTTGTTTCCCTTATTCTTATTTTTGTTTTCCATTTACTCTTCTAGTATGTCAGTATGTAGTTAGTTTTAGGTATAGTTTCGTTTCGTTTCATTTACATTTTCACTATCACCCAAACCTTTAGGGGCCGATAACCCAGATGTTACCGGGTGAGTTAGCCGTGTTCGTTACGGCGTGGCAGCTGGCAATCCCTCACATCCGGGAGGCGAGGGGGTTCGAATCCCCCCGCTGGCAACCTTGAAGATGGTCTTCTGTGGTTTCCCATCTTCCTTCCAGGCAAATGCCGGGGTTGGTCCCTAACTATTGGCCACAGCCGCTACCTTCCAACTCCTCGTCCTTACATTCAAACTTTCCTCCCCAGACAACACTCCACACGTGACGGTACTTGTAGCTCACCTATTGGGTGTCCGCCTAGAAGCAGCTATAAACTGGCGAGCCGAACATGTCCTCGGACACTCCCTGCACTAAAAGCCATACGCTAAAAAAAAGCACGTGGTCCCCATTGCCAGTCACCCATCCAAATTCTGAACGCGCCTAACGTTGCTTATGAGCAGTTAGGGCTGGTGTTTCATCACGGCCAAGCCGTTGGCGTATCCTTATCGTCCCAGCTCGTCTTCACCCAAGACCTCTGTGAGGGATCATTCCTCTACCGTCGCAAGGACGGTGTCTGGGAACTGAACACACTTTGAACCAAGGGCATTTTTCAAATCTTATTGGGCTGTAGACCTAAACATTTTCAGGTTTCTGGATTGGCGGGCAGTTGCATGAATTTTGAAATTCAAGTTCATGCAGTCTCGGGAAATGGACCAGGAAACAATGACACACAGTATTTCTGCTAGAGGGCCCAGCATATGGAGGACCACATTCCTTATTGTAGAGATTTCAATGAGTGAATTATGACACCAGGGCCTTATATTACAACATGTAGTCTACAAATTACTGCTTCCATCCATTAGAATATTGAAATCTGAATCGCCCTAAATGAACTGCAAACTATAATTCTTGGTTATCCAAGCCTTCATATCAAGTAATATTCCAGTAATCGATAGAAGCAGTATTCGCGCCCGTGAATTTCATGAAACCTTTGTAAGGACGTAGAAAGTTCTAATTCACCTACTTGCCTCGTTACCCAAAGAAAAACATTTATGCATTCATAGAATATTTCACTACTAATTAGATCTATCAATTCTAAAAACGTCGTCGTTGTTGTTGTTGTTGTTGTTGTTGTTTGAGTCTTCAGACTTTTGACTGGTTTGATGCAGCGCTCCAGCCTCCCTGTCCTGAGCTAATCGTTTCATCACTACATAGCTACTACACCCTTCATCCGAGGCAATCTGTTTAACATATTCTAACCTTGGTCTACCCCTACAGTTCTTGTCCTCAACCCTTCCTCCCATAACTATGCTTGCTATTCCAGGGTGTCTAAGTATGTGTCCTATCAACCTATCTCTTCTCTTCATTAGCAGTTGCCAGAAACATGTCTCCTCTCCCACCCGTCTTAATACCTCTTCGTTTGTAGCCCTATCTATCTATCTGATCTTCATCATTCTCCTGTAACACCACATTCAAACGGCTCAGTTCTCCTCTTTTCTGCAGCACCAATAGTCCAAGTTTCACTTCCATAGAGCGCCACGCTCCAGACAAAGGCTTTCAAAAATGACATCCTAATCCCTAAATCTATATTCGATGTCAACAGATTCTTTTTCTGTAGAAATTCTTTCCTTGCCTAAGCCAACCTAATTTTTATATCCTCTTTGCTTCGTCCATCACTGGTTATTTTGCTGCCTAAGTAATAGAAGTCTCCTACTTCCTTTAGTTTTTCACCTGCCAATTTGATGTCCATAGAAGTTTCTGATTTATTTCGGCTGCATTCCAATATTTTTGTTTTACATTTATTAATTTTCATCATGAATTCATTCCTCAAGACGGAGTCCATACCATTGAAATTATCTGGCCTGTCTCCAAGATGACGATGTCATCAGCAAATATCGTTACGTTACGTAGTTAATAACGCCAGTTGACCAATAATATGGAAGGAAAAGTTTTCGTACGGTATTCTACCACCTTGTCATTTACAATAGTTCCACTTTGGAATATATTTCTTTCTATGCTACTATATGTTTCTGATGTTTACAGGTCTCCCTTAGTTCCATTCATAACGTACATCAATAAAATTAAAATGCTGTCGGTATTTTGTTTCAAATCAAAATTTAAAAAAAACATTATTTTATTATAGAAGCAGCTACAGACTCTGGCGAGCCGAACATGTCCTTGGACACTCCCGGAACTTAAAGCCATATGCTAAATAATAAATAAATAAATACTCCCCCTGTATGTTTGGACACGGCTGAATGTAATCACATGAAGCTTTCTCTTTACAGTCAAGAATAAAAGAGATACGAATTTAGAATATACTATACTTCATTGCTGTACATGGATAGAGAGGGATGAATGAAAGTTGAAATATTATATATTTGCTAATATCTACATTAACATTAGTATTAATTTCATCAAATCGTTAAGGAACAAAATAATGTTGTAAGCAAAGTTGTTTCTCATCCTTTAAGAGAAATCATTTTTGATTATGACTAATAATAACGCAAATATTTTCTTATTTTGGCCGCATTCTTTTCCGTAAATGGAAACGGCTTAGTAAAATCTCATCCAACTTGATTAATAGTAAAGCACCGGGTGAGTTAGCCATGGTCGTTACGGCATGACTGCTGGCAGTCGCTCACATCCGGGAGGTGAGGTGGTTCGAATCCCCCCGCCGGCAACCTTGAAGATGGTCTTCTGTGGTTTCCCATCTTCCTTCCAGGCAAATGCCGGGGTTGGTCCCTAACTATAGGCCACAGCCGCTACCTTCCAACTCCTCGTCCTTACATTCCAACTTCCCTCCCCAACGGTACTTGTAGCTCACCCATTGGGTGTCCGTCTCGAAGCAGCTACAAAACTGGCGAGCCGAACATATCCTCAGACACTCCCGGTACTAAAAGCCATGCGCTAAAAAAATTAAAAAAATAGTAAAGCAGGTTGAAATTATGTTTTCCATCAACTTACCCCTCTATGATTGTCTTCAGGATTATTTAATGTCTCAATATATGGCTGTACATTATTTAATTAGTGCGAAGGTGTTGAGTGGATTACAGGAATATCAAGACGTTGATAGCTGTCTCATTAGAAACTTGATGTGATGAATTGTAGACGAATGCATTTTGTATGACACTTCAACGGCAATTTTAAGTCTAATGTTCTACTTTCCCAAATCAACTTTCACGCTCTAGTTGGAAGATCGGTCCATCCATTATAAAACACTTGATCTATAACTTACATGTCCAAAGAGTAGCCGTGCACGTTAAATCGTGCACCATGGCCGTGAGGGCAGCTGCAGCAAGTACGGAAATTGCAGGTTCGAAATCTGGTGATATCGATGCTGCTGTGCTGCACACAGCACACTCCGCCCAGGCAAATGCCGGGATAGTACCGTACTTCAATTCCCGGGGCATCTACCCCATCTCTGTCCCTAGTACTGCTATACACACTGATACAGTGACCACATAAATACAGGTTATCAGAAAAGTTCAACACAAACAAAGTCCAAGATGTCCCAAGCATCTCAAATAAATTAACAACAACACAACAACATTACACATATTCCAAAGGTAATAAGTATGTCTAACTGCCTGTAGTATACTGATCCCTTAGCATCCACAACCAAAGCCACTTATTTCTGGTAAATGCATCATACTCCTTAGTGTGCTTTTGAGATTTGTCTTCAACAGGGTTCGATTTCAGCTTAATATGCCATGGCTCAGCGGTAATGTTCTCGCTTGCTGTACCCAAAGTTGCAGGATCGAATCCTGGCGCAGTCAGCTGACATTTGAGAGTGCGCAAATGCGAGGGAGCCGTATCAGTAGATTTACTGGCACGTTAATGTTCCCCTTCGGGGCAAAATTCGGCATCCCGGCTTTTCTAAAAGCCACAGTTGTTAAAAGGGACGTAAGACCATTAACATTATTATTATTAATAGTATTATTACTATTATTATTATTATTATTTTTGGAGTATTATGGTAGTGGTGGGTATTTTATAGTATATAACATAGAGATCATATGCCCTAAATTAGGAACATGGTTTAACGAACCGAACTGTAGTTAACGATTCTTCAAGTCACAAGTACCTTTGGAAGGAATCTCTCTACCACTGTTGAATCTCCCATTTTGCAGAGCTAGAGTGAGCATACGTTTAAAAGCTATATTGTGCATTAATTGACATTTTAATTCTTGCCACGATGGGTGAGTGGTTATCGTGTCAGACTACCAACCCCAAGCTTGCAGGTTCGCTCCTGGTCGTGGTAAGTGATTTTTAAAAGGCGACAAAAATCACGGCACGCATGTCATACGTTGTTGGCATATTAAAGAACCCATTTGACTTCAGTAGGCCGTGTTCATAATGGCAAAATTAATCTCGGGATTTTTCGCTAACACAATGTTCCTCCTATCTCTACTAGAAAGCGCTATATAATTAAGTAGCTTACAGTAGATATCTAACCTCCTTGACTTTCATAGCGTTCCAAGGGACGTCTAAATTCGACATGAAATCTGCTCTCTGGGCAACAAATAAAAAAATCTCGCACCCGGCAACCGAGGCCATACGATATTGTTATTATTTTTAGCCTACATTACTCATTTTGCAAAAATGAGGGAACAGTAAACTTATGAGATCGATCCGGGAAAATGTGTGTCTGTCTGTCTGTCTGTCTGTCTGTCTGTCTGTCGGTGTGTGTGTGTCCCTATCAACTCCTAAACAGCTATTGAAACCAAATTTGGTAAGAGTAAAGATTTATACCTGAATATCTCGCGGCCATATTTGAAATTGACGTCAGTGCTACCAACTGCTGAAAAATCGCAATTAAAATTTGAGCTCTATGTTGGATATCTCAGAAGTTATGCATGCGAACTATTCCAAAATTGGCACGCATTAAATAATAACATTCCAGATAAATTTTCAGAAGTAATGTCCATTAGACTTCAACCAAATTTTGTATGTGCATTCTATACCTTAAGAGATGGAATTAAGAATATATTCAGAGTCACCAGGGCTGCCATCTGTATTATGTTACTCTATTAGGCTACACTATTTCAGGTGTATTTCAAACTGCAGTATTTAGAAATGTTAGTATTACCAACTTGATTTCCTCATTATTCTAGATAGATCTATATAGATTGGCATGAATCTTAATTTTTAAGAAAAGTAGGCATTTTAGTTCGTCACGGAACTACTTGATACCATTTTAAATGCATAAAGAATTACATTTTATGTCACTTCCAATCAACTGAGTAATAATAAATTAAAAGCTTTATTTGATACCACGTACACAACTATGTTAGAGAAAATATAATAATATCGTATGGCCTCGGTTCCGGGTGCAAGCTTTGTTATTTGTTCCTTGAAACACTATGAAAGTCAAGTAGGTTAGATATTCAAGCTCCTTGAACACTATAGCGCTTTCTGGTAGAGAAATGAGGAACTTTGGATTGGCGGAAACCCCGAGATTAATTTTGCCATTATGAACTCGCTTTACTGAATTCAAATGAGTTCTTTGCCATGCCAACATCGTATGGCATGCATGTCGTAATTTTTTGCCGCCTTAAAAAAAACGTACCACGGCCAGGAGCGAACCTGCAAGCTTGGGGTTAGTAGACTGACACGTTAACCACTCACCCACCGTGGCAAGCTAGAGAAAATATAGGAGTTCATTATGCGACAGTGGTTAATATAGCTTCTATTTCGGTTTCGTTTGTTAACTTAATCTCCCTTTCTCAATGCATTCTGATGTTATTCAATGTAATGCATTGTAATATTATTAATTTAATTTAAAAGAGCGGATTGCAAGCGACAAATGGGGCTTCTCAGCCCTATGCATATAATCCTAATATAAACAATCAATGAATCCGTATATCCATCTTTATCCTCAAGAAGCTTGGTTGGCATCATCGAGGATGATCTAGGGCATTTTGAGAGCTTCAGTCAACATGCTACATAATCATTTTTAGCCTACTTTTCACATTTTGCAAACATGAGGAAAAAGTAGACTTATGAGATCGGGCAAATGTGTGTCTGTCTGTCTGTCTGTCTGTCCTTCTGTCTGTCTGGCTGGCTGTGTGTGTGTCCCCCCCTATCAACTCCTAAACGGCTGCAGCAATCGAAACAAAATTTGGTAGGAGTAAAGATCTATACCTGAATATCTCACGGCCATATTTAAAAATGATGTCAGTGCTACCAACTGCTAAAAAATCGCAATTGAAATTTGAGCTCCATGTTGGATATCTTGGAAAGTATGAACGGGAGCTATTTCAAAATTGGCACACGGACAGATCATAATATTTCAGTTTAATTTCCAGGAGGCCAAACATGGCAGTGTTGCCAAAATGATTATAAGCCTCCTGATAGGTCCAATTTTTAAATGCATATAACTTCTACACTATCAAGCGGAATTCAACCAAATTTCGCATGTTGTATGTGTACATAACCAGATATGACTGAGCGTATTCTTAAGACCTACCAGGGCTGCCAACTGTTAATAAATGCTCCTAATTTATTTTATCCAAATACCAATATATCAGAAAGTATGCAAGCCGACAGCTTTAAACTATGCACACGTATAGTACCTGACATTCTATATTAATTTGGAGTAACTTATATACGTCAGTGCTACCAACATGATTCTAAGCCTGCTGACAGGTCCAACTTTAAATACATGTAACTTCCATACTATCATTTGGATTTCAACCAAATTTCGTATCTGCTATGTGTACCATAACAGATATGACTATGCGTATTCTAAGGAGCAACCATGGCTGCCAACTGTTAATATGTGCTGTCCCTATTTTTGTTACCCTAATATCAATATATCAGAAAGTATGCAAGCCAATAGCTCTAAACTTTGCACACGTATAGTACCTGGCATTCTAGACGAATTTGGAGTAACTAATATACGTCAGTGCTGCCAACATGATTCTAAGCCTGCTGATAGGTCCAATTTTAAAATGCATGTAACTTCTATACTAACTAATGGATTTCATTCAAAATTGGCACAACAATAGATCATATTATTTCAGATTATTTCTGACCAATACATGCATGACATTGTTGCCAACATGATTTTACGTGCGCTGTAAGATCCAATGTTTTACTGCATGTAACGTCCATGCTATCCAGTGGACTTCAACCAAATTTTGTATTTAGTACCGTAAGAGACGGAACTAAGAATATATTCAGTCATCAGGGCTGCCAACTGTAGTGCTCTATTAGGATACATTATGCCAGGTATACAGTATTTCGAACTAATTGGAAATTTCGATATTAGCAACTTAATTTCGTCATTATTCTAGATAGGTTCATATTCTGTAGAATGATCATTGGCATGAAAAGTAGGCTGTATAGTTCTTCACGGAACTTCTTGTTAGCCTACTTTTCACATTTTGCAAAAATGAGAAAAAAGTAGACTTATGAGATCGGGCAAATGTGTGTCTGTCTGTCTGTCTGTCTGTCCTTCTGTCTGTCTGGCTGTGTGTGTGTCCCCCCCTATCAACTCCTAAACGGCTGCAGCAATCGAAACAAAATTTGGTAGGAGTAAAGATCTACACCTGAATATCTCACGGCCATATTTGTAAATGATGTCAGTGCTACCAACTGCTAAAAAATCGGAATTGAAATTTGAGCTCCATGTTGGATATCTTGGAAAGTATGAATGGGAGCTATTTCAAAATTGGCACACGTACAGACCATAATATTTCAGTGTAATTTCCAGGAGGCCAAACATGGCAGGGTTGCCAAAATGATTATAAGTCTCCTGATAGGTCCAATTTTTAAATGCATATAACTTCTACACTATCAATTGGAATTCAACCAAATTTCGTATGTTGTATGTGTACATAACCAGATATGACTGAGCGTATTCTTAAGACCTACCAGGGCTGCCAACTGTTAATAAATGCTCCTAATTTATTTTATCCAAATACCAATATATCAGAAAGTATGCAAGCCGACAGCTTTAAACTATGCACACGTATAGTACCTGACATTCTATATTAATTTGGAGTAACTTATATACGTCAGTGCTACCAACATGATTCTAAGCCTGCTGACAGGTCCAACTTTAAATACATGCAACTTCCATACTATCATTTGGATTTCAACCAAATTTCGTATGTGTTATGTGTACCATAACAGATATGACTATGCGTATTCTAAGGAGCAACCAGGGCTGCCAACTGTTAATATGTGCTGTCCCTATTTTTGTTACCCTAATATCAATATATCAGAAAGTATGCAAGCCAATAGCTCTAAAATTTGCACACGTATAGTACCTGGCATTCTAGACGAATTTGGAGTAAATAATATACGTCAGTGCTGCCAACATGATTCTAAGCCGGCTGATAGGTCCAATTTTAAAATGCATGTAACTTCTATACTAACTAATGGATTTCATTCAAAATTGGCACAACAATAGATCATATTATTTCAGATTATTTCTGACCAATACATGCATGACATTGTTGCCAACATGATTTTACGCGCGCTGTTAGATCCAATGTTTAACTGCATGTAACGTCCATGCGATTCATTGGACTTCAACCAAATTTTGTATTTTGTACCTTAAGAGATGGAACTAAGAATATATCCAGTCATCAGGGCTGCCAACTGTAGTGCTCTATTAGGATACATTATGCCAGGTATACAGTATTTCGAACTAATTGGAAATTTCGATATTAGCAACTTAATTTCGTCATTATTCTAGATAGGTTCATATTCTGTAGAATAATCATTGGCATGAAAAGTAGGCTGTATAGTTCTTAACGGAACTTCTTGTTATGGTATATCGTAATGAATTATGTACTGTAGAGCCAACAATGTTCCTACACCGTAGATTATTCTGGACCTTTATGGTCTCCCGGAATGCCGGGCGGATGTCCTTCAGGAAATATATATACATATATATATATATATATATATATTAAGTTCTATATTATGAGGTTTGAAGCCATTTTTCAGTGTTGCCTAAGTAAACAAAAGTGTGGTGCTTTCAGTCGGTCAAGACGAATGTACCCAAATAGAGCTGGGTTATGCCCTAATCCTGAAATAAATTACATAAGATTAATAAATACACTAGGATGACCAGTTTCGATCGTCAAGCGATCATCATCAAACCGGTGAAAAATATATACAATATGCACAATTATTTAGTTGCAGTGTTGGTAATGCAACAGTCGGTGTATGCTAAATGTGGTATATCTAATGTTAGGTGAACTTCTAAAATAGTGATACAAATCCGGAATTTGTCTGTTAGGGGTGATTATATGGTTATACAAAATCAACTATGGTTATACTGTAATAATACAGGCTTATACTTATCGGGTTGTCTCCTTAACTGGAACTTGAAGCAGTTGCGTGTTCACTTAGGCACCAGTTATGGTCGACTACCCCGGGTGTTAACTGGACGGAACTGGTTTTTCCCTTTTCTCTCCCTTTAGTTGCTATGTTCTTTCTGAGGTCAGTGCCATGTTTATTTGTGTGACGTTGCCAAATCTAGATAAGAATGTGTGCTATTGAATACAGGAGTATGCAACTATTAAAGACCGTGGAACTATCTTCGCCACGCGTGCACTAAAAAAGTCATTCAAACTAAGCAGAATGCGGTCTATTGAAGACGTCCTGGCACCTTTAATACTGCCGCGCATATCGGCCTAGGTTTATTGCAGAAAAATGTACATAGTACACCTGATCCAAATAACATTTACCTATAACCACCGCTATTTTCCCCCCTTTTAGGTAGATTTCATTAGAAAGCTAACTATTGCAATGGGTCCCATGTTTCGACTTCCGGAAAATTTCGACATATCTTCGCGTTTCACATCCCCTACACCCCAAAACCACCTTCAGTTCAAAAGTTTATATATAATTTATGTATATATATATATGTATATTTATATGTATATCAGTTTCTTGTGGACACGATAACTGCCGTAATTTTGCACCAATCACTTTGATTTTTTTACATAATATGTATCCCTATAAAATCTCGGTCGAGTTCGTTAATGGGCAAAATCAGTCGAAGGGGGTGAAATTGGGGGGCTTTTTTCGAAAAATTGAAATTTCGCTATAACTCTCTTAATACGTGAAATATCAAATCCATTCAAAGTTCATAATATGTGTCGGATAAGTGCCAACAATTTATGTCAAATAAGTTTTTTGATAGCACCAACCATTGACCAAAGGGGTGGAAAAAAGTGGGTTTTTCGGGAAACATTAATCATATCTCTCTTAATAGGCACAATATCAAAACCGTACAAAATGGACAATATTCCCCTAATAATTACCTAAAACTTTTGTCTGAAAGAATTTTTGATATGACCCACCATTACGCCAAGGGATGCGAAAAATGATTTCGGAATTATAAGAAAATGCCAAGAGCTATCAGAGGTTGCCATGGCAACACTACTAAATTGATGAGGGATGAGCCGTTGCCATGACAACGCACTTGCACGAGATCAGATTCAGTATTTCCATCTGACTAAGCCGGCCCCGTGGTGTTGGGGTAGCGCGCCTGCCTCTCACCCGGAGGCCCCGGGTTCGATCCCCGGCTCCGTCAGGGATTTTAAAACTGACGTGAGGGTTGGAACGGGGTGTACTCAGCCTCGTGAGGACAATTGAGTAGCTGTCTGACAGTGAGACAGCACCCCGATCACGAATACCAATATTAACGGCCGAGGGGACCCGACGCGCTGATCACGCGTCACCCCAATATCTGCAGGCCAAATGGCTGGGCAGCGGTCGCTTGGTCGGCCTTAGCCCGTCATGGGCTGGATGGTGCCAGGGGTTGACTTTGACATCTGACTAAGTGGGAAGCGGCTTCGGTGACGTAACTGGTAACATGCAGAATGTCTATGCCCTAGGTCGCGGTTTCAAAGCCGGCCGAAGTCGTCGGATTTTCTAAGAGAGCTAAAATCCCTCAGTATGCTTTTCTTTGGAGGGGAAGTTCCAACGTTCGTTGCGAGTTGCTGGTTGGGGTGGCATCTAGTAGCCAAGTTCACAGCTAGGTGTCGTTGACGGTAGTACCTGGTAGCAACATTAGGAACTACTGCTTGAAATTGACCGTCTGCAGTCCTTACCTGAATAAAGACTACTACAGCCATTACAATTCACACCGTTTATCAGACAGATTCTACAATCACCCAAAGTACACGGGGTTAGATGACCGCGTTGTCCTAGCCCCTAAACTGAGGAACCAACCAGAGGTAGATTTCATTAGAAAGCTAACTATTGCAATGGGTACCATGTTTCGACTTCCGGAAAATTTCGACATATCTTCGCGTTTCACATCCCCCAGACCCCAAAACCACCGTCAGTTCAAAAGTTTATATATAATTTATGTATGTATATGTGTATATATATATGCATATCAGTTTCTTGTGGACACGATAACTGCCGTAATTTTGCACCAATCACTTTGAATATTTTACCGAATATGTATACCTATAAAATCTCGGTCGAGTTCGTTACTGGGCTAAATCGGTCGAAGGGGGTGAAAATGGGGGGCTTTTTTTCGAAAAAGTGAAATATTGCTATAACTCTCTTAATATGTGAAATATCGAATCCGTTCAACGTTCATACTATGTGTCGGATAAAGCCCAAACATTTATGTTAGAAGAGTTCTTTTTATAGCACCAACCATTGACCAAAGGGGCGGGAAAAAATTGTTTTTTCGGGAAACATTAATCATATCTCTCTTAATAGGCACTATATCAAAACCGTACAAAATGGATAATATTCCCCTAATAATTACCTAAAATTTTGTCTGAAAGAATTTTTGATATGACCCACCATTATGCCAAGGGATGAGAAAAATGATTTCGGAATTATAAGAAAATGCCAAGAGCTATCAGTGGTTGCCATGGCAATACTACTAAATTGATGAGGGATGAACCATCAGACGTTGCCAAGATAACGCACTTGCACGAGATCATATTCAGAATTCCATCTGACTAAGTGTGAAGCGGCTTCGGTGACGTAACTGGTAGCAAGCATGCTGAATGTCTATGCCCAAGGTCGCGAGTTCAAAGCCGGCCGAAGTCGTCGGATTTTCTAAGAGCGCTAAAAATCCCTCAGTATGCTTTCCTTTGGAGGGGAAGTACCAACGTTCGTTGCGAGTTGCTGGCTGCGGTGGCATCTAGTAGCCAAGTTCACAGGTAGGTGTCGTTGACGGTAGTACCTGGTAGCAACATTAGGAACTACTGCTTGAAATTGACCGTCTGCAGTCCTTACCTGAATTACAGACTAATACAGCCATCCCTAAGTACACGGGGTTACATGACCACGTTGTCGCAGCCCCTAAACTGAGGAACCAACCAAAATCTCTGCGGGAGATATAATTTTGCGTGAAGAAGTAACAGACCGTTACATAGTTACACATCAGTGTCGAAACCTTGCATAAGGACAGTGTGACCACAAGTATGAAAATGGACCACAAATGACAAGAAGGTTACCGTTCCCATAAGACAATAAAATGTTTAAAATAAGCATAAACTGACGAAAAACAAAGTTAATTAAGCTCCAATTATAAAATACCTTCCCGCAATAAATGAGGTCTGATCCTTCTACGAAAACCTGCATATTCTGCCTATTTTCGCCTATCCCCAAGTTTGTCCGGTGAAATCTACCTCCGCCTTCCGGCGTGCCGAGAGGACTTTTTTAATCTAGCTTGGCTGTATCGCTAAGTTGTGTCTCGTTTTCGACAGGGTGTGTTTTTTAGTAGAACGTATTTATTAATTTTATGTAATTTATTTCAGGATTAGGGCATAACCCAGCTCTATTTGGGTACATTCGTGTTGACCTACTGAAAAGCACGAAACTTTTGATAACAAGTTCTCTCTTAGTCATCTTAGCATATTCGCCAGAGGATTTGAATGAGCTATTAAATGGTATGGACTCCGTCTTGAGGAAAAAATTCAAGATGAAAATCAATTAATGTAAAACAAAAATAATGGAATGCAGCCGAAATAAAATCGAAACCATATAGATGTCAATTGACAGGTGGCAAGTTAAAGGAAGTGGGAGACTTTTGATACTTAGTAAGCAAAATAACCAGTGAAGGACGAAGCAAAGAGGATAAAAAAGTAGGTCGTCTCCAGCAAGGAAAGCATTTCTACATCAAATAAAGTTTAAGGTATTAGAAAGTCATTTATTTAAGCCTTTGTCCGGAGCGTGGCACTCTATGGAAGTGAAACTTGGACTGTCGGCGCAGCAGAAAGGAGGAAAATAGAAGCATTTCAAATGTGGTGTTGCAGGACAATAAAGAAGATCAGATGGGTCGATAGAGTAAAAAATGGAAATGTATTAAGACGAGTAGGAGAGGAGAGATGTTTCTGGTGACTGCTAATGAAGAGAAGAGATAGGTTGGTAGAACACATACTAAGACACCCAGGAATAGCAAAATATGTTATGGAAGAAAATGTCGAGGACAAGAACTGTAGGGTTAGACCAAGGATAGAATATGTTAAACAGATTGCCTCGGATTTAAGGTGTGCTAGCTATGTAGAGATGAAACGAATAGCTCAAGATAGGGAGACATGGATAGCTACATCAAACCAGTCAAAAGAGTTACGACTCAAACAACAACAACTCTCTTAGTTCCATTTCTTGTTTGAAGGGTTCGTTTTCTTTACCCTTCCTTCCTTCTGTATCCATCTACACGCAACCTCTTTTTGTTTGGAGACGAACAAAGCCCCGTCTTTTATTCTACTCCGCAGATCGTTTACCTTTCCCGTTTTTTTTCTTCTGTGGATGTTTTAAGGTCGCCACTAATGGCGTCTTACTGTCTTCTATGTTAAGGAACCTCACACTCCATCACATCCATTTAGATAATATCTTGAATGGGAAGAGTTGCAGCTGAAAGCTGGAGATTTACAATTTCCACGAGTGGAACACTTTCTCAGCTTGTTCATAAGCCTTCGTTCTCAGAAGAAATACAGGCTACATCGTTTCACCATATTCCTCTTCTTGTTCGTTACATTGCCAACTTAAATTCACTTGCTTTCAGAGTTTCTTTAGAGTTTAATGAACCCCCGTTGAATATTTTTGCTAACCATTTAATGGTATTCTGGTTAAGTTAACCCCTGGCACTATCCAGCCCATGACGGGCTAAGGCCGACCAAGCGACTGCTGCCCAGCCATTCGGCCTGCAGATATTGGGGTGACGCGTGATCAGCGCGTCGGGTCCCCTCGGCCGTTAATCTTGGTTTTCGTGATCGGGGCGCTGTCTCACTGTCAGACAGCTACTCAATTGTCCTCACGAGGCTGAGTGCACCCCGTTCCAACCCTCACGTCAGTTTTAAAATCCCTGACGGAGCCGGGGATCGAACCCGGGGCCTCCGGGTGAGAGGCAGGCGCGCTACCCCTACACCACGGGGCCGGCAATGGTATTCTGGTGCACATATTTTATATTATAAACCTACTTTAATGTAGGTCAATCCTTCTTATTGCTATTTAGCGATTTGGGACATTTTTGTCATTTACCCTGTGTACTTAGACGCTAATGGAATTTTTCGGGTAACTTGTGTTTTTGTGTTGTTGTTGTTGTTGTTGTTGTTGTTGTTTGAGTCTTCTCTTTTTGACTGGTTTGATGCTGCTCTCCATGGCTTTCTGTCCGAAGGTAATCGTTTAATCTCTACATAGCTACTACCCATTACACCCGAGGAAATTTGTTTAACATATTATTATAAACGTGGTATATCCCTACAGTTCTTGTCCTCGACCCTTTCTTCCATAACTAAGTATGCTATTCCTAGGCGTCTTAGTATGAATCCTACCAACCCCTCTCTTCTCTTCATTAGCAGTCGCCAGAAATATTTCTCCTTTTTCACTCGTCTTAATTCCTCTTTATTTGTTACACAATCTACCCATCTGATCTTCATCATTCTCGTATATCACCATCTGTCAAACACTTCTATTCTCCTCTTTACCGTTGTGCCAACAGCCCTAGTTTCACTTCCATAGAGTGCCACGCTCCTTAAAAAGGACTTCAAAAAAGACTTCCTAATACCTACATCTATTTATTTATTTATTTATTTAGTGTATGGTATTTAAGTGCATTTTAACAGTAAAGTACAATATTTCTAAACAATCACACACAAACATCTAGTTCTTGTATAGATTTGATTCGTGGTTGCCAACAAAAATTCCTCATACTCTCCCCTATATGCTCTGACACTGCAGTCTTCCTTTAATGTGTTGAATAGTCTGCCTTGATGCACGCAGTGGCATGCTGGTGAGGCCAGCATCTAAATCTAACACTTCAATCTGTATTCGATGACAACATATTTATTTTCTGTAATAATGTTTTACTAGCTTGAGCCAACCTACTTTTTATATACTCTTCGCTTCGTCCAACACTGGTTATTTTACTTTCTAAGTAACAGAAGTCTTCTATTTCATTTAGCTTTTCACCTGCCGATTTGACGTAAATTGGGGTCTCTGATTTATTTCGGCTGCATTCCATTATTATTGTTTTACATTTATTGATTTTCATCTTGATTCTTTCCTCGAGACGGAGTCCATACCATTTAAAACGAATTCAAATCCTCTGGTGGTCAATCGGCTAAGTTGACAATGCCATCAGTAATTCTCAGAGATGAAATTATTTCTCCATGAATCTTTGCTCCTATTTAAAAATTTTCTCTAGTGGTGACTGTATTACAGTAGTATGTGTAACTTTATTTATAAGGCAAAGTTTTAGATTGTCCCAGAACACAAAATAAGGCATTGCAGAGACACAGATTATCAGTCAAATGCAACACACCCAAATATACGGAGCATACGACCAAGATGCCCAACCACTTAAATGAATAAACAAGAATAACAAAATGGAGGCTTTCAGTTTTTAAGGTCTGCACTGTACAAATGGCACAAGTCAGAGAATTTAAAAGTCTGACCCATGCGAGTCTTGATCTCGTGACCTTCCACCCTCCGAAACGGTCTAAAGGGGCACAGATTACGTGTGTGTACTCTATGGCTACAAGTACAACATACTGGGAGAAGCGCGAATCCAAACCTAACTACTGAATCTGGCTGCTATCTAGTTTGCGGTGATAAACTAAGATATTGCTTGCGTGGGATTTTGTATGTAGTTACCATAAGAAATATCTTTGAGCCTTAGATTCAATATTCTCACTCCAGCAGCTCAAAATACTTACCACGGGTGGTTTTGAATGCCCGCTACTGGTGAGGCACGTGTGCCATACTTATCATATCATTGCGCCGTATCAACAAGGCCGCAAAATTCATTCGGTTGCCTTTGTAATACTGTAAATGTATTTAACTCGAACCGTTCATTATTTATTTTCTTTTGCACCATTACGCGCCCTTCGTTCTTTCGAAACAGGTATTCACACAAAAATGAAAATATACCGTAGCATATCTAATACTACATCTCTATATTTTTTAGCCTACTTTCGACTTTTGCAAAGAATGAAAGTAGACTTATGAGATCTTCACAGGGCCAAAAATTCTGTGTCTGTGTGTGTGTGTGTGTCTGTGTGTCTGTGTGTAAGTGTGTGTACTCTGAATGTCTGTCCCCCCCCCCTATCAATCCGAACACGGTGAAACCGAATTGAACGAAATTTGGTACAGAGGTAGAAATAGCAAAGGGCAACTCAGTGTCATGTTTTATATCGCCGCCTTCTTGACGGAAAAGTAATGGCGGCCACCCAAATGTTCAAAGCTTAGATCAAATTACGACTAACCTAATCATCCGATCTCTACCAAATTTTTGCAACAACATATATTTATATGGCAAGCGTCTTTTGACTAGACTACAAGGTTATCAGCCCAATAGTTTGCAGATTGCGGTCATGTATGTGTGCAAATCGATTCCCCCTATCAATTCAAACACGGTGAAACTGAATTGAACAAAATATGGTGCAAAGGTAGCACTAACAAAGGACACCTCAGTGTCATGTTATATATCGCCGCCATCTTGACGAAAACGTAATGGCGGACACCCAAATGTTAAAAGCCTAAATCAAATTACGACCAACCTAATCATCTGATCTCAACCAAATTCTGCAAAGTTATACCTTTGTGTACGAAGAATCGTCTGACCAAACTACAAGGTCATCAACCCAATACATTGCGGATGGCGGCCATGTATGTGTGAAAATGGATTCCCCCTATAAATTCAATCACGGTGAAACCGAATTGAACAAAATTTGGTGCAGAGGTAGCACTAGCAAATGGAACCTCAGTGTCATGTTTGATATTGCCGCCATCTTGACGGAAACGTAATGGCGGCCACCCAAAGTTAAAAGTATAAATCAAATTACGACCAACCTAATAATCTGATGTCTACCAAATTTTGCAACAACGTACCTTTATGTGGGAAGCATATTGTGACCAAACTACAAGATCATCAGCCCAATAGTTTGCAGATGACGGCCATGTATGTGTGCAAATCGATTCTCCTTATCAATTCAAACACGGTGAAACCGGATTGAACGAAATTTGATACAGAGGTAGCACTAGCAAAGGGCACTCCAGTGACATATTTTATATCGCCAACATCTGGACCAAAACGTAATGACGTCCACCCAAATGTTAAAAGCTTGAATCAAATTATGACCAACCTAATCATCTGATCTCTACCAAATTTTGAAACATTTTACCTTTATGGATAAAGAATCTTTTGACCAAACTACAAGGTCATCAGCCTAATAATTAGCGGATGGCGACCATGTATGTGTGCAAATCGATTCCCCCGATCTTTTCAAACATGGTGAAGCCGAATTTAACGATATTTGGTACAGAGGTAGCAGTAGCAAAGGCACTCCAGTGTCATGTTTTATATCGCCGCCATCTTGACGGATACGTAATGGTGGCCATGCAAATGTAAAAAGCTGAAATCAAATTACGACCAACCTAATCATTTGATCTCTACCAAATTTTCCAACAACATACCGTTATGTCAGAAGCGTACTTTGACCAAGCTACAAGATCATCAGCCCAATAGTTTGCATATGGCCTCCATGTATCTGTGCAAATCGAATCCCCCTATCAATTCAAACACGACAAAACCGAATTGAAAGAAGTTTGGTACAGAGGTAGCACAAGCAAAGGGCACCTCAGTGTCATGTTTTATATCGCCGCTATCTTGACGGAAACGGAATGGTGGCCACCCAAATGTGAAAAGCTTAAATCAAATTACGACCAACGTAATCATTTGATCTCTTCCAAATTTTGCAACATCATACCTTTTGTAGGAAGTATCTTTGGACTGAAGTACAAGGTCATCAGCCCAATAGTTTGCAGATAGCGGCCATGTATGTGTACAATTCGATTCCCCATATCAATTCTAACACGGTGAAACTGAATTGAATGAAATTTTTCACAGAGGTAGCACTAGCAACGGCCTCCTCATATTCATGTTTAATATCCGTATAGCACGTTGTATTTCAACAAACTACTACAACCAACATTTAATTATACTGCTTGAAAAGGTTAAAGAGTTATAACGATACCCATGCAGTTAGGAGAAAGTAGGCTATATGTTCTATACTGAACATCTTGTTTCATGGTATGTTGAAGGCTGACGGAGCTTAATACCTCACCTACCTTGTCGCTAGAAAGTTTGAGCAAAATAGCCTATATCAAATTTTACACCAATTATATTACATGAGTAAATGGATTTCGTGTTCTCTTAAAAATAACAACAAAAAACGCACTCAACATGTAAGTCTGCTTTATGAATTGCTATTGATGACCTAATTTAATTATGCAAAATGTAGGCCTTTGAGATCACCTTGTGTTCGTGTGTGTGTGTTTGTGCTCAGATGAGTTATTCAAGTTTGATTGGCTGGAGCAATATCAGTGAAACGTGGTAAGGACTTGCTACTTCTCCGTCCGACATCCACCGTGACTTTTAAATTTCAAAACTTGTTACCAATCCAACATGGCGGCTGCGCAAAATATTTGACCACTTCCGAAACTATTGCAGTAAACCAAACTGAAATTTATGTTTTCTTCCTGTGAACTCCTGAGAGACCGAGTGCAATTATTTCTAGTCGATGCCCTTGGGCGACCTTCGAGCTGGGATGGGAGATGGATTGGATGAAAATGAATTAATAAAACTTGGCAAGGATGTGGAAGGAAGTGGCCGTGGCCTGTCAGAATGTACCATCCCAGCATTTGTCTGTTGTTGAAAATGGGAAACCATGGATAACCATTTCAAGGACGGCCGATGGTGGGGCTCGAACTCAAGCGACTACTGAGTCAGCACAGAGCGTAGCCACCGCTGTCAGTATTTATATGTTTTTTTATCGTATGGCTTTTAGTGCCGGGGGTGTCCGAGGACATGCTCGGCTCACCAGAGTTTGTAGATGCTTCTATGCGGACACCCATTGAATGAGCTACAAGTATCGTCGCGTTTGGAGTGTTGTCAGGGGAGGAAATTGTGAATGTAAGGACGATGAATTGGAAAGTACTGGTTGTGGGCTATAGTTAGGGACCAACCCCGGTATTTACCTGGAAGGAAGATGAAGGGAAACCCACAGAAGACCATCTTCGAGGTGGCCGGCGGGGGGATTCAAACCGCCTCGCCTCCCGAATGTGAGCGAATGCCTGCAGCCACGCTGTAACCACCACGGCTAACTCACCCGGAATTTATATGGCGATAGAAGGCTATAAAATTAGTGATATTCAATTTTAAGCACAAATCAAACATGGAGGCCACGCGAAATTTAAATACTTATAGACGTTTCTGATGACTCAATCATACCGGTGCTGTGAAGCTTCACATGGTAAATCTATATTTAGAGTTTAATATATTGGCATCTAATTCATATGTCTTGAACATTCAAGGTGGATGCTAAGCGATTTTTTGAAATATGTTTTTTCTGTTATCCTAATTAAGCGATCAAAGTGAACCTTTACTATAACAGGTATTTACTATCTTTCATTTTGTGACTACTCCGTTAGAGGTGGACTCTTAATGTAACCAATCACCAGAATTCATTTTAAGGAAAGCCATAATTTCGTCTTATGTAACATAATATGAAAAGCAAGTTTTAGAATTCGGTGCCTGTAGATAAAGATTTGTGTGGCTTACTACATGAGGTTTCACTTCGATCGCTTGAATGGCATACGAGAAATAAATAGAATATGCTTTTAAAATTTTGCTCTGTCTTGTATTTATGAACATAATTAGATTCCAATTAACTCTCAATAAAATTTCTCTGCACCAAGTTTCACTGCGCTTGGGTTATCCGACCACCGGAAATTAAGCATTCTTCTATTGGTAGTTCTTCAACTTGATGGGCGAACTGGTCAACTTCATTTTCTTACCCTTTTTTCTAGATATATCCCAGCTCCACCGTATCATCCAGGCAAACGCCGAGATGCCACAGCCTCCTCCTTACCAATTCCTCGTCTTGTCGTAAAATACACAATCTAGTACAGACACCACAATAACATAGATTATCAGACAAATTCTACACACATTCAACGTTACGGGGCTGAAATATTCCTGATGTCCAAGCCCTGTCCCTGCCTGTATTGATATTGAATGTAGGCACAGATATACCTTGCGTCGAATTTGCTATAGTGGTATGAGAGCTAAAATAATTGCCTCCTGTGAGGATTGAACTCACGACCCCTGGTTTACAAGACCAGTGCTCTGCCACTGAGCTAAAGAGGCAAGTGCTGTAGTAGAGCTTAGTGAAGTTTCATAAGAACGCCACAACTACCGCGCTGCTATCAACTCGCTCAATGCCAAATGATGTCTAAAACGTCACTACGCTATATCTCGCGATATGACGTCAATAGGACGTTGAACGCTCCTGGGCCGTGATAACACGGTGACGTCACTCCATTGAAGCAGTAATCTGGATCAGCTGTTTAAAATGTCACGTGGATGCAACAAATTGGAAAAATAGGGAAGGGTAACATGTTATATTGAAATGTATGCACAGAAAATTACAACACAGCTCAGTGGTCTACGTCTGAAGGAATTTCTCTTGTAGCTCTTGATATACTGTTGTTGTTGATGATGACTCATTTAGCGGCTTTGAAACATTGTGGTCATGATACCTTGCGTACTGGGGTTTGTGTGGAATGTTTAACTATTCTTAGTGCATGCATTTTTAATTGGGGGTGGGTGTGAAGGTTCAGTGGTCAAGCTGCTTGCCTCTCACCAAGGTGGACAGGGTTCTATTCTCGGTAAATGCATGTGAGATTTTCTAAGTAAAATATCATTTGCTGTGGATCGAATTACACGTAGAATTGAAGTCTCGTGGCTTATAATCACGGTTAATTTAAACCAAAAGCGTCTTTCCTTATTATTAAGCGAGGCTAGGATTTTGGGCAGGAGGTGGCCGTGGCCTTAATGTAAGTACTATACAAGCATTCACCTGGAGTAGAGATGGGCAAAGCACGGAAAATCACTTCTAAGAAGGTTGAGTTCTCAGCTCGATGTAATGCCTGAAGCTATGATGCACTGATGGCCGACTAAAACTATATGGCGCCTTTTGGTGATCTCACAATCAGTGCAACTTGTGAGCTATAGTCAGAACAAGGGTGTCACCATCGTGTGGGGTTGGGTAGACATGTTTTCAACAAGGTGGAATAATTTCGATTCTTGGTCTCCCTCGTTTCCTTTCTCAGAGTTATTTATTTTATTTATTTATTTAGTCAATTTTACCCTCTAGGTTGGAGGTTCCCACGGACGCAGCGAGGGAACTCACCACTACCGCCTCTATGGGCAGTGTCCTGGAGCTGGGAACATCTGGTCGGGATGGATACAACTGGGGAGGTGTGATCAGCACTTCGCCCAGGCGGCCTCACCTGCAAAGCGAACAGGGGCCTCATGAGGGAGGGGAGAGGATGGAAGTTTAGGATGGATAGGCTAGGAAGAGGGAAGGAGGCGGCCGTGGCCTTACAGTAGGTACTGTCCCCGATCTCAGGATAGTAGGCTGTCAGATATCCGCCCCCTCAATCGGATTGCCAATAATCAATCGCACCGGCATAGCTACATCAATGAAAATGGCACTGACAGATACTATCGAGATTAGAGCACAATAGTTAACAAGAAATTATTGTGGAACACACCAAAATATACGGGGGTTCATACTTACCTTTACTTACCTCTTAAATTTATCTCGGGGACTGGGTTGTCAACTGGATCACTTAAAGTATGCCCACACAATAACCTCCACCATGATATTTAAAATGAACCATAAAGAAGATGAGAAACTTTAAACTGCACAATAATTTATTTCACATAAAGAATGATTTTAACAAAAATAAAACAACAAAATCCACGTGGCAATCAGAAGCCATCGTCCATATAATCATGTCCTCCTGTAGGACTTGTATACTCTACATACAATGTTTCAGATTTCTCAAGCTCAAAAATAACGTAATTATAATAATGCACTTGGAATGGAAACGGGATTTGGGACGAGACACATATATCAATTGTTTTGCGTGTTTATATACTTCACATTTTATTTATAGCCACAAGGCTATTATGGATACGTCCTTGGCCTCTGTCATACAGTTGTCCGGGCCAGCTGCAATGCACCTGCATCGTCAAAGCGGACTCCCCGTTCGTTCAACCCTAGCATAAGCGAGTTACCTCAGAGCTTGGCTCTCCTTTTCAAAACACGTAAATGTTCACATCTCAACTGAAATATTATCACGCAAATGTTTTAAATGCTCCATTCAAACACCAGTGGATTACTCCAACAATCCCAAATCATGTTTAATTGTTCAAACCACTTGTTTAATTAGCGTTGTTTAGAGTATAAAAACAAAACTCTTAATGTTAATAACAAAAGTTCATTAGTATTTATAACAATAATAAATTGTTTATAACAATGTCAAGTATCAATTGAAAATTTATACACGCCTCTATTAATCACTATCATTTCAAATTATTATCAAAGATATTTACATAATTATTTACAATATTATATTGTTTATATTATTTATATAAGAAATACATTAAACCACACGTTTATCCGGTTGATAATTACTCAAATCATGGTGATATAATCGACCAATGAAGGTTAGTTATATTTAACTGTCAAATTCAGGTTTAATAAGGTTTAATAATAATTATTAATATTTGTGACGGTAATCTCCATTCAAAATCTTTATCTCAAATTATTTAACACTCTTGTTAATTTTAACAGTATCTTCACATGAATAATCTTTCAAAGAACCAGAACAATACATTCAGCAGAAAAATACTTCGCTCAAAAACGCACAAAATTGCACAACAATTGGCCCAGAATTCATCATATACAGTATCTTCATATATATGGCATAAAATCCTCCAAACTACACACAAAAACCTCCACTTATAAATTCATCAACTTTATTTAGTACTGTGGGAATCTCTTTCATTTATTCAAGGGCATTATTCATCAGCGACTTTTACATGTCCACTGAACTAACGATTATACATCCATTGTTCCTCTTTAAAAATTCTTATATTCATCAATTGTATTAATGACTGTTATTATTTAACCTTCGTGGGTTTGATTCATGAATCGATATGAAGTGAAAATTTGCCAATCACAAATAAATTTAATAGCAAATACGATTAGACACTCCTCCCTGGTCTATCAAAATTGAGATTAATATCTTCAAAGTAACGCAGTATAAAAATACTATCTTCAATCAAAGTTCATCTAAACTGTATAAATAGTCGAATAGAATACAATTAGATTGTGGAATGCAAACATTATTGTTCCAATCTATAATTGAGAAAAACTCCTATCAAATGTTCATTACTATAGTGTATTCAATAAATCGTAATCAAAGTTCATATTTCATAAAATTGTCTATAATGCAATGATAAATGTCTATGTTGCAATCATGTTCATAAGACGACTAGTATTTCAAAGATCGTCGATAACATAATAGATTTTAACGCTCTAAAATCATTTAATCGTTCTTCTTTCTTGAGGATGACATAAAATTGGTCAAAGTAATTTACTGAAAAGAATTACTTTAATAAAATGACACGCTGTCTGAATTCAAATCTGCCACAGCAAATCGTTAACTTTACCGTCAAATCGTGACTACAAAAATATGCAAATTACTGAACGAATCTAAATTATCAGTCTCAACTGATCCAAAATTATTTAAGTATGCCAATGACATAACAATGTCTCAACAAATCGAAGAAAAAGGCATAAATCATCGAAGTGTACTGAGTACAGAAATGTTAATCAAGAAAATGGGGCAAAAGATAGGACAGAAAATAAGGGAAGAATGGTTGCTCAGATATCGCTACAAGACTCAAATAATACAAGAAACGTTCACGACTACCTTATCTGTTGATTGAAGTTCTAGAGGAAAGTTTTCAAAGAAAACTGCTGTTGGTTCCATTTCACCAGCGTAAAGATGTGCTCCGACCTCGAACCTGGAATCAGCGTCCTCGGAGAATCGAACTGCTTCCTTCTCCGGAAATTGCACTGCTCCGTGGATACGAAAAACATCCTTCTGGCAAAACTCTTCTTTGTGAGCCGGGTCCACCCTGGCCTCTCTTGAAAATTCCCTGACGTTCTGGTCGCAATTCGCCATGAAGTTTATTGTAGTTATTTCCGCAGAAATATTCATAATCGTGGAGTATGAAAATATTTCCACTGTCATCTGGTATAATTCAGCGATGGATTCACGATGCATGAGTGTAGTTGGATGTTCACTACATGCTCGCTTTTGTAGAAAGACGATTAACGAAGTTCCATGCTGTTATTTCACTCCAACGATATATGTCCCAATTGCATTAAAGCCTTAGCCTTCCATCTCAACTTCTGTTATAATCATTGAAAGCACTGCAAGATTATAATGTTCCATAGTAGACTGTATCGTTGTATTACCAAACGTATTCTCCAATATCACTGTTGCAATCCACGTGTCAGCCGTAGTGTATAATGTGGAATTTTAAAAGTGTTTCTCATGTGGCGAGAAAATCACTTTTGTTGGCAGCCTTAAAGTGCCAATATCTTTCGAAGTAGAACTGTGAAATTGTTCAAATCTTCTACACACCTCAATGTTGTACTGCCCAATTGAATTATAATAAAGGCTGAAGTTAACTCTTGATATCTTATCTGGTGGAAACGTTAATGTGAGCGTTTCAACTTCACCTAGTTTCGAGCAGCGTAAAATGGAACTGCTCCGTGTTCGTTCGATGCGCCGGGCTTTAACCACACGCTAAAGACAACTTGCTTCACTTATTCACTCGAAAATGACTATGACATCTGAAATATATATGCGGTATCAGCGGTATGATCCGTATGAGTTCTGAGTATGAGTTCTGAGAGCTCCTCTCTTCTGTGCACGACCTTTTATCAACTTCTTAAGGGGCGTATCCATCCCTTCCATAGCCTGTTGCTGCGTCATTGCTAGAAGTTTTAACTTTGGCTATACTTGACGGATTTTCAAATTTCAAAAACTCAAAATTAATTTCTTCAAAATTCCAAATCAATGCCATAACTGAAAATAGTTTTCCACAAATCTGCATGCCAAAAGTAATTAAATATCGTAGTTTCAGCAATCTCCGTCTTCCTTCCAAACTATCGTTCATTGGTTCGAGTCTCTCCTCCAATAGCGTAACTTCTTCCTTAGCACAATACCTTGTTTCCTGCGACTGCGTCGTAAATCTCTGATCTTTCTCGAACAAAATCATGACGTCACCAAGAATCTCAGCTCAATCAGCCTACTTGCATGAAGTCTACGTCATCCGTGCCTACGTCATGAATATCCACGTCACAACTATGACAGCCATAACTTTACTCATATTTGCCAATACAGCCATCGTGGTCTCAATATAATTCAATTTACGGGGGCAGTACCATCCCGGCATTTGCCCGAAGACGAAGTGGGAAACCACGGAAAACCACTTCGAGGATGGCTGAGTTGGGAATCGAACCCCCTCTACTCATTTGGGCCACCCGAGGCTGAGTAGACCCCGTTCCAGTCCTCATACCACTTTTCAAATTTCATGGCCGAGCCGGGAATCGAACCCAGGCCCTCCGGGGCGGCAGCTAACCATGCTGACCGCTACGCTACGGAGACGACCTCTCAGAGTTAAATTATAAAAATTATTGAATATCCAAACACATCAAAGAGTTACATTTTCAAGGCACACGAGCAGACAGACCGACACACAGTCGGAATACAAACACACAGCTGAAGTGTATTCCTTAATTAATTATCATTAAAATGACGCAGCTGTTCTGGCTTTACACACACATGTAGCCTACACACATAGCCACAGGATAACTAATTATGTTATTTCACACATTTCTATAACGAAGGGAGGCTAAAAATGGGAGCATAAAGCGACAATAATTTTAACTAGCTTTTCTGATGGGCTTCGTAGAGTTCTGTTATATAATCAGAATCACATTCAGTCTAGTTATCACTTTATCAACAATATTTTAATGAGCTCTACTGCTGAAACTACCCCTCGTGGAACCACTACCCATAAAGCGCCCTGCCCTACCAAGTAATAAGCAATGTTTGGTTTCATTGAATAATTTTAACTAGTTTCTTTGATGGGCAACGTCGAATTCTGTTATGTACTACCCTACTAGAGCTCGCGTCAGCCCGGAAGGCGGCCGGCTCTGTGGGATTTGCGCAGAGAGAGAGATAGAGATACATTTCCACTGTTGCAACAGGCCCACCATGTCAGAGTTCCCACACCGCAGGCTGCTGCCATGAGTTCCTGCGGTATGACAACACCGTCGCTTACATCAACGAGCCTGTCTCTTTCACGCTGCTTTACACTTAGCTTTCCTGACAACACACTAGCTCAGATTCTCAAGGCAGACTGACTGTGATTGGTGGGATGGAAGTGAGGCATGACGTACTGGTAGCGTTGTGTTCTGCGCACCGCCTTCCCGGCTGGCTCGAGCTCTAGGGAATTGTTCCCTCTAGCTGTGAAGCGCTGCTGTAGTGTGTACATTACGTCATTTCTCCTCGTTATGGCTGCAGCAAGCGGTTGCGGAGCAAGAGTAGAATATATGCACAGTCATACAATGAGAACACACCGCACAGCGCACGAGCCAGCATGAATCATGCACACAAATGACACGTGATGAGGTTTCGCTGGCGACAACTGCACGTCTATCGCAGGCGTGTGGCTGGGCGGAGCGCATTAGTTCCAATTTCCACCACCGGTAACAATTCGCTGGTAGGATAGTAATCACTAGGGCTCGGATTCGAGCATATTTGCATACTTTTTCCTGAATAGTACACATTGAAAGAAGCCTTTCGGTGGTATTTTCACCTCTCTGGGACCAAGAGAATTGAAATGTATCGAGCATATAAATGCATAAAACCGCGGTTTTCAAAATAGAAGCATATAAATGCATATTCCTGTGGTTTTCGTCTAAATAGTTTGCTTTTCTTCGAATCCCCCCCCTCAATTCAGGCCCTGACCATCCTTAAGGTTCAAAAACAGAAATAATTATTGAAAAACCTATCTGGTGCAAATAATAGAACCGCAGGCTTTTAACCTTTAGTGAGGTCGTTCTCATCATTGAAACTTATATTGACTGATTTAAGAGAATCATTCAACACTGAAAATATAGAAAAAATGTTTGCTGCACAGACCAATGCAGATATACTTCATTGACTCGCCTAATTCTGAACATTTTGTAAATGAACTTTTAAACTGTAACTTTTATAAGAAAACTTCTCTTACATATACTTGAAAAACTTGAATGCGAGTATATTGCAGTGTATCATACATACAATTAGAAAATAAAGCTCGTATATAAAGGTATGTTATTGGTTTTTTTCGTTTCACTTTCCTTAGTATAGTTTATAATGGTGTTTTTCGAGCTTATTCTGCGTATTTAACCGCATATAACGTTTTTTTTCGAGCATATCTATCGAGCATATAATAGATATTTCGAGCATATCTATCGAGCATATAATGGGTTTATCGAGCATATCTATCGAGCATAAAACACATGGTTTTCGAGCATATCTGGAGATATTATCGAGCATATCGATCCGAGCCCTAGTAATCACATTCAGTCTAGTTATCACTTTATCAACAATGTTTAATGGCCTGTTTGCCATCTCTTGATGAATGCAGTATATTTGCATTTGTCTGTTGGCACAGGCTAGAGTAAAATTTGGCTTTTCACCGAGGTCTTAGTCTCACTCATGGCTGTGATTATATGGAAGCTACTGAGGAATGGGTGGTGCTTAGTAATGACATCCGGGGCACAGTCAGTGCCTGTGGATGCTGTGAAAGGTTCTACTCATAGGGTTAGTACTGCAGTTCTGACTCAGTGAGGAAAGCAATGCCAAACTACCTCACTCCTCATCTTGCCAAGTACGCCTCAATATAGCGCTGCTTTGGGTTTCTGTGAGTATCTAACATAATGGCGGTACTATTTGAGGAACAAACCAGCCTTCGGGCTGACTACCTAACGGACAGACACTACTAAAACTACGCTGCATAGGAGATGAAGGTCTGATCAGGCTATTTCACTTGGTGTGTAGGATTTATGAGACAGGTGAGGTACCCCCTGATTTCAAGAAGAATGTTATCATCCCTATACCAAAGAAAGTGGGAGCTGACAGATGTGAAGATTACCGTACAATCAGCTTGATTACTCATGCTTCAAAGATCCTGTCTAGAATAATTTACAAGAGGATTGAAAGCCAGATCGAAACGGAGTTGGGTGAAGACCAGTTTGGTTTCAGGAGAAATGTAGGAACAAGGGAAGCTGTACTAAGTCTTAGGCTGATTTTGGAAGGTAGAATAAGGAAAGATAAGAGAACGTTCATGGCATTTGTAGACTTAGAAAAGGCTTTTGATAACGTTGATTGGACTAAATTGTTTGACATTTTGAAATCAATTGGAATAAAGTACAGGGATAGGAGGGTGATATACAATCTATACAGAAACCAGACAGCAGTCATTCGAGCTGAAGGATATGAGAGAAGCTGGTATTCAGAAAGGTGTAAGGCAAGGCTGCAACTTATCACCCATACTTTTCAATCTTTACATTGAACAAGCAATGAAGGAAATTGGAGAAAAATTTTAAGTGGGAGTGAAGATTCAAGGAGAAATAATTTCAACTCTGAGATTTGCTGATGACATCGTCATCTTGGCCGACAAGCCTGAGGATTTGAATGAGTTTTTGAATGGTATGGATTCCGTCTTACGGAAGGACTTCATGATGAAAATTAATAAATGTAAAACAAAAATACTGGAATGCAGCCGAAATAAATCAGAAACCTCTATGGAGATCAAATTGGCAGGTGAAAAACTGAAGGAAGTAGGAGACTTCTGTTACTTAGGAAGCAGAATAACCAGTGATGGACGAAGCAAAGAGGATATAAAAAGTAGGTTGGCTCAGGCAAGGAAAGGCTTTCTACAAAAAAGGAATCTGTTGACATCGAATATAGATTTAGGTATTAGGAAGTCATTTTTGAAAGCCTTTGTCTGGAGCGTGGCGCTCTATGGAAGTGAAACTTGGACTATTGGTGCTGCAGAAAAGAGGAGAATTGAGGCATTTGAAATGTGGTGTTACAGGAGAATGATGAAGATCAGATGGGTAGATAGGGTTACAAACGAAGAGGTATTAAGGCGAGTGGGAGAGGAGAGATGTTTCTGGCGACTGCTAATGAAGAGAAGAGATAGGTTGGTAGGACACATACTAAGACACCCAGGAATAGCAAGCTTAGTTATGGAAGGAAGGGTCGAGGACAAGAACTGTAGGGGTAGACCAAGGTTAGAATATGTTAAACAGATTGCCTCGGATGTAGGGTGTGGTAGCTATGTAGAGATGAAACGATTAGCTCAGGACAGGGAGGCATGGAGAGCTGCATCAAACCAGTCAAAAGACTGAAGACTCAAACAACAACAACGTGGAACCACGGCCCATGAAGGGCCCTGCCCTACCAAGTAATACGCAATGTTTGGTTTAATCGCATAATTTTAAATTAATCGACTAGCCATTAACAATATCCAAATAAGAGTGAGTGACAGTGAAAGATCAAACATAAATCAATTGGGAAAGGTTCAGAAGAAAGAAAACGAATAGTTATGGTTTTTGAAGCCATTTTTCAGTGTTGCCTTAGTAAACAAAAGTAAACACGATTGTACCCAAATGAGATGGGTTGTTCCCTAATCCAAAAAAACAAACAAAGAAAAACAAACATGAGATTAATAAATACACTTGGATGACCAGTTTCGATCGTCAAGCAACATCACAAGTATGGTACACTGTCGAGCTGGAATTTCACCTGCTCAACGTAACCTTCAACGGTCAAGTCCTTCACCATCAAGTCTACCCAAAATATTTAGGTGTTACTCTTGATAGAACTTTGTCCTACAAGAAATACATCGAAAACGTCGCTGCAAAGTTGAGCTCACGTAATAATATCATGCAGAATTTGAGTGGACGTTCACGGGGTGCAACAGCTACAACTTTAAGATGCTCTTCCTTAGGTCTTGTCTACTCTGCTGCTGAATATTGCGCCCCAGTATGGCTTAATAGCCCTCATGTGAGGAAAATTGATGTTCAACTACATACAGCAATGAGGACAATAACAGGATGCATTAGATCTACTCCTCTACAATGGCTACCACCTTTAAGTCATATTGCTCCACCAGATTTGCGAAGACAGAATACCCTTCTCAAGGAATATGAAAAATTGATTAAAAATCCACAGCTCCCAATTCACTCTGACGTTCCTATGCTTAAAAGGAGTAGATTAAAATCCATAATATTGGCAGAATCGTTACAAGAAATGGGCTTTAACATGAACAAGAAGAGGTCGGAAATGTGGAGTAGAACTAATAACGTCGAACATCAGACTCTAATAGGAACCACCGCAAAGCCACCAGGCATGGAACTCCCGCAACATGCATGGAAGACAATTAACAGGATTCGAAAAGGCCATGGCATCTGCGCAGAGAGTCTCCACCGCTGGGGAAAGGTCCCATCTCCCTCATGTGATTGTGGCAGTGAACATCAGACCATCCAACACATTATATCAAGTTGCAGCCTTCGAGCGTACCCTGGAAATCTTAACGATTTCTATGAAGTGACAGAGGCAACCCTTCACAGGATAGAGAATTTAGATACACACATCAAAAAAAGTTTTGCATCACCTCGGTTCCCAGATCTCCGGCATATAGACGTTGACTGTGTATATTGTATCCAAGATACAGTCCCTTTGACTGTTCATAGATGTCACTAAAACTGCTCAAAGATGTAAACAACCATGCATGAGCAGGGCCTATTAGACGGAGGGGGTACGACAGCCGATCAGTTCCAGTCATTCCACCAGGACGAAGGTACGCTGCTCATGTTGTCTGTAGTTCTACCATGCCTAGAAGGTCAATACCGCAGTTCGATCGCGTCCGCATTGTTACTTTGTGTCAAGAAGGGCTCTCAACAAGGGAAGTTTCCAGGCGTCTCAGAGTGAACCAAAGCGATGTTGTTCGGACATGGAGGAGGTACAGAGATACAGGAACTGTCGATGACAGGCCTCGCTCAGGCCGCCCAAGGGCTACTACTGTAGTGGATGACCGCTACTTACGGATTGCCGCTCGGAGGAACCCTGACAGCAATGCCACCATGTTGAATAATGCGTTTCGTTCAGCCACAGGACGTCGTGTTTCAACTCAAACTGTGCGCAATAGGCTGCATGATGCGCAACTTCACTCCCGACGTCCATGGCGAGGTCCAGCTTTGCAACCCCGACACCATGCAGCGCGGTACAGATGGGCCCAACAACATGCTGAATGGACCCCACGGAATTGGCATCACGTTCTCTTCACCGATGAGTGTCGCATATGCCTTCAACCAGACAATCGTCGGAGACGTGTTTGGAGGCACCCTGGTCAGGCTGAACGTCTTAGACACACTGTCCAGCGAGTGCAGCAAGGTGGTGGTTCCCTGATGTTTTGGGGTGGCATTATGTGGGGCCGACGTACGCCACTGGTGGTCATGGAAGGCTCCGAAACGGCTTTACGATACCTGAATGACATCCTCCGACCCATAGTGCAACCATATCGGCAGAATATTGGAGAGGCATTTGTCTTCATGGACGACAATTCTCGACCTCATCGTGCACATCTTGTGAATGCGTTCCTTCAAGATAACGACATCGCTCGACTACAGTGGCCAGCATGTTCGCCAGACATGAACCCTATCGAACATGCCTGGGATATGTTGAAAAGGGCTGTTTATGGACGTCTTGACCCACCAACCACTCTGAGAGATTTACGCCGAATTGTCGTTGAGGAGTGGGACAATTTGGACCAACAGTGTCTTGATGAACTTGTGGATAGTATGCCACGACGAATACAGGCATGCATCAATGCAAGAGGACGTGCTACTGGGTATTAGAGGTAGTGGTGTGTACTGCAATCTGGACCACAAATGCTGAAAGTCTAGCTGTATGATGGTACAACATGCAATGTGTGGGTCTCATGAGCAATAAAACGAGCTGAAATGTTGTTTGTGTTGATCTCTATTCCCTTTGTATTTAAAGGTTCCGGAACTCTTGGAACCGAGGTGATGCAAAACTTTTTTTGATGTGTGTATTAAATTATAAATTTAATGACAGTTAAATTAATTTTGTATATTTATTATGTTGTAATTCAGTTTTGTTATTGCCATACGCTAAATAAATAAATAACCAAGCATGAACAAGCCCTACATGGAATGGAGATGAAAATGTTACGTTGGTCTCTGGGTGTTATACGGCTTTATCATGTCAGGTATGACCATATCCGGAAACAGATGGGAGTTGCAGCCATTACCGATAAAATGAGAGAAGCACGGCTTCGGTGGTATGGGGATGTCACTAGAGGTGATGAGAATTATGTGGCAAGAACAGCTCTACAATACGATCCAGGAGGAAATCGACCCCGTGGACGTCCAAAGAAAAGATGGCTGGACAGAATCAAGGAAGACTTGGTGATGTGTGGACTTAAACCTGAAGATGCCCTTGACAGGAAGAAAAGGCGAACAGCAACTAAACAAGCGGACCCTGCTGCATCGCGGGATACATGCTAGGAAAGAAGAAGATTAATAAATACACTTGGATGACCAGCTTCGATCGTCAAGCGATCATCATGAGATCCATTACACTTACGCTATACAATCTATGTCTGAAAGTATGGGTGAAAATATTTACAATATGTAGGCTACACTTATTTATTTGCAGTATTAGTTGAGATAATGCAACTCGTCAATAATCTCATGAATTTTTTTTCAGGTTTAGGGAATAACCCATCTCATTTGGGTACAATCGTATTGACCAACTGAAAAGAAACACAAACGAATAGTTTTCAGCAAAGATTTTAAATCTCATCAATGTGTACAATTTGCGGCAGGAAATTGTTAGACTTACAAAGAAAGTACACTATTAAAAATCATATGATACAATATGTTAATTAATTAATTAAATGTCTGTTTTGCTTCTGTGAGAGCGCAATGAAAGGAGCGAAGTACATTGATTAATCAACAAAATAATTAATCTTTTATTCGACCAACAGATTAATTGGTTAAACGATCAATCGATTAAATGCATAAACGATTAATCGTTATTTGCAGGAATGAATTTATTTTTCTGTTTCGATAAACCCAAATTAATTGATGAAAAGTTCAAGTCCTACTTCCAAGTAACCGCTGCTCAGACATTCGCCCTACAGTACAGATGGGATGACGCGTAGTCAGCGGTCCCCTCGGCCATTAGTCTTGGTTTCTTCACTCTCAGACAGTTACTCAATTGTCCCCGGGAGGCTGAGTACTCCCCGTTCCAGATATCACGCCAGTTTTTAAAATCCCTAATATAGACAGGACTCGAACCCGGGGCCACCAGGCAGGTGCGATACCCCTTCACCACAAGACCGGCACGAAAGCTACATCTTTATCTAAAATAATATGCATACACAAGGTATTTTACAAATTTGTTACCACATAAACCATGTCTTGCGGAAAACAGTTCGAATCTAAAATCGCGACTGCTATTGTAGCAAATATAAAGAGCTTGTCTAATGAGAGCGATGGTGGTGAAAGTTGATTTAAAAGACAGAATATTGAGATTATCTGACCTAATGTTTACGATAGAAACGTTTTGATTTAATATTATCATAATATTATCATATGAAACGAGGTGTATGTTTCAGAAAACTCAAGCTCTTAACCTAGTAGGAGTTGAAGGTGTGGTTTATACCAAAATCTTCCAAATCGTCTCAATAGTACAGGACAATTCTAGCATTTTTTGAAGAGTCCGTGTAAATAAATATATTTGTTTATTACAGTGGTGCGTTTAAACAAGTAAACAAGACGATAGCCGCTGCCACAAAAGTGTCGCGACGAGTCCCCATAACATGAAAGCCGTGAGGGTGGTCTATACACATGGGGCAACCACAAGTAACCGATCGTAACAAATTATTATTCAAAAGAAAGAATATTGCCCGCAGCAGTGGCGAATTGCACTCTAGTTTCATAAATTTCGACAGTTTGTATAATAAGTGTGTTGATACAAATAAACAAACGATAACCCCTGCCAGAAGTTGTGTCGCACCAAGCCCGCATAACAGTTAAGCTTGGCGGGTTGTTTAACACATGCGAGATTTCTCGCATGGATCCCATAGTTCAAATAAATTACGTATGAAGATCTTTCAAACGTAAGGGAGGTAGTAGGATTTAGGTTATTGTTTCAATTAGGGGAATGATTATCGTGGTCATCTACCCCGTTTACTCGGGCGTACTTAGAAATTGTTAGACATCCTGTTGTTACAGTGTTGTCTCTAGAAGTGAGCGTATTTTTAATTCAGTCAACGATTTGGAAGGAGGCGACCGTGGCCTTCAGTTAGGAACCATCGTGACATTTGTGTGGAGTAGAAGTAGGAGACCATAGAAATCCACTTCTAATATGACTGGGGGTGGGAATCAACCCCGGACTTCAGGGGTGACAGCCAACAATGCTAGCCACTGCTCCACGAGGATACCTTACATTTAAGTCGTCAGCTGTGGTCTTCTCTCAGTATCACTACTTGATGTAGTGCTTTTTATTTCACCATGTTGCACGTAACCAAACTCACTTCCTATATCTATTAATCCCCCAAAACTATAAGCTTCCGCCCAATATTTTAAAATCTGATCTATGACTGCAAATGAAAACAACGGTTTGTCTATTCCAGTGCTGATAGTGGACTCCAGAGTGTGTTTCTTTCGTTTCTTTCCGTACCCACCGAGGCAGACGACGAGATGGTACCTTATTTAAGTCCCAGGTCACCTGAACCAAACCTTGGCCCCCTTAATTACAGGTACAGTAACTTTAATAGGATGCTGCAGTTTGGAGACCCGAGGTTCCACTTACATTCTGAGGTCCGGGTTTGATTCCTGAGGTCCGGGTTTGATTCCTGACTTTGCAAAGTTATTTTAAGCTGGTCTGAGGGCTGGAATGGGGTCCACTCAGCCTCCTGTGGCAAAGTTAAGAAGAGGTGGATTCGATTCCTACTCCGGCCATCCTGGAAATTGCTTTCCGTGGATTCCCACTTCTACTCCAGGCAAATGCCGGGATGGTTCCTATCCTAAGGCCATGACCAACTCCTTCCCAATGCTCACCCTAATTACACACACACACACACACACACTCTACTACAGCAACACAATAACACAGGTTATCCGACAATTCCGTATACACACACAAGTACACGGAGCTAAATGACCACTATGCCCAACTCCCTCAAACTAGACAACAACAAAAACGGTCCAGTCTCAAGTGCTGTTGGACACCTAATGGTGTAGCGGCTAGCGTTCTTGGCAGTGGGTTTGATTACCGGCCCAGCAGGTAGGATACCTTTCAATCAAATAGGCTAGGAATAAACACTGTCGTGTGGTTTACTTTTAAAAATTATGGAATACAAATTCAAATAGGCTTATACCAGAATAAATGGAACAAAACTGCAATTTGGTATTTTTGGTACTCGCAGATCATCTATGTTATTTTAGGTACTAAATAATTCATGAGTATGGCCTCTTTTGATTGTTATTCTGAAAAGTATTAATAGTACATTATGCAACGAGCCTATAATGGCAATAATTAAGGCACGAGTGTCCATACGAGTGTCTTAATTACCATTATAGGCGAGTTGCATACGACTGTTTGTGTTCGACGATAATTATTATAACTATTTTATGTTCAAACATAAATATTCATAAATATCTGTCGAGATTTCGCCAGTTTTATGTACTGAACAGAGCGCATGAGACGAAGAGAATGCCTTGTATTTGACCATAGTCTCCTCGATTACGCTACTATGACACTAGGCCACGCTGTGAAATTTAAATTAGAAGGCCGTGTAACTCAGCGCAGGTGTGATTATATCCTTATCTAATTGCCAAACAACTGTTTCTTGAGCTCTGATTGGTGGGAGAAACTGTTTCATAATGAAAAATAGTGCTATAATGAGCCTCATTATAGTACAGTTTTCTGACAGATAATAGTCAGGGTCGAACATTGAGAATTTTTTATTTAGAAGTAAGAAAAGAAGTACGTAAAATCCTACGGATCGGGTCCCTACTTATTACTTATCAAGTTATTTGTGGAACTTAAACACAGCGATATATCCAGAGAGAGAATGGTTCCCTCGTTGTCTTGGTTACAACACTAATAGCACTGCTTGACTAAAAATAATAAAAAGTAAGGGGTAATATAACCATTAGAGGTAATTCGCTACTTCCCATCTAGGGTAATGTTTTTATTCTTATTACATTTTAAGTGGTTGGGATATATTGGTGTGTAGGCTACATGTTTGATTAACACATCGCTAGGTTCGAATGCAAGTGTTCCATCTCCAAATATGAGTTTTTTGTGCTTATGTTTGACATATATTAGTTGAGGATGCATGTGTTGTATGTTACATTCATTTTCTTGATAGCTGCTGCCATCTATGAGAAATTTGTTGAGAGAAAATAACATTGTTGGTCATTTGCGAGCAATAGGGATGTAGCCGGAGAAAGTTCGCGCCAGATAGTGCTCGTGTAGTACTGGGTAAGCGCAAGGCGATCGTCTTATGTTTCTCCCTGTCAGTTGCGAGGAATGTATAAATTGTGACCGAGTTTTCTAAGCTAAAGTAAATTATATCTTCTCTAATTTTACTCCAAGATTATATTAATTAATTCTATAGGTATATCTCCTAATATATTATGGACGATTTTCGGCGTTTAAGAGTTAAACAGCTGCAAAATGAGCTACGGACTAGAGACAGTAAAACTAGCGGGAGGAAGGAAGAATTAATAGCCTACAGCTGTAATAAATAATTCTATCACGCTTTATTATTCAAATAATGAATATGAGTCAGCATGCTTTCTCCTAAAGATTACAATTACTAGAGTATTGTAGGCCTATATTGTTAATACGGTATATCTCCATAAGACTTAAATCATAAATAGAGATTTAAATATTCACTTGGTCCCCTTGCTTATAGACTTCGATTCATGTCGTTTTTTAGGTTGATAGCTTACATGAAACTGTCATGTTATAAGGTAAACATAATCAAAGAAAGTTTATACCGGTATTGTACCGGTATACCTTGAAAATGCCCTCAACGTTTGGTTCTTATGTAATTTTGTCAATTTCTCAATAAGAACCGTTACCATACCCCTGGGGGTACATTTTTTAAATTTTGAGAATCCCTGCTTTAGGTCCACGAACTGTTTCCATTCATCTGACTATGTCTCAAGAATGTAGAAGTCAGTCGCTACCACATTCTCCGTCGGGCAGATGGAAGTTGACGATTAATTCTGATTTCAAGAAACCAACCATAATACGTTTGTGGCCGTTAATGTTGCGACATTTATTCTTGAAGTATTTGTCCGAGTATTGACGTTTTTGAAAATGGGAGTCAGAAATGTTACATTCACTTCTTCGTGTATATTGACGATTTCTTCCCGTACTTCAATGGAGATGATTTCTGCATATGCCTATATTGTAGGCTTATCGTGATAATCCTGCAAGTTTCTTGCGTGTGGCCTCTTCCTTATTTTTGTTGTGTTCGTGGTCCACGGAAAAAGCGATGGAACAGCGCCCGACTTTAATCTTGCTCTCTCACCTTCAAATTCAAACGCATAAGTTCAGTGGTTGTTATCGAAATGTCTAATAAGTTTATAGGTACAAAATATGAATTATTTCCCTTTGTAAATCACACTTAACCAACACAGTTTTCGTGACGTCGTCGGGTTGTAAATGATGGGAACACACTTTAATATATTCGGTCAGATTTTTCTCACCGAAATTTTTCCTTCCAATAGCATGTAACCATTTCTTCCTCATTTCTTTCTTTTATGGAAATTGATGAAACGAAAACGGGCTTCCCTGATTTTTGCAAAGAGGAACACTGCAATAGCTCGGCATAGTCACGAAAATAACAATTTAAACAACTTAAATTCGTACATATTAGCGGCAGAACACAGGAGACAAATGAAGAGCGCCTTGCGCTTACCCAGTACAACAGCAGTGCGCTCTATCGGTGCTAGTTCTATACATCCCTATTCAAACTTTCAAACTCATTTATCTCAGAACTAGCTAAAGTGGATATGGAACACTTACATTCTAACCTAGCACCATGTTACTGTATTGCCCGTTAGTGTGTGTAACTGTAATACTATGGTTTATGACTGGAGTAGGCGCCTCTGGACGTTAAATAAGGCACGCAAGCATGTCAGCATATCTTCTTAATGAATGAACGCCATGAAAACTAACAAGGGATTTAATTGGTCGACGGTTCCGGGGAACTAATGGAGCTACCTCTCTTTTAATAAGGAAACATCGTTATTTTATCTCTAACGAAAAATATCAAATTAATATTTCTAAGAGAAGACTTGGGCTATTTTACTTCTTTCCATTTGATGTCTGTTCCCTTGTAAGCCACGGAGGTTAAGGTATCGTAACAACCTCGCCATTACATTGTCCACCTCATGATGTAACACCTGGCGTTGCTGGCTACCATCCCTGAGGACCAGGCTCGAATCCAGGCTCTGACAAGAAATTTAATTCTGATATGAGGGCTGGAATTGAGTATTCTTAGCCTAGTTAGCATAACTGAGTTATGCGTGGGTTCGATTCTCATCTCAGCCAACCTACAAGTGTATTTCGCGGTTTCCAGTTCTACTCCAGGCAAATATTTCCCACCTTAACATCACGGTTGCTTCCTTACCAATCCCAGCCTCAATTACAAATGTACACACATTTTTGTCACATTAGCCAGTGTATTGTCATCACGCCAGGAGATCGCAGTTCAACACGTTGTGACGGGGTGCGGGGGATCTTGCAGTACGCATGCGCGGCCCGCCTATTCCAAACTTAAATATATCGGCTGGCAGTCAGTTGCTGCTACTTCCTGCATGATAACTTGTTATCGGGCTTCACGTGTGTGTGTATTGGTACCTTCCTTCCTACTGTCGATATTCTTACAAGCCTTTGTGTTTACTTTTAACAATGTGCCAGTATCAGGTACAGTAATGGAAACAGTGACCAACTTAATGTTTTTGAAATGCGCGATACGCAGTGAGCGGAAGACAAGTGCAGTTCAAACTCGACTGCCATCTCCTGGCGAGATATCAGTACCACAGGATAAACATTCACACACGCAATTAAATGGGGGCTACAAAACTAAGATGTCCGAGAGCCCCTAAATTAAACAACTGCAATAATGAATGTATGTACGGTATGTTCCCAGTTATCAGTTCCCAAACGAAAAAACCGAATAGTTAGTTATTGTTGTTTTAAGGGCAGGAACTACGAGACCATATGCCCCTAACAAAACCGAATTGAACCAACTTTGGTAAAGAGTAAAGTACTGATAAAGTGTACCTCAATGTCGTGTTTTATATCGTCGACCGAGTTTTGAATGCTTAAATCGAATCACGACTAATCAACGGATCTCTGCAACATTTTGGAAGAACAAAACTTTGTGTAGGAAGCGTCTCAATACCAGACTACTAGGTCATCAGCCAAATAATTTCAAGATGGTGGCCGTGTGAATCATGCAAGCAGTATAATCTATAACTTATGATGTAATGAATCAATGCTCGAAGTACTTGGCATTCAGGCAGTTTATTTTTATGAGTACCCTATGTTCTGTCTGTCTGTTAGGTATTCAGCCCAAAGGCTGGTCGGATCCTCTTAAAATATCACCATAGGTTATGTAGTAGAAACCCACAAAGCCCAAGTTAGCGTTATAATGAGGTGTACTCGCAAGGCGAGGTGTGAGGTAGTTAGCCATTGCTTTCCTCACTGCGTCAGAACAACAGCACAAACCTTATGAACAGAACCTTTCACAGCATCCACATGCACTACTGTCGACCAAAGTATTATGTGTACTCGAGTTTGAAGGTTGTTTGTGAAGTAACCAATAGATCTACATAAAATGCAATAACATCTTCATTTTCGTCGTTCTATTTTACGTTAGCTCATGTAGGTTTGGAATTTTTAGTTTATATTTTAATATTTTTTGTCGCAGTTGGAACACAAAACGTGCACTTTCTTAAGCGTGTTTCAACCATGCGTCACATTTAAGAATTATTATCTCAAAAACCCGTCATCAGATCGAATCCAAATTTTAACACAATATACACTGGAATGTTGTATAACTGGTTTAATAATTTCAAAATTTTGCGTGTCCAAGAAAAAAAGCTGTTATCATTTTTGTAAGGTAACTTTTTATCGGCTCAGGGTGGATGAAAAATGTAGTTCTTGGTCGCGATGTAATCCTTATCCATCAAAAAGTTAAGCTGTATGACTGTGAAATACGTAAATTAACTCATTTATTTTATATCGGTTTGTATTTGTAGGCGGAAATAACACATCGTTTACCAGCTACCCGCTCCCGGGAGAGCTGTACAGCGTTGCTGTGATGGAGCCCATCACTTTCGAGCGAGGCACGCCATGATGCGTGTTGGGCTCCATTTCGGCAACGCTGTACAGCTTTTCTGGGAGCGGGTAGCTGGTGAACGGTGTGTTATTTCCGCCTACAAATACAAACCGATATAAAATAAGTGAGTTAATTTACGTATTTCACAGTCATACAGCTTAACTTTTTGATGTATAAGGATTACATCGCAACCAAGGACTACATTTTCCAACTACCCCGAGCCGAGAAAAAGTTACCTTACAAAAATGATAACACTTTTTTTCTTGGTCACGCAAAATTTTGAAATTAATAATCCAGTTATACAACATTCCAATGTATATTGTGTTAAAATTTGGATTCGATCTGATGACGGGTTTTTGAGATAATAATTCTTAAATGTGACGCATGGTTGAAACACGCTTAAAAACGTGGACTTTTTGTGCTCCAACTGCGACAAAAAATATTAAAATATAAATTAAAAATTCCAAACCTACATGAACTAACGTGCAATAGAACGACGAAAATGATGATGTTATTGGATTTTATGTAGGTCTATTGATTACTTCACAAACAACCTTCAAACTCGAGTGCACATAATACTTTGGTCGACAGTAGTCGTGGCCTGATTGCCATTACTCAGCGCCGCTCATAGACCCCCCAGGGGTTCACGATTAGTGGGACGTGGTTTGGCGACCACGGGACCCCAACTGGGTCCAGCATTACTTCCACTTACTTAAGCCGCACTCCTCGCTGTTTGCCTTCCTCTCGACCTCTCTTGGTCAACTCTTGTTCTCCTCCGACCCCGACCGTAATAGGGTATCCGAGGCCTAAGGAGTCTTTCACTTTCCCGCCTTAATTGGCTCATGCCTCATCTTTCCTGATACCCTCATTCTTCGAGGGGTCAGCCTTCTTTTTCTTTTCATGTTTGAGCCGATATCTCGTCTCGTTTTACCCTATCAGCTTCTTCGCCTTGGCGTAATTGCTGCATGGTTTGTCACATTCAGTTCTCTGTTTCCCGCTAGAGAGCTGCACCGCAAGGTAAGATCTTGTGTATGTCTTATTCTACAGAATGCAGTTGGTGCCCTGGTCCAGAGAGTGAACGCCGAGATGTTCTTCGTTTATTTAGTTGTTATTTTACAGTCAAAGTATGAGGGAAGCTTGGAACGTATATTATAGAGGTTTGAATTGGATCTCCGTGGGAAGATTCCGTGGAAAATTTGGCTGCGAGTCCCGATTAGGAATCCAGGTGGCCTGGGAAGGAGCATTAATATTTAGATGTTCTATTTATTGGTCTTGTAAGAATTGTGGTGGCCGTGAATGACATGGACAGGCCCAAGAGTAGAGAATTTGTTTCGTAAGTCGTATTGGGTTTATATTAGCTGGTGTTTTGTTTTATTGAATCTTCTGTTGGCGGACTATAACATTGGTCGTGCGTCAGCTGATTGTAAAAAAAGATGAGAGCTCTGGGAGCCATGACAAGAAGAAGTCGTCTGATATTTTACTGCGGGGATAGTCATGAATTATTGTAAGGGACAAAAGGATTCTGGCACCTTGACATGTACTAAGACATGTATGTGTATTAAAGCAGTAACGATTGGTACATTTGGAAGAGTATACGAGTCGCCTTGATAGAGAGCGCACGTCTTATAATGGTTACTGTGGGAATAGTCACGAGTTGTTTAATGAAGAAACGAATTCTGACATCTGGACGTGTACTAAGAGATGATATGTATCGAGCGGTAATATTAGTAATGGTGCAGACTTCATAGAGCTATGACGGCGGTCGATGGATTTGAAAAGGTTGCTTTGAAAAGGTCTTGGATTATTTGTGGAGAGGATGTATCCTGACTTCTGGACATGTAGTAAGACATGTTTGAGTATCGTATGGAACTTTACAGGTGTTTTTTAAGAAGCGAAGTAAATACGAGGCGACGCAGAGAGAAGAAATTATATTGATGAGTGTATGTTATTGTCACCTGGGTTGTGGCTGGATTACTATGAATATGACGGACTGTTAATAATAAGGCAAGTACCTTTGTGGCTTATGTTATTTCCATATCTTGTTTTTAAATTTGTGTTGTTATTTTTTATGTGAATGTGTAACTTAAATGTGAATAGAAGTTGTTACTTAAAAGTGAAAAAGTGTATCATTTCTAGGCCTACATTTGATACTGAAATCTCTAAACATTCATCTGGGTTATATCGCAAATGGGTTCGGTCCTTCCACTCAAACCACTTACTTAAAGGGGGTGTGTCAGTGGTAGCAGAGCGTGGTTTCGATATTTAACACATTGTCTTAATGTATTGAGATTGCAGTGTTGTGTGTGGGCGTGGAGGTATGCACTTAATCTGGACTTACGTGAAGTACGATTATGCATATGTTTATAATTTCTAATCTATGTATGTTGATTGTTTCATGCTGAATATTGTCACAAATGGAAGTGAGACCTTTGCCTACTTGTTATTATCTGACCAAAGATGAGGTGGTCCATGAATTGATGGTCAGAAGTGAAAAGCCTAATTATCATAGGGAGTTGGATATTGCTGTGCTGAAAAGAGTAAAGGATAAGCCTATTGTTATTCCTGATCATGATCACCCTTATTGGAGTGCCGGTAAGTCCACCATAGTGTCCACTGTTTGTAATTAAATTGATTCATTAAATGCTGTGAATGTTCTGGGGAAAACGGCTACTTCTCAACGGAAACGAAATAAGAATAGGTCTATTCATTGGGTACATCGGCTACAGGATTTAATTGGTGTTTGGTCTTTGAGTTATGTGAGTTTTGCAAATGAGTTATCAGACCTACGTTCCAGACTTGTAGAATTGTTTGATTTAAAGTTTTCTGAGGCATGTAATTGTGATATGGCGGAATCAATTGAGTGCTCGAATTGTGATAGTTCTATAGGTGACATAGCGAGTGAATTGAGTGACCGTGTGAATTTAGTTGGAGATTTAGGGCCTATGTTGGCCGATAACCGTCAGGATAGTGCAAGGGTTAGTGAAAATAGAAATCCTTCGAAAGAGAGTAGCTATATACGGTCATCTACTGATTTGCCACGTAATGTGTCATATGCGGTCAGGCCTAAAACTGTTAATCGGAGTAGTTCCACTGAAAGATGTATTTCCATGACTAGGCCTACATCGGTTCAGAATAGTGATGCTATGTTTTCTCAATCTAACCTAAAATCTAATTTGTCTCTGGTGCCTAAATCTGTGCAGATGGGGGACGGTTTATTTGACGAAAATGATGTGGTAAAGGGGAACGCATTCGATTTGGGTGAGAATAATAGTGCATTGCTTCAGGGTGACAGATTGGATCGTAACATGTCTGAGTATGATGTTAAGTTCTCAACCGTGCCCAATCCGTTGAATGTAATTTTAAGGGACTTTAATGTGTGTGATGGTACAGATAATGATTTATAGATCAAATTTCTTAGGAAATTCATTGAGCTTAAAGAAAGTGGAACTGTTTTTGGATTATCTGAGCTGCACATTTATCGGATTGTGTTCCCGTGCACTAGTGGGTTACTTCGTGAGAGATTAGTGGAGAGTATGAGTAACCATCGTTCCTTGACGTTCTTTCATCTTGAAGTTTTAGATTTTTTCTTTACTCCTAGACCTTATCTGACTTGCATCGTGAACACTTATTTAGAGTACAGAGGATGGACGAAACTCTCAATCAGTATTTTATAGATGTTAAATGGTATGCCAAGATTTTCTCTGTCCAATTAACCGAAAAACAAATGGTTACTTCTATGGTAGAAGGCATTAACCCATTTATAGGTCATTTCTATTTATGAATGCCAAACCCCAGTCATAAAAAGAGTTTAATGATATCATCTTGGAGGTTGAGAAGGTAAAGTCAGCTGATTTGAGACGCATGCATGATTCATAGAAGTTTTACGCTTCTATTTATGGTCCACCTGTGCAAGCTTGTACTTCTAACAATTTTCAGTGGCGTGAAGCCGTACGACCTGCTGGGAGCTGTAGAGATGCTGTATCTGGTGAGCATGTATTTCAGGGAGATGTTTTTCAGGAGAAACGTGCTATCATGTCTGCTGATCCTCAGCAGAATGTATTTCAGGGGCGTGAACTTCAGAGAGACTTTAGGGGTAATTACTCTAAAGGTAAGAGGTGTGATCGGTGTGGATCATATGACCATCTTCGTCGTTGGTGTGATGGACCGGATAATCGTTTCTGTTGATGTAGATTATTTGTATGTTGATGTCTTAAAAATTGTGTAGGGTAGAGACTCCGCTTTTAGTGTACATAGGTGTGTGTGCTACTAGTGTGTGTGTTTGCCTGCACTTGTGGTGCACAATCTTCAAAATTGTGTAGGGTAGAGACTCCGCTTTTAGTGTACATTTGTGTGTGTGCTACTAGTGTGTGTGTTTGCCTGCACTGTGGTGCACAATCTTCAAAATTGTGTATGATGAATGCAGTTCTTCCGGTGTGCATGCTTATGTATGCTGTTAGTGTCTGTATTGGTCTGCACGTGTGAATTTCTGATACGGGTATGACCAAGGGAGTTGTATTGTATAAATGGATTTTGAGTGTTCTGTATGATTGTGATGTTTAGCTTTGTTCTTGTAATGGGTGGGTGTTGTTGTTGTTGTTGTTGTTGTATTGGGTTAATAAAAAGGTTAGGTTTTATTCATATTATAGGGTTAAAATAATAAAATAAAGGGCAAAGTCGAATATATAAATTGGGTTTACGTTAGGATATCTTAGTTCGTCTTACGAACCTAACTTGTTGTCAAGGTATGGGACTTGACTAGGTGACATAAGGTGTTCTTATATATGTGGTGAGTATTTACAAACTGTCCCTTTGTGTCTCCAAGTGGTGACTTGTTCATCTTTTGTGGCTTGTTGATGTTGGAAAGTAAGTACTTGCCGAATTTGTTGTGTAGTGACGGGTATTCATGCTACACCAGGGAATAATGCGGTGAGTATGATATGATGAATTACGGATTTTATTTAAGGTTTCTTTTAATGTTTTGTGTGTAGATGTTTTAACGGACTCTATATATATTCAGGCAATTTTGGGGAAGATTTGTGGGTAGTAACTTGTTATTATTATATTGAGTGTGACGTGAAGTTATGTGATTTGGATGAATGATTATGGATGTTGTATGTTGTTGGTCTGCTCATGTGTACTGTCTGTGCTATATTTTCTTGGTGTTGAAGTAAACTTCCGCTTTTCTTTGGATTTTCTTAGGATCTATCTTCGTTTTGTAATTTTTTTTGGGGGGGTGGTACTTTTGGTTTATGTTTTCTTATGTGTGAGTAATAGATGGACTGTGGAGGACTAATGCCGACTTCCAATTTTCCCTATTTTTTTTTGAGGCAAAGGAGTTTAAAATTCATTTAAAAGATAACTTCTTTCTGTTATTTTCTGTACGTTTCGGATATTGTTTGTAAAACTATTATTTGTTGGGTAATAACAACTTCTATAAGATATTCATGAAACCTGAAATTTGTCAAACTTAATTTTATTTGTAAAAGATATGGAAATTATCAATTAGGAAACTATTTTGTTATGATATCATGCCTAGCTTTAGTGGGAAAGTTTGGTTAATGCTGTTGTTTGTATTCCTTCATCTCTGTGTAGTTTGCAATTCTCTTACATGGTACTGCCTTAAGTGAACTTGCTTTGAGCTTATTGTGGGAGAGGGTGCTTCTACGCAAAAGAAATACTTGATGTATATGTGAAGCTATCCAGGGCCCGGATAACTGAGTTATCATCGTGGGATCAGTTCGGGAGGAATATTTCTTCTCATTTGCTAGAAGTCTACTGCGAACTAGTTGATTGTATATATTTTGGAATCTCTATTTTTGTAAAGAAAAATTGTAAGAATTATGTATATGTATGATGTCGACCTAAATCGATTCTGACGTGTTGTAAAATCTTGGAACTTCTAGTGGAAGTTACGAAAGATGTTGGCATGTGAATGAACTTGTATTCTTGGGAGTGTGCCAATTATGGAAAGTTGTAAAAATTGTGCAAAGAGAAAAGAAGCTTGAGGGTATGGTAATTTGCATGTTCAATGTTTACTTGATGTTCTTGCTGTTTACGTTATCGCGGGTTTGAAAACCGGCGGTAACGCTTGTAGTGGGGGAGATTTGAGCCGATATCTCGTCTCGTTTTACCCTATCAGCTTCTTCGCCTTGGCGTAAGTAATTGCTGCCTGGTTTGTCAAATTCAGTTCTCTGTTTCCCGCTAGAGAGCTGCACCGCAAGGAAAGATCTTGTGTATGTCTTATTCTACAGAATGTAGTTGGTGCCCTGGTCCAGAGAGCGAACGCCGAGATGTTCTTCGTTTATTTAGTTGTTATTTTACAGTCAAAGTATGAGGGAAGCTTGGAACGTATATTATAGAGGTTTGAATTGGATCTCCGTGGGAAGATTCCGTGGAAAGGTTTGGATGCGAGTCCCGATTAGGAATCCAGGTGGCCTGGGAAGGAGCATTAACATTTAGATGTTCTATTTATTGGTCTTGTAAGAATTGTGGTGGCCGTGAATGACATGGACAGGCCCAAGAGTAGAGAATTTGTTTCGTAAGTCGTATTGGGTTTATATTAGCTGGTGTTTTGTTTTATTGAATCCTCTGTTGGCGGACTATAACATTGGTCGTGCGTCAGCTGATTGTAAAAAAAAAAGATGAGTGCTCTGGGAGACATGACAGGAAGAAGTCGTCTGATATTTTACTGCGGGGATAGTCATGAATGATTTTAAGGGACAAAAGGATTCTGGCACCTTGACATGTACTAAGACATGTATGTGTATTAAAGCAGTAACGATTGGTACATTTGGAAGAGTATACGAGTCGCCTTGATAGAGAGCGCACGTCTTATAATGTTTACTGTGAGAATAGTCACGAGTTGTTTAATGAAGAAACGAATTTTGACATCTGGACGTGTACTAAGAGATGATATGTATCGAGCGGTAATATTAGTAATGTTGCAGATTTCATAGAGTTATGACGGCGGTCGATGGATTTGAAAAGGTTGCTTTGAAAAGGTCTTGGATTATTTGTGTAGAGGATATATCCTGACTTCTGGACATGTAGTAAGACATGTTTGAGTATCGTATAGAACTTTACTGGTGTTTTTTAAGAAGCGAAGTAAATACGAGGCGACGCAGGGAGAAGAAATTATATCGATGAGTATATGTTATTGTCACCTGGGTTGTGGCTGGATTACTATGAATATGACGGACAGTTAATAATAAGGCAGGTACCTTTGGGGCTTATGTTATTTCCATATCTTGTTAGCCTACTTTCGATTTTTGCAAAAAATGAAAGTAGACTTATGAGATCAACACAGGGCGAAAAAAGTGTGTCTGTCTGTGTGTGTGTATGTGTGTGTGTGAGTCTGTGTGTGTGTCTGTGTGTGTGTCTGTGTGTGTGTGTGTGAGTGTGTGTACTCTGAATGTCTGTCCCCCCCTATCAATTCGAACACGGTGAATGCGAATTGAACGAAATTTGGTACAAAGGTAGCACTAGCAAAGGACACCTCAGTGTCATGTTTTATATCGCCGCCATCTTTACTAAAACTGAATGGCGGCCACTCAAACGTTCAAAACGTAAAATCAAATAACGACTAACCAAATCATCCGATCTCTATCAAATTTGGTAACAACATACCTTCGTATAGGATGCGTCTTGTGACCAAATTACAAGGTCGTCCGCCATACCATTTCAGGATGGCGGCCGTGCGAATTATGCAAACTTTATAATCCATATCATGGGACCCACCAGTTCCGATTATCGAGCCGAGAATCGTTTTAACTGTTCTAAAGGAAGAGGCACGTTCGAAATTAAAAGTTTATTTTGTAATACTATAGTGCAGACGTGATTTTAAAAAGCTGAGCTGATTCACTAATAAGACAAGATGGCAGCGGATATCTTGTGCCTGACTTATATTTCACTAATTTGAGTATTGCATGCAATATAGCGTACTGTACAAAATAAATAAACTTTGTATGAAATGCTTTATATATAAATAATATACTCCAGTGATGAAATCGTTTAGTATAAATCATTATTTGCTAACAAGTTCTATGTAAGTCATTTTATATAGAACGATATTCGTTGACACAATTAGCTCAGTGGTAGAGCGTCAGCCTATCGCTCAAATGCCTATGGTTCAAACCCGATCAGAGCTAGGTTTTTTGCTTGAAATGTTATATGTTTATTGTTTTGTAATGACTCAGATGTTTTAAAATTAAGCGTTATATTGTGCATATTATGGTGTAAAATATATATTTAATTAAAACATAATTCGCCAGCAGATTTACTCGAGACATCTAGCTGCCAAAAAGGTAACTAGATTAACTTCCAGATTTTATTGAAAAGTTTCTTCTTCTGGCCGCTAGAATGCACTCGCTCTGTTAGGACACGGCCGACTGAATACGAGCTGCGCATTCAGTCGGCCGTGGTTAGGATTATATTGTTCGATATTTCACCACTAGATGGTACGACTAGTCTACGAGGGGCTCCATAGATTACTACACCATTGGCATTCTAGGCGCATCGAATTTGAAGAATGACAAGATGATACTACGATACATTTTTACTTTTTATTTTAAAGGGTTTGTAACAGCCTATTTTGCGTTACTTGAAAATGTTATTTGAAGTAAAGAACAAAACGATTTCACATAGTAGGTGTTAGTTCAGGTTATTAATTACTACTTTTATTTGAGACAAATAGCAATCGAAAATATCCACATAGTTTGTATACACACGTCTCTGTAGGGTCATGGAAAGATTTGTTAATTCAATTAGGGTTGTGAAAGCCATGCACAACCAGACGTGTAAAGACATGCCTCAACTCAAAGTTGGATGTTGCCCACGGCAGGTCGTATATGTAATAATAATAATAATAATAATAATAATAATGTTATTGGTTTTACATCCCTTTTAACTACTGCTGCTTTTAGAGACACCGGGGTGCCGGAATTTTGGCCCGAAGGGGATCTTTAACGTGCCAGTAAATGTACTGACACGGCTCCCTCGCATTTGTGCACCCTCAAATGCCAGCTGACTGCGCCAGGATACGAACCTGCAACCTAGGGCCCAGCAAGCGAGAACGTTACCGCTGAGCCACGCAGCCAGTCCGGTCGATTATGTCTCCAGATCCATAACATTCTTGATATATTTCTTATCTTTCTTTCTTCAATGATGGTAGCAGTTTTTATCTAGGTTGTGGCGTTTGGTAGAGGTAAATCGTTTCTAAGGTCTTCAACAAAGAATAGTTCTATTATACTCTTTGATAATAACGAGTTATAACTATACTCATACATTTAGGAGAAAGTAGGCTATATGTTCTTTACTGAACATCTTGTTTTTAGCCTACTTTTCACATTTTGCAAAAATGAAAGTAGACTTATGAGATCAACACAGGGCGAAAAAAAAGTGTGTCTGTGTGTGTGTGTGTGTGTGTGTATGTGTGTGTGTGAGAGAGTCTGTGTGTGTGTGAGTGTGTGCACTCTGAATGTCTGTCCCCCCCCCCCTATCAATTCGAACACGGTGAACGCGAATTGAACGAAATTTGGTACAAAGGTAGCACTAGCAAAGGACACCTCAGTGTCATGTTTTATATCGCCGCCATCTTGACGGAAATGTAATAACGGCCACACAAATGGTCAAAGCATAAATCAAATTACGACTAACCTAATCATCTGAAATCTACCAAATTTTGCAACAACATATCTTTATGAAGGAAGCATCCTTTGACCAAACTAATAGGTCATGAGCCTAATAGTTTGCGGATGGCGGCCATCTTTGTGTGAAAATTGATTCCCCCTATTAATTCGAACACGGTGAAACCGAATGGAACGAATTTTGGTACTGAGGTAGCACTAGCAAAGGCACCTCAGTGTCATGTTTTATATCGCCGCCATCTTGACAGAAACGTAATGGCGGCCACACAAATGTTCAAAGCTTAAATCAAATTACGACTAACCTAATCATCTGAGCTCTACCAAATTTTGCAACAACATACCTTTATGGAGGGAGAATCCTTTGACCAATCTAATAGGTCATTAGCCTAATAGTTTGCGGATGGCGGCCATCTTTGTGTCAAAATCGATTCCCCCTATTAATTCGAACACGGTGGAACCGAATGGAACGAAATTTGGTACAGAGGTAGCACTAGCAAAGGGCACCTCAGTGTCATGTTTTATATCGCCGCCATCTTGACGGAAACGTAATGGCGGCCACACAAATGTTCAAAGCTTAAATCAAATTACGATTAACCTAATCATCCGATCTCTACCAAATTTTGCAACAACATACCGAACTAATAGGTCATTAGCTTAATATTTTGCGGATGGCGGCAATCTTTGTGTGAAAATCGATTCCCCCTATCAATTCGAACACGGTGAAACCGAATGGAACGAAATTTTGTACAGAGGTAGCACTAGCAAAGGGCACCTCAGTGTTATGTTTTATATCACCGCCATCTTGACGGAAACGTAATCGCGGCCACCCAAATGTTAAAAGCGAAATTGTAATTACGACCAACCTAATAATCTAGTCTCTACTAAATGTTGCAACAACATATCTTTATGTGGGAAGCATATTCTGACCAAACTGCAAGATCATCAGCCCAATAGTTTGCAGATAGTGGCCAAGTATGTGTGCAAATCGATTCCCCCTATCAATTCAAACACGGTGAAACCGAATTGAACCAAATTTGGTACAGAGGTAGCACTAGCAAAGGGCACCTCAGTGGCATGTTTTATATCGCCGCCATCTTGACGGAAACCACCAGTATGGCACAACTCCAGCCATGCCAAACAGGTAAATATTGCCCTATATGAAACAGGACGGATTGTAACAGGCTGCCTGCGGGCAACCCCTGTTAACAAAATATACCACCTAATGGGTGTAGCACCTCCAGATATCCGAAGAAGAACGGCAGTTGAAATATAAAGAAAGAAGCAGGAGACGGACCCATGACACCCCCTATTTGGAAGTGAACATCAACTACCAAGACTGAAATCGAAAAAAAAGTTTCCTCCAGACGACACAACCAATTCAGACACCACCTGCAAACCGTCGGATACAACTCTGGCGTAGCTCATCATCAGAGAAATATTGGGACAACCCCAAAGAAGAACGTGCTGCAGGTCATCACCTCCCATACGAGACATGGAAGGTCCTTAATAGACTGAGTACTGGAGTATCTCGGTGTAAGATGAACATGAAGAAATGGGGATTCATCCCAGAGAACGAACTATGTGAGTGTGGTGAACATCAAGACCACCAGCACCTACTCAACTGCAGGAAACTATCAGAAGGCAGTTCGTGCAGCGGAATTCTGGGCATCACGTGGAATATAAAGATGCACATATACTTTGTAATCTTTGTATATATATATATATATATATATTTATAATATGTTATGTTCTGGACACGTATAAATAAATAAATAAATCTTCTGTTGGCGAGGTTTGCTTTTCTTCGAAGTAATTTCATTTGTAGTTGTTGATTGTTCAATGATTACAATGTCCTCATCTTTTTGCCGACTAGTTCGTGGTTCGTTGCTGAATCTTACTACTTTATGCTTTTTAATTTTATTATTTCGCTTTTGAATATTTTGTGTATTAACCAAACGCCTCTTACGTGTTGGCGGCATGGTGACACACAGTAAACTGACAAGTCATGGACACCAAGGGTTAGATCACATCCTTTGTCGTATGTAGTTCACTAAATCTGTCACTACGGGCGCTAGTGTTGACACATATATGGTAGAATCAAAATCGAAATATCTACTTCCGTTTTGACTGACCATATCCGGCCGAATTCGTGGGATTTTTTAAGAGTGTTAAAATCCCTCAGTATGCCTTCCTTCGGAGGGGTAGTAAATTTGGCGGGCCCATGTCTTAGGTTTATGACCTGTTAAAGCACCTTCCACTAACTACAATTGTGTGTAGCTAATTTTTAGGTTAGATTTGATTGACGATCTATTAAGTTACAACGTTCACCAACAGGTGATCGTTGTGGTGGCACTAGTTGCCAGGTTCGCAGCTAGGTGTCGTTGACGGTAGGATTTGGTATCAAAAGGGGGATCTACTCGTCTGCAGTCCTTACCTGAATTACAGATAACACACACTAATAAAGCTACCATAATTAACACCGGTTATTAGACAGATTCTACACACAACCCAAAGTACACGGGGCTACATACCACGTTGTCGCAGCCATTAAACTGAGGAACGAACCAACCAACTATAGACTGAGTGCCCATAGTGTCATTAAAGAAAGTTGTCAACACTAAAAGAAAACAAACAAGCACAAGGTTTAGAGTTCACAATAAAATAAGATGTTCAGTAAAGATCATATAGCCTACTTTCTCCTAAATGCATGAGTATTGTTATAACTCCTTTTTCAAGGAGTATAATTGAATGTTGGTTGTAGTAGCTTGTAGAAATACAACGTGCAATACGGATATTAAACATTAATATAAGGTGCTCTTTGCTAGTGCTACCTCTGTAAAAAGAAAAAGAATCGGTTTGACCGTGTTGGAATTGATATGGGAAATCGATTTGCACACATACATGGGCGCTATCTAAAAACTATTGGGGTGATGACCTTGTGGTTCAGTCAAAAGATGCTTCCCACAAAAATGTATGTTATCGCAAAATTTGGTAGGGATCAAATGATTAGGTTGGCCGTAATTTGATTTAAGCTTTTAACACTTGGGTGGCTGCCATTCCGTTTCCGTCAAGATGGCGGCGATATAAAACATGACACTGAGGTGCCCTCTGCTAGTGCTATCTCTGTACCAAATTTCGTTCAATTCATTTTTACGTGTTTGAATTGGTAAGGGGAATCGATTTGCACACATACATGGCCGCTATATAGAAACTATTCGACTGATGACCTTGTAGCTTGGTCAAAGATCGCTTCTCACATAAAGGTATAATGTTGCATAATTTGGTAGAGATCAGATCATTAGGTTGGTCGTAATTTGATTTAAGCTTTTTTAAATTTGGGTGGCCACCATTATGTTTTCGTCAAGATGGCGGCGATATAAAACATAACACTGGAGTGCCCTTTGCTAGTGCTATCTCTGTACCAAATGTCGTTCAATTCGGTTTCACCATGTTTGAATTGATAGGGGGAATCGATTTGCACACTTACATGGCCACCATCTGCAAACTATTTGGCTGATGACCTTGTAGTTTGGTCAATGAAGTATCCAAACACAAAGGTATTATGTTGCAAAATTTGGTAGAGATCAAATGATAAGTTTGGTCGTAATTTGATTTATGCTTTTACTATTTGGGTGGCCACCATTACGTTTTCGTCAAGATGGTGGCATATAAAATATGTGACTGAGGTGTCCTTTGCTAGTGCTATCTCTGTACCAAATTTCGTTTAATTCGGCTTCACCGTGTTTGAATTGATAGGGGGAATCTATTTGCACACATACATGGACGCCGTCTGCAAACTATTGAGTTGATGGCCTTGTAGTTTAGTCAAAAGACACTCGCCGTATAAATATATGTTGTTGCAAAATCTGGTAGAGATCGGATGATTAGGTTAGTCGTAATTTGATTTAAGCTTTGAACATTTGGGTGGCCGCCATTACGTTTCCGTCAAGATGGCGGCGATATAAAACATGACACTGAGAAGCCCTTTGCTAGTTCTACCTCTGTACAAAATTTAGTTCAATTCGGTTTCACCGTTTTCAAATTGATAGGGGGGGGGCAGACATTCAGAGTACACACACTCTCTCTCTCACACACACACACACACACACACACACACACACACACACAAACACACAAATTTTGGCCCTGTGTAGATCTCATAAGTCTACTTTCTTTTTTTTTGCAAAACTCGAAAGTAGTCTATTATTAAAAAAAACTGGGAGGCGCCCACATTTACACATGTGGAATATCTACATAATATTACAAGCTGTTGACCTGGTAGAGCTACGGTGTTTGTCAGGCTAAATGTCTTCGTATAATCGTACCGGTCTTCGATTTTCGATAGAATTCACAATAGGTGGAAACTTTTCAGTGCCGCACAATGGTATATGTATTATCTCATCAACGAGAGTTAATCAGTAAATTTATACGGTCAAGTAGTTAAGGCTATTGCAGTTGTCCCAACCATAAATTTCAACCCATTTCTTTATGGACTGACCAACGTTTCTTCATCCCACTGGATGATAAATGTATGCAAGTTTTGGGATTATCATTTCCTTTCTGCTTAGCAGGAGTTACTTCAAGTTTTCTTGTTTATTCATGTAGTATCAATAAGTGTGATTACATTTAACTCCTGCCTAATTTTTCATTTCTCTTTTTAGCCTACTTTCATTTTTTGCCAAAAAAGGGGGCTTTTGGGATCACCCTTTTGTCCGTGTGTGCGTATGTATGTATGTATGTATGTGTGTGCATATGTGTGTATGGGTCTGTGTGTCCCCATTAATAACTTCTAAACGGCTGGAGCGACTTTCAATGAAACTCGATAAGGTAATAGTACATTGTTGGCCGACCCCGACCGTGCCTTTCAAATTTTATTACGTCTCACCAATCTAACATGGCGGCTGTACGTAATATTTCACTGGCATACTATATCTCCGGAACTATTACTGATATCACCCTAACATTTTGTACTGTGATAAAGGGCACCACTAGAAGTTCACCTATGAGACTTTCAAAAACCTGTTGACTACAAAACGAACATGGTGGTCAGCGAAGTTGAAACTTTTAAATAGATTTTCCTCGCCATTTAACCATCCAAACGCAATGAAACTTATTACAGCAAATATTTAAACACATTGTAATCGTCTACATGACCTCGAGAGGGAGGCTGTGCGAAATATTTCACCGGTATTCTATATCTCCGAAATATTACTGTTATCACCCTGAAATTTGCGTTCTGCTATGAGACTTTTAAACACCTGTAAAATACGAAACGAACATGTTGGCCAAGCGTAGGTGAACCATTTTAACAGACTAATCTCGCGATTTAACCCTCTGAGCGGAGTGAAATATGGTACAATAGATGTTTATACACGTTTTAATGCATTTGCATCTAATTTAGTTCAATTGTTCATATAACCTCAAGATGGCGGGGGTGCGCAATTTTTAAATTAAGTTTTTATTTCTTGTGAATTAATCATGCGATCGAAGTGAACGTTTGAATAATAATGATCCTACGCAAAAATCATCATCTAATAGTTTATAACTCTATGGCCTACATATATAAAATCCAACATGGCAACCAACCGAAATATTTAGACGGTTCTCAATATCTACTAATCTCTGATAGCAATCAAACTGAAATTTTGTATGTTGATTCAGGCTATTAATATAAATAAGATATTTGAAACTAGTCTGTATAGTTCTTCACGGAACTACTTGTTTATAAGAGTATATCACTTCATCAACGTGAAATTCTCAATTTTACAGCAATGAAATATTGAATAGCGGGGACTTGAACCACCAAATTGTTATCCCAGCTAAGCGGTTGAGGCGAACACTCGAATGATACGGTCGGCTAAACTCGCACTGCTGTTAATCCCTTTGGTGGTGACTATTTTTTTTTTAAAGTTGGTGCAACATCAAAATTATCTGTCCCTTTTTAGTGAATCTGTTAGCCTTTCGTTTTATAGTTACCTTTGCCCTTACATCACACAGAGCAATTTGTCACAGTCAGTGGAGATGTTGTGGTTACGAACCTCTACTACAGTCAGGGATATTGCAGAAACCTCGTCCATCACAGCCTGTTCATCACGTATCCTGGCAGATCATCCTGTCAAGCCTTGTAATAGACTTAGATTGACATTCCGGTTATGCACTAATATCCTTTGACTGATTGCTCATTGTAATCGAGGGCATTAGAAGTTGTCGTACCATATTGACTACTGGTATTGGATTCAGCTTAAAAGCGATAACGATTTAAGTTATTTAACCCGATGAGTGCTACGCTCGTCAATAGACTGTGCACGAAAACTTTTTATTTATATTTCTCGTTCGTTCTCGAGTGCCGAGTCGATCTCTGGCATGATCTGCCATCTGTCGGGCGTAATGTAGTAATACATTAGTTGGGATTTTTCCTTCCGGAAGTAATTTACTGACCATTTTGTAGATGTCTGTCCTCTACATTTGGAGTTCATATGCGATATGTGTGTCAATGATTATAGACATAGTTTTTAGGTGTATTTTTTTCACCAAGGCTGAAGAAGGCAAACATATGCCTAAACATGTACCTGTAGTATTGTAATATCTTCAAAGTTGAGATATTATTATTATTATTATTAATTAATTCAGTGGAAAATATTTTAGCCACCCACACTATTTCATTTATAATTGTATTATTATTATTGGTTGCTGATGAGAGTAGAAGGGTTCACATTTAATTAATTATTTCAAAGGGAATATTTATAAACTATTACATATTTATGATCATTTGTACGAAATGGCAAAGCAAGTTGAATACGTAGCAATTTTCAGTCAGTTAGGGGGAGCAGGGAGATATGTCGCAACGATCGCTCAACGCGTCTGCTAGCTTACAGCGGAAGGTATTCCAGGAAGAAGAAACTGACGCTACTTGAGAGGCCTTTCTGAGAAAAAGGTTCAAGGCAGGTCAAGTCCATCTCTAGACAAGGAAATCTGGCCACACAACGACACCTACATCCTTATTTGGCAACAAGACCATCGATTCTGAGAAGTCAGACCAAGCTTTGAATGGACGAATTGCATTCGACCAGTTGAGGAAGAGATGACGGCTATCGGACGAAAGGGAGTTTGATTGGTTGGAACTTTTGAAACTAAGGTACTAGAGTGAGGGTAAGGTCATGTTTTCATAAGACCTTGCTCTGGACTCAAAGGCCCACTTCATCGTTATTTCTTCGAGAGATTCCTACTATAGTACGGATGACTTCAGTTAAATATCATCAGCAGTACATCGCTTACAAGTTGAAAGTATGCAGGGGCATATTCTGTCATGCTTACATATAATGTTAGTCGTGTCTTGAGCTAATCATTATTAAAGTGATTTTAGAAGTTAGATCTTCATCACTACATCAACAATAACCAGTCATATATTACTTTATCTACAACATCGCGATGGCAACTGTATCCAGCATCAGACACAAGCATTGCGTTATATTACGCAGATCAGAAGAAACCAGCATTGGTGATCGCAACAAACAGACTTACGTATTTCTCTGTTCACTATTTTAATTTTTGATTTGGGCAATTTAAATGAAAATTCATAGCTTTTGGTAATAATTTTAAATTCATGACTCCGTTTTTCGCTTGTTTACGCCACATCGTTAATAATAACGTCAGTAAATCTTCTCTCATCATGTTCCGCATAATTTGTGTTATTGTTATTAATGTCATTAAATTCACTTCCTTAAAATCATTTTGCGTGATTCCTCCTAGTATTTAGAATTAACTATAAGGCGACCCCTATCCTCTCTTGGTAAATATCATTCTGGTTGGAAGCATAAGTTCCCCACGGGCCGAGATCCAGGAGTCTGTATAGCCGAGGTTTATTAGGGTAAGTTTGGTCACATGTATATTTCGATGTTCATATGGTAACTGGACACGATGGCGCCCATCTGGTAAAAAGGTTTTATGGTTTCACCACGGACTTCAAGGAAACGTAAACTTTACATGTGGTTGTCAAGCGGCACCAAGCAAGTGATAAACATCACAGTATGAACTAATCAAATTGAAAATTGGATAAGTACAATTAAAGATCATTCATCTGTGATGTAAACAAGCTTGGCGGAATAACCAGAAATATCTTCTCTGTGATTTCGGATGAAAGAATAAACTTTTTTTGTTCCAGTTAGGAACAACATCTATGAAGTGTCTACTGATTTTAGAAAGTAATTTTATTTTAGATCCTGGTATGGAAATGATGCAGCGTGAGCACACAATTTCTAATTTTGATGTTGTCAAAATACAAATTAATACAAACGCAGCTTTTTGAATATGCATATGTTTTCTTTATAAACTATTTATTTTCAACTAAAGTCAATATTTATTTAATTGAAAACCGCACCGATTTCGGTCACTTTGTGACCTTCTTCAGCTGGTATATGATGAGTAGTAGCCTACTATATCTAAAGTTCACATAGTGAAATTTCATTTCATTGGGGAGGCGAAACCTTGCCTTCCTGCCTTGCAAGACCTTGGACAATCCTGACACGTGCTGCCGGGTTGGGGGGAGGGGGGAGTGGGGGAGAGAGGGGGCGACAATCTTGGTCCATTGTTTGAACGTTGGAAGCGGGCTACGAGAATGATCTAAGATTTAAATCGGCGGCATCAACGCTGGTTTCTGTGTCAGAACTCAATATACCAACCTTGTGTTTTCTATTCACATAATGACTAACTTGCAAAGCCTAGTGGGTGTCCTTGCTTCCGGTTGGCTACCCTGTGGCGCTGCTTAAAATGCATTTTCATGAACTCTGTCGGCGTGTAGGAGAAGCCAAGTGTAACTCACCCACTCCGTTCGTGACAGACGTAATATTGAACAAAGGTAGCGTACAAATTAAAAACTCACAGTGCCATATTCTAAGTAGAACTAAAGACTGTGTGAGAAAAACGTTTTACATTTAATTTATTTGGTTGATTTTCATGGTGTCATTTTGAACATTTATTTATGTCAGTGCTGGATTTTGTTTTGTTAAATTTATTTTACTCCGGTAATCTTGAACTGTAAATTTGTTTTATTGTATCTTATATTTTGAGCATATCGCAAGTGGTGTGCCTGCCTCGTGCTTAAGAACTGTATAAAGCACTATGATAATTAAATTTGTATTATGAGTGCTCTATTTTGTTAGGTTTTTGGTTTCCGTTATATAAACTTTAAATTTATTTCTTTGACCTTCCATTCTCGTAGGGGGTGCCCCCATTTTGGTGCAAGCACCATGTTCCGTTTAGACCTCGTGGTCGTTAATAATAATTTTGGCCTCAACATAGCTGGTTAATTTTGCTCTGGTAATTGGTCCGGACCTTTTATTATTATTATTATTATTATTATTATTATTTTTTGGTTGGGCTTATCTTTTCTTCATCGTAGGTCCTCGAATTGGGAATGATAAAGGGATCATAGGGTTGGTATCTGTGGCTCCTTGTGTAATGAACGCGTAACGTCCGCCTACTCTTTTATGTGCTAGCCCTGATCAGGTAGGTTTGATAGGAATTGTTCGCGTTTTGTAAATGCCCTTTCATGGTTAACCCTGATCAGGCTTTGCGATTTATTACTTATTGTTTTGTGTTTGGTAATTTGTCCGGCCGCAGTTGCCATACCACGTGCTCCTGGCCTCATCTGCAAGAGACTACCTCCGAAGTGTTTGGTCTTAATTAGGGTACTCTGCTCATTTTATTATTTTGGGGTTATGTGTTCTAACTTGGGGTGGGTATCCTTTTCATTCTCCTGGGAGGTTGGGTTCATATTCAGGGGTTGGTTTTCTTGGGATAAATTTGGTTGGTTGTTTTGTCGGTGTTTATGTGTGAGTTATTTGAGAATATATTTATATTTTTACCAGTTGAATGCTTGTTTTCCTTCTTGCAAAGCCTCGGCCTCTTCGTAGGGTCCAATTCCACTTTACAGGCTAGTCCTGAATGACTCCTCTTCAGGGTGTTCTACAGGCAGCAGTGACAGAACGCCTTGAAGACCTGTCTCTGTTCACTATTTGTTCTTCGACGAATGTTGAGGGCAAGTATCGGTTACAAAATTTTCCAAAAAAATAGATCTGTTCCAATAATTTTTGTAAATTAAGCATAACATTTTTCTTTCTTGAAAGATAGCGTAGAAATGAGGAATTTGTGTGCGAAAATATGTAGTCTACTGTTTGTTGTAACAGTTAGGTTATAAACATTCTTGATGAGTATTAGCTAGGTATAATATAGAAAAACATTGGAATATGTGGCGAAGTTATGTTGAAAATGTCCATTTTTAGCCTATTTTCAATTTTGAAAAAATAGGCTTATGAGATCACCTTTTGTCCGTGTGTGTGTGTGTGTGTGTGAGGTGTGTGTGTGTGTCCCCCTAATAAATTCTAAACGGCTGGAGCGATTTTAATGAAACTCGGTAACTACATAGCACTATTCCGGGCGACCACGACCGTGCCCTTCAAATTTTGTTACGTCTCATCAATCCAACATGGCGGCTGTGCTAAATATTTCACCAGCATTCAATATCTCCGAAACTATTACCGATATCACCCTGGATTTTTTAGCCTACTTTCGATTTTTGCAAAAAATGAAAGTAGACTTATGAGATCAACACAGGGCGAAAAAGTGTGTCTGTCTGTGTGTGTGTATGTGTGTGTGTGAGTCTGTGTGTGTGTGTGTATGTGTGTGTGTGAGTCTGTGTGTGTGTGTGTCTGTGTGTGTGTGAGTGTGTGTACTCTGAATGTCTGTCCCCCCCTATCAATTCGAACACGGTGAAACCGAATTGAACGAAATTTGGTACAGAGGTAGCACTAGTAAAGGACACCTCAGTGTCATACTTTATATCGCCGCCATCTTTACCAAAACAGAATGGCGGCCACTCAAATGTTCAAAACGTAAAATCAAATTACGGCTAAACTAATCATCCGATCTCTACCAAATTTGGTGACAACATACCTTTGTATAGGACGCGTCTTTCATCCAAAATTCAAGGTCATCGGCCATGCCATTTCAGGATGGCGGCCGTGTGAATTATGCAACCATTTTAATAAATAGCTTAAGACCCACCAATTCCGATTATCGAGCCTAGGGGGGTTTAAGCTATCCTGAAGGTCGTGATCCGTTATTTATTATAATTTAATATTATAATATTATACAGTATGAGTGGCTTAAAAGAGCTGAGCCGTTTGTGTCACACACAAGATGGCAGCTGTCCTCATGTGCCTGTCTTATATTTCAGTAGTTTTAGTATGTTGTATGTGATATACCGTACTGATACAATAATATAAACTTTGTATGAAATGATCTTTAATGAAGATGTACTGCAGTGAAGAAATCGTTTATTTAAAGTCATTATTTGCCAACAAATTGTATCTAATATGTCAGTTAAGAACACCTGACGTCATTGATACGGTTAGCTCTGGGCTAGCATGTTAGTCTGACACGCAGTTGACTGGGGATCGAGTACTGCTACAGTTAGGTTTTTTTTTTTCTTGAATTCTTTTACAAATGATGTGCACGAGCTTTTTCCACAGATACTGAATAAAATGTCATTTAGCTCAAAGGAGAGGATAAAGTATACACTCGTATATTAATAAAATCACAGTCCCAGCATCGCACATAAACAGAAGACATTAGAAAAAGGAGAATAGAAGAACTAGATACACGTTGTCATTAACCACAGCCTTCTTAATGCCTCTGTACGGTGCTGTCCTCTTGTGGGTTATGTGGGTAATATTGTTCCAAACATAACGCTGTGTAAATGCCTGAGCTGGCCTCCCGAAGTATGGCAATTTTGTAATATTGGTAGTTCAACTATTAGCCACGATCGCGCTCCGAATACCTTTAAACACTGCCAGCTGGATCGCCTCCCTCTTGGCTACTTTAAACTGCCTACTCATTCAACACCCATAGAACACTGCCATCGTAGTACATTACGATGGCAGTGCATAGGCGTACAAGATAAAGATTAATCACTGATAGGTCGCAGCAACACCTACTGTGATTGGGGCGGAAGATTCTTAATTTTTCAGGCTGGCTTAATATAGAGATTAACGGACGTGAATGCATTACAATAAGTTAGTAGTTTTGTTATTCAATCATCATGAAAATGAAAATCCACAGCCTGCTTCCAGTCTCCGACCGGGTCAGGAATGGAATGAATGAAGCCCCCATCTAGCGGCGAGGATATGAACTGTGCCGGCTGCCGAGGCCTGACGCACTCCTCTGGGGCAATGATTAAATGAATGACAGATGAAATGAAATGATAGTGGAGAGTGTTGCTGGAATGAAATTTTGACAGGGAAAACCGGAGTACCCGGAGAAAAACCTGTCTGCCTCCGTTTTGTCCAGCACAGATCTCACATGGAGTGACCGGGATTTGAACCACGGACCCAGCGGTGAGAGGCCAGCGTGCTGCCGCCTAAGCCACGGAGGCTTGATTCAATCATCATAAAGTATATAATATTGATCTTGACACTTACTGGCTTATTATCAATATAAAAGAAAACAAACAATACATTGTGGTTGGGGTGATTGTTTTAGGGATGAGGACAAAGAGTCATAAAGATACCCATACATTTAGGAGAAAGTAGGCTATATGTTCTTTGCTGAACATCTTGTTTACAGTGATAAAGGGAACTACTAGAAGTTCACCTATGTGGATCTTGAAAAACTGGTAACTACAAAACCAACATGGCGGCCAAGTGAAGTCGCGACATTTAAATAGACGTTTCTCGCTATTTAACCAACCAAACGCAATAAAACTTGGTACAGTATATGTTTATACACTTTGTAATAAACCGACATCTAACTTCGTTCAATTGTTTACATAACCACAAGATGGCGGCTGTGCGAAATATTTCACCGACATTCTATATCTCTGATACTATTAGCGGTATCACCCTGAAATTTTGTACGGAGATAAAGGGCATCACTGGAAGTTCGTCTATAAAATTTTCAAAAACCGGTTAACAACGAAACGAATATGGCGGCCAAGTGGATTTAAAAATTTAAATAGACCTTTCTCGCGATTCAACGTTCCAAACGCATTGAAACTTGGTACAGGAAATGTTTATACACATTGTAATGCACTGGTATCTAATTTATTTCAATTGTTTACATACCTCAAGATGGCGGCTGTGCGAATATTACAATTAAGTTTTTATTTCTTGTGTCCTAATCATGCGATCGAAGTGGAAGTTTGAATAATGAACCTACGCAATAATTTTCCTTTAATGGTACATGACTCTATGGCCTATACATTTAACAATCCAACATGGCGACCATCCAAATTATTTAGACGGCTATGAATATCTACGAATCTATTATAGCAATCAAACTGAATATTTTTATGTTCATAGGGGCTATAAACATAAGTTTACCTATGGGACTTTCAATAACCTGGTGATCACAAATCCAACATGGCGGTGGCGGGAAGTATACATATTCACTTAGATGTTTCTCGCAATTTAACCATCCGAGTGCAGTGAAACATGGTACAGTAAATACTTATATGAATGTTAATCCACTGGCATCTAATTTATTTCAATTGTTTCCATAACCACAAGATGGCAGCTGTGCGAAATTTTAAAATCTAGTTGTTTCTTCTTGTGTCCTAATCATGCGATTGAAGTTTGAATGCTACACGTACACAATAATCTTCATGTAACAGTACATACATCTAGGACCTACATATATAAAGTCCAACATGGCGACTATCCGAAATATTTAGTCGGTTCTCAATATCTACGAATCTATTACAGCAATCAAACTGAAATTGTGTATGTTGATAGTGGCAATTAACATAAGTAGGATATATGAAAATAGGCTGTATAGTTCTTCACGGAACTACTTGTTACATACACATTCCACATTTCTACGCTGTTTCTCAAGACAAAATTGAATTAATACTGATGTACAAAAGTCGGTCCTGCTCCATTTTACTCCGTAAATAATTTGTAATGATCTTCAGTTAACTAAAACTTCCTTTCCTGAACCAACAGTTACGAGAAGAGTTAGAAATATCCTTGTGGCTTTGCTAAAGTGGAGTCCACGTTCGTAAATTAGGCTCACGTGTGTTGTTGCAGGCACAATATTCATAGTGTCATCAACTGACAAAGCACGGTTTTTGAAACTTTCTACTTCTTCAAGGGGGTTTCAGTCTTTAAATATCTGATATCCATCTTCTGGACTAAATTGTTTGACATTTTGAAATCGATTGGAATAAAGTACAGGGATAGGAGGGTGATATACAATCTGTACAGAAACCAGACAGCAGTCATTCGAGTTGAAGGACTTGAGAGAGAAGCTGGTATTCAGAAAGGTGTAAGGCAAGGCTGCAACTTATCACCCACACTTTTCAATCTTTACATTGAACAAGCAATGAAGGAAATTCGAGAAAAATTTAAAGTGGGAGTGAAGATTCAAGGAGAAATAATTTCAACTCTGAGATTTGCTGATGACATTGTCATCTTGGCCAACAAGCCTGAGGATTTGAATGAGTTTTTGAATGGTATGGACTCCGTCTTACGGAAAGAATTCATGATGAAAATTAATAAATGTAAAACAAAAATACTGGAATGCAGCCGAAATAAATCAGAAACCTCTATGGAGATCAAATTTGCAGGTGAAAAGCTGACGGAAGTAGGAGACTTCTGTTACTTAGGAAGCAGAATAACCAGTGATGGACGAAGCAAAGAGGATATAAAAAGTAGGTTGGCTCAGGCAAAGAAAGCATTTCTACAAAAAAGGAATCTGCTGACATCGAATATAGATTTAGGTATTAGGAAGTCATTTTTGAAAGCCTTTGTCTGGAGCGTGGCGCTCTATGGAAGTGAAACTTGGACTATTGGTGCAGCAGAAAAGAGGAGAATTGAAGCATTTGAAATGTGGTGTTACAGGAGAATGATGAAGATCAGATGGGTAGATAGGGTTACAAACAAAGAGGTATTAAGACGAGTGGGAGAGGAGAGATGTTTCTGGCGACTGCTAATGAAGAGAAGAGATAGGTTGGTAGGACACATACTAAGACACCCAGGAATAGCAAGCTTAGTTATGGAAGGAAGGGTCGAGGACAAAAAATGTAGGGGTAGACCAAGGTTAGAATATGTTAAACAGATTGCCTCGGATGTTGGGTGTCGGAGCTATGTAGAGATGAAACGATTAGCTCAGGACAGGGAGGCATGGAGAGCTGCATCAAACCAGTCAAAAGACTGAAGAGACAAACAACAACATATTCTGTATGTTATCCCTATGTATCCCTATATTATTCCTTTTAGTGACTGGAACCTGATTTTTAGCTCATTTGCTACATTGATATGAATTTCTTACAAAGCAATTCTAAACAGAACCTCCTCTGGCATGTTCGAACTTCTTCGTAACAACATCAAAATGGCGGGAGATTTCCTATTAGATATGTTTTATGGACATTTTTTTCTTGAAGTTGGAAGGAATAAGAAAAGCATATCCTCAGTCTTGAATACATTTCGGGGTAATAGCCCGAGCAAAATAAACTATTCAATTAAATTGAAATCTTTTCAAACTTCCAACGAGAAGGTAGTAATCGAGTTAGTGTTAATTGCTGAGAAGCAAATTGGTAATTATTGCTAATTATTCCTTGGAAATGCGGCACATGAAGTCTTAAAAAGATAATTCGATTCACGGTTTGCCCTTCTTCTTTGTTAATGTCCATTTCATAGCATTCTAGGAAACTATTAACTCGAGGTGGCAACTGCTTCATGTAAAAGAATAAATGCACTATACCCTCGGCATGATTGGTTTATAGGTCACGGCAAACACTTTCCCATTCTTGGATCAACACTATGAGTTTAAGAGGCAGTTACAATGGAATTTAAAGCTTGTAGACTGTTACTATGTAAATTGGTAAACATTTTGCGAATATATCAATTCAATCTCAGTGTAGTGAAGAATAGTTCCATACCAACATAAGAGCTGTCGATGCTGAAATAATGTTTCATGTATGCATCAGAGTAGCCGTGACAATAGATATAGGCTACTGGTATGTCATAGATGCCTGTCGGGGCAAACGTCTGGCCACAGTAGTTCAAAGGGACGTAAAACCAATAACATAATTATTATTATTAAAATTATTATCATTATTATTATCATTCGTATACATACAACACTTAGCTGTTAGGCCTACATCACAATATAACCATACGGTCTTCAGGGAACCAAATAATAGTAACTGAAACAGCCAGTTCTAAACTGGAAAGTCAAAATGGCTACCAATGAACTTCCGGACGATTCAGGTTGTTGAGAGAACTACTGCCTTCTGCATTAGTTTGTACAGTTGAGTATCCAGATCCAGTTCTTTAAGGCCTTGGAGCATGGTACTTGGGATCACGTCCATACTCGGGACAATACTAGGTTTGGCCTTTACCCGTTCTACATGCCATTGACATTATTATTATTACTATCCTAATAGAATTTGGCCTGGACAGCAAAACCAGAGCGATCATCCAACAATCGCTGACCAACACCACCTCGAAAGTGAAGTTTAGGGGCGAAATATCAGACACCTTTGAAATCAAGACAGGAGTAAGGCAAGGAGATGGTCTCTCACCAATCCTCTTCAACTGTGTCCTCGAGAAGGTTATCCGCGAGTGACGTAAAGAACTCAATAAACAAGGAGTTGCAAGTGGAGTCAGACTTGGATACAGAAGCCGGAACATCACAATTGACTGTCTAGCCTTTGCCGATGATCTTGCAATCATTTCTGATTCATTAGAGACAGCCACGGAACAGATTAATCAGCTTAGTGCACAAGCAGCGAAGGCAGGACTCCAGTTGTCCTTTGAGAAGACCATGTTCATAACTAATATCGTACTGGCGCCCAAACACCTTGCTGTGGAACAAGGAAAATTTAAGCGAGTTACAAAGTGTAAGTACCTGAGAGAAATTATAACACCTAATGTATCAGAGAAAGAAGCATTCACATCACGCATGAGCAAAATGGAAATGGCGTACCATTTAACTAAGGACATCTATAAGAAAAGGTCAATGTCCTTCAACGCAAAACTAAAACATTACTGCAGTCTCATCCGTCCGGAGGTCTTGTATGCTTCTGAATGCCTCATGATGAACAAAAAAGGCTTGATCGAAAAACTGGAGGCCTAAGAAGGGAAAATTTTGAGAAAGATATTGGGATCCATCAAAGACAATGGGGAATACAGAAGACGGCATAACCATGAACTATATACTCATGCGGAGAAGATATTAACGCCATCCGGAATTGAAGGATAACATTTCTTGGACATGTGAAACGAATGAGCCCAGCGAGACTGACCAACCGCAACATAACTTACTTTCAGGAGAGGAAAACAAAATGGGCCTGGTTCATTGAACTGGATAATGATCTGAAAGAAGTGGGAATTACACCAACAGACATTCAGGAGCGTGTCCCACTCAAAAGGAAACTTCAAGCTTGCAAAGGTTTCCAAGAAAAACCGAAGCTGAAAACGGGAAAGATTTGGACCCAGGAACGGCAGGAAGTCCACCGAGAATGAATGCGGGCGTACTGGGCAATCATCAAGGCCAGTATGAGACAGTTGGAATGACGCGGTCCATAGATGGCCTATACGATATGAATTATTATTATTATTATTATTATTATTATAATTATTATATCCGTCAAAGGAAAAAACAACGCTACCTGGAACCACTTCTACCTAACTGACGCCATGGTGACGGAAGAATGGAAACAGGCGAACTATGACCTCCGACATTTAATAACACGATACGCAACACATGGTTTTCACCACAAGTTCTGTCTAAACAAGAGATTCCACTAGCCGGATGAGGACTGTTTATGTGAACTTTGCAGTGAATATTGTGACAGATATCATGAAACGCATTGCAAAAAGACTAAGGTCACTAACGCAACTAACATTACTGTAGAGAAATGTACTCAGTTTCTGTATTTGCACATTGTGTGCATTTTCATTAATAATATCTGTCACCATCGCTTTCTGTAACTGCTCAAAAGAAGTTCATATTAAGAAATCGCATATGCTCACCTTTTATAATTTCCAAAAGTAAGCTATAGAAATCAGTTCATTATATTTATTATTATAATCGTTCATTATACGAAGCTATTCGTCGACCTCTTGAATAGCAAGCGAGACAAAAAATTAAGCCTATATGTTTTTAAAATTTCAAACTGACGTCATCTTGAATTTTTGGAAACAATTGAATAGCATTAGATGCTTACATACTAAACTCTGAATAATGACACGCTGTGCCATGTTTGACTGCTCTTGGATGATTCAATCACAAGAAAAATAATTTTAAATATTTGAATATCCTTTGGCCGCCATGCTATTTCTTCGTTTATCACGTTTCTGCAAATTGCCCCAATATAATTTTGATCTTAACTATTACTTGTAGTTATTTCCAGGAGTGTTATATACTTACTTATTATTTACATATTACAGTATAAGCAAAGATATTTACGATAATAGCAAATTGTTTGGATCCGTATTGACAGAATAACTAAGAAACACTTATGATTGATTTTCGTAGATTCGTGATGCCTTTACGTATTGGCTCATATGAACATCATATATAGGTTACTGATTTTCATTGCCATAACAAGAGAATTAAAAAGGACAGTAACAAGAATAGCAACATGTTAAACTATAAGAACTGAATTAACATCGAAATATAGACTTGATGCACTTAGTAGGATCTAAGATTGTATCAGTTCCAGAGGTATGACTACATGCATAATTTCGACTCCGTCTTACAACTACATTAAAGCTTTACTAGTTATTTTTAAGATACTGTTTATTTTCAGCGGAACCATAATAACTAATAATTTTATCACATGAGGAATACTTACAAACATTTTCATAGATATATTTTTCAGAAGATTAACCATATAATTGCCTATAAAACAATATTTCATTTATATTTTTCAAAGATTATTTAAAATTTTCATAGCTTATTTTAAGGATTTATTAATGTTTTTTCCAAATTATTCTCTTAAAACGTATTGTAAGGATATCCATTTCCTAATTTAAGTTTAATTTAGGATAGGTTTCTCCTTAATTGTGCTGAAGAAGAAACCATTGTTGTTTCGAAACATGTACACTTCAAATGGTCTATAAATTATAGACATTGAAGTGTTCTCTTTTGTTAGTACTGATTTGGCGTATAATTAACTTAAGTATTTCTTAGTTATTACAGTATATACATTCTACCCCGCCCAGTCATTGGGCAAATTGGTGTTGACTGACAGAAGAGGTGCAACTGATATATTGCTAATTGATGAAATATATCGCTTGGCCACCATTTTGATAGTTTTGTATTGTACCCAAGTGAGCTTTGGTACAGGCGTCAAACCCGCACTAGTTTAACTCAAGAGAACCAAGGAAATATACAGTTTGGTAGAAATTTGAAAGAACCGAAAGGGTTAATGCTAAACGCACGTCTAGATGACGCATAAAGCAATAAAGATTAGATTTGAGCAAGAAGGCACAGCTGCATATGATGTCATTGCTAGTGATGCAGAAAAGAGTTGACGCACTATTTTAAATAGGACCTTAGAAAATTTCCATTCACGAAGAAGACAGCAGATGAAACAGAGAAGTACGAACTCAACGATAAAATGGCAACGCTGCAAGCAGGAAATTAGCAAAAATTATTGATATTGGCTAAAATATGCAATATTATTAAAGGATATTTCCACAGATAACACTTATTTTGGAAGTTAGAATTTTAAGAATGATAAAAGTTTCTAAGAGTTATGCCTAACAGAAAAGCCATGTCAGCAATATATTAAAGGGACTTCACCGACTCACGAAGTGGGAGTAAGGCAAAAAGAAACGTCTACCCACGCGATTCGAGGAGCGATTTAAATTAATTAAAATAGCTTCTCACGATGCGATTGTTAAATAATAAACAGACTTAAAACGTTTAGATTAAAGGCTGTAAGATGATATATTTTAATAAAAATACCACGGTTGGTTTGGGAGATAATTTCAAGAAGGAGGCCATTTTTGTTTATTTTTCGTAAATCCTATAAATTGAGCCTGTTAGCCAGAGGAAGCATGCAGTTTAGAGAGCACTCCTGAGCGGAGGTGCTGGATCGCATTCAGTTTTCGGACAGCCCGAGAGGGGGCGTGACGCTGGATCATCGAAGGCAGTTTCATTCAGTCTACAACCCATGCAGTAGCGTGTGGTACCGTTCGCAGTCATTCAGTCGACAACGGACTTCTGAAGGAAGCCGTGCTGTTCCGCAGTAGTACTCAGTTCTACAACAAACCTTTGAGAGGTCGGGTGTTGGTCGTCACACTTCAGATCACAATTTAGGAAGGATGCTGGATCGCAGCATGAGGCCATTAAGTACAGTATACTCACCGTAACAGAACCCACGGGTCATCGTGTCGTTACTCAAAGTTGATCTCTATAGCGCCTGGCGATCGATAAAGTAAAATTCGCGACGAAAATCAGTTACATAGCGTCAAGTGAAGGAACACTAATACCGTCAAAACTGCGGGCCAGTATAATTAAATACGCAAAGCCGCAAGTATACAGAAAGACGCGAAATAGGAGTGATAGTTACGGAACATTAAATTTTTGAAAAGACAATATTTAAAAATTATAAATCGATGTCTCAGGGACACGAAATATAAATCCACTACGTCAAAGAAACATAAACAGCGAATCTTAGAAAGAAATAATACCAACGAGTATTAATCACGAAGTATATGAGTAGGGACCTAGAAGACTGCGGGTTCGTTACTCAAGACAAAGCATCCAAAAATACGAGATAAACAAGCTAGGAACAATATCAGTAGAACGATGAAAGATCACGAAACGAGTAAGGGTGAACACGAGGAACATTTGTATTCAGGAAAAAATATGATCGAGTGAGCAGGAATGCGGATTAGAGACTTTCACGGAGAACAGGAAACAGGAACGTCGGTAAACGAGGAAGGAGCCAATTAGCACGTCCAAAGCCGAAACGCGAGGTATCGTCATGGACCATCCAATGCGAGAAATCGGTGCCAAAGCTTTGAGATATGGGTGTGTGCTAGAAGAAAAAGTGTTTTAGTGTTAAAATTTCTATAATGTCAGCGTGTTACAATATGTTTTTAAGTGTCATGAAAATTATAAATAAGTGTAGTGTAGAAATGTCAGGAAAAAGTGTTGAAATGGAAGGCTACGACATCCAGACGATGGGTGAATCTGTCTGGGAATGGACTCACGCCTGGGTGAGTTGATGAAACATTATTAATATGTCTTTGTGTTGTACTGTGCTAATATCAATTGAGACATTCGTCGACTAGGGAGTTAGACGAATGACTCATTGAAAATATAAATATGCAAATAATTGAAATATTGAAAAAGATGATGGTTAATCACGAGGACTGCCTCGGTGGAAATAAAGAATTATTGGGATTAGTTAAAATAAAGAAATAAAGCCCGGTAACGAAATATGTGAGTAGGGGGGTGATGAGAGTTCCAACGCACTCCAGAACCCTCCTTGACCCACTACTGAGCCTCAGTCATGTTAAATATCTCTCGAACGCATGGTCCGATTTTGACAAATGAGGTGTCGTTGGACTCGGGCTGACGTCCTCTTTGCTATGGACCACTCGTTATATTTTTGATTTTTTTTAGATTTTTTCGTTTTCGAAAGTAGGCGATAGCTTGAACACTAAACATGATAGAACGTTATGCCATGGCTCAAAAGAATGGTCTTTATGACCTTTATTTTTTATAATGACCTTTTTTTTACTTTTTATGCTTTTTTGAAAACACTCGAATTTTGAAAATCCTATATTTTGGAAACTAGGAAGTTTACAAAAAAGTTTGTTTCATGTAAATCAATGATCCCCACCCCCTCTACCCCCCCCAAATAAATGTCAAGTCTCTAGGATGAAAACCTGTAGTAGTGGGATGACACGGGAGCTGCGCCACTTCTTATTGAGCCACCCTCGTATTTGCCCCGAACCTGATATCTCGCTAACCAATGGTCGGATTTTAACATACAGGGTGTCCTAGCACTCGTAGTGATGCCCCCTACTTTCCTATAGGCTCTTAATTTAATGAAAAGACCAAAACTAAAAGGTCATGTGCTTTTAATATCTCGCGAACCAATCATGCTAGAGGTATGTTCGACAGGTCCAAGGACTCGGGGTGACGTCCTCTCTGCTATGGACCACTCGTTATAATTTTTAATAAAATTGGAAACTCGATTTTGGGGTAAACACGTGTTTTTGTGATTTTGCCGATATCTCACGAAGCAATAACGCTAGAGGCATGTACGATGGGTCCAAGGACTCGGGCTGACGTCCTCTTTGCTATGGACCACTCTTTATAATTTTTTAAAAATTTTGGAAACTCGATTTTGGGGTAAACACGTGTTTTTTGTGATTTTTGCCGATATCTCACGAACCAATAACGCTAGAGACGTGTACGAGGTGTCCTAGGACTCGGGCTAACGCCCCCCTTTCGAGTGTGGTAGATATTGTTTTTCCAAAAAATAATTCACAAAGGGCCTAACGCCGTACATGTTGAAAAAACGTTTTCTTTTTCTTTACCTGTTTATAATGTTTATAAAGCGTGGTGGTTGAGAGAGACGATACGGCTGGGTGTGTGTGTGTGTTTCAACGAACCTGTCGCTGACCAAGGTGGCTGTGTTCAATAGATCAATCGCTATTTCGACGGGCCGGTTTATGACAGAGCGAGGGTGCGTTTTTTCACACATTTTACCTTTAACGTGTAAACGGTGATGAGAACTTGGTTCTATGTTGGTCTAAGCGAGTAGAGAAAACCAACTTGCAGGAGGTGAATGTCATTTGAGCTTATTGGAAGGCGTTGATCTGACTTGACAACAGGTGCAATGGAAAAAATGACCATGACGCTTGAAGGTGAAATAATCTGACCATAGTGGTGGCAGGGAAGAGCGAAAGGCATGTGAACATGTGTGAAACCACATGCACGCTAAACCAGTGACATTCTGTCTTGCTTCGTACGTGACAAAATGCAAGTTCAGGTGAAATTTGATCTACCACAGGTGTTCGCTTGGGACGTTTGCTGTCCACGTGCGCGATAACTGTTAACAAGTTACATCCTGTTTTGCTTCGTACGTGACAAAATGCAAGTTGACGTGAAATTTGATCTGCCACAGGTGTTCACCTTGGACGTTAGCTGTCCACGTGCCTGATAAGAGAATGTTCAAAGCGTGGGAATCGCTGAATCAGTAAAAAGTATGATGCAACTTGTCGGAATGATGTCACAATCAATAGATAGGCAAGAGCTGCAAACACCAGTGGTGGGAGGTGAAGGGAGGGAAAGGGGGAGGGGTAATGTATGTTAGAACACAGGTGGAAAGAGAAAGAAATATGTGGAGCTGAGGACTGTACACATAGAGCTATAGGTGGTGTACAACATGTGTGAATAAATAAATTAAAAATTGCACAGGTTCACACAACATAGACTGTATTATTGCCATGGCCAAGCACTCACATTAAGATCATTTACAAAATCATAAAATGAAAAATAAAAAATCTTGTTTTGGAAATATCGTTTTTCAACATACACAAAATAAATATATAAAAAATTTGTAAACAACAAAATGGAAAATCCATGGTCAAGCACTCACATTAATATTATTTACAAAATCATAAAATGAAAAATAGAAAATCTTGTTTTGGAAATATCGATTTTTTTCAACATACACAAAATAAATATATAAAAAATTTGTAAACAGCAAAATGGAAAATCCATGTTTCCATATAGACAAAATTTTAAAAACCTTAAACGGACATTTAAGAAAATATATGCAAATGGGAAATTGACAAATGTGTAAATATGAAAATGGAAAAATCCATGTTTCCATATCATGAAATTGAAAAACATCAAACTGTCATTTAAAAAAATGCAAATGGAAAATTGACAAATTGCAATGTGTGAAATGTGAAATTGAACAAATGGCTATCATTATTTAAAAAAAGAAAAGAACATAGTGCTCTATGGTTGAGGTGTGAATCAAACCCTCTCTACTTATTTGGACCACCCGAGACTGAGTAGACTAGATTTAGTTATCATACCACTTTTAAAAGTTTGTGTTAAATCTAGGAATTGAACCCAAGAGCTTGTAGGGGAGATCCAAGGTTATAATATGTTAAACAGATAGCCTTGAATGTAGTGTGTGGTAGCTATATAGAAATGAGACGTTTCGCTCGGGGCAGGGAGGCATAGAGATCTGCATCAAACCAGTCAAAAGACTGACGACTCAAACAACAACATGTAGAGCTCACCAAAATAATGTTGTGTGGCGGTAAATGTTAGTCAACGAACAGTAATGCATTACTAAAACCCATTACACGATACCTAAGAGCTTTTCTAAAATTATTTTAAAATGCCTTTAACCCTATATTAAACACCCAGTTCACAAGACTCATAACTGCAATGTTATGGTCAAACAAAACAAAATCTATATTTCAAAACAAACAAGTGGTTTAGTCAATGTATACTGGAAAAAGTTTTATAAACACTCAAGTCCACAAAAATAATTAAATTAGTAACAGTCAGGTTGACCGAGTGGTTATGGTGTTTGACTTAAGTTCAAATTTTCTGTACAAGAAAGCAAGGGTTCGAATCCCTTACCTGATATAACTATTGCCTCAACATGGCTTGACCACACTGTATTATTGTGTACTCGGTACACAAACCATAAATAGAGTGTATTGTTTAAGGTCACTCTCTTTGCGAACATAGTCAGAGAATGTTGATGGTTAACAATATTGCATTAATAGTGGGACATAGGGATAGCAATTAAGAAAAACAGACAATACCCATACACTATTTTTAGCCTACTTTTCACATTTTGCAAAAATGAGGAAAAAGTAGACTTATGAGATCGGGCAAATGTGTGTCTGTCTGTCTGTCTGTCTGTCTGTCCTTCTGTCTGTCTGTCTGGCTGTGTGTGTGTCCCCCCCTATCAACTCCTAAACGGCTGCAGCAATCGAAACAAAATTTGGTAGGAGTAAAGATCTATACCTGAATATCTCACGGCCATATTTGAAAATGATGTCAGTGCTACCAACTGCTAAAAAATCGCAATTGAAATTTGAGCTCCATGTTGGATATCTTGGAAAGTATGAATGGGAGCTATTTCAAAATTGGCACACGTACAGATCATAATATTTCAGTTCAATTTCCAGGAGGCCAAACATGGCAGTGTTGCCAAAATGATTATAAGCCTCCTGATAGGTCCAATTTTTAAATGCATATAACGTCTTTACTATCAAGCGGAATTCAACCAAATTTCGTATGTTGTATGTGTACATAACAAGATATGACTGAGCGTATTCTTAAGACCTACCAGGGCTGCCAACTGTTAATAAATGCTCCTAATTTATTTTATCCAAATACCAATATATCAGAAAGTATGCAAGCCGACAGCTTTAAACTATGCACACGTATAGTACCTGACATTCTATATTAATTTGGAGTAACTTATATACGTCAGTGCTACCAACATGATTCTAAGCCTGCTGACAGGTCCAACTTTAAATACATGTAACTTCCCTACTATCATTTGGATTTCAACCAAATTTCGTATGTGCTATGTGTACCATAACAGATATGACTATGCGTATTCTAAGGAGCAACCAGGGCTGCCAACTGTTAATATGTGCTGTCCCTATTTTTGTTACCCTAATATCAATATATCACAAAGTATGCAAGCCAATAGCTCTAAACTTTGCACACGTATAGTACCTGGCATTCTAGACGAATTTGGAGTAACTAATATACGTCAGTGCTGCCAACATGATTCTAAGCCTGCTGATAGGTCCAATTTTAAAATGCATGTAACTTCTATACTAACTAATGGATTTCATTCAAAATTGGCACAACAATAGATCATATTATTTCAGATTATTTCTGACCAATACATGCATGACATTGTTGCCAACATGATTTTACGCGCGCTGTTAGATCCAATGTTTAACTGCATGTAACGTCCATGCTATCCAGTGGACTTCAACCAAATTTTGTATTTAGTACCGAAAGAGACGGAACTAAGAATATATTCAGTCATCAGGGCTGCCAACTGTAGTGCTCTATTAGGCTACATTATGCCAGGTATACAGTATTTCGAACTAATTGGAAATTTCGATATTAACAACTTAATTTCGTCATTATTCTAGATAGGTTCATATTCTGTAGAATAATCATTGGCATGAAAAGTAGGCTGTATAGTTCTTAACGGAACTTCTTGTTTATTTATTTAATGTAAGTACTTGTACAATAGTTATATACAAACTACAACTCTCTTTTGTCTATTACTATCTAGTCCTTTTCGATCCACTTGCATATCAAGGGCAGATGACTTTGTAGTTCAGCCCTTTCAAACAACAACAACACTACTTCTTGCATAGTCTGTGATGTTGATGACTCTTGATGCGTGGAAGATGGATACAACATAACTTTTACAACAGGGGTTAAACGTTCCTCAACAAACAATGCACTATTTTGAGTAGCAACATCTTTCTCTTGTACTAACTTTTTAGCATTCTGATGATTTTTTGTCAATACCATCAGTGTTTTGTCTGGAGCACTACATTGATGATCACTCACACTTAAAACCACACTATTTCTACTTTTCATATTGCCTCGACATGTTGTTGACCTCTGTTTCGAGCATTGCCAGAATATTACTCCTTTTACATTTTGTCGTCTATAGTTATAAGAGTAGCCTTTATAGAGTACACGTTGTTTACCTCGGTTAGTTGGAGTAAGTTCCATAGTAGTAACTAACCTGTTAGTATGATTTGCACACTACAAAGGTTATCTCGGTTCTGGTAATAGAATTATTTAGCGTTGGCTTTTATATTTAATATGTACAGTTTAAAGTGATAGAAAAGTGGTAGAAACGTGGTACAAAGTGGTAGACAATTGGTAACATAGTGGTAGAAAAGTGGTAGCAAAGTGGTAGAAAAGTGGTAGAAAAGTGGTAGAAAAGTGGCAGAAAAGTAGTAGAAAAGTGGTAGCAAAGTGGTAGAAAAGTGGTAGAAAACTGGCAGAAAAGTAGTAGAGAAGTGGTAGCAAAGTGGTAGAAAAGTGGTAGCAAACTAGAAAAGTGGTAGCAAAGTGGTAGAAAATATTACATGTATTGTTAAGAAATAGTTTAAGCGGTTACATGGATTCATTACACTATAATTTTAGCATCACGAAGCTCATTTTCTATATCCAAAAGTTCTTCCTCATATTTAGTATGACCAGCCTGTTTACAGGTATGCAAGTACTGAAGCCGCTGGATTAGCTTACTGGGATTGTTCCAGTAAACAAATTTAACAAATGATTTTTTTGGGTGTAAACCATTATCATCATCATCATCATTATCATCATAATCATCATCATCATCATGGTTATCATCATCAATATAATTATCATCAATATAATCATCATCACTATTACTATCTAATCCTTTTTGTTCATCTTGCAATGCAAAAACCTTTGGCATAGTTTGTGTTGTCTTTGATAGTGTTAGAGGTTTCTTAGACGTTAACGACTGTCCTAACATGTCTTTTTCAGGAGATAATAAATGCTCTTTAACAAACAAGGCACTATCTTGAGCCACACTATTTTTTTCTTGGTCTTGCTTTTTTACCTTGGTTAGAGTATTTTGTCCATTTAAATGAGTATTATTTTGAGATTTACAATGATGATCGATTGAAATAAGTATGTTGGAGCCTTTTGTCTTAATCATTCCTCGACAATTTTTAGATCGTTGTTTCGAACAGCACCAAATAACAGTTCCATTTTTATTGGTTCGTTTCACAATATATGAATATCCTTTATAGTATGCGTAAGGCTTACCATACCTAGTCACTGATACTTCCATGTCAACTGTCAAGCATAGACTAAGCTCTAGTAAAGTCAACTTGGTAATAAGAATACTAGTTTAATGTGAGAGCAAATATGGATCCAAAGAGTTCAGGTAAAAGTGGAAGCAAATAAGCGAATATTAGAACCAAGAGTGGGGTTAAAAGTGGTCGCAAAGTGGTAGACCCATTACACAATAATTTCAGCATGACGAAGCTCTTGTTCAATTTCTTTGATTTCCCAATCGTGACCGATATGCCCAGCTTGTCGTAAAGCATGCAATTGTCGAAGCCGTTGAATTAGCTTACTGGGTTTGTTCCAGTATACAAATTTAACAAATGGATTTTTAGGTGTAAACAAAGCACTACCATTATCATGATCATTATCATCATCATCATTATCATCATCATAATCACCATTATCATCATGACCATCATCACTGTTACTATATAGTCCTTTTTGATCCTCTTGCAATACCATTTTATTTATAGTCTGAGTTGATTTTGATAGTGTTGAAGGTTTCTTGGACGTTGACAATTTTCCTAACATGACGTTTTGAGGACATGATAAGTCCTTTTGAACAAACACTGCACTATCTTTAGCCGCAATATCGTTTTCTTGAACTTGCTTTTTAGCATTTTGATAATTGTTTGTAAACAGTAAGCGTGGTTCGTTTCGAGCACTACATTGATGAACACTCACACTTAAAACCTTTCCATTTTTACTTTTCAGATTACCTCGACATTTTGTTGACCTCTCTTTTGAGCATTGCCAGAATATTATTCCATTCACATTCTGGCGATTATAGTTATAGGAGTAGCCTTGATAGAGTGCACGTAGCCTACCTTTGTTGGTTGTAATAAGTTCCATAGTAGTAACTGACCTGTCAGTACGATGTTCACACTACAAAGATTACAATTGTTTTGCTGACGGAGTGACCTACCATAAGCTTATATATTGGCTTATGTGTTGGCTTTTTGTGTTGGCTTTTTATGTTGGCTTTTCGTGTTGGCTTTTGTGTTGGCTTATGTGTTGGCTTTTTGTGTTGGCTTTTTGTGTCGGCTTTTCGTGTTGGCTATTGTGTTGGCTTTTCGTGTTGGATTTTTGTGTTGGCTTTTCGTGTTGGCTTTTGTGTTGGCTTTTCGTGTTGGCTTTTTGTGTTGGCTTTTCGTGTTGGCATTTCGTGTTGGCTTTTCGTGTTGGCTTTTTTGTATTGGCCTTTCATGTTGGCTTTTTGTATTGGCTTTTCGTGTTGGCTTTTTGTGTGGGCTTTTAGTGTTGGCTTTAGTATTGGCTTTTGTATTGGCTTATTTGACAAGTTATTTGTGTCAATGTATTTAGTGGATTTTTTTGTTGGTGTTGGAAAGTAGTTGAATGAGAGGGAATATTTAAAGACTTAACCTCAGCTCACTAACCTAACCTAACCTAACCTAACTTTACCTAACCTAACCTAACCTTTCAACTCTCAGATGTTAATTAAATTCTGTGCATAGTCGAGTTGGAACCCAAGACCTCAGGGGTAAAAAAACAATTATTTTTGACGGCTTATTTTGGTAACTTATTTTAATGGCTAACCTAACTTTACCTAACCTAACCTAACCTCAGCTCACTTTGGATATTACTAGTAAGTGTTCATATCCTCTGCTAGGTAGCATGCTAGTAGTACAGGTAGTGCTCATATTTACCGCTAGGTAGCGGAAACATACTTTGCATGTTGCATGTGACACTTGTGAATTTTAACCACATGCAAGACGTGCTTGTATAAGTTCTCTATTTAAACTCAATATACAATTAACCACTAAATGTTCAGAACTAACTTGTATAGCCATGTTTAGGGTATATAGGAGACCCTTAGCAAGAAAGGCTGTCTAACCCACGAGTGTACAGCCTTGTCATACACAGTAAGCACCTGTTGGCAGAAAACAACAACAACAACAACAATTTGAAAAAGCCAACAACATACCCATTAAGGTATTTAAAGGAAACAGTTTTTTGTTGAGTTTTTCCTAAAATCTTGTCAACCTTATTGTGCCTACATATCGGATGTTAAGTCAGGGTGGAGGGAACGTAACGCGCCCCGAAACGCAGTGGCCAAGCCGAGGTCTGACTGAGCATCCTCCGTTAAAATCGGGTACAGTATATATAGTCCATAGAGTAATGTACCAGTAGATGAAGATTATTACGGTGATTCTTAATACAAACTTTCACTTCGATCACTTGATTAGGATACAAGAAATAAAAACGTAATTTTAAACTTTCACTCACCCACCATCTAGAGTTATCTAAACAATTAAACAAAAATAGTTGGCAATATATTTAGCCATGTATATAGGTTAACCATGCTAAGTTTCACTGAGCTCAGATGTTAAAATCGTGAAAAAAGTTCATTTAAATATTTTAACTTTGCTTGGACATCATGACGGTTCTCTAACTATCAGGTTTTCGAAAAAGACACAGATGAACTTATTTTAATATCTTGTATCGCTATACAAAATTTTAGGGTGATATCCATAAAAGTGATAGAGATATTGAATGTCGGAGAAATTCTTCACGTGGCCGCTATGTTGGATTTGTGAAACTTATTAAAATTTGAAAGACACAGTCCAGGTTGAGTGGCTTCGGTGGCTTAGTTGATAGCATATTGAGCCTCTATGTCCAAGATCGCGGGTTCAAACTCGGCCGACTCGGACGCAGGCGTCTTGGTAGAAATGGCGTACGACGACAGGTGTCACCTGTGACCACCGGATGAAAGACCACCTTAAATCCAAGATCTACCGCACTGTTATCCGTCCTGTCGCACTCTATGGTGCCGAGTGCTGGCCCACTACAAAAGAGGTGGAACGTCGGCTAAGCGTCATGGAGACAAGGATGCTTAGGTGGACAGACGGCGTCACTAGAATGGATCATGTTACCAATGTTGATATACGGAAACGTTTCGGAGTGGCGACGCTCCATCAGAAAATGCGGGAAGGCCGTTTACGCTGGTTTGGCCATGTGCTGCGTGCAGAAGAAGACACAATAGCTAAGTCAGCATATAACCTGGAAGTCACGGGAAAGAGGCCCAAGGGACGACCAAGGCAGAGGTGGGTTGATACGAACCATAATGACTTGATGACTGCACAACTTCACCCAGATATGGCTCAAGACCGAAAGAAATGGAGACAACGAATCCTCACAGCAGACCCTGCCACCAGGCGGGACAAATGCTAGGAAGAAGAAGAAGATTATTGTTATTATTATTGTTGTATTATTACTGTCTTTTTGTTACTACAATTGTTGGACTATTATTATCTCAGCAACACTGTTGGACATCTCATTAAGTTTGTGAATGTAAGTGAAATGTTTCATTTGTATAAGCCATAATCTTATTTTATGTAGGGTGCTACTGTAAAGGTGTTCTTTAGTTAGTAGTCTAAGATTTAAGTGTAGCCGTGAAAATAAAATCAATCAATCAATCTGTTATCAAAGAAATGAGAGGCCACAGTCTCAGACACAAAGAGGGCATTTTATTAATAATAACTTGATAGCATGAATTACGTGCGAGTTACGCCCATGGAGAAAATTCTTACTTAATTCAAAGGAGACCAGTTCCTTTCTTCTCAATTTAATTATGAACTACATAATTCATGGCAGGATTTGATACTTTTGTATTTTAAAGCTTAGGAATATATTGTTTCTTAATTCCTCACAAAATGTGTTTTGTTGGTCTCATAACCATTTGCTGAGCACATCCTCAGGTTTACTTGCAGTGTTCGCACTAAACCTGGCATCCAATCCTGGACAATACATGGCATCGTAAATCTCAGCAACACTGTTGGACATCTCATTAAGTTTGTTGCCAGCTCGGCCATAAAACTGTACTAGATGACAAAGCACGGTCTGTCAAGAAGTTAACGATTGGGCTAGCTAAAGGGACACACAATAGCGGTATCTAGAGCTTTTCACTACGGCCAGAGTTGATTACACTGCAGTGCTGAAATGCGTTAAGTTATATGCACTGTACAACAGTCACTTTAATGACCAACTATGTACAAAGAGGTAATTTTAAAGCAATTTGAATGAAAATTGAGCCATGTACTCAGTGTATCCAACCATTCTGTTTTTTCTTTACACCTTGGAAGGCAATCTGGATAGCATTAGGAGCCATATGACCAGCTGTCGCTTCAGACGTGCTGAGAAGTACTTCTGTCTCAATATGTATTTTTAGCATATCTTAATCATGCGATCGCCATTTCTCAGTGTGTGTGTCTGTGTGTGCACGTGTGTGTCCCTAATACACTCTGAATGGTTAAAGCAATTTCAATGACACTCGTTGAGGTCATCTACCTCGTCCAATCTGGACTGTTGGTTGGTTCCTCAGTTTAGGGGCTGCGACAACGCGGTCATGTAGTCGCGTGTACTTGGGGTGTGTGTAGAACCTGTCTGATAACCGGTGTTAATTGTGATAGCTGTATTAGTGTGTGTTATCTGTAATTCAAGTAAGAACTGCAGACGATCAATTTCAAGTAGTTCCTAATTTTGCTACCAAATGCTACTGTCAACGACACCTAGCTGTGAACTTGATAACTAGATTCCGCCGCAATCAGCACCTGGTGGCGAACGTTGGAACTTGAGGCGTTCATCAAATCTAACCTACAAATTTTAGCTTCACACAATTGAAGTTAGTGGAAGGTTCTTTTACATGCCATAAATCTATGACAAGGGCCCACCGACTTTACTTCCCCTCCGAAGGAAGGCATACTGAGAGATTTTTAACGCTCTTAAAATATCCGACCGCTTCGGTGGGGTTTGAACCCTTTATCTTGGGCATAGAAGCTCAGCATGCTACCAACTACGCCACCGAAGCCGCCTGTTTGGACTATAAAAGGTGCAAATTATCAGAATATGTGAAAAGTTTCTTTAAAAAGTTATAATAATAGGTATTTTGTGATCAGCTTTCTGTGGTATCTTATGTAACCCCAAAACATCTTTAATGATGCAAAGTTTTCACGACACTAGTTGAGAAATATTGTATGCCTTTTTTAAGAGATAAACTTTCTGTACATTTAATACAATACGCTCAACCATCTTTCACATAAGTAATACGCAGAACCGTGTTATTAAAGCATCATTTATTCATTTTGTGAATTCTGGCCCTTAAAAGTTGAACGTTATTACAAAGAGACTGTCACAGCTCATTTACTTTTAAATGTAGAATTCATTTAAAAGAAGACCATGTTTTTGTTTGTGTGCTCTGGAGCTGAGTTGGAAGTAGACGAGTGTTTGTCCGTAAAAAGAGAGAAAGGCAAGAAAGCATAACTGTCACATAACCAAATTGAAGATTGTGCTGTGTTACGCAAGCGTGTAGCTTAGAGGATTGGTGTAAAAACTTCTGGAAGGGAAAATTGTTCGTCTGAATGAAGATATTGAAGGAACTAACGGTAAAGTTTTTGATATAAAAAGCAAAGCCAACTCCGTACAGGCCATGGAGGCCCTGGGAGTAGTTGAAGGTAAAGGCTTCCACTGTTTGTGACATCGGCATTAAATGGGATGGAGTTGTCAGCTCCACGCCCGGTCGTCTTTGCTCCCAGGAATTACGCTGGTACTCATTTCTGGTGTAGGCTGAGTGAACCCCAGGGCTATTTGCGTTTTCGAAAGTGGTAGTTTTGTTTTTTAAAATCCACTACCTGGGTGGGGATCGAACCCATTCCCTTTCAGTTAGAAGCTCAGCGCCTCTACCGACTGCGCCACGCAGCCTCCTATTTGATATGGCTCGTGGTTTATATATGCCGTATTATTGTATAGTCATGCAAAACCAAAATTTGTAATACTCCATTAACACATTTATAAGGTATTGCCGATGATTTTAATTACTGGTCATTAAAGTAATGACTGGGATCGATTCCCTGCTCCGTCAGGGATTTTAGAAATTGACGTGGTGGCTGGAACGGGGTGCACTCAGCCTCGTGAGGACAATTGAGCAGTATTGACAGTGAGGCAGCGTTCCGGTTACGGAGACCAAGATTAACGGTCTACGGGACCTGACGAGGTGGCAGCGCTCCGCCCAAAAACTGCAGGCCAAATGGCTGGGCAGTGGTTGCTTGGTAGGTTTGGGCGCTTCATGGGCTGAAGTGCCACGGGGTTTGGTTTGGTTCGGTTCATTAAAGTAATCTAAAACAAAAACAAGATGTTCAGTAAAGAACATATAGCCTACTTTCTCTTAAATGCATGGGTATTGTTATAACTCTTTGTCCTTTTCAAGGAGTATAATTGAATGTTGGTTGTAGTAGCTTGTTGAAATACAACGTGCTATAGGGATATTAAACATGAATATGAGGTGCCCTTTGCTAGTGCTACCTCTGTAAAAAAATCATTCAATTTGGTTTCACCGTGTTTGAATTGATCTGGGGAATGGATTTGCACACATACATGGCCGCTATTTGCAAACTATTGGGCTGATGACCTTGTAGTCAGTCATAAGATGCTTTCCACAAAAAGGCATGTTGTTGCAAAATCCGGTAGAGATCAAATTATTAGGATGGTCGAAATTTGATTTAAGCTTTTAACATTTGGGTGGCCGTCATTCCGTTTCCGTCAAGATGGCGGCGATATAAAACATGACACTGAGGTGCCTTTTGCTAGTGCTACCTCTGTACCAAATTTCGTTCAATTCGGTTTCACCGTGTTTGAATTGATAGGGGGAATCGATTTGCTCACATACTTGGCCACCATCTGCAAACTATTGGGCTGATGATCTAGCAGTTTGGTCAGAATATGCTTCCCACATAAAGATTTATTGTTGCAAAATTTGGTAGAGACTAGATTATTAGGTTGGTCGTAATTACATTTTAGCCTTTAACATTTGGGTGGCCGCGATTACGTTTCCGTCAAGATGGCGGTGATATAAAACATGACACTGAGGTGGCCTTTTCTAGTGCTACCTCTGTACCAAATTTCGTTCCATTCGGTTTCACCGTGTTCGAATTAATAGGGGGAATCGATTTTCACACAAATATGGCCGCCATCCGCAAAATATTAGGCTAATGACCTATTAGTTTGGTCAAAGGATGCTCCCTCCATAATGGTATGTTGATGCAAAATTTGGTAGAGATCGGATGATTAGGTTAGTCGTAATTTGATTTAAGCTTTGAACATTTGTGTGGTCGCCATTACGTTTCCGTCAAGATGGCGGCGGTATAAAACATGACACTGGGGTGCCCTTTGCTAGTACTACCTCTGTACCAAATTTCGTTCCATTCGGTTTCACCGTGTTCGAATTAATAGGGGCAATCGATTTTCACACAAAGATGGCCGCCATCCGCAAACTATTAGGCTGATGACCTATTAGTTTGGTCAAAGGATGCTACCCCCATAATGGTATGTTTTTGAAAAATTTGGTAGAGATCGGATGATTAGGTTAGTCGTAATTTGATTTAAGCTTTGAACATTTGTGTGGCCGCCATTACGTTTCCGTCAAGATGGCGGCGATATAAAACATGACACTGAGGTTTCCTTTGCTAGTGCTACCTTTGTACCAAATTTCGTTCAATTCGCGTTCACCGTGTTCGAATTGATAGGGGGGGACAGACATTCAGAGTACACACACTCTCTCTCTCTCTCACACACACACACACACAGACTCACACACACACAGACAGACACACTTTTTTCGGCCTGTAGTGATCTCATAAGTCTACTTTCATTTTTTGCAAAAATCGAAAGTAGTCTAATAATGAAATGCAGTCAAAATAAATCAGAAACCGCTATTGACAACAAATTGGCAGGCGAAAAGCAAAGGAAAGTAGTATACTTCTGCTACTTTTAAAATAATAAAATTTACCATCCAAGTTGGTGGCTCCCACGGACTCAGCTAGGGAACTCACTTCTACCGTCTCTACGGCCAGTGTCCTAGAGCTGGGAACATCTGATCGGAGTGGATACAACTGGGGAGGTGTGACCAGCACTGCGCCCAGGCGGCCTCACCTGCAAATCGAACAGGGGCCTCATGAGGGAAAGGAGGGGAAGATTAGGAGGGATAGGCAAGGAAGAGGGAAGGAGGCTTCCGTGGCCTTACAGGAGGTACTGTACCCGTAAATTCGGGAAGTTGCCTGTCGGAAATGCATAGCAAAGCTGGATTGCTAATTTCTAAAAAGGCTCCGGATAAAATTCCATCAGAAATCCCTCCAACAAGGTCTTCGGGAATTTACACAGTATTCTACAATGCTATTATGGATATACAACAAAATACACAAGGGCTCAGATGAACACCTACCTTTTATTCTTGGTGTCTTATAAAGGGACTTAGCTCCATCCTGAAAAGGGATCCACAATACCATTGTTCCTTTTAATCGAAAAACGATATAGAAAACGAACTAAGTAAATTTATTAACAATTGTAAGTTATATCTAAAATTTTAACAAATAATAACAATTCATAAATTAATAAATTAATTAATACATTCACACACTCTCCTCTCTAACAACACACACACTACTGAAGTTTCTATACTGTCAGTTATACAGAAATAAATTTTGAACGGCCTATACCTACTACAAGTAATAAAACGTTTAACAAAAATTCCGGCGTGCTTGGAGTTCCTATGGAGCTATAAAAATGGCACGCTCCATGCACTGCACATCTGGTTAGCCGACCCATTCATAGATTGACACACATTCAATCAGCCGGTAACCTGTTTCCATTCATCAAGCTGTAGCTTGACAACAACTCTTTCCATTTTATGTAATATACTGGCCTTGAATTATAACGAGACACTTCTCTTTTCATTCGTTGCCAACACGCTGTTTGCGCGGACAGTAGCCTTGTCTCAGAATTACATTTTCTCTTTAGAAAACTGGCTATAACTCTCACAATTCTCTACCAATACACTCAAATTTTAACACAACCATCCATGCCTTCCCTCGCGACATTCATGACTGCCGAAGTTATCCTCATACACTCTTAACAATTCAAAACACTCGTTTCAAAAACATTCATTCTAAAATACACTATATTTCAAAAACATATGATCGAATAATAATTATTAAAATTATTCCCTTAATTAAATAATTGTGAAAAGTATTTACAAACACTGTATTCGTTATGTTTAACGTTGTATAACGATATCCATACGTTATATAGTAGAGTCTTAGCTCTCTTTTAAAATATACCTTTCCATCAAGTATATAAATGTGATCTTCACATATAATTTCTTTAACACTCACCAGTGTTAACATACTGCAACACCCTGTCATAATTGGGTTTATAGTCAATATCAGGCTAATGCTTACAATCAGCAAAGATCAAATGCACGTAGATACTCAAATCCGTGTTTCAATAAAATATTTAATAGAAGTATTAGTTAACATAAGTAGACAACATTATTTTCCAAATTATTTTCCGCTCATTAACACTCTCGTCATCACTTCTTAGTCGTAAATTCACATATATCGGAGTTCATAACAACAACGACTCCACTGCTATAATGCCATGTTCTTACAAAAAGAACTATACTTTTGTAACTTACCTCAAATGCGGAACAACTTCGCATGAGCACAAACATCTCTCCACATAGCCTCACATACACCCTGTATATGGTATTAAAACTCTCATCTACTATGTTGAACAATTCCTTAACACACATTAATTGTTATCAACATCTCTTCTGTAGAACTTGCATTGAAATTACTGGCATATTCCTCAGCATTGTAACACTCAACTGCTGGTAAACTGAACACTTCCTTCTGTTCTTAGAAGAAACTTCCATTTATAAAAGACGACCTTAGACGAATCGTGAATGACCTCCATGAGTTTACTTTATAAAATGTTACTTAATTGTCTGCTAAATTGTTACATATACATTTAATAGAAATACTATTATGTTTCACCACTCTTATCTAGCTTTAAGATTACACGTCTTTGCAATGTCATGTCCACAATATGACGTGGCACCACATATTGTGTATAAATAACCACACATGTTATTTATACGTCCAATAGAATTCAATTTTGACCAGGATAAACTAGCTTTGAATTCCCTGTCGTATGATGAAAAATTATCTTCTAAGAAGATATATCTCCTAATAAAATTAAATGACTAAAGCTCTTAGCTTTCTCAAATAAAGTAAGGATTGCCAATTCCGAAATGTGTTTCCATTCTATACAAAAATGTCTAAGAGTATATGACTTCTATCATATCTTGACGAATATTTCTTGTCAGATCGACGTAAAGTTCATAGTAATTGTGATAATATAACAATATATCACTTGTAGTTTCTTCTTTTCTTGAAGCTTTTTCTTACAATAAGATGCCCAAATTAAATTAGTGAAAGGAATTTAATTGGCATCCACGACTAAATTTCTGCATCCTCAATTCAAAATAAAATTGGAAAATATCGAAAGTTAAAATGACTGGTCTTAAATAAGGAATACTGATTCTTTAAACAAATAAACATGTCAGTTCAGAAACTGCATCGTAGAATGTAAATGTAAAAACGATGAAAGACGATCATCTCACATGAACTTGTAGAATATAAACTTGTTACACACATGAAGTACTGTAATATATATCGAAACATGGAAATACAGAAAATATGGAGTAAAACGATTGCTCTGAATGTCATTATAAAGCTCTAACTACATAGGAAAATAACATTTCTACCTTATCAGACGATATCTAGGTGATCTGGTTAAGTATTTGGAAAATACTTAGATGTTTCCTCAATCCAAGATACTGAGTTGGACCCTTGTCCGTTTCCTCGAACCAGCGACCATCGGATAAGGAAGGAATTTCCTCTCCGGTAATCACCAATCTCCGTCTGGAATCGAACAGCAACCTCCCGTTCATAGGTCTTCTTTGTTGCCGGGTCCTCCCTGGCATATTGACAAATATTCTTATGATGAATCTTCATTCTCCGTCGTAGATATACTTTAATGTCATTGTCGAGTAATATTGTAGAAATATTCATATAGATGGTTTATGAAGTATTTCTATAGCTCGTAGATGTTTTAAAGTTCGTGAAATGACGTTAATGCACTAGCTGTAATTGTACATAACGTCTATATTCAGAAGTATTCTGGTTAACGAAGCTCCATGTTGCATCTATATCTCTGCTTCAAATATGTCCCTGGCGCATAAAGTCCTTAGTTCATCATCTCAAATATATGACAAATATCGAATAATAATTCTCCATGAACATTAGCAGTCATAATAAAATAATGTTAGTATGCTGCTCCAATGTTAAAGTCAACCACTGTTACTCACTTGGACTTTGTTCGCTGCAATCTCGTTCCAACGAATAATGCTTTACAGCTCTGCGTCCGTCACTTTAGATATACACTTCTAAAAAGTTAATATCTTCGAAAGTATTCTATTTGTGACGCTTAAATTTCGTAGAATAATAGTGTGCGTTCTGTACTATATATATATAATCAAATAGCTGAAGTTTAATCTCAACTAACAATGAGAAAACTCAATATCAAGTCTATTGCGAACTTCGCCTAGTTTGTTTGCACGGGGATATCCAAATATCTACCCTGCAATCGCGCTATCTCAACGAGTAGTCGAACACCTTACTCGGATAAAGCCTTCGGGACCTCGGTTACCCTGGAATACACCTCTACACTCTTCAAAGTTTGTAGGAATAAGAACTCGGATGCTTGGCGTTCCCTCTCTAAGTCGAAAATCTGGCCGCCATTTCTGCCTCCCTCCAGAAATTTAGTGCGCACCTTAAGAATGCTTATTACTGCGTAATTCGTCCTTTCGGCGACTTTCAAAGTATCTGCAATATTTTCCTTTAATTTTCTTCTCAATACCAATGAATAAAATATCCTTCTTGGGGCCTAAATGTAAAAATTCTCCATATAATATAGTTGAAGGTAATCCCGTCTTCAATAAGACCTCTCCTCATTGGCTGGGGGTTTATGTCCAATGACATAAATTATAAAATATTTATAATATTCCATAGCTAATTCACTGTTGCTATGTCGATTTCAAGCTTCTAGAATCTTCTATTGCGCAACATATCACGTGATTGGAATCTCCCTGCCTGCTCGAGACACTAACACGACTAGTTTGTGTCAGGTTCCAGGATTTATATTGCCATGTTAAATTATATCAAGGGCTCGAAAAATATACTCATTTCAGTCCCAAATAATTCATTTTTCGGGGGCAGTACCATCCCGGCATTTGCCCGAAGACGAAGTGGGAAACCATGGAAAACCACTTCGAGGACGGCTGAGGTAGGAATCAAACCCCCTCTACTCATTTGGATCACCCGAGGCTGAGTAGACCCCGTTCCAGTCCTCATACCACTTTTCAAATTTCGTGGCAGAGCCGGGAATCGAACCCAGGGCCTCCTGGGTGGCAGCTAACGACGCTGACCGCTACGCTACGGAGGCGAACTTCAGCTACTTAAGAAGCAAAATAACTAGTAATGAACGAAGCAAATAGGGTATATAAAGTAGGCCGCCTCAGGCAACAAAGCATTTCTGCAGAAAATACATCCGTTGACATAAAATATAGATTTAGGTACAAGAAAGTCATTTTTGAAAACCTTTGTCTGGAACGTGGCGCTCTATGAAAGCAAAACTTGGACTGTTGACGCAGCAGAAAAGAGGAGAATAGAAACATTTAGAATCATGAAGATCAGATGGATAGATAGAATAACAAATGAAGAGACGTTAAGACGAGTGGGAGAGGAGAGATGTTTCTGGCGATTGTTAATGAGATGACAGATAGGTTGGTGGGACACATACTAAGGCATCCAGGATCAGCAAACAAGGTATGAAAGGAAGGGTCAAGAACAAGGACTGTAGGGGTAGAATGTTAAACAAATTGCCTCAGATGAAGGGTGTGATAGCTATGTACAGTATAGATGAAACGATTAGCTCAGGACAAGGAGGCGTGGAAAGCTGCATCAAACAAGTCAAAATACTGAAGACTCAAACAACAACAACAACAACAACAACAACAACAATGGGCAACCGAAAACCTTGGCACCCCAGTCCAGTCATCATACCGGAATTAAATTTCTTGTTCCCTAAAATGTGGGACAGCGCTAATTACAGAAATCTTGGTAGTGCTGAATCCAGAATTTACTCCAAGGAAAGGGTGTACAAGTACAGCATTTTGAAATCCAACCACAATTGAAATCCAATCCATCCAAAGTCTAGCCCTTCTGTTCGGTATGGAAGTTCTCCTTCCCACAGACCGCCTTCTGTTGTCTCAGGATACGTATTGAGACGCCAGTCCAAGAGGGCCTGGGTTCTGTTCTGAGGGCTGAAACAGGATACACTCAGCCTCGTGAGGCAAATCTGAGAAGAGGTGTGTTTGATTTTCACTTCAGTCATTTTAGAAGTGGATTTCCGTGGTTTCCCACATCTACTCCAGGCAAATACCAGGATGTTCCTAACTTAAGGCAACGGCTGCCTTCTTCCCAATCCCCTCCTGTAATACACATACACTACCACAGGCACAATAATGACACAGATTATCTGACAAATTTCCTCTCCCCATGCACACACCTAAGTACACGGGTCTAAATGACCACGATGTCCAAGCCCCTCTAATGAAACAACAACAACAATCTGAAGTCCGGAGCATTTTTGGGCTTGGGAAGGGACTACGCAGCGAACGTATATTGAACAGAATTCGAAATATGAAGAAGACGGACGCCTCCAAGTTCTTCCAATAAGTAAATTGCCGATGTACGTTGCATTCCTACCATATCAGATAAAGTACTTCCGCATGACGCATAGAGATCTAGCTCGTTAGGAGCTATGGCAACACAGAAACCACCGGTAGGAGCCTCCTTAGCTCAGTGGTAGAGCATTGGTCTCGTAAACCAGGGGTCGTGAGTTCAATCCTCACAGGAGGCACATATTTTAGCATTATGCTCCTTGAAGATAAACAAGCAGACATCGTGGTAGATTAATGATACACGGAATACTACTCAGGTGTATCAGTAATGGCGTATGCAAAACAGTAACATTTCTCATTATAAATTCGTTAGGCTGGATTCATTAACCCAATACCGACAGCGATGGCTACGCTAGCTAAAGCACAGCTTATGTCATAAGCCTTTGATAACTCGGTATACGCGTGGGTTCGAGCCCCACCGTTGGTCGTGCTTGAAATGGTTTTTCGTGGTTTCCCATTTTCAACACCAGGCAAATGCTGGGACGGTACCTACTGACAGGCCACGGCCGCTTCCTTCCACATCGTTGCCCAGTTTCATCAATTCCATCTCTCATCGCGGCACGCAGGTTGCCAAGGGGCGTTGACTAGAACGACCTGCACTCGGCCTCTCAGGAGGTCACACGACAAAAATAAATTAACCCTATCACCACCACCTAGAAGAAAATACTATTACAGCAATCTAGATATATTATCTTCTTTATTTACTCAACTTACAGTTGGTAACATAACTCATATCGGTACATTACGTAGACCTACAAGAAACTGAGTAAAGTCACACTTTGAAACGCCTAGAACATACATTTTCATATTATATAACATAATTATGTTAGTATTTTTATTTTCCGCGTCACCTTTCCACAAGAGGGTCCAAGAACATCCTAGTGAAAATGAAAATCCATAGCCTGCTTCCAGTCTCCGACCGGGTCTGGAATGGAATGAACGAAGTCCCCATCTAGCGGCGAAGATATGAACTGTGCCTGATGCCAGGGCCCGACGCACTCCTCTGGGGCAATGATTAAATGAATGAGAGATGAAATGAAATGAAATGATAGTGGAGAGTGTTGCTGGAATGGAATGTTGACAAGGAAAACCGGAGTACCCGGAGAAAATTTGTCTGCCTCCATTTTGTTCAGCTCAGATCTCACATGAAGGCACCGGGATTTGAACCACGGACACAGTGGTGGGAGGCCGGCGTGCTGCCGCCTGAGCCACGGAGGCTACATCCTAGTGTGTATTCAAAAATCCTCTAACGATGCTGCTGGGAAGATTACAGGATCCTCTCTAATCGTTTCCGACTCTCGCCTTCTCTTACAGCGATATCATTCCTCTTTCCAGAAATTGGTAATGTTTATGGCTTATCTCCTTCTATGGATATATTTTGTAGTGAAACAACCCCTTTTTCCTAAGCCATATTTAACCCTTTCTGAATTAGGTTTAGCCACTACAAAAATCTTATGGCTTACTCAAGAAGAAATATTCTCTGAATAATGTCAGGTGTTGTCCCAAGGTCAATCACTTAAGAAATCGAGTAGGCTTTCCTCACTCGCCCCTTTTTTGGATACTGATGGTTTACTAAGAGTAGGAGGACGTTTATCTTTGGCTGATCTTTCTGAGAATAAAAAACATCCAATTATTCTTCCCTCAAAGCATCATGTCACTTCCTTAATCATTCGTCAGTATCATTACCAGCATCTTCATGCTGGAACTCGTACATTACTTTCTGTCATTCATGAAAGATATTGGCCCATACACGGAGTGCATGAAGTTACCTCTGTTATCCAGAAGTGCATTCCATGTTTTAAATCCAACCCTAAAATTACCACTCAGCTCATGGGTGATCTTCCCAACTTTAGATCTGCGCCTGCTAGACCCTTTACCTTTACGGGGGTGAATTATTCCGGGCCTCTTGTTTACAGAAGAAATTCTCCTGAGGCTAAAAAATGTATTTCTGGAAAACTCTATATTTCGCTGTTTGTATGTATGGTCACCAGAGCAGTTCACTTAGAACTAGTTACCAACGCCTCTACTGCTTACTTTTTGGCAGCTTTTGCCAGATTTTCTGCTCGCCGAGGTCTTCCTTCAGAAGTATTCTCAGATAATGCTAAACATTTTATCGGAGCTTCTGAACAAATTAAAAGAGCTCTTACTCACAATTCAGCACTGGAAAGGATTACTGATTATGCTCACCAGAGAAATTTCAATTGGCACTTTATCCCCCCTTATGCACCTCATCAAAGTGGGCGTTGGGAGTCTTGTGTGAAACTCACCAAGAAGCACCTTAGACGTGTTTGTGGCCACACCCCCCTTTCTCATGAAGAATTTAATTCCTTAATTATTTTTATTGAGGGCATAATTAATTCTCGTCCTTTATCACCCATATCTAATGATCCTTCAGATCTTCTGCCATTAACGCCAGGCCATTTTCTTATCGATGGTCCGTTGACTGCATCTCCGTATTTGTTATATTCTAATTCTGAATCTTCTTTAGCCATTTCTTGGCGCAAAATTGAAAGTTGGCGCAATAATTTCTGGCGCCGCTGGAGGTTGGAATACCTCGGTTTGCTTCAGCAGCGTGGTAAATGGCGTGTTTCCTGCTCTAACCTTCAGGTAGGGGACTTGGTCCTTTTGAAAGACCCTAGTCCCCCTCTTGTCTGGAAGTTGGGTAGGGTTGTTGAGTGCTTTCCTGGCAGAGATGGTAAGGTTCGCGTGGTAAAACTGCCGACTTCTGCTGGTCATTTTCTCAGGCCAATCACTATGACTACTCCTTTGCCACGCGAGGCCTAACTTCTGCGCTTTCTTCCTGCAATTTTTTCTCACCCCTCCCAGCATGTTCGTTACTGGGATTAACACGCGCGCTTTTAAGGAAAACCGAATGTCAGGAGTTTGTTTTCTGGATATCAGTCGTGCTTTCGATAAGGTATGACACAGCGGATTGCTGTACAAACTGAAGCACAAAGGACTCCCAGACCATTTACTTAAGGTAATGAATTCCTATCTTAGGAAAAGGAAATTTTACATCCAAGTGGAGGACGCCCAGTCTTCTATTAGGAAGATCAAAGCAGGTGTACCTCAAGGCAGTGTTATTTCTCCCACTTTATTCAATCTATATGTGTCTGACATCCCGAAAACGAAGAACACTAACCTCCATCTGTACGCGGATGATACCGCGATCTCCACCACTTCCTGGCGGGGATGTAAAGTTGAAGAATACCTACAAGGCGCACTAAATAAACTTGAACCCTGGTTCAAGAAATGGTGCACTAAAGTTAACGTCAATAAATGTTCTGCCACTCTGTTTACTAAAAAACGTAAATTCACGGTTGTCCAGGATCTCACCTTCTTCGGTGAAGTAATCAGATGGCAGTCAGAAACTAAATACTTGGGAGTCACGCTAGACAAGGGCCTTACATTCGCTAAGGAAGTCAAACAGCGTGCAAACATGGCGAAAGCCTGTCTAGCGAAGCTCGGGCCTCTAATGAGGTCCCAGAGCTATCTGGATCCAGCAAACAAGCTCTTGGCTTACAGTACCATTGTACGGCCAGTTATGGAATATGCCAGTCCTGTGTGGGGCTACGCAGCCCCCACACATCTCAATGAGTTGCAGGTTTTTCAGAATAAAGCGCTTCGCACGATATCAGGCGCTCCTTGGTACGTGCGAAACACCCAACTACATGATGAATATGAACTACCACTACTCAAATCAAGAATTAAGAAACAAGCAGGCAGCCTCTATAAATTAAGTGCTACCAACACCAACCCTCTAATCAAAAGGTTGCGTAATTACCGAGCCACAGGGTCCCGCTACAAGCGGCCCAAAATTTTAATTGAATAAATTTCACTACCATATAGCTACTACTACTTACGAGTCCCTCTCTCATTTCAACCTGCTTCTCTTAGCATATTAACGTTTCACTTTTCACCTTCTGTATTTCACCATGCCTCGAGCATTAGGTCATATCCTGGCCAATTATGACACCTCGGTAATTACCCTCATTCCCCAAACAAATACAGTAAGATCACTACCGCATTTGATATAGCTCTAAATGCCCCCGGGCTGACAGGCTAAAAGTCACGCGCGTAAAGCCAGCTTCGCCGGGTTCGATCCGCCTGCCGTGTCTGTCTTCACCTGCCCACGGCTGTCTGACCACTTCAGTGCTGCCTGCTCGGCACACTGTTTACCAACACTGTTTGACTTGAAGCTATCTATGTGGCATGCCTCACTGCCTTGACTTTGTCAGGCTGAGCAGTTCGGGGTCAACAACCTTCATCTAGTTAACAGCTTCGTCACTTAAACTCTCTACAACTCGGCACGATGGAATCGTAACAGCTCGCACCTACTAACCAGGTCATTCCCAAGAGGCCTGGCACTGCTGGTTAAGTTGCGCTGGAGGAATTATCATCCATCTCCTTTGGAAGCCACATCACGGCTTCTTGGAGAATAACTTCACTGGACTTCACGACCCGTTCTACGCGGGCCAGCCAATTCATGGCCTACTCTAGGACCTTGGATTCTTGATGAACTAACTTGCCCTGCCCGGCAAATCATCATCGCTTCCTGCTATTGTCAGCGGGGTCTCCGCAGGATTATTTATGAAACATACTCCCTGTGTCAAGTATCGAACTGGTGGGCACCAATCACTCATTTAACATAATACAAGGCCAAGCCTTTAAAATGTTTTACTTGGTTGTCATGGAATTTTCTCTATGAATTTTTTATCGAGTTGCCTGTTATTAGTCTTTCTTCATGTAATCAATTTTGGCAATTCATTTTCTTTTTCCTAGTCAATGCTACTTGCAAGTTGTTTTTGAGTTTCCTGGAGAAACAGGCATTTTGCATTGCCTCTTTTAAATAATCCTTTTATTGCAAATAATTGTTACTATTTATCTAAATATTTATAATAATCAAATACATGTATCAACACTTGTCAAGTAACTTTTGGTCTCTTCCATATAGTCCTATTACAGTCCACTGTGTGCCCTAAACCTAATCCAATGCTATTTCCCAGTTGGGGTGATATCTTAACAAAAAAAACTTTCCATTCAGAATTGCAGCCTTTTGTGCAATAGTGTTGGTATATAGCCTATGGGAAGATTTAGTGTGACTAGATTTACTGAATAGGATTTAGGTGTCAGGCCAGTGGGAGAATGGAGGAAGGGAAGGATCGTCAGATATTTTTGTCTCTAGATTCTCGCTATCTCAACAGCTAGAGGAGTATATTTCTCAATATTTTCTCTGTATTTATGGCGGCTATTATGGTCATTCGGGACAGCTATGTCATTCAAGTACGTGTGTTATTATTATTATTATTACCCGACCGCGGTGGCAGAGAGCGCTAACGTGTTATCCCGTGTCCCACTGGTATCGGGAGAGGGTGGGTTCGAATCCCACCTAAGCTGTCCTGAAAATCGTTTTCCATCGTTTCCCATTTTCACCCCGAGACAAATGCTGGGATGGTTCCTTACAACAGGTCCACTGCCAATTTCCTTCCAAAATCCCTTTCCTGACTTTTCCCTGATTAGAATCAAGTTAGCAGTTGTCTGGGCAAACAGCCTGTCACCATCCCCGGTGTTATCTGCTGACAAAGTGTGTTCAGTTCCCAGGCACTATCCTTGCGACGGTAGAGGAATGATCCTTTGCAGAGACCGTGGGTGAAGCCGAACTTGGAGGATAAGCGAATTAAAAAAAATATTATTCGTATTATTAATAATATCCAAAACCCATAACTGACTAGGCTACTAACACAATGTCATTGCTCGACGCATAAGCTGCCTTCATGAATATTTGGAGAACGTTGTTTCGTTCAGTTTCAATAAAGGCACTACTACAGACACTACAATGGCATCGGTTACCACACAAATTTCTACTCACTCCAAAACTACACGCGACTGAAATGACCAAGATGTCGCAAAGCCTTTAAATGAATAAACAACAACAAGAAATTGACTTGATCTACAAGTTTTGAACGTCGCAGTTTGCAACGGCGGAGCACTGGTCTTGTAAACCAGGGGTCATGAGTTCGATCTTCACAGGAGACAGTTATATTCTTTAAAAAATCTGGGAATGTTGGTAATTGGAAAGTTTTGCTCGTCTTAGGTTATGTAGCTTTAAACTCTAAAATTTAAGTTATTTATTCTCTGATGAAATTATGTTGACAACATACTCGTATTTACCAACGCGACTGGTGGAAATTCACGCTGCAGTAAAATGACAGATCAATTATAGATTGAATAGCCATGTGACGATGAAATCTATATATACAGAGTTTCCGGCTTGGATGCACATTAAAACAAAAAATAATACCTGGAAAAGTCTTTATTAAACACTCATCCCCCCAGCTCGGTTCACACACGGGCTCTGCGAGGGATCATTCGTCTACCGTCACATGGATGGTGTCTTGGAGCAGAACACACTTTGTCAGCAGATACAACTGGGGGTGGTGACAGACCGATCGCTTAAATGGGTCTAATTTGGGAACTGTCAAATCCGGCCGAAGTCGTCGGATTTTTTAAGAACGTTAAAAATCCCTCAGTATGTCTTCCTTCGGAGGGGAAGTAAAGCCAGCGGTCCCATGCCATAGATTTATGGCATGTTAAAGAACCTTCCACTTATTACACCTTTGTGAAGATAAATTAATATAGGTTAAACATTTGACTAACGTTCTTAGGTTCCTACGTTCGTCGTCACGAGCCGACTGCGGTGGCATCTGGTAACTAATTTCTAAACTAGTTGTTCGTTGACGGTGGCGTTTGGTGGCAAAAGTAGGAACTACTTGAAAATTGATCGTCTGCAGTCCTTACTTGAATTAAATCAGATACACACACTAATACAGTCATCACAATTAACTCCGGTTATGAGACACACCAAAAGTAAACGGGGCTACATGACCGCGTTGTCGCAACCCCTACACTGAGGAACCAACCAACCAACATCAGGAACTGTCAAAGAAGAGATTTTGGAAGGAAGTCGGTCGTGGACCTGTTGAAAGGAAGCAACCCGGAATTTGCCTATGATGAAAATTTCATATACATTTTCATGACAGCTGTGGTGGAATTCGAACCTACGCACCCCGTTGTAAGCGAGGCAATTATTAGCCGGTGATTATGCATCTAACTGATACTGAAATCTGACGAAAACCTGGCGAAAATTGACGAATATGAGGCAGTCATTCATATAGACTACTCTGTTTTTCTGACTAGCCTACAAGAAAGCAGTCCTAGATATAAACAAGATGTGCAGTAAAGTACATATAGCCTACTTTCCCCTAATTGCATGGGTATTGTTATAACTCAAAGTCCTTATCAAGGAATATAACTGGAAAATGGTTGTAGTAGCTTGTTGAAATACAACGTGCTGTATTATACGTTGATTGATTGTTGTTTTAAGGGGCGGAAAAGGGAGGTCAACTGCCTCAGTGTTAAGTCTATATGTTATGCTATGTTAAAGATTTTTAGCCGCCTTTTCACATTTTGCAACAAGATGTTCAGTAAAGAACATATAGCCTACTTTCTCCTAAATGCATGGGTATTGTTATAACTCTTTGTCCTTTTCAAGGAGTATAATTGAATGTTGGTTGTAGTAGCTTGTTGAAATACAACGTGCTATAGGGATATTAAACATGAATATGAGGTGCCCTTTGCTAGTGCTACCTCTGTAAAAAAAATCATTCAATTCGGTTTCACCGTGTTTGAATTGATCTGGGGAATGGATTTGCACACATACATGGCCGCTATTTGCAAACTATTGGGCTGATGACCTTGTAGTCAGTCATAAGATGCTTTCCACAAAAAGGCATGTTGTTGCAAAATCCGGTAGAGATCAAATTATTGGGATGGTCGAAATTTGATGGCGATATAAAACATGACACTGAGGTGCCTTTTGCTAGTGCTACCTCTGTACCAAATTTCGTTCAATTCGGTTTCACCGTGTTTGAATTGATAGGGGGAATCGATTTGCACACATACTTGGCCACCATCTGCAAACTATTAGGCTGATGATCTAGCAGTTTGGTCAGAATATGCTTCCCACATGAAGATTTGTTGTTGCAAAATTTGGTAGAGACTAGATTATTAGGTTGGTCGTAATTACATTTTAGCCTTTAACATTTGGGTGGCCGAGATTACGTTTCCGTCAAGATGGCGGTGATATAAAACATGACACTGAGGTGGCCTTTTCTAGTGCTAACTCTGTACCAAATTTCGTTCCATTCGGTTTCACCGTGTTCGAATTAATAGGGGGAATCGATTTTCACACAAAGATGGCCGCCATCCGCAAAATATTAGGCTAATGACCTATTAGTTTGGTCAAAGGATGCTCCCTCCATAATGGTATGTTGATGCAAAATTTGGTAGAGATCGGATGATTAGGTTAATCGTAATTTGATTTAAGCTTTGAATATTTGTGTGGCCACCATTACGTTTCCGTCAAGATGGCGGCGATATGAAACATGACACTGAGGTGCCCTTTGCTAGTGCTACCCCTGTACCAAATTTCATTCCATTAGGTTTCACCGTGTTCGAATTAACAGGGGTAATCGATTTTGACACAAAGATGGCCGCCATCCGCAAACTATTAGGCTAATGACCTATTAGATTTGTCAAAGGATGCTTCCTCCATAAGGGTATGTTGTTACAAAATTTGGTAGAGATCGGATGATAAGGTTAGTCGTAATTTGATTTAAGCTTTGAACATTTGTGTGGCCGCCATTACGTTTCCGTCAAGATGGCGGCGATATAAAACATGACACTGAGGTGTCCTTTGCTAGTGCTACCTTTGTACCAAATTTCGTTCAATTTGCGCTCACCGTGTTCGAATTGATAGGGGGGGGACAGACATTCAGAGTACACACACTCACACACACACACACACACACACACACAGACTCACACACACACATACACACACACAGACAGACACACTTTTTTTTCGCCCTGTAGTGATCTCATAAGTCTACTTTCATTTTTTTCAAAAATCGAAAGTAGGCTAAAAATGAGGGAAAAGTAGACTTATGAGATCGGGCAAATGTGTGTCTGTTCTTCTGTCTGTCTGGCTGTGTGTGTGTGCCCCCCCCCCTATCAACTCCTAAACGGCTGCAGCAATCAAAACAAAATTTGGTAGGAGTGATGATCTATGCCTGAATATCTCACGGCCATATTTGAAAATGATGTCAGTGCTACCAACAGCTGAAAAATCGCAATTGAAATTTGAGCTCCATGTTGGATATCTTGGAAGGTATGAAAGGGAGCTATTTCAAGATTGGCTCACGTATAGATAATAATATTGTAGTTTAATTTCCAGGAGGCCATACATGGCAGTGCTGCTAAAATGATTATGAGCCTGCTGATAAGTCCAAATTTTAAATGCATATAACTTCTACACTATCAATTGGATTTCAACCAAACTTCGTATGTGCTATGTGTACATAAACAGATATAACTGAGCGTATTCTTAAGAGCCACCAGGGCGGCCAACTGTTAATAAATGCTCTCAATTTTTAAAAAATCCAAATACCCATATATCAGAAAGTATGCAAGCCAACAGCTTTAAACTCTGCACACGTATAGTACCTGACATTCAATATTAATTTGGAGTAACTGATATACGTCAGTGCTACCAACATGATTCTAAGCCTGCTGAGAGGTCAAACTTTAAATACATGTAACTTCTATACTATCATTTGGATTTCAAGCAAATTTCGTGTGTGCTATGTGTACCATACCAGGTATGACTAAGCGTTTTCTTAAGAGCAACCAGGGCTGCCAACTGTCAATAAATGCTGCTCTATTTTTGTTACCCTAATATCAATATATTAGAATGTATGCTTGCCAATAGCTCTAAACTTTGCACATGTATAGTACCTGGTAATCTAGATTAATTTGGAGTAACTAATAAACGTCAGTGCTGCCAACATGATTCTAAGCCTGCTGATAGGTCCAATATTAAAATGCATGTAACTTCTAACTAATGGATTTCATTCAAAATTGGCACAATAATAGATCGTATTATTTCAGATTATTTTTGACCAAAACATGGATGACATTGTTGCCAACATGATTTTACGCGCGCTGTTAGATCCAATGCTTAACTGCATGTAACGTCCACGCTATCCATCGGACTTACCCAATTTTTGTATTCTGAACCTTAAGAGATGGAACTAAGAATATATTCAGTCACCAGGGCTGCCTACTGTAGTTCTCTATTAGGCTACATTATGCCAGGTATACAGTATTTTGAACTAATTAGAAATTTCGATGTTACCAACTTAATTTCGTGATTATTCTAGATAGATCAAAATACATTAATCATTGGGATGAATCTGAAATTTTAAGAAAAGTAGGCTCTTTAGTTCGTCACGGAATTTCGTGTTTTATTTCCAATCATTTCGTTATTTCATGAGCCTATTTTCGACTTCTAAATCAATGTGGTACTTTGGTCAAGTGGTCTAGCAGGGCCATCCTGACAGCGCTCCCCGAGCGCTAGCGCTCAGGCCGCACTCTAAGCCAGTGCTCCGAGCGCTTTGTTGGAAGGTAGTTTCAGATGTGGTGGAAAGAGCTTGGCTGGCTGAGCGCTCTGAAGTGTGCAGCCGGTCCATCAGTCGCTAGTCTAATCCAATGCGCTTTGTTGACAGCGTGTAAGTAAATCTGTTTCGCAGTGGTCATGACTGAACAGCATAAGAAAAAGAAAGGAGTGGTGAAGCAGCAGTCTTTAAAGCAGAATGGGAAATATAATTTTTCTGTACAGCTCGTAAAGGGCATGCCACATGTTTAGTGTGCAACAGAGATGTAATGTGTTAAAAAGAACAAAATTTGTTATTGAATTTTTCCTCTCTAATATGTTCACATTTCGGTTTGGAATACATCACAATATTCTTTACCAACACTTGTGTTCGTTTCCTACACATTCCATACATCGGAGTGCCATTCGATTTGTATATGCGGTATATTTGTTATGGCAAAACAGCCCTATTAATATGTCAACAATCCCACAAGAGCCGTCGGCCGCACGACTGTACGTACGTATCTAGTCAGCGTGGTCCAAACATCGTCCGTCTCCTCGCTGCCACAGTGTAGTGGTGGTAGGGGAAGGAACGCTAGTCTGACTGCCCAGTGCTTCCCGGGCGTGGCTCTCCCTCGTGCAGGCGAGCACAGTACGAATATGTAAAACCTTCTTTTTGTTTTGTTTCTTTAAATATACATTTGTGCTTTACTTCATTTGTTGTTTTATAATTACCCGTATAATGCTTGCCACGGTTGGTGAGTGGTTATCGTGTCAGACTATGAAAGGGGACGGTACGCATATCATACGAAGTTGGCATGTTAAAGAACCCATTTGAATTCAGTAGGTCGTGCTCATAATGGCAAAAATAATCTCGGGATTTTCCGCCAACACAAAAAGTTCCTCCTTTCTCTACTAGAAAGCGCTATAGTGTCAAGGAACTTAGATATCTAACCTCGTTGACATTCATTGCGCTCCATGAAGCGATAAAATTCATCATGCAGCTGCCCTCTGGGCGTCAATTAACAAAGCTTGCACCCGGTACTGAGGCCATACGATATTATTATTATTATTACCCGTATAATTACATATAGTGCATAATTTCAAATGCGAAATAAATACGAATTGCACAGCCCGTATTATTCCAAGCTTCCACAACAAGCAAGGTAGTTCTTATAATTTGCCTAAGGATACCTACACCCATCCCTTGCCCATAAAAAAATAATTACCTACAATTAATACAAAGAATACTACTGTATTGTATTTGGTGTACGATGTCAGAATATATGTTGGCTGTAGTAGACTCGTTGCGTATTGGCCAGCATTCTTGGCGGAGGCAGGGTTCGATTCCCAGCTCTGTCAGGCTATTTAATTCTGGTCTGAGTGCTGGAACGGGGAGGTGGGTTCGATTCCCACCTCAGCCACCCTGTAAGTGTGTAGCTGCTTCTAGCGGACATCCATAGGGTGAGATTACAAGTTCCGTTCAATTTCAAGTAGTTCCAACTTTTGCTACCAGATATCAATGATACCTAGAGGTGAACGTCGGAACTTTGATAGAGCGTTCCAACGAAATCTAACCTAGAAATTTAACTTCACACAAGTTAAGTCTGTGGAAGGATCTTTTACATGCCATAAGTCTATGACATGGGACCGCCGGCTTTACTTCCCCTCCGAAGGAAGGCATACTGAAGGATTTTAACGCTCTAAGGAATTCGACGACTTCGGCCGGGTTTGAACCCGCGATCTTGGGCACAGCAGTTCAGCATGCTACCAACTAAGCCACAATATCCAAGCCTCTCAAAAGAAACAACAACAACAGCTTCCTACCCAAATCCTTCCTCGTTTACAAGTACACACTCTAGTACAGACATTACAGTGACACAAGTTAACAGACAACTGCTACACACACCCAATTACACGGAGGTACATAACAACGATGCCACAAAGCCCTGAAAGAATCATCAACAAGCAACAGACTGTACCACAGATCAGGAACGACGAATGTAAATAGCAGTGGTAGTGTTTTGAAATAAGTGGTGTTATAATGTAAGTATTGTACCCTTCTGAACATAGGACCTTCAGGACAGGACTCTCTCTCGGGGGTGGAGCGTTCCTACTTGAAGCAAAAAAATGTCCTGGTATTTATTATTTGGAAGATCAATAGGACTGACTAATAAATCATCACACACAGAATTAAAAAATCAGAGAAAAACAACTTTATTAAAACTGATTATATACAAAAAGATGAGAAATCTCTGTATATAAAAATGAAAGTTTGTCTGTTTTTTCTGAATTTCCACGGAAATTTGCGATATTTGCGCGTTTCAGACTGTTCTATGATGGATGCGCGCAAAAATAAAAATTTTGTATGTCTGTCTGTGGACATTTTTTGTGTCCTTATAACTCGAGAACGGCTGGATGGATCAACGTAAAATTTGATACAGATATCCATCAGAGGCACGACACTAATCATTGATGTAACTCTTCTCCGTACCTCTCATAAAAGGGGGCTACCCCCTTAAAATACATGCTAAAATAGGCATAGAAGGATGAGACAAAAATCATTTTCAGCCCCTCAATGTGAGAAACGAAACTAAGGCCCCGAAAACCACATTTGAAGGCCCTAAAACCAGTTTTTGATATATTCCCAGAAAACTAATTTCACTTATTAAATCAATGAAATAATGCAAGCCGGTAACCATGGCAACAGAAACTCATAGGTCCATCTATTTCTTTGAGACGCAATGCAATTCCATTTACTACATTACTGTGAAGGTTTTCAAACGGCTAAAAGGTTATAACGGATCCAAATTAAGCTGAAATATTCATCAATACATATAATGCGCTTAAGGGGTCAAGAGGTACTGTGCCCGTTTGGACCGGAGTCCGCACGACCACATATGCATTTTACCAATAATCAGTCAGCACGAGAATCAAAATATCCCGGAGCGCCAGATGGGTTAAAGCAAATCGCAAAAACGACATCAAATTAAAAAAATGCTTTACTGATTTTTGGCTCAATGCAACTATAAGGATAGAAGGAGATTTAATTGGGTAAGACACATCTGGTAAAATTATCTCAGTTTATTTAGAAGTTAAAACCTGACTGCAAGGATCCTCAAAGCAGCATCATCCACGTGTGGCGATCCACACACTTATTTACACACAATATACAGAAATTTTCCAAACACATTTGACAATCTTTTTGGAAACACAAGTCCGATTAATAGTCCTGTGGACTGTGTTCCAAAATTATTAATATCTAGTTCCAGTTCAAAGTTAATTGTCTATACTGGAAATAACGTAGATCACTGTTTGAATATTTACATGATATTAACACTCGTAGAATAAATGTTTATAGAATTTTTAAACTTTCACTTGTTTTTCCAGTTTTCAAAAATATATCGTCGAAAATATTATCATAATCGAAGCAACACAAATTATTAACACATATTAATAACATCTGAAAAGTATTTGACCTTGAGCATAGCATCGAAGAACTGTGCGAAGCACAACAACAATTAATTGTTTTTCTGACATTAAACATTCGAGAAGTGACTCGATTATGAACTTCAAGTTCCTAACAAAATACATGATTTCTGAATCATCAACTTGATCAATAAATGGTTGAACCATTCAACTATTCAATTATCCACTTGGAATCATTATGAAAAAAATATTTATATTTATGGCCATTCTTAGTAACTTTCACAACTTGCAATTCTTCGACAGAATGCGGAAATAAGAATTGTAGTTTTATAATGAATTCATTTAGTTCATGGCACTAGGATTGAAAATATCCTTCAAATTATTCGTGGTTAAAGAATTATTTTTAATTGGCAGTGGCCCATTCTACTATTTGTGTAAGAACACAATATTACAACAACAACGGTAAAGGTCTTCCTCTGAAGAAGAATAAACTACTACCATGACAAATCCGGGTTCTAGCAAAATCAAAGTCTAAGTGGAATTCGTAAACAAGGTTGAAATAAGAACTGATGGTTTTAAAGAAATAACCTTCGGGTCATTCATCCGACGAAATGTGTGGCTCCAATACTCCTACTATAAACCTGAGCCATCGAACCTGCTATTTGATTGATGCTCGAAAAAACCTTCATTCCTGCGACTTAAACATGCGCACCTGGGAATGGCATTCAACTACTCCACACATAAATTATCTTCCCAAAATTTATACAATAAATCAAGCCTCTGCTTGTTATCAACACTGGAAGATTAATAAACTGACAAGTTTATTTTATTTTACCATTCAGTTCAACCCGTGAATTTACCATACATATAAAAATCTTTATTTCACTTTCGAGTGTATTTACGTCATGATTTTATATAAATACAAAAATATCCTATTTGATACAAATATCAATTGCTTCCCGTTTCATGCCTCTCCGTGTCATCTGAAAAATATACTTTGCTCAATGCAAATATCATCTGTTCAACCAGAACTGAAATGTTGGTTGAATGCGGGCTTGCGCTAACCACTCTCCTTCGGAAAATCTCCTGTTCCAAACTAGAAATGATTAAACTACTTCATAGGCTCTCTCTCCATACATATGATTATTAGAAAATATAATATCCAAAAATTATTTAGAAAAATTATGAAAATTATTATTATTATTATTAGTGGATTATTATTATTATTATTTGTATTATTTTAAATATGTTTAATTATCATCTCATTATGTGAGAATCCACATGTTCGAACCTTCGAATATGGAAAAAATATCCATTCCTCAACAAAAATAAATTTAACTTTTACAGTTACATCGGGGGTTTTCCGTGGTTTCCCAAAAAAATATGAAAAATTCAAATAAATCTTCGAAATGCTCGGTCATCGATCCTAAACTGTTCTGAGTGTTGCAAATGCTCAGAATAACTCTAATAAGTCTTGCGTAAATCATTGCAAACTTTAAATACGACGAAAAAAATGTGTTGGTCATCTGCAGAAAAATAGTTTGTTCCAATTAGCTAGGCATAATATAATTCAAATGTGGCTTACATTTCTTGATGGTCTTGAAGTGTAGTAAACCTGGTCTGTACCAGATTTATCCATAGACATGCCCTATCGGACAAGCATGTATAATCCTTGTATCGGCCGCCATCATATACCCACAATTCGTCTAGTCAGACATAGTGGTAGTATCTTTCGACGTTTGAATAAACTGTGGTTCCATTTTAATATGAGCTTCTATCAAAGCCATAACAGTTTGTTTAAATAGGGTCAGATCTAAGTGATCTCTTCTTAAATATGTCAGTTGTAACATAACTCACGGTAATCTTATCAGTACAAGAAAAACACTGACAGTCTAAGCAATTAACGGCTGTTCTGAAGATCGTTCCCTGGACATGGTTTGTTATATCACCATCTGCCATGCGCTAAGCAACCTGCAGTTTCCCTTGCGTAGACTAATGAACGCCACCGTTATAGACTAGTCTTCAGTGTACTGACAGATCGAAGTGGTTAACTAGTTACAAATGAAAACTGACTTGAAATGGATTTAAACATCCAAGTATTAAGTTATTACTGGACTGTGAAAAAATACTATTTTCTAGACAAAGTCTAGCATATGTCCTTGTAGAAATATAAATATTTCCACCAATGTCTGTAGAAAAATCAATCACCTCAGTGATTCTCCTCACCAGAAACTTACTAAGTTCCAACTCGTAGCGCAGCACTTTTCGTGACTATCACGACGTGAAAAGAACTTCTGCGTAGATCTGGCAACCATGTGCCTTGGCTCAGCGTAGACGCAACTTGCTTGCCAAGTGCTTGTGTTAGAATGAGCTGACCATGCCTCGCCCAGCTGGCTTTTATTCAAAATGGTCAGGGTCACGCGTCATCACCTGATATCTAGAAATCCTCATATCTCTTGAATCCCTGGTCCGATTTACTTGATACTAATTGCATTCTCTTTCATTTGGCCGTGCCAGTAATCTGATCCCAGTCTCAAGTCTCTACTCCATAGTTAACTATTTAATCAATAAATAGCCTCGACCTCTGCTATTACTCGCTACGTCACTTGACATCCAACTATCGGTAAATTCCTTCCAAATGCTTCGAGAAGCAATGTAGCGCAATATTCAAATATCTGAACTTTCAAAAGCGGCTACAGCCTTTCCCTTGATATCTAGGTGTCTGAATCTTGGAATACCCATTCCTAGAGTTGGGCACATCCACCCCACACCTAGCAAAAAATAAAAATTGAAAAATTTTTATTTTTCCTATCTACACATTAAATCATCTGGTTCTTGAATAATAAATCTTCAAATTCGATGCATTATAAGTTCCCACGATGTTACCAGTTCGTGTATTAGCTACTTCATAGCTTCCATTATTGTTTACTTCCACAATATTCAAAATCTTCAACTTCACCAGGCTTAATATCAAAAATATCGTGATACTCTTCCAAAATCTTCCCTAGCTCTGGGGACTCCTTCTCAGTGTAGACTTCTCTTCCTTTAGCTTCATGAAAAATCAGAGACCATTGAGCAACTCCCTCGATGTCTTCCTCTTCTTTTCCCTCGAAGTTAATCTCTTCGGTATTCTTGAATCTGATCGTCTCTGTCTTCATGTCTATCACTGCTTGATATTTCTGAATGAAATCTGCTCCCAATATCATGTCAAAAGCCATGTCCTTCATTACAACAAATACATGTCGGAAACCATGTCCTCCAATCGTAATACATAAGTATAATTGTGTTTTACACAGAGATATTTTATTGGGTATTATTCCTTGGATCTTAATTCCTGATACTGGAATTTCCTCTAAATTCTCTTTGAGCTTCCACAGAATATAAAGCTTCTCACTCACCAGACAAAGCATAGCCCCAGTATCGATCAAAGTATCGACAGGCATACCAAATACTTCGCATGATATGATTGGCATTCTAATTCTTGTACCCATTTCTTTTCGTTCGTCATTCTGTTGAATTAAGTCATCAACCTCTGCTTGCCTTTTAATAATTCTGGAAGTGAAAGTGTTCAAAATTCTATCTTCTACTGTGAATTCGAAGTTTTTTTTTCATTACCATTCCCCCGGGATTGTTGTGTTCCCGATGGACCTGGTTCATTGGGCCTCTGCTCCAAAAACTGCAAGTTATCTTGGTGTCTTGCTTCCAAATTTTTCCTCGTCTCCTTGTTAAACTCTTCATTGGACTGACGAGTATCCACATTCCCTCGGTTATTGTAGTTATTTCTACCATAATATCTTCTTTCCTGGTACCTTCCTTGAGTATCTCGTGGTCTTCTCCATCGAGTATTGTATCGATTACCACCATCCGGTCTTGCATATGGCTTGTAACTGTATCTGTTACTGTACTGGTTCCATCCTCTCTTATTGGAATCTTCCCTCGGCGTTTTCTCTTCTCGCCCTTCTTGAATCTCTCGAGGTGTCTGAGAATAACTATCAGCCATAACAGCATACACAGCGTTATTATTCTTTACTCCCTTGTGATGGAAGAATTGAGCGTTTGTATGATCCAGCTTCTGTAATACTTCATCAAATTGTTCCATATTATAGATATCAGCAGCGATCAAAGTCCTCTGGACGTCTGCTGGAAACTGACGTATCAATGCAGTAATCAACTCGTTATCTGGCATCGGCGGATCTAAATGTTGAAGTTTAGACAGCTGTCCAGAAAAGTACGTAGAGTATCGAGTAGGTTGTGACGTCGAGAATCTCTTCGAATATAAATCTGCTCTGACTTGCTGTTGGGTTTCCGGGGACCAAAACTTCTTCAATAGCCCACGAGAAAACTCCTCAAAAGTGGTTAGAGTGGATCTAAATGCTCTAAACCAAAGAAGTGCAGGACCTTCCAAAAACTTCCCTATCACTCGGATCTGTCTTTCTTTAGGGATCTTAGAATCTTTCAGGTAATCACCTGCTTCTCTCAAAAATTCCACGGGTGTCACAGAATCTCGCCCTGAAAATTTAGAAGGCTTATCTTCTATATTCTTAAATACAGTTATGGGGTTGGATTGAAATACTGTTCTGACCTCATCCTGTCTTTGACTATCCGTGTCTCTAGCTCCTCCTAGATTTATCTGTATCTGTTCCTTTCCCCTTACATTTGGCATTTTCAACAGATGATCAGACTGTTTCTCATCCTTGATTTGAGTTTTCATAGCCTCAAGTTCCTTCTGGTTTTCTTCTGCCATCTTCTTAATTGCTTCAGTTTCTTTACAATTTTCCTTGACATCAGTGGATATCTGGTTCATAACAGCCTCATGACTTTTCAATGACCCTGTCATATCTGATATGTCCTTCTGAGTTGCTTGGATATCTTTGGCAATTACTTCAATATGGGATGACAAAGATTCCCTAATCTCCTTGATTCCTTCTTGGTTCTCCAGCTTGAGTGTGTCTTTAATTTCATTGACAACTGTGGTCTTGATTTCAGTTTGCAACTCACTAATCACACCTTCTCTTATTTCTCCCATGACAAGTTCTTTGAATTGTTCCGTTAAACGTTGAACAACTAGAATTCCCATCTCGTTACTCTCCTTCTTCACTCTGACTTCCAGGTTGACCATGTCTTCACCAACTTTCCTAAGACCATGTTCTATCCTATCAGCTAAGCTTTGGGATCGAAGATCGGCTTCGCGAAATTTTTCGTCCATTAAACTTGCGTTAGTAGCTAATGAAGTTTCGAGCTCATGTGTTTTATCGCATAATTTATTCATTTTACTCTCAAGTGTCATTTTCAAAATTTCAGAATTCTCTTTAAATTTACTTTCCATTGAATTAAATTTACTATTTAAATTTTCCTTCAAGTTACCTTTTAACCTGCTTTCTAAAGAATCAGAATTTTCTTTAAGTTTATTTTCCAAAGAATCAGATTTTTCTTTAAGTTTATTTTCCAAAAAATCCGAATTTTCTTTAAGTTTATTTTCCAAAGAATCAGAATTTTCTTTAAGTTTTTCATCTAAACTTTCTTTCAAGTTATCTTTTAACCTGCTTTCTAAAGAATCAGAATTTTCTTTAAGTTTATCATTCAAATTTTCTTTAAGTTTATTTTCTAAAGAATCAGAATTTTCTTTAAGTTTATCGTTTAAACTTTCTTTAAGTTTATCAGAATTTTCTTTAAGTTTCTTTTCCAAAGCCTCAGTATTTTCTTTCATAATGGCTGCTACACGCAGTCCAGCCTGTTTTGAACTCTCCTCCAAACTCCTCATCATCCTCATCATTTCTTCCATAATTTCAATTATTATTCAAAACTTAGGGGTATACAACAGTGGCAAACACAAGCTTATAACTAGAACAAGAAATATGAATAGCTAATTGGAACACTATAATAAAATGAGATTTGTCCTAATATCGACGTGATGGAAAAACAAAATTCTCTACTTTTACGAATTACATTTACCAAAATATCACAAGAAAAATATGCAAGTTCTCAAATATCCTCCACCTGGATTCTAATAATGTGTATGTCCAGTCATCGAACGTTTACTACTGAATTTACTTGACGCCCTAATGGTTAAGCCATTATCAAAAATAATCAAACCCATTCTAATTATTAACCAGTTAAATTTTTAATTTTCCCCACTAATTGGGTTTCCTACTAATTTATTCATCCAAACCAGACATCTCTCAACTCCCAAAATATTTCTATAAAAATTATCACAATTTCAAATCGGCATGCGATTGACCATGTCTAAATCGGGACCCACGTTCGAGGCCATTTCTCTCTCTAGCTTATTTTATGTGCCCGTTTGGACCGGAGTCCGCACGACCACATATGCATTTTTCCAATAATCAGTCAGCACGAGAATCAAAATATCCCGGAGCGCCAGATGGGTTAAAGCAAATCGCAAAAACGACATCAAATTAAAAAAATGCTTTACTGATTTTTGGCTCAATGCAACTATAAGGATAGAAGGAGATTTAATTGGGTAAGACACATCTGGTAAAATTATCTCAGTTTATTTAGAAGTTAAAACCTGACTGCAAGGATGCTCAAAGCAGCATCATCCACGTGTGGCGATCCACACACTTATTTACACACAATATACAGAAATTTTCCAAACACATTTGACAATCTTTTTGGAAACACAAGTCCGATTAATAGTCCTGTGGACTGTGTTCCAAAATTATTAATATTTAGTTCCAGTTCAAAGTTAATTGTCTATACTGGAAATAACGTAGATCACTGATTGAATATTTACATGATATTAACACTCGTAGAATAAATGTTTATAGAATTTTTAAACTTTCACTTGTTTTTCCAGTTTTCAAAAATATATCGTCGAAAATATTAGCATCATCGAAGCAACACAAATTATTAACACATATTAATAACATCTGAAAAGTATTTGAACTTGAGCATAGCATCGAAGAACTGTGCGAAGCACAACAACAATTAATTGTTCTTCTGACATTAAACAGTTCGAGAAGTGACTCGATTCTGAACTTCAAGTTCCAAACAAAATACATGATTTCTGAATCATCAACTTGATCAATAAATGGTTGAACCATTCAACTATTCAATTATCCACTTGGAATCATTATGAAAAAAATATTTATATTTATGGCCATTCTTAGTAACTTTCACAACTTGCAATTCTTCGACAGAATGCGGAAATAAGAATTGTAGTTTTATAATGAATTCATTTAGTTCATGGCACTAGGATTGAAAATATCCTTCAAATTATTCGTGGTTAAAGAATTATTTTTAATTGGCAGTGGCCCATTCTACTATTTGTGTAAGAACACAATATTACAACAACAACGGTAAAGGTCTTCCTCTGAAGAAGAATAAACTACTATCATGACAAATCCGGGTTCTAGCAAAATCAAAGTCTAAATGGAATTCGTAAACAAGGTTGAAATAAGAACTGATGGTTTTAAAGAAATAACCTTCGGGTCATTCATGCGACGAAATGTGTGGCTCCAATACTCCTACTATAAACCTGAGCCATCGAACCTGCTATTTGATTGATGCTCGAAAAAACCTTCATTCCTGCGACTTAAACATGCGCACCTGGGAATGGCATTCAACTACTCCACACATAAATTATCTTCCCAAAATGTATACAATAAATCAAGCCTCTGCTTGTTATCAACACTGGAAGATTAATAAACTGACAAGTTTATTTTATTTTACCATTCAGTTCAACCCGTGAATTTACCATACATATGAAAATCTTTATTTCACTTTCGAGTGTATTTACGTCATGATTTTATATAAATATAAAAATATCCTATTTGATACACATATCAATTGCTTCCCGTTTCATGCCTCTCCGTGTCATCTGAAAAATATACTTTGCTCAATGCAAATATCATCTGTTCAACCAGAACTGAAATGTTGGTTGAATGCGGGCTTGCGCTAACCACTCTCCTTCGGAAAATCTCCTGTTCCAAACTAGAAATGATTAAACTACTTCATAGGCTCTCTCTCCATACATATGATTATTAGAAAATATATTATCCAAAAATTATTTAGAAAAATTATGAAAATTATTATTATTATTAGTGGATTATTATTATTATTATTTGTATTATTTTAAATATGTTTAATTATCATCTCATTATGTGAGAATCCACATGTTCGAACCTTCGAATATGGAAAAAATATCCATTCCTCAACAAAAATAAATTTAACTTTTACAGTTACATCGGGGGTTTTCCGTGGTTTCCCAAAAAAATATGAAAAATTCAAATAAATCTTCGAAATGCTCGGTCATCGATCCTAAACTGTTCTGAGGGTTGCAAATGCTCAGAATAACTCTAATAAGTCTTGCGTAAATCATTGCAAGCTTATTTATACGACGAAAAAAATGTGTTGGTCATCTGCAGAAAAATAGTTTGTTCCAATTAGCTAGGCATAATATAATTCAAATGTGGCTTACATTTCTTGATGGTCTAGAAGTGTAGTAAACCTGGTCTGTACCAGATTTATCCATAGACATGCCCTATCGGACAAGCATGTATAATCCTTGTATCGGCCGCCATCATATACCCACAATTCGTCTAGTCAGACATAGTGGTAGTATCTTTCGACGTTTGAATAAACTGTGGTTCCATTTTAATATGAGCTTCTATCAAAGCCATAACAGTTTGTTTAAATAGGGTCAGATCTAAATGATCTCTTCTTAAATATGTCAGTTGTAACATAACTCACGGTAATCTTATCAGTACAAGAAAAACACTGACAGTCTAAGCAATTAACGGCTGTTCTGAAGATCGTTCCCTGGGCATGGTTTGTTATATCACCATCTGCCATGCGCTAAGCAACCTGCAGTTTCCCTTGCGTAGACTAATGAACGCCACCGTTATAGACTAGTCTTCAGTGTACTGACAGATCGAAGTGGTTAACTAGTTACAAATGAAAACTGACTTGAAATGGATTTAAACATCCAAGTATTAAGTTATTACTGGACTGTGACAAAATACTATTTTCTAGACAAAGTCTAGCATATGTCCTTGTAGAAATATAAATATTTCCACCAATGTCTGTAGAAAAATCAATCACCTCAGTGATTCTCCTCACCAGAAACTTACTAAGTTCCAACTCGTAGCGCAGCACTTTTCGTGACTATCACGACTTGAAAAGAACTTCTGCGTAGATCTGGCAACCATGTGCCTTGGCTCAGCGTAGACGCAACTTGCTTGCCAAGTGCTTGTGTTAGAATGAGCTGACCATGCCTCGCCCAGCTGGCTTTTATTCAAAACGGTCAGGGTCACGCGTCATCACCTGATATCTAGAAATCCTCATATCTCTTGAATCCCTGGTCCGATTTACTTGATACTAATTGCATTCTCTTTCATTTGGCCGTGCCAGTAATCTGATCCCAGTCTCAAGTCTCTACTACATAGTTAACTATTTAATCAATAAATAGCCTCGACCTCTGCTATTACTCGCTACGTCACTTGACATCCAACTATCGGTAAATTCCTTCCAAATGCTTCGAGAAGCAATGTAGCGCGATATTCAAATATCTGAACTTTCAAAAGCGGCTACAGCCTTTCCCTTGATATCTAGGTGTCTGAATCTTGGAATACCCATTCCTAGAGTTGGGCACAGTACTCTAGAATTTTTCACGCGATTTACACGTGCGGGTATGGTATGAAAGGTCTATTATATCCCTATTCCTATATTGTTAATATTATAATTATAATTATTGTCATTTTCAACCCCTTGGTGTCAGAAACAAAACTCGGGGCCCCTAAAGACCCGGAAAGGGTCCCCGAAAACTACATTTTAAGGCTCTAAGAGCAACAGTTTCATAGTTATTCCCAGAAAACTAATTTCATTTAATAAACTAATGAAGGAATGAAAGCCAGTAACCATGACAACAGTATCTCCAAAGATGACATTCAACTTTCCATCTATTTCTGCAAGAAGTAATGCCACTCCATTTATTACACTTCAGTGAAATTTTGCAAATGGCTATAAGGTTATCACGGAACAAACTAAAACTGTAAAATTCATCAATGCGCTTAAGGGATTCAAGGAGTATCCTAGATTTTTTCACACGATTTCCACGTGTGATATGTCGTACAGAAGGTCTATTATATCTCCAACCAGCAACATCATTTTCAAAAATTCCTGATTTGAAATAGTAGATTATTTTTCGCTGATTTTAGGAATTTGGGCCTTTGGAGGCTAAAAAAAACTAAATTTCCATGCACCACAAGCCTTTATAATTGATAAAAGGGGTCTTCCTGTGGTTGGGCACTTGACACAACGGTTAGGTTCAGTTTGGATGTGACGTGTATTGCGATTCGTCTACGAGGTTTTCAATTTTAATTTCACGTCAGGAAGAACACGTTAGGTAAATTTAGTTTGAGAGCACATTTTAACTAATCATTTTTCTTTGTCAACAAACAGGTTCCAAGCCCCTAACCATTGCAACAGTAGCTCAATTGATAACGTCTGGTTATTAATACCGAAGACCGTTCGAGGAATGGATTACGCTCGTCGGTGTCTAACTGGCATTGCTCGTGGGACGTCCTGCCGGTGGTGGCGAGTCGAAAGCGCGCACCCGTCGCGGATTTCCGTTGGCGGTTCTTGCGCGTCGTAGGCGGACCCCGATGAAATCCTACCGCGGTGCTCTTCGCCGAGTGTCGAGGTGGGCCGGCACGTTTACTTTGAACAAATTAGAGTGCTTAAAGCAGGCCTGCCACCCCGGTACAAATCTCTCCACGCACTTGACCATGGTCCCATCGAGCGAAAAAAAAAATCCAGGCATGTCCTGCGAACATCAAGCTTCACTTTCGGGCACGAGGGCACGCGCTCGGCACCCGAGGAGGTTGCGGAGAGTCTCAGGACGGGGTTGGCCGACCTTTCTAGGCAGAGAAAGAGTTTTAAAAAAATTATATAACACTCTCCACTATCATTTCATTTCATCTGTGATTCATTTAATCATTGCCCCAGAGGAGTGCGTCAGGCCTCGGCAGCCGGCACAGTTCATATCCTCGCCGCTAGATGGGGGCTTCATTCATTCCATTCCTGACCCGGTCGGAGACTGGAAGCAGGCTGTGGATTTTCATTTTCTGCTAGTAAGCAAATAAAAACCAAAACATTAACTTAAGAAAATCAAAATTTTAAAAGAAAATGTTCAAAGTTGAACCAACACCAAATATTAATAAATCACAAATTTTGGAAAACAAATCCAAAAATAAGTCAAAAATCAACTTTAAAAAATGAAAATAATTTACTAAAAATCGTAAAATGTCAAAATCAATCCAAATAACTCAGAAGATTTGAAAATAAATTAAAAATTGACTAAAATTGAAAAATGAATTAATTAAACCTCAATTAAATTAATTAAACAATTAATCAAACGTTAATTAAATAAATCAGCGAATCCGTATGTATAAATTAAATTAATTAGACTTTGAATAATTAATCCCATTAAAAATCATTAATCAATCATTCAATCAATCATTATTATTCATTTAAACAATGAAACGTGGTACAGGAAATGTTTATACACATTGTAATGCACTAGTATCTAATTTAGTTTAATTGTTTACATAACAATTGATGAGATGCCTAAATGAAATTCAATCTGGTCCGACTGTAATTGATATCCACTAAAAGTTCCATTTTTCTGTGCTCAATGTTCCAAATACCATGACATCTTGCCATAGCGTAGCATTTATTTACCATTATTATAATTAAATCATATGTGTATCCATAATTAAGTAGGGCTTTTTTAATTGTAATATTCATAAGACAAATTATATCATAACATGATCTGGCAACATCGCCTATATGACTCCCTTCTATGGGTTAAGATGCTTTCGTCAAATCACAACACTTATGCATCCATATTCTTAAACAAAACCCTTGTCCTTTAAGTGGATATAAAAACTTGCACACTCTATCTTTGAGCTCTTATACACTTGACAATGTGTACATGTTCATTACCGAAAATGCAAATTCACACTCATATGCCCTCAATAGAATTAGAGATGTGTTACACTAACATTTATAACAGATACCAATGCATGAGAAACATGATTATCTAAGGATTGAACTCAGGACTCGGGACAATATTTCGGGTCCTGAACTCAATACCATTTGTCAAAGTTTTATGAGTGTATAACTACTATCTTACTATAATTCAACTGAGATGCTTGCGATATCTTGACAAAATACTAGCTTAATGCAAGACAAAACAAAGAAACCAAAATAAATGCCATACTGTATGCAAAATCTGCATTATTGCAATACTGAAAATATTCCCTGTTCACATTTTGTAGACCAACCAATAATATATTTGAAACAACGGTGTGTGTAATTAACAACGGTGTTTCTCCGACCCTGTAACAAATGACATGACATAAATGTATTTACAAATAACAATAACCAAAATATATACACTAGTAAGCTTCCTGAAGGAAGGGTAAAACGACCTTGACTCAAGTCTCCAAGAATTCAGACACAATCTGCGCTAAACAAGCGACACAATGTTAATGAGATGTACGGGTAACCAGCCTCGTAAATCTAATGGTCTCCAGTTCGAAAAACTGAGTGTAACATTAACTCTGGAGCAATATCATATCGTAGTCACACTTGCTATCAAATACTTGTAAGCACACTTTTGCCTTACATATCACACTGGGCATGCATAGTAAACATTTCATACCTTTTTATTTTCAGTTGACAATTGGGCAACATATGACGGTGTCCCCTGCAACTTTAATAGACTTATTTTACACTTCTTACCAAATTCTTTTAACCATCGTAGATCGTTCGGGGCCATAAAGGAATTTTCCGACACGATATTTGCATACCACTTACCAAAATCCTCTTGCTTATTTACCACGACCAATCCGTTCATCACACACTGCTCCAGAACACTCAGATAGATGTTCGATAAACACTTCCACTCACATCAACTTTACCCGAGTTAACCAAAATATGGGAGACGCATAGAAAACTCCAGAGCGCAACTAGATAATAATTACCACATCATGTGTCAGAATAAAATAACAGCGTTAAAATTAATCCTCATTTTTACGCGTACATACGATATTATTATTATCCCTGATATTATCACTAATAACCTCTGTTATTATCTCTCTCTGTTACCCAATTCACATGCATTGATCTCTGCTTTCTCCATCCTCTGTGCTGAAATACACATATTAGAATAGGAAACCATATACAGTACACTCCTATCAGTATATCAATTTTGGTACGATTCGTGAACAGTATCTTCGCTAAGCATCTTCAGAACTAAACCACTAAACGTCTCGTCGTCACGGACGTATCTAAGCTCACAAAATAATATCTAAATTCAGGTTCTAACATTAAACTATAATAATAGTTATTCATCTACTGTATATATTGAGCCCGACTAGGCTCATGCGTCAAATATTTCTTTGAGAGAATACTTACTTCACACGCTCAGTTCGACAGAACACACCATGAAGCTTCCTCATGAACAATCCGCTATTTTGACTTCGGAGAGGACAGCTTATTTTCTTCCTAGAGATATATTACTTACTATTTTAATGCCACATATCTCAGGATCATATAATAATTAATTCTGTATAATTTACCATCTTCTATGCCTTTTGGAAATGGTAAATCACTTTATGGTAAAGGTATTTATCACCGCAGACACGCGGAGGACAATGTAAATAGTCGCTAATTGACTCAACAACTTCCTTCAAACCAGGAAGCCGTGCTACACACAGACACACCATTTTGATAGTCCGCTGAGGCAGGACGTATTGTGTCGATTGTCCGTCATTAAGACGAAGGCCATTTTTGGCAAGTGCATACCCCATAATTGGGAGGACTACATTCTACAGCCATCGAGCTGCGTATTACGATTTGAGTCTACGAAAAGAATTATTTCGGCCATGCAAGGCCAGTGCTACGTGATTGTGAAAGTTGAAATTTAATTGAGTGAATTCGGCATTTTTTTTTTCACCAACCACGAGGACCGTCTGAAAGGCAGACGTGAAATATTCAGGGCGACGTGAAATATTTAGGCTACAGCTACGTCTTATAGCCCAGTGTGTGCTACTACGAAAATCAACTATGATAATGCTACGCATCGCACGCATGCGACAGTGATTGTTCAGATTTACAGCGATTTGACATAATGTAAAATCTGTGAAAAATACCACGTGTATGGTATTACTACAGTCTGTGGCAGGAAAAGCAGATTATTTGATCACCTGCAATTATTAAAGTCAGTGTTCATCTACATAATAATATTTCACATATAATCAGTGTATTTAATAACCACGATGCCTACGTTAATGCACCACGTGATGTTGATTCTTCGACATTATTTTGAGAGCGTCGTGATAGTGTAATTTCTAATGTAAGGGAAACACCGATAAAATAAACCACCACCATGGAATTGTCCAACCAACACCACCAGGTACAAGCCATGTACGAGACGAGAACCAAGGACTAAAAGGATAGGCCGAAACCCATAGCCTTATCCAGGAAAATGCTTGGAGCCCTGGAAGCATATTACCCCTTCCAATGGGAGTTCTGGAAGGTGATCTACCTATGAAGTAATCGTGAGTCCTGTATTGTCTATGTACGAGGTTTGTCCAGGTTGATGTAGACTTTGAATGTATTTTTAGCCAAAACAACTCGATAATTTGACCACTTGAGTAGGAATGTACATATTTTCTTCTTGGCACTGGGAAAATCTTTCAGTTAGTCACCACAGTCCGTGTCCTATACGGCAGGTGCACATTCACATGTATTTTTCAGTGTATTTATAAGCCAGCAAGGAGCTGTGATTTTATGTCATGTAAACGACATCTTAAGAACAGAAGGTGTAGGCTACTGAAAGTCTAGGGGACACCCTATAGTTAGGTCCCTTATTTTAAGTTGAAAGAGCTTTATTATCGTATCATTTCTATGCCGAAAGTCACTGAAACATTTTTGTACTCTTTATTTGACATTTTTCGTGAGTACAGTACTATTTACTGCGTGATGTTCCAGAGGAACGAACCCAAACACAGTAAGATTGGTGGGTAAACATACATCGTATCATTTCAAACATGGCAGCAGAGGTTATATGTTTTATTTTTGTTGTGAAAAGTGCCAAGCCACGCATATCAAACCCCACGTGTACAAAGAGTGAGTGACATATCTTCGAATGTCAGTGCAGTTAGTTGCACGAGAGTGACATCTTTACATTTGTATTCTTTGAAATTGTTACTATGTTATATATTATTGAAGGGTAAAATATCCCAAGAAACACTGTTAGGGAAGTGATGATGTATTTTTATACAATCTGCAGAGCACTTGAGGACTGTATTTCGTGCTACTGCAAGATTAAAATGATCTGTTTGAAACACAATCGTTGCTATGCTAAAGCTGTACGCGATGCAGTGTGAAAGTTGTTTGAGCGCGCCAGCTGATAACCGGTTGCTACCCGAGATGCAACGGAAAACGACAATATTGACTTTTTTGTATGCTAATTTACGTCACAAGTCCTAGGAATTTTGAAGGTCACTGTTATTAAAATAACCTTGCTTTGGAAAACAGCTATGTAAGCTGTCAACATGTGTTATTTTTTCACCACTTTTAAAGAGTAAGGGAGTACGCGAATTTCTTTAATGTTTTGAGCCGATGACATTGATTCATCTGGCGTGTCATAGAATGGTTTAAACAGTAATGTTAATTGACCCAGCTTCTGTATAAATTAGGCTAGCAAGTGTAATTGTTGTGTCCGTGAACACATTATTGGTATTTAGGCAGGACGGATGAATGTGCGCCTATTGATGGTTTATTCCGACGATCTTTGAGCTGCGGCCAATACGACCGATGCTACTTGTGCGCAATGGGATTAAGACGCGCCAATCTGTGTTATTGTTGACTTGTAGAAGTCATGTTCTTTGAGTGAATCTCAGGCGAGATCACATGCTGCTGCCTACGACTGGTGTCATAAACTGAACTAACTAAACAGTATTTAAACCTTCTGATAAATCAAAAGCATAACTATCCTAAACCAACGGATTAATTAATTGTTATGAATAATTACAGCAATAACTTTGCAATCATTTGCTTGTTGATTAATTGACACCGTGACTTCAATTCGTTTCCATGTGGGAGATGTCCTTTAATTGAGCTGACACTACTTTTTTCGACGACATGGATCTTCGGGACCAGAAATCAGTAACTTGTGGCCCGCGTGATTCAAAGCTTGTAAGTCACAGTGATGATTGCGCATTGCCAACCTAATTCACATGCATGAGATGACGACTGGGTACAAACAGTAAGTCAGTTCGCGGAGGCAGGTTAGTATTAGAGTGTTTATTTATTCATTCCCGAGTGTATTTACCCTATTGTTCCTGTTAAACATAAGAGTGTTATTTGATGGATTTTTTTTGACAGTCGGTGGTCAAACTATCATTAGATTTGGTAATAAGCATTTGTTTACGACGCGTCTCTTCGTAATACTTTCGTTCACATAGGCATTAGACAGAATTTAAATGTAATATTAAATGTGGACGTGGTACCATCCTAACCTAGGGATTGGTTTGCTAGCTGTTAAATGTAGACTATACCGAGTCATTTATTTGTAAATTTGCTACGCGTTAATTCTTCTTGTACCACGAGCCTAGTTAGTTTTGCTGTTGTTTCATGTAACTAGGACTTCGCGAGGGTACTTAACATCAAACTAGGGAACGACTCAGTATTGTAATTAGATTAGCGTATTAGCCGATTTCGACCCTCGGAAGTAGTTTAGGGGTCCTACTTGAATAAATCATGCACGAATCTAACTTAAGTCTGGATCCCTTTGTATTGCTAGCTTTGTATTTTCGGATGTATTTCTTTGAGCGTCTATGACTGTTTCCGTGCTAAATGACCCAGATCCCCTGGATCAAACCCCCGTGCTGAACAAGCCTACAAGGAAATGCATCCGATCCTCTAAGGTGTTGGGTTCGAAGGACGGGGTCTTTCGAAGTGCCATTTCATTCGGCGGATGGTACTCGGATAACCTCCTCTAACGGGCTCAATATATAAATCTCAATGTTGGTTTGTCTGTTTGTTGGTCTGTTATTTATACAAATATACACCGTTTAACCGATCTGAACCAAAATTTGTATACTTAACCTTTGGAACCCAGCAGGTACTGTGCCCGTTTAGACCGGAGTCCGCACGACCACATATGCATTTTACCAATAATCAGTCAGCACGAGAGTCAAAATATCCCGGAGCGCCAGATGGGTTAAAGCTAATCGCAAAAACGACATCAAATAAAAAAAATGCTTTACTGATTTTTGGCTCAATGCAACAATAAGGATAGAAGGAGATTCAATTGGGCGTAACACATCTGGTAACATTATCTCAGTTTATTTTGAAGTTAAAATTGACTGCAAAGATGCTCAAAGCAGCATCACTCACGTGTGGCGATCCACACTCTTATTTACACAATATACAGAAATTTTCCAAACACATTTGACAATTATTTTTTGGAAACACAAGTCCGATTAATAGTCCTGTAGACTGTGTTCCAAAATTATTTATGATTAAATCCAGTTCAAAGTTAATTGTCTCTACTGGAAATATCGTAGATCACTGTCTGAATATTTACATGATATTAACACTCGTAGAATACATGTTCATAGAATTTTAAACTTTCACTTATTTTTCCAGTTTCAAAAATAAATTGTCGAAAATATTATTATCATTGAATCAACACACATTATTTACACATATTAATAACATCTGAAAAGTATTTGACCTTGAGCATAGCATCGAAGAACTGTGCGAAGCACAACAACAATTAATTGTTTTTCTGACATTAAACATTCGAGAAGTGACTCGATTATGAACTTCAAGTTCCTAACAAAATACATGATTTCTGAATCATCAACTTGATCAATAAATGGTTGAACCATTCAACTATTCAATTATCCACTTGGAATCATTATGAAAAAAATATTTATATTTATGGCCATTCTTAGTAACTTTCACAACTTGCAATTCTTCGACAGAATGCGGAAATAAGAAATGTAGTTTTATAATGAATTCATTTAGTTCATGGCACTAGGATTGAAAATATCCTTCAAATTATTCGTGGTTAAAGAATTATTTTTAATTGGCAGTGGCCCATTCTACTATTTGTGTAAGAACACAATATTACAACAACAACGGTAAAGGTCTTCCTCTGAAGAAGAATAAACTACTATCATGACAAATCCGGGTTCTAGCAAAATCAAAGTCTAAATGGAATTCGTAAACAAGGTTGAAATAAGAACTGATGGTTTTAAAGAAATAACCTTCGGGTCATTCATCCGACGAAATGTGTGGCTCCAATACTCCTACTATAAACCTGAGCCATCGAACCTGCTATTTGATTGATGCTCGAAAAAACCTTCATTCCTGCGACTTAAACATGCGCACCTGGGAATGGCATTCAACTACTCCACACATAAATTATCTTCCCAAAATGTATACAATAAATCAAGCCTCTGCTTGTTATCAACACTGGAAGATTAATAAACTGACAAGTTTATTTTATTTTACCATTCAGTTCAACCCGTGAATTTACCATACATATGAAAATCTTTATTTCACTTTCGAGTGTATTTACGTCATGATTTTATATAAATATAAAAATATCCTATTTGATACAAATAACAATTGCTTCCCGTTTCATGCCTCTCCGTGTCATCTGAAAAATATACTTTGCTCAATGCAAATATCATCTGTTCAACCAGAACTGAAATGTTGGTTGAATGCGGGCTTGCGCTAACCACTCTCCTTCGGAAAATCTCCTGTTCCAAACTAGAAATGATTAAACTACTTCATAGGCTCTCTCTCCATACATATGATTATTAGAAAATATATTATCCAAAAATTATTTAGAAAAATTATGAAAATTATTATTATTATTAGTGGATTATTATTATTATTATTTGTATTATTTTAAATATGTTTAATTATCATCTCATTATGTGAGAATCCACATGTTCGAACCTTCGAATATGGAAAAAATATCCATTCCTCAACAAAAATAAATTTAACTTTTACAGTTACATCGGGGGTTTTCCGTGGTTTCCCAAAAAAATATGAAAAATTCAAATAAATCTTCGAAATGCTCGGTCATCGATCCTAAACTGTTCTGAGGGTTGCAAATGCTCAGAATAACTCTAATAAGTCTTGCGTAAATCATTGCAAGCTTATTTATACGACGAAAAAAATGTGTTGGTCATCTGCAGAAAAATAGTTTGTTCCAATTAGCTATGCATAATATAATTCAAATGTGGCTTACATTTCTTGATGGTCTTGAAGTGTAGTAAACCTGGTCTGTACCAGATTTATCCATAGACGTGCCCTATCGGACAAGCATGTATAATCCTTGTATCGGCCGCCATCATATACCCACAATTCGTCTAGTCAGACATAGTGGTAGTATCTTTCGACGTTTGAATAAACTGTGGTTCCATTTTAATATGAGCTTCTATCAAAGCCATAACAGTTTGTTTAAATAGGGTCAGATCTAAATGATCTCTTCTTAAATATGTCAGTTGTAACATAACTCACGGTAATCTTATCAGTACAAGAAAAACACTGACAGTCTAAGCAATTAACGGCTGTTCTGAAGATCGTTCCCTGGGCATGGTTTGTTATATCACCATCTGCCATGCGCTAAGCAACCTGCAGTTTCCCTTGCGTAGACTAATGAACGCCACCGTTATAGACTAGTCTTCAGTGTACTGACAGATCGAAGTGGTTAACTAGTTACAAATGAAAACTGACTTGAAATGGATTTAAACATCCAAGTATTAAGTTATTACTGGACTGTGACAAAATACTATTTTCTAGACAAAGTCTAGCATATGTCCTTGTAGAAATATAAATATTTCCACCAATGTCTGTAGAAAAATCAATCACCTCAGTGATTCTCCTCACCAGAAACTTACTAAGTTCCAACTCGTAGCGCAGCACTTTTCGTGACTATCACGACTTGAAAAGAACTTCTGCGTAGATCTGGCAACCATGTGCCTTGGCTCAGCGTAGACGCAACTTGCTTGCCAAGTGCTTGTGTTAGAATGAGCTGACCATGCCTCGCCCAGCTGGCTTTTATTCAAAACGGTCAGGGTCACGCGTCATCACCTGATATCTAGAAATCCTCATATCTCTTGAATCCCTGGTCCGATTTACTTGATACTAATTGCATTCTCTTTCATTTGGCCGTGCCAGTAATCTGATCCCAGTCTCAAGTCTCTACTCCATAGTTAACTATTTAATCAATAAATAGCCTCGACCTCTGCTATTACTCGCTACGTCACTTGACATCCAACTATCGGTAAATTCCTTCCAAATGCTTCGAGAAGCAATGTAGCGCGATATTCAAATATCTGAACTTTCAAAAGCGGCTACAGCCTTTCCCTTGATATCTAGGTGTCTGAATCTTGGAATACCCATTCCTAGAGTTGGGCACAGTACTCTAGAATTTTTCACGCGATTTACACGTGCGGGTATGGTATGAAAGGTCTATTATATCCCTATTCCTATATTGTTAATATTATAATTATAATTATTGTCATTTTCAACCCCTTGGTGTCAGAAACAAAACTCGGGGCCCCTAAAGACCCGGAAAGGGTCCCCGAAAACTACATTTTAAGGCTCTAAGAGCAACAGTTTCATAGTTATTCCCAGAAAACTAATTTCATTTAATAAACTAATGAAGGAATGAAAGCCAGTAACCATGACAACAGTATCTCCAAAGATGACATTCAACTTTCCATCTATTTCTGCAAGAAGTAATGCCACTCCATTTATTACACTTCAGTGAAATTTTGCAAATGGCTATAAGGTTATCACGGAACAAACTAAAACTGTAAAATTCATCAATGCGCTTAAGGGATTCAAGGAGTATCCTAGATTTTTTCACACGATTTCCACGTGTGATATGTCGTACAGAAGGTCTATTATATCTCCAACCAGCAACATCATTTTCAAAAATTCCTGATTTGAAATAGTAGATTATTTTTCGCTGATTTTAGGAATTTGGGCCTTTGGAGGCTAAAAAAAACTAAATTTCCATGCACCACAAGCCTTTATAATTGATAAAAGGGGTCTTCCTGTGGTTGGGCACTTGACACAACGGTTAGGTTCAGTTTGGATGTGACGTGTATTGCGATTCGTCTACGAGGTTTTCAATTTTAATTTCACGTCAGGAAGAACACGTTAGGTAAATTTAGTTTGAGAGCACATTTTAACTAATCATTTTTCTTTGTCAACAAACAGGTTCCAAGCCCCTAACCATTGCAACAGTAGCTCAATTGATAAAGTCTGGTTATTAATACCGAAGACCGTTCGAGGAATGTATTACGCTCGTCGGTGTCTAACTGGCATTGCTCGTGGGACGTCCTGCTGGTGGTGGCGAGTCGAAAGCGCGCACCCGTCGCGGATTTCCGTTGGCGGTTCTTGCGCGTCGTAGGCGGACCCCGATGAAATCCTACCGCGGTGCTCTTCGCCGAGTGTCGAGGTGGGCCGGCACGTTTACTTTGAACAAATTAGAGTGCTTAAAGCAGGCCTGCCACCCCGGTACAAATCTCTCCACGCACTTGACCATGGTCCCATCGAGCGAAAAAAAAAATCCAGGCATGTCCTGCGAACATCAAGCTTCACTTTCGGGCACGAGGGCACGCGCTCGGCACCCGAGGAGGTTGCGGAGAGTCTCAGGACGGGGTTGGCCGACCTTTCTAGGCAGAGAAAGAGTTTAAAAAAAAATATATAACACTCTCCACTATCATTTCATTTCATCTGTGATTCATTTAATCATTGCCCCAGAGGAGTGCGTCAGGCCTCGGCAGCCGGCACAGTTCATAACCTCGCCGCTAGATGGGGGCTTCATTCATTCCATTCCTGACCCGGTCGGAGACTGGAAGCAGGCTGTGGATTTTCATTTTTCAAAAATCATTAATCAATCATTCAATCAATCATTATTATTCATTTAAACAATGAAACGTGGTACAGGAAATGTTTATACACATTGTAATGCACTAGTATCTAATTTAGTTTAATTGTTTACATAATAATTGATGAGATGCCTAAATGAAATTCAATCTGGTCCGACTGTAATTGATATCCACTAAAAGTTCCATTTTTCTGTGCTCAATGTTCCAAATACCATGACATCTTGCCATAGCGTAGCATTTATTTACCATTATTATAATTAAATCATATGTGTATCCATAATTAAGTAGGGCTTTTTTAATTGTAATATTCATAAGACAAATTATATCATAACATGATCTGGCAACATCGCCTATATGACTCCCTTCTATGGGTTAAGATGCTTTCGTCAAATCACAACACTTATGCATCCATATTCTTAAACAAAACCCTTGTCCTTTAAGTGGATATAAAAACTTGCACACTCTATCTTTGAGCTCTTATACACTTGACAATGTGTACATGTTCATTACCGAAAATGCAAATTCACACTCATATGCCCTCAATAGAATTAGAGATGTGTTACACTAACATTTATAACAGATACCAATGCATGAGAAACATGATTATCTAAGGATTGAACTCAGGACTCGGGACAATATTTCGGGTCCTGAACTCAATACCATTTGTCAAAGTTTTATGAGTGTATAACTACTATCTTACTATAATTCAACTGAGATGCTTGCGATATCTTGACAAAATACTAGCTTAATGCAAGACAAAACAAAGAAACCAAAATAAATGCCATACTGTATGCAAAATCTGCATTATTGCAATACTGAAAATATTCCCTGTTCACATTTTGTAGACCAACCAATAATATATTTGAAACAACGGTGTGTGTAATTAACAACGGTGTTTCTCCGACCCTGTAACAAATGACATGACATAAATGTATTTACAAATAACAATAACCAAAATATATACACTAGTAAGCTTCCTGAAGGAAGGGTAAAACGACCTTGACTCAAGTCTCCAAGAATTCAGACACAATCTGCGCTAAACAAGCGACACAATGTTAATGAGATGTACGGGTAACCAGCCTCGTAAATCTAATGGTCTCCAGTTCGAAAAACTGAGTGTAACATTAACTCTGGAGCAATATCATATCGTAGTCACACTTGCTATCAAATACTTGTAAGCACACTTTTGCCTTACATATCACACTGGGCATGCATAGTAAACATTTCATACCTTTTTATTTTCAGTTGACAATTGGGCAACATATGACGGTGTCCCCTGCAACTTTAATAGACTTATTTTACACTTCTTACCAAATTCTTTTAACCATCGTAGATCGTTCGGGGCCATAAAGGAATTTTCCGACACGATATTTGCATACCACTTACCAAAATCCTCTTGCTTATTTACCACGACCAATCCGTTCATCACACACTGCTCCAGAACACTCAGATAGATGTTCGATAAACACTTCCACTCACATCAACTTTACCCGAGTTAACCAAAATATGGGAGACGCATAGAAAACTCCAGAGCGCAACTAGATAATAATTACCACATCATGTGTCAGAATAAAATAACAGCGTTAAAATTAATCCTCATTTTTACGCGTACATACGATATTATTATTATCCCTGATATTATCACTAATAACCTCTGTTATTATCTCTCTCTGTTACCCAATTCACATGCATTGATCTCTGCTTTCTCCATCCTCTGTGCTGAAATACACATATTAGAATAGGAAACCATATACAGTACACTCCTATCAGTATATCAATTTTGGTACGATTCGTGAACAGTATCTTCGCTAAGCATCTTCAGAACTAAACCACTAAACGTCTCGTCGTCACGGACGTATCTAAGCTCACAAAATAATATCTAAATTCAGGTTCTAACATTAAACTATAATAATAGTTATTCATCTACTGTATATATTGAGCCCGACTAGGCTCATGCGTCAAATATTTCTTTGAGAGAATACTTACTTCACACGCTCAGTTCGACAGAACACACCATGAAGCTTCCTCATGAACAATCCGCTATTTTGACTTCGGAGAGGACAGCTTATTTTCTTCCTAGAGATATATTACTTACTATTTTAATGCCACATATCTCAGGATCATATAATAATTAATTCTGTATAATTTACCATCTTCTATGCCTTTTGGAAATGGTAAATCACTTTATGGTAAAGGTATTTATCACCGCAGACACGCGGAGGACAATGTAAATAGTCGCTAATTGACTCAACAACTTCCTTCAAACCAGGAAGCCGTGCTACACACAGACACACCATTTTGATAGTCCGCTGAGGCAGGACGTATTGTGTCGATTGTCCGTCATTAAGACGAAGGCCATTTTTGGCAAGTGCATACCCCATAATTGGGAGGACTACATTCTACAGCCATCGAGCTGCGTATTACGATTTGAGTCTACGAAAAGAATTATTTCGGCCATGCAAGGCCAGTGCTACGTGATTGTGAAAGTTGAAATTTAATTGAGTGAATTCGGCATTTTTTTTTTCACCAACCACGAGGACCGTCTGAAAGGCAGACGTGAAATATTCAGGGCGACGTGAAATATTTAGGCTACAGCTACGTCTTATAGCCCAGTGTGTGCTACTACGAAAATCAACTATGATAATGCTACGCATCGCACGCATGCGACAGTGATTGTTCAGATTTACAGCGATTTGACATAATGTAAAATCTGTGAAAAATACCACGTGTATGGTATTACTACAGTCTGTGGCAGGAAAAGCAGATTATTTGATCACCTGCAATTATTAAAGTCAGTGTTCATCTACATAATAATATTTCACATATAATCAGTGTATTTAATAACCACGATGCCTACGTTAATGCACCACGTGATGTTGATTCTTCGACATTATTTTGAGAGCGTCGTGATAGTGTAATTTCTAATGTAAGGGAAACACCGATAAAATAAACCACCACCATGGAATTGTCCAACCAACACCACCAGGTACAAGCCATGTACGAGACGAGAACCAAGGACTAAAAGGATAGGCCGAAACCCATAGCCTTATCCAGGAAAATGCTTGGAGCCCTGGAAGCATATTACCCCTTCCAATGGGAGTTCTGGAAGGTGATCTACCTATGAAGTAATCGTGAGTCCTGTATTGTCTATGTACGAGGTTTGTCCAGGTTGATGTAGACTTTGAATGTATTTTTAGCCAAAACAACTCGATAATTTGACCACTTGAGTAGGAATGTACATATTTTCTTCTTGGCACTGGGAAAATCTTTCAGTTAGTCACCACAGTCCGTGTCCTATACGGCAGGTGCACATTCACATGTATTTTTCAGTGTATTTATAAGCCAGCAAGGAGCTGTGATTTTATGTCATGTAAACGACATCTTAAGAACAGAAGGTGTAGGCTACTGAAAGTCTAGGGGACACCCTATAGTTAGGTCCCTTATTTTAAGTTGAAAGAGCTTTATTATCGTATCATTTCTATGCCGAAAGTCACTGAAACATTTTTGTACTCTTTATTTGACATTTTTCGTGAGTACAGTACTATTTACTGCGTGATGTTCCAGAGGAACGAACCCAAACACAGTAAGATTGGTGGGTAAACATACATCGTATCATTTCAAACATGGCAGCAGAGGTTATATGTTTTATTTTTGTTGTGAAAAGTGCCAAGCCACGCATATCAAACCCCACGTGTACAAAGAGTGAGTGACATATCTTCGAATGTCAGTGCAGTTAGTTGCACGAGAGTGACATCTTTACATTTGTATTCTTTGAAATTGTTACTATGTTATATATTATTGAAGGGTAAAATATCCCAAGAAACACTGTTAGGGAAGTGATGATGTATTTTTATACAATCTGCAGAGCACTTGAGGACTGTATTTCGTGCTACTGCAAGATTAAAATGATCTGTTTGAAACACAATCGTTGCTATGCTAAAGCTGTACGCGATGCAGTGTGAAAGTTGTTTGAGCGCGCCAGCTGATAACCGGTTGCTACCCGAGATGCAACGGAAAACGACAATATTGACTTTTTTGTATGCTAATTTACGTCACAAGTCCTAGGAATTTTGAAGGTCACTGTTATTAAAATAACCTTGCTTTGGAAAACAGCTATGTAAGCTGTCAACATGTGTTATTTTTTCACCACTTTTAAAGAGTAAGGGAGTACGCGAATTTCTTTAATGTTTTGAGCCGATGACATTGATTCATCTGGCGTGTCATAGAATGGTTTAAACAGTAATGTTAATTGACCCAGCTTCTGTATAAATTAGGCTAGCAAGTGTAATTGTTGTGTCCGTGAACACATTATTGGTATTTAGGCAGGACGGATGAATGTGCGCCTATTGATGGTTTATTCCGACGATCTTTGAGCTGCGGCCAATACGACCGATGCTACTTGTGCGCAATGGGATTAAGACGCGCCAATCTGTGTTATTGTTGACTTGTAGAAGTCATGTTCTTTGAGTGAATCTCAGGCGAGATCACATGCTGCTGCCTACGACTGGTGTCATAAACTGAACTAACTAAACAGTATTTAAACCTTCTGATAAATCAAAAGCATAACTATCCTAAACCAACGGATTAATTAATTGTTATGAATAATTACAGCAATAACTTTGCAATCATTTGCTTGTTGATTAATTGACACCGTGACTTCAATTCGTTTCCATGTGGGAGATGTCCTTTAATTGAGCTGACACTACTTTTTTCGACGACATGGATCTTCGGGACCAGAAATCAGTAACTTGTGGCCCGCGTGATTCAAAGCTTGTAAGTCACAGTGATGATTGCGCATTGCCAACCTAATTCACATGCATGAGATGACGACTGGGTACAAACAGTAAGTCAGTTCGCGGAGGCAGGTTAGTATTAGAGTGTTTATTTATTCATTCCCGAGTGTATTTACCCTATTGTTCCTGTTAAACATAAGAGTGTTATTTGATGGATTTTTTTTGACAGTCGGTGGTCAAACTATCATTAGATTTGGTAATAAGCATTTGTTTACGACGCGTCTCTTCGTAATACTTTCGTTCACATAGGCATTAGACAGAATTTAAATGTAATATTAAATGTGGACGTGGTACCATCCTAACCTAGGGATTGGTTTGCTAGCTGTTAAATGTAGACTATACCGAGTCATTTATTTGTAAATTTGCTACGCGTTAATTCTTCTTGTACCACGAGCCTAGTTAGTTTTGCTGTTGTTTCATGTAACTAGGACTTCGCGAGGGTACTTAACATCAAACTAGGGAACGACTCAGTATTGTAATTAGATTAGCGTATTAGCCGATTTCGACCCTCGGAAGTAGTTTAGGGGTCCTACTTGAATAAATCATGCACGAATCTAACTTAAGTCTGGATCCCTTTTTATTGCTAGCTTTGTATTTTCGGATGTATTTCTTTGAGCGTCTATGACTGTTTCCGTGCTAAATGACCCAGATCCCCTGGATCAAACCCCCGTGCTGAACAAGCCTACAAGGAAATGCATCCGATCCTCTAAGGTGTTGGGTTCGAAGGACGGGGTCTTTCGAAGTGCCATTTCATTCGGCGGATGGTACTCGGATAACCTCCTCTAACGGGCTCAATATATAAATCTCAATGTTGGTTTGTCTGTTTGTTGGTCTGTTATTTATACAAATATACACCGTTTAACCGATCTGAACCAAAATTTGTATACTTAACCTTTGGAACCCAGCAGGTACTGTGCCCGTTTAGACCGGAGTCCGCACGACCACATATGCATTTTACCAATAATCAGTCAGCACGAGAGTCAAAATATCCCGGAGCGCCAGATGGGTTAAAGCTAATCGCAAAAACGACATCAAATAAAAAAAATGCTTTACTGATTTTTGGCTCAATGCAACAATAAGGATAGAAGGAGATTCAATTGGGCGTAACACATCTGGTAACATTATCTCAGTTTATTTTGAAGTTAAAATTGACTGCAAAGATGCTCAAAGCAGCATCACTCACGTGTGGCGATCCACACTCTTATTTACACAATATACAGAAATTTTCCAAACACATTTGACATTTATTTTTCGGAAACACAAGTCCGATTAATAGTCCTGTAGACTGTGTTCCAAAATTATTTATGATTAAATCCAGTTCAAAGTTAATTGTCTCTACTGGAAATATCGTAGATCACTGTTTGAATATTTACATGATATTAACACTCGTAGAATACATGTTCATAGAATTTTAAACTTTCACTTATTTTTCCAGTTTCAAAAATAAATTGTCGAAAATATTATTATCATTGAATCAACACACATTATTTACACATATTAATAACATCTGAAAAGTATTTGACCTTGAGCATAGCATCGAAGAACTGTGCGAAGCACAACAACAATTAATTGTTTTTCTGACATTAAACATTCGAGAAGTGACTCGATTATGAACTTCAAGTTCCTAACAAAATACATGATTTCTGAATCATCAACTTGATCAATAAATGGTTGAACCATTCAACTATTCAATTATCCACTTGGAATCATTATGAAAAAAATATTTATATTTATGGCCATTCTTAGTAACTTTCACAACTTGCAATTCTTCGACAGAATGCGGAAATAAGAATTGTAGTTTTATAATGAATTCATTTAGTTCATGGCACTAGGATTGAAAATATCCTTCAAATTATTCGTGGTTAAAGAATTATTTTTAATTGGCAGTGGCCCATTCTACTATTTGTGTAAGAACACAATATTACAACAACAACGGTAAAGGTCTTCCTCTGAAGAAGAATAAACTACTATCATGACAAATCCGGGTTCTAGCAAAATCAAAGTCTAAATGGAATTCGTAAACAAGGTTGAAATAAGAACTGATGGTTTTAAAGAAATAACCTTCGGGTCATTCATCCGACGAAATGTGTGGCTCCAATACTCCTACTATAAACCTGAGCCATCGAACCTGCTATTTGATTGATGCTCGAAAAAACCTTCATTCCTGCGACTTAAACATGCGCACCTGGGAATGGCATTCAACTACTCCACACATAAATTATCTTCCCAAAATATATACAATAAATCAAGCCTCTGCTTGTTATCAACACTGGAAGATTAATAAATTTACAAGTTTATTTTATTTTACCATTCAGTTCAACCCGTGAATTTACCATACTTATGAAAATCTTTATTTCACTTTCGAGTGTATTTACGTCATGATTTTATATAAATACAAAAATATCCTATTTGATACAAATATCATTTGCTTCCCGTTTCATGCCTCTCCGTGTTATCTGAAAAATATACTTTGCTCATTGCAAATATCAACTGTTCAACCAGAACTGAAATGTTGGTTGAATGCGGGCTTGCGCTAACCACTCTCCTTTGGGAAATCTCCTGTTCCAGACTAGAAATGATTAAACTACTTCATAGGCTCTTTCTCAATACATATGATTATTATAAAATATAATATCCAAGAATTATTTAGAAAAATTATAAAAATTATTATTATTATTATTAGTGGATTATTATTATTATTATTAGTTATATCATTTTAAATATGTTTAATTATCGTCACATTATGTGAGAATCCACATGTTCGAACCTTCGAATATGGAAAAAATATCCATTCCTCAACAAAAATAATTTAACTCAACCTTCACATCGACGGTTTTCCGTGGTTTCCCAAAAATATGAAATATTCAAATAAAACTCGAAATGCTCGGTCATCGATCCTAAACTGTTCTGAGTGCTGAAAATGCTCAGAATAACTCTAATAACTCTTGCGTAAATCATTGCAAGATTTAAATACGAAGAAAAAATGTGTTGGTCATCTGCAGAAAAATAGTTTGTTCCAATTAGCTAGGCATAATATAATTCAAATGTGGCTTACATTTCTTGATGGTCTTGAAGCGAAGTAAACCTGGTCTGTACCAGATTTATCCATAGACATTCCCTATCGGACAAGCACGTATAATCCTTGTATCGGCCGCCATTATATACCCACAATTCGTCTAGTCAGACATAGTGGTAGTATCTCTTGACGTTTGAATTAACTGTTGTTCCATTTTAATATGGGCTTCTATCAAAGCCATAACAGTTTGTTTAAATAGGGTCAGATCTAAGTGATCTCTTCTTAGTTATGTCAGTTGTAACATAACTCACGGTAATCTTATCAGTACAAGAAAAACACTGACAGTCTAACCAATCAACGGCTGTTCTGAAGATCGTTCCCTGGGCATGGCTTAACACCATCTACCATGCGCTAAGCAACCTGTAGTTTCCCTTGCGTAAACTAATGAACACCACCGTTATAGACTAGTGTTCAGTGTACTGATAGATCGAAGTGGTTAACTAGTTACAAATATGAAAACTGACTGAAATGGACCTAAATATCCAAGTATTAGGTTATTACTGGACTGTGACAAAGTACTAATTCTAGACAAAGTCTAGCATATGTCCATGTAGAAATAAAAATATTTCCACCAATGTCTGTAAAAAAAAAAATCAATCACCTCAGTGATTCTCCTCGCCGGAAACTTACTAAGTTCCACCTCGTAGCGCAGCACTTTTGCGACTATCACAACTTTGAAAAGAACTTCTGCGTAGATCCGGCAACCATGTGCCTTGGCTCAGCGTAGCAGCAACTTGCTCGGCAAGTGCTTGTGTTGGAATGAGCTATTGATGCTTCGACCAGCCGGCTTTTATTCAAAACTGTCAGGGTCACGCTGCATCAGCTGATATCTGGAAATCCTCATATCTCTGGTATCCCTGGTCCGATTTACTTGATACTAATTGCATTCTCTTTCATTTGGCCGTGCCAGTAATCTGATCCCAGTCTCAAGTCTCTACTCCATGGTTAACTATTTAATCAATAAATAGCCTCGACCTCTGCTATTACTCGCTACGTCACTTGACATGCTTCTATCGGTAAATTCTTTCTAATTCCTTCTCGAAGCAATGTAGCGCGATATTCAAATATCTCAACTTTCAAAAGCGGCTGTAGCCTTTCCCTTGATATCTAGGTGTCTGAATCTTGGAATACCCATTCCTAGAGTTGGGCACAGTACCACTTTCTACTTAAATTTTCGAACGGATCACTCCATTCCCAGCAATTAGGCCCTTTTGCACAAATCTACACCGTTTCACCGACCTAATAACTTGACGGCCATATTGTCGCTAGGCGACAACGACTAGCACAGTATATCATGATAGTCAACGCGGCACCATTGATGGACAGGCAACAACGATTTACTCTGTATCATGATAGTCCGGTAAAATTTGCTAAAGGACACATGCGAAAACTGAGCGATTGACATATCCTTGCTATCGTATGCACAGTAAATCAGCATATTAGCAAAATGTAATGTAAAGCTATCCTGTCAGAGAAAATGATTGGCAAACATTCCTACATTCTCCTATCACTATTTTGCAATTTTCATGTGTAGACAGTTTTTATTTCATTTGTGGGGCTTAGACATCGTGGTCATGTTGCCCCGTGTACATGGGTGTGTTTGTAGAATTTTTGTGATAACCTGCGTTATTGTGATTGTTGCACTAGCATGTGTAAATTGGAGATAGGATGAGGTATCTGAAGCCATTTTTCAGTGTTACTCAAGGATTTATTGGACTGTAGTATTCGCTATGCTATCGTATGTACAGTAAATCAGCATATTAGCAAAATATAATGTAATGCTATCATGTCAGAAAAAAATAGTGGCAAACATTCCTACATTCTCCTGTCACCATTTTGCAGTTTTCATGCGTAGACGGTTGTTATTTCATTTGCGGGGCTTAGACATCGTAGTCATGTTGCCCAGTGTACATGGGTGTGTATGTAGAATGTTTGTGATAACCTGCGTTATTGTGATTGTGGCACTAGCATGTGTAAATTGGAGATAGGATGTGGTATTTGGAGCCATTTTTCAGTGTTGCTCAAGGATTTATTGGACTGTAGTATTCTCTATCCTATAGTATCCACAGTTAATATTTCATTTTCGGGGCTGAGACAACGTGGTTATGTTGCCCCGTATACAAGGGTGTGTGTGTAGAATTTTTGTGATAACCTGCGTTATTTTGATTGTTGCACTAGCATGTGTAAATCTATATTATATAAAACTCAATGTTGGTTTGTCTGTCTGTCTGTTATTTATACAAATCTGCACCGTGTCACCGATCTGAACCAAAATTTGGATACTTCCCCTTTGGAACCCAACGAAAACACTGTCTACTTTAAATTTCGAACAGACTACGCCATTCCCTGCATTTAGGCCCTTTTGCACAAATCTACCCCGTTCCACCGATCTGAACCAAAATTTGTATACTTACCATTTGGAACCCTGCGAGTAAGACTGTTTACATGCAATTTCTGTCAGCCCACCCCATTCTCTGAATTTAGGCTCTTTGGCACACCGATGACTCGGCGGGCAGCTCCCGGGAAACCAAAGCTTTTGGGTTCCGGGGGAAGTATGGTTGCAAAGCTGAAACTTAAAGGATTTGACGGAAGGGCACCACCAGGAGTGGAGCCTGCGGCTTAATTTGACTCAACACGGGAAACCTCACCAGGCCCGGACACCGGAAGGATTGACAGATTGAGAGCTCTTTCTTCATTCGGTGGGTGTTGGTGCATGGCCGTTCTTAGTTGGTGGAGCGATTTGTCTGGTTAATTCCGATAAAGAACGAGACTCTAGCCTGCTAAATAGTCGCATCCGGTATCCCTTTGTGCTACCGGCGACAACATATCTTCTTAGAGGGACAGGCGGCTTCTAGCCGCACGAGATTGAGCAATAACAGGTCTGTGATGCCCTTAGATGTTCTGGGCCGCACGCGCGCTACACTGAAGGAATCAGCGTGTCTTCCTAGTCCGAAAGGACCGGGCAACCCGTTGAACCTCCTTCGTGCTAGCGATTGGGGCTTGCAATATTGTTCCCCATGAACGAGGAATTCCCAGTAAGCGCGAGTCATAAGCTCGCGTTGATTACGTCCCTGCCCTTTGTACACACCGCCCGTCGCTACTACCGATTGAATGATTTAGTGAGGTCTTCGGACCGGTGCGCGGCTTCAGATCCGGCAGTTTGCCGATGCTACTGGAAAGATATCCGAACTTGATTATTTAGAGGAAGTAAAAGTCGTAACAAGGTTTCCGGAGGTGAACCTGCGGAAGGATCATTACTGAAAATTGAAAAAGCTATGCTTTTTTACGAGTGGGGAGTTCCCGTCAGGATCTCCCGGCGTGGCTCCCGTTTCGACGGGAGCGAGACTCCTGCCGAGCCCTCCGGGGCTCTGGCGAGTCCTATTTTCAGCCTACTTTTCACATTTTGCAAAAATGAGGAAAAAGTAGACTTATGAGATCGGGCAAATGTGTGTCTGTCTGTCCTTCTGTCTGTCTGTCTGTCTGGCTGTGTGTGTGTCCTCCCCTATCAACTCCTAAACGGCTGCAGCAAACGAAACAAAATTTGGAAGGAGTAAAGATCTGTCCCTGAATATCTCACGGCCATATTTGAAAATGATGTCAGTGCTACCAACTGCTGAAAAATCCCAATTGAAAATTGAGTTCCATGTTGGATATCTTGGAAGGTATGAATGGGAGCTATTTCAAAATTGGCAGACGTGTAGATGATAATATTGCAGTTTAATTTTCAGGAGGCCATACATGACAGTGTTGCCAAAATGATTATAAGCCTGTTGATGGGTCCAAATTTTAAATGCATATAACTTCCACACTATCAATTGGATTTCAACCAAATTTCGTATGTGCTATGTGTACATAAACAGATATGAATGAGCGTATTCTTAAGAGCCACCAGGGCTACCAACTGATAATAAATGCTCTCAATTTTTTTAATCCAAATACCCATAAATCAGAAAGTATACAAGCCGACAGCCTTAAACTATGCACACCTATAGTACATGACATTCTAGATTAATTTGTAGTAAATAATATAGGCCTACGCCAATGCTCCCAACATGATTCTAAGCCTGCTGATAGGTCCAATTATAAAATGCATGTAACTTCTATACTAACTAATGGATTTCATTCAAAATTGACACAACAATAGATAATATTATTTCAGATTATTTCTGACCAATATATGTATGTCATTGTTGCCAACATGATTTTACGCGCGCTCTTTAACTGCATGTAACGTCCATGCTATCCATTGGACTTCAACCAAATTTTGTATTCTGTACCTTAAGAGATGGAACTAAGAATATATTCAGTCACCAGGGCTGCCAACTGTAGTTCTCTATTAGGCTACATTATGCCAGATATACAGTATTTCGAACTACTTAGAAATGTCGATATTACCAACTTAATTTCGTCATTATTCTAGATTGATCCATATAGATTAATCATTGGCACGAATCTTAAATTTTAAGAAAAGTAGGCTCTGTAGTTTGTCACGGAACTTCTTGTTTAACCTCTGAACGGCCCCATGGCCACTTGCCGAAGGAGGGTGCGTCGCGTTCTTCGCGGTCGCGTCTCCCATCTTGGGCCGTTGGTTGGCGTCCGCGCCTCCCACGGTCGTAAGTTCTGCAACCGTCTCACATATCTCAACTTTCATTTATTCCGATCCTTATCCTTCAGCGCTATGTAGCGCTAAATGACACTGTTGTTACCTTAGGAGCTCGGGACAGCTGAAGTTTTCCAAAGTGCTCTGATTATTTTCCTACAGCGCTATGCGACAACAGACGACACTATTGGTCTCTACTTTTCTAACATCCAATGAGATATAGGCCCTGGAAGGTGTCTTTTATCTCACTTACTCCTCTTTCTAATCATATATTTCAATTCGTTTGTAAATTAAATGTCTTGTGTCAGTACTGTAGTTAGTAAATAGGCTTTCCCTATTCATTATTATCATTATCATTACGGGAAAATGACGTGAATGTTCGTCCATTATACCGTACTACGTATCACTCCCACTACCACCACAAAAAGTTATATTTTTAGCCTACTTTTCACATTTTGCAAAAATGAGGAAAAAGTAGACTTATGAGATCGATCCGGGAAAATGTGTGTCTGTCTGTCTGTCCTTCTGTCTGTCTGTCTGTCTGGCTGGCTGTGTGTGAGTGCCCCCCCCCCCCCCTATCAACTCCTAAACGGCTGATGAAATCGAAACCAAATTTAGTATGAGTAAAGATGTATACCGGAATATCTCACGTCCATATTTGAAAATGATGTCAGTGCTACCAACTGCTGAAAAACACACTAGAAATTTGAGCTCCATGTTGGATATCTTGGAAGGTATGCATGGGAGCTATTCCAAAATTGGTACACATGTAGATAATACTATTTCAGTTTAATTTCCAGGAGGCCATACATGACAGTGTTGCCAAAATAATTTTAAGCCTTCTGATAGGTCCAATATTTAAATGCCTATAACTTCTACACTATCAATTGGATTTCAACCAAATTTTGTGTGTAATATATGTACATAAACAGATATGACTGAGCGTATTCTTACGAGTGCCACCAGGGCTGTCAACTGTTAATAATTGCTCGCTCTATTGTTTTATCCAAATACCAATATATCAGAAAGTATGCAAGTCGACAGCCTTAAACTATGCACACGTATAGTACCTGACATTTTAGATTAATTTTGGAGTAACTTACATACTTCAGTTCTACCAACATGATTCTAAGCCTGCTTTTTTTTCGTGTGGTCTCCTGAGATCCCGAGTGCAGGTCTTTCTAGTCGACAGCCTTGGGCGACATGCGCGTCAGGATGAGAGATGGAATGGATGAAGATAATGAAATTAGGCAAGGATGTGGATTGAAGCGGCCGTGGCCTATCAGAAGGTACCGTCCCAGCATTTGCCTGGTGTTGAAAATGGGAAACCACGGAAAACCATTTCAAGGACGGCCGACGGTGGGGCTCGAACCCACGCGTCTACCGAGTCAGCAGAGAGCTTTGTCCCATGATCTAATGCTGCGCTTTAGCCAGCGTAGCCACTGCTGTCGGTTCTAAGCCTGCTGATAGGACCAATTTTAAATACATGTAACTTCTATACTATCGATTGGATTTCAACCAAATTTCGTATGTGCTATGTGTAACATAACAGATATGACTATAAATATTCCTAAGAGCAATCAGGCCCGCCAACTGTTAATAAATGCTGTCTATATGTTTTTACCCTAATATCAATATATCAGGAAGTATGCAAGCCACCAGCCCTATACTTTGCACACGTATAGCACCTGACATTCTAGATTAATTTGGAGTAATTAATATGTCAGTGCTGCCAACATGATTCTATGCCTGCTGATAGGTCCAATTTTAAAATACATATAACTTCTATACTAACAAATGGATTTCGCCCAAAATTGGCACAACAAGATATCATAATATTTCCGATTATTTCTAACCAGCACACGCATGACATTGTTGCCAACATGCTTTTACGCGTGCTGATAGATCCAATGTCTAACTGCATGTAACGTCCATTGAGTTTCAACCAAATTTTATATTCTGTACCTTAAGGGATGAAACTAAGAATATATTCAGTCACCGGGGCTGGCAACTGTAGTGCTCTATTAGGCTACATTATACCAGGAATATTTGGAACTAATTTGACATTTCTATATTACCAACTTAATTTCGTCATTATTCTAGATAGGTTCATATACTGCATAAAACTCAGCAATTCTTCTAGTTTTGTGCCGTCTTGTGTGGGGTTTCGCCTAGGACACCAAGCTGGCTCATCGGCGGGCTCTTAGTGTCCCCGCCCGGACCCCCACAGGAGTATCGAATGGCGCGATACCTCCCTTTATATCGAATGCAACTGCGCTCCTTGACTGCGAGAACCAAAAGCTCAAGCAGCCTCAACCTCCCTATGAAGGCTTCCAAAAAGATGGTATATTGGCTTTCACGGCCGGTGAATTAAAACTCAGCAATTCTTCCACACCCAAGACATGGCACAAACCTAGAAGAATTGCTGAGTTTTAATTCACCGGCCGTGAAAGCCAATATACCAATACTTATCATGTTTCACGTCCGCTGCCATCCTTCCCAACATAGATGCCAGCAGATCCGACTATGCGTTTTTACATCATATTGCAGCCACATATAATCACTAATACACTATTTTTAGCCTACTTTCGATTTTTGCAAAAAATGAAAGTAGACTTATGAGATCAACACAGGGCGAAAAAAGTGTGTCTGTCTGTGTGTGTGTATGTGTGTGTGAGTCTGTGTGTGTGTGTCTGTGTGTGTGTGAGTGTGTGTACTCTGAATGTCTGTGCCCCCCTATCAATTCGAACACGGTGAATGCGAATTGAACGAAATTTGGTACAAAGGTAGCACTAGCAAAGGACACCTCTGTGTCATGTTTTATATCGCCGCCATCTTTACTAAATCTGAATGGCGGCCACTCAAACGTTCAAAACGTAAAATCAAATAACGACTAACCAAATCATCCGATCTCTACCAAATTTGGTAACAACATACCTTCGTATAGGATGCGTCTTGTGACCAATCTAGAAGGTCGTCCGCCATACCATTTCAGGATGGCGGCCGTGCGAATTATGCAAACTTTATAATCCATATCATGGGACCCACCAGTTCCGATTATCGAGAATCGTTTTAACTGTTCTAAAGGAAGAGGCACGTTCGAAATTAAAAGTTTATTTTGTGATACTATAGTGCAGACGTGATTTTAAAAAGCTGAGCTGATTCAGTAATAAGACAAGATGGCAGCGGATATCTTGTGTCTGACTTATATTTCACTAGTTTGAGTATTGCATGCAATATAGCGTACTGATACAAAATAAATAAACTTTGTATGAAATGCTTTATATATAAATAATATACTCCAGTGATGAAATCGTTTAGTATAAATCATTATTTGCTAACAAGTTCTATGTAAGTCATTTTATATAGAACGATATGCGCTGACACAATTAGCTCAGTGGTAGAGCGTTAGCCTATCGCTCAAATGCCTATGGTTCAAACCCGATCAGAGCTAGGTTTTTTGCTTGAAATGTTATATGTTTATTGTTTTGTAATGACTCAGATGTTTTAAAGTTAAGCGTTATATTGTGCATATTATGGTGTAAAATATATATTTAATTAAAACATAATTCGCCAGCAGATTTACTCGAGACATCTAGCTGCCAAAAAGGTAACTGCACGCCGACCTACTTATTAACTTCCAGATTTTATTGAAAAGTTTCTTCTTCTGGCCGCTAGAATGCACTCGCTCTGTTAGGATTATATTGTTCGATATTTCACCACTAGATGTCACGACTAGTCTACGTGGGGCTCCATTGATTACTATACCATTGGCATTCTATGCGCATCGAATTTGAAGAATGACAAGATGATACTACGATACATTTTTACTTTTTATTTTAAAGGGTTTGTAACAGCCTATTTTGCGTTACTTGAAAATGTTATTTGAAGTAAAGAACAAAACGATTTCACATAGTAACTGAATTCAAGCCGTTGGTGTTAGTTCAGGTTATTAATTACTACTTTTATTTCAGGCAAATAGCAATCGAAAATATCCACATAGTTTGTATACACACGTCTCTGTAGGGTCATGGAATGATTTGTTAATTCAATTAGGGTTGTGAAAGCCATGCACAACCAGACGTGTAAAGACATGCCTCAACTCAAAGTTGGATGTTGCCCACGGCAGGTCGTATATGTAATAATAATAATAATAATAATAATAATAATAATAATAATAATAATAATAATAATAATAATAATAATAATAATAATAATAATAATAATGTTATTGGTTTTACATCCCTTTTAACTACTGCTGCTTTTAGAGACACCAGGGTGCCGGAATTTTGGCCCGAAGGGGATCTTTAACGTGCCAGTAAATGTACTGACACGGCTCCCTCGCATTTGTGCACCCTCAAATGCCAGCTGACTGCGCCAGGATACGAACCTGCAACCTAGGGCCCAGCAAGCGAGAACGTTACCGCTGAGCCACGCAGCCAGTCCGGTCGATTATGTCTCCAAATCCATAACATTCTTGATATACTTCTTATCTTTCTTTCTTTCTTTCTTTCTTTCTTTCTTTCTTTCTTCAATGATGGTAGCAGTTTTTATCTAGGTTGTGGCGTTTGGTAGAGGTAAATCGTTTCTAAGGTCTTCAACAAAGAATAGTTCTATTATAGTCTTTGATAATAACAACGAGTTATAACTATACTCATACATTTAGGAGAAAGTAGGCTATATGTTCTTTACTGAACATCTTGTTAATGATCGATTTTCAATCATAATTATCACTAGATTTCACTTGTTTTCTTACTTAGAAAAATAATTCTACCACTTCCGTACGGTTACTGTATACTAGTATCCTAATTTAACACACAAATTATGATGCTATACACATTTATATACAACTTGACCGTGTTTGCGCAACACTCGCTGACTATGCGTATTCCCATTCACAAATTGTTCTTCACACGTAGCGGATTGGTGTTTCCCACGTGGATCTTCGTCCAATTGCGTAATCTCAGAAAGTCGTCCCGTTCCCACTGGCTTGGGTGCGAATCTCGACTGTTCAGCTACGCGCTTCCCAACCTCCGCGGCTACTAACTTTGTCTATATAACTGCATGGACTGCATAAATTTGAATGATGCAGTACCTTCCTACGAGTGAATAAAGTTTATTATGAAAACCAATGTTTCTTTTGGAATATTTATTCCGTAACTTTGAGTTGCTATCTTATGGTGCGGTGTGAACTCCACTGCTACTGCCTGGCGAACTATCTCCCTGCGCACCGCCTACTTGTTGACTGTCTTAACTGCGTTCGACCGAGTGTCACTGTTTTCGATTGCAAAACTGCGTGAACTCTCTCTCGCGCTCGCGTGGGGGTGAAATATATCTCAAACATTGCGGCACTGCACCCGAAAACTTTTACACCCTGGGTAGCTCCGCTCTCTGGACTTTCACCACTAATACAATATATTCAAATTATTGGTGATAATAAGGCCCAACCGATTACAAGATTATCATCGATGTTCGATCGTAATTTTTATAGATATGCATTCTGCGTCTTTGGAACTACTTCTGGTGTCACAGACGCTATCCCTTCCTACATGGCAAAAATCTCTACCCCAGACGACTCGCGGAAGGAACTCAATTCTTGAATCATCGATTTATTAATTCCTTGATGATCTATTTATCTCGTCGGTTGGTAAAAATTCTCAGGAATATTTCTTGTTTAGTGAGGTTAAAGGCTTGATCCTGGGTGCCGTCGTATCGCCACAATAAATTAATTTAGTAATTTTGGGGCAGGGCTTGGCCAAAATACTGCGTGTCACAGAACGTTCTAGAACAACCTGAGGCAAGCTTCCCGGAAATCCTTGAATGTGTACCTGCTCTCGCTGATGCGTGGTAAAGAAGCATGTTCTAGATCTCTGACTTTGGCCGCGAATTTCTTGCAACGCACCCCTGGTACATAGGCGACTTGTTGCCTAGCTTGTACTTGTAACATCACAGCAAGAGTTTATTATTATTAAATGGCACGAAATTAGGTTTCCTTCTCCCTTGTAATTAGAGGCTCATTTAAACGCTGTTGCTCTGCATGACTAAAAACCATGCGAACTTAGCCTATAGGCTGTAGGATAAGGGCGCAGTATACAGTATATTAGTACATTATGCACCGAGCCTTTAATGGCAATAATTGAGACACGAATATGTTTATAATTTCCATAGGTGAGTTGTTTACGACTGTTTCTGTTCGACGATAGTTATAATTTTACTATATGTTCTAACATAAGAATTCATAAATATTTGTGGAGATGCTGCCAGCTGTTTCGCACTAAGGATCAAAGTCCTTCCGAAGCTTTGTTCTTATTTTGCTTGTGAATTATGTGGGCTCAGCATTTGCTTTCGACCCAATAACAAATTCGAAAGTTTTGAAACATTGTCTATCCTGAACTAGCACCAACAGATAGTGCACAGGATGGTGTGTTGCAAACTTCTGGACGTAGATTCCTAAATTTCTTGCATATTTCGTAGCATTTTCTTGTTACCGTAAAGGTTCGTGCTGATTTTGTCTTTGTGTTTGGGATTGTAACTACAATGGTTGTTCCAATATCACTTACGTTGTCAACTTTCAAATCATGTAATTAATGTCCGACATTTTGCATTTTGAGTGCATGTGCGAAGCTATCCGTACCTAATTGGTCAATGAATAATAATAAATGAATGAACATCTTGAGCTCTGATTGGTTGGGGAAACTGTATCATAATGAAAAGTAGTACTTTAATGACTCTCATTATGATACAGTTTCCTGACATATAATATTTACTTTTCGACATCGTCGAACATAAAATATTTTCCATTGCAAATACACACTATATATGCTTAACAATATATCGTGTGAGTAGTTATAAAACCATACATATACAAAGATCAAGTAAAACAAATTGAACCCGCTTGGATTTGAACCGTTGTTTTTACCGATGACAGTTTGGGATGTTACCCCTCGACTACAGATGTCCAATGCTGAAATACCGTTAACAATAGCTTTAGTATAACTGCTTAGCATATATTGCCCTGGAATTATTGATTTTGATAGAGTATTCTGGCGTTATTATAAACCATTTGATACTAAAGTTGTATTATTTTGATCAGTCAATTCCATAAAAGAATTTCAAGCTCCTGAAATTTGGACTAGCAAACAAACAATAGCCTCCATTTTGGCACAACGGCACGACACATCATAACACGATGCGGCACGGCCAGTCTAAACACTTGTCACTCCTACGGAGTAACATAAAATGATAATATCCGACGGGACACCTCCTTGAGGACAATTTAAACCACCTTCTGTACAATAAGCAGATTTGGTGAAGCTGGGCCTTGTTAAATCATAAGTTACGGATTAGCCTATAATACTTGCATGATTCATACGTCCGCTATCCTTAAACTATTTGGCTCATGCCCTTGTAGTTTGGGCAAACAACGCGTCTTACATAAAGATATATTGTTGCAAAATTTGGTAGAGATAGGATGATTAGGATAGTCATAATTTTAATTGTCGCCTCCGTAGCGTAGCGGTCAGCATGGTTAGCTGCCGCCCCAGAGGTTCTTGGTTCGATTCCCGGCTCTGCCACGAAATTTGAAAAAGTGGTATGAGGACTGGAACGGGGTCTAATCAGCCTCGGGTGTTCCAAATGAGTAGAGGGGGTTCGATTCCCACCTCAGCCATCCTCTAAGTGGTTTTCCGTGGTTTCCCACTTCGTCTTAGGGCAAATGCCGGGATGGTACTGCCCCCGTAATTGAATTATATAGAGACCACGGTGGCTATATTGGAAATTATAAAGAAAGTTATGGCTGTCATAGTTATGACGTGGGTAGTCATGACGTAAGCACGGATGACGCAAACGTTATGCCAGCAGGCTACTTGAGCTGAGATTCTCAGTGACGTCAGCATTTATTCGAGAAAGATCAGAGATCTACGACGCAGTCGCAGGAAATGTGGAATTCTGCTGAGGAAGAAATTATGCTATTGGAGGGGAGGCTCGAACCAATGAACGATAATCTGAAGGAAGACGGAGATTGCTGAAACTATGGTATTTTTATTACTTTTTGGAATGCAGAATTGTGGAAATCCATTTGCAGTAGAGGCATTGATCTGGAATTTTGGTGAAATTTATTTTCAGTTTTTGAATTTTGAAAATCCGTCATGTATTGACGAAGTTGGAACTTCTAGCGATGACGCAGTAACACGCTATGGAAGGGATGGATACGCCCCTCATGAAGTTTATAAAAGGCCTTGCGCAGAAGAGAGGAGTCTCATTCTCAGATTATCAATCTCTGATATCCAATCGTCTGATAGCTCAATCGTCAGATCTCAAATAGTCATTTCGGTGAAACGTCGAGTGAGATTAATAGAAAGAGTCGTCTTTATAACGCGTGGTGAAGCCACTGCATTAAACGAGAGTCGAGCATACTAGCAGTGCAGGTTTACTGTGAGTAAATCTAGGTGAAGTTGAAACGCACATTATAACGCGTCTACAAGATTAGTTGTGAACAGTTAACGGTCGCCTATAAGCTAATTCCATTGTGCATTGCTACAGTTAGGAGTGTAGAAAAATTGAACAATTTCGAGGAATTATTTTGGAAGATATTGGCAATTTTAGACGACTGACAAAAGTGATTTTCTCGCCACATGAGAAGCACTTTGTATCGCCAGAATCTACGCCACGGCTGACACGGCTAGTGAAATAGGGAGACTTCAGATTGCTTTTGTGACACAACGCTACAGTATTATGGAGCAGTTTAATACGGCAGTTTGTTCTTCTATTACCATAACCGAAGAGAAGATGGAAGGCTAAAGGACTTTAATGCAATTGGGACATATTTCAACGGAGTAAGATAGCAGCATGGAACTTCGCTAATTGCTATTCCACACAAGCGAACATGTGGTGAATAACCATCTACACCCATGTTTCGTGGTTCAACGCTGAATACTATCAAACAGCAATGGAAACGATTTCATACTCACTGAATATGAATATTTCTTCGGAAATTACTACAAAAACTTCATGGCGATTTTCTACTGGAACTTCAGGGATTTTTCAAGAGAGGTCAGGGTTGTCCCGACTCACAAAGAAGATTATTGCCGGAAGGATGTCGTTCGTCTTCACGGAGCAGTGCAATTCCCGGAGGAGGAAGCAGTTCGATTCTCCGAGGGTGCTGTTTCTTGTTTCGAGGATGGAGCTCAGCTTTAACTTGGTGAAATGGATCCATCAGCAGTCTTCTTTGGGGAATTTTCCTCTGGAACGTCAATCGGCAGATAAGGTAGTCGTGAACGTTTATTGTATTTGAGTTTTGTAGTGACATTTGAGCAACCATTTTCCCATATTTTTGTCCTCATGTATTTTGCCCCATATTCTTGTTTGAGATTCATATTCTCCGTACACCTTGATGAGTTATGCCTTTTTCGACGATTTATTAAGACATTGTTATGTCATGGGCATAGTTAAACGACTTTGGATCAGTTGAGACTGACATTTAGATTTTTCAGTAATTTGCTTATTTTTGTAGTCACGATTTGACTGTAAGTTAATGATTTTTATGGCAGATTTAAATTCAGACAGCGTGTCACTTTATTAAAGTAATTCTACCCCAGTTTAATTACTTTGACCAATTTTCTGTCATCATCAAGAAGGAAGAACATTTAAATGATTTTAGAGCGTTAAAATCCATTACGTTGTCGACGATCTTGGAAATACTAGTCGTTATTTGAATTGATTGCAACACAGACATTTATCGTCAGTTATGAACGATCATTGCATCATAGACCATTTTGTGAAAGATGAACTATAATTATGAATTATTGAATGCATTAAAGTCGTGAACTTTTGTTAGGAGTTTTTTCTCAATTAGAGATTTATATAATGATGTTTGCATTCCCCAGTCTAATTGGATTCTATTCGACTATTTTTCAGTTTAGTCGCACTTTATTTGATGAGAGTATTTTCATACTACAATTCTTTGAAGATGTTAATCTTAAATTTTGATAGACCAGACAGGCGTATATAAGCGTATTCACTATTAAATTTGTTTGTGATTGGCAAATTTTTACTTCATTTCGATTCATGAATGAAATCCACGAAGGTTAAATGACAACAGTTTTGAAACAATTAATGATTATAAGAATTTTTAAGTGGAACTATGAATGTATAATCGCTAGTGCAGCGGACGTGTTGAAAGTCGCTGATGTATAATGCCCTTAAATAAATGGAGGAGGTTCCCACAGTAATTATTAATGATAAAGAATTTGTTAGTGGAGGTTTTTGTAAATTCTGTGGAAGATTTTGATGCCATATACATTAATATATGATGAATTCTGGGCCTAATTTTAATGCAGTTTGTGCATTATTTTGTAAGCGAATTATTTTCCGCTGGAGTGTATTGTCATAGTTCGTTTAAAAATTAATCAAGTGAATTTACTGTTATAATTAACAAGAGTTGTGAAAGAATTTGAGATAAGATTTTGAATGAAGATTACCGTCACAAATAATTATAATAATTATTACAACCTTTATTAAACCAGATTGTGACATTAAATGTATAACTAACCTTCATTGGTCGATTATATTGACACGATTATGAAATTACCAACCGGATGAACATGTGGTTAAATGTATTTCTTAAATTAATAATTTGATTAATTTAAATGTTAATATTGTAGATAATGATGTAAATATCTTTGAAAATAATGTGGAACGAAAGTGATGTTAGAGGCGTGTTTAAAAATTTTTGTAATTATCTTCGACAATATTATAAACAATTTCTAATTGTTATAAATAATTTATGAGATTTGTTATAAACATTTAAGAGTGTGTTTTATACTCTAAACTATGCTTATTAAACATTTGGATGATAACTTAACAAGTTTAGGGATTGTCAGAATAATCTAGTGGTATGTGAGTAAAGCATTTGAAAGACTTGCGTAAATATATATGAGTTGTCTTGCGGACATTTAAAGCAGTTGAGGGAGCTGAATTCTTACGCAGTGTGGCGTGACAAGTGAGCCCCATTTGACAGGTGCACGTCAGGTTGAAGGGTAGATCGCAGCTGGTTAGACAACTGGTTATCAGCGGGCGAGGTCGTTCACATAGAGGTCTTGCGCCTATAAATACAAGTGTCATGTTTATTAAAAGAAACCAAATGCTCTATATATGTGTCTCGTCCTGACTTCCTTATCCAATCCAAATGTGTTATGAATGTTACGTTATTTTGAGCTCATGGGAGCTAACTTATTGTTTGATAACTTTGCAAGTCCTTTAGGAGGACATAGTCAGATTGACATGGGCTACTGATAGCCACATTTATTTTGTTGAGTTGTTAAAATCATACCCTTTATTTGAAATAAAAGCTCTTGTACAGTTCAAAATTCTCGTCTTCGCTCTGGTTCATTTTTAAATGTCATGGTGAAGGTTATTGTGGGAGCATACTTTAGAGATCCTGTTGTCAACCCAATCCCCGAGATAATTTTTAAGAGGTAAGTTAAGGTAAGTATGAACCCCCGTCTATTTTGGTGTGTTCCACAATAATTTCTTGGTAACTTCTGTGCTTAAACCTCGGTAGTATCTGTCAGTGCCATTTTCATTGGTGTAGCTGAGCCGGTGCGTTTGATTGTTGGCAATCCGATTGAGGGGGCGGATATCTGACAGCCTACTATCCGGGTAAACGGGGACAGTACCTTCTTCAAGCCCACTGCCGCCTCCTTCCCTATTCCTTGCATATCCATCCTGCCCTTCCATTACCTTCCCTCATGAGGCCCCTGTTCGCTTTGCAGGCGAGGCCGCCTGGGCGAGGTGCCAACCACACCTCACCAGTTGTATCCCCTCCGATTAGATGTTCCCCAGCTCTAGGACACTGCCGGTAGAGGCGGTAGTGGTGAGTTCCCGCGCTGAGTCCGTGGGTTCCACCAACCTGGAGGGAAAACAACTAAGAAAAAAGAAGAAAAAAATTGAATTAAGATTTGAACATTTGGGTGGCCACCATTTCGTTAGTGTTAAGATGGCGATGATATGAAACATGACACTGAGGTGTCCTTTCCTAGTGATACCTCGGTACCAAATTTGGTTTCATCATGTTTGAATTGATAGGGGACTCACACACACACACACACACACACACAAAGACAGATAATTTTTGGTCCGTGTAGATATCATAAGTCTCCTTTCATTTTTTGCAAAAATCAAAAGTAGGCTAACAATTATTAGCCAACGCTTCATGCGGCATCACGTCATAATGACTGGAGATATCTTCACGAAATTCAGTATTAAGATTAAGGAAGATGGGGTATTGCGAAATAGTTGTATCATGGTATAGTTATCTATTAAGGGGTGGAACATCGGGGTCATCTGCCCCTATAGATTCAACAAGGTTTAATTTTGACAATGATTATGAGGCGATTATTATTACTCTTTAAAGGAGCGAAATTATTATAACAATGAGTAGAGAGAGGGAGCGTACATGAATCTCCAAACATGAATTCTCGATTGCACTCATTCCAGGTTCCGTATTGACCATGTTAACATGAAGTATAACATAAATTGAAACTAGCAATGAGTAAATGTGTCAATGTGTCAATATTCATTACTTCAACTAATAAGTGTTTATTCCGTGAGTGACATTAATGTGTCGAATGACACAGGCCTAACAAAGGAAGAACAAGAGAATAAATGTGAACTGTGTTTTTGTTATTTAGTAAGGTTATCGATGTTATATGATGTTTAACACCAATAAGTGGGCTGAGGAAGAAAACATTGTGTGTTTTCGAAACATGTACCTATAGAATTTTTATGTAACTAAAAAGTATTGATTTGGCGAGAAATTTATGTTAAACTTCATGTTAACATGGTCAATATGGAACCTGGAATGAGTGCAATTAAGTATAAGGCTAGCCAGACCAACAGGTTAAAATACAAATACAAAGATCTGAAAGTTAAATTGGCTAACGTCATTAAGGACATCGATTTTCTTAAGAAATGCACGAAACACAAATTAATTCCTCAACATCTTAAGGGCTACCAAAGAAAAGGGCATTCCAACCCATACGAAAGACATACACAATACTTGGTGAACAATAAATTCTTAGTCGTGAAATAAAGTTTCTTTTCATGAAAAAGAACTACATCAGTAATGCCTTATACCGCGCCCACATAGAGGCAGCTAATGCTATAGATAAGAAAGAATGGGGAACTACCAAATAATCGTGAGTCATATAACGCACTCTTGCGTTATAAAAAAAGGTCAATACCTTAAACAATAAATTCTTTTATTTAGTCAACTCGCAGAAAATGCTCAGTAACCAAAACGCACCTGATGTGAACAATTGCCATACTTTCCAAAGCCCAGTTATAAACTTAACTAATGTCAATTTCCACCAGAGCGATCAAAAGATTCTCCATAAGGGTCCCAAACACAACTGGGAGAAAAATCTAAATAAAAACGATCTAACCGTCCTAGTAGCCGAAGCTGAAACAGCCATTAGGAAACTGCCCATTGAAGAACAAAATGCCGTTAGGTTTGAAACTAATAAGAAAATTAAGAAGATAATTAATTCAAGCAAGAAAAAGATCAATATATTGAACCCGCTGAGCTATGGTTCATGTGATATTTTTTTATGACAGAGCATTTATGATGGGATGTTGTACTTTTGAACACACCCAGGAAGCCACGTGAAGCTGAGAGATCACGCGATACTTTTTGAAGTAGCGGTGAATCGCACTTTTGACTTTGGTAAAAACTGCTAATTATTTATCTGAGGTCTTATTAATTAATTTTTATCTTTCCACAAGACTCAGAATATTCCATTTCGTCATGCTGCATTATTAAAACATTTTGGAGAATGTTTATTTTTACTTTAGGTAAGGTAATACCCTTGCAGATACGCAAAAAGGAACGTAAGTAGTCGCTCAACGATTTCGTTTTGACGACCTACTTTCTAGAGACACCCAGTACCTTGCACTGCGTCTGGAGAATCCGCCTTGTGTAGGCGTGGAATTGCATTTGTCCTACGAGACGGTAAGAATATCCGCTGTTGAGCGTTGAAAGTGATTATAAGGTGCCATCGAGCCCGCTAATACTATTATTCACTGTTGTTGAAGCCCAGTGAACTAAAGAAGAAGTTTGGGAGATAATAATTGGCAAGGATAGTGTATTGCACAACGTTGCTGTAACACCACATTTTACCCACGCGTATGTGGAGGGCCGATGCCTAGTGGAAATATACAGGTAATAGTGTTACAATTATCCTGAATAAGTGTGATTATAATTGTATGAGATATTTAAATTGCCAAAGTGAAAATTTCATTTTAAAAACGACGTATAATTCACGGATGCTGCGTGATACAAAAGTAGCGTCACTAGCACGTGCAGAATTATAAAACAGTGTTAGCTCACACGCTAATCCACATCTACGAGATTAAGGCTGTGTCGTATTTTACAATTGAAGCCTATAACATTCACGACGAACATTATAATTTTGAAAGTGAGAGGATGAATTATTACGCAACTTATTTCACTACCCACGTGATTGGACTTTTCTTCACCATGATTGAAGCAGTCACCATGGGCTAATACCATCCCGGTATGAGGATGACGTTTCTACAGGAACCAGCATGATGGTGGAACTTCTAGGACGACGAACGAGAAGGAAGGAGCCAAAAATGCAATTTCCAGGCATGTCCACGAAGTTGTCGACAGGGCCAAATCGAACCCTGGTCTTTGGAGGAGTCCAGATGGGAATCCTGATGAGGAGGATACCGTACCAGAGAGCCAGAGAGGATTTTGTACAACCCTTGTTGTGGAATAGAGAGCTGAGTGAGAGCTCCTCCATTTCGTGAGTTTTTGTCACACCCCTTCCTTGTTCTAGTTTCTGGTGGTATAGTAGATTTAATGTAGTTTGTGAACCAACCACACTCAGTGTCAGCCATTTTTCTAGATAGGGATGTAACTAGATTAGTTAGATGTCATTTATTTCAATTTAGAGTGAGACACCCTTGGGTCGGACATTTTGGTCAGCCCTGGTGCAGCTTGATGAGCGTCGTAGAACGTCAATGCCTACTTTTTGCTGAACCTGACTGTAGTCATTTTGAGGCTATTTTGTTCAACCCTACTTGGGGTAATTTTCAAGTCTTTGCTGACTTTAGTCATGGCAATCAGATGCCATGGTTATTAATTAACTGCATTCTTTGCAGCCATTCTTTGTTATACCCCTGACTGTCGTTAGAACGGTCGTATCATTTAGGTAGTCGACTGTAACTACCAGTTTTGTAAATGCATTATATTTCATTTTGAATAAGCTCAGATAGCTATTCTTGGTCATGTTTGAACCTAACAACTAGAAGGAATGTTTCGTTGCCTAGCATCGAACCCAGTTCCCAACGTATCATTAAGCAGATCTAGTGTGTGAATCTGCGCCACAATTATCATTTTTGCTTGTGTCATGTGAGACACGTTTTTATTTGATGTACTAGCAACTACTGAGTTGTATTTTTAAAGCAAAGAGCTCCAGTTATTGTAAGATTACTTTCATTTAGACGTCTTTGGTAGAAAGACGGAATTATATTATTATATTCAGATTTATTGAGTGTGTTTTATACACGGACTCTTTAGAGGTCCGTAACCTATGGTATAGTTTTTTATGAACTGGCCAGGTGTAGGTTTATATTGATTAAATCGCCGGCCTTGAATAATGTGTGCTTTGTGTCGACCAACACAGGAATGTGGTAACCTGTTGGTGCCATAAACTGGTTATCTAACCCAGTGACCTGTAAGCACGCCTGCTTCATTGTGAGACAAAACTACTATTGGCAAGGACAGAGTACGATTTGTATTCGCGTTTCCTTTCATTGCTATTTTGCTTATGGAAATCAGTTTCCACTCTTGTATTTGATCACTTGTTTTATAGATCGCTGTTTGTTAGTTAAACGCTCTGTTGCGTGTACTGTCGTTTGACAGGTACAGTTATGTCAGGTTTTCTATAGTATGGTGAAGGCTACCCTGTTATAGCAGGAGGTTATTGTATGAAGGTATTTTGAGTATGCCTTGTCCGGGACTGATCCCGTTGACTTGATGTTATTGGAAGGTAACTGTTGTGTACAGGCCTATCCCGAGTTATTGAACGCGAGCTTAGCGCCGCTGGTAACCCGTATTATTGTGTGTCCGAGTTGTTGTACTCGTTGATTATATTCCGACTGTTGAGTCGAGGCTTTTTGGGGGAGAAAGATCTCAGTGGAGACACTCCTTGCCCAGGCTATTGTCAATGTTATTCGCCATAAACCTACGATAAACCTATAAACCGACATCTTAATAATAAGACGCATAATTGTTGTAAAACAAAGCTAACTAACGATTCTATCTAACTTTGTTCTTTGCATTCTGGAACTGTTGACATAGCCGTGCAGTTGAAGATAATTTCCTTGTGAGGAAATGACTAGGACAGTTGAAATTTTTGTAGCGACCTGAAGCATGCGCGAAACTAGAGTTCGTAGCTTGTCAGGCCATGCGATGTCAGACGTGGTCTCAACTACGCATTCGTCACCGTAACTATACACATTAGATGACTATGGTTTACAAAGAGTAAACCAAGGTGCAGGCAGGATTTTTTAAAAATAAAACTACTGTGTTTATTTCATTATTTATTTGTGATGTCAAGTGTATAAATCCTACATGTTACCTTATTGTGTGCTGTTAGCACATAGTTATTAAGCATAATTAAATTGTTTGTTTTTCATGGCTGTACACTTAGCTTTTGGATGTAATTGTTTTCTTTTACGGATGTCATCGCCGTAAATTTTGTTAATTGATAGGACTTAGCTAGATGAATTAACGTTAAATGTAAATGTCGAAATGGTACCATCCTAACTTAGATTTGTTTTGCTACCCTGTTAAATGTAAATTCTGATATTAGCTTAATCTTGTAACTTGAGCTAGGGACTTGCGTTGTACCATATTCCTAGCGTTGCTGTTTTTGCTTTATTATTGTGAGTTAGATCTTTCGCGAGGGTTTTCCGTGACTTCTCAGATAGGGACCTGCTCTTTATTTTTGTTTATTTATTAGCTTGCGGACTAGCCGATTATAACCCTCCAAACTAGGCTAGGGGTTTGTGAATTTTAATAAATTTTCACGGTGTTTTACATAAGTCTGGATGTTTATTTTCTCAGTCTAGTTTTAAGGTGGACCTTTCCTTAGGCGGTCTGTGACCATCGTCACCATGTACCACGATCCCTGTGGACTACGGACGCTCGTGCCGCTTTAGCCTTTATGGAAGGTCACCTGATCCTCACGGTAATTTTATTCGACTTATGGGATGTTAGGAAAGTCATCGTGGTTGTTGACTCAACTAAACGGTCTCATAAAATGGCGCACAAGGTGGTGGGCGGACTTGGGCCACATAACATGGCACCCAACTCATGTGCCAACGTTAACGTGGTGACCCTCAGTACCATGTTATTTTTGAGGATCTTAATGTTGATTAATGGTAAATTGACAGGACTGGGACGAACTTAGAAAGTCGTACTGCAGATCAATTGACCGCATGGCATTCATGTTTGATAGAAGTCCATGGGGTGAGGCTTTAGTGTTAGATAAGTGAAGGATAGGATTTTCTTTGATGATGCCTCATCCTAAGTAAATGTAATACTTTGCTTTGCTCACCGTTGTCTTTGTAAATGTAGAAGCACTTAGTTTGCATACTCCAGCTGTACTCGTGATATTTATATAAATGAAGCAAGCTTTATACCACCAAGTAACTAATCATAGCTGTAAGTTCCAGTAGAAATAAATCCCTCACTTTCTCATATATTTCTTATCTATGGATGAGGAAACTATTCGTCGTGTGTTTGGAGAGATGTTGGCAGGTGTGAATGCCAATCTTCAACAGATTACTGCTGACTTAGGTCAGAGTACTCAGGCTGTCAATACTGTAAGTGGTCATGCGGACCAGGTTAGACAGGAAGTCAACATTGTCAGTGGTCATGTAGATCAAGTAAGGCTAGATTTAGAGGCTAACACTCAGTCTATAAACAATGTCAGTGGTCATGTGGACCAGGTTAGACAGGAAGTCACTAATGTAAGACAGGACTTAGAGATTAACACTCAGTCTATAAACAATGTTAGGGCTGATTTAACTCAAGTCAGGGCAGACATGGACACATATAGGGTCGAAGCGAGAAATGATCTGACGGCAGGTTTAGCAGCTGTTAGGGTTGATGTCATACGACACCATCAGGAGGCTAACCAGCGCGTAGATTGCTTAACCGACCAGATGAATAGAGCTAGGGAGGATGTGCAAACCCGATTGGAGGAGCACACAGCTCAAATTCAGACAACCTTGAATAGAGTCCAGATAGACCTGAGAGCAGATCTGGAACATACTATGGAAGAATTCGGGACTCGACTAGATCACGTCGAGGGATTTATTGGCAATGTGAAAAAGGACATGGCAACCATGAACATTGGTTTAATCTTGATGAGGGGAGCTGACAATGCCGTTAATAACATCGTGAAGACTATCGTTGATGGCATGATGGAGGTTAAAGAAGAACTTAACACCAACAGGAGAAACATTTCTGAATTGACGGAAACCGTAGCCAGTCTACGTGAGACAGTTGATGTTCATCGTGAGGAACACAAAATTGACCTCATGTTATTGAGAAGTGACCTCAACGAACACGAGACCACAGTCGAAGCTAAGGTAGCCGAGGTTAGAGACGATGTGGGTAAAATCCAAGAAAATATGTCCAGAGTTGAAGGAGAGATCGATTCCTTACAAAAACGATTTGAGGAAGTCGCGGTGACCGAGAGGTTAGATCTCAGTTATAACCTTAGGACGGCCATACGCGAGGTAGACACAAACCTCAAGGGAAAGGTCGACAGGATCGAGCTGCAATTGAACGACTTAGGCAACAAAGTCGCAGCCATAACCATCCCAGGACTTGAAGTAATAGAAAGACGTCTGGACAGATTCGAGACGATTCCTAGAGAGAGACACGTACACCCACAGATGGGAGAATCTCAGGAAACGCCTATATCTCAATCAGGAGGAATGATGCCTACCCATTTCCAACCCAGCGCGCCTATGGAATCGCAACCGTCACAATTCACTGGTTCAGCGCAAGGTCAGACCTTGAACTTTGACGCTCATCCGTTTCAACCAGCATCTAATCGAATTAGTCATGAGACTAACACTCCTACGCAGAGTTACATGCAAAATACGTTCAGACCCGCGCATACGCAGGGAAATGTCACCACAATTCGTTCAAGAGAGGAGCAACCAGCTCGCTTCTCAGGAACTGGAAGTGGTGTTACTCCAGTGGAATTCCTAGCCAATGTCGAAAGCTACTTACGTGATACTATGGAAACTCCAGAGAGGGAACTAAGAGTTATAGAGCGACTGCTAGAGGGACAAGCCGGTACCTGGTTCAGAGCATTCAGATACTCATTTACAGGCTACCAGGACTTTAAGGGAGCATTATTAAGTACATATTGGTCGAGCGACTTCCAGCAGAGCCTCCGAGCTGAGATGTACACTCGAAGGTACAGTTCCAATACACCTACTCGTTATGCGAATTACTTCGCAATACAGCTTGCGAAGCTTCGTTGTCTTCAGCCTCCGTTGTCTGAGCAAGATTTAGTGAACACAATTGTTTGGCAGTACCCTGCGGACGTACAACGTGTGTTGATCGCTGCAGGGGCATCCACTTTCCAGCAGTGTGACCAGATACTGCGAAGGTTGGATGCTAACACAGAACAGTTCCCTACACACCGTGAGCAGAAGGCTGATAGGCGCGAGGATAGACATATGAATCTGACGACTGTTGATAAATAGAGCCAGACGCCACAACAAACGCAAACCACAGAGGACTCTGGGCGACGTGATAACAACTACAGTTATAACAGGAGAGAATGGAACAACACTCCTTATACTCGAAATCAACAAGATGACCGGCGAAGTCATTGGAACCGGCGATTCGACCGAAGGACGGACGACAACCGACGTTATGAAAACAACCGCCGAGGGAATGAAAGAAGAAATCAACAACGCGGAAGTATCCGTAGAGACTATCGATATAGTAGGGGATACGACAGAAATCGAGACCCTAGATACCAGCCAGACAGGGATTGGAAAGGAAGAGCACGGGAGAGCCGTGAGTACCTCCAACAACTGAGAGAATTGCAGATCCAAGAAGAGGGAGAATGGAACCCTACTTCGAGGGAAAATAGAAATTCGGCGCAGGAGATGGAGCAGACCCAGCCCAGTACTTCTCGCCAGGACAGAAAAAACAAAACGCCGAAAAATCAATAGATTCTTGTTCGGTTGAGCACCGAGTAACTGCCACCATATTACTCGGGGAGCCAATCCAAGAAGACTTGTTGGACGAACGACGAACGACGAACCACCATTATGAATTGACACGTCTACCCAAGATCGTAGCCACCTTGAATGAAGTCAGTGTAGTCATACTCATCGATACTGGGGCGATGATTAGTGTCATTTCCGCCGATTGCCATGACAGATTGAAAGCAAACTCTGAGGTGACAGAGCTGCCTATTTCAGCTGTAAGAGTCAGAGGTGTCATACCTGACCGCGTTGTAACGTGCAAAATCCAGATTCTGTGTACTCTGAAGATTTCGAGCCACATGTACTTGCACGAATTTCTTGTAATGAAGGGCCTGCATCATGATGCCATTTTAGGCGCAGACTTCATGAGAAAATATGATGGAATCATTGACATGGGACGGAACACGGTAGAGTTCAAGCCGAACGAACCCATCCAGATGAGCCTAATTGAAGAAGAACCGGAATTCCTATCCGAAGTCGACGTAGTCGAAGAATTAAATGGCAAGGAAATTGAGGAGACACTAGATGCCGACGAAGAGGCAGAATCGTTATCTGCACCCATACGTGAGGATATTGAGGCAATATTGAACGAATACAGGGATATATTCGACACCACACCTGGTGATATATTAGACTACGAGTATGATCTTGTGTTACTGGATGATTCCCCATTCCAGAAAAAGATCTATCCGATTGCCGAGAAACATCTCGAAGAAGCTGCTAAGAAGATCCATGAGATGGAAGCAGCAGGCACAATCAAGAAATCACCGACTCCTTTCTTACATGGAAAGGGTTAGGAGCCACCGTTAGACAGTGTTTACGTGCTTGCGACGCATGCCAGCGGAACACGTACACGTCACACTTGCTGAAGGAACAACCTAGACCAATACTACCAACTCAACCTAGAGAGTTATATGCACAGGACCTGTATGGCCCAATACCTAAGGCTCGTCGTGGGAATCGATACATCGTTGTAACTATTGATGTGTTAACGAAATATACGATGCTTCATCCGATTCAAAAAGCTACTGCACATCAAATTATTCAGAGGATTAGACGTCAAGTGATACCGGAGGCAGGAAAGCCACAATTCCTGTTGACTGATCACGGATCACAGTACACCTCAGCAGAATTTGCCAATGCCATGAATGAGCTTGAAATAGGTCTTGTTTTATCATCTATTCGACATCCAGCGAGCAACCCAACAGAATGCGTGATGTCTATTATCGCAAAATTCTGTCGATTATATTGTCAAGAAGAACACTGGCGATGGACTGAAGTCCTTGTTATTATGGCAAAATGTATTAATTCAACAATCCATGAGAGCACTGGTCAAATACCTATGTTCTTGCATTTGAACCAGATGCCGCTGAGAATATGGGATCGTGTGATTGTAAATCCACCTTGTTTACAACCATCACATGCCAGCAGACTTTTAGCTGCGAGAGAGACTATGGACAGACAAGCTGCCAAGCGCTTGAGAAGAACTAGACGCCAGAGGTTTAGAGAACCACTAGTAGAAGGAGACCTTATCCTTATAAGGAGACCCGGAATTTCTAGTCCTAAGACCGCATATATGGAAAATTTCTGTCCTTGTATTATGGCCCTGGTCGTTTCCGACAACCTTTGAACAATGGAAGTTATGTAATAGAAGACATTAGGACAGGAGAGCGCATTGGAACCTTTAATGCAGCCAATCTAAAAAATATCACACTTGAATGAATTTCAAAGCAAATAAAAATGTTATCCCAACATTTTATTTGAAACGACGGAGAGGCAGATGAACCCGCCGAGCTATGGTTCATGTGATTTTTTTTATGACAGAGCATTTATGATGGGATGTTGTACTTTTGAACACACCCAGTAAGCCACGTGAAGCTGAGAGATCACGCGATACTTTTTGAAGTAGCGGTGAATCGCACTTTTGACTTTGGTGAAAACTGCTAATTATGTATCTGAGGTCTTATTAATTAATTTTTATCTTTCCACAAGACTCAGAATATTCCATTTGGTGTATTCATTGAATACACGGTACCTGAGATATAACTTTTACTGCTCTTTGCATGTTCATTTCTTCCTTCCTCTTTGTCAAACACCAACAGTGATCATCTGTTTTCTCCTTATTGGGCATATCTCTTATGTCTTCATAAGTCTGTTCCAGATATATATTCTGTGACCCACCTAGCGTCATCTAGTAGCGGACCTCTGAAGCTACTCAATTCCTCATCGTGCAAGAGGACTTACATATCCATCTGGCCACCAGATCTCGTTACTATCGTCAGCTATTTTCTCCTTGAGCAAGAGGACTACGTCTACTGTTTCACTCACCATGCTGCGCTAATATCGCCTACTGTCAACTCTTTGAAGACCAGCTCAGCAAAAGAAGATTATTTTGTTGTATTTAAGTTGGTAATGCTTATATGTTCTCCTTTTGTCTCCTACCCCCCACTCTTTTCCCCTTCCGTGGTCTCTCCGTGCTCCGTTGAGCTGCTCTCACTTCTCCGTCCGCAGTTGACTCGTTCAGTCAAAGCTCCTCTCGAGCTTGCCTCCTCAAACCAAGAGGCTCACCCTCTTTTACGCCATGTTGGAACTCTAAGCATCAGTGAGGAACTCCTACTTCAACATGAAATCGAGATAAGTACCATTTTTAAAATGTTTTAACCTCATCTTCATGGTTTTAACTTCCAAGCGCTTTTAAATATAGGCAGTGTGAAATTATTTACTTTGGGGCAATAATCATTCTTCGTGGGTTTTGCCATGTTGAGCTTTTGCGTGTATAAGCCAACCTTACTATAAAAGAGCTTTTCTTAAGCGATTCAAACGAGAAATCCTCTCGCTACGTGGGATATTATCTAATACCCGCTGCCTATAATTATAAAATTATTTCCTCCGTTGGATTTTCTCAACCCCATTTTCTGCTAAGGTCGTTCTGGAACCTTCTAGACCTTGTTCTCTATCTGCGAGTCTTGTCGTCAAGTATTGTTCACGCACTGTGAAAATGCTAGTTAAAATGAGGAATCTTCCTTATAAATTTTTGCAATAGCTAACATTCTTCCACCACTGGAACCTCTGGAAAATTCTATGGCGCATTTAATTGTAAATTACAACTTTTTCAAGAAATAGACTCTCACCTATATAGTGCAATCAGTTCTTTCCATAATTGCAATAACTTTCTTTTCATGAACTTTAGTGTTTCTACAGTGAACTTTGAATCAATCTTTACAGACTATAGTGATAATAAGTGCTTTCTCCACGTTTCTACCGCGTCGGGATCGTCCGGTTATATTAAATACGGCCATGAACATTTTCCTTAATTCCCATTTCTCTTTCCTAAACCTTTCACTAACAATCTGCAATAAACTTTTAATCTAGGTCTGTTTCAATAAGGTGTCATTCCAAGAAGTGCCCTTCCATTTTGTTGGTTTATCATTAAGTATTTCTGTATAATCTTTGTGATACGTGTCTAGCACACGTTTCAAACTTACATTGTTCCTCCCTTCAAAATCAGGGAAAACAATTCTCTAAACTCTTGAGCGAGTCATGTTCAGGTTTCACGAAATGGAAACTGCCCCATTTTTCTCGTGATTCCTAATTAAACATAGGAAGTCTAGAAACTTCCTTTTCACTTTCTTCAGGTTTCACAGTAAGTGACCTGCCCTCTTTGTATAATTCTCATATATTAACTCTGTATAAATATAAGAAGTTGTAGGAACTTCTATCTTATTCTTCACGTTGTTATTATTGTCATTTTCAAAATTGTCATTTTCTCTAGAACATTCTCTCAAGAATTTCTTAAGGTACACTTTTTGTACTCCAATTCACGTTCAAGCTTTAATTATTTCATTGTTTATTTGTTTAAATCTTATAAAGATTTTAGAAACATGTAAGGTTTGAAACCTTGTAAATTGTCAATTGCCTGGAGCAACCGTTTAATGTTTAGAGGTCTGCGACCCTATTTGTTAAAAAGTTCAAATGAACTATGTTTATTAAATTTATATTGCATAATTGTTAATTTCCTCAAACTTCCTGCATTGTTAAATAAATTAAATATTTGTTTTTGGATTCATCATTTCTCTGATACTACAGTTAGGCAGGATCCTGGCTTTCCTAGCTCTTCCTAGGTTTATGCCCTCGTTAACACTTAATAAAGCTTTTACTATTTGTCTGGCCAGATCATCACCCTTCCCTATAGTACTTTCATTCGTGCTTGGGAGGAAACACACTAAAGACTCTCTCTGGCAAACTGCCCAAGCCTTAGCTGCTGTTCCCGTTAGCCTCGACCAAGCTCGTAGCCACTTTAGGTATCCGAGCACATATTTGCGGTGGCAACCGCTTCTAAATGGATTAAAAGTCAAATTAATAACTTTTGTGGGACTCTCCTCCTATTCTTCTATCCTTCTTTTCCAATCCCAAATCTACTTCCTTCCCTTAATCATCTTCCCTTGGTGGGTGGGTTATTCCCTAGCCTATAATCTACCCAAAATTTGGTGCCGAAACCCGGGAGAGTCCATTTTTTATTTCTATTGTTTGTCAAGTGTCATTTGACAATACTTTGCAAAGTATTAACATCTGCTTTGGATTTTTCAGCCATACCTACGTCGTGCAAAGCCTGTGACTGGGAAAGAGGCCGCTCCTGTCTCCTTTGGCGTGTCCTGTTCTTTATACCCATTTGCTGCTGCCAGCTTGACAGCATCTCCAAGGTTCTACAGTTTCGTGAGTTGTATTTCAATTTATTCTCTTTATCATGGCCCCTGCTGAAAAAGATGAAACTCTCATTGCCAGACGTTCTTCCTATAAAGGGCAACTCACTAGATTCCGAAATTTTATCAACAAATTAAATCCCGCCGAGTGTGATTTAGATATCTTAACACATCGTCTTAAGTTGTACGAACGGTCTTATGATTATTATGACCAAATTCAAACCGAGATTGAATCCGCTTGTCCAGACCTGCAATCGGATCGGGACGAGGTCGAACCCTTGTACTTTGAAGGAATTGCAAAGGCCCACCAATTGATCCGCAATATCTCAGAACCGGACACTAGGGTCATCAATCCGGCCCAGTCAGCACCCGCTTCAGTTCACGAGAACAAACCGAAACCGTTACTTCCCAAGATAAGCCTACCGCACTTCTCAGACAAGGAAGGTGAATGGTATTCTTTTTACGAACTTTACTGCTCTTTAATTCATGAAAATATCGAGATCCCAGACATACATAAATTTTACTACCTCCGCACTTCTTTGGAATCTGAGGCCTTGACCTTGGTGGAGTCACTGCCTTTAAGCGCAGACAACTACCACATCGCCTTTAATCTCCTTAAAGAGAGATATGGCAATTTACGTTTGAGTGTAGCTCGTCATATCCGTTGTCTCTTCAACTTACCTGCCGTCAAACCTAATGACGTCACATCTTTAAGAGACCTCTTAGATTCTATGCAGTTAAATGTCAGAGCGTTATACCAACTAAAACAGCCTGTCCAAACATGGGACACCATAATTATTCACCTAGCTACATCAAGATTCGATTTTTCGACACTGAAGGCCTGGGAGATCGAACTCGCCTGCAACAAGGAACATTCGTTCGAACACCTTATCTCGTTTCTCAACAGTCGATGTCAATTCCTTACAGCACTCGCATTTCAGTGCGAAAAAGTCGAAACGAATCCTCAGTGTCAAATTTTTGAAAAAAAACTTGCTTCTTCAAAGGGACATCAGCCCCCATTTGTCGAAAACAAACAAACCCGTTCTTCTTTCAATAATCCAAGAGAAGATATCAGGCCGCTTAATAAATCTTTAAAATGCACGCTCTGTAAAAAGCTTCACACCTTGTATTCGTGCAAATCCTTTAAAGAATTGTCTGTCGAAGATCGAAGAAAGTTTGTCTTGAATAGCAAACATTGTTTCAATTGCTTGTCACCTAAGCATTCTTCTTCGAACTGTACGTCATCAAACCTCTGTTTCCATTGTAAAAAACCGCATCATTCCTTATTGCATGTTCACGATAAATCGAGGTCATCAGCACCCGCCTCTTTAAGCTCCATGCAGAGCAGCTCCGAACAAACTAATGCTTCTTCCTGCATTTCCAACGCCGACACTTTTCACAGTGCGCAAACCCTGTTGACCACTGTACAATTTGAAATCCAAGACAAATTTGGAAATTGGTTCAAAACCCGTGGTCTTCTCGATTCCGCTTCAACGCACAACTTTGTTTCGCAATCGTTGATTAAAAAACTAGGTCTTTCGTCATCGCCTACTTCTATCAATGTGACCGGCATTGACAATTTGAAAACTCAAGTTTTGCAGTCTTCAAAATTGAAAATCAGAGACGTTTGTCAAAGAAACACCAATCTTAATTTAAACTGTCTCATTCTTACCAGTATTGGTAAAGACACTCCAAGTCACTCCATTAATACTTCCGGTTTAAACATTCCTTCGCACTTAAGGTTAGCCGATCCTCAGTTTAAAGCTCAAGGTCCCATTGATGTACTTTTCAGTGCCAATGTTTTTTGGAATTGCATTCGCAAACAAACACGCAAGTTATCTTCAACCGTGGTCGCTAGAGACACCGATTTTGGTTGGGTTATTACTGGTGAAATCAAACATACCAGTGTTCGAACCAAAGCACAATGTCATTTCGTCACAGCTGACATAAATCCCATTTCTGAAAAAGAGAACGCTCATGTTTCAAATCTCAATATTTTTGAAAACCACTTGTCGAAACGATGTCTTATCGTGAACAACTGCGCTAACCCTGTAAGTTGTTTAAATAGCTTTTCCTTCTTCCCGCACAAAATGGCAACTCAAGTTCGCCTTGCTTTGTGTTATTTCGTCTATCTTCTTATGTCATTTTTTATAGCAGTTAATTGCTTAAACTATTCCTCGAAAACTATCTTCCCCTTGTGTAAAACCATGGCTATCAGTCACCATCACTTTGCTGTACGCTATGTTTCACTTCTTTCGTTATGTAGAAGGATGGCCACGGCCGGCTCCTCCCCCCTTCCTCGCAATTGGAAGTCGCTCATGAAACCGATTGAAACTCTGAATTCTATAGCATCTAGAATAACTATTCTTATGCATAACCTTCTTCTCAATGTCCCAGCTTGTCTTCTTTGCTCGGAAGAATTAAGCTTCTTTTTGTTGAAAATTGTCCGATTTCGTGATCCTCTCAATTATGCGAAATTGATTTCCTACTTTATTTCATATACCTTTAAATTGCTTTTTCATGTCCAAGTTACGATTGACTGAATGTCGTGTTACTCGTTCTGCTTTAAGTTACAGCTGATTCAGCTAGTGTGTGTGTACTCCGAACTGCTTGTTTTTCAAACCTGTTTGTTTACAAGCCTGAATAACGCCAAGTTGTTGTTTATTTCCTGTATGATTGCCAAAGGTCAAACCAAGTTTCTCTTATCTCAACTTTGGCTGATTGCCAAGCATTGTCTGGCGAGTTGCTACTACAAGTACAGAAGCCGTTTACCTACTTCCCAAAATAAACTTGTTCCGCTTAAGGACTCTGTCAGCTATTTATATGTCTTATCTCGTTGTACTAAGTGTGTCAAGGCCGTGCTTGTTTACGTCCCTCACTTACTCACGCTCGTATCTTACAATTGTTTCGATTCTTGCTTCAAAACTTCTTTACGTATTTCTCACGCGCTTATGTATTGCAATTTGCTTACATATTTTGCGATCTTAATGTTCATTGATGAACAAACTGGTTTTTTCTCGTCGTCACATTCCATGTGTTTTTGTATTCATACTTGTCCTGTCACGTTTTTCGCTGACTTAAGTATTTTTCTGAGTAACCCCTTTGATACTCATTATAACTTGAGGTCATTGTTTATGGCTACTCGTTTGTTACCTATGGCGTTCTTGCTTTCTACTCGCATAGTTCCTTTGTTTATTTGGTATATTCTTGTCTTGAATAGATGTACTTATTTCTATACGCTTTGTTTAAACTTGTTAATTCTTCTTTTGCATTGTATCGTAATTTTTACTAGTGCTTTATTTCCCTCAGCTTCCAGCTATTTTGTGATTGAAAGTGTCGTTAATTCTCACCTTTTAACTCCGCTTTCCAATGACCCTGATAACCTCCTTCCACTTACACCTGGTCGCTTCTTTACACGCACTTCTCTCTCTGCCCATCCTCCCCTTCCTAATTCTTTCAGGGATTCTGATTTACCTATTGTTTGGTGTAAACTTGAAGCCCTCCGTAATTCCTTTTGGAAGAGGTGGAACTTGGAATATTTAACTTCCTTGCAGGGGAGACAGAAGTGGTTTCTTTCCAGTCCCGACATTAAAGTGGGGGACTTGGTCTTGGTTAGGGATGTTCCACCCCCCCTAGTCGGGCCTTTTGGAAAGGTGACTAAGTGTTACCCTGGAGGAGATGGGAGAGTCAGGGTATTCAGAGTCGTGACCACTAATGGTCAGATCACAAGACCACTGCTCTTCAATTACTGTATTACTCTTAAATGTTTAATTGCTTATTTGTTCCCTGTTGGTGTTTCCCCCCCCCAGTATGGTGTATTCTTTGAATACACGGTACCTGAGATATAACTTTTACTGCTCTTTGCATGTTCATTTCTTCCTTCCTCTTTGTCAAACACCAACAGTGATCATCTGTTTTCTCCTTATTGGGCATATCTCTTATGTCTTCATAAGTCTGTTCCAGATATATATTCTGTGACCCACCTAGCGTCATCTAGTAGCGGACCTCTGAAGCTACTCAATTCCTCATCGTGCAAGAGGACTTACATATCCATCTGGCCACCAGATCTCGTTACTATCGTCAGCTATTTTCTCCTTGAGCAAGAGGACTACGTCTACTGTTTCACTCACCATGCTGCGCTAATATCGCCTACTGTCAACTCTTTGAAGACCAGCTCAGCAAAAGAAGATTATTTTGTTGTATTTAAGTTGGTAATGCTTATATGTTCTCCTTTTGTCTCCTACCCCCCACTCTTTTCCCCTTCCGTGGTCTCTCCGTGCTCCGTTGAGCTGCTCTCACTTCTCCGTCCGCAGTTGACTCGTTCAGTCAAAGCTCCTCTCGAGCTTGCCTCCTCAAACCAAGAGGCTCACCCTCTTTTACGCCATGTTGGAACTCTAAGCATCAGTGAGGAACTCCTACTTCAACATGAAATCGAGATAAGTACCATTTTTAAAAAGTTTTAACCTCATCTTCATGGTTTTAACTTCCAAGCGCTTTTAAATATAGGCAGTGTGAAATTATTTACTTTGGGGCAATAATCATTCTTCGTGGGTTTTGCCATGTTGAGCTTTTGCGTGTATAAGCCAACCTTACTATAAAAGAGCTTTTCTTAAGCGATTCAAACGAGAAATCCTCTCGCTACGTGGGATATTATCTAATACCCGCTGCCTATAATTATAAAATTATTTCCTCCGTTGGATTTTCTCAACCCCATTTTCTGCTAAGGTCGTTCTGGAACCTTCTAGACCTTGTTCTCTATCTGCGAGTCTTGTTGTCAAGTATTGTTCACGCACTGTGAAAATGCTAGTTAAAATGAGGAATCTTCCTTATAAATTTTTGCAATAGCTAACTTTCTTCCACCGCTGGAACCTCTGGAAAATTCTATGGCGCATTTAATTGTAAATTACAACTTTTTCAAGAAATAGACTCTCACCTATATAGTGCAATCAGTTCTTTCCATAATTGCAATAACTTTCTTTTCATGAACTTTAGTGTTTCTACAGTGAACTTTGAATCAATCTTTACAGACTATAGTGATAATAAGTGCTTTCTCCACGTTTCTACCGCGTCGCGATCGTCCGGTTATATTAAATACGGCCATGAACATTTTCCATAATTCCCATTTCTCTTTCCTAAACCTTTCACTAACAATCTGCAATAAACTTTTAATCTAGGTCTGTTTCAATAAGGTGTCATTCCAAGAAGTGCCCTTCCATTTTGTTGGTTTATCATTAAGTATTTCTGTATAATCTTTGTGATACGTGTCTAGCACACGTTTCAAACTTACATTGTTCCTCCCTTCAAAATCAGGGAAAACAATTCTCTAAACTCTTGAGCGAGTCATGTTCAGGTTTCACGAAATGGAAACTGCCCCATTTTTCTCGTGATTCCTAATTAAACATAGGAAGTCTAGAAACTTCCTTTTCACTTTCTTCAGGTTTCACAGTAAGTGACCTGCCCTCTTTGTATAATTCTCATATATTAACTCTGTATAAATATAAGAAGTTGTAGGAACTTCTATCTTATTCTTCACGTTGTTATTATTGTCATTTTCAAAATTGTCATTTTCTCTAGAACATTCTCTCAAGAATTTCTTAAGGTACACTTTTTGTACTCCAATTCACGTTCAAGCTTTAATTATTTCATTGTTTATTTGTTTAAATCTTATAAAGATTTTAGAAACATGTAAGGTTTGAAACCTTGTAAATTGTCAATTGCCTGGAGCAACCGTTTAATGTTTAGAGGTCTGCGACCCTATTTGTTAAAAAGTTCAAATGAACTATGTTTATTAAATTTATATTGCATAATTGTTAATTTCCTCAAACTTCCTGCATTGTTAAATAAATTAAATATTTGTTTTTGGATTCATCATTTCTCTGATACTACAGTTAGGCAGGATCCTGGCTTTCCTAGCTCTTCCTAGGTTTATGCCCTCGTTAACACTTAATAAAGCTTTTACTATTTGTCTGGCCAGATCATCACCCTTCCCTATAGTACTTTCATTCGTGCTTGGGAGGAAACACACTAAAGCCTCTCTCTGGCAAACTGCCCAAGCCTTAGCTGCTGTTCCCGTTAGCCTCGACCAAGCTCGTAGCCACTTTAGGTATCCGAGCACATATTTGCGGTGGCAACCGCTTCTAAATGGATTAAAAGTCAAATTAATAACTTTTGTGGGACTCTCCTCCTATTCTTCTATCCTTCTTTTCCAATCCCAAATCTACTTCCTTCTCTTAATCATCTTCCCTTGGTGGGTGGGTTATTCCCTAGCCTATAATCTACCCACCATTTCGTCATGCTGCATTATTAAAACATTTTGGAGAATGTTTATTTTTACTTTAGGTAAGGTAATACCCTTGCAGATACGCAAAAAGGAACGTAAGTAGTCGCTCAACGATTTCGTTTTGACGACCTACTTTCTAGAGACACCCAGTACCTTGCACTGCGTCTGGAGAATCCGCCTTGTGTAGGCGTGGAATTGCATTTGTCCTACGAGACGTAGAAGAATATCCGCTGTTGAGCGTTGAAAGTGATTATAAGGTGCCATCGAGCCCGCTAATACTATTATTCACTGTTGTTGAAGCCCAGTGAACTAAAGAAGAAGTTTGGGAGATAATAATTGGCAAGGATAGTGTATTGCACAACGTTGCTGTAACACCACATTTTACCCACGCGTATGTGGAGGGCCGATGCCTAGTGGAAATATACAGGTAATAGTGTTACAATTATCCTGAATAAGTGTGATTATAATTGTATGAGATATTTAAATTGCCAAAGTGAAAATTTCATTTTAAAAACGACGTATAATTCACGGATGCTGCGTGATACAAAAGTAGCGTCACTAGCACGTGCAGAATTATAAAACAGTGTTAGCTCACACGCTAATCCACATCTACGAGATTAAGGCTGTGTCGTATTTTACAATTGAAGCCTATAACATTCACGACGAACATTATAATTTTGAAAGTGAGAGGATGAATTATTACGCAACTTATTTCACTACCCACGTGATTGGACTTTTCTTCACCATGATTGAAGCAGTCACCATGGGCTAATACCATCCCGGTATGAGGATGACGTTTCTACAGGAACCAGCATGATGGTGGAACTTTCAGGACGACGAACGAGAAGGAAGGAGCCAAAAATGCAATTTCCAGGCATGTCCACGAAGTTGTCGACAGGGCCAAATCGAACCCTGGTCTTTGGAGGAGTCCATATGGGAATCCTGATGAGGAGGATACCGTACCAGAGAGCCAGAGAGGATTTTGTACAACCCTTGTTGTGGAATAGAGAGCTGAGTGAGAGCTCCTCCATTTCGTGAGTTTTTGTCACACCCCTTCCTTGTTCTAGTTTCTGGTGGTATAGTAGATTTAATGTAGTTTGTGAACCAACCACACTCAGTGTCAGCCATTTTTCTAGGTAGGGATGTAACTAGATTAGTTAGATGTCATTTATTTCAGTTTAGAGTGAGACACCCTTGGTCAGACATTTTGGTCAGCCCTGGTGCAGCTTGATGAGCGTCGTAGAACGTCAATGCCTACTTTTTGCTGAACCTGACTGTAGTCATTTTGAGGCTATTTTGTTCAACCCTACTTGGGGTAATTTTCAAGTCTTTGCTGACTTTAGTCATGGCAATCAGATGCCATGGTTATTAATTAACTGCATTCTTTGCAGCCATTCTTTGTTATACCCCTGACTGTCGTTAGAACGGTCGTATCATTTAGGTAGTCGACTGTAACTACCAGTTTTGTAAATGCATTATATTTCATTTTGAATAAGCTCAGATAGCTATTCTTGGTCATGTTTGAACCTAACAACTAGAAGGAATGTTTCGTTGCCTAGCATCGAACCCAGTTCCCAACGTATCATTAAGCAGATCTAGTGTGTGAATCTGCGCCACAATTATCATTTTTGCTTGTGTCATGTGAGACACGTTTTTATTTGATGTACTAGCAACTACTGAGTTGTATTTTTAAAGCAAAGAGCTCCAGTTATTGTAAGATTACTTTCATTTAGACGTCTTTGGTAGAAAGACGGAATCATATTATTATATTCAGATTTGTTGAGTGTGTTTTATACACGGACTCTTTAGAGGTCCGTAACCTATGGTATAGTTTTTTATGAACTGGCCAGGTGTAGGTTTATATTGATTAAATCGCCGGCCTTGAATAATGTGTGCTTTGTGTCGACCAACACAGGAATGTGGTAACCTGTTGGTGCCATAAACTGGTTATCTAACCCAGTGACCTGTAAGCACGCCTGCTTCATTGTGAGACAAAACTACTATTGACAAGGACAGAGTACGATTTGTATTCGCGTTTCCTTTCATTGCTATTTTGCTTATGGAAATCAGTTTCCACTCTTGTATTTGATCACTTGTTTTATAGATCGCTGTTTGTTAGTTAAACGCTCTGTTGCGTGTACTGTCGTTTGACAGGTACAGTTATGTCAGGTTTTCTATAGTATGGTGAAGGCTACCCTGTTATAGCAGGAGGTTATTGTATGAAGGTATTTTGAGTATGCCTTGTCCGGGACTGATCCCGTTGACTTGATGTTATTGGAAGGTAACTGTTGTGTACAGGCCTATCCCGAGTTATTGAACGCGAGCTTAGCGCCGCTGGTAACCCGTATTATTGTGTGTCCGAGTTGTTGTACTCGTTGATTATATTCCGACTGTTGAGTCGAGGCTTTTTGGGGGAGAAAGATCTCAGTGGAGACACTCCGTGCCCAGGCTATTGTCAATGTAATTCGCCATAAACCTACGATAAACCTATAAACCGACATCTTAATAATAAGACGCATAATTGTTGTAAAACAAAGCTAACTAACGATTCTTTCTATCTAACTTTGTTCTTTGCATTCTGGAACTGTTGACATAGCCGTGCAGTTGAAGATAATTTCCTTGTGAGGAAATGACTAGGACAGTTGAAATTTTTGTAGCGACCTGAAGCATGCGCGAACCTAGAGTTCGTAGCTTGTCAGGCCATGCGATGTCAGACGTGGTCTCAACTACGCATTCGTCACCGTAACTATACAACTTAGATGACTATGGTTTACAAAGAGTAAACCAAGGTGCAGGCAGGATTTTTAGCCTACTTTCGATTTTTGCAAAAAATGAAAGTAGACTTATGAGATCAACACAGGGCGAAAAAAGTGTGTCTGTCTGTGTGTCTGTGTGTGTGTGAGTCTGTGTGTGTGTGTGTCTGTGTGTCTGTGTGTGTGTGTGTGAGTGTGTGTACTCTGAATGTCTGTCCCCCCCCTATCAATTCGAACACGGTGAATGCGAATTGAACGAAATTTGGTACAAAGGTAGCACTAGCAAAGGACACCTCAGTGTCATGTTTTATATCGCCGCCATCTTGACGGAAACGTAATGGCTGCCACACAAATGTTCAAAGCTTAAATCAAATTACGACTAACCTAATCATCCGATCTCTACCAAATTTTGCAACAACATACCTTTATGGGGGGAGCATCCTTTGACCAAACTAATAGGGCATCAGCGTAATAGTTTACGGATGGCGGCCATCTTTGTGTGAAAATCGATTCCCCCTACTAATTCGAACACGGTACAACCGAATGGAACGACATTTGGTACAGAGGTAGTACTAACAAAAGGCACCTCAGTGTCATGTTTTATATCGCCGCCATCTTGACGGAAACGTAATGGCGGCCACACAAATGTTCAAAGCTTAAATCAAATTACGATTAACCTAATCATCCGATCTCTACCAAATTTTGCAACAACATACCTTTATAGAGGAAGCATCCTTTGACCAAATGACTAGGTCATTAGCCTAATAGTTTGCGGATGGCGGCCATCTTTGTGTGAAAATCAATTCCCCCTATTAATTCAAACACGGTGAAACCGAATGGAACGAAATTTGGTACAGAGGTAGCACTAGCAAAGAGCATCTCAGTGCCATGTTTTATATCGCCGCCATCTTTACAGAAACGTAATGGCGGCCACACAAATGTTCAAAGCTTAAGTTAAATTACGACTAACATAACCATCCGATCTCTACCAAACGTTGCAACAACATTCCTTTATGGAGGGAGCATCCTTTGACCAATCTAATAGGTTATTAGCCTAATAGATTGCGGGTGGCGGCCATCTTTATGTCAAAATTGATTCCCCCAATTAATTCGAACACGGTGGAACCGAATGGAACGAAATTTTGTACAGAGGTAGCACTAGCAAAGGGCACCTCAGTGTCATGTTTTATATCGCTGCCATTTTGACTGAAACGTAATGGCGGCCACACGAATGTTCAAAGCTTAAATCAAATTACGATTAACCTAATAATCCGATCTCTACCAAATTTAGCAACAACATACCTTTATGGAGGGAGCATCCTTTGACCAAACTAATAGGTCATCAGCCTAATATTTTGCGGATGGCGGCCATCTTTGTGTGAAAATCGATTCCCCTTATCAATTCGAACACGGTGAAACCGAATGGAAAGAAATTTGGTACAGAGGTAGCACTAGCAAAGGGCGCCTCAGTGTCATGTTTTATATTACCGCTATCTTGACGGAAACGTAATTGCGGCCACCCAATTGTTAAAAGCTAAAATGTAATTACGACCAACCTAATAATCTAGTCTCTACCAAATTTTGCAACACCATATCTTTATGTGGGAAACATATTCAGACCAAACTGCAAGAACATCAGCCCAATAGTTTGCAGATGGTGGCCAAGTATGTGTGCAAATCGATTCCCCCTATCAATTCAAACACGGTGAAACCGAATTGAACGAAATTTGGTACAGAGGTAGCACTAGCAAAGGACACCTCAGTGTCATGTTTTATATCCCTATAGCACGTTGTATTTCAACAAGCTACTACAACCAACATTCAATCAAACTCCTTGAAAAGGACAAAGAGTTATAACAATACCCATGCATTTAGGAGAAAGTAGGCTATATGTTCTTTACTGAACATCTTGTTTAAAATAAAACTACTGTGTTTATTTCATTATTTATTTGTGATGTCAAGTGTATAAATCCTACATGTTTCCTTATTGTGTGCTGTTAGCACATAGTTATTAAGCATAATTAAATTGTTTGTTTTTCATGGCTGTACACTTAGCTTTTGGATGTAATTGTTTTCTTTTACGGATGTCATCGACGTAAATTTTGTTAATTGATAGGACTTAGCTAGATGAATTAACGTTAAATGTAAATGTCGAAATGGTACCATCCTAACTTAGATTTGTTTTGCTACCCTGTTAAATGTAAATTCTGATATTAGCTTAATCTTGTAACTTGAGCTAGGGACTTGCGTTGTACCATATTCCTAGCGTTGCTGTTGTTGCTTTATTATTGTGAGTTAGATCTTTCGCGAGGGTTTTCCGTGACTTCTCAGATAGGGACCTGCTCTTTATTTTTGTTTATTTATTAGCTTGCGGACTAGCCGATTATAACCCTCCAAACTAGGCTAGGGGTTTGTGAATTTTAATAAATTTTCTCGGTGTTTTACATAAGTCTGGATGTTTATTTTCTCAGTCTAGTTTTAAGGTGGACCTTTCCTTAGGCGGTCTATGACCATCGTCACCATGTACCACGATCCCTGTGGACTACGGACTCTCGTGCCGCTTTAGCCTTTATGGAAGGTCACCTGATCCTCACGGTAATATTATTCAACTTATGGGACGTTAGGGAAGTCATCGTGGTTGCTGACTCAACTAAACGGTCTCAATATGTTGCGATTTAAACAACAAGTTCAAAAGTCTCATCACCAAATTCAATGACAACAACATAATTATAACCAAAGCAGATAAAGGTAACACAACAATATTAATGAGCGAAGAAGATTACGTCAATAAAACAATCGAGTTTCTTAATTCTGGCAATTTCACAGAAGTTTGAAACAACTTTTGAAGAACACTATTTTTATCTTAGATGAAAAGCAAGCAGATAAGCTAGTAAGCATAAACCCCGGCATTCCCGCTTTGAGATCTCTTCTGAAAATTCATAAACCTAGCACCCCTATTAGGCCTATTGTAAACTTCAGGAATAGCCCAACGTACAAACTAGCGAAATTTGCCCAACAGTTTCTTAATAAACACTACAAACTCAAGGCCGACTGTTCTTTCGTTAACTCCATGCATTTCTGTGAAAGAACCATAGAATAAACGAGAATAACACTATGCATTCGATCGACATTAAAGACATGTATACTAACATCCCGGTCAAGAAAACGATCAAGATCATTCAGGATAGATTAATTAACAGTAGTGAATTATCTAAAGTGGAAATCGAGGAATTTATTTCAATTTTAACCTTTGTCACCGACAACAACATTTTTTTGTTCAACAAGAAAATGTATAAACCATCCGAAAGCCTTGCAATGGGATCTCCATTATCGGGTGTCTTTGCCAACATTTACCTTGACCACATTGAACATGAGAAAATTATTAACAAAATTAGTGGCATCGTTTTCTGGGGAAGATATGTAGACGATATCTTCATCATTATCAATCACCAAGTTCAAGCGATAGAGCAAATATTGGATGATTTGAACATAATTGACAGCAATATTAAATTTACTTTAGAATCAGAAGTCGATAATAAAATCAATTATCTGGATATAACTGTGATTAAAAAAGACAATCGTCTGCATTATAAAGTTTACAGAAAACCAATGCAAACGAGTACAGTTATACGGCAGGATTCTAACCATCCGGGCGGACACAAGAATGCAACGTTCATAAGCCTCATTAATAGAGCGTTAAGAATCCCTTCTTCTGATCAGGACCGGAAGCAAGAAATTGACATTATATATCAAATAGCTAAACTCATTGGTTACAACCACAATTATGTCAGCAGATTAATTTACAAGTTGAAAACAGACCCTTAACAAAATTAGTTAGAGAGGACACAACAAAGAAAGCACTTGCCACCTTCACCTACGTAAATCGAAGCGTTTACACAGTAACCAACATCCTAAAGAAACACAATATGAACGTTGCCTTTAAAATCAATAATTCTGATTTCAACAAATTTTTCAACTCCAATAAAGTCAACAGTAGTGATAAACATTTAAAAACATTTATGAGCTCAGATGTAATTTTTGCAATTCAAATTACGCGGGACAAACGGGTAGGAGCATACGTACTCGTTATACTGAGCATGTTTCGGCCATAAAACACAGGAAGTTTTCAGCCATGGCGGTACACATGGAGGAAACGGGACATAAGTTCACGGACATAAATAATGACGTCAAAATTTTGCATTACGCATCGAAGGGCAGCTATATGAATATTTTTGAAAATATTCATATCATTACTTATCAGAGGTCAAAGGAATGCAATAATCAAAACGAGGTTAATTTTGAAACGAATGAATTGTTTGATTTATTAGCAGATTATTTAAATAATAATAATAAACGCAAACCACCTCCTCAACCCCCTCCGCAATAGTTTAATTCCAACATACATTCCTGACTCGAATTATTTTCATGACGCCACACCCAATTACCTTCCTGGGTGCTGGTTAGTTGTTTTCTCCGCTTTTGGCAAGGTGCAAAAGTTGCACTTGTGTGCATTTCAGCAACCCACGTTGAAACTAGCAATGAGTAAATGTGTCAATGTGTCAATATTCATTACTTCAACTAATAAGTGTTTATTCCGTGAGTGACATTAATGTGTCGAATGACACAGGCCTAACAAAGGAAGAACAAGAGAATAAATGTGAACTGTGTTTTTGTTACTTAGTAAGGTTATCGATGTTATATGATGTTTAACACCAATAAGTGGGCTGAGGAAGAAAACATTGTGTGTTTTCGAAACATGTACTGCCCCCGTAATTGAATTATGTAGAGACCACGGTGGCTATATTTGAAATTATGATTAGAGTTATGGCTGTCATAGTTATGACGTGGGTAGTCATGACGTAAGCACGGATGACGTAAATGTTATGCCAACAAGCTACTTGAGCTGAGATTCTCAGTGACGTCAGCATTTTAGTCCAGAATGTTCCAAGATGTACGACGCAGTCGCAGGAAACGAGGAATTCTGCTGAGGAAGAAACTATGCTATTGGAGGAGAGGCATGAACCAATGAACGATAGTTTAAAGGAAGACGGAGATTGCTGAAACTATGGTATTTTTATGACTTTTTGAATGCAGAATTGTGGAAATCCATTTGCAGTAAAAGCATTGATTTGGAATTTTGGTGAAATTTATTTTCAGTTTTTGAATTTTGAAAATCCGTCAAGTATTAACGAAGTTGGAAGTTCTAGCGATGACGCAGTATCACGCTTTGGAAGGGATGGTAACGCCCCTCGAGAAGGTAATAAAAGGGCTTGCGCAGAAGAGAGGACTCTCTTCTCTTTCGTTCTCCGATCATTCTGAGATCTAATGCTCAGATCATCGAAGTATTTGTGAAAGTCATTTTCTTATACATTCAATATAGTGAGACATCAAAGTGAACAGCAAGTGAAAAGAATCGTTTTTATAACGCGTGGCGAGGCCACTATGTTAACGAGATACAGGTCAAACTAGGTGAAGTTGAAACGGACCTTAGAAAGCTTCTATAAGTTTAGCTTCAAACAGTTAGCGGTCTCCGATAACATAATTGTATTGTGCAGTACTACATGCAATTATAGAGAAAGGCTGAACAATTTCGACCGAGTACTTCAAAAGATATTAGCAATTTTATACGACTGGCAAAAGTGATTATCTCGCCACTAGAGAAACACGTTTGTATAAGCCAGAAACAACGCAAGGCTGACGCTGTGAGTGGAGTAGAAAGACTTCAGATTGCTTGCTTACAGAACGATACAGTATAATGGAGCATTTGAATACGGCAGTTTGTTCTTCTGACACTACAACCGAAGTGCAGATGGAAGGCTAAGAGGACTTATTGCAATTGGGACATACTTCATTGGAGTAAGATAGCGACATGGAACTTCGCTAATTGCTATTCCACACAAGCGAACATGCGGTGAATACCATCTACACCCATGTTTCGTAAGTAAAGGCTGAATACCATCGAACAGCCATAGAAACAATTTCATACTCTGAATATGAATAATTTCTTCGGAAATTTCTACAAAACGTCATGATGATTGTCTACTGGAACTTCAGGGAATTTTTCAAGAGAGGTCAGGGATATCCCGACTCACAAAGAAGATTATTGCCGGAAGGATGTCTATTCGTATTCGAGGAGCAGAGCGATTCACGGAGAAGGAAGCAGTTCGATTCTCCGAGGGTGCTATTTCCTATTTCGAGGATGGAGCTCAGCTTTAACGTGGTGAAATGGATCCATCAGCAGTCTTCTTTGGGGAATTTTCCTCTGGAACGTCAATAGGCAGATAAGGTAGTCGTGAACGTTTATTGTATTTGAGTAACCTAGTAATGTTTGAGCAACCATTTTCCCATATTTTTATCCTCATGTATTTTGCCTTATTTTCTTGTTGAGATTCTTATTCTCAGTACACCTTGATGAGTTTTGCATTTTTCGACGATTTATTAAGACATTGTTGTGTCATGGGCATAGTTAACGATTTTGAATCAGTTGAGACTGATATTTAGATTTTTCAGTAATTAATTTTTTTTTTGTAGTCACGATTTGACTGTAAGTTAATGATTTTTATGGCAGATTTAAATTCAGACAGCGTGTCATTTTATTAAAGTAATTCTACCCCAGTTTAATTACTTTGAACAATTTTCTGTCATCATCAAGAAGGAAGACCATTTAAAGGATTTTAGAGCGTTAAAATCTTACGTGATCGACGATCTTGGAAATACTAGTCGTTATTTGTATTGATTGCAACACAGACATTTATCGTCAGTTATGAATGAACATTGCATTATAGACAATTTTGTGAAAGAGTAATGTTAATAATGAATTATTGAATGCATTAAAGTCAAGTACTTTTGTTAGGAGTTTTTCTCAATTAGAGAATTATATAACGATGTTTGCATTCCCCAGTCTAATTGGATTCTATTCGACTACTTTGCATTTTAGTCGCACTTTATTTGAAGATAGTATTTTCATACTACAATTTCTTTTAAGATGTTAGTCTTAAATTTTGATAGACCAGATAGGCGTATATAAGCGTATTCACTATTAAATTTGTTTGTGATTGGCAAGTTTTGACTTCATTTCAGTTCATGAATGAAATCTACGAAGGTTAAATAGAAAAACAGTTTTGAAACAATTTATGATTATAAATTGTTTTAAGTGGAACTATGAATGTATAATCGCTAGTGCAGCGCGTGTTGAAAGTCGCTGAAATATAATGCCCTTGAATATGAAGGAAGTTCCCACAGGAATAAATGTTAAAGAATTATTTGTGGAAGTTTTGTAAGTGATGTGAAAGTTTTAAATGCCATATAGATTAATATATGATGATTTTGGGCATATTTTTAATGCAGATTGTGCATTAACTTGTTAGCGAAGGATTTTCCGCTGGAGTAAGATTGTTATAGTTCGTTGAAAATTAATCAAGTGATTGACTGTTATAATTAACACGAGTTTTGAAAGAATTTGAGACAAGATTATGAATGAAGGTTGCCGTCACAAATCATTATTAAAAAACTTTATTAAACCCGATTGTGACATTAATATGTATAACTAACCTTCATTGGTCGATTATATTAAACAGGATTATAAAATTACCAACCGAATGAACATGTGGCTAATGTATTTATTAAATTAATAATTTAAACAATTTAAATGTTAATATTGTAAATAATTGTTGTAAATATTTTTGAAAATAATATGAAACGAGAGTGATGTTAAAGGCGTGCTTATAATATTTTTATTGTCTTTGACAAATATTATAAACAATTTCTAATTGTTATAAATAATTTATGTGATTTTGTTATAAACATTTAAGAGCTAATTAAACATTTGGATTGAAGTTAACAAGTTTAAGAAATTTATGTAATGATCCATTAGGATGTGATCAAAGTACTTGAAAGATTTGCGTAAATATAATGTGAGTTGTCTTGTAAGACATTTAAAAGCTTGAGAGTGCAGGCTGGATTCTTACGTAACATAGCGTGTGAGAAGGGTGCGCATTTGACCGGTACGCAGCAGGCTGGAAGGTAGCCCGCAGCTGTGTCAACATATGGTTTTCAGAGAGTGAGGTCGTACACTCCGGCCTTGCGACTATAAATATCATTCTCTTGTTTATTAAAAGGAAACAATTGCTCTATATATGTCACACCCTGACGTCCTTTTCCAATCCAATAGTGTTATGAATATTACGGTATTTGGAGCTCTTGGGAGCTAAAATGTTTTATATATCATGTTGTATAATAATTTTGCAAGTCCTACTGGAGGACGTAGTCAGATTGACTTGGGCTACTGATAGCCACGTATATTTTGTTGTGTTAGGAAAATCATACCCTTTATTAGAAATAAAGCTTTTGTACAGTTCAAAGTTCTCGTCTTCGTTTCTGGTTCATTTTTAAATGTCATGGCGGAAATTATTGTGTGAACAGACTTTTAATGATCCTGTTGTCAACTCAAACCCCGAGATAATTAAGAGGTAAGCAACGGTAAGTATAAACCCCCGTCTATTTTGGTGTGTTCCACAATGATTTCCTGTGAATTTCTGTGCTCTTATCTCGATAGTGTCTGTCAGTGCCATTTTCATTGATGTAACTGTGCCGGTGCGATTGATAATTGGCAATCCGATTGAGGGGGCGGATATCTGACAGCCTACTATCCAGGTAAACGGGGACAGAAAGATTGGCGCCCAACGTGGGGCGTGTTCAACAACACTGGATCACCAGGTTGAACACCAGAAAGATTGGCGACCCAAGAGCGTGGGGCTGAGTCAACAGTAAGATTGACCCTAATATGTGGGACGAATTCGACAAAACTGGATTACCAGGTTGAACACTAGAAAGATTGACAAACCTAAAACGTGAGGTTCGATTAGACTCAAATAAAGAGGTTGATTCTTTGTTAGATGTCTAGGCCAATTGTAGTATTTAAGAGTGTGATTATATAGGAATTAAATGTTGTATTGTATTAGGAAAATTACACTCAGAAAAGATCAGATCTTATACAACTTGAGAAAGGTTAAATGGGCTGGAAACTTAGAAAAATCGCCTATAATCGGGAATCTTATTTTATTTGACCGGCTTATGACACTTCAGTCATATTAAAGATAAAATTAATTATTTGGATTGTAAATGTAAATTATTTGTGTTAGGATATTTTAAAATGAGCCAGAGAAATTTGAACATGTGCTTGAGTTTGTTTCAACATGAAGTATCTTCGAATATTAATTATAAGGTAGTTATAAGTTAGATTTAAGACAGAAAATTGATCAAAAATTATATATATGGTGAAAAGTGTTGCTCAAATGTTGTTATTTTGCTCTTTTGATGTATGTCCCTACAGCAATCCATTTTGAATAATATTGTAATGGCAGATGAAAGTTTGAAGAAAATGTTAGAGGAGATGTCTGCTAACATGAATCGCAGTATGAAGCAGATGTTGAATGAAAGCATGAAGGAAAATGTTAGTAATTTGTCTGCTAATTTGAATGCAAGGATGGAGGAGAATGCTAGTAATATGTCTGCTAATTTGAATAGTAGTATGAAGGAGATGGAAGCTAGGAATACTAGTCGAATGGAGGAGAATGCTAGTAATTTAAATGCAAGAATGGAGGAGAATGTTAGTACTTTGTCTGCTCATTTGAAAGCTAGCATGGATGAAAGTTTGAAGGTTCTTCATACTAGTGCTGCTAATTTGGAGGATAACATGTCGCGTTTACAGATTAATACCCTAGGAATTGAGAATACTGTAACGGACATGCGCACAGAGGTGTCTAATGTCCATAAAGATGTATCTATTGTGCATAAAAGTGTTGATGATGTTAAAAATGATGTGTCTAAGGTACAGAGAGACCTTACAATGTTAAATCTAGATGTAGCTAATGTCCGAGGGGATATTTCTTGTGCTAGAGCCGAAGTAGTTGTTGTCAAAAACGATGTAGCGACTGTCCAAGACAAAGTCGAGGAAGTCCAGAAAGAAATTCAAAAAGCTAGAACAGATGTATCCAATGTTCAGGTAGACATTAACAACATTCATGCGGATATAACTGAGGTGCAAAGTGATGTAACTAAGATTCAGGTAGAGGTCAACACAGTTTTCGTAGATATCACTAAAGTCCAAACTGATGTAAATAAAGTCAGGGAAGAAATCGAAAACTCAAAAACTCTTTGTACGCGTAATATAACTGCATTAACGACTAGGTTAGTCGATGAATCGGTTAGAACAACAACGTCTTTAGCAGAGTTGAAGTATGACGTAGAGGTTATGAGAACACAGGTATTAGACCACAATAGAGTATTAAAAGAGGATATCGAAGTAGACATAGCCGAGATGTTAACAGCAAACGTAGCGGTATGGAAAGACGAGTGGAATAAGTCAAGTGGGGAACATGTAACCCAAATTCAGGAAAGGATTGAAAGAAAACTTGCCAGTACGCAGATAGAAATTAACAATGAGGTAGTACAGATTAGAAAAGATTTAAGCGTCAGGATAAATTCGCTATCCGAAAAACAAGTTGACGATAGAACACAACTAGATCAGGATATGCAAACTTTAAAATCTACATTAGAGGATCAAATTCATAAAGTTGTCTCTGACGTAAATGAAACGACGAGTAAACTGAAAAACTTGAAGTTAGGAGAGGCTAGTTTAATGGAGAACTACAAGGAAGAGATAGTCAAGAAAGTCTTAACAGAAATCACCGACAAGGATACAGAAGGCTTAGCTTGCGAATTGAATAGGAAGTATACCAGAAGATGTCACCTAGATCCAGAAGAAAGAGACGTGACTCCTGAAGAACGTGTATCCAGATTCAGAGAGGAGGATGACGAGAGGAATATGGAACCTGAGTGGAATTATCGAGATAGTGGGAAAAACTATCCGGATTCATATCCGAGGAACGTGACGGTCATTAGGAATTTCGAGGACAAACCACAAAAATTCAGTAACACTGATAGTTTGACACCTATAGAGTATGTAAGGAATCTCAAAGATTATTTCATCGAAGCTCACATTCCCAGAGAGAGAGAGATGAAGATTGTAGAGAGATATCTGATTGGAGGACCCCTTGAATGGTTTAGAGCTTTTAGATATACATTCAGTAACTTTGACGAGTTTGCAGAGGCATTAATCAAACGATTTTGGTCCATAGAAGCGCAGAATTCGTTAAGAGCGGAGGTATATTCAAGAAAATACTCAGGTACTCTTCCAACGAGGTACGCTGATTTCTTTACGAGTCAGTTGTCCCGCTTGAGATTTTTGCAACCCCCATTGTCCACGGAGCAACTAATAGATGCGATTTCTCGTATGCTGCCAATTGAGGTGAGGAGACTTATAATTTCGTCCAACATCAGGGATTTATCCAGCATGGATGAATTACTAAGAAGGTTAGACTACACAAGTCCAATGCCTAACGTAGTCCAGAAAGGTCAAAGGCAAGAGTATAAGGAAATCAATACGGTATACATGGACCAAGTCCAACAAACTGACAAGCCAGAGGAGGAGAAAACTGACAATGTAGGTCCTCACAGGAATAATCAGTTTAGAAATTACAGATCACAAGGTTACCGACCATATCAACAGAGAAGAGGTTGGAACTACAACCGAGGAAACTATAATGGAAGAGGCAGATATTATAACAATAATGGGTATAATCGTAACTATAATAGGAATAACCAAAACCAAAATAGAAACCAGAATACTCAAAGTCAGGTTATGACACCTGAGCAATATCAGCAAAGAGAAAAGGAAAGCCAGCAATACTTAAAAGAATTAAGGGATAAAGAAGCTGACAATCAAAGGAAAAGGCAGGATGTTGTAATCGATCCTGGGCCTTCTACGAGCCAACAGAATTTTGAGGTCGGTAACACAAAAAAAAAACGCCGATTTCTCAACGTCAGTGAGAACCTGTAAATACATTGCCACACCACACCTGATTACGATTAATGAGATATACGAAGTTACCGATGAAGATTTACTAGAAGAGAGGGGTATTGTTAAAGAGGAAAGACCATGTGCCTTACCGATTATTGCTGTACGGATAGATGGACAGCAGTACAAAGCCCTGCTGGATACTGGTGCTATTATTTCCATCATTTCAGAGGAATGTTATCAAAGTCTGCTAAGAGGAGAGAACATGACAGTTCTACCTGTTTCTACCGTCAAAGTGAGAGGGATATTCCAAGATAAGGCAGTGAAATGCAAGATTCAAGTGTTATTGAACTTTGAGATCAATGGAAGGAATTATGAACAGATCTTCATTGTGGTGAGCAAGATCAATTTTGATATGGTGCTTGGAATCGATTTTATATCGAAGGTTGGAGCTATTATCGACATGAAGAACAGAAGTATTAGCTTTAATGATGGGTACATAATCACAGAAGAGATAGAAGAACAGGACGTGAAAAACAGTCTGGATATAGACCTTAGGGAAGAAATTTTGAATACAATAATTAATGAAGTGGAAAACTTAGAAGAAATACCCAGTAGAAAAACTGAAGGATTTGAAGAAATTCAGGGGGAATTTGAGGATCTGATAAAGGAATTCCAAGATATTTTCGATGAAAAGCCTGGATTGATTAAGGATTATAAGTACAAGATAAGACTGACAGATGAAACCCCTTACCAGAAGAGAATATACCCCATTCCTGAGAAATACTATCAAGAAGTACGAGGGTTAATCAGAAAAATGGAGGTAGACGGGATTATTAGAAAACAGGCGTCGTCTTATATAAACCCCATCACAGTAGTGAAGAAAAGTAATGGTCAGATACGTCTTTGTCTCGATGCCAGGACCATCAACTTGAAGATTCTTCCAGAAAATGACAGACCACCCAAGATTAGAGATCTGCTTCGGAAATTCAAAGGAAGAGCTTGTTTCAGCGTTCTTGACTTGACGTCTTCATTTTATCAAGTTCAATTAGAAGAGGATAGTATGCAGTACACTGGATTCCTATTTGACCAGACGTCATGGGTCTTTGCCAGAATGCCTTTTGGAATGGTTAACAGCGGACCAGCACTTATTCGAGCACTTGATAGTAAGCTCACTGACGAGGTGAAAGAAAATGTAATCTGCTACATTGACGATTTAATCGTATCTTCACCCAGCGCCGCAGAACATTTAGTGCACTTGAGAAAGTTGTTCGAGAATTTAAGGGAGGCCAACATAAAGGTGAACTTTGGAAAATGTCAATTTTTGAAGAAGGAGATAAATTACTTGGGGCATACTATTGATAAAGATGGATATCATCCAAACATGAAAAAAGTAGATGCGATCACGAGATTTCCAAAGCCAACTAAGGTAAAACAAGTCAGAGAATTTGTAGGTGCATGCCAATTTATTAGCAGCCACTGTCCAAGATACTCGGAAATTATGGCTCCTCTGTATGACTTACTCAAGAAGAACAACAGATGGAAATGGAGTACCGCTGCAGACGAGGCTTTTGAGAAAGCAAAAGAGATGCTCAAAAATAATGTGAAACTGGAGTACCCAGACTTTGAGAAGGTGTTCTATATTGAGTCTGATGCATCGAGAATAGGCATTAGTGCAGTCTTATACCAGAAAGACGAGGCAGGCAACAAGCACTACATTGCGTTCACTAGTCGGAAGTTGAAAAAGCACGAGGAAAACTACTTCACGACAGAGCTTGAAGCGTTAGCTTTTGTGACAGCTTTACAAGCCTGGAAGAAAATCCTGCTGGGACATAAGGTCATCATTATTACTGACCATAAAGCGCTACAGTTTATGTTGCAAACTGACATGTCGAGTGATAGATTGACACGTTGGGCTTTGTTCACCCAACAGTTTAACGCTACTATCGTCCACCAGCCTGGGAAAGATAACTTACTGGCTGATGCTCTATCACGTAACCCTATTAAAAATGTGCAGATACACCATGTACAATTGGAGCAAGAAGATGAAGAAACCGTTAGGAGGTTAGCCCGAATCGGTGTGTCACAGAAGAGACACGCTCCAATAAGGAAAATGTACAGGTTCCTCAAGGGTTACATGGACAATACGGATGTTGACTATGAGACTACACGGAGAAATTCACGACATTTTGTATTGAGTGGAGACATTGTATGCAAGTATGCTGACCCTGCGCATACAAAACTTCGAATAGTCGTGCCACCTAAACTTGTTGTCAATTTAGTGTGGGTAGCTCATCATGCAACTGGACATGCCGGTTTAGATAAAACTCTTAATACACTTAAAGAGAGATTTATCTGGACTAACATGCGTTCCAGCATTGCCAAGGTCATTCGATCCTGTGACAAATGTCAAAGAGCAAAGTATGCTTCTGCTTTATTAAAGGGAAAACCGAAGGCGATGATTCCTTCTAAGCCAAACGAACTTATGGCGACGGATATATTTGGCCCCTGTCCGAAGGGATACCAGGGTAACCAGTACCTGTTGGTGACCGTGGATGTTTTCTCAAAATTTGTTACAATGAGTCCCATGCAGAAAGCTAACACGAGGAACGTAGTAAGCAGACTGGAAAATGCTGTATTTCCTAAAGCTGGTATACCGGAATATCTACTGTCGGATCATGGAACGCAGTTTACGTCCGTGGAATTTGCAGCGGATATGGAAAGGCTTGGCATTAAGCACTTATTTTCAAGCGTGCGTTACCCTGAATCGAATTCCTCAGAAAGATATATGGCTGAATTTTCGAAATTCTGTCGAATTTTCTGTCCTAATGATCATTCTGGTTGGGTGAGATTTGTACCCCTTATTGAGGAATGTCTGAACTCTACAGTGCAGGAGAGCACAGGAGAAGTGCCAATGCGACTTCATCTAGGAAGAAACCCAGAAAGGCCGTGGGATAATCTTTTCAACCACATACCGAGAGATCCCGACATAGGAAGACAGCAGAGGATTGACAAGGCAAAGGAACAACTCCAGAAAGCAGCAGAGAAACGATTGAAGAGAGTAGCTGGAAAACGTTTTGGTACACCCTTTCAAGTTGGAAATCTTGTATTATTACGCAGACCTGTCAAGGCTGATATGACCAAGAAAATCTACCCCAAATTTGGATTAGTGTTCCTGGGGCCGTTTAGGATTACGAACGCTTATGGAAACAACTGTTATGAACTCTACGATGAAGAGAATAATGTCGTTTACGGCAAGTTCAATGCTGGAAATTTAAAAAGATACTATCCTAGAGTAAGCCAGTAATAATTCAATTTCGTGTTCAAGAGAGTTGAGATACTTGTAACATTGAGTTTAAAAACAATTTGCAACTGTTTTTAAAACGTGGTGAGAGGAGAATGCCCCCGTAATTGAATTATGTAGAGACCACGGTGGCTATATTTGAAATTATGATTAGAGTTATGGCTGTCATAGTTATGACGTGGGTAGTCATGACGTAAGCACGGATGACGTAAATGTTATGCCAACAAGCTACTTGAGCTGAGATTCTCAGTGACGTCAGCATTTTAGTCCAGAATGTTCCAAGATGTACGACGCAGTCGCAGGAAACGAGGAATTCTGCTGAGGAAGAAACTATGCTATTGGAGGAGAGGCATGAACCAATGAACGATAGTTTAAAGGAAGACGGAGATTGCTGAAACTATGGTATTTTTATGACTTTTTGAATGCAGAATTGTGGAAATCCATTTGCAGTAAAAGCATTGATTTGGAATTTTGGTGAAATTTATTTTCAGTTTTTGAATTTTGAAAATCCGTCAAGTATTAACGAAGTTGGAAGTTCTAGCGATGACGCAGTATCACGCTTTGGAAGGGATGGTAACGCCCCTCGAGAAGGTAATAAAAGGGCTTGCGCAGAAGAGAGGACTCTCTTCTCTTTCGTTCTCCGATCATTCTGAGATCTAATGCTCAGATCATCGAAGTATTTGTGAAAGTCATTTTCTTATACATTCAATATAGTGAGACATCAAAGTGAACAGCAAGTGAAAAGAATCGTTTTTATAACGCGTGGCGAGGCCACTATGTTAACGAGATACAGGTCAAACTAGGTGAAGTTGAAACGGACCTTAGAAAGCTTCTATAAGTTTAGCTTCAAACAGTTAGCGGTCTCCGATAACATAATTGTATTGTGCAGTACTACATGCAATTATAGAGAAAGGCTGAACAATTTCGACCGAGTACTTCAAAAGATATTAGCAATTTTATACGACTGGCAAAAGTGATTATCTCGCCACTAGAGAAACACGTTTGTATAAGCCAGAAACAACGCAAGGCTGACGCTGTGAGTGGAGTAGAAAGACTTCAGATTGCTTGCTTACAGAACGATACAGTATAATGGAGCATTTGAATACGGCAGTTTGTTCTTCTGACACTACAACCGAAGTGCAGATGGAAGGCTAAGAGGACTTATTGCAATTGGGACATACTTCATTGGAGTAAGATAGCGACATGGAACTTCGCTAATTGCTATTCCATACAAGCGAACATGCGGTGAATACCATCTACACCCATGTTTCGTAAGTAAAGGCTGAATACCATCGAACAGCCATAGAAACAATTTCATACTCTGAATATGAATAATTTCTTCGGAAATTTCTACAAAACGTCATGATGATTGTCTACTGGAACTTCAGGGAATTTTTCAAGAGAGGTCAGGGATATCCCGACTCACAAAGAAGATTATTGCCGGAAGGATGTCTATTCGTATTCGAGGAGCAGAGCGATTCACGGAGAAGGAAGCAGTTCGATTCTCCGAGGGTGCTATTTCCTATTTCGAGGATGGAGCTCAGCTTTAACGTGGTGAAATGGATCCATCAGCAGTCTTCTTTGGGGAATTTTCCTCTGGAACGTCAATAGGCAGATAAGGTAGTCGTGAACGTTTATTGTATTTGAGTAACCTAGTAATGTTTGAGCAACCATTTTCCCATATTTTTATCCTCATGTATTTTGCCTTATTTTCTTGTTGAGATTCTTATTCTCAGTACACCTTGATGAGTTTTGCATTTTTCGACGATTTATTAAGACATTGTTGTGTCATGGGCATAGTTAACGATTTTGAATCAGTTGAGACTGATATTTAGATTTTTCAGTAATTAATTTTTTTTTTGTAGTCACGATTTGACTGTAAGTTAATGATTTTTATGGCAGATTTAAATTCAGACAGCGTGTCATTTTATTAAAGTAATTCTACCCCAGTTTAATTACTTTGAACAATTTTCTGTCATCATCAAGAAGGAAGACCATTTAAAGGATTTTAGAGCGTTAAAATCTTACGTGATCGACGATCTTGGAAATACTAGTCGTTATTTGTATTGATTGCAACACAGACATTTATCGTCAGTTATGAATGAACATTGCATTATAGACAATTTTGTGAAAGAGTAATGTTAATAATGAATTATTGAATGCATTAAAGTCAAGTACTTTTGTTAGGAGTTTTTCTCAATTAGAGAATTATATAACGATGTTTGCATTCCCCAGTCTAATTGGATTCTATTCGACTACTTTGCATTTTAGTCGCACTTTATTTGAAGATAGTATTTTCATACTACAATTTCTTTTAAGATGTTAGTCTTAAATTTTGATAGACCAGATAGGCGTATATAAGCGTATTCACTATTAAATTTGTTTGTGATTGGCAAGTTTTGACTTCATTTCAGTTCATGAATGAAATCTACGAAGGTTAAATAGAAAAACAGTTTTGAAACAATTTATGATTATAAATTGTTTTAAGTGGAACTATGAATGTATAATCGCTAGTGCAGCGCGTGTTGAAAGTCGCTGAAATATAATGCCCTTGAATATGAAGGAAGTTCCCACAGGAATAAATGTTAAAGAATTATTTGTGGAAGTTTTGTAAGTGATGTGAAAGTTTTAAATGCCATATAGATTAATATATGATGATTTTGGGCATATTTTTAATGCAGATTGTGCATTAACTTGTTAGCGAAGGATTTTCCGCTGGAGTAAGATTGTTATAGTTCGTTGAAAATTAATCAAGTGATTGACTGTTATAATTAACACGAGTTTTGAAAGAATTTGAGACAAGATTATGAATGAAGGTTGCCGTCACAAATCATTATTAAAAAACTTTATTAAACCCGATTGTGACATTAATATGTATAACTAACCTTCATTGGTCGATTATATTAAACAGGATTATAAAATTACCAACCGAATGAACATGTGGCTAATGTATTTATTAAATTAATAATTTAAACAATTTAAATGTTAATATTGTAAATGAAAAAAATGAAAATCCACAGCCTGCTTCCAGTCTCCGACCGGGTCAGGAATGGAATGAATGAAACCCGCATCTAGCGGCGAGGATATGAACTGTGCCGGCTGCCGAGGCCTGACGCACTCCTCTGGGGGCAATGATTAAATGAATGACAGATGAAATGAAATGATAGTGGAGAGTGTTGCTGGAATGAAATGTTGACAGGGAAAACCGGAGTACCCGGAGAAAAACCTGTGTGCCTCCGTTTTGTCCAGCACAGATCTCACATGGAGTGACCGGGATTTGAACCACGGACTCAGTGGTGAGAGGCCGGCGTGCTGCCGCCTAAGCCACGGAGGCTTCCTAATATTTGTTGTAAATATTTTTGAAAATAATATGAAACGAGAGTGATGTTAAAGGCGTGCTTATAATATTTTTATTGTCTTTGACAAATATTATAAACAATTTCTAATTGTTATAAATAATTTATGTGATTTTGTTATAAACATTTAAGAGCTAATTAAACATTTGGATTGAAGTTAACAAGTTTAAGAAATTTATGTAATGATCCATTAGGATGTGATCAAAGTACTTGAAAGATTTGCGTAAATATAATGTGAGTTGTCTTGTAAGACATTTAAAAGCTTGAGAGTGCAGGCTGGATTCTTACGTAACATAGCGTGTGAGAAGGGTGCGCATTTGACCGGTACGCAGCAGGCTGGAAGGTAGCCCGCAGCTGTGTCAACATATGGTTTTCAGAGAGTGAGGTCGTACACTCCGGCCTTGCGACTATAAATATCATTCTCTTGTTTATTAAAAGGAAACAATTGCTCTATATATGTCACACCCTGACGTCCTTTTCCAATCCAATAGTGTTATGAATATTACGGTATTTGGAGCTCTTGGGAGCTAAAATGTTTTATATATCATGTTGTATAATAATTTTGCAAGTCCTACTGGAGGACGTAGTCAGATTGACTTGGGCTACTGATAGCCACGTATATTTTGTTGTGTTAGGAAAATCATACCCTTTATTAGAAATAAAGCTTTTGTACAGTTCAAAGTTCTCGTCTTCGTTTCTGGTTCATTTTTAAATGTCATGGCGGAAATTATTGTGTGAACAGACTTTTAATGATCCTGTTGTCAACTCAAACCCCGAGATAATGAAGAGGTAAGCAACGGTAAGTATAAACCCCCGTCTATTTTGGTGTGTTCCACAATGATTTCCTGTGAATTTCTGTGCTCTTATCTCGATAGTGTCTGTCAGTGCCATTTTCATTGATGTAACTGTGCCGGTGCGATTGATAATTGGCAATCCGATTGAGGGGGCGGATATCTGACAGCCTACTATCCAGGTAAACGGGGACAGTACCTATAGAATTTTTATGTAAGTAAAAAGTATTGAGTTGGCGAGAAATTTATGTTATACTTCATGAATTCTCGAGTTTCTCTGATAATACAAGTAAATTGCAGCCAACAACAGCTTGTATGTCTCTCGCTGTCTTATCATACGACAAATAACAACGGAGGTATTTACGATTTTAGATTTCTTTTTCAATTTGTTTCTATGTCCATCTGACAATTATCAAAGGAGCTAAAATGTTTTTGTGTTTTGTGATATTTATGCGTACTTTTATTTAATTTTTGTTGTCTTTAGGGGACAGAAACCAAATGTCATTTGTAGTCTATTTTTATACTGATGGTGACACTGATCTGATGGGAGGTTTGTCTCTGATGTATGCCTGTCAAACTGTCAGTATGTTACTCTTTCACGCAGAATTTATCTTCTACAGAGACAAATGGAATATTGATTTAGGTGGTATTGTCAAAGTTACCTTCCCCCATGGTCTGGTACCTTGCGGTGGTGGGGAGGCTTGTGTGTCTCAGTGAACCTGAGAGTAATGCCGATGAAGCTTCGGCTTCTGGTAGGGTCACCCATGCCAGTAAGGTCGAGGGCGAGAGACCAGACTAAATGTCAGGCTACACCATTATGGGAGGCAGCAGTGTCATTAGTAGGTTATTTCCAGGCTGAACTGTAGCCTAAATCAGCGGTACGGTTGGAAATCTCTGGGGGCTCCCTTTCAGTCCTTAAGATGGCAGCCCTACCAGAAAACTAGGAAGCTGTGGGCTCATAACATTCACTCTCCGAAATTGATTACTTTTAAAGAAACTGACAAGAATGAAAACCGGACTGATCTTATGTTGACAACATTCGGAACGAAAAGGAAGACAGAATAAAACTTGGAGGTAAGTGAAGAAATTGGCAGCCAACAGAGTCAGATGGAACTCATTCTTGGATGCTCCGCACGGAGCGAAAGGAAATGTGTCATGAAAGTCAAGTCATAGTTCCGGTTCGCTACTCCTGCATCGGTTTCCCAGAAATCGTTGGTTTTAGGTCCTTAAGACGTGGTTTTCGGGGTCTCACTCATTTTGAGTCCCTCGTTGTGAAAATTGGAACTGGAAGGGATCCCGCGGAACCCCAAAAATGACATATAATTCCACATATCCAACCGTTTTCGAGATATTTCCAAATTTCCCCACTCTTGATGGATGCAACTTAAACGTTCATGGTTTTTGAAGTTCTCTTCGTGCTAAACTGTAAAACTAATCCGGAATCGGATTGCATTAATAGGATCAGATTTGGCGACATCTACATGTTTTCACGTGTTGTATTTGTATCGATTACGCCTAAATTGCTCTAAAAGTAGATTGTGTAATTTTGTGTACATTTTTCATCATATATTTTCATTTTTCCATATTTGTAGGGCAGCTAGAATTAGGACATTTTGCAGGCATTTTTGTGCATCAAACGGCCATATGCATGGCAATTTATGAAGAATATACCAATTATTGTAACATGTACCTTATCTATTCAGCTTCCAGATGAACAAGATGTTTGGAAAAAAATACAGCTCTTACCCTTTCACCGACGTGAAAATACCCAATGTTTATATTTGCAATCTTCGAAAAAAAATGGTGGACGCAACATCAACGTTGTTGGTTGCTGGAGGTATATTACTGCTTAGCGGTAAGACGATTCCACCTACAGAATTGGATTTCGCGAGATCTGCAAGTTTAGCGTGATGACCTGTTTTCGTATCTCAGTCGGTTATATCTTAGATCAGTGGTTCTCACTCAGCCTTTTTTTTATGTTCACGGCACACAATCCAATATAGCAAGTTCCCGCGGCATATTAACGTACGAGTTGGCAACAATGTGAGAGGATGCTGAGAGTACGCGCAGCTTGCCTTCACCAGTCAGTTGTTTGTAGACAATGTATTCCTCAGTCTGTGTCTTAGATGAGATATGGTAAACTATCACTTATCAAGATGGTTTATTGGATTTCACGGCCAGTGGATTAACACTCAATTTTTAGCTTACTTTCGATTTTTGCAAAAAATGAAAGTAGACTTATGAGATCACTACAGGGCGAAAAAAGTGTGTCTGTCTGTGTGTGTGTATGTGTGTGTGTGAGTCTGTGTGTGTGTGTGAGTGTGTGTACTCTGAATGTCTGCCCCCCCCCCCTATCAATTCGAACACGGTGAGCGCAAATTGAACGAAATTTGGTACAAAGGTAGCACTAGCAAAGGACACCTCAGTGTCATGTTTTATATCGCCGCCATCTTGACGGAAACGTAACGGCGGCCACACAAATGTTCAAAGCTTAAATCAAATTACGACTATCCTAATCATCCGATGTCTACCAAATTTTGCAACAACATACCTATATGGAAGGAGCATCCTTTGACAAATCTAATAGGTCATTAGCCTAATAGTTTGCGGATGGCGGCCATCTTTGTGTCAAAATCGATTACCCCTATTAATTCGAACACGGTGAAACCGAATGGAATGAAATTTGGTACAGAGGTAGCACTAGCAAAGGGCACCTCAGTGTCATGTTTTATATCGCCGCCATCTTGACGGAAACGTAATGGCGGCCACACAAATGTTCAAAGCTTAAATCAAATTACGACTAACCTAATTATCCAATCTCTACCAAATTTTACAACAACATACCTTTATGGAGGAAGCATCCTTTGACAAATCTAATGGGTCATTAGCCTAATAGTTTGCGGATGGCGGCCATCTTTGTGTGAAAATCGATTCCCCTTATTAATTCGAACACGGTGAAACCGAATGGAATGAAATTTGGTTCAGAGGTAGCACTAGAAAAGGCCACCTCAGTGTCATGTTTTATATCACCACCATCTTGACGGAAACGTAATCGCGGCCACCCAAATGTTAAAAGCTAAAATGTAATTACGACCAACCTAATAATCTAGTCTCTACCAAATTTTGCAACAACAAATCTTTATGTGGGAAGTATATTCTGACCAAACTGCTAGATCATCAGCCCAATAGTTTGCAGATGGTGGCCAAGTATGTGTGCAAATTGATTCCCCCTATCAATTGAAACACGGTGAAACCGAATTGAACAAAATTCGGTACAGAGGTAGCACCAGGAAAAGGCACCTCAGTGTCATGTTTTATATCGCCGCCATCTTGACGGAAACGGAATGACGGCCACCCAAATGTTAAAAGCTTAAATCAAATTTCGACCATCCTAATAATTTGATCTCTACCGGATTTTGCAACAACATGCCTTTTTGTGGAAAGCATCTTATGACTGACTACAAGGTCATCAGCCCAATAGTTTGCAAATAGCGGCCATGTATGTGTGCAAATCCATTCCCCAGATCAATTCAAACACGGTGAAACCGAATTGAATGATTTTTTTTACAGAGGTAGCACTAGCAAAGGGCACCTCATATTCATGTTTAATATCCCTATAGCACGTTGTATTTCAACAAGCTACTACAACCAACATTCAATTATACTCCTTGAAAAGGACAAAGAGTTATAACAATACCCATGCATTTTGGAGAAAGTAGGCTATATGTTCTTTACTGAACATCTTGTTTTTTCTAGGTTTATGCCTTGTCTAGTGTGGGGTTTCACCTAGGAACATGAAGCTGGCTCGACAACGGACTCTTGATGTCCGTGCCTGGACCCCCACAGAAGTAGCGAAATGCGCGCTACCTCCCTTTTTATGAAGCGCACCTGCGCCTCTTTACTGCGAGAGGTAAACGCTCAAGTAGCCTTAGCCTCCATATGAAGGCTTCCAAAAAGATTATTTATTTGCTGTCACGGCCAGTGAATTAAAACTCAGAAATTTTTCTAGAGCCCGCTGATGAGCAGCTTGGTCTCCCTAGGCGAAACCCCACACAAGACACGGCACAAACCTAGAAAAATTGCTGAGTTTTATCACTTATCAAGTTTTGATTATTAGCGAAGAAAGAGTACCATGTAATAGCAGTGGAAGCACTTAATGCCCTGTTGCATTTTTCCACCACCTACTTGTGCGGGCTGGGAGATTCAACACTAAACAACATAAATAACAAGAAACGTGAGAAACTTCCCTCAGTTGACCAGAAGCTGTATGTGTGTTTGTCTTCAATTCCAGCACCAATTGAAGTTTTGTATAAGAAGCGACAGGCTTAGATTTCTCATTGATAACTCAAACCTGTTAAAAGGGGTAAAACCAACAACTACCCTGTAAGTAATTTTCAGTTCTGGAACATTGCTATATATTCTGTTATTCTGTTGTAAAAATAAGTCATCAGAGAAATTATCTTAAATACTTTTATTAGCGATATCATAAACCTTCAGAAGTATCCCGGCACACCAGTTGAGAACCAGTGCTTAAGACAAAGGCAGATTTGTGTTTGTTTCCGCATGTTTTACAATTGAAGGGTCCAGGGGAAGAAGGGGGAATGTCAAATACTGTAAAATGTTCAGGAAACGAGTTTTAAACTTTCATTACTTATATAGAGTGATACTTATTAATGTTTAAAACTCCCTACAACGACGTAGATGCCATTGAGACAAGTAATTTGAAATAGGACACTTAGGGTCGCAAGTGTCCGGAAATACCTTAAAAGTGAACCACAACTGTTAAATGGCGTCATCAGGTGACAGGTACACTCGAGTGGTCAGTCGCGTGCTCTCTTACGCACATCAAAGCATCCAAAGCATACGTTGAATGTCATACCACTCTGGCTCCGAGTTTTTTTTTAAGCGTATGGCTTTTAGTGCCGGGAGTGTCCGAGGACATGTTCGGCTCACCAGTGTTTGTAGCTGCTTCGAGCGGACACCCAATGGGTGAGCTACACGTACCGTCACGTGTGGAGTGTTGTCTGGGAAGGAAAGTGTGATTGTAAGGACAAGGAGTGGGAAGGTAGCGGCTGTGGCCTATAGTTAGGGACCAACCCCTGCATTTGCCTGGGAGGAAGATGGGAAACCACAGAATACCATTTTCAAAGTTGCCGGCGGGGGATTCGAATCACCTCTCCTCCCGAATGTGAGCGACTGCCAGCAGTCATGCCGTAACGACCACGGCTAACTCACCCGGTTGGCTCCGAGTCTGCGTGTGCGACTCGGGCGCGTGGGGTTCAAGGTTCAAATCCGGGGCCTATCCATCAACTTTCTTTGTTCTCTCTCTTCTCCTTTCAAGTGGAAGCAGATTGATTGTTGACATTAAGACACGGAACCAGAGTGATATGATATTCAACGTTTGCTTTGGTGTGCGTAAGGGAGCACGGGCCAGACCACTTGAGCGTAGCCGTCACCTGATGACGTCATATGTTTAACAGTTGTGGTTCACTGTTAAGGTATTTCCGGACACTTGCGACCCTAAGTGTCCTATATCAAATTACTCGTCTCAATGCCATCTACGTCGCTATAGAGAGTTTTAAACGTTAATGAGAATCACCCTGTATGTACTTATACGTACGCGTCAACTTGAAACGTCATTTTCTCACGACCCTCCTTGTCCTTAGCGATACACAATTGTACCTTCAATGCGTCTCAAAGAGGCCTACCAGATCGCGCTGATATCTCGATTTTACATTTTGAGTGGCATTCCCCATTCTTCATGTGGACTCTTCAATTAATTTCCACACTTAATGGACAGCTACAGCCTGCAAACTTGGCAGCCTAAAGCTCTACATTTTTGGTCCTATGACGTTTTGTCCCAACTCTATCGATTACCTCAAAATCGTAGATTTTTCGTTTGCACGACTCAGAAATGTAAATAACTACATTATTCCTAAGTTGAGAAAATCCTAAACGAATAATAAGCAATTTTAATTAGATTGTTGTCGTGGTAATGGTTGTTTTAGGAGACATAACTTCGATATAACTTCCCCTAAATTAGGTGATTAATTTAACGAACCAGAGTATATTAATATTTTTAACGATTCTTCAAGTCTGAAGTATTTTTGAAAATAGCTCACACATTCTTACATTGATGAATCTCACATTCTTAAGAGCAAGAGTCAACATACTTTTCATAGCAATATTGTCGAGTGACATACTATTTAAATGTCATGTCCCTTCGAATCACTTGAGAAAATGGCATTAAATAATATATTTGATCCCAAATGCATAATGTCAAGGGGAAATTGTGGGCGTTCTTATGGTTCCTTTAACAGGTAGCCTATTCATGATTGGTTGTTGTATTTTCATCGTGGTTATTGTTTTTCTTGAAGCAGGCGTTGCATTCTTGATTAAAAGTAGTGACATTCTTTTTATTTAGTTTGAAAGATCATGGTTGTTCGAAGAATAACTTGGTTCACTCTCCTCTGCTTCATTGTCACAAAACGCTATGAAATTTTTACCTGGCTGGCTGCATGGCTGAGTAGTATCGTTATCGCTTGCTGTGCAGGAACGATTCCTGGCGAAGCCAGTTGGCATTTGAGGGGGCCGTGTCAGTAGATTTACTGGCACGTTAATTAAACCCTTTGGGCCAAATTTCCGGCACCTCGGCGTCTTTAAAAGCCGCAGTTGTTAAAAAGGGACGGAAAACCAACAACTAATTATTATCAGACACATTGCCATGGTGGGTGAGTGGTTAACGTGTCGGACTACCAACCACTTTCAGGTTCGTTCCTGGCCGTGGTAGGTGATTTTTGAAAGGCGAGAAAAATCACGATATGCATGTCATACGTTTTTGACATGTTAAATAACCCATTTGAATTCAGTAGGCCGTGTTCATAATGCCAAAATTAATGTCGGGATTTTCCGCCTACACAAGGATCCTCCATTCTCTAGTAGAATGCGCTATAGTGACAAGGAGCTTAGATATCTAACGTCCTTGACTTTCATAGCGCTCCAAGGATCGACGAAATTCGACATGCAAGCTGCCCTCTGGGTGTCAAATAAAAAAGCTTGCACCCGGCATACGAGGCCATACGATATTATTATATTTATTAATAATATTGAAATTGTTACCACTGGTCTATCTTAATGACATTTATTTTGGTAATGGTATGGCATTAATTGATTATCAGGTAAATTACACAACTACATTGATACATTTATTTGGGGTGATAAGAACCAAAGGACGTTCAAAGAACGGGTACTTCTGCTAGCATATATAAATAAAAAATTCCCGATGACCTGGGATTTTGTGCTGTTTCCACAAGTGTGGGTATATTTGTAATTCATTTGTTATGTAAGGGGTCGTGGTCGTAAGTTAGGACCAATCCCGACATTTGGCTGGATGAGAGGTGGAAAATCACCGAAACCCACTTCCAGGATGACTGAGGTGGGAATCGAAACTCAACTGTAATTCAGGATATACTGTGCAGTTCCTCGTGTGCTTCATGGGTGAGATTCAATTGTCCTAGAACATCAAAAATTTCAGCTTGGGTAATTTTGTACTAAATTGCTGTATTTTATTAAATATTACATTGACTTATGTTTTGAACTTTTAGACTCTAATCATCGATAGACAGCAAATGTAACAGTTTTTACCGATCATCTGTTTAATACGTCAGCAGTGGAATTTAAAATTAGCTGTAGGCAGCATCATGAATTATAGTGGATGATGTTAAAAATTTAGCAGTAGCGGGATAATTTTACCGATAATGGAATAGAATATTACAAGATCAACTCTTAAAATATAAATAGTCGTAGTCAGCTAACACCATGTTAACAGAGAGACAAATTTAATTATACTGTCTTTTGATGTCAAAATGTGATAATTAGTAGTTGGACTTACTTCTTAAATGAAGTGGTATTTAATGGATTTGAACTATTGAGACTAATTCCTTAATAAGTAGGAATATTATTTAGGAATTAATTAATGGTGAAATGGTTCATTGTACGATGTATGCTTTTCTAGGAGTTCGGGGAACGGATGAGATAAGTTTCATCGTGGTTAAATATTTGACGGCTTGTTTGCTCTCCCTTTTGAGAACATGATCGGAAGACATAATATTATTTATTTATATTGTGGTTGTAGTCGCCTCCGTAGCGTAGCGGTCAGCATGGTTAGCTGCCGCCCCGGAGGTCCTGGGTTCGATTCCCGGCTCTGCCACGAAATTTGAAAAGTGGCATGAGGACTGGAACGGGGTCTACTCAGCCTCGGGTGGTCCAAATGAGTAGAGGGGGTTCGATTCCCACCTCAGCCATCCTCGAAGTGGTTTTCCGTGGTTTCCCACTTCGTCTTCGGGCAAATGCCGGAATGGTACCTACTGTAAGGCCACGGCCGCCTCCTTCCCTCTTCCTAGCCTCACCATCCCAATCTTCCATCCCTTCCCATCCCTCATGAGGCCCCTGTTCGCTTTGCAGGTGAGGCCGCCTGGGCGAAGTGCAGATCACACCTCCCTAGTTGTATCCATCCCAACCAGATGTTCCAAGCTCCAGGACACTGCCCGTAGAGGTGGTAGTGGTGAGTTCCCTCGCTGAGTCCGTGGGAACCACCAACCTAGAGTGTAAATTGACTAAATAAAAATAATAAAATATATTGTGGTTGTCGTTGTTGATTCGTTTAGAAGTTTTGTGCCAACGTGATTATGCTTACTTGTTTACCAGGAGAATGAGTTGCCCCTTTCAATATTGTTTTATGCAGGCCAACTAGCGTTGTTATAAGGAAGGTCGATATTTCTCTGCTTCCATCCCGTATGGTACTAATGCACAACAAGCATTTCCTGCAAATGATACTGAACGCTATTATTTTCCCCTCGATGTGACTACAGACTATTACGAGGGAAGTATAATAGTGTTCAGTATCGTTTGCAGGATATGCGTACAGTGCATTATTATTTATTACTATACAGGATGCAAATAAAGGAATAAGGATCGTCCTGACAACGCACGTTAGTTGGGTTGCATAAAACAATATAGGAAGGGGCAGCTGATTCACCTGGTATAAGTAATGTACCGTCCGGCTCAGTGGCTAAATGGTTAGCGCACTAGGCTTTGGCCCGAAGTGCCCGGGGTTCAATTCCTGGCCGAGCCATCAGGGATTTTAATCTCCTGAGGTTAATTCCCGCGGCTCGGGGACTGGGTGTATGTGCCGTCTTCATCATCACTTCATTCACATTACGACGCGCAGGTCGTCCATGGGCGTCAACTAGAAAGACATGCACTCGGCTCTCAGCAGGCCACAAGATCATTATTATTAGTACTGTACTTGTGTGTGTAATCTACATGTTAACCTGTATGAATGTGATGTCTGTAGTAGCGTTTGTGATTGTACGAGGCACGTCCAGAAAGTAAGCTCCGTTTGGTAATAAAATTAAATTGTGTACAGATACAGAAAAAATATTTATTGCACAACATTCTACACCTCTTAAACTACCTTTCCACATAACTGCCGAACTTTTGCAGGCATTTGTCATAGCGTGGCACAAGTTTTTGGATACCTTCGTCATAGAAGTTTGCCGCCGACCCGTAAACGAGAGTGAAGACTCCCCTTAAGATATCCTACTGTTTGGCCATCACCGTTAGGCAAATTGCGTGCTTACCAGGAGAACTGCGTATGTTTAGGAGTTCTCCTGACCACATACGCAATTTGCCTAACAGTGATGGCCAAACAGTAGGATATCTTAAGGGGAGTCTTCACTCTCGTTTACGGGTCGGCGGCAAACTTCTATGAAGAAGGTATCCAAAAACTTGTGCCACGCTATGATAAATGCCTGCAAAAGTTCGGCAGTTATGTGGAAAAGTAGTTTAAGAGGTCTAGAATGTTGTGCAATAAATATTTTTTCTGTATCTGTACACAATTTAATTTTATTACCAAACGGAGCTTACTTTCTGGACGTGCCTCGTATATCTGGCTGGGAATTAGAAATAGGCTAGATGGCCGTGGTCTTATGATAGGGACCATCCCATAATTTGTCTGGGTTAGAAGTGGTAAACCACGGAAAACCTCTTCTAGGACAACTGGGTTCGTTTCTCCTGGGGTGCCATGCCTTAATTTTTAGCCTACTTTTCACATTTTGCAAAAATGAGAAGATCGGGCAAATGTGTGTCTGTCTGTCTGGCTGTGTGAGTCCCCCCCCCCCCATCAACTCCTAAACGGCTGCAGCAATCGAAACAAAATTTGGTAGGAGTAAAGATCTATAACTGAATATCTCACGGCCATATTTGAAAATGATATCAGTGCTACCAACTGCTGAAAAATATCAATTGAAATTTGAGCTCCATATTGGATATCCTGGATGGTACGAATGGGAGCTATTTCAAAATGGCACACGTAGAAACAATAATATTGCAGTTTAATTTCCAGGAGAATATACATGACAGTGTTGCCAAAATGATTATAAGCCTGCTGATACGTCCAAATTTTAAATGCATATAACTTCTACACTATCAATTGGATTTCAACCAAATTTCGTATGTGCTATATGTACATAAACAGATATGACTGAGCGTATTCTTAAGTGCCACCAGGGCTGCCAACTGTTATTAAATGCTCTCTCTTTTTAAATCCAAATACCCATTTACCAGAAAGTATGCAAACCGACAGCTTTAAACTATGCACACGTATAGTAACTGACATTCTATATTAATTTGGAGTAACTTATATACGTCAGTGCTACCAACATGATTCTAAGGCTGCTGAGAGGTCCAACTTTAAATACATGTAACTTCTATACTATAATTTGGATTTCAACCAAATTCCGTGTGTGCTATGTGTACCATAACAGATATGACTATGCCGATTCTTAAGAGTAACCAGGGCTGCCAACTGTTAATAAATACTGTCGCTATTTTTTGTCACGGTACCCTTTTATATATATCAGAAAATATGAAGGCCAATATCTCTAAACTTTGCACACGTATAGTACCTGGCATTCTAGATTAATTTGGAGTAACTAATATACGTCAGTGCTGCCGACATGATTCTAAGTCTGCTGATAGGTCCAATTTTAAAATGAATGTAACTTCTATACTAACTAAAGGATTTCATTCAATATTGACACAACAATTGATCATATTATTTAAGATTATTTCTGAGCAATACATGTATGTCATTGTTGCCAACATGATTTTACGCGCGTAGTTAGATCCAATGTTTAACTGCATGTAACGTCCATGCTATCCATTGAACTTCAACCAAATTTTGTATTCTGCACCTTAAGAGATGGAACTAAGAATATATTCGGTCACCAAGGCTAACAACTGTAGTGCTCTATTAGGCTACATTATGCCAGGTATACAGTATTTCGAACTAATTAGAAATTTCGATATTACCAACTTAATTTCGTCATTATTCTAGATAGATCCATATAGATTAATCATTGGCATGAATCTTAAATTTTAAGAAAAGTAGGCTCTTTGGTTCATCACGGAACTTCTTGTTTTCTTTTTCTTTTTCTTTCTTTCTTAGAAGGGAAGGAGGGGTGTAGTCAAAGTATGTGTTTATTATGTGCTGATTTTTAGCCTACCTTCGATTTTTGCAAAAAATGAAAGTAGACTTATGAGATCACTACAGGGCCAAAAATTGTGTGTCTGTCTGTGTGTGTGTATGTGTGTGTGTGAGTCTGTGTGTGTGTGTGTGTGTGTGTGTGAGTGTGTGTACTCTGAATGTTCGTCCCCCCCTATCAATTCGAACACGGTGAAACCGAATTGAAAGAAATTTGGTACAGAGGTAGAACAAGCAAAGTGCACCTCAGTGTCATGTTTTATATCGCCGTCACCTTTACCAAAACTGAATGGCGGCCACTCAAACGTTCAAATCGTAAAATCAAATAGCGACTAACCAAATTATCCGATCTCTACCAAATTTGGTAATAACATACCTTCATATAGGACGAGTCTTGTGACCAAACTACAAGGTCGTCCGCCGTACTATTTCAGGATGGCGGCCGTGCGAATTATGCAAACTTTATAATCCATATCATGGGACCCACCAGTTCCGATTATCGAGACGAGAATCGATTTAACTGTTCTAAAGGAAGAGGCACGTTCGAAATTAAAAGTTTATTTTGTAATACTATAGTGCAGAAGTGATTTTAAAAAGCTGAGCCGTCTCGGTAAGAAGACAAGATGGCAGCGGATATCTTGTGCCTGACTTACATTTCACTAATTTGAGTATTGCATGTAATATAGCGTACTGATAAAAATAAATAAACTTTGTATGAAATGCTTTATAAATAAATAATATACTCCACTGATGAAGTCGTTTAGTCTAAATCATTATTTGCTAACAAGTTATATGTAAGTCATTTTATATAGAACGATGTTCGTTGGCACAAATGGCTCCGTGGTATAGCGTTGGCCTATCACTCATGTGCCTATGGTTCAAACCCCATCAGAGTTATTTTTTTTTGCTTGAAATTTTATATATTTATTATTTTGTAATGATTCAGACGTTTTAAAATTAAGCGTTATATTTTGCATATTACGGTGGAAAATATATATTTAATTAAAACATAATTCACCAGCAGATTTGCTCGAGACATCTAGCAGCCAAAAAGGTAACTGCACGCCGGCCTACTTATTAACTTCAAGATTTTATTGAAAAGTTTCTTCTTATGGCCACTAGAATGCACTCGCCCTGTTAGGGTTATATTGTTCGATACTTCTCCACTAGATGTCACGACTGGTCTACGTGGGACTCCAATGGTTAGTACCGTATACCATTGGCATTCTATGCGCATCGAACTTGAAGAATGGTAAGACGATACTACGATAAATTTTTACTTTTTATTTTAAAGGGTTTGTAACAGCCTATTGTGCATTATTTGAAAATGTTATTTGAAGTAAAGATCAAAACGATTTCACATAGTAACTGAATTATAGCCGCTGGTGCTAGTTCAGGTTATTAATACTTTTATTTCAGGCAATTAGCAATCGAAAATATCCACATAGTTTGTATACACACGTCTCTGTAGGGTCATGGAAAGATTTGTTAATTCAATTAGGGTTGTGAAAGCCATGTACAACCAGACGTGTAAAGACATGCCTCAACTCAAAGTTGGATGTTGCCCACGGCAGGTCGATTATGTAATAATAACAATAATAATAATGTTATTTGTTTTACGTCCCTTTTAACTACTGCTGCTTTTAGATACGCCGGTGTGCCGGAATTTTGGTCCGAAGGGGCTCTTTAACGTGCCTGTAAATCTAGTGACACGGCTCCCTCGCATTTGTGCACCCTCAAATGCCAGCTGAATGCGCTAGGATACGAACCTGCAACCTAGGGCCCAGCAAGCGAGAACGTTACCGCTGAGCCACGCAGCCAGTCCGGTCGATTATGTCTCCAGATCCATAACATTCTAGAGATACTTCTTATCTATCTTTCTTCAATGATGGTAGTAGTTTTTTTCTAGGTTGTGGCGTTTGGTAGAGGTAAATAGTTTCTAAGGTCTTCAACCAAGAAACGTGCCAGTAAATCTAGTAACACGGCTCCCTCGCATTTGTGCACCCTCAAATGCCAGCTGATTGCGCTAGGATACGAACCTGCAACCTAGGGCCCAGCAAGCGAGAACGTTACCGCTGAGCCACGCAGCCAGTCCGGTCGATTATGTCTCCAGATCCATAACATTCTAGAGATACTTCTTATCTATCTTTCTTTAATGATGGTAGTAGTTTTTTTCTAGGTTGTGGCGTTTGGTAGAGGTAAATAGTTTCTAAGGTCTTCAACCAAGAAATGATTCTATTATACTCTTTGATAATAACGAGTTATAACTATACTCATACATTTAGGAGAAAGTAGGCTATATGTTCTTTACTGAACATCTTGTTTAAAACTATCGTTGATTCTGTAAATTAATTGCCTTTTGATTATTGGTATCAACGAGTTGCGTGTGTTCCTGTAGTAGTTAAAGACGACGGAACTATCAATTGGCAAGAGGAATGCAGCTCTCGGATAACGTAACGTTGAGCGGTGGTCGCGCCAAGACCGTTGACAGCGAAATAGTGGCTGACCTCAGAGTATCACATGGCACGCTTCCCTACTTTACAGGGGCGGAGGGCCTAAAATAAACCTGTTTTCTGGAGTTAGGAGGCCATTCCCACCCCAGGTTCCCTATCTCAAATTGATCCTATAACCATCCCCTACACGCCCCTTAAGGGTACTCAAGTACATAAATGACACCCTATCCTACTGGTCTTACTTAGGACATGAGAAGTGAAAACGAGATTTGGGAAAATGCACAGCCGCCATTTTTAAGTTCTCATAAAATTCCATTAAATTAGACGTCAGTGCAGAGGCTTGTATGAAGATATACCGTGCTAAGTTTCACAACACTCGGATGAAAAGTATCGAGAAAAATACATTTTAAAATTTCAATTTCGCGTCGCCGCAATGTTGGTTTTGTACTCACCAGGTTTTTGAATGATCCACTGGTCATGAACCCGTGGGGGGATTAGTGACGTGGTCAGTCGCAATTGGACTAGTCGAGCAGTAACCCTCTCCATTTGTGATCGGGCTATTAATAGCGATTAGGGAGGATAGTGTATGCAGAGTATTTATTACTCGCCTACCAAAATTAATGAATTAGCGTTTTTGTGAGCAGCTTCAGTGGCGTAGTTGGTAGCATGCTGAGCTTCTATGCCCAAGAGCGGGTTCAAACCCGGCCGAAGTCATCGGATTTTTTAAGAACGTTAAAATCCCTCAGTATGCCTTCCTTCGGAGGGGAAGTAAATTCGGCGGTCCCATGTCATAGATCTATGGCATGTTAAAGAACCGTCCACTAATTACACCTGTGTGAAGCTAAATTATATAAAGGTTAAACATTTGACTAACGTTCTTAAGTTCCTACGTTCGTCCTCAAGAGCCGACTGCGGTGGCATCTGTCAACTAATTTCTGAACTAGTTGGTCGTTGACGGTGGCGTTTGGCGGCAAAAGTAGGAACTACTTGGAAAAAATAATGTCTGCAGTCCTTACTTCAATTAAAACAGATACACACAGTAATACAGTCATCACAATTAACACCGGTTATCAGACAGATTCTACACACACCCAAAGTACACGAGGCTACATGACCGCGTTGTCGCAGCCCCTAAACTAAGGAACCAACCAACCTGCGTTCTTGTGCATGCAACGCACGACTATGCGCTGAACAGACTGCCTTTAACCTAATTTACCTTAGTAAGCCCTGTATGCTAGAGAGAATACCTCCGGTAACCTGTCACCTTGCATTTCCTTCAACTGGGCCTGTGTCTTGTTCCTTGTACTCTCGTGATATATAAGTTACGTTATTCTTCGAGAGCACCGCTACCACGGGTCACAGTGATTTCTCGGGGGATTATCCACCCAGTACAGGTACAAAGTGTAATTCTGGAGAGCAGAGTAATTGGAATATTCACGTACTGTCACAAATTATCTTCTCACCGTTTCTTCAATATCTCTCTAGTCTCCGCCCAACAATATCATGGGCAAATTCACTTTTAAAGAGATCTCCTCTTAAAATACGTACAGTAGATGTTATGAATTTCCCTCTGCCACTGAGTTAAGGGACAATTTTATCTTGAATTGTGGTGGTGATCATTGGTCTGAGGAGTGTAACACCAAGGTCATGTGCTGCTGTAAAAATATAAAGTTAAGGAACGCAATACGACGCCCTAATATTGTGACTTTCTCGCATTTATACCGACATGCAGGTAGGAGTTCAGTGCGTTTGGAGAGTTTAAGTTCATGGAAATTCCATGAACGAACAATAACTGAATAACAATCTTGGATTGTATTAAAGCTGATGAGGTCACCTTTTGTCTGGGTGTGTTCCCTAATAAGTTTTGATTGGTTGAAGCGATTTCAATGAAACTTCATGAGGACTTACTATTAGTCGGTCCGATCTCCATTGTACCTTTCAAATTTTAATGAGTGTCACAAACCATATATGAGGTCCGAGTTAGATTCCCGACTTTGTCAAGAAATTTAATTCTGGTCTTAGAGTTGGAACTGGATATCCGTAGCCTTGTGAGGCAAAACTGCAAAGAGGTGGGTTCGATTCCCCCTCTCAGCCATACCGTGAGTCGTTTTCTGTGGTTTTACGCTTCTACTCCAGGGAAATGCTGGGATGATTTCTAAGGCCACGGCCGTCTCCGCCCCAATCCTCGCCTGAATTACAAACACATACTACTACTAACACCACAAATTCTACACACACCCAAGTACATGGGGTTGAATGACCATCATGTCCAAGCCCTTTATGAAGTGTGTAGTAGGTACCTTCCAGCCCATATAAAGTAATGTTTGGATATCATTTCCATTCCCGACGGTGTTATGTAACGATATCAAGACTGCGAAGTGAAATTGAGCAAACGATGTTAATGTTTGATTTAGCCTCAGGGTTCATTGTCAACACTGCGCCTGAGATAAGCTTGCTAATTACATTGGCGACTTAGTTGGATGCGTTGCAGTGTTTGTATTTGCACTGCTACTTGCAATATCAGTAGACAATGCCAGGACGACGCTCTCATTCATAAGGCGATTTTCTTGAGCATACACCTTACTCTGAATATCAAAGCCACTTCCATTTCCAACACAAGTTACTTTTGAGTAAGGTTTGAATATAAGACTGACATCGGATTCAAACCCAAATCTCCAGCATTTCAGGCAAGTGTACCCTCTGTCTGAAAAGTTCGGTGAATAGGCTCTATTACGAACGGATTGTTAGCGTACCAGAAACAGCCGTTACTGTCCTTCGAAATAACCCCCGTGGATGGCTATGCACTTCTGAGAACGACTGAACAAGTCCTGGAAGCTCCTGGCATAGTCTTCTTAAGGAATAGCCGTCAGTTTGGGTCGTCAAAACTGTAAATTGAAAGCAAGAGAGAAGCGTAAATTTATGCAACCTGGCTTGCACACCTGATAGACGGGCGGCAGTGAGAAGGGTGAATTTATTCAACCTAACGGGCACACTTGTTTGACGGGTGTCAGTGAGAAGGGTGAATGTTCCGTGGAATGGAATGGTCCTGAAAACCGTCGTCACGGGTGACGAGACCTGGTGAATGAATTACGACCTCGAAGGCAAGCATCAAAGTATGGAGTATCGGGGTCCAGGGTCGCCGTAAAGACCTGAATGGCCAGAGGTTTTGGGACATTTCGGACATCCAACGTAATGTGACGACCCAACTGAAGGCTATCCCTCAGGAAGACTATGCCAGGAGTTACTAGTAGTTGTTGACGGTGGCGTTTGGCGGCAAAAGTAGGAACTACTTGAAAAATTCAAAATATGCAGTCCTTACTTGAATTAAGAAACAGAAACACACACTAATACAGTCATCACCTTTAACACTGGTTATCAGACAGATTCTACACACACCCAAAGTACACGGGGCTACATGACCGCGTTGTCACAGCCCCTAAACTGAGGAACCAACCGACTCCTGTGGTTATTCAAAGAATGACCATTGTGACGCAGATGGCAAGGCTGTGGACAGATTCCTTCTCCATTTGGACCATCTCGTGGTGCAGTGGCTAGCATTCTTGGCTGTCGCCCCATTTCCTGGCTCTGCTCAGAAATGTTTATTCTGGTCTGAGGGATGAATCGGGGTAAACTCAGCCTCAAGAGGCAAAACGGTAAAGTGGAGGGTAAGATTCCCATCTCTGTCATTTTGAAAGAGGTTTTTCATGGTTTGCCACTTCTACTCCAGGCAAATGCCGGGATGATTCCTAACTTAAGACCGCGGCCGCCTCCTTCCCAATACTCGCCTCAATTACAAACACACTATCACAACAACGGATAACTTAGTGCTAGTTTGGTCTTGACTTTCTTGATTCATGGTTGCGGGGGTTGCACGTCTGCCTCTTACCTAATCTCGTGAGCACAATTGACTAGGTGTTTGATATCGTAAGTAGAATCGCATGGAATAAAACGTAAATATATGAGTGAGGGTGTCGTAGCACAAGCCACGCGTACCTCACAGTTTATAGGATATGATCTGACCTGACTGGCAGTCATTCTTGGATACGTGCAATTCCCTAAGTCCTCTCTCTCTCGAGGATATTGAGGTGTGGATTCCACTTAAAAATGCAGGTCCCGTGACTCTTGGTAGCGAAATCAACGACCACGTAAAACTACAAGCTTCCTTCCTTAAAAAAACAATCTCGTAGATAGTTATATAGGTAGCTAATATTCACAAGTTCATGAGTAATTATTCTGTGCCACGAAACTGAATAAAATTACGAAATGCAACGCCTTACTGAATGATATGCACCTTCCTATCACAACTGTCAGATGTGTTGCCTACACCAAATGCAAGGCGCAGTAAATAAAAGCTGATACACTGCGCTGAAGTTCAATGTGATCATGCTCGTGTGGCTACTCTCTAGAAAATAAAAAAAAATAAAGTTACTATTTATATATTTATAGACTTCAAAGTTTCCTCAATACCCGCCGGAGAACTCACGCAGATTGGTTTCAATAACCATCCAAATTGTATGTGACAGAAAAACGTTTGTTGTTAATTCGTTTTATGGGATTAGGATATCTTGGTCAACAGCTCATATACTTGAGAGTTTGTTAAAACTTTCTGATAACCTGTGTTTCGGTGAAGACTGTAGAAGAGTGTGTAGCTGTAATTATTGGGGTCAGGATGAAGTAGGTGCCCTGAGGCTTGAAATAAGGCTGTTATTTGTAAAAGCGTGAAGGGTTCACATAGCTGTAGTTTCTGCTTTGATAATAAATAAATAAATATATAAATAAATACATCATTTTAATCTGCCAGTATTTCTTAGGAATAAGAGATCACGGGTGATGAATTGTTATGTGGCGATTTACATTTATGGCTCGATGTTCTTCCTGGTTTATTTTTATTAGAAGTGTTAATGAGAGATGTACTACTTTCAGACGAATGAAATGTATCATGGAGTTGAAAGGAAGAGGCCATGCATTATTGGAAGTCACTATCCTGGTAAGTTGAATTTGGAATCCTCAGAAAACCATTGCAGTGACGGCGAGCGGTGGGGTTCTAACTCATTCGTCTTTTGAGATCACCGAGAATCTGGTCCCATAGTCTTGTATCGTAATGCAAGAGTTTATGTTCGACCCTAGCGAAATGTAAATATTATATGTCAGAAAGCTGTACTGTAATGCCGCTCATTATAGTAAAATTTCATTATGATACAGTTTCTCCCACCAATCAGAGCTCAAGGAACAATTGTGTGACGAAATAGGTAAGGATAGCATCGCACCTGCGCTGACTTCCACGGCCTCCTATTTTAAATTTCTCTGCGTGGCTAGTGTTAAAGTGGGGTATTCTAGGAGGCCATGGACTAATACAAGGTATTCTCTGCGTCCCATGCGCACTGTTTAGTACATAATACTGGCGAAAGCTCGACAGATATTTATGTATATTTATGTTCGATTATAAAATATTTATAATTATCGACGAACATAAACAGTCGGATGCAACTCGCCTATAATGGTAATTAAGACACTCGTATGGAAATTATAAAACTCGCTTCGCTCGTTATATAAACATACTCGTGTCTTAATTATTGCAATTATAGGCTCATTGCATAATGTACTATTCTATGCCAGTGGGTACTACTAATGTATTACTATACTACATGAGAGAGAAGCTGGTATTAAGAGAGTTGTAAGGCAAGGCTTCAACTCATCACCCATAATTTTCAATCTGTGCATTGAACAAGCAATGAAGGAAATTAGAAATAATGCCAATCTTGAGATTTGCTGATAACTCATCTTAGCCGATTCAGCAGAGCATTTAAGTGGTATGGACTCCGTCTTGAAGAAAGATTTCATCATGAAAATCAATAAATGTAAAACCAAATAATGGAATCCACTCAAAAAATCAGTTACCCCTATTGACGTCAAATTGGCCTGTGAAATGCTAAATGAAGTAGGAAACATCTGCTACTTATAGTATGAAGCAAAATAATCAGTGAAGGACGAAGCAAAGTGGATATAAGACGTAGGTTGGCGCTGGCAAGGGAAACATTTCTACGGACATGAAATTGGCCTATGCATATCTAATATAGAAGTAGGTAATAGAAAGTCCTTTTTAAAGGCCTTTGTCTGGAGCATGACGCTCTATGGAAGTGAAACTGGGACTGTTGGCGCAGCAGAAGTAGAATAGATGGATTTTAAATGCGGTATTACAAGACAATGATGAAGATCAGATGAGTAGATAGAGTAACAAATAAAAAGGTACTAAGATGATAACAATAATAATAATAATGTTATTGGTTTTACGTCCCTTTTAACTACCCTGGCTTTTAGAAACGCCGGGGTGCCGGAATTTTGCCCCGAAGGGGATCTTTAACGTGCCAGTAAATGTACTGACACGGCTCCCTCGCATTTGCGCACCCTCAAATGCCAGCTGACTGCACCAGGTTTCGAACCTGCAACCTTGGGCTCAGCAAGCGAGAACGTTACCCCTGAGCCACGCAGCCAGACTGTACTAAGATGAGTAGGCGATGCGAGATGTTTCTAGCGACTGCTAATTAAGAGAAGAGATAGGCTTGTAGGACACATACTAAGACACCCAGGAACAGCAAACATAATTATGGAAGGAAGGGTCGAAGACAAGGACTGTCGGGGAAGACCAAGGTTATAATATGTAAAACAATTTGCCTAGGATGTAAGGTGTGGCAGCTATGTAGAGATGAATCGATTACCTTAGGTCAGGGAGGTATCGAGAGCTGGATCAATTCAGTCAAAAATTCTGAATACAGAAAACTAACACTACCACAACGCTACCACTACTACCACAACAACTACTACTAATACTACTACTACTACTAATAATAATTTCCTATTTCCTCTGGTTCTGCTTCAGTCTGAATCCTCTTAACCGCTTACTCAACTCCACTGGGTATGGCTTTGACGTCAAGCATGAGCTATGCTACAAAAACCATACCATAAATTAAGCCATCTCACTTTTGTATGGATGATCTGAAGCCCGCTCACAGGAACAGATTCTGAAACTCTTAACATAACAATACTAGCATTACCCGTCACGGCTTTGCATTTAAACTTGCAGTTCAATTTTGAAATCGACCACTTGACAATACGATCGAAGAGATGAGCAAGGTGCCCTACTTGCCACCCTGCTCCCTACTGACATGGAGAACAATTGTAGCTCGAACTGTTTCTCCATGCTGTTCTAAACATGACTGGTGTTGAAAATATCATTTTCTTTTGTTCTCATCGAAAAAAATGTATTTTTAGCCTTCATTTCTCATTTTGCTACAAGATGTTCCGTGACGAAATAAAGAGCCTACTTTTCTTAAAAGTTAAGATTCATGCCAATGATTAATCTATATGAACCTATCTAGAATAGTGACGAAATTAATTTGGTAATTCTAAATTTCTAATTAGATCGAAATATACCTGGCAAAATGTAGCCAAATAGAGCACTACATTTGGCTGCCCTGGTGACTGATTATATTCCTAGTTCCATCTCTTAATGTACAGAATACAAAATTTTGTCGAAGTCCAATCGATAGCATGGACGTTTCGTCCAGTTAGACTTTGGATCTATCAGTGCACGTAAAATCATGCTGGCAACAATGTCATGCGTGTGTTGGTCAGAAATAATCCAAAATATTATTATCTATTGTTGTGCCAATTTTGGCTGAAATCCATTTGTTAGTATAGAAGTTTCATGTATTTTAAAATTGGACCTATCAGAAGGCTTAGAATCATGTTGGCAGCACTGACGTATATTAGTTACTCCAAATTAAATTGAATGTCAGGTACTATACGTGTGCAAAGGTTAGAGCTGTTGGCTTGCATCCTTTCTGATATATTGATATTAGGGTAAAAAAAGAGACAGCATTTATTAACTGTTGGCAGCCCTGGTTGTTCCTAAGAATACGCATAGTTATATCTGTTATAGTACACATAGCACATACGAAATTTGGTTGAAATCCAATTGAGAGTATAGAAGTTACATGTATTTAAACGTTGGTCCTATCAGCAGGCTTAGAATTATGTTGGTAGCACTGACGTATATTAGTTACTCCAAATGAATCTAGAATGTCAGGTACTATACGTGTGCATAGTTTAAAGCTGTCGCCTTGGATACTTTCTGATTTACTGGTATTGGGATAGAAAAATAGAGAGTGCATTTATTAACAGTTGACAGCCCTGGTGGCTCTTAAGAATACACTCAGTCATATCTGTTTACATACACATACTAAATACTAAATTTGGTTGAAATCCAATTGATAGTGTAGAAGCTATATGCATTTGAACATTGGGCCTATCAGCAGGCTTAGAATCATTTTGGCAACACTATCATATATGGCCTCTTGGAAAATAAACTAAAATATTATTATCTATATGTGTGCCAATTTTGGAATAGGTTCCATGCATACCTTCCAAGATATACAAGATGGAGCTAAAATTTCAATTGTAGTTTTTCAGCAGTTAGTAGCACTGATGAAATGAAAATCCACAGCCTGCTTCCAGTCTCCGACCGGGTCAGGAATGGAATGAATGAAGCCCCCAACTAGCAGCGAGGATATGAACTGTGCCGGCTGCTGAAGTCTGTCGCACTCCTCTGGGGCAATGATGAAATGAATGACAGATGAAATGAAATGATAGTGGAGGGTGTTGCTGGAATGAAATTTTGACAGGGAAAACCGGAGTACCCGGAGAAAAACCTGTCTGCCTCTGTTTCGTCCAGCACAGATCTCACATGGAGTGACCGGGATTTGATCCACGGACCCAGCGGTAAGAGGCCGGCGTGCTGCCGCCTAAGCCCCGGAGGCACGGATATCATTCTCAAATATGGCCTTGAGATATTCTGGTATAGATCTATATTCATACAAAATTTTGTTTCGATTGCTGCAGCCGTTTAGGAGTTGATACGGGAGGGGGCACACACACAGACAGACTGGCACACATTTTCCCGGATCGATCTCATAAGTCTACTTTTCCCTCATTTTTAGCCTATTTTCATTTTATGAAAAAAAAAAAAGGCTTATGGGATCACCTTTTGTCCTTGTGTCTGTGTGTGCGTGTGTGTGTGTGTCCCCTAATAACTTCTAAGCGGCTGGAGCGACTTCAACGAAACTAGGTAAGATCATAGCACCATTCTGTCCGGCCACGACCTTACCCTTCAAATTTTATTGTGTCGCAGCAATCCATCGTGGCGGCAGTGAGAAATATTTCTCCAGAATTCAGTATCTCCGAAACTATTACCGATATCACCCTGAAATTTTGTACGGTGATAAAGGGCACTGCTAGAAGTGTACCTATGAGACGATCAAAAACTTGGTAACTACAAAATCAACATGGCGGCCAAGCAAAGTTGAGACTTGTAAATGGACTTTTCTCGCGATTTAACCATCCAACCATAATGAAACTTCGTACAGCAAGTGTTTATACACATTGTAATGCACTGACGTCTAACTTAGTTCAATTGTTTACATCACCTCAAAATGGCGGCTGTCCGAAATATTTCACTGGCATTCTATATCTCCGAAACTATTACAGATATCACCCTGAAATTTTGTACGGTGATAAAGGGCACTGCTACAAGTTTATTTATGTAACATTCAAAAATCTGTAAAGTACAAAATGAACATGGCGACCAAGCGAATTTGAAACATTGTAATATACTTTTCACGTGATTTAACTCTCTGAGCGCAGTGAAATGTGGTACATTAAATGATTATACATATTGTAATGCACTGGCATCTAATTTAGTTCAATTGTTTACATAACCTCAAGTAGGCGGCTGTGCGAAATTTTAAAAATAAGCTTTTATTTCTTGTGCGTTTATCATGCGATCGAAGTGAAACTATGAAATAATTTTCCTTTAATGGTACATAACCCTATGGCCTATACATATAGCAATCCAAAATGGCGAGCATCCGAAATATATTGACGGTTCTCAATATCTACGAATCTTTTACAGCAATCAAACTGATTTTTTTATGTTCATAAAGGCTACGGACATAAGTTCACCTATAGGACTTTCAGTAATCTGGTGAGCACAAATCCAACATGGCTGGAACGCGAAATATAAATATTTAAATTGACGTTTCCGAGTGCAGTGAAACTTTGCACGTTAAATGCATATACAAATGTTAATCCACTGCTATCTAATAAATATCAATTGTTTTCATAGCCACAAGATGGCAGCTGTGCGAAATTTTAAAATCTCGTTTTTACTTCTTGTGTCCTAATCATATGATTGAAGTTTGAATACTAACGTACACAATAATCTTCATGTAATGGTACGTGAATAAAAATCCAACCTGGCGACCATCTGAAATATTTGTACGGTTCTCAATATCTACGAATCTATCACAACAATGAAATTGAATTTTTGTATGTTGATAAAGGCAATTAACGTGAGTAGGATGTATGAAAATAGGCTGTATAGTTCTTCATGGAACTACTTGTTGCAAAATGTGAAACGTAGGCTAAAAGAGAGGAAAAAGTAGACTTATTAGATCGATCCAAGAAAATGTGTGTCTGTCCACCTGTCTGTCTGTCTGTCTGTCTATGTGTGTGTGCCCCCTTACCAAATTTGGTAAGAGTAATGATCTATACCTGAATATCTCATGGCCAAATTTGAAATTGACTTCAGTGCTACCAACTGATGCAAAATCGCAATTGAAATTTGAACTCTATGTTAGATATCTCATAAGTTTTGCATGCGAACTATTCCAAAATTGGCACACATATAGATAATAACATTCCAGATTCATTTTCAGAAGTCCATACATGCCATTGTTGCCAATATGATTCTAAGCCTGCCGATAGGTCCAATTTCTAAATGCATGTTACTACTACTGTATACTATCTACTGGAATTCAAACAAATTTCTTATGTACTTTGTGTACTCCAGCAGATATGACTATGCGTATTCTAGTGAGCCATCAGGGCTGCCAACTGTTAATAAATGATCTCTCTATGTTTTAACCCTAATATCAATATATGAGAAAGTATGCAAGCCAACAGCTCTAAACATTGCACACATATAGTGCCAGACATTCTACCTTAGTTTGTTCTAATTTATATACACCAGTGCCGCCAACACGATTCTAAGCCTGCTGATAGGTACAGTTTCTAAAAGCATATAACTTCTATACTAATAAATGGATTTCAACTGAATTTTGTATGTGCTTTGTGTACTATAACAGTTATGACTACACTTATTCATAAGAACCACCAGGGCTGCTAACTATTAATAATTGCTCTCTCTATTTGTCCAATCCTAATATCAATATATCAGCGAGTATGCAAGACATTAGCTCTAAACTTTGCACATGTATAGTACCTGACATTCTAAATTAATTTGGAATAACTAATGTAACTCAGTGCTGCCAACATGTCCCTAAGCTTTTTGATAGTTTCAAGTTTTAATTGCATGTAACTTCTATACCAACAAATGGATTTTATCCAAAATTGGCACGATAATAGATCGTAATATTTCCAATTAAATCTGAGTATCACATACTGCACCCTTCAATAAAGCATGGTTTCGTCGAGAGTCGTCTACGGGGTCGTGTTCAGTCCTGACTGCGTTACACAGCAAAGTTCGCTTAAAACAACATGCTCTAATGAATAGAAAGGTTCATGACAGAGGCTATACTAGAAATAAAATGAATAACAAGTAGAATAAAAGGAATTTAATGACTGAAAGGTATGTGCATAATAATAATAATAAATAAAAACAAATCCTCCCTGACTTTCACCCCCTTAATAAATAATAATAATAACACTGAGCGGTAGGAACTCGCTCGTCACAACAAGACAATGTGAATGCAGCTTCACATAAATGATAAAATCATAACCTAAGCATTTGAGCGGTAAGAACTCACTCGTCACAACATATGGATACAAGTCCATTTTTTTTCTGGTCAAGAAGTTATATAATGTGTGGTGTACTGTTCGTTAATAAGAAATTGAGTACTGATGCGAGTCCGTTTACAACTGAAACAGACATGTTGCTTACGGAGTTGCATCTTTTAAATCACACTACGGCTATGGGACCCACCCTTAATTAATACACTATAACTATTACTGACACATGCAAGATCTAATAATATAAACAGAATGAAGAATCTCCCTGAGATCCTAGCTGGTGCCAGAGCACACGGAATAAAAAGAGCATGCCAGAAATAGGTCCCAAAAAGCTCTCATCATAACTTGGGAACATAGCTTCGCGCACCCTAACTTGACACGGGTCAAGAACGCGTCAAAAATAAACACACCAAAATAAATTGAACCAACAACAACAAAATACAAGCCTAATGGCTGAAAAACGATGTTTACATTTATATGAAACGCCAGACAAACACGAATTTCGGTGGCTACCATACAATTATGGACATCTCCCATTGAATCAATCAATACTCATTATAACCGATCAGGTTTTGTGAATTTAAACAACACCTTAAATTGCAGTACAGGAAGGAAGCCTGTTCTAAAGACAAAACACGTTATCTGATTGAGCGCTCCCCTACTTGTATGAGTCAACACTGCCACAAATATCTCTCTCAGTCCGGCAAGTTCGGTGCAGTTTCACTCTGGAAACGTCAACAAATCTCACCCATTCACTGGATGGCGAGAAAACACAAATATATACCACAAGTCCAGCCTCGCGAGGACATGAACTGGGTTGACGTGGAGCAAGACAGAATAATCGCCATGATATATTCTCGCTAGCACATCATAAAGAATCACATAACGCACCCATAGCTTCGACTGACTCTCATACACACACACTGGGTCGGCTCAAAACAGATCAACAATATTGCGTCCATTGACACATTACCAAAAATACATAACAAACAAAACTCGGGTGCAAAGTGCCATCCCGTTCAAATCTGCTGGAAAGCAACTATCAAAATAATCCTGATCCGCCATAATTCTACTCGCAAATGATCTTTTACCCTCCAAATTCTATTTTTAATCTCAAAATTAATTCAGTTCCATTTTTGTTGTAAGGCATATCTCCGAATAATAATGCTTGACCGCGATTTAGGCAAGCGAAAGCGAGCACGGCTGCGCGTCCCCGCGTAAAGTTAAACCAAATACAATCACAAAATATATAAATTACACAACGCTCGGCTAGTCCCATATTTAATGTGTCAGTAAAACAAAATCTAATAATCTACATTACCAAGCAAGCAAACAAATATTTACAAAAAGTATCCCATAATACCGTAGCTGATTTAATAAATAAATAAATTTATTTGGTACTCAATCCTTTAAACAGCGCCAGGAATACATCTGCAGACATCTCCTTTAAGATTTGTATCTGGTCATTGACATCTTTAGGCAAATATCCTGCTGGTTCCCAGATCCATTCTCGTTCTTAGACGTCATCACGTGCTGAATTAAATAAAGTTTTGTCAGATACACACACGATATAATTCCTACTATATTCACCTATCAAGTACTAAATTCCTTGACAGTCTATTTGGTGAATTTCTTCGATGAACTGGTCCTACTGATAGTGCTGGGACTATAAATAAATCACTGAAGTTACACTTATAATTTGACGGCACTGTTCCATGTTCACTAACATGAAAATATGCAGAGTATTAACCTTACGTCCACAGACGTACAAAATCAGTGATCTGTGTTACGTCCTCAGACGCACAGAAATAAGTAATGTGTTCCGTGCAAAAATTAGTGATCGACGTTACGTCCTCAGACGCACGAAATAAGTAATGTTCCTCGAAGCATCTTGGATCCTTATAAATGACACTGACTAAGGTAGGTGTGGAAGGGGATATATTAAAAAATATTCTATAATAACTATCAGACTAGCATGCGATCGGTATCATTGAGTTCGTAGCAGTGTGGAGGTTACGATTATGCTGTAGCCGGCTTGAATCGATCGTGGAATTAATCTGTAGATAACTCCCGCGTTAATTTACCAGTGCCCGTTCCCAAGCCGAGTTCCCGCTAAGACAAGGCGTCTTGATATTATTGGCCCAGACTGTTGTATGTCTTTGCGCGCTTTTACATATTTTTCAGCAGTAGGGAGTGGTTAACATGATGATAGACCAATTACCTTGTAGCATTCGATTTCTTCCTTGGCGCCAATCTTCCTAGCAACAGGCCATAATGTGCGTCCCCAAGCCGTCTTCCGCGCTAAAAGTTGCACCTGTCCTATGTCCCAAGAATATATATGCATCCTCCTAAAATACCACAGGAGCTTAAACCATTGTGTCCTCTCGGCCACTGATTTCTCAATATAACCCAACACCGTCTGGCTCTCATATCTGTTGTCTGTAGAAATGTATCAAAAGATGATGAATAATTATTAGAATCCTTTATATAGCCTGTGGATAAAGGGTTCACAACCCCCCTGCATGGAAAAATCGAACATAACAAATAGTCGATTTTTTTACAAATACATAACATCTGTAATCCATTTCTGCCAATCCTAGAGAAATCTCCCTCTCATCAGTCTAGTCTAGCCGCCACTGTCGTTGGAGTCACATCACGTGCTCGTGTTTACATCCAGCTTCCTCATTCATTCAGACATTCCGCAAACCAGCCTGCTTGACGGATCGCCTAAGGCTAGTATCTCCCCTTTCCAATGTCCTTATCGCTCTCGCTCGCTCTCTCGCTGTGTCATCACCGCCAGAGCTCATTAGTGTCTGACCACAGCAGACTGTTCTCTACTTTCTCGTTCCACTGACGTACTCACTGACCCACGTATAGTTGGATGTGCAAAAAGGACGTCCATATATTCAATTTGCAGCATTATTTCTGCATTCCCAAGGTTTACTGGTAAAATACAATTTTAAATTCGCCGCGTTATAGACAGACATTGTACCTGAAATCAATTCTTTCACTCTGTATGCGTTGTTACCGAGATTACGTACAATACAGAAGGGGCCAATAAATTTTGGACTGAACTTGTTAAATACCTTCTTATCTGGATCAGATGTCGCTGGCTTCCGTACTAATACAAGCTCGTTGACTAATAGTTCTCTGTGATACCTCTTATTTCTGACACGACGTAATCTGCGATCCGCCTGGTTTCTCATATGGACCCTCGTTCTCTCAATTCTCAACTCATGACCAACCATGGGATCATGTGGGCAATTGATGATGTTGCTCCACGATCTTACTGGATATTCGTTCATGTGCAAGTCCATGGGAATCTGTCCTGTCGATTCATGTCTAGTTGTATTCATACAGGTCTCTACATCTTTGATCCTGTCTACCCACTTGTGATGTTCATTGGGAATGAAGATCCTTAAGTATTTAGTAACACATTTTATAGCGCGTTCGCTTGGATTAGCTTGGGGGTGGCGAATGCTACTAAACATGTGTTTTACATCCAAGACCTCCATACCTTTCTTGAATTCGGCACTCGTAAAATAGCTTCCGTGGTCCGTCAATATAAATTCTGGTTTTCCAAGAATTGGAATAACTCTATTTCGAATACGGCTGAGTACTTGTTTCGATGTAGTTTTCTGAATGGGACACAATACGACAAACTTAGAAAATACATCAATACACACTAGTAAGTGACGGCAACCTCACCTACCTTTCGGGATTGGACCGAAACAGTCCAGGGCCACAAGCTCGCAGGGTTTCTGAGGTAGCTATGGTCTAGGATACTGCCTCATTAGGTAATTATTCGGCTTCGTCCTCTGACAAGGATCGCAAGTCTTTATTACGTCACAAATGGTAGTCCTCATTCGCGGCCATGTAAACGTTTCTCCAATGGTCGCCTGTGCCTTGTCTAATCCCACGTGACCGAAGCTTTCATGTATGTGCCAAGTAAGTCCTCTTTGTAATGATGCAGGTACCATGATACGTAATTTGGTGTGTTCTTCATCTATCCATTTATGCAGTAAATTGTTAAGGGACACTGGGACTGAGTTTTAAGCATATTTTATTAAAAAAATCAAATTTTCGATTTTGACATATTATTGTACCCCTGACCATAACGGATGATTTAGATGTATCATTTTCCACATTCCGCCTTTTTTTGAGGCACGGCGAGACGTTTAAATGCCGGCCGCACTGCCATTTAAACGCCCCTTTCTCTTGGTTCCTTACAGAACATTATCCTGTACACGCATTTATGCATTCTTTTATCGGAGTTGTTTGAATACGGATTTGAAATTCCCTCTGGACTACTGGTTCTGCATTGTGCTGCCATCTACCGATGAATATTGACACTATTTACTACGTAAGCTATACAAATACCTCCAATGTTTGAAAATAAATAAATAAATATCTCAAACGGTCGACATGATGAAATTTTGCATTTATATTGTATTTTATAATTTCATGAGAGTTCCTAGTCGCTTACAGAATGTCAGTAGATGCATAATTTATCTTTATTTGATATTTGTGTTGACTTTAGAAGTGTAAGCATGGTCAACCTCTGTTTATGAACAAGTTATTGGAGGCTAGGCTAGCACGTTTTCGAAATTTATTGTGTTTGTGAAGTTTCTGGCGATTTGTATTGTTTTCTGTGAGTGTATTACTTTTAGTGTATACAGAATGGATTCAGTCACTTCCCGCTGGCATAAGCCGAAATGCAAAAGCAAGAAGAAAACTGTCAAGGCTTTCAGACTTGCTGCTGCTCGTTGGAAAACATCAGGTAAGGGAGCTGATATTCCTGAACAAACTAGTAATGAACATGTGATCTCACCTCTTGTCACACCCACCAATTCTCAGAACACTGCTGATGCAAGAGATAACATTTGTAAGAGTGTACAAAAGTTAGGGTTATTTGAACAATTGGGTTCTGAAAGTAGGCCTAGGCCAAATTTACATCCAACAAGTGATGAATATTTTCTGGTGCATTCTTCCACTTTGTGTGAACTAGTGAAGAATATAAAATGCAATGAGTGTGGGGAAACATCATTAACTGTTCAAGTACGAGAAAGGCATGGTTTAGCGCATAATCTATGTGTCAAATGTACCCACTGTGGCTTTTGTCCAACTCAAACTTATTCAAGCCCTCGAGTAGAAGATGACACTATTACACAGAGGCCTCCATTTGATGTCAATAGGAAGAGTGTCGATGCATGTCTCAGTTTAGGTGTAGGGCATCGGGGAATGGAGAAATTTTGTGCCACGTTAGGAATGTCGGGTATGGATTCGAAAACATTCACAAGACATATGACAGTTTTAGCTGCAGAATCTAAGACTCTAAAATGTCTTACTCTCTCCCAGTCTAGGAAGGTGGTACGTAGGGCATATGATACACTTGATTGTAACCCTGAAGGTAGGCCTACTGATAATGATGTAATTGACATTGCAATCTCCTACGATGGGACCTGGCACAAGCGAGGCTTCACTTCTGCTTATGGAATAGGGATAGCTATAGATCTTCTCACAGGACTAGTCGTAGACTATGAGGTGGTATCCAAATACTGTCCTATGTGTGTTATCACTTCTGCTGAGCTTGGTTCGGAGTCCCCAGAATTTAATGTGTGGCATGTAGGTCATAAGAAGAGTGGGGAGTGTCAGGTGAATTATGAGGGTAGTTCTGTTGCAATGGAAATGTTTGCTGCTGGAATTTTATGGAACCGTTCCATTTCAGACTGCCAGATGCGTTATACAACTGTCCTTTCTGATGGTGATTCTAAAACGTTCAACCATTTGGTCAGTACAAATGTGTATGGCAGCAACACAGTACTGAAAAAGGAGGAATGCGTGAATCACATTTCAAAGAGAATGGGGACAGGTCTGCGACAGATGGTACAGAATTGAAAAATAAAGGGTGTCCAGTTGGGTGGCAGGTCAGGCGGGCTTACTAATGCTACGATTACCAAGCTTACCAGCTATTATAGGAATGCCATAGTACAACACACACCTAATGTTGAAGACATGAAAACTGCTATCTACGCCACTCTCTACCATTACATGTCCACTGACAGTGCGCCCCAACATAAGAAGTGCCCCCAAGGCGTCGATTCTTGGTGCTTCTACAACAGAAGTATAGCGACAGGTAAGGTACCTATGAGTCATAACAAAATGACTGTCAAGCTTTCGGAGTCATAAGTGTGTAAAATAATGCCTGTTTATCAGAGGCTGGCCTCTAATGAATTACTATTCCGATGTGTCCGTGGTGCCACGCAGAATCAAAATGAGTGTCTACATTCTACCATTTGGAGGAAGTGTCCGAAAGAAACTTTTATATCAAGAAAGAGACTTGAAATTTCTGTATGCAATGCTGTAGCAGAATTTAATATGGGATGCAGTGCTACAACAGACTTGAAGTCGGACATCAAAAGAACTTCAGTTCCTTATGTGACTGAACAGGCAGTCCTTAGGCGTGATGCTCGCAGGAAGTATGAGAGTCAGCGATCGTCCTCTGAGAAGAAGAAAGCAACTCGACGGAAGACTAAGGTCACAAAGATGAAGAAGGAGGTTGCAAAACAGAAGAAGGAAGGTGTTACTTATGCTGCAGGAGAGTTCTAATGGGTACGTTGAATGGAAATATTAAAATATATGCATGTTTTTAGAAAAATGCAGTTTTCTCAGTTTCACATTTTCTGATGTATAAAATCTAGTACGCGTTACTGATGTAATGCAATTTTCTTGTAAATTAACATGAATGTTCCTTAGTACTTTATCCACAAACGTGTGCATTACTTTTTGGATTGGAGTTCTGGTTTGCCTGTAAAAAATTCAAACCTTCAAATTTCAAGAATTTTACAAAAAATAAACTTCATTGGGGAAAAAAATTATATCTTCATAGTAAACAATACAATCTCAAATTCGATGCACTATTTTATTTGTATAAGAATGAGGAACTAGAAAAATAAAAATAAATTGTGCTATCTACATTAGTTTGACGCGCTTGACATTTTGAATATTTGAATAATTTGCATATAAATATTGGAAAATAATTAATTTCTATGCAGCTAGTAATGCTACATTGATCAAATTTGGCACACATGTTTATACTACAGCTTAATACCAGCAAACAAAATATCAAGACTGTACCTTAATATTTACAGGAATTAGAAAACTCAGTCCCAGTGTCCCTTAAGGTAGACATATCTTCCTTCTCTGGCTTTTGCTTCTCTGTAGGCCGGGGTTCTTGCTGGTAATTCCTTCTTAAAGTACTGGATCATTTGGTACATCCACGGTTTTGCTTCCTGCTCTCGTCTTATCTCCCGTAATTCCTCCAAGAATGCATGGTCCTTTGCTGTTAACTCAATATGCTGTACCATCGCTGTTTCTTCGGTATCAGGCTCGGGGTTCCTGCTTAATACATCCGGAATTACATTCATTTTCCTGGGCAATGTTCAATTTCGATATTTAATTGTTGTATGTAGATGGACCAACCTGTCACACGCTCGCTAGCCATAGATGTCTTGAACAAGAACGTTAGTGCTTTGTGGTCTGTTCAAATAACAATGGAGTAACCATACACAATTCGTTTCCATTGTTGTAAAGCATGAAGTATTGCCAACAATTCGAGTTCCGTGACCGTATAGTTGCGCTCGTGTTTACGCAATCTGCGGCTCACAAATGCTAAATAATCACGACGTTGAAGGTTAGCTGGATCTTCTTGGTATAACATTGCTCCTATACCAACCATGGAAGCATCCGCTTGGATAATAAATTTTCGTTCAAAGTCTGGATAACCTAGTTTGATACAATTTTCCAGTAATAATTTTGTCTCTTGAAATGATTTCTCACACTCAGCGTTCCAAAGCCATTTGTTGTTCTTCTTCAGCATTTCCTGCATAGGTGCTACGGTTTCAGTATATCCTGGGCAGTTTTCCTTAAAGAAACCCGTCACGCCAAGGAAAGCTCTGATATGTTTCACTCTCGTTGGTGTAGGGAAATTCTTTAACGCCTCTATCTTGGCAGGGTTTGGTCGCACTCCCTCCTGGTCAATGATGTGCCCCAAGTATAAAATCTCCTTCTTGAAGAAATGGGATTTCTTCAAGTTGACTTTAAAATTTGCAGTTCTAAGGTTGTCCAAAAGCTTATCCAAATTTTCCATATGTGTCTCAATGTTATTTGAAGCCAAGAGTATATCGTCAATATATCGTACCGTCATTTCCTTCACTTCTTCAGTCAGGTTCCGATCCAAGGCTCGAATTAATGCGCATCCAGCAGTTTTAACGCCGAAGGGCATGCAGACGAAGCAATATGTCTGATTATCGAACAAGAAGCCAGTAAGAAGCTGTGACTTCTCATCCAGTTCGAGATGGTGAAACGAACTCGTCAGGTCTACTGATGAATAGATGCTCTTGTTCTTAAATCCTTTTAAGACATCTCTGATGATTGGCGCTCTGTCATACTCGGGAAAAATAAGGCGCATGTTTAGATTTCTGGCGTCTAGACAAAGTCTAATGGATCCATTTGGTTTTGTTACTGCCAAAATCGCATTGAAATAAGGTGTAGGAGTCTTCTTAATCACTCCAGCTTGCAACATATCATCAATAATCCGTTTTACTTGCTCCCGATGTTTTTCTGGTATAGGGTACAATTTGCTTCGAAATGGGGACCAATCCTCAACCTGCATAGAATACTGAAAGTTTATTATCTTCCCTGGAACTGTGTCAAACACTGCCTTGTGTCTTCTTAAGATCTCCTCAAGTTTCTTCCTATGTTCCACCCCTAGTTGTATGTCACTGAGCCGCTCCTGTAATAGTTCTTCAAACTGAGTATCGCCGTCCTCTCCTTCTGCTAGTAAGGCCCATATCACCTGAGAGTCACTCTCTTCATTTAATTCCACAACAGCCACATCTATAAGGTCATCTTCCGCTTTTCGTGTCTCCTCTTCTGTCTCCTCTGCTATTGCCTCCAATGCCCATGAACTCACGTCTTTCCCTGTAGTGATTTCATCCATGTGTAAGCCCACATCCTTCAGTTTATCAAACTCCTTAAAACTGACTGTATTATTATGCAAATCTATGACTGCCTGGTAGTCACAAATGAAATTTGCACCCAGAATAATGTTAAAATTCATTTTAGCCATTATGATGAAAGTCTGTCCAAATATATGGTCTAATATTGTACCCGATTGTCATCATGTGGACCATGTGTTCGTATCCCAACTAACTCACGGTCTTTCGAGGTATGGGACGTTCCTGCCCACTATACGACCACATGCTCAGGATTTGAGTCTACCAGGTAACTACTCTACAGGAAATACACAACATTTTCCTAAAGGTAACACATATACTGGTCTAAAATCATGGCTATACAACAAATACAAATAAAGGACAAATTAAATGTAATTCCCACAAATAAAATATGGTTATTCTGTGAGCTTTCTTCTTAAAATAGTGCTACACTGCACTCAAATCTAATTCTAGCATCCTGTCAATGATATTTTCAGACTTCCATGGGTTTCCATAGTGTTCATCAACTGACACAATTTTAGTGAATGGGAGTATCATAACACAAAATCACATATCACATAAAAATGATACTAATAAAACATTATTCCATTTCTTATGGCATTTACCTTGATTAACATGAATTCATTATTTTCTGCAATCATTAACAAATATTTGTTGTGTTGTGTGAATCATCTTTCCTCCTTCCATCCATATGAACGCCTTAAGAAAAGTGGTACTTAATTTTCTAGTTTCACCATATAACGATTTTCTGGGTCTTGTCGGGCTTATCATCGTTACAAATGTGTCATGTTCTGGGAAAACACATACCCGTCTGCATAAATTAGCAGGAATGGCAAAATGCACTCTAAAAGAAGATGCCTACATTATTTTGGTTCAGCTTTTCTCCTCAGAGGATAACTGAGCCAAATATTATCTGATTTCTATGATTCAACAACGTATGTGAGTTGCAACCCACCGTTCAATTCACTTGGCATCATCAAAATAATCATATCTTAATTGCATATTTAAATATCGAGATTCCTCAGTGTCCTATTGTGACTCTAATTTACAAGGGACCGGTCGAACGACCTTCCTCTCCCTCAGCAGGCAATAAAATTCGTTCCAGCTGGCTAGCCAAGATGGCCGCCGCAAAAGTGGTCTACACTCCCCCCTCTCTCTACTGTCAAGATCAAGGTCAGGTTTGTTTACAAACGCAGTACTGGAGTAACGCTAAGTGTGGCTCCTAAATAATTGAGTCATTTAAATATTTAACACCTATCCTTATAGTGTCTTGGGCTCAACTGGCTCCTTAATTAACATTCATGGCTGGGGTGGAATTCTAGTGATAGCCTTGCCGTTCTATGGTGACTACTAGTGGCTTTTAGACGCGCATCATAGTGAAAATCCACGACTTTCACCAGCAGCTGTCAATAAAATATAAGGAACCCTGCGTTCCTAAGCGACGAATATGATCTTTACCTCAGGGTAAGTCATTAATACACACATGCTCACAGCGTCTCGACGGACGTCAATAGTGGCATAATTCAAGCAAGCGTTGGATACAGACAGACTCTGCCCAATTCGCTGCGAAATAATACAGTATGCTCAAGGGCGATACTACTCGTAGATTTAGCCAACTTCTCACCTCACGCGCAAGCTATACTAGTTTGTCCCCGCAATACTTATTACGTAAATCACTGGATTCTACGTTAATTCTGCACGCTTACATGCGGCTCAAACAATACTTCATATATATGACTCAATTATTAAGGCACCCGCGTTCTCTCTGTCATACCACTTAAGCCAAAGCTTTACATAGCTCCTAACCAATGTAATAAAATTTACTGGCTTACTTTACTTTAATGGTCCTAAAACATAATCCTAAGGATTGACCATATCAAATATTCATTCATATTTCACTGACACTGAAAAAGCTCTCGTATTTCTCTATATTTCACGTTATACTCTTACTGTTTATCAAATACAGTATCTTTACATTAGACATGACTCTATTTGAACGTTATTTAGGCCAAAATGCCTATTACTTTACTGTTGCCGACCCATAATATATTATTATCATTTAACGTTACCGTTATATCCATCACTATTTTTGCCTGAACGGCCTTAAACAAATCACCTTCCAAGCCATATTTTATTCAAGACGAGTGGTGAAAACTCGTTCAGTAAGTGACTATTACATCTTATTCTCAAAGTGATAAATCGTTACATGGTGAACTACTTAGTTATAATTACATTATAAAAAATGGGTACTCACTTTTTCCTCTTTGCTGGATAGTGCCAGCGCCTCAGCTTTAGCGCTACCATGACGCTTGAATTAAGCCATCATGTTATCCTTGACACAACACTTAGATTCATACACTTTCCACATGATACACATATTTTTATCAGTGGCTTTTATCATTGCAATACACTGCATATTAATCACTATACACATGAACACTTTAAATCACTATTTCACAATTTATATACATTTATCCACTACTTCACATGTTCATCCTTAAATTGGACTTCTCCTTCGCCTGATCTCAGAGATGCGATGCAATTATGACAACCGCTGGTCTCCGTGACAATCTAACAGCGTTTTACGGACGTTCAATCCTCGTTCCCTGCAATCTTGTTCAGCTCACTATCCATATTAGGTGGCAATGGTTTCCAAGCTCCCATCATTGTAGTGTTTCTGACGATGCTGTCATATATAATTCTGACAATACCTCCCGGTATAAGAACTGTTCAAAACATTATAAGTTCCTTTTCGCTGTGGCGAATTTATATTTGCGTCAGATAATAGGTAAATACCTGTATTAATTTACTTTCGACGCACTTCATGATTACTTATGAAGCTTTATAACTTGCTTCTATTGTTCTCCAACGACGGCGCGTTGATACTTTACCATTTGGCGCGCTACTAGCAGCGTCTTAGTTACGTGTATACTGTAGAATAACTGTAGAGGACTGGCGAACGACTGGTGAAGAACTGGTGAAGAACTGGCTTGGCTTGCCTCGCTCCCCATATATAAAGGCTTCTCGTACAAAATAGTCCACTGGACACATGAGAGCGACTCCTTTCTTGAAATAATACCTCTTCAGCCGAAATGACATCTACATCTTGTTTATTTAGGTGTGGAGGTTTCAAAAACATTCGCGTGCCGGCGATCGCTTCGGCCAATTAATTACAATTAATTGCCTTATTTCAGCGCGTGGGCACGCCATCGTGGTACTTCCCCGTTGACTGGTCACAAAGTCAATGCTCTTGAGCGTAGGCTAGGTTGTAATGCATTCATTTGGAGATAAAGGCCTTAATTTAGGTGAAAAACCACTCCTAAATTACCTCTCCGTGAATATATTCACCTGGGTGTATATTTCAATGCATTTCAATGCTCCACTTGGCTGTAATTAATTAATTTCCATGTGCAGTCGATCCCACCATAGCTTGCACCGTTGTCAAGCGGTGGATACCCGAGTCATTAATTCTGAGCTGTCTCTCCGCTCCAGACGTAAGTAGTTCGGTCGGCGCCTAGATTCTCCGCCCACTTGCTAAGGGTCATTTGTAAAACTTCAAACTGGCCTTCTCTCATTTTCGTATGCTCTGAAAATGTATATTTCCTTGCATTTGGCTACAGTTCTTCCCTTAAATTGCTATGATATTCACCTATAGATCGTGAAATCACGCTACCTTGTTATATGTCAGTATACCTCTCATTGCTCTTTGGGTTCCCGGTAATCGCTCCCCCGCAGAGATCAATGGTTCGACTCTAGGCATAACCATGTGCCTGGTCTTTTCTGATGAGACCTGAGTTCGATGCCAGACTGCCGTGACCAATTGGGCATATCTTTCCCCTGCTAAGCTCGGAAAATTCATTTCATAAGTGAATTTTTCGGTCCTTTCAGATGGCATCGACTCCATGCAATATTTACTTTAAGCGGTCAGTGCTCTCGGCAATGGGCTCTCTCGTTCCCCATTCCATTCTGTCTGCTTTCTCGTAGACTCTCGTTCTGCCTTCGCAATTGTTCATTCATCCACTCTAGCTCCGCAGCGGCTTCCCTCAACTGGTCATAAAGTTCCTGCAGTTGACAGCTGCACTCTCCCTTCGTATCCGTTAGGTCTGGGAGCTGGTCGCTTCGCTCCGTCCCTTCCTGAGACTGCAAGCTTTTCTCAAGATTCTTTCCGTGCATACGTAATGATTCCCCGTCCACTTGGGTGTGCAATGCTTGCTCCTCTCTTGTATCATAGTCTTCTGGTGGACTATATAACTTCAAATTCGCTGCATTTACAACAACTTCTCTACCTGTTGCTTCGTCTTTGATCCGATATGCATTATTTTGCAGATCCCTTATAATCAGGTAGGTTCCGTGATAAGCATGCTGAAATTTCTTATATTTCCTGCTCTCTGGATCTGAACTGGCGGGTTTCTTCAATAAGACGTATTCCCCTACGAGTAACGGTCTGTGGTAACGTTTCCTCCTGTTTCTCCGCTGCCGTCTATCTGCTTGTTTCTTGAGATACTCGAACGTTCTCTGGATCCTCAACTCACGTCCAGGTTGTGCATCGATGGGTGTCCGAATGACATTATTCCGTGGCCTCTCTGGTCTTCTATCGAGATGTAGGCTCACTGGCACCTCTCCTGTCGCTTCGTGTACGGTATTGTTAATACAATATTCAATAATCTCAAGTACGTCAATCCATTTCCAGTTCTCAGTAGAGCAATATATCTTCATGTACTTTTGCAGTTCCCTCATAACTCTTTCTGCGGAATTCGACTCCGGGTGTCGAACTGTGGACAAAATCTGTCTTATGCCCAGATTTTCCAACTCCCTGCGAAATTCTATGCTGGTAAAACAACTCCCATGATCCGATAAGATGTTCTCTGGCTGTCCTAACATAGGAATGATTCTTTCCTTCAGCCTCTTAAGTACCTGTTTTGTACTGGTTTTTTGAATTGGACACAGGACTACCATTTTGGAAAACACGTCTAGTGCAACTAGGATGTGTCTATTTCCTCTTCTAGCTCTAGGAAACGGCCCAAAGTTGTCCAGTGCCAGAAGCTGACATGGCTTCTCTGGTAAGAGCGGTATAGGTCTCTGCCTCATTAAATACGAGTTAAGCTTTACTCGTTGGCACATATCTTATGTCCTGATAGTATTCCTGACTGTCTCTCTAAGTTTTGGCCAAATAAATGCTTCTTTAAGCAGGGCAACAGTCTTATCTACACCGGAGTGTCCAAAAGCTCGGTGTGCTAACCATACTAGCTTTCTCTGCAATGCTGGTGGTACGACTATCCTAGGTTTGGTGTGGTCTGAGTCACTCCATTTATGTAACATCTGGTTAAACCATAGATATTCCGTTGATAATGCTTCAGCTTCCACATACATCGGAGTTCCTCTATCCAGCTTTCCCTCGAAGTAATTAATCATCAACCGTATCCAGGGATCTTCACGTTGAAAAACGGTGATGTTCCTCAGATCATCTAAGGTCTTCTGATCTCTATCTTCTATCTCGATAGCTAGAACTTCTTCTTCATCAGCTGTAGGGTATCTGCTCAGCAAGTGAGGTATGATATTGTCCTTCCCCGGGCAATACTCTATTTCCACTTGAAATTGCTGTATGTACAGGGACCACCTTGTCAGTCTTTGACTCGACAAGTCAGTTTTCAGCAGGAACGTTAGGGCTTTATGGTCTGTTCTCAATATAATTCTAAAACCATAAACTAGCTTTCGCCAATACTGTAAGGCATACAGTATCGCGAGTAATTCGATCTCCGTGACCGTATAATTCTTTTCATTAGGCTTCAACCTTCTGCTGATAAATGCAATGTAAGTTTTCTCCTCTGGCCTGTCCATGTTCTCCTGATACAACATAGCTCCGATCCCTATAAATGATGCGTCAGTCTGGATAATAAATTTCTGAGTGTAGTCAGGATATCCCAATTTCACATAATCTAACAGCATCTGTTTAGATTTCACGAAGGCTTCGTCGCATTGTTCCGTCCAGCGCCATCTTCCTCCCTTCTTAAGTAAGTCTTGGAGTGGTGCTACGGTCTCGGTATACTTCGGACAATGGTTTGAAAAGAATCCAATAACGCCTAGATATTGCCTGACGTTCTTTACCTTCGTTGGTCTCGGGAAATGTTTAATGACTTCCAATTTTCCAGGATTAGGTCTGACTCCTTGTGCATCTATTACGTGGCCTAGAAATTTAACTTCTCTCTGAGCAAAGTTAGACTTCTTTATATTGACCTTAAAGTTAGCCTGACTTAGGTCATATAACAACTTGCGTAGATCTCTGACATGCTCTTCGACAGTTTCAGATGTCAGTAGTATATCATCTACGTAACATATGGTTGTAGCTTTTACTTCTTCGGACAGGTTCCGATCTAGCGCTCGTATCAATGCTGAACCTGCTGTTTTTAATCCAAATGGAAGACGCACGTATGAATATGTGGGCTGGTCAAATAAAAATCCAGTTAACAAACTTGTTTTCTCTTCCAGAGCAAGATAGTGAAAACTTGCCGTCAGGTCAAGATTTGAGAACACAGTCTTTCCTTTGAACCTCCTGAGTACCTCCTTAATGGGCGGCACTTTATCAAATTCCGGTATGACCTTGGAATTCAAATTTCGTAGGTCCAGGCATATCCTCACACTTCCGTCCTGTTTAGGCACAACTACCAGTGGGCTGACATAGGGTGTGGCTGTCTTTACAATGACGCCTGCTTCTAGCATTTCCTGTATCGCTTCTTTGACCTTTAAATAATGTTTCTCAGCTACAGGATACGGCTTCTGTTTAAATGGTGTCCAATCGCTGACTTGGAACGCATACTGGAAATTCTTGATCCGGCCAGGTCTCGAATCGAAGACTCCTTTATACTCAAATAGCAGTTCCCTTAGCATTTGCTTATATTCTAGACCAAATTTAGCTTCCTCAATCTTCTCTTCCAGGCATTCTTCAAATTTTGGTTCGAGATCCTTTTCAATGTCTGCGGCCAGTGTTGCCAACTCTTCCTCGATGTCTTCTGTTGTCGACACTGCATCCCCAGTCATATCTACGTATGTATGCCATAAGTATTCTTCTGGTCTCGTTTCATTATGCTTTAATGAGAGTTCTAACTCTTCCTTTCCCTCACTTGCGCGAAACATCACAATGTCTTGCGAGAGATCTATAATAACTTTATACTCTCTTATGAAATCCATCCCAACAATGATATTAAAAGGAAGCTTATTTACAAGTAGGAAGCTCTGTGAGAATGTAGAGTTCCCTATATGCAAATCTAAAAATACTTGGTATTTGCATATCATAACTTTATCTGGTATGACACCTTTTATTTTCACGCTCGAAATACGTAGGTATTTTCAATACGTGAATTTTACTCTGGATTTCACTGTATAATGCATGGGTTATCAAACACACTGTTGACCCTGTATCAATGAGACTTCTTATCTTCATACCCGCAATGTTTACAATAATAATGGGTAGTTCCCTTCTTACATTGACCGTCCTTCCATCGAGGTTTTCGATAAGCTCCTCAGGTTTGGCAATCCAGTTAACAACATTCACTGTATTCCATCCTGAACTTATCTCTCTTTGGTCATTTAAATTTGTTTTATTTGCTCCATTCTTTGTGGAGTTCTTCTGTCTGTCTTCATGCTGCTGAAGTTCAAGACTCTTGGCACCGTCATTATTTTTATATATGTCGGGTGACCTTCTATTCCTAATCGCTTCATTCCAATGAACTCGCGATTGTCTTGGATCATCTCCGCGGTCTTCCATGTATCTTAAAGATGCGTGATAACGTTCTTCCGCCTCTTCATCGAACCCGCGACTCTGCTCTTGGGATCTCCATCCTTGGTTGTTCCCATTTCGGCCGTAACTCCTTCTGTGATCAAGCTGCTGGTCTCTGGTACCACGCTGATTCCAGTTTTTCCTTCCTCGGTTACCACGGTTCGATCCTCCTCGATATGCTGGCCTCCAATTTTGGTTTTCGCGTCCTTCGCGTTGCCAGTCGGATTTTTCTGTTTCGGTGCATGTAGATTTGCTTTTTGTCTGCACCTTGGTTGACTCGATCGGTGTAGTCGTCATGTTAACTTGTTCCGCATTTCGACTTTGTCTTGTGTGCTGCACTGTGGTTAGATCAAGTTGTCTCAGCACCTCCTCCATATCGATTGCAGTTTTGGCGTTTGCCGAGATTAGCAGACGTTGTACTTCATACGGTAGCTGCTTGGCTATTGCTATGCACAAGTCTGACTCTCTAAGCCCTTCATCAAGCTCTCGAAAACGGCACAATTGATTCACAAAGAATTCCCCGTACTTAGTCGGATTGCTAGTACCGTAACGCCTGGAATACAAGTCCAATCTGAGGTTCTGTTGTACGCTCGCGTTCCAGTATCTGCTTAAAAATGCTTGGCGAAATTCTTCAACGGTGTCGAACGTGTATCGAAAACTCCTAAACCATAGGGCACACTCCCCCTCGGTTAGTTTTTCAATCGCTCTCAACCTGCGCTCTGGCGGTACTTTCGCGTCATTCAAGTACTCGGAAACTTCTTTAAGCAAGTACTTGGGTGTCATGTTAGAATTACTCCCAGAGTATTTCTTTGGTTTCTCATCACTAGCCCTTATAACTGTGACTATTTGACTTTGAACAGCATTTTCATGCGGTGTTGACATGGCAATTGGCATACCAGGTGTGGTATACGGACTGTCACTTGGCATGGCTGCATTCTTTAGAGTGGGCTGTATTTCTATCTCCGCCCATTTATTTCTCCTATTCTCGTCTATACTTCCTTCGCTAGACCTAGGATTCCGCAACATAGATTCCTCCTGCGCGATCAGTCTCGTCTCGATTTGACTGTGTCTATTTTCTGCCCTTTCCAAACGAGCTAATACCTCTCGTTCTATTTTCTCTAAGCGATCTCGGTTTCTTTCTGCCATAGAAAATACCTTTTCCTTATCATCCTTAAGGTTTTCCTTCAGGTGGATAATTTCCCCTGCTAGACTCTCTCTTACTTCGGCAAGAGTCTTATCACTGGCTTCAGTCTTTAAGCCTTCTCGAAGTTCTAATTCTTCTCGTAAGCCTGTGACTTCCTTTTGAATGTGACCTTGTATATGAGAGATTTCAGTCCTTATTTTCGTGATTTCTCCCTGGTCCTCGTCCTGTCTTTTATGGATAACTGCTAAGTCGTTCTGAGTTTGTTCCAACTCTTTCTGCGCTTTTCCGACTTGTCTCTTCATATTTGACATTATCTCCTTATTCTCTTGATCAGAAGTTTTCATTTCCTGTATTTCCTTGCATTGGTCAAGGATATTCTGATCCTGTTTTCTTAAGGCTTCGTCTACCGCCTTGGCGTAACCTGCCATTCGCGTATTCCATTTTATATCGCTACCCTCGAACCTTTGATCCACGGTCTGAGTGAACGTATTAAACTGCTCTAATTGACGTTTAGTATTAGCTTCATTCTGACTCTGAATGTCTTTAAGCTCCATTGACATACTGCTTAAATTATCGTTAATTTCACGCTGTGACTCTCTGCACGCTTGCAGATTATTCTCTAATTTTAATTCTATAGACTCAAAGCGTTTATCGTTATCATCTTGCATTTCTGAGACCACGCTAACATTAATCTTAGTTACTTCACGCTGGACAGACTCTTTAACGTCATCCATTTTCTTACTAACCTCTATTAGGTTTAATTCTAACTGCGTGTTTACACTAGCTTGATTAGCCTCCAATCTAGTATTTATTTCGGTTTGATTGGCATCCAATCTACCCGCTATTTCATCTTTAAATTCTCTAATTTCTTCCTTTCTCTTAGCGTTAGTCTCATCAAAATGTTCCCTTAACTCAGCAATACACCTGAGTACGTCTTCAGTTCCAGCCATCCTGTACTTCTTAATTTGAGATATAGGTAGGCCGCAGCTGAATATGCTGGCGCGTTCTATTGGAAAGAAAAGGATTCCGACCCCACGACAACAACAACAACATATTACCAAATGTCAAAACCAACTATGGAATGGGTATAGACCCTCGTACCCGTCTGACAACCGTGTCTGACGTCTGAATATCATCTAGAAAGACTCACAATCGCTCAAACAAAGTTTGAGGAAAAATATTATTTCTATGGTTTTCCCCATGAAAACCATGCTATTATTATGGGGTTTTCTGAATCCCTTAAGCCATCCACGTACTGGGCGCCATGATAATTATATGCATACATTTATGCGAGGTGGTCCACGTTGGGTCTCGCCATGATAATTATCATGGGTTATGCTCATGTGCCTATGGTGACCCGTAATTTCAACAGGCCCCACTCACGGGCGACATGATAATTATTAGATAGGTTCATGCTTTGTGGTAGTTGCCCTGGCCAGTTTGCGCAATGCCAAGATCGCTCATATTGCACAGATATAGGCGGTTCCATAATGAATTAATACCGTCCCACATTGCTTGGGCCATGATAATAAAGGGGTTTGTGTGTAAGTTACATTTACATTTAAGCATGTTTGATGGAGGATTATCAATAATTTATTTTACGCGATGGCTTATTAACAAATGGGACGCGGCCTTTCCTATTCTGTCCTAATTTCTATGCTGTATTTGCTTCTACCATTTATATCTTGGCCGACTTTAGCAGTACCTGTGACTCAATCCTAGTACAGAGACATCTCCTCCATGTACCCGATTGTCATCATGTGGACCATGTGTTCGTATCCCAACTAACTCACGGTCTTTCGAGGTATGGGACGTTCCTGCCCACTATACGACCACATGCTCAGGATTTGAGTCTACCAGGTAACTACTCTACAGGAAATACACAACATTTTCCTAAAGGTAACACATTTACTGGTCTAAAATCATGGCTATACAACAAATACAAATAAAGGACAAATTAAATTTAATTCCCACAAATAAAATAGGGTTATTCTGTGAGCTTTCTTCTTAAAATAGTGCTACACTGCACTCAAATCTAATTCTAGCATCCTGTCAATGATATTTTCAGACTTCCATGGGTTTCCATAGTGTTCATCAACTGACACAATTTTAGTGAATGGGAGTATCATAACACAAAATCACATCTATTATATAAAACTAAGTGTCCTGACTGACTGACTGACTGACTGACTCATCATCGCCCAGCCCAAACTATTAAAGATAGAAACATGACATTTTGGGGATATGTTCGTTGTAAGTCGAAAACGCCCACTAAGGAAGGATTTTTGGATATTCAGGTTCTAAAGGGGTGTTAAGGGGGTACACCTGCATTTCATTGAATAACAATATCTCCGGATTGGTTTCATTGGGGAATTTGATACTCGGCATATAAACTCATCATTAAAAATAAGAAGATACATGTCTGAGGGTTTTTCGATTTGGTGAATATTTTGAGGTGAAAGGGGTGAAAAGTGGGGGTTGAAGGATTCCTAACAGAGCGTGTATCCCTTAAACGACATAGGCGAGAAATTTTAAACTCAGCGGAAAAAAATCAGCTTAAAAAATAAGTTAATAGGTGTTTGACCGTTTTTTCATAAATCCAATTTAAGGGGCCTATGGGGAGGGGTGAAATTCTGGGGGATAAAAAACAGGAAAGAGAATGTCCTAACTGATTGACAGACTGACTCACTCATCAAATTCAGGGGAAAAAATGCTTAAAAAAATAAATAGATGTTCGACAGTTTATTTCATAAATCCAATTTAAGGGGTTCATGGGGAGGGTTGAAATTTTGAAAAAACAAAATTGAAAGAAAATATTCTGACTCACTCACTCACCATTACCCAGCCAAAATTATTGAAGTTAGAAACATGACATTTTGGGGATATGTTCATTGTAAGTCAATACCGTCCACTAAGGGAGGATTTCCGGATATTCAGGTTCTAAAGGGGTCTTAAGGGTGTTAAACTTGCATTTAATTGTATAACAATATCTCCCGATTGGTTTCATTGGGGGATGTGATACTCGGCATATAAACTCATCATTAAAAATAAGAAGACACGTTTCTGAGAGTTTTTCGATGTGGTGTATATTATGAGGTGAAAGGGGTAAATTGGGGGTTGAAGGAATCCTAACGGAGCGTGTATGCCTTAAACGACATAGGCGAGGAGTTTGAAATTCAGCGGAAAAAATCAGCTTAAAAAAAGAGTAAATAGGTGTTCGACTGTCTTTCTTCATACTTCCAATTTAAGGGGCACATGGGGATGGGTGAAATTCTGGGGGAGAAAAAAAAGGAAAGAAATTGTCCTAACTGATTGACTAACTCCCTCACTCTTCAAACTCAGGGGGAAAAACTGCTTAAAATAAGTAAATAAGTGTTCGATATTTTTTTTTCATAAATAAAATTTAAGGTGTTCATGGGGAAGGGTGAAATTCTAAAAAAAAAAAAAAAAAAAAAAATGTCCTGACTCACCCACCCACTCATCATCGCCCAGAAAAAAATATTGAAGTTAGAAACATGATATTTTGGGGATATGTTCGTTGTATGTCAAAACCGTACACTAAGGGAGGATTTTTGGATATTCAGGTTCTAAAGGGGTCTTAAGGGGGTTAAACCTGATTTTCATTGAATAACAATATCTCAAGAGTGGTTTCATTTGTGGATGTGATACTCAGCATATAAACAAATCATTAAAAATAAGCAAACATGTGTCTAAGGGTTTTTGATGTGGTGTATATTATAGGATGAAAGGGGTGACAAGTGAGGGTTGAAGGATTCCTAACGGAGCGTGTATCTCTTAAACGACATAGGCGAGAAGTTTGAAACTCAGCGGAAAAATATCAGCTTAATTAATAAGTAAATCGGTGTTCGACTGTTTTTTCACAAATTCAATATAAGGGGCCAATGGGGTGGGGTGAAGTTCTGGAAAAGAAAAGGAGGGAAAGTGTCCTAACTGACTGTCAAACTCACTCAATCATCAAACTCATGGGAAAAAGACAGCTTAAAAATAAGTTAATAGGTGTTCGAGCGTTTTTTCATAGATCCAAATTAAGCGGCCCATGGGGAGGAGTGAAATTCTGGTAAAGAATATGTACTGACTGACTCACTCACTCATCATCGCCCAGCGAAAACTATTGAAGTTGAAAACATGAAATGTTGGGAATATGTTCGCTGTATGTCGAAAACGTCAACTAAGGATGGATTTTTGTTTATTCGGGTTCTAAAGAGGTGTTAAGGTGGTAAACGTGCATTTCATTGAATAACTATATCTCATGAGTTGTTTCTTTGGGGATATGATATTCGGCATATAAACTAATCATTAAAAATAAGCAGACATATGTCGAAGGGTTTATCGATATGGTGTATATTATCAGGTGAAAGGGGTGAAAATTAGGGGTTGAAGGATTCTTAACGGAGTGTGTATCTCTTAAACGACATAGGCGAGAAGTTCACTGGAAAAAACAGCTTAAAATATAAGTAAATAGGTGTTCGACCATTTTTTTTCAAAAATCCAATTTAAGGGACCCTTGGAGAGGGATGAAATTCTGGGGGAACAAAACAGAAAAGAAGGTGTTCTAACTGATTAATACACTCACTCATCAAACTCATGGGGGAAGAACAGCTTAAAAATAAGTAAATAGGTTTTCGACTTTTTTTTTTCATAAATTCAATTTAAGGGGTTCATAAGAGGGGTGATATTCTGAAAATAAACAAAAAAAATGTCCTGACTTACTCACTCATCATCGACCAGCCAAAATTATTGAAGTTAGAAACAAGAAATTTTTGGGTTATGTTCATTGTATGTCGAAAACGTACCTTAAGGAAGAATTTTTGGATATTCAGGTACTAAAGGGGTGTTAAGGGGGTAGACCTGCATTTAATTGAATAACAATATCTCCCGATTGGTTTGCTTGGGGGATGTGATACTCGGCATAAAAACTCATCATTAAGAATAAGAAGACATATGTCTGATGGTTTTTCGATGTGGTGTATATTATGAGGTGTAAGGGGTGAAAAGTGGGGGTTGAAGGATTCCTAACGGAGCAAGTATCTCTTAAAAGACAGAGGCAAAAAGTGTAAAACTCAGGGGGAAATATCAGCTTGAAAAATAAGTAAATAGGTGTACGATCGTGTTTTCATAAATCCAATTTAAGGGGCCAATCGGGAGGGGTGAAGTTCTGAGAAAGAAGTCCACTAAGGAAGGATTTTTGGATATACACTCATCATCCCCCAGACAAACCTATAGCAGTTAGAAACTTGAAATTTTGGGGATATGTTTGTTGTATGTCGAAAACGTCCACTAAGGATGGATTTTTGATATTCACGTTCTGAAGGGGTATTAAGGGTGTTAAACTTGCATTTCATTGAATAAGAATATCTCTCGAGTTGTTTCATTTGGGGATGTGATATTCGGCATATAAACTAATCATTAAAAATATGCAGACATATGTCTAAGGGTTTATCGATATGGTGTATATTATGAGGTGAAAGGGGTGAAAATTGGGGGTTGAAGGATTCTTAACGGAGTGTATATCTCTTAAACGACATAGGCGTGAAGTTTGAAAATCAGCGGGAAAAAAAATCAGCTTAAATATAAGTAAATAGGTGTTCGACCGTTTTTTCGTAAATCCAATTCAATGGGCCCATGGGGAGGGGTGAAACTCTGGGGGAAAAACAGGAAAGAAAGTGTCCTAACTGATTGACTCACTTACTCATCAAATTCAGGGGGAAAACAGCTTAAAAATAAGTAAATATGTGTTCGACCGTTTTTTTTTCATAAATCCAATTTAAGGGGTTCATGGGGATGGGTGAAATTCTTAAAAATTAAATTAAAGTAAATGTTGTCTGACTCACGTTCTCATCATCGCCCAGCCAAAATTATTGAAGTTAGAAACATGAAATTTTGGGGATAAGTTCGTTATATGTCAAACACGTCCACTAAGGTAAAGTTTTTGGATATTCAGGTTCTAAAGGGGTGTTAAGGGGGTAAACGGGCATTACATTGAATAACAATGTCTCAAGAGTGGTTTCATTTGATGATGTGATACTTGGCATATAAACTACTAATCATTAAAAATAAGCTGACACATTTCTAATGGTTTTTCGATGTGGTGTATATTATGAGGTGAAAGGGATAAAAGTGGGGGTTGAAAGATTCCTAACGGAGCGTGTATCTCTTTAACGACATAGGCGAGAAGTTTCAAACTCAGCGGAAAACAATAGGGATGTATAGAACTAGCACCGATAGAGCGCACTGCTGTTGCACTGGGTAAGCGCAAGGCGCTCTTCATTTTTCTCCTGTGTTCTCATGCCTCTAATATGTACGAATTTAAGTTGTTGAAATTGTTATTTTTGTGACTGTGCCGAGCTATTGCTGTGTTCCTCTTTGCAAAAATCAGGGAAGCCCGTTTTCGTTTCACCAATTTCCATAAAAGAAAGAAATGAGGAAGAAATGGTTACATGCTATTGGAAGGAAACATTTCGGTGAGAAAAATCTGACCGAATATATTAAAGTGTGTTCCCATCATTTACAACCCGATGACTTCACGAAAACTGTGTTGGATAAGTGTGATTTACAAAGGGAAATAATTCATATTTTGTACCTATAAACTTATTAGACATTTCGATAACCACTGAATGTCTGCGTTTGTATTTGAAGGTGAGAGAGCAAGATTAAAACAGGGCGCTGTTCCATCGCTTTTTCCGTGGACCACGAACACAACAAAAATAAGGAAGAGGCCATACACATGAAAACATTTCTGACTCCCATTTTCAAAGACATCAATACTCGGACAAATACTTCAAGAATAAATGTCGCAACATTAACAGTCACAAACGTATTATGATTGGTTTCTTGAAATCAGAATTAATCGTCAACTTCCATCTGCCCGACGGAGAATGTGGTAGCGACTGACTTCTACATTCTTGAGACATAGTCAGATGAATGGAAACAGTTCGTGGCCCTAAAGCAGGGATTCTCAAACTTAAAAAAAATTGTACTCCCAAGTCCTTTCACAGGGGTATGGGAACGATTCTTATTGAGAAATTGACAAAATTACATAAGAACCAAACGTTGCGAGCATTTTCGTGTATACCGGTACAATACCGGTATCAATTTTCTTTGATTATGTTTACCTTAAAACATGACAGTTTCGTGTGAGCTATCAACCTAAAAAAAAGACATGAATCGAAGTCTATAAGCAAGGGGACCAAGTGAATATTTAAATCTCTATTTATGATTTAAGTCTTATGGAGATATATTTATCAATATAGGCCAACAATACTCAAGTAATTGTAATCTTTGGGAGAAAGCATGGTGACTCATATTCATTATTTGAATAATAATTAAAGCGTGTTAGAATTTTGTTATTACCGCTGTATTAATTCTTCCATCCTCCCGGTAGTTTTAGCGTCTTCGGTCCGTAGCTCATTTCGCAACTGTTTAACACTTAAACGCTGAAAATCGTCCATAATATATTAGGAGATATACCTATAGAATTAATTAATATAGTCTTGGAGTAAAATTAGAGAAGTTATAATTTACTTTAGCTTAAAAAACTCGGTCACAATTTATACATTCCTCGCAACTGACTGGGAGAAACATAAGACGATCGCCTAGCGCTTACCCAGTACTACACGAGCACTATCTGGCGCGAACTTTCTCCGGCTACATCCCTATTAGCTTCAAAATAAATGAATAAATAATTAAATAAATAGGTGTTCATCCGTTGTTTTAATAAATCCAATTTAAGGGACCCATGGGGAGGGTGAAATTCTGGAAGAAAAACGTCCACTAAGGAAGGATTTTTGAATATTCACTCTCATCGACCAACCTAAACTATTAAAGTTAGAAGAATGATATTTTGGGTATAGGTTTGTTGTCTGTCGAAAACGTCTACCAAGGAGGGATTTTTGGATATTCATGTTCTAAAGGGGTGTTAACGGGGTTAACCCTGCATTTCATTGAATAACAATATGACACGACTATGACGCGAGCGAAGCCGCGGGTACCTGCTAGTATCACATAAAAATGATAATAATAAAACATTATTCCATTTCTTATGGCATTTACCTTGATTAACATGAATTCATTATTTTCTGCAATCATTAACAAATATTTGTTGTGTTGTGTGAATCATCTTCCCTCCTTCCATCCATATGAACGCCTTAAGAAAAGTGGTACTTAATTTTCTAGTTTCACCATATAACGATTTTCTGGGTCTTGTCGGGCTTATCATCGTTACAAATGTGTCATGTTCTGGAAAAACACATACTCGTCTGCATAAATTAGCAGGAATGGCAAAATGCACTCTAAAAGAAGATGCCTACATTATTTTGGTTCAGCTTTTCTCCTCAGAGGATAACTGAGCCAAATATTATCTGATTTCTATGATTCAACAACGTATGTGAGTTGCAACCCACCGTTCAATTCACTTGGCATCATCAAAATAATCATATCTTAATTGCATATTTAAATATCGAGATTCCTCAGTGTCCTATTGTGACTCTAATTTACAAGGGACCGGTCGAACGACCTTCCTCTCCCTCAGCAGGCAATAAAATTCGTTCCAGCTGGCTAGCCAAGATGGCCGCCGCAAAAGTGGTCTACACTCCCCCTTCTCTCTACTGTCAAGATCAAGGTCAGGTTTGTTTACAAACGCAGTACTGGAGTAACGCTAAGTGTGGCTCCTAAATAATTGAGTCATTTAAATATTTAACACCTATCCTGATAGTGTCTTGGGCTCAACTGGCTCCTTAATTAACATTCATGGCTGGGGTGGAATTCTAGTGATAGCCTTGCCGTTCTATGGTGACTACTAGTGGCTTTTAGACGCGCATCATAGTGAAAATCCACGACTTTCACCAGCAGCTGTCAATAAAATATAAGGAACCCTGCGTTCCTAAGCGACGAATATGATCTTTACCTCAGGGTAAGTCATTAACACACACATGCTCACAGCGTCTCGACGGACGTCAATAGTGGCATAATTCAAGCAAGCGTTGGATACAGACAGGCTCTGTCCAATTCGCTGCGAAATAATACAGTATGCTCAAGGCGATACTACTCGTAGATTTAGCCAACTTCTCACCTCACGCGCAAGCTATACTAGTTTGTCCCCGCAATACTTATTACGTAAATCACTGGATTCTACGTTAATTCTGCACGCTTACATGCGGCTCAAACAATACTTCATATATATGACTCAATTATTAAGGCACCCGCGTTCTCTCTGTCATACCACTTAAGCCAAAGCTTTACATAGCTCCTAACCAATGTAATAAAATTTACTGGCTTACTTTACTTTAATGGTCCTAAAACATAATCCTAAGGATTGACCATATCAAATATTCATTCATATTTCACTGACACTGAAAAAGCTCTCGTATTTCTCTATATTTCACGTTATACTCTTACTGTTTATCAAATACAGTATCTTTACATTAGACATGACTCTATTTGAACGTTATTTAGGCCAAAAATGCCTATTACTTTACTGTTGCCGACCCATAATATATTATTATCATTTAACGTTACCGTTACATCCATCACTATTTTTGCCTGAACGGCCTTAAACAAATCACCTTCCAAGCCATATTTTATTCAAGACGAGTGGTGAAAACTCGTTCAGTAAGTGACTATTACATCTTATTCTCAAAGTGATAAATCGTTACATGGTGAACTACTTAGTTATAATTACATTATAAAAAATGGGTACTCACTTTTTCCTCTTTGCTGGATAGTGCCAGCGCCTCAGCTTTAGCGCTACCATGACGCTTGAATTAAGCCATCATGTTATCCTTGACACAACACTTAGATTCATACACTTTCCACATGATACACATATTTTTATCAGTGGCTTTTATCATTGCAATACACTGCATATTAATCACTATACACATGAACACTTTAAATCACTATTTCACAATTTATATACATTTATCCACTACTTCACATGTTCATCCTTAAATTGGACTTCTCCTACGCCTGATCTCAGAGATGCGATGCAATTATGACAACCGCTGGTCTCCGTGACAATCTAACAGCGTTTTACGGACGTTCAATCCTCGTTCCCTGCAATCTTGTTCAGCTCACTATCCATATTAGGTGGCAATGGTTTCCAAGCTCCCATCATTGTAGTATTTCTGACGATGCTGTCATATATAATTCTGACAATACCTCCCGGTATAAGAACTGTTCAAAACATTATAAGTTCCTTTTCGCTGTGGCGAATTTATATTTGCGTCAGATAATAGGTAAATACCTGTATTAATTTACTTTCGACGCACTTCATGATTACTTATGATGCTTTATAACTTGCTTCTATTGTTCTCCAACGACGGCGCGTTGATACTTTACCATTTGGCGCGCTACTAGCAGCGTCTTAGTTATGTGTATACTGTAGAATAACTGTAGAGGACTGGCGAACGACTGGTGAAGAACTGGTGAAGAACTGGCTTGGCTTGCCTCGCTCCCCATATATAAAGGCTTCTCGTACAAAATAGTCCACTGGACACATGAGAGCGACTCCTTTCTTGAAATAATACCTCTTCAGCCGAAATGACATCTACATCTTGTTTATTTAGGTGTGTAGGTTTCAAAAACATTCGCGTGCCGGCGATCGCTTCGGCCAATTAATTACAATTAATTGCCTTAGTTCAGCGCGTGGGCACGCCATCGTGGTACTTCCCCGTTGACTGGTCACAAAGTCAATGCTCTTGAGCGTAGGCTAGGTTGTAATGCATTCATTTGGAGATAAAGGCCTTAATTTAGGTGAAAAACCACTCCTAAATTACCTCTCCTTGAATATATTCACCTGGGTGTATATTTCAATGCATTTCAATGCTCCACTTGGCTGTAATTAATTAATTTCCATGTGCAGTCAATCCCACCATAGCTTGCACCGTTGTCAAGCGGTGGATACCCGAGTCATTAATTCTGAGCTGTCTCTCCGCTCCAGACGTAAGTAGTTCGGTCGGCGCCTAGATTCTCCGCCCACTTGCTAAGGGTCATTTGTAAAACTTCAAACTGGCCTTCTCTCATTTTCGTATGCTCTGAAAATGTATATTTCCTTGCATTTGGCTACAGTTCTTCCCTTAAATTGCTATGATATTCAACTATAGATCGTGAAATCACGCTACCTTGTTATATGTCAGTATACCTCTCATTGCTCTTTGGGTTCCCGGTAATCGCTCCCCCGCAGAGATCAATGGTTCGACTCTAGGCATAACCATGTGCCTGGTCTTTTCTGATGAGACCTGAGTTCGATGCCAGACTGCCGTGACCAATTGGGCACAATTTATCCAATTCTATAAATGCCTGACGTTTGCAAGTGACGGTGCGTTCGGGAATAACGCCCCTCACGCTGAGTTGCGGTACTGGAATCACAGGAATATTCTGACTCCGTCCCAACTCTCGAACCAAAGCCTCCGATACAAGACTGATTTGTGACCCCGTGTCAACCAAGCATCTCACGTTAATTCCACCAATCTTGGCATAGATAATAGGTAATTGTTTGATATCATCGTTTCGTGGTTTTACAATCTCCTCCAGGCAATCTTCCGGCAAAGCTATCCATTCTTGTATGTGTGCCACGACCCATCCTTCTTCACGATCCGGCTGTTGCTCTCTCAGGGTGAGTCCTTTTTCAATTATTGGGATTTTTTTACAACCCCCGCGACTATCATCATCCTTCTGTCGCGTATTTCCCTGGCGTTCTTCCTGTTTCAATAAACTCTCGGCCCCCTTAATGTGAGTATCTGGATTTGACCTCCTATTTATTGCATTTTCCCAATGTTTTTGTTCGTCCCCTCCATTAGCGTGTAACTCTTCCAGGTAGCGCTGCGATTCGGCGTGCCTGTCATTCCAATCATTTCTATAATTCTGATAGTCCCCCTGGTTCTGATATCTTCTTTCACGCCACTGTCGATTATCATTATTGTTATTTTCATAACGTCTGTAGGGTCCCTCATTTCTCCTATTATTTCTCCATTGTTGGTATCCTCGCTGCTGATACCTATTGTTGCCCTGTGTCCGTCTATCATTGTTATTTTCATGACGCTGGTGTGACCTATTTTCGCCACCCTCCTGACCTCGTCTTGGTGTTGTTGACACACTTGTATTTGTGGCCTGCGACCTGGTGTGTATTTGAACGGGTTTAACTACCTCCGTTGTGTTTACTAGTTCCAGCTGTCGTCCCCCTCTTTGCTGCAAGTGAGATGTTGTCTCATCAATCCGACGTAAAATTTGTTCGGCTCGAACCGCTGTGTCCACGTTTGCTGCTACTAAAACCTGCTGAACATTTACTGGCAACTGCCGTGCATCGTCATAACCAGGTCCGATTCTTCTAAAGGGCGATCCAGATCCCGAAATTTTAACAATTGTAGCGAAACAAATCTGAATATTTTGTCTGCTGAGTCGACTGATATTTTATCGAATAAAGTTCCATTCTGAGACTTTGTTGTAGAGAAGCCGACCAGTACCTTTTAAGGAACGCAATCTTGAAATCATCAATCCCTCCGAAAGTGTACTTGAAGCTCAAGAACCGCGTAAGTACATTTCCCGAAAGAAATCGTTCCATCAGTCTTAAACGACGCGCGGGCGGTATATTATTATCATTAAAATAGTGATCCATCTCTTTAAGATACGCCTTCGGTGTGACACCAGAATTTTCTGTGAATTTATTAGGTTTAAATTCATTTGATCGAATTACTTGTACGACTTGAGGGTGCTGATAGCCATGTTGAGGGGTAGAGGTCCCTCCAACGTTGTTGTGAAATCCCTCTGTGTTAGTCGTTAATGGGCTGCCTGTCAGTCCGTGGCCACTTTCCGCGCTAATTGCCCCCTGGCTCGTTGTGTCAACTCCCTTATCTTTAGTGTGCTCTGTCTGAAATAACGTGTTCTGTCCTAATGAGCGCAACTCTGCTTTTATGATTCTGTCCGACTGTTTTTTCAATTTACTCTTGATTTCTTCCTCAAGTGCTTTAATGCGCGTATGATTATCACCGACGGTCTTTATAATAGTTAACCATTCTTCTTTAGAGTCGCAGCTCATCTTGCGCCAATCCTTTCTGATGCTATCTTTAATCGCTCACAATTTTTCTTCCATCTGCTGTTTCGTGTCCTCCTGATTCGCTTCTATCTTCTCAAGCATGTCTTCTAGACGTAGATTATTCTCATCTATCGTACTCTTTATATTATCCTGGTCCGATTCTAGGTTTTGCCATCGCCCTGCTGATTGTATTTCTAATTTATCCATGTCCTTTATTAGACCCGTAATGCTTTTGTTTACTGCCGACAATTGTCCCTGGATAAACGTAGAATCCTCCTCCATTTTATCAAACCGCTTTTCAAGACCATCCTGAGCCGTTTTAACCTCACTGTTATTTACCGTGCATGCTAATTCTATCTGAGCTAGTTTTGCTAATACCGTTTCGTCCAAATCATTTAATTTACGGTTGAATGTGTCCTCTAATTTTTGTATCTGACCTAGCTGTTTGTCATTATTCTTACTTACATCAAGCGCGAATTGAACCATCTGCTGTGTAGTGTATTCTTTCATCTCCGCAGATAATGTGGCTAACTGACTCATATTTCTACTTTCTTGCGCTTCTAATTGTTTGTTTATATTTTCATTTACTTGCGCTTGTAATGAGTTACCCTGTTCAATTATTTTAATTTCTAATGACTCACTCTGTTCAATTAATTGTGCCTTCTGTTCAGATGATTGTGATTTTATAGTGTCATTCATTTGAGTCTGGAATGACTCATTCTGTTCCGCTAATTGTGATTTTATAGTGTCATTCATTTGGGTCTGGAATGACTCATTCTGTTCAGATAATTGTGATTTTATAGTGTCATTCATTTGAGCCTGGAATGATTCATTCTGTTCAGATAATTGTGCATTCTGTTCAGATAATGTAATGTGTAATTTTTCACTCTGTTCTTTTAATAGTTTCTGGGTTCGTGCCGTAGCACTTTCAATAATCGCCTGGATCTCTGCGACCGTCGCCATTTTCACACACAAATATATATATATCACTGAGAAGACAGGAGGATGGCATGCAAACGTCTCCCTGACACACACATATATAATTCTTGACATACATTTACTTCATTTGACCACATTCAGTTCATTTAAACTTATTCCCTTTACTCCCGCAAATCAATCATCACTGAATGGTTCTAATTTTACTTAATAATTTTTTTTTAACCCCGCACATATTCAGTCATAAATTACTATCCAGATCTGATGTTAACACTGACCAATTAACAAAGTTTTAATTGTCATTTAAGGCTACCAGCCTCCTAACATATTCATGAGTTTGACTTTCTAAACAAATCTAATTTTATATTTAATCAATGGGCGCCCGATTTCACGTACATTACTTTACTAATTACATCAATAAACAAAACGGGAATCGTATTTTAACTTGCAAACTCGTGAATCTACTGTATATTCCATTTTCTTGGCGGTACTTCTCTTCGCCGTATTTACGTTGACAAACTATCACTTCCGGTGATCTCAAACAGTCAAAAACAGCGAAACACCACATGTAGGGTAACAGCTTGTTTATGATCCGCTAGAAAAGCCCAAAACAACGAAACGCTCCACGGTATGACACCAGCTTATCTATGCTGTCTATCCCCCGTGTTCTAGCAGTTAACTAGCAACGAACTAGCCCCACTTGGCGCGCCAGCTTGTCTATGCACCCTTCAATAAAGCATGGTTTCGTCGAGAGTCGTCTACGGGGTCGTGTTCAGTCCTGACTGCGTTACACAGCAAAGTTCGCTTAAAACAACATGCTCTAATGAATAGAAAGGTTCATGACAGAGGTTATACTAGAAATAAAATGAATAACAAGTAGAATAAAAGAAATTTAATGACTGAAAGGTATGTGCATAATAATAATAATAATAATAAATAAAAACAAATCCTCCCTGACTTTCACCCCCTTAATAAATAATAATAATAACACTGAGCGGTAGGAACTCCCTCGTCACAACAAGACAATGTGAATGCAGCTTCACATAAATGATAAAATCATAACATAAGCATTTGAGCGGTAAGAACTCACTCGTCACAACATATGGATACAAGTCCATTTTTTTCTGGTCAAGAAGTTATATAATGTGTGGTGTACTGTTCGTTAATAAGAAATTGAGTACTGATGCGAGTCCGTTTAAAACTGAAACAGGCATGTTGCTTACGGAGTTGCATCTTTTAAATCACACTACGGCTATGGGACACACCCTTAATTAATACACTATAACTATTACTGACACATGCAAGATCTAATAATATAAACAGAATGAAGAATCTCCCTGAGATCCTAGCTGGTGCCAGAGCACACGGAATAAAAAGAGCATGCCAGAAATAGGCCCCAAAAAGCTCTCATCATAACTTGGGAACATAGCTTCGCGCACCCTAACTTGACACGGGTCAAGAACGCGTCAAAAAATAAACAAACCAAAAATAAATTGAACCAACAACAACAAAATACAAGCCTAATGGCTGAAAAACGATGTTTACATTTATATGAAACGCCAGACAAACACGAATTTCGGTGGCTACCTTACAATTATGGACAGCTCCCATTTAATCAATCAATACTCATTATAACCGATCAGGTTTTGTGAATTTAAACAACATCTTAAATTGCAGTACAGGAAGCAAGCCTGTTCTAAAGACAAGACACGTTATCTGATTGAGCGCTCCCCTACTTGTATGAGTCAACACTGCCACAAATATCTCTATCAGTCCGGCAAGCTCGGTGCAGTTTCACTCTGGAAACGTCAACAAATCTCACCCATCCACTGGATGGCGAGAAAACACAAATATATACCACAAGTCCAGCCTCGCGAGGACATGAACTGGGTTGACGTGGAGCAAGACAGAATAATCGCCATGATATATTCTCGCTAGCACATCATAAAGAATCACATAACGCACCCATAGCTTCGCCTGACTCTCATACACACACACTGGGTCGGCTCAAAACAGATCAACAATATTGCGTCCATTGACACATTACCAAAAATACATAACAAACAAAACTCGGGTGCAAAGTGCCATCCCGTTCAAATCTGCTGGAAAGCAACTATCAAAATAATCCTGATCCGCCATAATTCTACTCACAAATAATCTTTTACCCTCCAAATTCTATTTTTAATCTCAAAATTAATTCAGTTCGCTTTTTGTTGTAAGGCATATCTCCGAATAATAATGCTTGACCGCGATTAAGGCAAGCGAAAGCGAGCACGGCTGCGCGTCCCCGCGTAAAGTTAAACCAAATACAATCACAAAATATATAAATTACACAACGCTCGGCTAGTCCCATATTTAATGTGTCAGTAAAACAAAAACTAATAATCTACATTACCAAGCAAGCAAGCAAGCAAACAAATATTTACAAAAAGTATCCCATAATACCGTAGCTGATTTAATAAATAAATAAATTTATTTGGTACTCAATCCTTTAAACAGCGCCAGGAATACGTCTGCAGCCATCTCCTTTAAGATTTTTATCTGGTTATTGACATCTTTAGGCAAATGTCCTGCTGGTTCCCAGATCCATTCTCGTTCTTAGACGTCATCACGTGCTGAATTAAATAAAGTTTTGTCAGATACACACACGATATAATTCCTACTATATTCAAAAATTAGTGATCGACGTTACGTCCTCAGACGCACGAAATAAGTAATTTTCCTCGAAGCATCTTGGATCCTTATAAATGACACTGACTAGGGTAGGTGTGGAAGGGGATATATTAAAAAAAATTCCATAATAACTATCAGACTAGCATGCGATCGGTATCATTGAGTTCGTAGCAGTGTGGAGGTTACGATTATGCTGTAGCCGGCTTGAATCGATCGTGGAATTAATCTGTAGATAACTCCCGCGTTAATTTACCAGTGCGCGTTCCCAAGCCGAGTTCCCGCTAAGACAAGGCGTCTTGATATTATTGGCCCAGACTGTTGTATGTCTTTGCGCGCTTTTACATATTTTTCAGCAGTAGGGAGTGGTTAACACGCATGCCATTCTTGGACTTACGAAGCCAGGAAGACGTCGGATTGATAAGGACACATGGCTTTGGAATGACGCAGTCAAAACTGCGGTACGCAAGAAGAAGCAGCTTTACCACGAGTTTCTGGAAGACAAAACACCTTCTCGTTGGAATGCTTACAAAGTAGCACGCAGGGAAGCGAAGAAGACTGTTGCTTCGACAAAATCGGCTCGGTACGCAGACCTCTACGCGAAGCTGGACACACGCAAGGGAGAGCGGGACATCTATCGCCTCGTCAAATCCAGGCACCATAAATCTCAAGATATCCAACGCTTCTATGGTATCAATGACGATAAGGGCGTTTTGCTAGTCGACTGGAAGAAGGCGAGAGAACGTTGGCGAAATTACTTTGAGAAGGTCTCAACAGAGGAATTCCAGCACAACCAGATACCTGTCGCTACTGCTGTCGAAGGTCCTATCAAACCTATTGATGTCTTAGAGGTTGCAGGGGCCTTGAAACAAATGAAACCAGGGAAGGCAACTGGTCCAGATGACATCGCGGCGGAGCTATGGTGCTCTCAGAAGTGGGATCCAGCGGATTGGTTGGCAAGACTCTTCAACCAAATAGTCAAAGAAGGACGAACGCCACTTGATTGGCAACATAGCATCACGATACCTATCTTCAAAAAGAAGGGAAGTCCAGTCGAGTGTGCTAATTACAGACCAATTCGACTCCTCTGTCACACCATGAAGGTCTTCGAGCGCATTCTTGATAAGAGGATACGTGCAATCACCCAGCTGACCAAAAACCAAGCTGGATTTGTGAAAAATTGCAGCACAACAGATGCAATCCATGCCACACGGCTTTTAGTTGAAAAGCATCGTGAAAAGAATAAGCCGTTGCACCTTGCTTTCTTAGACCTCGAAAAGGCTTTTGATCGTGTACCGCACGACTTGATCTGGTTGACTCTCCGACAACATGGCATCCCAGAGTACCTTGTCAACTGGGTACAGTTGCTCTACGCGGAGCCAAGAAGTTACGTCCAAGCCGCCGCAGGAGCGTCGGAAAAATTCCGTGTAACAGTTGGTGTTCATCAAGGTTCGGCCCTGTCACCATTGCTGTTCATTATGGTCATGGACACGGTTACTGCAGATCTACAACAACCGTTACCTTGGACCATTCTGTACGCTGATGACGTTATGTTGGCTGCTCAAAACAAGCTGGATCTCCAACATCAAGTCCAGGAATGGAGTGATCGTTTAAGTCAATATGGCCTTCGGCTTAACAAAGCTAAAACAGAATATATGACAACGGATGCTGGAGAAATCGGAACAATCCAAGTCGACGGCGATGATCTGCCTCGAACGACAAAATTTAAGTATCTTGGCTCTACGATAACTGTTGAAGGTCGTCTCACCGAGGAGGTCAACATAAGAATTAATGCTGCGTGGATGAAGTGGCGAACAACGACAGGTGTCATGTGCGATCGCCAGATGAAAGACCACCTAAAATCGAAGATTTACCGCACTGTCATTCGTCCCGTAGCGCTTTATAGTACCGAATGTTGGCCGACCACGAAGGAAGCAGAACGTCGGCTAAGTGTCATGGAGACCAAGATGCTTAGATGGACAGCTGGCATCACTAGGTTGGATCACATCCCCAATCAAAGAATAAGGGGACGATTTGGTATCGCAGCAATCAGTAACAAAATGCGTGAGGGTCGTCTGCGATGGTTTGGGCATGTGCTACGGTCAGGAGCGGACACCATTGCAAAACAGGGCTACACACTGGAGGTCGCCGGGAAAAGACCAAAGGGGCGACCGAGACAACGTTGGGCCGATACACTGCACAGGGATTTGAAAGGCGTCAACCTTCATCCGGACATGGCCCATGACCGAGTAAAGTGGAGACAGCGGACTCAAATAGCGGACCCTGCCACGAGGTGGGACAAACGCTAAAGCAAAAGAAGAAGAAGAAGAAGAAGAAGAAGGGAGTGGTTAACATGATGATAGACCAATTACCTTGTAGCATTTGATTTCTTCCTTGGCGCCGATCTTCCTAGCAACAGGCCATAATGTGCGTCCCCAAGCCGTCTTCCACGCTAAAAGTTGCACCTGTCCTATGTCCCAAGAATATATATGCATCCTCCTAAAATACCACAGGAGCTTAAACCATTGTGTCCTCTCGGCCACTGATTTCTCAATATAACCCAACACCGTCTGGCTCTCATATCTGTTGTCTGTAGAAATGTATCAAAAGATGATGAATAATTATTAGAATCCTTTATATAGCCTGTGGATAAAGGGTTCAATACGTACATGCTTTTACGCGCAATGATAAATCCAATATCATACAGGATGTAACGTCCATACTATCCATTAGACTTCAACCAAATTATGTATGTGCATTATATACCTTAAGAGATTAAACTAAGAATATATTCAGAGTCACCAGTGCTGCCAACTGTAGTAAGTTACTATATTGGGCTACAATATTTCAGGTGTATTTCAAACTGCTGTACTTTGAAATGATGGTATTACCAACCTGATTTCCTCATTATTCTAGATAGGACTATACAGATTGGCATGAATACTAAATTTTAAGAAAAGTGTTCGTTACGGAACTACTTGTTTTAAATGTAGATTTTGTCCCGTTGAATGTAATACATTCCACGTCACCAATGGTCAACATCAACGATCAGCTACAGCATATTGCCTTTGCAACTGAGTAGCTCTGGCACCTAATTGCTCTCACTGGTCAACAAAGAAGAAATGTTAATAACCGCAAACACAGCTGTTTTAGAGAAAGAAGACTCAAAAGCAGTTCACCGTGAAGAGCACGTCAATTTTAATGTGGAAATATGTTGTCGCGCTTCCTAAAAGCAACCCTGGGGTTATCAAAATATGCAAAATCTAGACTAGTGTACGAACTTGCCAAGGAGAACTTCTTCATTGAGGGCCAACGAACGAAGAGAGGACTACCATCTACGGACGCCTGGAAAAGACTAATGCATGAGAGAGTGAAGAAGAGGGATGAAATCTGGCTCGAATTTTACATAACCGAACCATGACGAATAGGGTATGGGCTGACACCTATCAAGACCTACGACACTTCGTTAACTCGATGGCGGTACATGGGTTCCACCATAAACTGTGCGTCACCGAGTACTTTCATGACATAGACATATCCTGTTTTTGTAAATTATGTGGTAAACAATATACAGTATTTGGTACCCCCGTAATCACATGTAAGAACCGGGGACCTTCCATTGTGACTTTATGTGAATGTGGAAGTTGAAATCACTAATGTATACAGGGCATGCGCAAGTTTCCTCGATCGCCTTGGCTTGCCGCATGCCCGCCAACATATCTCTGTCTCCTTCCATCACACTCCCTTCCCTTGCTTGAAGCACAGCGGTGGCCAGCGGCTTGCTGCCTGGCTCAGCAAATACGGTGAGTTCGTAGATTTGAATCGCGCGCCCGGAAGTAACAAAGTAACCTAATTTTCTCGGAGGGAAAAATTTTCTCCGCCAATCTGATTGCGGCATCGTCTTTTACATAACACGCAGAGCGTCCCTGATTTTTTTGTCGGTATAATTAAGATACAGCCTGTATATTCAAATGTGCCCCATGCAGAATTTGTGCGCTGTATTTTCAATAAAATGTTGTAAATCTCCAAAATATTCAATTGATCACTATTATAACTCGAATATTGATTTGTATCCTATGACGAGAACGATTTGTGTTCCTATATGTATGCAGGTATAGTGAATTACACCATGATGAAAAGTCCTGTAGACCTACACAGCATTATCGCTTAGATGCTACGTCCTACAAAAAGGAATAAGTTAACATTAAAAATAATGTCAATACATCCAAGCAAAGAAGATCACTGGCCTACCTCTCCAGGATATCATACGAAGAGCTGAATATCGCTTAGGATGGAAACGTCTCGTCAAGGTGAAGTTACTAATGAAGAGAAGAAATGGGCTCACGTTGCCCAGCACTGAGTAAAACGATTGATGACAATGACATCCGTTATAAACGGCTTTATTGACAAAGAATAAAAGACAAATGACATAATTAAAACAATATCAGTCAATTTAAGTCTTATAGCCTACTTATGGAAATGCCAATTTAAACCCAGAATCTCACGAATCAATAGTCGCTCGACTACTATAAAATCGAAATGTCAATTACAAATCGCGTTGGCTAAAGTCAGTATAAAAAAGAATAACTATCACAGAGACGAAACACAAAACCCCTTTATCTCATTCCATTTTAATGAAAAACGTAGAAACCTCCTTTACACAGTTAACCTCAAAAAATGCATAAGATCGAAAAACACTCAGAGACGTGTCTATTTTTAGCCTATTTTCTTTTTATGAAAAAATAGGCTTATGAGATCACCTTTTGTCCGTGTGTGTGTGTCTCTGTGTGTCTGTGTGTGTGTGTCCCCTTAATAACTTTTAAACGGCTGGGGAGATTTCAATGAAACTCGGTAAGGTCATAGCACCAATTTGGCCGACCCCGACCGTGGCCCCTTCAAGTTCTATTACCTCTCTCCAATCCAACATGGCGGCGGTGCGAAATATTTCACCAGCATTCAATATCTCCGAAACTATTACAGATATGACCCTGAAATTTCGTACTACTACAAGTTCGCCTATGAAACTTTCAAAAACCTGGTAACTACAAAACGAACATGGCGGCCAGGTGAAATTGACACTTTTAAATAGACTTTTCTCGCGATTTAACGATCCAATCGCAATGAAACTTGGTACAGAAAATTTTTATACACATTGTAATGCACTGGCATCTAATTTAGTTCAATTGTTTACATAACCTCAAGATGGCGGCTGTGCGAAATATTTTACTGGCATTCTATATCTCAGAAACTATTTCTCATATCGCCCTGACATTTTGTACGGTGATACAGGGCACTACTACAAGTTTATATTTGTATGTTTCAAAAACCTCTAGAGTAAAAAACGAACATGGCGGCCAAGCGAATTTGAAATATTTTAATAGACTTTTCTCGCGATTTAACCGTCTGAGCGGAGTGAAATATGGTACATTAAATGTTTATACTTATTGTAATTCACTGGTATCTAATTTATTTTAATTGTTTACATAACCTCAAGATGGCGGCTGTGCAAAATGTTAATATTAAGTTTTTATTTTTTGTGTCGTAATTATGCGATAGAAGTGAAAGTTTGAATAATGAACCTACGCAATAATTTTCCTTTAATGTTATATAACTCTATGTCCTATACATATAACAATCCAACATGGCGTTCATCCGAAATATTGAGAAGGTTCTCAATACCTACGAATCTTTTACAGCAATCAAACTGAAATTCTTTATGTTCATAGAGGCTATGAACATAAGTTCACCTATAGGACTTTCAATAACCTGGTGAACACTAATCCAACATGGCGGCGTCACGAATTATAAATATTTAAATGGACGTTTCTCGGTAGGTAAATGCTTTGGCTATACAAATGTAAATCCACTGGCATATAATTTATTTCCATTGTTTTCTTAACCAGAAGATGGCAGCTGTACGAAATTTAAAAAACTCGTTTTTACTTCTAATGTACTAATCATGCGATTGAAGTTTGAATACTACACGTACACAATAATCTTCATGTAATAGTACAAAACTCTAAGACTTACATATATAAAAATCCAACATGGTGACCATCCGAAATTTTTGACGGTTCTCAATATCTACGAATCTATTACAATCAAACTGAAATTTTGTATGTTGATAGAGGCAATTAACATAAGTAGGATATATGAAAATAGGCTTTATTTCTTCACGGAACTACCTGTTAATGATTAATGATTAGTTTATATGAAAAATATCACATGAAACCACTAATGATATATTATTATTATTTTTTTCGTGTAGCCTCCTGAGAGGCCTAGTGCAGGTCTTTCTAGTCGACGCCCGTGGGCGACCTGCGCGTCGGGATGAGAGATGGAAAGGATGAAGATGAATGAAACTGGGCAAGGATGTGGAAGGAAGCGGCCGTGGCCTGTCAAAAGGTACTGTCCCAGCATTTGCTTGGTGTTGAAAATGGGGAAACCACGGAAAACCATTTCAAGTACAGCCGACGGTGGGGCTCGAACCCACGCGTCTACCGAGTCAGCAGAGAGCTTGGCGCCTTGACCTAACGCGGAGCTTTAGCCCGCGTAGCTACTACTGTCGGTATTAGTATTTATGAAATGGAGGATTAACCGCCTTTTCGCCCCCTTAAAACTTGACTATCCCCAAAAACGTACTTATTGTATGTCTACGATACAAAAGAACACAATCATCCTCAAAATTTCATGTCCCCAAATTTAGCAGTTTTGACTGCGCGTGAATCAGTCAGAAGTTTTTCATTTATATAATAGACTAGCAGAAGTACCTATTCTTCAAACGATCTTGGATACTTACCAGCCCAAAATTATCAATGTTCTGTAGTTGAGTTATTACCTGTTAAACAATTAATTGCATAACATAACGACCATTACAAAAATGAATGCCATTTTGATAGCTCAATGGTACGGATTTGACATTGGTTAGTGAGAGTAAAGCATAGGAGAGCGATCCAAGTTAATCTTCAAGCAAATATGATCTTACAAACAAAATAACAAAACATAATAATAATGTTATGGCCGTTAAACACGAATGAGCTCGGGAAGATGGTCCAATCGAATCTTTGCTTACCAAAGGGATCTGGTTTACAGAGGTGGAAAAATACCTACAAGAACTGGGGATATCACAAGAGGACATCTTGGAACGGGACTCAAATGAAGAAGAAACTTGGAGAAAAACAGAGTTTTCAGCCTAAACCCATACCGAAAACCGTCAAGAAGTGGACCGAAGAACGAAAAGAAGCTCACCGAAGAAGAATGTGTGACCACTGGGCCAATGTGAAAGAACGAGGGAGAAGGCAGTTGAAATAACGTGGTCCATAGAAGACCGAAACGATTGTAAAAAGAAAACTTTCAATCAAAGGGGCAAAGCCCGATTTAAGAAAGAAATAATAGCAACAACAACACAGCAAGCAATCCGAAATGCCTGTTAAATGAACCTTAAAAACGTCTACATTTTTCCCATAATAATAATAATATTAATAATAATAATAATAATAATAAAAATAATAATAATAATAAAAATATCGTATGGTCTCGGTTGCCGGGTGCAAGCTTTGTTATTTGACACCCAGAGGGTAGCTTGCATGTCGAATTTCGTTGTTCCTTGACTATGAAAGTCAAGGAGGTTGATGTTAGATATCTAAGCTCCTGGAACAATATAGCGCTTTCTAGTAGAGAAATGAGGAACTTTGTGTTGGCGGAAACTCCCGAGATTAATTTTTCCATTATGAACTCGGCCTACTGAATTCAAATGGGTTCTTTGACATGCCAACATCGTATGACATGCGTATCGTATTTTTGCCGCCTTTCAAAAAAAATCACTTACCACGGCCAGGAGCGAACCTGCAATCTTGGGGTTAGTAGACCGACAAGATATCCACTCACCCACCGTGGCAAGCATTTTTTCCATGACTATTGTGTATTAGTAAGTATTAGGGATCAAATAAATTATAATTGCTAAAGCGATTAGAAGGGACATGATATTCATTATTTATGCAATTAAAATAGTGTGTCATCCGACAATATTACTATGAAATGTATGTTCACTCTTGCTCTGCAAGATGGAAGATCTAACTGCGGTAGAGACAGCTATTTTCAAAGATAGTATTGAGTTGGACAGTCATTAATGAATTACCTGATTCTTATGTCATTTGATATCGATGCTATGTATCTTTAAACAACCATCACCCCGACAATACCTAATTGAGATATTCTCAACATAGAAATAATGTAGTTTATTTTCATTTTTGAGTCGAACATAGGAATATCTACGTTTTAACTCAATCTAAGGTGTACCCCCTCCACCTATGTTCAGTCGTATCTAGTCTTTGATGATTCTTTTCAAAATATGTTTCCAAATTCTTACATCCTCAGACATTGCTCTTGCTTCATTGTTCGCTGTACAACTGTATAACCCCATAATTATTAAACTAGGATTACGAAACGTAATGCTTTTCAGTCGGTCAACACGATTGTACCCACTTGTATTGGGTGTTATGCCCTAACCCTGAAACATTTTCATGAACTTAATAAATAGGTTTGAAAACTGGTTATCCGAGTGAATTTATTAAAATCATGTAATTGTACAATCGTGTTGACCGACTAAAGAACATGCACTTTCGTTTACTGAGGCAGAACTGAAAATGTCTTCCAACACAATAATAAAAAAGTATGTTTAGCAGTGGGGTTCGAACATACTCGTCTTCCAAATCAGTAAATATATTTCCTCATCACCCACTTTGTCGGCCTACCTGTGAGGCCATTTTCACCATGGCCCACATTTTAACCGAGTGTATGGATCTTGCTGACTTCCAAAGAAACCTTGGTTTGCAGATGATACCCAAACTTATATTAGCCAATGACGCGGTGGCTGCTGATCTCGTCATCCGATTTACGTACAGGGTGAACAAAAAATGCCGCACTTGGAGGTCGGCATGTGATTCCTTATCCAAATGCAAGACAAAAGTTTCAATAGCAAAATCGGATCGGGTGCTGTTTGAAAACACAAGTATGAAAACGAGAAGCTGGCAACACTGTCACATCCGGCAGTGTATCGGAATGTACAGAGAAAGCTCCGGCAGAGCGCCAAGTTCCTGCGACCTGCTTTTGGTCACGCTGTATGCAGTTACAGCGTTGCCAGAACCTCGTTTCTTAACACGCATTTCTGTTAAACCTATTGGCGGGACTAGGTTTTGCAACATAAACTTTTGTCGTGGATTTCGACGAGGAACCGCATGCCGACCTCCAAGTGTGAATTTTTTTTGTTCACCCTGTGTAAGTGAGAGTGGAATTCTGATTTTTTTGTTTTTCGGTAATTTTTGTTTATTATTATAATTATTAGTTTTTTGTTTTTTTGTTTTATTAATTTTCGAGTTTTTCATATTTAGGTGCCCACGTCTAAATTATTAATTTTCTAAATTTGTATACCTTAATATGTGTTAAGAGGGGCAGATGACCTCGTAGTTCCACCCTTTAAAACAACAATAACTGACTAACAAACTAACACTTTGCGCGTAATTTCGCGTAGCTACTCGGGTTAGTTTCATGTTGCTCTGTATTCTCTCTTAATTTAAAATTGGTATAGAATTTTATATTTATGTAAAATAGGAAGTAAGAGTGCTTGTTACAATTTTCAAAAAATCCACAGCCTGCTTCCAGTCGACCGATCGAGTCAGGCAATGGAATGAATCAAACCCCCATCTAGCGGCGAGGATATGAACTGTGCCGGCTGCCGAAGCCTGTCGCACTCCCCTGGGTAAATGATAAAATTATAGACAGATGAAATTAAATGATAGTGGAGAGTGGTACTGAATGAAATTGTCACAGGGAAAACCGGAGTACCCGGAGAAAAACCTGTCTGCCTCCGCTTTGTCCAGCACAAATCTCACATGGAGTGACCGGGATTTCAACCACGGAACCAGCGGTGAGAGGCCGGCGTGCTGTCGCCTAAGCCACGGATGCTTTCAACTTGTTAAAATAAGCAGTGTATTTACTTGTTTGATTGTGTAACTTAACCTTGTTGTAAGGATCAACAGGAACTGTGTTGCATTAGGATGTGTACTCATTGGAGCTAGGGGTTCTCAGCTTTGATGAGGATTCGGTATTTACTGTGCTGTGGATTGTGGGAGGCATGTTAACCGCCAGGTGTACATGGGAACAGTAATTTCGTACTGATTGATGTAGGCCTACTTAGAGCAGCCGCACGGAACAATGCACGACAAACATCTGTTGTGTGGGATCTTACCGGTAATGTGATCACGTGAAGATAATTGGAGCGTATGCAGGAACAAACGTCTATGTTACAGTTCTTACTTATTCACGGAGGTTTAGTGCTTTTCAGTCGGTCAACACGAATGTACCCAAAAGAGCTGGGTCATGCCCTAATGAAAAAATGAAAATCCACAGCCTGCTTCCAGTCTCCGACCGGGTCAGGAATGGAATGAATGAAGCCCCCATCTAGCGGCGAGGATATGAACTGTGCCGGCTGCCGAGGCCTGACGCACTCCTCTGGGGTTATGATTAAATGAATGACAGATGAAATGAAATGATAGTGGAGAGTGTTGCTGGAATGAAATTTTGACAGGGAAAACCGGAGTACCCGGAGAAAAACCTGTCTGCCTCCGTTTTGTCCAGCACAGATCTCACTTGGAGTGCCCGGAATTTGAACCACGGACCCAGCGGTTAGAGGCCGGCGTGCTGCCGCCTAAGCCACGGAGGCTTGGTTATGCCCTAATCCTGAAATAAATTACATGAGATGAATAAATACCCTAGGATGACCAGTTTCGATCGTCAAGTGATCATCATCAGATCCATTACACTTAGGCTATAAAATCTATGTTTGAAAATACAGGTGAAAATATTTACAATATGTACAATTATTTAGTTGCAGTATTGGTACTTCAATTGTCGATGCATGCTAATTGTAGTATATATGATGTTAGGTGAAATGCTAATAAGGTGATAGAAATCCTGAGTTTGTCAGTTTGGAGTGACTATATGGTTGTAAAAAGTGAACTATGGTTGTACTGTAATATTACAGGCTACTACTTATCTGGTTGTCTTCCGCGCTGGAGCTACGGGCAGTTTCGTGTTCACTCTTACACCAGTTTTGGTCGAATCCGGATTTCTATCAACGTGGCATCAACGCATAGGCATATCTGTTTCGGTACACATAGCACATACGAAAGTAAGTTGAAATCCAATTGATAACATAGACGTTATATGCAATTAAAATTAGACCTCTCAGCAGGCCTAGAATCATTTTGGCAACGCTGTCATGTATGGCCTCCAGTTAATTAACCTGAAATATTATTATCTATATGTGTGTCAATTTTTGAATAGCTCCCACGCATACCTTCCAAGATATCCAACATGGAGCTCACATTTCAATTGCGGTTTTTCAGCAGTTGGTGGCACTGACACCATTTACAAAATAATATGGCTTTGAGATATTCAGGTATAGATCTTTACTCATACGCAGCTTCTACACTATCAATTCGTCATCATTCTAGATAGGCCTATCGTATATTGAATCGTTGGCTTGAATCTTAAATTTTATGGAAAAGTAGGCTTTTTAGTCGGTCACGGAACTACTTGTTTGTCACCTGGCAGCTGTTTAGGAGTTAATAGGGGGTCACACAGACAGACAGACAGACAGACAGACAGAATGACACACAGACACACAATTGCCCGGATCGATCTCATAAGTCTACTTTTTGCTTTTTTTTTTGCAAAATGTGAAAAGTAGGCTAAAGATTAACATTTTTACTGACAATACCTAATGGAAGTCCTTCTACTGAATGTTTTGGCAGGCAACAGCTTTTTATTTTATTGTTGTGCAGCATTAGTTGTGAAATACGGATACTGGTGACTAGTGTATCAACCTTGGCAGCTCTATATTACATGTCCAGCCAGCGTAACGATCTACCAGCTCACAGTTTGTAGGTTTTAATATTACAGTATACCGTATTGTGGTAGAAATGAGACGTAAACCCGAGTTTGTTAAGCAGGCCAACCAGTAAGAGACATAACATCCACGCGGAAACTACAAAATAGATAGGCGACAATGGAAATGAATACTCATTAGTTAGATATCTATCCTGCAGATATTTCTTATACTCCCACATGTGTCCAAATTCTTTAGTAATCCTCTATCTTCCCAGCTCGGCTTCACCCCCGGACTCTGATAATGCGCAGGCATCGGAAGAACGTGGGTCCGAATTGCACCTTGGCCATGCTGACAATGTTCGTTGTGGCCTCCCAGTTTCACCACCAGGCAAATGCCGGGACGCTTGCTTTCAACAGGGCCACAACCGACTCCTTCCCTGACCCTTTTAAACCCAAGTTAACGTTCGCCTGGGCGATTGGCCTGCCACAATCCCCAATTGTATCGACTAATAAGTGTGTTGAGCTCCCAAACATCGTCCTTGCGACGATAGAGGAATTATCCCGATGATACCGCGCAGAGTCTCTAGGTGAAACCGAGCTGAGAGGATGAACGATAAAAAAAAGATGTTGGAATACCTTTTAGAGGGTTAAATTAATCTCCTCACCCCGTTTCCCGCGTTGGTATTCCTAGGGTTAATATTAATATTTTTTGCAGAAATACCTGAAATAAAATACACTTATACAAATTGAGCTCTTTACTACTTAAATTAATTAGATGGTTGGTTGGTTCCTCAATTTAGGGGTTGCGACAACGCGGTCATGTAGCCCCGTTTACTTTGGGTGTGTGTAGAACCTGTCTGATAACCGGTGTTAATTGTGATGGCTGTATTATTGTGTGTTATCAGTAATTCTGGTAAGGACCGCAGTCGATCACTTTCAAGTAGTTCTTACGTTTGCTACCAAATACCAGCGGTCAACGACACCTAGCTGTGAACTTGGCTACTAAATGCCACCACAACCTACACCTGGCGACGAACGTTTGAAGTTATTAGAACGTTAATCAATTCAAACCTACAAATTCAGCTTCACACAATATTGTACTTAGTGGAAGGTTCATTTTACAGGCCATAAATGTATGACATGGGCCTGCCGGCTTTACTTCCACTCCGAAGGAAGGCATTTGAGGGACTTTTAAAGCTCTTAAAAAATCCGTAGATTTCGACCGTGTTTGAACCCATGATCTTGGGCATAGAAGCTCAGCACGCTACCAACTACGCCACCGAAGGCGCCAAATTAATTAGAGAGACGCCATACCAAATGAAGGAAGTGGAGAAGGGCTCTCACATCTGGCGTCAGCCCTCCAGCAAACCGCAGAGTCATATATCTCCTGTAATGGAGCTTGTTCCAGCTTTCAGGACACGTACGTCGCTCTGCGGAGAGGAAGGATGACGTGACGGATACGACATGGGACTGCTTTAGACGGAAGTGGTGCCTTGTAATAGGATCTGCGTGTTGACACTTTGTTACAGTAATGAAAATGTATTTATTGTGGCAGAAACGCAACGTCACAAGAAAATGAATTATTCTAACTACATAATGTGTTACATTACAAGAGATATACAGGCATTTAATTGTTTTGGTAAAAGGACTCAGCTCGTAGTATGCTAGGACATATTCCTCGTACCTATGGGACCGCGGGCTCCTGTTCCTTTAGATGATGATAATAATTGTTGTTTAAAGGGGCCTAACATCTAAGTTGTCGGCCCCTAATGGTTTGGGTGGTCGTGAAGATGATAATGAAATGTAAACTATAACTATAATTAAATTAACTACTAACTTATATACTAGAAGATGAAATGGAAAACAAAAGGAGAATAAGGCAAATAAAGGACAGGAGGAAAAGAAATGCCCTCAACCCTCTAAGAATGCGGATTGAGGGACTTGGAAGGAAGGAGAGCCATGAAAGGCAGATAGGATATTGAAAGAGGAGAGGGTCCGCCCCACAGGTAAGGGAGAAACGGGGGAAACCGGACCCAGCTCAGGAATCCCTCGGAGTCACCAACTCCCGAACTCACGAGCCGTGAGCCCCTGAGGGTGTAGCAATATTTTGGGTGTACCAGAAATGGTGGGGCTACATACACCCGGCCTCCTTGAGGGCTTTGAGCAGAAGGCAGGAGATAACAGGAAGAGAAAAAGAAGGCTGACCCCTCACACAAGGCGGGTATCAGAAAAGATGAGACAAGGGCCAATAAGGTGGGAAAGGAAGAGACTCCTTAGGCCTCGGATACCCTAATACCGTCGGGGTCGGAATAGAACAAGAGTTGATTAAGTGAGGTCGACAGGAAAGAAGACGGAGAGGAGCTCGGCACAAGTAAGTGGAAGCAATGCCGGACTCAGCTGGGGCCCCGTGGTCGCCAACCCACGTCCCACTAGATGTGAGCCTCTGGGGGATGTTCCTTTAGAGATTTGAGATCTTGCATGAGAGTTTGAAACAGAGTACACTCAGCCTCATGAGGACAATTGAGTAGCTGTTTGATACGAGAAGTAGCCCCTATATGATAAAACCACAGTATAAACTGGGCGGCAGTCGTTCTTGGATATGCGTGGTCCTGAGAGAGTCGATCGTAAGGTTGTGGTAAACAGTCTCACCCGTGATGTAGTAGGAATCATGTATTCAAATGTTCAGCAGTTTCCACAGATTATTAAGCGTCCTTCTACGTCGGTAGGTCTCAATGCAATACTAATGAACGATTTGACGTTGCATCTCACATGCCTTTCTCCATAGTTAGAACAGGGATTGCGAACGTACGTTTGACTCATGCGACAAAAGTGGAATATGACTCTTATATTATGACTGGTTTAGATTTAATTACATCTTAAGTTAAGATTGTTCTATTTGAGGGGTTTGAACATCGTGGTCAATTAGGTTCGTGTGTGTACTTGGGGTGTGTGTGGGGGGGGGGGGTTGTCTAATAACCTATGTCATTGTGATGGCTGTAATAGTGTGTGCATTTGTAATTACGGTGAGATTTAGGAAGGAGTCGGCCGTGGCCTTAAGTAAGGAACCATCCCGGCATTTGCCTGCATTAGAAGTAGGGAAACCACTGAAAACCACTTCCAGGATTGCTGAGGTGCGAACCGAACCCACCGCTTCTCAGGGAGTGGTTTTCTGGTATTTCATAATTGTACTGGACACAAATATCGGGATAGTTCCTAACCTAAGGCCTTCCCAATTCTGGCTCAATTTACAAATACACACACTATGGCAGACACCACAATAGCCCAGGTTATCAGACATATTGATTGCCGCGGTGGGTGAGTGGTTATAGTGTCGGACTGCCATGCCCAAGCTTGCAGGTTCGTTCCCGGCCATGGTAAGTGATTTTTGAAAGGCGACAAAAATAACGACAGGCATATCATACGTTGTTGGCATGTTAAAAAACCCGTTTGAATTCAGTAGGCCGTGCTCATAATGTCAAAATTAATCTCGGGATTTTCCGCCAACACAAAAAAAAATCCTCCTTTCTCTACTAGAATGCGCTATAATGTCAATGACTTTCATAGTGCTCCAAGGAACAAAAGAATCGACATGCAAGCTGCCCTCTGAATGACAAATAACAAAGCTTGCACCCAAGGCCGTAAGAAATTATTATTATTATTATTATCTGCAATATTTACGGGAATGCGTGGCGCAGTCGGTAGAGGCGCTGATCTTCTAACTGAAGGGGAGTGGGTTCGATCCGCACCCAGGTAGTAGATTTTTAGAAATAAAACTACCACTTTCGGAAACGCAAATAGCCCTGGTGTTCACTCAGCCTACACCAGAAATGAGTACCAGGGCAATTCCTGGGAGCAAAGACGGCCGGGCGTGGAGCTGACAGCTACATCCCATCTAGTGCCGATGTCACAAAAAGTGGAAGCCTTTACCTTCCAATACTCCCAGGGCCTCCATGGCATGTACGGAGTTGGCTTTGCTTTTTTTTTACAATATTTACACAGCAACATTTAACCCTAATTATTATACCTGCATGAGTAGACCTAGTGAGAATAACAGCATGATATAGCAACAGTTGACTATTTATGTAGGTCTATTTATGAGAATAGAATCCCATTTTTAGCCTACTTTCGATTTTTGCAGGAAATGAAAGTAGACTTATGAGTTCAATACAGGGCGAAAAATTGTGTGCTGTGTGTGTGAGTGTGTGAGTGAGTGTGTGTACACTGAATGTCTGTGTCCTCCCCCCCCCCCCCCCCCCCCCTATCAATTCGAATACGGTGAAACCGAATTGAACGAAATTTGGTACAGAGGTAGCACTAGCAAAGGGCACCTCAGTGTCATGTTTTATATCGCCGCCATCTTGACGGAAACGTAATGGCGGCCACCCAAATGCTCAAAGCCTAAATTAAATTACGACTAACCTAATCATCCGATCTCTACCAAATTTTGCAACAATATATACCTATATGACGAGCGTCTTTTGACTAAACTTCAAGGTCATCAGATCAATAGTTTGCATATGGCGGCCATGTATGTGTGAAATTCGATTCCCCATATCAATTCAAACACGGAAAACCCGAATTGAACGAAATTTGGTACAGAGGTAGCACTGGCAAAGGGCACCTCGGGGTCATGTTTTATATCGCCGCCGTCTTGACGGAAACGGAATGGTGGCCACCCAAATGTTAAAAGCTTAAATCAAATTACGACCAACCTAATTATTTGATCTCTACCAAATTTTGCACCAACATAACTTTTTGCGGAAAGCATCTTTTGACTTGACTACAAGGTCATTAGCCCAATAGTTTGCAGATAGCGTCCCCATGTATGTGTGCAAATCGATTCACCATATCAATTCAAACACGGTGAAACCGAATTGAATGACATTTTCAGTAGCGTAGCGTGAGGAAAATAATTGGGTAGACACAAATAAAAATAAAAACTGCAGTAACACATTTTAAAGAAAATGTTTAAAATTTTAACTTAAATCTTACATACTGCATATTCCCTTGGCCCCATGTAAAAGAACTAAGTTTAATTGATGAGCGTAACAATGTACAAATAATGCCATGGGACAATGCTGTCTGATAATTACTTGATGACCATTGTTGCTACCTGACATGACAGTAGCTCCAGCATATGTCCAGTTATTGAGGTTTTAAGGGGCGGACTATTTTCTTATGTATATTATATTCTTCCAGATCGAAAATTACGTGTGTATTTCTAAACCCTGTGCACTTTTATCAAATGATACATCGAACAAACTACAAATATTTCCTCAACTCTCGAGTTACAGACATATCGCACAATTACACTTAATTAAGCTTTGAAGGACACGTCATTATTCTCATCTGCCTGATTGGCCACAAATTCAGATGACGAAAGCTGTTCTGCAATCCGTTCCCTTACTGCATTAGTGACAGATTGGATTAAATCCTTTTGGATGTCTCGAGACGTTCCTTCAAAAATAGAGCTGCCTTAAAGCTGCCTTCTTCCATAAATGATTCTTCTATTGTCAGCAAATCGAGGGTTTCTAAATAATTGCCCTTATTAAGAGATTTGTGGTCTTCTTGTGCCCTCTAAAGGCAAGTTCTTGCTGCCCGAGATGGCACACCATCTATTAGGCGACCCACTATTGGTCTATTTCGAGTTACATTTTAATTATGTTTCACAGCTGCTAATCGCATTGTTTCCACTAAACAAAGCTCAATTCTATTTCTTGCTAGCATGTGAAACATCTCTGAATTATTAATGTGTTTCTTGGTCCCTGAATGTTTTATAGAGTTTTGCCTCATTTCTTTTTATTATATTTTTGTGATACCGTACGGGTCCATGATTCTTCGCCCCCAAACATCAAACAGTAATAACAATTAAGTGACTTTCTGTGCTTTCTTTTGTCGTGTGGCCTCCTGAGAGACCGAGTGCAGGTCTTTCTAGTCGAAGCCCGTGGAAGACCCGCGTGCCGGGATGAGTGATGGAATGGATGAAGATGGATGAAACTGGGCAAGGATGTGGAAGGAAGCGGCCATGGCCTGTCAGAAGGAAAATGGGGAAACCACGGAAAACCATTTCAAGGACGGCCGAGGGTGGCGATCGAACCCACGCATCAACCGAGTCATCAGAGAGCTTGGCCTCATGACCTAACGCTGCGCTTTAGCGAGCGTAGCCACCACTGTCGGTACTTTGTGTGCTAAGAACCAAATAACCATCTATATTTTGAATGGCAACTATTTTGAAATTTTCTTGTAGGCTAACTTTGCCATCTTTTTGGGACAAATCAAACTGAGTGCCATTTATTTTAGACTAGCTGAAGTACCCGTTCTTCGAACGGCTTTTATTACTTGCTGGCCTAAATCATTAATATACACATTCCTAATGTAGTTATATTATTTCCATGTTACCAACTACATGTGTCGACTACATGCATTTTCACTCACCAAATTATTAATCAAAGGTAGGAAAATGAAAATCCTTAGCCTGCATTCAGTCGACCGACCGGGTCAGGGAACGGAATGAATGAAATCCCCATCTAACAGCGAGGATATGAAATGTGCCGGCTGCCGAAGCCTGTCGCACTCCCCTGGGGCAATGATTAAATGAATGACGCTTGAAATGAAATGATAGTGGAGATTGTTGCTGGAATGAAATTGTGACAGGGAAAACCGGAGTACCTGGAGAAAAGCCTGTTGCCTCCGCTTTGTAGGTGAGAAAGTGCGTTTAAATATTGGAAATAAATATCAGCTTCTATGTAATAAAAGTTAAATAACCTGTCTTAAATATTGAACACCTATCGTTTAACGTCTTCATACTATATTTAAACATATAAACATTATGCTAAAAACACATCAAACTTGATAGCAATTATCATATCCGCAATAAGTAATATCGCGGAAGGTACGTACCATGTCATGATTAAGAGTAGCAGTAACGGAACAAACTTCAATCATCCCAAATAATAATAACAAAAACTAATTAATCACAGATTTTTTTCTAAGTTTATGCCGTGTATTGTGCGAGATTAGGCCTAGTAACTCCGAGATGGTTCATCAGCGGGCCTTGTGGTCTATTTGCGGACTACCAAATTGTGTAGCAAACTGTGCGATACCTCAATTCTTATTTAGAACACCTCAGCCACTTTACTGCGAGTGCTAAAGATTAAAACAGACTTTCACCTCCTATAAAGGCTTCCAAAATGATTGTATATTCAATTTCAGGGCCAAGCAATTAAAACTCAGCAACTTTTCTAGGTTTACGCCGTCCTTGGTGCGGGTTTTCTTTTATTGGCCGCGAAATTCAAAATACCTACTGTATTGAAATAATTTTGCCCAGTTCTGCAGTAAGATTAATATGAACACTAAATAAACTAATGTGACAGTAGATAGCCTTCGACACATTCGTCTGGGAATTTGGGTTTCTGATCATGGTAAGAAACGACAAAAAGCAGATAAATATTGGCCAACTGAAATATTCATTTAAGGAAAAACAAATCGATAAAAGTATGAAAGCATACCGTGCAAAGTAGAAAGCCCTATAACATATTGAAACAGCGTAAAGATCCAAATACTCACATACAATAACCGGCACAAAGAGTATAAAATTAGACTCAAAATCACGTCTAGTTTCGGACCCAACAAACTACCTCTATAAATAAAACAGTTCATGTAGAGACCAACATAGACTAACATCGCTCGGCGTTGACCGTGTTCTATAAGACATATTTAGGTTTTACTCGCTAACCGTCGGAGATACACGAAAATTGATAAGGACCTTTCGGATAGAAAATTAAATTCTAAAGCTCGTAGTGCCATCAAAAGTTTGCTATTTCTTAGCGTTCTCTTTTTATTTGAAATGGAAGTATGAAAATAGTCGCCATTTTTAAATAGTGCAAAACATCGAAATCAAACGTAGCCTATAGGCTTATGAGATCACCTTTTGTCCGTGTGTGTGTGTGATTCGTGTGTGTGCCCCCCCCCCTAATAAAATCTAAACGGCTCGAGCGATTTCAATGAAACTTGGTAGGTTCATAGCACTATTCCGGGCGACCCCTACCGTGCGCTTCAAATGTTATTACGTCTCAACAATTCAACATGGCGGCTGAGCGAAATATTTCACCAGCATTCAATATCTCCAAAACTATTACCGATATCACCCTGGAATTTTGTATGGTGATAAAAGACACTACTATAAATTCACATATGTGACCTTTGGAAACCGGGTAACTTCAAAACCAACATGGCGGCCAAGCAATTTGCCACATTTAAATAGACGTTTCTCGTGATTTAACCAAACAAAAGCAATGATACTTGGTACAGTATATGTTTATATACATGGTAATGCACTAACATCTAACTTCATTCAATTGTTTATATAACCTCAATATGGCGGCTGTGCGAAATATTTCACCGGCATTCTATATCTCTGAAACTATTACCGGTATCACCCTTCAATTTTGCACGGAGATAAAGGGCACTACTGGAAGTTCATCTATGAGAATTTTAAAATTCGGTTGACTACAAAACGAATATGGTGACCAAGCGAAGTTGAAAGTTTTAAATAGACTTTTCTCGCGGTTTAATGATCCAAACGCAATGAAACTTGGTACAGCAAATGTTTACACACATTTTAATGCACTGGTATGTAATTTAGTTCAATTGTTTACAAAAACTCAAGATGGCGGCTGTGTGAATTTTTAAATTAAGTTTTTGTTTTTTGTGTCGTAATCATGCGATCGAAGTGAAAGTTTGAATAATGAACCTACGCAATAATTTTCCTTTAAAGGTACATGATTCTATGGCCTATACATATAACAATCCAACATGGCGACCATCCGGAATATTTAGACGGTTCTCAATATCTACGAATCTACTGCAGCAATCAAACTGTTTTTTTATGTTCATAGGGGTTATGAACATATGTTCATCTATAGGACTTTCAATAGCCTGGTGAGCACAAATCCAACATGGCGGCGACGCGAAATATAAATATTCGCATGGTCGTTTCTCGCAATTTAACCATCCAAGTGCAGTGAAACATGGTACAGTAAATCCTTATACAAATTTTAATCCACTGGCATCTAATTTATTTCAATTGTTTCCATAGCCACAAGATGGCAGCTGCAAAATTTTAAAATATCGTTTTTACTTCATGTGTCCTAATCATGTGATTGTAGTTTGAGTACTACACGTACACAATAATCTTCATGTAACAGTACATAACTCTAAGCCCTACATTTCAACATGGCGACCATCGGAAATATTTAGACAGTTCTCAATATCTACGAATCTATTACAGCAATCAAACTGAAATTTAGTTTGTTGATAGAGGCAATTAACATTAGTAGGATATATGAAAATAGACTGTATAGTTCTTTACGGAACAACTTGTTATATATTAGTATGATGATGGAAATATGAAATTTTGAAACCAAAGGGTGTAGTGACGTCACAAATGTGGGTTTTACTCGCTAACCCCTGGAGATACACGAAAATTGATAAGGAAGTTTCGGATAGAAAATTAAATTCTAAAGCTCGTAGTGCCATCAAAAGTTTGCTATTTCTTAGTGTTCTCTTTTTATTTGAAATGGAAGTATGAAAATAGTCGCCATTTATAAATAGTGCAAAACATCGAAATGAAAAGTAGCCTATATGTAAGCCTGGTAAATCAGCTACGTCCATGCAAAATTTCATTTAAATCGAACCAGTGTCTCTTGTGTTATTGAGCAACACACAGACAGACAGACAGACAGACAGAAAGACACACACCATCTCATTTTTATATATTAGTATGATTTTAGTTTCGACTTTTGTTCAAGTGTTTATGATGATAGTGAATTAGACTACTATGAAGAAATATTACAGAATCAAGGTTACACTGTTCATGTCAACTAATAGCTCATCACTTTCCATGGCTAATATAACTAGAAACAAAGGCACAGTAAATACAGGATCATGAAACGTTCACCACATCGCGACAGAAAAGACATGTCCATTATGTTCACGGCAGGCAGCGTGGAGGGTCATGGAAGGGATGGCGGCGAGCGCACGGTCTTGCACGCTTGAATAAGAAGGCAGGGGAGACATCCTCCCAAGTGTCTATCTGCCTCGTTGTTGGTACGCAGGATGCAAGTGTTGAAACTTTTAAATCATGAAAATTACTATTAAGGCTTAAGAACTTGGAAGAAAAACAACATTACAATAAATAATAATATAACCTGTCATTTGTTACGTAAATTTGGATAGACCGTGTCTACCTTGTCTAACCTGACGCTACGCTACTGGAAATTTTGTACAGAGGTAGCACTAGCAAAGGGCACCTTATATTCAGGTTTACTATCCATATAACACGTTGTATTTCAACAAGCTACTATAACCAACATTCAATTATACTCCTTGAAATGGACAAAGCGTTATAACAATACCCATGCATTTAGGAGAAAGTAGGCTATATGTTCTTTGCTGAACATCTTGTTTCATGTATATCTACATCTGGAATTTTTGACAATTCAAAGTAATTCTAATTTCCGAAAGCACTTCAAGATATCGAAATCGACTTTATATGTACTAGCAGAAGTAACCGTTCTTTGAACGGTCTTCAGTATTAATAGAAATACGTTATCAATTGATCTACTGTTGCAATGGATAGGGTCTTCATCAGTTTATCACAGAGAAGTTAATTTTCTGGGAATATCAAAGAGACTGTTGATTTTAGGGCCTCAAAATTGGGAGCCCACGGGCGTTCAATTGAAAAGCCCTGCTATGGGCATTTGACTGAAAGATTCATATCTCCACTTAGTATAAAACAAAGTCCCTGATTCTTGGATGTTGAGGGTAAACTCGAGAACCACTGGATGGATTTTGATGCGGTTTTCACCATTCTGTATAGAATATATCGAGGATGAATTCTGTAGATAATAATTTAGTTATGATCAAAGGAAGCCGGGCAGTAACGATTTCAGTGTAAAATTCGAAAGAAAACCTGGCGTCCGAGCGCTATGTACAGTAAGCCTACGCTGGGCAAACCGTTATAAATATCGTAATACTATGAGTGTAAGAATTGTTTACCATGAAAAGTTCTACAAAAAAGTCCGCGAGAGCATATGTCTATCTTCAATACCTCGTCCACTATAAATGTTTTTACGTTTTAATTTCTTCCAACCATGTCCATTCAACTACTAATATCATGCCAGGAGATGGCAGTCGGGTTTGAACTGCAGATATCTTCCCGCTCACTGCGTATCGCACATTCCAAAAACATTCAGTTGGTCACTACTTGCTTCACTCACTCAGCACATTACTTCTTTCACTGGCTGCGTGTCGTCTGTATCAATACGCTGCCGATGTCAACGTCACTTCCGCTCCGTTGCTAAGCAACTGGAGCAATACAACATGGCTCCCTTGTAGCTTGCTTCGTCTTTGAGCCGTCATTATTTCCTATTTGTATCGTATAAAACTGTACATGCATGGATGTCCAGAGGCAAGAAAGCATAACAAAGTATATTTTCCACAGTATTTAACATAGTTGTCCAATAAAGTTGTAAAATATTGCGTACGAGATGCACATTAAGTCTTAGCGCATAAGTCGTAGAGATGTGGCCTGCGATATTTACATTAAATTAGGTGAAAACATGAAAATATAACATTTCTGGATATTGTGAATCTCGTCCCGTATGAATGATCAATACTACGGAAAATAAAGTACCGTAGGCCCTACCAGTAAGTGACGAATAAAATGAACTTAAGGTCTATCAATGCATAAGGGAACAGTTTAAAATATTTGTATGAGAGTTTAGGCCAAATCTCATCAACGGCTTTAGAAGAAACAAAGATTGCATTTCAATACAATTTGTGTCTTTACCATAACGCCACGTTTGTTTGAAAACGAAACAAATTAACAAAGCCTAACCTGTGTGCTCACTAACAGGTTAGAGAAGTCTACAATTAAGGCCTATCGTACTACCTCATTCTAAATAATGGGGCACCTTTCCTACCCTAGCTCTAAATATTAGGCCACTAAAACTGACATGAAAATATCCGAGGCTCTCACCCAATAAGTACAACAAGCTGATGACCACATTATTACTCTGATAAATGTTACACATTAGCCGGTGTGCCACAAAAGAGCTAAACAGAATTAACTGGTACGCTATATAGAGATTTAGAACAACAACAAAAATAGCCACCCTGCATCTTCACGAGCAATCCTAGCAAGCATTCACACAATATGTGCTGGACATTCAAAGTGGTACAAGTTGCCTACTTGGTATGAAGTGGGCGAAAGACACATCCACACTTCTGCAGGAGCTTGTAAGGTGAATCGAAGGGGAGTGGCCTACTTCCCAATAATATACCAGTACTTCCTGATATCCATTAAAGATGTTCGGCATAAACATTGCAGTTGAGTATTAAGCCTCGATATTTTTTAATAGCAATATACACACATCAAAAAAAGTTTTGCATCACCTCGGTTCCAAGAGTTCCGGAACCTTTAAATACAAAGGGAATAGAGATCAACACAAACAACATTTCAGCTCGTTTTATTGCTCATGAGACCCACACATTGCATGTTGTACCATCATACAGCTAGACTTTCAGCATTTGTGGTCCAGATTGCAGTACACACCACTACCTCTAATACCCAGTAGCACGTCCTCTTGCATTGATGCATGCCTGTATTCGTCGTGGCATACTATCCACAAGTTCATCAAGACACTGTTGGTCCAAATTGTCCCACTCCTCAACGACAATTCGGCGTAAATCTCTCAGAGTGGTTGGTGGGTCAAGACGTCCATAAACAGCCCTTTTCAACATATCCCAGGCATGTTCGATAGGGTTCATGTCTGGCGAACATGCTGGCCACTGTAGTCGAGCGATGTCGTTATCTTGAAGGAACGCATTCACAAGATGTGCACGATGAGGTCGAGAATTGTCGTCCATGAAGACAAATGCCTCTCCAATATTCTGCCGATATGGTTGCACTATGGGTCGGAGGATGTCATTCAGGTATCGAAAAGCCGTTTCGGAGCCTTCCATGACCACCAGTGGCGTACGTCGGCCCCACATAATGCCACCCCAAAACATCAGGGAACCACCACCTTGCTGCACTCGCTGGACAGTGTGTCTAAGACGTTCAGCCTGACCAGGGTGCCTCCAAACACGTCTCCGACGATTGTCTGGTTGAAGGCATATGCGACACTCATCGGTGAAGAGAACGTGATGCCAATTCCGTGGGGTCCATTCAGCATGTTGTTGGGCCCATCTGTACCGCGCTGCATGGTGTCGGGGTTGCAAAGCTGGACCTCGCCATGGACGTCGGGAGTGAAGTTGCGCATCATGCAGCCTATTGCGCACAGTTTGAGTTGAAACACGACGTCCTGTGGCTGAACGAAACGCATTATTCAACATGGTGGCATTGCTGTCAGGGTTCCTCCGAGCGGCAATCCGTAAGTAGCGGTCATCCACTACAGTAGTAGCCCTTGGGCGGCCTGAGCGAGGCCTGTCATCGACAGTTCCTGTATCTCTGTACCTCCTCCATGTCCGAACAACATCGCTTTGGTTCACTCTGAGACGCCTGGAAACTTCCCTTGTTGAGAGCCCTTCTTGACACAAAGTAACAATGCGGACGCGATCGAACTGCGGTATTGACCTTCTAGGCATGGTAGAACTACAGACAACATGAGCAGCGTACCTTCGTCCTGGTGGAATGACTGGAACTGATCGGCTGTCGTACCCCCTCCGTCTAATAGGCCCTGCTCATGCATGGTTGTTTACATCTTTGAGCAGTTTTAGTGACATCTATGAACAGTCAAAGGAACTGTATCTTGGATACAATATACACAGTCAACGTCTATATGCCGGAGATCTGGGAACCGAGGTGATGCAAAACTTTTTTTGATATGTGTAGTTTTATTATATCTCATAATAAATGTACAATACTGTAGCATTCCATAACTTCATTCAACCTAACCTAATTTTACTGTCCAATGTTTGAAAAATTGTCCAGATAAGTAATGCACAAGAAATTAAGTACACACATAGGTTATTATATTTCCACTTCTATTGATAACTTTATAGCACCACTGACTTTTTCACTAATACTTCATGCTGAAACGATTAAAACATTTTCTAACAATCTTGACATAATGCCATGATAGCCTGGTTCGCCACTATCCTCATCACCTCATTTCTTGACACCACTGACTTTTTCACCGAAACTTCCCTGACAATCACAACAAGGCTTGCAACCCCATCACACTATCTCGCAAAATTCTCTTACTTTATCCATAAAATTTCACTTCTATTTTGTAGCTCCAACATTGTAGATGATCTTCACGGGAGGCGTTTGCCTTATTTCACGCATTGTACACCTTTTTATCAACAAAATTCAAGACACTGCGCAGCGTTAATGCAGCTTCCTATGTATAAACAAGATGTTCAGTAAAGAACATATAGCCTACTTTGTCCTAAATGTATGAGTATAGTTATAACTCGTTGTTATTATCAAAGAGTATAATAGAACTATTCTTTGTTGAAGACCTTAGAAACGATTTACCTCTACCAAACGCCACAACCTAGATAAAAACTGCTACCATCATTGAAGAAAGAAAGATAAGAAGTATATCAAGAATGTTATGGATCTGGAGACATAATCGACCGGACTGGCTGCGTGGCTCAGCGGTAACGTTCTCGCTTGCTGGGCCCTAGGTTGCAGGTTCGTATCCTGGCGCAGTCAGCTGGCATTTGAGGGTGCACAAATGCGAGGGAGCCGTGTCAGTACATTTACTGGCACGTTAAAGATCCCCTTCGGGCCAAAATTCCGGCACCCCGGTGTCTCTAAAAGCAGCAGTAGTTAAAAGGGATGTAAAACCAATAACATTATTATTATTATTATTATTACATATACGACCTGCCGTGGGCAACATCCAACTTTGAGTTGAGGCATGTCTTTACACGTCTGGTTGTGCATGGCTTTCACAACCCTAATTGAAAAAAAAGGAAGGAAGATTGTGTGACCGTGAATCTTGTGATTATGAGCCACGGGACCTCCTTTTTACGTGGAATCCGAACCACAGGACATGGCATTTCACTTCGAAAATCTCACATGCATTGACCGGGAATCGAAAACCCTAATTGAATTAACAAATCTTTCCATGACCCTACAGAGACGTGTGTATACAAACTATGTGGATATTTTCGATTGCTATTTGCCTGAAATAAAAGTAGTAATTAATAACCTGAACTAACACCAACGGCTTGAATTCAGTTACTATGTGAAATCGTTTTGTTCTTTACTTCAAATAACATTTTCAAGTAACGCAAAATAGGCTGTTACAAACCCTTTAAATTAAAAAGTAAAAATGTATCGTAGTATCATCTTGTCATTCTTCAAATTCGATGCGCATAGAATGCCAATGGTATAGTAATCAATGGAGCCCCACGTTGACTAGTCGTGACATCTAGTGGTGAAATATCGAACAATATAATCCTAACAGAGCGAGTGCATTCTAGCGGCCAGAAGAAGAAACTTTTCAATAAAATCTGGAAGTTAATAAATAGGTCGGCGTGCAGTTACCTTTTTGGCAGCTAGATGTCTCGAGTAAATCTGCTGGCGAATTATGTTTTAATTAAATATATATTTTACACCATAATATGCACAATATAACGCTTAATTTTAAAACATCTGAGTCATTAAAAACAATAAACATATAACATTTCAAGCAAAAAACCTAGCCCTGATCGGGTTTGAACCATAGGCATTTGAGCGATAGGCTAACGCTCTACCACTGAGCTAATTGTGTCAGCGCATATCGTTCTATATAAAATGACTTACATAGAACTTGTTAGCAAATAATGATTTATACTAAACGATTTCATCACTGGAGTATATTATTTATATATAAAGCATTTCATACAAAGTTTATTTATTTTGTATCAGTACGCTATATTGCATGCAATACTCAAATTAGTGAAATATAAGTCAGGCACAAGATATCCGCTGCCATCTTGTCTTATTACTGAATCAGCTCAGCTTTTTAAAATCACGTCTGCACCATAGTATTACAAAATAAACTTTTAATTTCGAACGTGCCTCTTCCTTTAGAACAGTTAAAACGATTCTCGGCTCGATAATCGGAACTGGTGGGTCCCATGATATGGATTATAAAGTTTGCATAATTCGCACGGCCGCCATCCTGAAATGGTATGGCGGACGACCTTGTAGTTTGGTCACAAGACGCATCCTATACGAAGGTATGTTGTTACCAAATTTGGTAGAGATCGGATGATTTGGTTAGTCGTTATTTGATTTTACGTTTTGAACGTTTGAGTGGCCGCCATTCAGTTTTAGTAAAGATGGCGGCGATATAAAACATGACACTGAGGTGTCCTTTGCTAGTGCTACCTTTGTACCAAATTTCGTTCAATTCGCATTCACCGTGTTCGAATTGATAGGGGGGGGGGACAGACATTCAGAGTACACACACTCACACACACAGACACACACACACACACACACACAGACTCACACACACACATACACACACACACAGACTCACACACACACATACACACACACAGACAGACACACTTTTTTCGCCCTGTGTTGATCTCATAAGTCTAATTTAATTTTTTGCAAAAATCGAAAGTAGGCTAAAAAACCAGCAACCAGTTGTTTGGGTCCAACGTGGCTGCGCCCATGTGGTTGCTAGGCGCGGCACTTCCGCTCCGTTGCTAAGCAACTAGAGCAATACAACATGGCTCCCTTGTAGCTTGCTTTAGTCTTTGAGCCGTCATTATTTCCTATTTGTATCGTATAAAACAGTACATGCATGGATGTCCAGAGGCAAGAAAGCATAGAAAAGTATATTTTCCACAGTATTTAACATAGTTGTCCAATAAAGTTGTAAAATATTGCGTCGGGATGCACAATAAGTCTTAGCGCATAAGTCGTAGAGATGTGGCCTGCGATATTTACATTAAATTAGGTGAAAACATGAAAATATAACATTTCTGGATATTGTGAATCACGTCCCGTATGAATGATCAATACTACGGAAAATAAAGTACCGTAGGCCCTACCAGTAAGTGACGAAAAAAATGAATTTAATATCTATCAATGCATAAGGGAACAGTTTAAAATATTTGCATGAGAGTTTAGGCCAAATCTCATCAACGGCTTTAGAAGAAACAAAAATTGCATTTCAATACAATTTGTGTATTTACCACAACGCCGCGTTTGTTTGAAAACGAATCAAATTAACAAAGCCTAACCTGTATGCTCACTAACAGGTTAGAGAAGTCTACAATTATGGCCTATCGTCCTACCTCATTCTAAATAATGGGGCCCTTTTCCTATCGGAGCTCTAAATATTCAGCCACTAAAACTGACATTAAAATATCCGAGGCTCTCACCCAATAAGTAGCCTACACCAAGCTAATTACCTCATTGTTCCTTGCTCTTAAGAATCAAGCAGATTATCACACTGATTATTGTTACACATTAGCTGGTGTACCACAAAAGAGCTAATAGAATATGCTGGTATATAGAGATTTCGAACAAAAAATATAGCCACCCTGTATATTCACGAGCAGTCCTAACAATCACACAATATGTGCTGGACAGTCAAAGTGGTACAAGTAGCCTACTTAGTATGAAGTGGGCCAAAGAGTTCATGTAGGGAAATGCTGAGAGTCCCAGTACCATAACGATGATCCATGTGCTACGGTACTTGATGGCTCACACAGTTTTCAGTTACCAAATTCAATAGGACTTCCTAGTACCAACTTCAAACCTTTCCACAGACCACATATTATGCACAGTTTTCAGCATAAAACTGCCTCTTTCAACAGTAAGCGGCTGTATTCTGGCGTTAGATTTTACCCTCTCCAACACCTTATTATACATTAGTAAACTGCATCACATGAAGTTAGTACAGCTTGATCAGTGATTGGCCATTTGGAGGGGAGGAGGGGGAATATTTTTCCACTCTTCCACAAAGATTAATCTCCAAGGCTGGAAATTGGTCGGCATAACTATGTTCCAATCCAAACAATGGGAATGAGGGTGATGGTTCTTGTGGTACTGAAGAGTGGGTAAAAGATAATTAGGTTATTAGCCCATGGAGTAAGGAAATAAAAAATATTGGGCAATGATATAGAAATTTACAACCTTCTTGGTGTAAAATATGTTCATTACATACCACAAGCCTCCAATTTAACTAGGAAGCTAACTCTCTGTAAAGGTACCAGTGCAGTATGATCTCTCTGACAGCCTTACTAATGCAGAGGTAGCAATATTATACCTCAGGTTTGAGTTAGGCAATGAATTTTATGAGGTAGGCCTATACTAACAAAAACATTGTCTAGAATATATTTATGCTACCCAACCCTTCATGATAAAAATTCATTACTTGACCAACAGAACTAAATAAAATCAGCCTTAGCATTCCTGTTAGGGGCTAATAGCCTCAATAACCACCAACACCAGGACATCAAGACTTCAAGACACCGCAAATTCAAGACTTCAAGAAATCAGTTTATTCTATACAATTTTTGCTACTAATCTATATATATTATATTACTCTTTTTAAGCCTCAGGAAATCAATCTATTGTATGTCATTCTCTGTATTTTATATAATTATTTAATTCAATAAAAAGGGTCTCCCGGGGTCTTCCCTAGTGGAAGCGGGGCCTCGACTTGGGGCTGTCTTGTTGGTCGGGTAACCTCACAATTATAAACTCAATAACCTCTAGGGCTGAAGATCGCCTTAGTTGCGATGGCGGCCAGTCCTCCTTGGCAGGGCATTTTGCCCTCCTTTGGAGGACAAAATGACCCAATTTTGTTTGTTTGTTTGTTTCGTTGCGCAAGGTTCCCTTCCCCATGAAGACTTCTTTCATGAATCTAAATGGCTTGTGAGGCATAAAAATTCAGTTTTATTAGCTTTCAATGGCCACAATTCCTAAATGCCGCAAAAAATACTATTTCGATTCCAGAATTTTCCAAAATAATGTTGCAGTTTAGGGATTAATAAAGCTTCCGTACGATATATCGCACGAGTAAGTCGCGTGAAAATATTCTAGGGTACCTTTTGACCCCCTTATGCGCATTATACGTATTGATGAATTGTTCAACCTAAGCTGGTTACGTGATAACTGTATAGCCATTTGCGAACTTTCACAGAAATGTAATAAATGGAGTGACATTGCGTTTTACATAATAGTACATTATGCAACGACCCTATAATGGCAATAATTAAGACACGAGTATGTTTATAAAAGGAGCGTAGTGAGTTTTATAATTTGCTTACGAGTGTCTTAATTACCGTTTGAGGCGAGTTGCATACAACTGTTTATGTTTGACGATAATTATAACTTTATTATATGTAGGATTCAGTAACTTCAGTTAGTGAACAGAGCACGCTGGGTGGTTTGCTGACTGAACAGAGCCCTTGCGTGGGTCAAAGAATTTCGAAAGCAGAGACCATTTACTTTGCTTGGCAATGCTATTGTTTACAGCCTGCATGATGTCTAGTGCCAATCATCACGATCATTCACTAATATTGTCACCGAAGTCGTTGGAAATCAATGCCCTGTGTAGAAATTAGTGTTGGGGATATTACGGTACAGTGCTATTTCTTGTCTCATATTCGCCAGTTTATTTACGGTACACTTTGGACGGTACACTTTCCACGTCTGTAATTTATGTAGAAGGATGCTGTGTTGCTAACTTTAGGACGTAGATTCATAAATTTCTTGCATATGTCATAGTATTTTCTTGTTACCGTAAAGGTTCGTGCTGATTTTGTCTGTGTTTGGGATTGTAACTACAATGGTTGATCCGATATCCAATTTGAACTTTGAAATCACGTAATTCATGTCCGACATGTTGGATTTTGAGCGCATGTGCAAAGGTATCCTTACCTAATTGGTCAATGAATGAGCTTTGATTGGCTGGAGAAACTGTCTCATAATGAAAACCAGTAGCCTACTATAATGACGTATCATTATGGTACAGTTTTCTGACGTATAATATTTACATTTCGACATCGTCGAACATAAATAGATGGAAAGTTGGATGTCACCTCTCGAAATACTGTTGGCAAGGTAAACGTTCCATCGTTAGTTTGGTTGGTTGGTTTCTCAGCTTAGGGGCTGCGACAACGCGGTCATGTAGCCCCGCGTACTTTGGGTGTGTGTAGAATCTGTCTGATAGCCGGTATTAATTTTGATGGCTGTATTAGTGTGCGTTATCTGTTTTTAATTCAAGTAAGGACTGCAGACGAAAATTTCAAGTAGTTCCTACGACACCTACCTGTGAACTTCGCTACTACTAGATGCCAGGACCCTGTGACGACGTTGGAACTTAAGAGCATTAATAAAACCTAACCTACAAATTTTGGCTTCACACAACTGTAGTTAGTGGAAGGTTCTTTTTCATGCCATAAATCTATTACATGGGACCGCCGGCTTTACTTTACCTCCGTAGGAAGGCATACTGAGGGATGTTTAACGCTCTTAAAAAATCTTATGGCTTGGGCGGGTTTGAACCCGCGACCTTGGGCATAGAAACGAAGCATGCTACCAACTACGCCACCGAAGTTCCCCTTCGTTATTTTATTACATGAAATTAGTTTTCCGGGAATATCTTAGAAACTACTGGCTTTAGGGCCTTAAAACATGGTTTTCGGGGACCCTTTGGGACTCACGAGTTTTGTATTTCACATTAAGGGGCTAAAACAAGCTTTGTGTCGTCCTTCTACTATCTACGCCTAATTCAGAATGTATTTTAAGGATATAGGCCCCCTTTTATGAGTGGTACGGAGAAGAGTTACATCAATGATTGGGTTCGTGCCCGTGATGTATATCTGTACCAACATTACGTTGATCCATCCAGCCGTTCTCCGAGATATAAGGGAACAAACTTGTCCACAGACATACATACAGACAGACAAGAATTTTACTTTTGCGCGCATCCATCAGAAATCAGCCTGAATCTCGTTAATAACGGAAATTTCCGTAGAAATTCAGAAGAAAACAAACAACTTTCATTTTCTTTTATATATAGGGATATATATATATAGAGAGAGAGATTCACACAATAACTACCGTATTGACCGTAGCCCTCTCAGTCCAAGCTGGATACTGTTTGAAACCTGGAGCTAACCCCTGAAGGTATTCAACAGCTCGTTTCCATTCCTTTATCTAGCTAGCCAACCATCACTGCGGCACACTCCCTCGGGACTTGCGTTAAAAGCCCAGTCCCGCCCCCTGAATGTTTCCTTAGCAAATGTGCACTTTCACTTCCACGATTCTTTCCGTTTCAGATCTTCGCATTTGTATTTATTCGAGTGCTTTAACCGAGTCAGGAACGAAGAAATCTTCCCAGAAAACATCGACCACATTCTTTTAGAATCGCTTATCCTCCCAGCTTGGCTTCATCCACGGGATCCAAGGGATCATTCCTCTACCGTCACAAAGACGGTGTCTGAGAACTTAACACACATTTTCGGCAGATACAACTGGGGATAGTGACAGGCAGATCGCCCAGATGACTGCAAACTTGGGTCTCATAATTAAGGAAGGGATTTTGGAAGGAAGTCGTCCGTGGACCTGTTAAAAGGAACAAACCGGAAATAGTCTGGTGGTGAAAATGTGAATCCACAAAAAACATTTTCAGGACGGCAGAGGTGGGATTGAAACCCACGCTCTTCCGGTGCCAGCGACGTATAGCCCTCGGCAACCGTGGACAATGCATAAAAGTATTATTAAATTCAGAAAGAACTACAAAAGGCTGTTTATGTTCAAGTTCGAAGGAATGATTCCTCATTCCTTCTTCAAAGTATTTGTATAAATTATACCTAACTTTTAGTCGGTCAACATTTGTTAATTGTTTGAAATCTGTGCAATTAATTAAACTCATGCATTTTTATTTCTGTAGAGTCTAATATTTCCCGCCTGATACGTGTTGAGCGACTGAAAAATTATCAATAAATGGTTATTTATTACGTTTTTATCGTATGGCTTTTAGTGCCGGGAGTGTCCGAGGACAGGTTCGGCTCGCCAGAGTCTGTAGCTACTTCTAGCGGACACTCTTAGAGTGAGCTACAAATTCCGTTCAATTTCAAGTAGTTCCAACTTTCGCTGCCAGATATCAATGATACCTAGTGATGAACGTTGGAACTTTGATAGAGCGTTCCAACGAAATCTAACCTCGGAAATTGAGCTTCACACAAGTTTAGTCTGTGGAAGGATATTTTACATGCCATAAATCTATGACATAGGACCGCCGGCTTTACTTCCCCTCCGAAGAAAGGCATACTGAAGGATTTTTAACGCTATTAAAAAATCCGACGACTTCAGCCGGGTTCCAACCCGCTATCTTGGGCACAGCAGTCCAGCATGCTACCAACTAAGCCACCGAATCAATGTTTAATAAGGCAACACTGTACAAGATGTTCAGTAAAGAACATATAGCCTACTTTCTCCTAAATGTATGGATATAGTTTATAACTCTTTGTCTTTATGAAGGAGTATAATTGAAAATTCTTGTAATGAACGTTAAGAGTTGTATCCCATATAAGTCTTCCGTTTACTGTATTAAGTTTCGTTGTAATTCGGCCTTTGTATCCGGAGGAATTGATTGTTACATTAGAAAAGTGCGCCCATCCACCATCTTGAATGTATGGAATCAGTTATCTTGGGCCTGCTGCAGACAAAGCCTTTTATGTGAGGCTACATATTTGCTGCGTTTCGTCATTGTAATTGTATTAAATAGTGGATTGTCGATATTAATGTCATATATATTCAAATGGCAGCTACGTTCTATATGCAGTGTGATAGTCTTGACTAATGCAATCGAGGTATCATAACTGATTCTCCTCTCTTACAAATTTCGTAATAATTGTGCAATAGGATACTGAGTTATTGATTTTGAAGCTTTAATAGTATGCTCAGCCACCATCTACCTAGGTATAATGGCAGGGGAGTCTTTTCGCCTTTGGCATACAAATCGCACACATTTTCTACTTCAAACAAATTTGAGACAATGTATCTCTAAAATATAACTTACTAGCTATTTTACCCGTCGTTGCCCGAGAGGTGTATTTACATGTTATAGAAAGATACATGCCAATATATTACGCAAGGTATATTCACTTTGCCCCTAAGTGAGTTAAAAACATAGATCTCCTGGGCTCTGAAGTAATAATAATATAATAATAATATCGTATGGCCTCGGGTGCCAGGTGCAAGATTTGTTAATTGACACCCAGAGGGCAGCTTGCATGTCGAATTTCGTCGTTCCTTTGAACGCTATGAAGGTCAAGGATGTTAGATAGCTGAGCTCCTTGACACTACAGCGCTTTCTAGTAGAGAATGGAGGAACTTTGTTTTGGCGGAAAATCCCGAGATTAATTTTGCCATTGAACACGGCCTACTGAATTCAAATGGGTTCTTTAACATGCCAACAACGTATGACATCCATGTCGTGATTTTTGTCGCCTTTCAAAAATCACTTACCACGGCCAGGGGCGAACCTGCAAGCTTGGGGTTGGTAGTCCGACACGTTAACCACTCACCCACCGTGGCAAGCGACTCTGAAGTTAATGAAGTGCAATATTAACTCACTGTAAATCTAGGCGAACGGTACTGTGGAGTACAATAACGTAGTAGAGAATGCATCAATAACAAAAAGGGCTGTATATGAACATTTCTCAAGGACCTAGTCTCACAATTACAGTACTTTCCTGATAGTCTTTGTTTTTGTTGTAATGGGTGTAATTTAGACGTCTTGTTCACATAGTTCTTTTTCATTTTCAAATTGTTGCATCTACCTTTTTGAAAGGAAACAATATTTAAATTATTCAATATTTGGAGTCAAATATACTTACGATTTTTAACCCCGAACAAATGGTGTGATTAATTAGAAATGGCTTATTCATAATGTTGAATTTTGGGCTTATGCCGTGTTTTATTATATTTAAATTCGACGCGTTTCGAAAGAAACCATGTCTTTCATCGTCAGGAATAATCTGGAATACGACAATGTTGCTAAGAGAAAGCAACGAAGAACATATAGAAGGTGCCCAAAGATGGACGCCATTATAGCCCCATGTTAGGGACAACGGAAAGCAGCAGTGAATTACTTTCTCAGGGTTCTGATAATAGGTAGCCAGGATTCACTGAGATTGTAGCCGGTGTCGCGGTTGAAATTATCTGGGTGTTTACGTATTTCAACCGCCTCCCTGATGATTCTGGGACGATATTGCTTTATACGGGCAAGAACATCCACTCCTTGGAACATGACATCATGGCCAGGTGCTAAAGCATGATCGGCAACAGCTGATTTATCAGGTTGAATGAGCCTGATACATCTATTATGTTCCTTAATGCGAGTGCATATTGTTCTCGAAGTCTGCCCGATGTAAACCTTGCCACAAGTACAGGGAACTCTGTAGATACCGGTTGTTGCAATTTAGGCCAACTGTCCTTAGTTGGTCGCAGGAGTTGCCTAATCTTAACAGAAGTTCCAAATACAGTCCGTATGTTGTACCGACGTAGGATTTTAGCAATACGATCCGTTGTGTTATGTATGTACGGAAGGTAAGCAGTTCCTCTTACATCTCTTTTTTCAACAGACGTCCTATTATTATTTGTTGGTTTCAGAACCGTAGAAATCAAAGCCTTGCTATAACCGTTGCTCTCAAAGGTGGTTCGCAGGGTGTTAATTTCTTCTTGTAAGGAAGACACTTCACAAATCCTCCTAGCCCTGGTAGTTAGAGTTGTAAGGATACCATGTTTCTGGGCAGGGTGATGGTGAGAACTTGCGTGGAGATATCTATTGGTGTGTGTTGGCTTACGAAAAACGCTGTGTCCTAAAGATCCATCCTCTTTCTTGGTGACGAGAACATCTAAAAAAGGTATTTTTCCGTCAGATTCATTTTCCATGGTGAAACAAATAGAAGGGTGCTGGAGATTAAGGTGATCCAGGAAATGGCTAAGATTTTCCTCACCTTCCGTCCAAACAACGAAGGTGTCATCCACATAACGCCACCAGATCTTCGGTTTGAAAGGAGTCGACGACAAAGCTTTCTCTTCAAAGTTCTCCATGAAGAAATTAGCCACAACAGGGCGAAAGCCGGGCACTTAAAGATCTAAGGGACAATTCTGATATTATCGTTCTCCCCGCTGACAAGGGTAACGCGACAGTGGTATTGGATAAGGTTGATTATGATTCCAAGATCTCGTCTTTGTTATCAGATCCTGTATATAGGATTAATAGTCGTGATCCTACTACTCGCTACTCAAATGTCACCGTCAAATTGATCAAGCAATCATCTATTCCGGCGGATGCAGCGAAGACTCTCCTTCCAGGGGATGCTATTCCTCCGAGACTCTATGGTCTTCCTAAAATACATAAGGAAGATGTTCCTCTTAGACCTATTGTTAGTACGATTGGTTCTCCTACATATGCCCTTTCCAAATACTTAGGTAGACTACTTAAGCCGCTTCTGGGTAACACGCCTTCGTACATTAAGGATTCCACACACTTCGTGGAAAAGTTAAAAGCTATAACACTTCAGCCGGGTGATATTCTAGTGAGTCTCGACGTGGTGTCTCTGTTTACGAGAGTACCTATTGATGGTGTTATGTATCTCATTAATGGCTTTTTTCCTGAAGACATCACAAGACTTTTTTATCACTGCATGACCTCCTCCTACTTTCTATGGAATGGGAATTTTTATGAGCAGACTGATGGTGTGGCCATGGGTAGTCCTCTCTCTCCTGTTGTGGCTAATTTCTTCATGGAGAACTTTGAAGAGAAAGCTTTGTCGTCGGCTCCTTTCAAACCGAAGATCTGGTGGCGTTATGTGGATGACACCTTCGTTGTTTGGACGGAAGGTGAGGAAAATCTTAGCCATTTCCTGGATCACCTTAATCTCCAGCACCCTTCTATTTGTTTCACCATGGAAAAGGAATCTGACGGAAAAATACCTTTTTTAGATGTTCTCGTCACCAAGAAAGAGGATGGATCTTTAGGACACAGCGTTTTTCGTAAGCCAACACACACCAATAGATATCTCCACGCAAGTTCTCACCATCACCCTGCCCAGAAACATGGTATCCTTACAACTCTAACTACCAGGGCTAGGAGGATTTGTGAAGTGTCTTCTTTACAAGAAGAAATTAACACCCTGCGAACCACCTTTGAGAGCAACGGTTATAGCAAGGCTTTGATTTCTACGGTTCTGAAACCAACAAATAATAATAGGACGTCTGTTGAAAAAAGAGATGTAAGAGGAACTGCTTACCTTCCGTACATACATAACACAACGGATCGTATTGCTAAAATCCTACGTCGGTACAACATACGGACTGTATTTGGAACTTCTGTTAAGATTAGGCAACTCCTGCGACCAACTAAGGACAGTTTGCCTAAATTGCAACAACCGGGTATCTACAGAGTTCCCTGTACTTGTGGCAAGGTTTACATCGGGCAGACTTCGAGAACAATATGCACTCGCATTAAGGAACATAATAGATGTATCAGGCTCATTCAACCTGATAAATCAGCTGTTGCCGATCATGCTTTAGCACCTGGCCATGATGTCATGTTCCAAGGAGTGGATGTTCTTGCCCGTATAAAGCAATATCGTCCCAGAATCATCAGGGAGGCGGTTGAAATACGTATACACCCAGATAATTTCAACCGCGACACCGGCTACAATCTCAGTGAATCCTGGCTACCTATTATCAGAACCCTGAGAAAGTAATTCACTGCTGCTTTCCGTTGTCCCTAACATAGGGCTATAATGGCGTCCATCTTTGGGCACCTTCTATATGTTCTTCGTTGCTTTCTCTTAGCAACATTGTCGTATTCCAGATTATTCCTGACGATGAAAGACATGGTTTCTTTCGAAACGCGTCGAATTTAAATATAATAAAACACGGCATAAGCCCAAAATTTAACATTATGAATAGTAACACGGGCCGTGAAAGTCTAAATGACAATATTAGAAATGGCTTATTCGTGTACATAAGGCAGTGTGTAGTCTACTATAGCTGCATATTAGGGAATAGTATTGCTGTATTTACATGCCTATTATCTCATAATGAGCGGCTTTGGTGGCGTATTTGGTAGCATGCAGAGCTTCTATGCCCAAGGTCGCGGGTTCAAACCCGGCCGAAGTCATCGAAGTTTTGAAAAGCGTTAAAAATCCCTCAGTATGCCTTCCTTCGGAACTGCTGATTTTTGTTGTTGTATCTAAAAACACTTTGAGTTAATCGTTATCATATTCTATATCGGGGTTCCCAACCTGGGGGGCGTGGAGCTTTATCAAGGAGGCGTGAAGTGATTTCTGATTTAATTTCTTTTTAAACTCGAATATTGCAATTTTGTATAATAAACATTTTTTGAATCTCTCCAAGTAATTGTCGCACCAAGTCAATCGTTGAAAAGCGCTGGCAATTGCCAACTGTCGGCACAAACCTCTGCGGAGCCACGAGGTTGGAGGTGAAATAAGGAATTTGCTGTGTTGTAAGGAGCTAAATTAATGCCAATTTTATCGTCTCATTGGTATATATTTGTGATTTCTCTGAAGGTTTGAACAGTTTGAACTTAAAGCTCCAAGGCAAACTGTCTTGCAGTGTATTATGCTTGATCATGATGCCATCAGTGGTTTCCTGAAAAAAAAAAGTTATGGAAACGCCGGCTTCAGTTCTCATCCTTTCACCGCCTTAATGAAATTTTGCAGGAAAATGAACGTGGTCGTAATAAACTTAAGATGCAAATTCAGTCACATTTGGATTCCCTGGCACAAGAATTCAACTTCTACTTTCCTGATATCTCGTCGGATAAATGGTCCTGGATTTTAACAAGAAATAAGTTAGCCATTGACATTGAAGTACTTCCAGCACAACTTCAAGAAGAAGCCTTATATTTGAAGTGTGAATCAAAGCTAAAAGATGATTCCGAAATATTAGGACTAGGTGACTTTTGGGTAAACTGTCTTGCAGTGTATCCTGTAAGAGCCAAAGTTGCATTGCGTGTCATTGTCCCATTTTCAACGACATATTTTTGCGAGTCAGGATTTTCAACGCTGAGTGGCATAGAAACAAAGCAGCGCTGTCGGCTTGATGTTGCAAGGTGATCTCCGCTGTGCTCGGTCAAATATCAAACCAAACATACCGAATCTTACCAAGAGAAAACAGTGTCAACCCTCTCAATGATATTTGTTGACTAATTTAAGGATTTATCATAAAAGTGCGTTCTTCGTTAGTATGTAATAGATATAAAGCGCGTACTTCATATTATTTTTCAGAAATAATTATTCCATTTATGTAGTGTTATTAGGTTAGGCCTATATCCTCCACGTCAGTTTATCGAAGAGGTTATAGAAGCAACGAGTGGAGGGGATGGGGGCGCGATGACTACCCGCATCTGAAAAGGGGGGGGGGGGGCGTCAGCTGGCAAAGGTTGGGAACAACTGCTCTATATATTCAAGATGGCCTCCTCGCGTTGTACTCAGTATGTAATTCTTATGGATTATTTCAGCCAAGTTCCGTGTATAGTACTTCCTTCTTACTAAGTTTCGTTTTAATTTCGGAAGTTCTACCAAGAGTTGCCTCAATTGTGCAATAATATCCTAAGTTGCCAATTTGTGTACTTTAATAGTACGCTTAGCCGCCATCTTGAAATTATAGAGTCACTGGTCTTTTGCTTTGGGCATTCGAAGCGACTTGTAAGGTTCGATTTCTTTATTCGTTATTATAGCTATAGGACACCGAAAGTAATTAAATTATTTGGAAATTTCAAGATGGCCGGTGTGCGCTTTATTCACCGTGATAATTTTCTGACTAACGCATGTGAGAGCTCTATAATGTGTTGCTCACCTCTTGGCAAGATCCGTCCCAATTACCCAATTTCAATTGGAGTTGTCGATTATAATGTTCATATAGTTCGCGCATGCGCCATATCGAATATATGGAGAATCTGTTCTTTTGTCTTGGCCATGCGGTCCTGCCATGTCACTACTTTTCGTTAAGTAGTGTAGAGATATTTATTATTATATTTTATAATATCAAGATGATGGCCATACGTTTCCCATGGGGGACGGTGGGGGGTATATTATTCCAAAATTTGGTAGAGATGGGAGATTGGATGATTAGTTTAGACGTAATTTGATTTAAGGTTTGAACATTTGGGTGGTCGCCATTTCGTTTTGGTTAAGATGGTGGCGATATAAAATATGACACTGAGGTGACCTTTCCTAGTGGTACCTCTGTATCACATTTCGTTCAATTCGTTTTCTTCGTGTTTGATTTGATCGGAGCGGAGGGGTGAGGGGGTACAGATATGCACAGAGACACATGGGGTAGTAGATCTCAGGTATACTTTCATTTATTTCAAAAATCGAAAGTAGGCTAAAAATGGCCCAGATAAGTACTTGTGTGGTCACAGAGGCAGATGATTTCTATTTTCCACCCCCAATCCAACAATTATCTTAATATATAATACGCTTAGGTCTATGTTTCACAAAACTCAAGCTCCTAAACCAAAAGGAGTTAGAAGGTGTGGTTTGTACCACCATTTTCCAAATCGTCTCAACAGTACAGGAAAAATCTTGCATTTCTTGCAAGGTCAACGGAAATATATTTATTTGTTTATAAAGTTCTTTTAAACAAATAATAATAAAACAGATGATAGCCCCTGCTAGATCTGTGGTGCGTCCAGCCCGCATGGCAATAGAGCCAGGTGGGTAGTCTGTAGACATGGGGCGCAAACAACCCATAATGCGAGAGTTCTCACCCGGGTCCGCTAGTTACCATTATTACCAAAGACCGTTCCAGTTTGAAATAGTATCATTGATCATAGGCTATCATAATTACGCTTGGCTAAGCTAACTATAGGGCTTGCAAGTGCTTCAAAATGAATTCTATTGTAACACTCGCGTATCATATTTTGTGAAGCGGTGTGAATTGCTACAAAATAGATAAATTAACAGTTCCAATAAGATGATGCAGATAATGTAATGTTCAAATATAGGTCAAATTAATATACGTATTTGTGTACGGATGTATTTATCCCCACATTTCCATACTTGTTTGCGTGTTAATTACCCATCTCTGAATTATAACTGAGTTTGCTAATGACGTTTGATTTCTACAGTGTAACGGCTTTGTTTCATTTTGGGGGTTGTGACATCATGGCACTATGATGTGTGTATAGGATTTATCTTATAACCTGTGTTATTGTGGCGTATGTAGTAGTGAGTGTATTGGTAAATGTGTCTAAGATTTGGAAGAAGGTGGTCGTTTCCTCATCTCGACATCTACGTACAAAAGAAGTGTAAGACTATCCCTTATTAATCCTGTTTCCAAAGGGGTCGGGGATGAGATGCGATGAAATTCTATGTGCCTGATGGTTTCTACGGCTGGATGCCCTTCCTGACATCAACCTCACGAGAGGAGTTAATGAGAGTTGCTTGCTTGCTGCCTTAGTTTAGGGGCTGCGACAACGCGGTCATGTAGCCCCGTGTTCTTTGGGTGTATGTAGAATCTGTCTGATAACCGGTGTTAATTATGATGACTGTATTAGTGTGTGTATCTGTTTTTTTTTAAATTCAAGTATGGACTGCAACTTTGAATTTTTCAAATAGTTCCTACTTTTGCCGCCAAACGCCACCGTCAACGACTACTAGGCCTGGTTCAGAACTTAGCTATTAGACGCCACCGCAGTCGGATCTTGGCAACGAACGTAGCAACCTAAGAGCGTTGTTTACATTCTTAACCTATACAATTAAGTTTCACACAGGTGTAATTAGTGGAAAGTTCTTTAACATGCCATAAATCTATGACATGGGATCGCTGGCTTTACTTCCCCTCCGAAGGAAGGCATACTGAGGGATTTTTAACGCTCTTAAAAAATCCGACGACTTCGTCCGGGTTTGAACCCGCTATCTTGGGCATAGGAGCTCAGCATGCTACTAACTGCGCCACCGAAGCCGCCTAATGAGAGATGAAATGAATGAAGATGAATGTAAGATCAATTTCAATAAGTTCCAACTTTAGCTACCAGATGCCACTGTCACCCAGCGGTTAACGTTGGAACTTGATAGAGCGTTTCTAAACCAAATAACCTACAAATTTAGCTACACACTACGAATTGTAGTGGTAGGTTCATTTTCATGCCATAAATCTATGGCACTGGCCGGCTGGCTTTACTTGCCCTCCGAAGAAAGGCCCACTGAAGAATTTTAACACTCGTAATAAAAATCTGACGGGTTTGAATCCGCGATCTTGGACATAGCAGTTCAGCATGCTACCGACTACGCCACCGAAGTCGTTAATTGATGTAATGATAATATCTCCTTAACTTAACTTCCTGCTTCAGGTGAAGTATGAAACGAATTATATTTGTTTCCTTATAGATAGGTTCACGAGAATGTTGACCAACAACTGCTTGATTACTCACTCATTCGCAACAACACACTGATTTAAGTAACGGCCCTATGTTAGCAGTGTTAAACTAGACAGGAATTCCAGTTAACTCGGCGGGTTGTGGAGAGGCCCTCTCTTTCCTCCTGCCACTTCACCTCTCCTCGCAAATACATGGAGCTTAGATCCGAGCAGTACCCAATTCTCACCCTTAGACGATTCCCAGGGGCTCACATCTAGTGGGACGTGGGTTGGCGACCACTGGACCCCAGCTGAGTCCAGCATTGCTTCCATTTACTTGTGCCGGGCTCCTCTCTGTCTTCTTTCCTGTCGACCTCACTTGGTCAACTCTTGTCCTCTTCCGACCCCGACGGTATTAGGGTATCCAAGGCCTAGGGAGTCTCTTCCTTTCCCGCCTTAATTGGCCCTTGTCTCATCTTTTCTGATACCCTCCTTCTGCGAGGGTCACCCTTCTTTTCTTTTCATGTTCTCTCCTGCCTTCTGCTCAAGGCCCTCAAGGAGGGGGTGTATGTAGCCCTACCACTTCCGGTGCACCCTGGATATTGCTACACCCTCAGGGGCTCACGACTGGTGAGTTCGGGAGTTGGTGACACCGAGGGATTCCTGAGCTGGGTCCGGTTTCCCCCTTTTGTCCCTTACCTGTGGGACGGAACCTCTCCTCTTCCACTTTTCTATCTGCATTGTGGTGTTTGAAGCCATATTTTCAGTGTTGCCTTAGTAAACAAGAGTTTAGTGCTTTTCAGTCGGTCAACACGAATGTACCCAAAAGAGATGGGTTATGCCCTAATCCTGAAATAAATTACATGAGATTAATAAAACACTAGGATGACCAGTTTCGATCGTCAAGCGATCATTATCAGATCGATTACACTTAGGCTACACAATCTATGTTTGAAATACAGGTGAAAATATTTACAATATGTACAATTATTTAGTTGCAGTATTGGTACTGCAACTGTCAGTGTATGCTAAATGCAGTATATATGTTACGTGAAATGCTAAATGGTGATAGCTATCCGGAGATTGTACTTTATAGACATTATATGTTTGTAAACTATGGTTAAACTATAAAATTTTAGGCTAACTACTTATCTGATTGTCTTCCGTACTACAGCTACTCGCAGTTTTCGTGCTCACTGGAACTCACTGTGCGGTCGACTGCGGTGGTTATCTTAACGACTGGTTTTTCCCTGCCTTCTCCCCCCTGTCCCTAAGTGCTGTGGGGAGTGATAGCGATGTGTTTATGTGAGGTGTTGCCAACCTAGATAAGATGTATGTTATTGAATGAGGTGGGTCTACAACTATTAAAGACCGTGGATTAGCCCTCACCACGCGTGGAGCATAACCCATTCGAACTAAGCGTTGAGGGTCTTATGAGGACGTCCCGGCACCTTTAATACTGCCGCGAATATGGACTTTGGTTTATTGCAGAAGAAAAGTACATCATACACCTGATCCAGATAACATTTACCTATTAAAAACCCCTAATTTCCCCCCTTTTTTATCTAGCTTGGCTGTGTCGCTAAATTGTGTTTTGTTTTCGACAGGGTGTGTTTTTAGTAGCGTGAAGAGGGGTGAGCTCTCCATGAACGTGTGTTCATTTAGATTGTTGGGATTGTTTCGTTTGGCTAGGTGTATCTCGATTGCTTCCTTTATGTCAAGAGCTCTGCCTTTCGATTCGTGATGGATTATTTTAAGGTGCGACTCTATGTTGGTAAAGCTGTGCCCTGCGTCACACATATGTTCGCACACGGCTGAATGTGTTCCGTATCTTATCGCATTCCTATGTTCATTATAACGTGTGTCTACTCGCCTTCCACTCTGCCCGATGTAATTAGCTTGACAATCGATGTCTTGGCACGTTATAGAATATACCCCTGACCTTGAATACGGGTCACGTTTATTTAGATTACTATTTAGGAGGTGCCTAGCGGTTGTGTTTTTCGTCGTGAAAGCTATCTTTATGCCTTGTTTTTTGAATAGGTTAGTGATTTTATATGTATTCGTATTCACATAGTTGAAACGAGCAAATTTTTTCTCATTACTGTCCGGTTTGGGAATCGTTTTATCTTTATTTTTATGTTTGGCTATAATTTGATTTATTTTGCTTGGCGAGAAGTTGTTTTCCTTTGCTATTTGCATAATAGTTCTTATTTCCTTATTATAGTTGTCTTTTGACATGGGTATGTTTAAAGCCCTGTGCACCATTGAATTGAAACCCGCTAGTTTGTGCGTACTGGGGTGATTAGACTGATTGTCGATTGCATGCGAGGTTTGTGTTGCTTTCCGGAATATGGAATATGAAAGGACGTTGTCTTTACGTTCAATAGTTATATCGAGATAATTTATTTTCCGGTCTATTTCGGATTCCTTAGTGAATTTGATAGAGTGGTGAAGGCTATTAATGAATTGGAGAATTGTTTCTTCGCTTGTTAGTTCAGTATCGTAGATGCAAATTACATCATCTACGTATCTTTTCCATATTACTATTCCCTTTGTTGAAGTCTTTTCTAAGAACGCATTTTCTAGTGCATTGATGAAGATGTCAGCGATTAACCCACTTAGTGGCGATCCCATTGCTAGGCCTTCTCTCTGTGTGTATATTTTATTGTCGAATTGAAACACGTTTAGGGTGCGAACGACCCTCAGTAATCTCACAATCTCTTCAATTTCTTTTACCGAATTGTTGGATTTTAAGTTGTTTTCGATAGTGTTGATTGCTTCAATAATCGGAATATTGGTGTACATGTTAGTTACGTCGAAGGATACTAGCCTGAAGCTAGGTTTCATTTGTAGGGTGTTCAATGCTGTTACTAGTTCTGTTGTGTTCTTTACAGAGTTGTTTTTGTCGTTGGAAAGACGGCATTTTAAGATTTTTAGTAACTCTTTGCTGATTTTGTAATTAGGGGCATTCCTACAATTGACTATTGGTCTCATTGGGCATTCCTTTTTGTGTATTTTTGGTTGTCCCCTCAATGACGGTATTTTCGGGTTCATGTTTATTAGTTTTGATTTTTCGGCTTTGGTCAGTATGTATTCTGTTTCCTTTAGCGCACTTTTTCTTTGTTTTTGGAATTTGTTGGTGGGGTCTTTTGTTAATTCCTTGATTTCGTTGTTTAGGAATTCGACTGTTTTTTCAATGTATTCTGTTTTGTTCAAAATTACTGTAGTGTTTCCCTTATCTGCTTTTGTGATGATTAAGTCATGTTCTTTTATTTTTTGTTTCAACGACTTTATTTCTTTGAGTTGTTTGTTGTTTTGAATGTTATTGCTATCGCCCTCTCGTTTGAGGATTTTTTTTGGCTTCGTTGGTGGCGAGATTTTTGGTTAATTTCCTGTCTTCTGCTGGGAGCTTGTGGCTGGCTATCTCAATATCTGTGATTAACTGTTTTATATTGTGGTTCGTGTTTGCGTCTTAGCAGTTGTATCTCAAACCTTTGTCTAACATTTTCATTTCACCTTGAGAAAAGGTTACGTTCGTTCTGTTGTTTACTCTGCTGTGGAAATTGAATTCATTGTTATTCATGTGTTGTTCGTTAGATTGATGGTTCTGTGTTTCTCCTAGTTTTCTTAATTTATTTTCTAGCGTTCCATGCTTCCTCGTTGCTCTGATTTTGATGGTGTCATGTAGGTGCTCGGTGAAGCTGTCCCATTGGGCTGCGTGCCAGAAATTACTTAGTTGCAATTGAATGTCGTATAATTGTTGGTTAATTTTTTGATTTCTTATGTATGCAAATCTTAATTCGTTTTTTATCCAAAGCGCTTTGGCTTTTTTGGTTGAAATGATCGAGGCTGGTGTGTTCGGTACGGTTTTAATTGGTAGCCTACGTATTTAGGGGTGAGGTTTAGTTCTATACATTTTTTGTTGAACCAAATTGACTTGTCTAAGTTCATGAGTTTAAGCTTGAGTGATTTGAATGTCTTGGCTTGACTATTTGCCTGACTAGCCGTGAACATTGTGGTGTCTGAAGCCAGATTTTGAGTGTTGCCTTAGTAAACAAGAGTTTAGTGCTTTTCCGTCGGTCAACACGAATGTACCCAAAAGAGATGGGTTATGCCCTAATCCTGAAATAAATTACATGAGATTAATAAAACACTAGGATGACCAGTTTCGATCGTCAAGCGATCATCATCAGATCGATTACACTTAGGCTACACAATCTATGTTTGAAATACAGGTGAAAATATTTACAATATGTACAATTATTTAGTTGCAGTATTGGTACTGCAACTGTCAGTGTATGCTAAATGCAGTATATATGTTACGTGAAATGCTAAATGGTGATAGCTATCCGGAGATTGTACTTTAGAGAGATTATATGGTTGTAAACTATGGTTAAACTATAAAATTTTAGGCTAACTACTTATCTGATTGTCTTCCGTACTACAGCTACTCGCAGTTTTCGTGCTCATTGGAACTCATTGTGCGGTCGACTGCGGTGGTTATCTTAACGACTGGTTTTTCCCTGCCTTCTTCCCCCTGTCCCTACGTGCTGTGGGGAGTGATAGCGATGTGTTTATGTGAGGTGTTGCCAACCTAGATAAGATGTATGTTATTGAATGAGGTGGGTCTACAACTATTAAAGACCGTGGATTAGCCCTCGCCACGCGTGGAGCATAACCCATTCGAATTAAGCGTTGACGGTCTTACGATGACGTCCCGGCACTTTTAATACTGCCGCGAATATGGGCCTTGGTTTATTGCAGAAGAAAAGTACATCGTACACCTGATCCAGATAACATTTACCTATTAAAAACCACCTAATCTCCCCCCTTTTTTATCTAGCTTGGCTGTGTCGCTAAATTGTTTTTTCTCGCCAAGCAAAATAAATCAAATTATAGCCAAACATAAAAATAAAGATAAAACGATTCCCAAACCGGACAGTAATGAGAAAAAATTTGCGTGTTTCAACTATGTGAATGCGAATACATATAAAATCACTAACCTATTCAAAAAACAAGGCATAAAGATAGCTTTCACGACGAAAAACACAACCGCTAGGCACCTCCTAAATAGTAATCTAAATAAACGTGACCCGTATTCAAGGTCAGGGGTATATTCTATAACGTGCCAAGACACCGATTGTCAAGCTAATTACATCGGGCAGAGTGGAAGGCGAGTAGACACACGTTATAATGAACATAGGAATGCGATAAGATACGGAACACATTCAGCCGTGTGCGAACATATGTGTGACGCAGGGCACAGCTTTACCAACATAGAGTCGGACCTTAAAATAATCCATCACGAATCGAAAGGCAGAGCTCTTGACATAAAGGAAGCAATCGAGATACACCTAGCCAAACGAAACAATCCCAACAATCTAAATGAACACACGTTCATGGAGAGCTCACCCCTCTTCACGCTACTAAAAACACACCCTGTCGAAAACAAAACACAATTTAGCGACACAGCCAAGCTAGATAAAAAAGGGGGAAATTAGGGGGTTTTTAATAGGTAAATGTTATCTGGATCAGGTGTACGATGTACTTTTCTTCTGCAATAAACCAAGGCCCATATTCGCGGCAGTATTAAAGGTGCCGGGACGTCGTCATAAGACCATCAACGCTTAGTTCGAATGGGTTATGCTCCACGCGTGGCGAGGGCTAATCCACGGTCTTTAATAGTTGTAGACCCACCTCATTCAATAACATACATCTTATCTAGGTTGGCAACACCTCACATAAACACATCGCTATCACTCCCCACAGCACGTAGGGACAGGGGGGAGAAGGCAGGGAAAAACCAGTCGTTAAGATAACCACCGCAGTCGACCGCACAGTGAGTTCCAGTGAGCACGAAAACTGCGAGTAGCTGTAGTACGGAAGACAATCAGATAAGTAGTTAGCCTAAAATTTTATAGTTTAACCATAGTTTACAACCATATAATCTCTCTAAAGTACAATCTCCGGATAGCTATCACCATTTAGCATTTCACCTAACATATATACTGCATTTAGCATACACTGACAGTTGCAGTACCAATACTGCAACTAAATAATTGTACATATTGTAAATGTTTTCACCTGTATTTCAAACATAGATTTTGTAGCCTAAGTGTAATGGATCTGATGATGATCGCTTGACGATCGAAACTGGTCATCCTAGTGTTTTATTAATCTCATGTAATTTATTTCAGGATTTGGGCATAACCCATCTCTTTTGGGTACATTCGTGTTGACCGACTGAATAGCACTAAACTCTTGTTTTCTATCTGCCTTTCATGGCTCTCCTTTCTTCCAAGTCCCTCAATCCGCATTCTTCGCGGGTTGAGGGCATTTCTTTTCCTCCTGTCCTTTATTTGCCTCATTCTTCTTTTGTTTTCCGTTTCTTCTCCTAGTATATAAGTTGGTAGTTAGTTTTAGTTATAAGTTTACATTTCATTTCCATCTTCACCATCACCCAAACCATTAGGGGCCGATGACCTGGATGTTAGGCCCTTTAAAACAAAAATTATCATCATCATATCATCACCCTCAGACCAAATTTAAGTTTAATAATAACAACACGTATCCTGAGACCCCAGACGTCGACTCCGTTGTCTCGTGACCTAGTAACTGGAATTTTGGGCTATCACAGCGGAGACTGCGGTAGAGAATATCATGGGTTCGATTCTTAGTTCTGACAAGAAATTTGATTCTAGTGAGATTTCGTGAGATGAAAAGTGAGCAAAGATGGATTCCATCCCCACCTCCTATGGTAAGGCCTTCGCAATACTCACCTGAATTACGAATAGACACATTACTACAGACACTGCAATAACATAAAAACTCAGCAATTCTTCTAGGTTTGTGCCGTGTCTTGTGTGGGGTTTCGCCTAGGACACCAAGCTAGGCTCATCGGCGGGCTCTTGGTGTCCCCGCCCGGACCCCCACAGGAGTGACGAACTGCGCGCCACCTCCCTTTATATAAGGTGCAACTGCACCACTTGACTACGAGAACTAAAAGTTCAAGCAGTTTATCAGACAAATTTTATTATATATATTATATATAAACTATACCGTATTTATACATATTTCCACATCCAGGTACACGTGACTAAATGACCTCCATACTCAAGCCTATCAAATAAAACAACTACAAATCGACTGTTTAATTTGTTGCAGGTTCTTCCTTGCCATCCTGTGTGCCACTTGTCTAACAGCTGGAGGACGACCATATATCTACAGGTACGTGATAGCCTTTGTGTGACCATTATTCTCTGATGAGTGTTCTTCGAACGTAATTTTTAGGTCTTTGTTCTCGGATGATGAAGATTACTGTTATTATTGAGACATTTTCTATGATTATGGGTATAACCACGGCTTTTTACAATTACTAGCCTAAATATACACAAACAAGCAACAGTGCTTCCTAGGCCTGTCCAAGTCCAAATACAATCATCGTTCCTCATTGTATTTATCGTGACTGGCTGCATGGAGCAGTGGTAATGTTTTCACCTGTTGTGCCCAGGTTTGCAGCATTGAATCCTGGCACAGTTAGTTAGTTATTGTTGTTTTAAGTGGTGGAACAGCGAGGTCAACTGGCGCAATTAGTTGACAGTTCAGGGTGCGCAATTGCGAAGGAGCCGTGTCAGTAGATTTACTGGCACGTTGAAGATCTTCGGGGCAACATTCCGGCATCCCGGCATGTTTAACGCTGCAGTAGTTTAAAGGAACGTAAAACCAATATTATTATTATTATTATTATTATTATTATTATTCTTTCTTTGATTCTGCCAACTAGGGACCACGTCAGTTCAACTGTCTCTTCTTCCGAGCTCTAACTACCGCCCAGTGTTCCCGCATTCGTCTTCAGTGTTGTTCTTTTCTCTCTTGGGACCACGCCTTCCCTGTCTTCAGTTTCGGCTTTTCCTGGAAACCTTTGTGCGTACGTAGATTCTCCTGAAGTGGAACACGCTCCTGGATATCTTTAGAGGAAATTTCCATTTCACGTAGATCTTTCTCAACTTCCGTAAACCATGCCCCTTTGGTTTTCTTATCTTGGAAGTACGTGAATATCCGTTTTGATATCCTGCCTGGGCTCATTCGTGTCACGTGGCTATAAAAGGCAATCCTCCTCTTTTTGAATAGTGTCACTAATCTTCTCCAAGTGCTTGTACAATTCGTGGTTGTGACGCCTTCTGTACTCGCTGTTTTCTTTGATGGGACCCAGGATTTTCCTAAAAATCTTCCTTTCTTTAGCCTCTAGTTTTTCCATCAGACCTTTCTTGTTCATTATTAGAGTCTCAGTCGCATACAGAGCCTCTGGTCGAATAACAGTGCAGTAATGACTAATTTTGGCGTTTAAGGATATCGATTTCTTATTGTAGATGTCTTTAGTCAGGTTGTATGCCATTTCCATTTTATTAATGCGTGACATGAAGGCTTCCTTCTCTGATAGGTTAGGCTCTATCCATTCTCCGATGTATTTGAACGTTTCTGCCTTCTGAACTTTTACTAGTCCGACCTCCAGTTCCCTGGGCGCTGACTTTATATTTGTCATGAATTGTGTCTTCTCAAAGGAGATTTGAAGCCCAGCCTTCAGTGCTTGATTTTTCAGCTGGTTAAGTTGTTCTTCTGCCATATCAATGGAATCTGAAAAGATCACTAGATCATCTGCAAAGGCTAGACAGTCGATTGTAAGATTCATATACTTGTACCCTATTATTATTATTATTATTATTATTATTATTATTATTCTTGCATCGTTATGCCCGACTCAGGAGCACGGTTGAACCTGTTTAGCTGATGTGTTGGCCGTCTTTTCCTTCCAAAATCTCTTCATCCTCTCCCTGAGCGCCTTTATTAGGTCTTCTGTCCAAGTTATGGTGGCCCTGGTGTTGGGTTTGTCTTCAAATTGGTGATTGTCGATTAGGGTTCTGAATTTGCATCTGTCCTGTATAATATTGTCTGAAATGTTGATTTCCTGCAGATCTGTTTCAATTTTACGTAGCCAGCTGTTCTTGGTTTTTAGTGAGAGGGCCAAGTTGAGAATTCTTTTAGTCAATCTGCCATTGTTCATTCTGATAATGTGCCCGTAAAATTTCAATCGTCTTTTCCGAACAGTATGAGACATTTTTTCACATTGGCGATATATTTCCTGGGAACTTTTCCCTCCAGATTCCCTCTATAAAAACTGGGCCAAAAATTTTTCGTAAAATTTTCCTTTCTTGTTTTTCAATCTCTTTGGTTAAAGATTTGCCACCAATGATTAAGGTTTCTGATGCATATAACGCCTCCGGTTTGATTACTGTATTATAATGTCTAAGTTTTGCTTTCCGAGATATTGATTTTTTGTTATACCTATTCCAAGTGATTCTGTAAGCTTTCTGTAATTTGGAATTTCTTTCTTTATTTGCTTCACGGTTTAAACCAGAGGGCTGAATAATTTCTCCCAGATATTTGAATTCGTTCACTTGAAAGATTTTGCCGAATTTAGTTCTCATAGGTTGTCCGTCTAAGTATCGTGAGGCTCCATGTACTGAGTTTTCTCATAAGAAATTTGAAGTCAGTAGGGAATATAAGGCGGTTCTGGCACAGGGGCTAATGCGTAAGATGGCGGCCGCGCGCAACCAGTTCTATGTTATTCTTATGGAGAGGACAGTCATAGCTGGCACAGGGGCTAATGCGCAAGATGGCCGCCATACTCTGAGACCGTGAATAATGTCACAGGGGGAGTTCGACCGTGTAGTCGCTAATTGGAATATTTATTATTATTATTATTATTATTATTATTATTAATTTTATTAGGTAATTATTGATTGATAGCTTGCCACGGTGGGTGAGTGGTTATTGTGTCGGAATACCAACCCCAAGCTTGCAGGTTCGCTCTTGGTCGTGGTAAGTGATTTTTTGAAAGGCGGCAAAAATTAAGACACGCATGTCATACGATGTTGGCATGTTAAAGAACTCAGGGAGAGGTCGGCTATGTAATTGCTAAATGGAATATTTATTATTATTTATTTTTATTATTATTATTAGGTAATTATTGATTGATCTTGTACAATCAAGACCAGTCTTATATTGCCCCACTTTATGGTGTAGTGACCAGCATTTTTAGCTGTTACTGTGGAGGCTCGGGTTCGAGTCCTGGCTCTGTCAAGAAATTTAATTCTAGGCTGAGGGTTGGAATGGGGTACACTCAAGCTTGTGAGGCAAAACTGACAGGAGCTGGCTTTGATTCATACCGCAGCCATTCTGCCTAACCCCAACTTTACCTAACCTAACCTAACCTAACCTAACCAAATCCCCACCTTACCTAACCTAACTTCAAAGTCAGAATGTACAATACATTTATTGTTTTTATACCCTTATAAATTAGATATAGAGAATGTCCACTAAGATTTAGATCCTCGAGAACACTTTCTGACATATCATTAAAACGTGTAGAAAGGAATGTCTGAAAACTTTCACTAATACATAATACACGTTCACTATACACTGTGTCCACTTTTTGAATGTTAATGATACGGAAAAGAGTATGCATTGGTAATTCAGTGAGCTCTTTTCTCTCTAATCAACAGTTCTGCCCCCATAGCATTGTGAATATTTATTGTAGTAGCCTATAAAGAAACAAAAAAATAATATCTATTACAGTTTAGCTATAAGTGACCAGAACCACTATAACATTTTATTCTAATAAGGAAATTTCCATAATGATAAGAAAAAAACTTACCATAATGGTGGATTGTGTAAGTAAACGTCTTTCGCTGCATGATGCCACTACTAAACTGATAGTCATACAACAGACAAGTGAGTTCATGTTTAGCTGACGTAATCGTATGTTCCCACGCACTTCCTGTGTGTTGCACGCGCCGTAGTGGCTAAATTTGAAACTAGATGAGATGATTTGCTGATGTAATCGTATGTTCCCCGCACGCACACGCAAGCCCCTGTGGACGGGTCCTTGTGGACGAGTCCCTGTGAACGGGTCCTTGTTGACGGGTCCTTGTTGACGGGTCCCTGTGGGCGGGTACTTTGGACTGATCCCTATGGACTGGCCCATGACCCCTAATGCTATTATGAAATTAAACGTTGTTCCACATGAAACGCATGTGAAGAGCCGATTGCTACTATGAATTGACATTTTTTTTGTTTTTTTGTTTTTACACATGTGCACTTGGCTTTTTTTTGTAAGAGGGCGGGCTTTTTGAATACAGATTTATAGATGAGTTATTTTTTTTAAATTACCAAACGATCCAATACTAATAGGTCATTAGCTTTTTAATATTTCATGAACCAATAAGGCTAGGGACTTGTATGAGAGGTCCTTGGACTTGAGGTGACATTCTGTTTTTGAATGTACTATTTATTTGTTTGTCAAAAGAGCTTAACTACACTTTTGTTAATATCTCGCTAACTGATAATCAGAGAGGGTTAAGTGAGGTGTCATGGGACTCAGGATGGTCAACCCTTTTCCATGGCCAAGGAATTTACCCAAAATACGCAATACGTTAAGGTCATTGACCTGAAATTTTATAAACTAATAATTGGATACGAACATGTGAGATGTTTACCATGTGTGATGAAACATAGCTAGGTAGAGAAAGAATTAGTGTAGGCTACATGTATGGTGACTGACAAGTCTTTTACCATTGAAACTTGTTTTCAGATCAAACTGCAGTATAGAGAGAGTATAGGTTGCAGGTATGGGTTAATAAATGAGAAACGGTGTACGCAAACTCTGATTTATCAAGAATTAAGAGTAGACTATCTTTAATTGATTGGTTGAAGATGATAGCTAAAACACAAAAATGCTCATTGGTTACCGAGACAAAATGGTCGCTACACACAACAAGCTTTAAATACTTGAGGCTAATAATCTATACACACACACACACACTCTCTCTCGCTTGTTGTAAACTAAACTGTGTTGCTGTCAGTGCTCAGACAGTAGGCTGATGACAAAATGCATTGCTAACAGAAATATAATCATTTTTCCGGTTGTCTAATGTTACCAGCTATTCATTTTTTTTTTGTGTTGCAGTGGTAAGCACTTTTAGCTCTTGTACTGGTGGTCTTAACTCGATTTCCAGGTCTGAGGCCTAGAACAAGTTGAACTTAGAAACTAGGGCATAGTGATGCAGTGGTTAAGCTGTTAGCCTTTCACCAGGGGTTCGATTTCAGGTTAATATGCATGTCATAAACATATTAAACAAAACATAACAGAGATAACGTTTAAAACTGATTACATTTGTGTCTTTTCAAATTATTACTTGGATTACAAATACAAAGGTGAACTGGGTTTGATATACAGTTAATGCTGTCTATCACACACTAGACTGTAAGAAAGCCAAAAGAGCAAAAGGCGTAGGTAGAGCAGTGGTAAAATTGCTATGTAGAGAACTACCTGGCAAAGCTATATCGCATAAACAGTGCAGGATACAATCCAGTAATCAAATTTGTATCTTGTGGAACAGAGAAATGCACTTACGTGAGAAAATGTAAGTTCATGTATAATATGACCTAACACACAAGTGTTCACCTGTGCACATGCATGATAAGAGCTAACAAGTCACATTCGGTTTAGTTCGTACGTAACGTTAGGTTAGGGCTAATGCACACACCCTAGTACACGAGGCACATGCCATTTGAGAGCAGGTCAAGGGATCTAACTTGGTGGATGGATGTGTTCTAACGAGTCATTTGTAGTTGAAAGAGAATAATACTTGTTCTTAAGATGTTAAAACTGAGGAAATGAATGTACAGTAAGACGTCTTGTTATTTCCTGTGTCATATTACAGACATGGCAGAGAGCACACGGTTCTGTTGCTATGACTACGCTGCAGTAATTTGAAACCCTACGTGTTCATTAAGACAACGGGTGATGATTATGCAAAGTTAGCAGTCATTGGATATTACACAGGTGTTCCTTCCGGTGTCATGTTGCTGACATGGCAGGGGAGCGCACAGTTCTATTGCTACGACTAACGCTGCAGTAATTTGAAAGCCCAAGGTGTTGATCAAGACAATGGGTGATGAATATGCAAAGTCAGCAGTAATTGGATACCACACATCAACATTGACTAAATCATAAACGTGTTGTCATAACCATTAGAAACCTCATTTAAAGATTTTAGATTTTACATTCTAAATTTAAGATTTTTTTTGATTTTTAGATTTTACTTTTTTACATTTTCCTAAAAGAGTAAACAACAAGGTCACATACCTAATCTCATTAAACCTAACTTTACCAAACCTAACTTAAGCTAATCCAAAGGCTAATGCACATACCCAAAGCATATAAGGTACATGCAACTATCCTTATGCTAGTCTTATAGGTTACTGTACAACATGATTACTATCCCCCACTGGATTTTGTTTTTTTCATTTTTTGTTGTTTATACATATGCCAATTTTCCAATTTACCATTTTCAGTTTTTTATGTCAGTTTTTAGTTTTTTTTTCAATTTGATAATATGGAAAACATGGATTTTGCATTTTGTTGTTTACACATTTATTAATTTCGCAATTTCCCATTTTCAGTTCTTAAAATGTCAGTTTAAAGTTTTTCAATTTCATGATATTGAAACATGGATTTTCCAATTTGTTGTTTTCAAATTTGTCAATTTACCAAATTCACATTTACAGTTTTTTTTTAAATTTCAGTTTAATGTTTTTTTGTTCTATTTGTTAATATGGAAACATGGATTTTTTTACAATTTGTGTTTTTTACATGTCATGCAATTATTCTTATGCTAGTCTTATAGGTTTCTGTACAACATGATTACTACCCCACTGGATTTTTTTTTCATTTTTGTTGTTTACACATATGCCAATTTTCCAATTCCCCATTTTCAGTTTTATTAATATTAGTTTTAAGTTTTTCAATTTCATAATATGGAAACATGGATTTTGCATTTTGTTGTTTACACTTTTATCAATTTTACAATTTCCCATTTACAGTTCTTAAAATGTCAGTTTAAAGTTTTTCAATTTCATGATATAGAAACATGGATTTTCCAATTTGTTGTTTTCACATTTATCAATTTACCAAATTACCATTTACAGTTTTTAAAATTTCAGTTTAATGTTGTTGTTTTTTTCTATTTGTCAATATGGAAACAAGGATTTTTTTTCCAATTTGTGTTTTACATGTTCATTTTGCATTAGGAGTGGAGAAAGCTGGGTAGTAATTAAAAATGTGCAAGCAGTGCCCATTGTTGACAGGTCATTGTTGACTAGTCCTTTTCATACAACAGACAAGTGCGTTCATGTTTCGCATGCATTACTAAAAATGTAATACCATGCAAGTGTTTAACATTTTTACAAATTAGCTTATGTATTAGTTTATGTGTGGGGTCTCATGTTGAGCATTTTGTATTGACTTTTTTGACAAGTTATTTTTGTCAATGCATTTAGTGGATTTTTCTCTTGGTCTTGGAAAGTATATCAGTCCATTTTATCACAACATAATGCTTACTGCCATGTTTTTAAGCAGCAACAACACACTTAACTTTCAAAAAAAACACTAAAGTACTCTAGGGTGCCTAAGATGACTAAAGTGCCTAGTCAAGAATATTATTTTTTTTGCAAAAAAAAAGGTGAATGGGGAAAGTAGACTATATGTTTAAACTAAAAAAATCATATAAAGTCATATGTTAGCCCTAACACCTACGTTTATTCCATTCTTAGTCGAAAAATATTACAATTTTTTAAATATTTCTAAAAAATATTTGGAAAGTAGGCTATATTTTGAAAACTACTCATCCTATAAAGTCATATATAGACTCAAACCAATGAGTTTTATATCCTTAATCGTTAGAACAAAATATGGAATTATTGACATTTTTTCCAAAAATGATCATTTTGAAAAAGGGGTATATTGGAAACTAGGAATTTTACAAAAAAGTGTGTTTGACATAAATGACAGGTATTTACCACTTCTACCCACAAGCCAAGTCCCAGATCTCTGGGACAACATCCAAAAATGTTTTTATTGTGAAGAAGGCGATATTTTCAAAACGTATCATTCTAAAAAGTCATATATAGACTCAAACAAATGTTCTTTAAGTTATTTAACGTTAAAACAAAACTTAACATTTGTTTCATTTTTTCTAAAAAAGTCCAATTTTCAAAATTGTCTATGGTGGCTTATGTTGGTGGCTTATGGTGGTGGCTTATGGTGGTGGCTTATGGTGGTGGCTCATGGTGGTGGCTTATGGTGGTGGTTTATGGTGGCTTATGGTGGCTTATGGTGGTGGCTTATGATGGTGGCTTATGGTGGTGGCTTATGGTGGTGGTTTATGGTGGCTTATGGTTGCTTATGGTGGTGGCTTATGATGGTGGCTTATGGTGGTGGTTTATGATGGTGGCTTATGGTGGTGGCCTATGGTGGCTTATGGTGGTGGCATATATTGGTGACTTATTTTTGGTGGTTTACGTTAATACCTTATTTGTAATGGCTTATTTGACAAGTTATTTTTTGTCAATGTATTTAGAGGATTTTTCTCTTGGTCTTGGAAAGTATCTCAATCCTTTTTGTTATGGTAGCATAATGCTTACCGCCATGTTTGTAAGCAAAAACACCACACTAAAATTCCAAGAATCCAAAGTACTCTAAGGTTAATGATTGTCTCTCAACTCCTTTCAACGACTAGTCAAAAACATTATATATATTTTTAAAATTTTTCAAAAAAAGGTAAATTGGGGAAGTAGGCTATATGTTTAAACTAAAAATCATATCAAATCATATGCGAACTCTAACACCTACGTCTATCCCACTCTCATTCAAAAAATATAATATTCTTCAAAATGTTTCCAAAACAATATTTGGAAAGTAGGCCATATTTTGAAAACTAATCATCCTATAAAGTCATATATAGACTCAAACCAATGGCTTTTATATCCTTAATCGTAAGTACAAAATATGGAATTTTTGACATTTTTTTCAAAAATGTTCATTTTAAAACGGGGGCTATATTTTAGAAACTAGGAATTTTACAAAAAAGTTTGTTTAACGTAAATGACAGGTATTTACCCCCACTATCCACAAACCAAGTCTCAAGTCTCTGGGACAAAATCCAAAAAGTTCAATTTGGAAAGTATGCGATATTTTGAAAACTAATCATCCTAAAAAGTCATATATAGACTCAAACCAATGGCTTTTATGTCCTTAATTGGTAGAACAAAACTTGACATTTTTTTCAGTTTTTCCAAAAAAGTCCAATTTTCAAAATTGTCTATATTTTGGGAACTAAGAATTTCACAAAAAAGTTTGTTTAACGTAAATGAAAGGTCTTTATCCCCTCTACTTCAAAAATAAATTTCAGGTGCCTAGGACAAAAACTGTGCAGTAGTGTGTTTTGATCGGTTCTATACCCTCCTCCTCCTCCCCTCCTCCAAGATGGCGGCCGTAGCTTAACTTAACCTAGCCTAACCTAACAAGATGGCGGCCGTAGCTTAACTTAACCTAGCCTAACTTAACAAATGGCGGCCGTAGCTTAACTTAACCTAGCCTAACCTAACAAGATGGCGGCCGTAGCCTAACCTAACCTAACCTACGAGGTGTGATCAAAAATTTCCAAAAATGTGCCTGCAACTTAACCAAACCTAGCCTAGCCTAACCTAATCTACAAAGTGTGATCAAAAAGTTCCAAAATGGCGGCCGTAGCTTCACTTAACCTAACCTAACTTAACCTAAACCTACGAAGTGTGATCAAAAATTTTTCAAAATAGTGGTCATAGCTTAACTGAACCTTGCCTAACCTAACCTAACCTAAACCTACGAAGTGTGGTCATAAAGTTCCAAGATGGTGGTCGTAGCTTAACTCAACCTAACCTAACCCTACGAGGTGTGATCAAAAAGTTCCAAAAATGGCTGCCGTAGCTTAACTTAACCTTTGAGTCATTTTTTAACGGGTCCCGGAGGACGGGTCCTTGTTGACGGGTCCCTGTGGCAGGTCCCCATTGACATAATTTGGATAAAATGCAAGGCCAGTCCATAGGGATCAGTCCAAAGGACCCGCCCACAGGGACCCGTCAACAAGGACCCGTCCTCCGGGACCCGTTAAAAAAATGACTCAAAGGTTAAGTTAAGCTACGGCAGCCATTTTTGGAACTTTTCGATCACACCTCGTAGGGTTAGGTTAGGTTGAGTTAAGCTACGACCACCATCTTGGAACTTTATGACCACACTTCGTAGGTTTAGGTTAGGTTAGGTTAGGCAAGGTTCAGTTAAGCTATGACCACTATTTTGAAAAATTTTTGATCACACTTCGTAGGTTTAGGTTAAGTTAGGTCAGGTTAAGTGAAGCTACGGCCGCCATTTTGGAACTTTTTGATCACACTTTGTAGGTTAGGTTAGGCTAGGCTAGGTTTGGTTAAGTTGCAGGCACATTTTTGGAACTTTTTGATCACACCTCGTAGGTTAGGTTAGGCTACGGCCGCCATCTTGTTAGGTTAGGCTAGGTTAAGTTAAGCTACGGCCGCCATCTTGTTAAGTTAGACTAGGTTAAGTTAAGCTACGGCCGCCATCTTGTTAGGTTAGGCTAGGTTAAGTTAAGCTACGGCCGCCATCTTGGAGGAGGGGAGGAGGAGGAGGGTATAGAACCGATCAAAACACACTACTGCACAGTTTTTGTCCTAGGCACCTGAAATTTATTTTTGAAGTAGAGGGGATAAAGACCTTTCATTTACGTTAAACTTTTTTGTGAAATTCTTAGTTCCCAAAATATAGACAATTTTGAAAATTGGACTTTTTTGGAAAAACTGAAAAAAATGTCAAGTTTTGTTCTACCAATTAAGGACATAAAAGCCATTGGTTTGAGTCTATATATGACTTTTTAGGATGATTAGTTTTCAAAATATCGCATACTTTCCAAATTGAACTTTTTTGGATTTTGTCCCAGAGACTTGAGACTTGGTTTGTAGATAGTGGGGGTAAATACCTGTCATTTACGTTAAACAAACTTTTTTGTAAAATTCCTAGTTTCTAAAATATAGCCCCCGTTTTAAAATGAACATTTTTGAAAAAAATGTCAAAAATTCCATATTTTGTACTTACGATTAAGGATATAAAAGCCATTGGTTTGAGTCTATATATGACTTTATAGGATGATTAGTTTTCAAAATATGGCCTACTTTCCAAATATTGTTTTGGAAAAATTTTGAAGAATATTATATTTTTTGAATGAGAGTGGGATAGACGTAGGTGTTAGAGTTCGCATATGATTTGATATGATTTTTAGTTTAAACATATAGCCTACTTCCCCAATTTACCTTTTCTTGAAAAATTTTAAAAATATATATAATGTTTTTGACTAGTCGTTGAAAGGAGTTGAGAGACAATCATTAACCTTAGAGTACTTTGGATTCTTGGAATTTTAGTGTGGTGTTTTTGCTTACAAACATGGCGGTAAGCATTATGCTACCATAACAAAAAGGATTGAGATACTTTCCAAGACCAAGAGAAAAATCCTCTAAATACATTGACAAAAAATAACTTGTCAAATAAGCCATTACAAATAAGGTATTAACGTAAACCACCAAAAATAAGTCACCAACATATGCCACCACCATAAGCCACCATAGGCCACCACCATAAGCCACCATCATAAACCACCACCATAAGCCACCTTCATAAGCCACCACCATAAGCCCCCATAAGCCACCATAAACCACCACCATAAGCCACCATCATAAGCCACCACCATAAGCCACCATAAGCCACCATAAACCACCACCATAAGCCACCACCATAAGCCACCACCAAAAGCCACCAACATAAGCCACCATAGACAATTTTGAAAATTGGACTTTTTTAGAAAAAATGAAACAAATGTTAAGTTTTGTTTTAACGTTAAATAACTTAAAGAACATTTGTTTGAGTCTATATATGACTTTTTAGAATGATACGTTTTGAAAATATCGCCTTCTTCACAATAAAAACATTTTTGGATGTTGTCCCAGAGATCTGGGACTTGGCTTGTGGGTAGAAGTGGTAAATACCTGTCATTTATGTCAAACACACTTTTTTGTAAAATTCCTAGTTTCCAATATACCCCTTTTTCAAAATGATCATTTTTTGGAAAAAATGTCAATAATTCCATATTTTGTTCTAACGATTAAGGATATAAAACTCATTGGTTTGAGTCTATATATGACTTTATAGGATGAGTAGTTTTCAAAATATAGCCTACTTTCCAAATATTTTTTAGAAATATTTAAAAAATTGTAATATTTTTCGACTAAGAATGGAATAAACGTAGGTGTTAGGGCTAACATATGACTTTATATGATTTTTTTAGTTTAAACATATAGTCTACTTTCCCCATTCACCTTTTTTTTTGCAAAAAAAAATAATATTCTTGACTAGGCACTTTAGTCATCTTAGGCACCCTAGAGTACTTTAGTGTTTTTTTTTGAAAGTTAAGTGTGTTGTTGCTGCTTAAAAACATGGCAGTAAGCATTATGTTGTGATAAAATGGACTGATATACTTTCCAAGACCAAGAGAAAAATCCACTAAATGCATTGACAAAAATAACTTGTCAAAATAGTCAATACAAAATGCTCAACATGAGACCCCACACATAAACTAATACATAAGCTAATTTGTAAAAATGTTAAACACTTGCATGGTATTACATTTTTAGTAATGCATGCGAAACATGAACGCACTTGTCTGTTGTATGAAAAGGACTAGTCAACAATGACCTGTCAACAATGGGCACTGCTTGCACATTTTTAATTACTACCCAGCTTTCTCCACTCCTAATGCAAAATGAACATGTAAAACACAAATTGGAAAAAAATCCTTGTTTCCATATTGACAAATAGAAAAAAACAACATTAAACTGAAATTTTAAAAACTGTAAATGGTAATTTGGTAAATTGATAAATGTGAAAACAACAAATTGGAAAATCCATGTTTCTATATCATGAAATTGAAAAACTTTAAACTGACATTTTAAGAACTGTAAATGGGAAATTGTAAAATTGATAAAAGTGTAAACAACAAAATGCAAAATCCATGTTTCCATATTATGAAATTGAAAAACTTAAAACTAATATTAAAAAAACTGAAAATGGGGAATTGGAAAATTGGCATATGTGTAAACAACAAAAATGAAAAAAAAATCCAGTGGGGTAGTAATCATGTTGTACAGAAACCTATAAGACTAGCATAAGAATAATTGCATGACATGTAAAAAACACAAATTGTAAAAAAATCCATGTTTCCATATTAACAAATAGAACAAAAAAACATTAAACTGAAATTTAAAAAAAACTGTAAATGTGAATTTGGTAAATTGACAAATTTGAAAACAACAAATTGGAAAATCCATGTTTCAATATCATGAAATTGAAAAACTTTAAACTGACATTTTAAGAACTGAAAATGGGAAATTGCGAAATTAATAAATGTGTAAACAACAAAATGCAAAATCCATGTTTTCCATATTATCAAATTGAAAAAAAAAACTAAAAACTGACATAAAAAACTGAAAATGGTAAATTGGAAAATTGGCATATGTATAAACAACAAAAAATGAAAAAACAAAATCCAGTGGGGGATAGTAATCATGTTGTACAGTAACCTATAAGACTAGCATAAGGATAGTTGCATGTACCTTATATGCTTTGGGTATGTGCATTAGCCTTTGGATTAGCTTAAGTTAGGTTTGGTAAAGTTAGGTTTAATGAGATTAGGTATGTGACCTTGTTGTTTACTCTTTTAGGAAAATGTAAAAAAGTAAAATCTAAAAATCAAAAAAGATCTTAAATTTAGAATGTAAAATCTAAAATCTTTAAATGAGGTTTCTAATGGTTATGACAACACGTTTATGATTTAGTCAATGTTGATGTGTGGTATCCAATTACTGCTGACTTTGCATATTCATCACCCATTGTCTTGATCAACACCTTGGGCTTTCAAATTACTGCAGCGTTAGTCGTAGCAATAGAACTGTGCGCTCCCCTGCCATGTCAGCAACATGACACCGGAAGGAACACCTGTGTAATATCCAATGACTGCTAACTTTGCATAATCATCACCCGTTGTCTTAATGAACACGTAGGGTTTCAAATTACTGCAGCGTTGTCATAGCAACAGAACCGTGTGCTCTCTGCCATGTCTGTAATATGACACAGGAAATAACAAGACGTCTTACTGTACATTCATTTCCTCAGTTTTAACATCTTAAGAACAAGTATTATTCTCTTTCAACTACAAATGACTCGTTAGAACACATCCATCCACCAAGTTAGATCCCTTGACCTGCTCTCAAATGGCATGTGCCTCGTGTACTAGGGTGTGTGCATTAGCCCTAACCTAACGTTACGTACGAACTAAACAGAATGTGACTTGTTAGCTCTTATCATGCATGTGCACAGGTGAACACTTGTGTGTTAGGTCATATTACACATGAACTTACATTTTCTCACATAAGTGCATTTCTCTGTTCCACAAGATACAAATTTGATTACTGGATTGTATCCTGCACTGTTTATGCGATATAGCTTTGCCAGGTAGTTCTCTACATAGCAATTTTACCACTGCTCTACCTACGCCTTTTGCTCTTTTGGCTTTCTTACAGTCTAGTGTGTGATAGACAGCATTAACTGTATATCAAACCCAGTTCACCTTTGTATTTGTAATCCAAGTAATAATTTGAAAAGACACAAATGTAATCAGTTTTAAACGTTATCTCTGTTATGTTTTGTTTAATATGTTTATGACATGCATATTAACCTGAAATCGAACCCCTGGTGAAAGGCTAACAGCTTAACCACTGCATCACTATGCCCTTGTTTCTAAGTTCAACTTGTTCTAGGCCTCAGACCTGGAAATCGAGTTAAGACCACCAGTACAAGAGCTAAAAGTGCTTACCACTGCAACACAAAAAAAAGGAATAGCTGGTAACATTAGACAACCGGAAAAATGATTATATTTCTGTTAGCAATGCATTTTGTCATCAACCTACTGTCTGAGCACTGACAGCAACACAGTTTAGTTTACAACAAGCGAGAGAGTGTGTGTGTGTGTGTGTATAGATTATTAGCCTCAAGTATTTAAAGCTTGTTGTGTGTAGCGACCATTTTGTCTCGGTAACCACTGAGCATTTTTGTGTTTTAGCTATCATCTTCAACCAATCAATTAAAGATAGTCTACTCTTAATTCTTGATAAATCAGAGTTTGCGTACACCGTTTCTCATTTATTAACCCATACCTGCAACCTATACTCTCTCTATACTGCAGTTTGATCTGAAAACAAGTTTCAATGGTAAAAGACTTGTCAGTCACCATACATGTAGCCTACACTAATTCTTTCTCTACCTAGCTATGTTTCATCACACATGGTAAACATCTCACATGTTCGTATCCAATTATTAGTTTATAAAATTTCAGGTCAATGACCTTAATGTATTGCGTATTTTGGGTAAATTCCTTGGCCATGGAAAAGGGTTGACCATCCTGAGTCCCATGACACCTCACTTAACCCTCTCTGATTATTAGTTAGCGAGATATTAACAAAAGTGTAGTTAAGCTCTTTTGACAAACAAATAAATAGTACATTCAAAAACAGAATGTCACCTCAAGTCCAAGGACCTCTCATACAAGTCCCTAGCCTTATTGGTTCATGAAATATTAAAAAGCTAATGACCTATTAGAATTGGATCGTTTGGTAATTTAAAAAAAATAACTCATCTATAAATCTGTATTCAAAAAGCCCGCCCTCTTACAAAAAAAAGCCAAGTGCACATGTGTAAAAACAAAAAAACAAAAAAAATGTCAATTCATAGTAGCAATCGGCTCTTCACATGCGTTTCATGTGGAACAACGTTTAATTTCATAATAGCATTAGGGGTCATGGGCCAGTCCATAGGGATCAGTCCAAAGTACCCGCCCACAGGGACCCGTCAACAAGGACCCGTCAACAAGGACCCGTTCACAGGGACTCGTCCACAAGGACCCGTCCACAGGGGCTTGCGTGTGCGTGCGGGGAACATACGATTACATTAGCAAATCATCTCATCTAGTTTCAAATTTAGCCACTACGGCGCGTGCAATACACACAGGAAGTGCGTGGGAACATACGATTACGTCAGCTAAACATGAACTCACTTGTCTGTTGTAAGAGTATCACTTTAGTAGTGACATCAAGCAGCAAAAGACGTTTTCTTACACTCAATCCATCATTATGGTAAGCTCTTTTTTTTTCTTTTCATTATGGAAATCTCCTTATTAGAATAAAATGTTATAGTGGTTCTGGTCACTTATAGCTAAACTGTAATAGATATGATTTTTTTTGTTTCTTTATAGGCTACTGCAATAAATATTCTCAATGCTATGGGGGCAGAACTGCTGATTAGAGAGAAAAAAAAAGCTCACTGAATTACCAATGCATACTCTTTTCCGTATCATTAACATTCAAAAGTGGACACAATGTATAGTGAACGTGTACTATGTGTTAGTGAAAATTTTCAGACATTCCTTTCTACACGTTTTAATGATATATGTCAGAAAAGTGTGCTCGAGGATCTAAATCGTGGTGGACATTCTCTATATCTAATTTATGAGGGTATAAAAAAATGTATTGTACATTCTGACATTAAAGTTAAGTTAGGTTAGGTTAGGTTAGGTAAGGTAAGGTGGGATCCGGTTAGGTTAGGTAAGGTTAGGTTAGGTTAGGTTAGGTGAAGTTGGGTTAGGCAGATTGGCAGTGGTATGAATCAAAAGCCAGCTCCTGTCAGTTTTGCCTCACAAGGTTGAGTGTACCCCATTCCAACCCTCAGCCTAGAATTTAAAATCTTGACAGAGCCAGGACTCGAACCCGAGCCTCCACAGTAACAGCCAAGAATGCTAACCACTACACCCAAAAGTGGACAATATAAGGCTGGTCTTGATTGTACATAATCAATGCAAGATTACCTAATAATAATAATAAATATTCCATTTAGCAACTGCATAGCCGACCTCTCCCTGCATTCTTTTACATACCAACATCGTATGACATGCGTGTCTTAATTTTTGCCGCCTTTCAGAAATCACTTACCATGACCAAGAGCGAACCTGCAAGCTTGGAATTGGTAGTCCGACACGATAACCACTCACTCACCGTGGCAAGCTATCAATCAATAAACCTAATAAAATTATTAATAATAATTATTATAATAACAATAATAATAATAATAATAATAAATATTCCATTTAGCGACTACACGGTCGAACTCCCCCTGTGACATTATTCACGGTCTCAGGACATGGCGGCCATCTTGCGCATTAGCCCCTGTGCCAGCTATGACTGTCCTCTCCATAAGAATAACATAGGACTGGTTGCGCGCGGCCGCCATCTTACGCATTAGCCCCTGTGCCAGAACCGCCTTATATTCCCTACTGAAGTCCCGTTTTGATGGCAATTTCAAGTTATTTCTCAATGGAATGAATTGCTTCTTGCCTGTTATTAGAAAGGATTGCTATGTCATCAGCAAAGGCCAAACAATGTACATGAATTCTATCTTTGAGTAGTCTGCCAAGGGTTATTCCCTTAGTTTCCTATTCCCAGGTCCTGATTATCTTCTCAAGTACGAGGTTGAACAGTAACGGAGATAATCCGTCTCCTTGGCGGACCCCAGTGTGAATTGCAGAAGGCTCAGATATATCGCCGAGGAATTTAACTTTTGAAGTAGTGCCAGTTAATGTTTGTCTGATTAATTCTCTTGTTTTTATATCCACTTGAAATTCTTCTAGAGTATTGAAAAGTGTTTGAAGATCTATAGAGTCATATGCTTTTCTGAAATCTACAAAGGTAATGACTGTCTGTCTGGTTTTGCGCATTTGTAGGATAGTTTTGAGATTAAGAATTTGTTCCGTACATGATCTTCCTTTTCGGAAACCTGCCTGGTATTCTCCAATCAGACGGTCTGTTTGTTTCTCAAGTCTAGTGAGCAGGGCTTTGGAGAAAATTTTATAAATAACTGGTATCAAGGAAATTCCTCTATAATTATTGATGTTGGTTTTATCCCCTTTCCTGTGCAGTGGATGGATTAGCGCACATTTCCAATCCTCAGGTATTTCTTCGGTGATCCAGATGTTCTCAAGAATTGAGTGGATTTTCCGGGCTACGTTCTCACCATCTATCTTCAGCATTTCGGCAATTATACCATCTTCCCCTGGGGCTTTATTATTTTTGAGTCCATGGATTATTTCTTTAATTTCTTCCAATGTTGGGGGTTCTGAATCTTAGTTGGATGTTTTTTTTTTTTTCAAGATGAGTTGTTCTTTAGGGGATTCACAGTTTTAAAAATCCTTGAAATAATCTGCTAGAAGTTTGCAATTTTCTTGATTATTTGTTTCCAATGTCCCATCCGGGCGTTTGAAGCAAAGACTGGGTGCCTGATAATTTGATAATTCTTCTCTGAATGTATTGTAGAAGTTTCGTGTATTGTTTTTAGTAAAATCTTGTTCAATTTCAGCCAATCTGTAGCGATCGTACTTGCGTTTTTCAGATCTGATGATTTTAGAGGTTTGTTTCTGTACTTTGGTGAATTCGTGCCAATTTTGTTCCCTTTTGTGAGAATTCCAATTCTGCCAGGCTTTAATTCTGAAGTTTATAGCCTTATAGGTTTCGTTCCACCACCTATGCTTGCGTTTCCTGGGCGGTGTGCCAATGTTTTGAGAAGCGTTCGAAAGTATATCTTTGAGTTCTAACCAGCCAGAAGAATCGTGAGTAGGGATACTTTCTTGGAAAGTACTGGCGTTCTGTTTAAGAAATTCTGGATCGACGCGCAGATTTTTTGTTATTTTTGGTTTGGACCTGTTTGGTTGAAATTTTACCTTGATTAAGGATAGATGGTGGTCAGAATCAATGATTCCTTTCTTGACTTTGAAATTCATAATTTCTTTTTGATTCTTTTTGGAAATAGCCACATGATCTATTTGAAATTCTCCTAAGTGAAAATTAGGGAATCTCCAGGTCTTTTTCTTGTGTGGAAGTGCCAGGAAATGTGTTGACATTAGTTTGAGATCAAAAGCTTTGCAAAAATCAAGTAATCTTTCTCCATTTTTATTAGTTCTATTGTGTGCTGGATATAGTCCTACAATGGTCCTGAATTTCCTTTCTCTACCAATTTGGGCATTCAAATCTCCCAAGAGGATTTTATGTGATGATTTGGAATGATGGCTGTAGTTTCTTCCAGCAGTTCCCAGAAGTCTTCCACGAATGTACCCAAAAGAGTTGGGTTATACCCTAATCCTGGAAGAAATTACATGAGATTAATAAATACACAAGGATGACCAGTTTCGATCGTCAAACGATCATCATCAGATCCATTTCACTTAGTCTATAATATCTATGTTTGACAATACAGGTGGAAATATTTACAATATGTACACTTATATAGTTGCAGTATTGGTTTTGCAACTTGTCGGTATATGTTAGTTGTAATCCGGGTGGTCGAGAAGTCCCTTTACATGTTATAGCATAAGACAGTTAGACATGGAAACATTGTTATGAATAAAACAGGCTTTTTTATCATTTCAAATGATCTTGAGGACTTCATCGTTTTGCATAGGTCTACCGTTATGCGTCACGGTTACGGCGTGTATGACGTCATCATGTTGTTCAGTGTATATGCACCGAGTCTGAGTTTACTCCTCGGGTCTGGCGTTATGCGATACGGAGGCGGCGAGTGCATGACGTCATGCAGCAGAGTGCACGGGAAGTCTAAGTTAATGGGTAATGGAGTCTGTTGAAAGAGTCCTGGGGCTTCGAGCGAAGCGAGAAGCCCTCCTGAGCCCTTCTAACATGTGTAGCATTTGTATATGCGTAATTTGAAATGATATAAAGTCTAGTCTCTCAGGCTGACTGTATCTTTTTTATTTCAACATTTATTTGGAGTAAACAATGTCTGGTTACAATTAACAATTCCATTCATCGATCAACAACGTCAGTACGTATTCCTCCATGTTCGAAGCAGACATAGATCCGTCGCCATGTTCTTGTATGCATTCACTGCAGCATGCGGTAAGTTATAGTTTCAAATGCTATGCGAACTCCATCTTTCAGTTGATCTTTGTTCACGTATCGTCGTTTACGAACGTTTTCTTTTATTACTCCCCATAGTGTGCCCTTGTGGGGTGCACAAGATTCGAATTCATGATCTTTTAGTTTAGGAAGAAAGTAAACTTCAGAAGTCCTCAGTACAGTTTTAACTTAGCAAGAGGGATAGGTGAGATCACCTCTGTGTGACGCATGGACCATGAGTAGTGGTTTTTTAGGGGTTCTAGCGCCACCGCCACCGCTCCACCGCCAAGATGGCGGCGGCACGATATCTCTCGGACGTATGGTCGGATTTTGACGAATGAGGTGCCATTGAACTCAGGCTGACACCCCCTTTCCATTCGACAACATATTTCCACCCCAAAATAAAACCTACCCCTACTAGGGGGTGAAATTGTAATTTCTTAGAAAATATCGTTTACAAGTGCGACATGTGGGAGTTTGCATGCCAATATGGAATTAAACGTTGTTCTACACAAGAGACATGTGTACGGTGGAAAGCCAATATGAATTAACATGCTTGTTTTTTGTTTTTACGCATGCCCACTCATAGCTTTTGTAAGAGGACGGGCTTTTTAAAGATGGTGGCTGTATTGTAGCCTAACCTAACCCATTCCACGAGGGGTGATCATAAAGTATTTCAAGCGGTGCTTGTCGATAGGCAAACCAATAATCAAAGAGGGGTATGTCAGACTTTGAGGCGATAACCCCTTTTGATTGATCCCAGTTGACTGGTCCCTTTTGATTTATCTCTGTTGATTTGTTTCTTTGGACTGGTCCCTGTTGACTAGCCCCTTTGGACGGGTCCTTTTGAAGGGGCTCCTTTATGATGGGTCCATGTTGACGGGTCATTGTTGATGAGTCCCTGTGGACGGGTCATTGTTGACAGGTCATTGTTGATGAGTCATTGTTGACGGGTCCTTGTTGACGAGTCCCTCTGGACGGGTCCTTGTTGACGAGTCCCTGTTGACTGGTCATTGTTGACGAGTCATTGTTGACAGGTCCTTGTGGACGAGTCCTTGTTGACGGTTCCCTGTGGTCGGGTCCCTGTGGACGGACCCCTTTAGACTGGTCCTTATGGACTAGCCCATGAATTTATTCAAATTGTGCTAAAGGGCCTAACTATATTTGTGTGTAAAGCAGTGTGCTGAACTGACGTTGTTCGCCAGCCCTCACTACTACAATGTGATAACGATATGAAAGGAAAGTGATGAAATAGATGTGAACACGTGCGAGATGACATTATTACCGGCCCCTTGTGAAAATCACATGTAAGCTAACAAGTCACATCCTGTTTGGTACGTATAAGTGTAAAATCTGATGGAAAGAGGACATGCCATGGGGCTAAGTGCAAAACTTGGTGGATGAATATGTTCTGGTGCTAGGGTTAATGAACGCAGCCTAGTACACGGGGCACATGCCATTTGAGGACAGGCCAAGGGACCTAGCTTGGTGGATGGATGTGTCATTTGTAGTTGAAAGAGAATAATGTACGTTTTTAAGATGTTAAAACTCTGGAGATTTTACGTGCACTAAGCCGACTTGGTATTTCCAGTGTCATATTGCTGACATGGCAGAGAGCGCGCAGTTCTGCTGCGATGACTGACACTGCAGTAATTTAAAACCGCAGGTGTTCATCTGGACAATGGGTGATGATCATGCAAAGTCAGCAGTAATCTGATACAGCACAGGTGTTCCTAGTGCACTTTGGACTGGCAGGTGTACAGGAAAGGAATTGCAATGATCAGCAAAAAACTGCTGACACGAATGATGTAAGCCTATATAAGGGAGGTGTCATATATTTCCCTACTGTCGGTCTTTATTACTCGCTACAAGTGAACAGTGCTCTATTACCGCTAAACATTTGCAAAAGCCTTTTTGGTGGAAAATCATTAAATTATTTTGCAAGGTAAGTACTTATTATTAATGGATTGTAGTCTTTTATTACTAATCGATGTTCATGTTATTGATTGGAATGTATTTATTGATTGATTGATTTATTTGTTTACAGATAATTGGCGTACCTGTAGGTTAGGAGATTCCTGTACCTAGTTCAGTCAGTGACAGCAGTTGATAAATTATTAAAGGTAAGTACCCCCTCTTATAACTTTTAAACAGCTAGAGCGATATTTTCCAATGATCACTGCTAGATGTCAATGACAATGGTTTATTTGATAGTTAAAGTTGGCACTACTTGACTATGATGTGTGAAGCTAAATTTGTAGGTTAGATTTGATTAACACTCTGTTAAGTTCCAACGTTCGCTGCTAGGTATCAGTGACAATAATATTTGTTAACCAATGTTGGAACTACTCGACAATTATGTGAAGCTGAATTTGTAGATTAGATTTGATTAACGCTTTATTAAGTTCCAACGTTCACTTCTTGGTGTCAGTGACAATGGTACCTGGTAACTAAAGTTGAAACTACTCAACAATGGTGTGAAGCTAAATTTGTGGGTTAGATTTGATTAACGCTCTATCAAGTTTCAATGTTCACTGTTAAGTGCCAGCAACAGTACCATATTTGCTAACTAAAGTTGGAACTACGCGACAGTGGTGTGAAGATAAATTTGTAGGTTAGATTTGATTAACGCTCAACTCCGAATGTTCACCGCTAGGTGACAGTAATAGTGACATATCTGTTAATCAAACTTGGACCTACTTGACAATTGTGTAAAGCTAGGTTTGTAGGTTAGATTTGATTAACGCTCTATCAAGTTCTAACGTTCACTACTAGGTGTCAGTGACAATGATATCAGTTAACCAAAGTTGAAACTACTTGAAATTAGACTTGCTGAGAGTCCACAGACGTTTAATTAAAATACCTTACTATGACCATTGGCTGTAATTTAATTAACATATTCTTCTTTTACTTTGTTTTATTTTTGTATTAATATTTATGATTTCCTTCTTTTATAGGTAATTTGGAAAGTGATTGATAATCATTATGTTCAAGTGTAGTGATTGTAAAGAGCAGTTTTCAAGACCTAACAGCCTTCAACGTCATGCAACTACAAAACATAATCTCAAAATGTTTGTGTGCAGTTATAGTACCACCACATTTAACAGACAGGATAGTCTTACACGACATGTAAATTTAAAGCATGTCAGTTCATCACCTTTCTCGTGTTCAGTTTGTGATCTTGGTTTTTCTGCTGTAAAGCGATATTAATCCCACATGGTTGAAGTTCATGGAGAACAACAGGAATTAAGAACTGCAAAACCATCAACTAGCACGGAACCTTTAAACAAATGTGTTGCTCAAAAGCGTAAACGTTCTCAAGATTGTGAAAATAGTTGTACAACAACTAATATTGATATACCTTCTTCAATCATTCATGGAAATTTACGCAGTATTCATCATAAAAACAAGATGTTCAGTAAAGAACATATAGCCTACTTTCTCCTAAATGCATGGGTATTGTTATAACTCTTTGTCCTTTTCAAGGAGTATGATTGAATGTTGGTTGTAGTAGCTTGTTGAAATACAACGTGCTATAGGGATATTAAACATGAATATGAGGTGCCCTTTGCTAGTGCTACCTCTGTACCAAATTTCGTTCAATTCGGTTTCACCGTGTTTGAATTGATAGGGGGAATCGATTTGCACACATACTTGGCCACCATCTGCAAACTATTGGGCTGATGTTCTTGCAGTTTGGTCTGAATATGTTTCCCACATAAAGATATGGTGTTGCAAAATTTGGTAGAGACTAGATTATTAGGTTGGTCGTAATTACATTTTAGCTTTTAACATTTGGGTGGCCGCGATTACGTTTCCGTCAAGATAGCGGTGATATAAAACATGACACTGAGGTGCCCTTTGCTAGTGCTACCTCTGTACCAAATTTCGTACCAATCGGTTTCACCGTGTTCGAATTGATAAGGGGAATCGATTTTCACACAAAGATGGCCGCCATCCGCAAAATATTAGGCTGATGACCTATTAGTTTGGTCAAAGGATGCTCCCTCCATAAAGGTATGTTGTTGCTAAATTTGCTAGAGATCGGATGATTAGGCTAATCGTAATTTGATTTAAGCTTTGAACATTTGTGTGGCCGCCATTACGTTTCTGTCAATATGGCGGCGATATAAATCATGACACTGAGATGCCCTTTGCTAGTGCTATCTCTGTACCAAATTTCGTTCCATTCGGTTGCACCGTGTTCGAATTAATAGGGGGAATCGATTTTCACACAAAGATGGCCGCCATCCGCAAACTATTACGCTGATGACTTATTAGTTTGGTCAAACGATGCTCCCCCCATAAAGGTATGTTGTTGCAAAATTTGGTAGAGATCGGATGATTAGGTTAGTCGTAATTTGATTTAAGCTTTGAACATTTGTGTGGCCGCCATTACGTTTCCGTCAAGACGGCGGCGATATAAAACATGACACTGAGGTGTCCTTTGCTAGTGCTACCTTTGTACCAAATTTCGTTCAATTCGCATTCACCGTGTTCGAATTGATAGGGGGGACAGACATTCAGAGTACACACACTCACACACACACAGACACACAGACACACAGACTCACACACACACATACACACAGACAGACACACTTTTTTCGCCCTGTGTTGATCTCATAAGTCTACTTTCATTTATTGCAAAAATCGAAAGTAGGCTAATAACGCTTGTCATGAAACAAATTCTGCGAATATTCGACAAATTGGTAGTGCGTTTAAAAGTCGAATTGCTAGTTATAGACTTTATAGTAAAGAAAAAAATTCATTTTTAAAAAATGTTCAACCTAGTGTGTTTGGCTTGGTAGATAATGTTTTAGTAAAGCATAAAACAATTAAAATTAATTTTTGAACTTTTTGGGCTGTATGTAAAAACTAGGAGTGAAGGTGAAATTACTGATATCAAATCCTTTAATACAAAAAACATAATTGTTAGCGAATCAACTAATATCAGCGATATGTACCAAGATATTTCAAGTGCTATCATTGTGAAGAGTGAAGAGTTCCAGGAAAGGGAGTCAGGTTGGGCGTTGGTTGAAGTACTTTATTTAGAAACCAACATGAATAAATATAATCCCCTTCGAGCATCATCATACATTGATTTACCAGTATGGATCAAACGTAAGAAAGCTTGTGTAAACGTTATGAATAGTGACCATGCATGTTTTGCGTGGGCTGTAACCTCAGCTCTCCATCGAGCAGTAAGGGATGCGGAGAGAACATCATCTTATCCTCACTATTCCTCAGTTTTCGATTTAAAAGAAATGGAATTTCCTATGGCGATTAAAGACATTAAGCGTTTTGAAGAGCTAAACAATGTAAGTATTAATGTTTATGGAATTGAAAACAAGAGTATAGTAGGTCCTCTATATTATACTCAGGAAAAAAATGATGCTCATGTAAATTTATTATACATAACTAAAGGCGAAAATGCCCACTATTGTTGGATAAAACATTTTAGTAGACTTGTTGGTAGTCAGCTATCAAAATATAAAGGTAAGAAGTGGTTGTGTGATGGTTGTTTGTTATATTTTGGAAAAGAGGATCAACTAACTCAACATCTAAAATGGGGTTGTAATCATGTGTGCACAGTATTACCTACTCCTGGAAATAACATTCTGAAATATAAGGACTTTGAGAAGCAGCTTCGAGTACCATTTGTTATATATGCTGACTTTGAAGTTTACTAAAACCATTTAATACATGTCCTTCGAACCCAACCAAACCTTTTACCAACACCACTCACATTCATGAACCTTTTAGCTTTGCATATTATATTAAATGTACTGTAGTTACGATGACTCTTTAAATAAGTTTGAGCTCTATAGGGGACCTGATGCACCTAAAGTTTTCATGGAAAGACGTGAAAAAGATGCCATCCGTATATCCTCTATTTTAAATATTATCATTCCAATGGAGCCATTAACATCATCACAGCAAATGGGTTTTGAAACTGAAACTAATTGTTTTATATGTGGTGAATGTTTATATACAGACAGGGTTCGCGATCATGACCATTTAACTGGGAAATATCGTGGTGCTGCTCACCAAGAATGTAATTTAAAGTATAGAGTAAGTAAATTCATTCCAGTCATTCTACATAATGGTAGCAAATACGATAACCACTTTATCGTTAAAGAATTTGGAGCTTCAGATGTGAAAATTGATGTGATTGCAAATAATAAGGAACAATACATATCGTTCACAAAATACATCAAAACTAACAATAAGAAAACTATAAAACTGCGATTTTTAGATTCATTCCGCTTTATGCCAAGTAGTCTTAATAAGCTTGCTAGTAATTTAAAATCAGACCAGTTTCGTGAAATTCAACGTGTCTTTCCTAAAGAAGATGATTTTAATTTGATTCGAAAAAAGGGTATATTCGCTTATGAATATATTAACTGTGTGGAACGTCTTGAGGAGTGTTCTTTACCACCGAAAGATGCATTTTATAGTTCCTTAAACACAAGTCATATCAGTGATCAGGAATATTTAGATGCACAACGTGTATGGACACAGTTTAACATTCAAACTTTAGGTGAATTTTCAGACATATACTTGAAGAGAGATGTGTTGTTATTAGCAGATGTTTTTGAAAATTTCCGGAATGTTTGTATGAAAACTTATGACCTTGATCCTTGTCAGTATTTTACTGCTCCTGGGTTAAGTTTCAGTTCAATGTTGAAAAAAAAAAAAAGTAAATTTAGAATTGATGACTGGTATAGACATGATTAATTTTATAAAATCATCAATTCGAGGTGGATTAAGCCAATGTAGTGGGCGATATTCTAAAGCAAATAATAAATACATGCCTAGCTACAACCCTTGTGAAGAGTCAAAGTATATTGTCTACCTCGATGCAAATAACCAATATGGTTGGGCTATGAGTCAATATCTACTACTAAAAGATTTTCGCTGGCTGACACAACCTGAAATTGATGTTTTCCATGTTAACACCTTAAATATTAACGATGAAAAAGGATATATTTTAGAGGTAAATCTTGAGTACCCTAAAGAGTTACATGATGAACATAATGATTTACCATTCTGTCCTGAGAATAAGAAATCTCCATACATAACATCACGAACAAAAATGTTAATTGCTAATGTAAATGATAAATGTAAATATGTAATACAATATCAAAACCTAAAACAGTGTCTACAGCATGGATTAAAACTAACTAAAATTCATCGTGTATTACAATTTCATCAATCAGCATGGCTCAAACCATATATTGATCTGAACAATAATTTAAGAACACTATCAACAAATACTTTTGAAAAAGATGTTTACAAACATATGAATAATAGTGTTTTTGGAAAGACTGTGGAGAATGTTGATAAGCGAGTTGATGTAAAGCTGATAACAAAGTGGGAGAATGAAGGTCAAAGGTATGTTGCGAACAACTTAATAAGCAAGCCTAACTTCCATAGCTGTTCTATTATCCATGAGGATTTAGTTGTAATACAAATGAATCGTCTTAAAGTAACCTACAACAAACCCATATATGTGGGTTACGCCATTCTGGAATTGTCAAAAACACTTATGTATGAATTTCACTATGATTATGTTAAGAAAAAATATAATGATAATGTAAAATTGCTCTATACAGATACAGATTCTTTTATTTATGAATTTAAAACTGATGATTTTATGAGGATATCAAAACTGAGCTAAATAGGTTTGATACAAGTGACTACCCCAAGGATAATATCTACCATTTACCTCTAATAAACAAAAAGGTTCTAGGAAAATTTAAGGATGAATATGCTGGTGTTGTTATAGACACCTTTGTAGGCACAAAATCTAAATCATACAGCTATATGACAATTGATGATGTAGTAATAAAAAAATTAAAAGGAGTGAAAAAGAATGTTGTTAGTAAAGAGTTAGAGATAAGTGATTATAAGAACTGTATGGTCAGTAACCCACCTATATTATATAAGAAAATGTGTGTATTTAGAAGTAAAAATCATCAGCTACATACCAATTTGTTGAACAAAGTTGCTTTAAGTAATGAAGACAACAAGCGATTCATTATACCCAACACATTTCATACTCTTGCTTGGGGGAACCGTCGCATTGACGACTATTACTTTACTTAAATCTAATGTTCACCATATTGTATCATTTGTAGTGTGTTTTATTTTGTGATATACTTGTAAAACTGTACGTAGAATGTATACTGTTAGACTACTATAGTTTTAGTTTAAAATAACACACTTTACTTTAAAATTTTGCTTTTTTATATTATGGTTAAACAAATGATTTACAAATGTACAAAATGTGAAAAAACTGAACAAGACAATGTAAAAATGTCAAGTGAAAATTGTAAATATCCATGTGTGAAAAATGGTTAAAAATTATTTAAAAAAAATTAAATGTAAAACTAAACGGGTAATGTAAAAATGTAAAGTGGAAATTGTAAATATCCATGTGTGAACATTGTGGTGTTTGAAGCCATATTTTCAGTGTTGCCTTAGTAAACAAAAGTTTAGTGCTTTTCAGTCGGTCAACACGAATGTACCCAAAAGAGATGGGTTATACCCTAATCCTGAAATAAATTACATGAGATTAATAAAACACCATTTTAAACAAATAAAAGACATTTTGATCTGATAAACCTTGTTTTTTATTTCACAACAAATAGGGCTTTACAAAATAGAATACAAAGAAAATAACAATTCCTCAATCCTTTTCAATGTCCATGTCCACTCTTCATTAACTTTCCTTTTATAGCACTAATTACAATGAGGGCTGCCAACCTTTCTCCCACTGAGGCATCACAGGATGTCAAACGTTGTTTAGCTTTTTTCAACAATACTTTATCCGCCACACGTCTTAATGCAGGATGTCTATGGCGATAAGAAAGGCCATGTTCTTTGCACGCTTGATCCAAAGGATTAATAGGTACATCACCACCTTGCAAACGTTGATTCAGCTTTGTTCCAGGACCACAAAAACGATAACCAGGAAGATGGATTTCAAAAGGTAAGTATTGAATGACTTTGTCAATGACGCCATGACCAATACAAGTTTGACATATCCTTTTCCATAGGTGGAGAAAAGGTTTGATTTTCCTCTTCATCTGTAGACGATGCTGATGTTGCTTTTTTCTCGCCATCACACCCGTGGAATGAGGAAACAAAGTCTTTACTCTGACTTTTATGACCGTGATAGAGTTTGACCAGCTGGCCAGTAGCACACTGTCGCATAGAGGGTATTTTTGCCATGGCCACTTGCTTATGGTGATCATAATCTGTACATGGTTGCAATTCACTTAACACAGGGTCTTGAGTCCATGATTTTGGTACATGTTGCCAGATTTCTTTCACAGCATTTGCTGCCACATAATAAATGAACGATTTTGGAAGAGCCAATAATTCTTCTTTGGTAAAACTGTCTAGTTTCTTTTTACACACAAAGAACTTTCCAATCGCTTTATCGGTAGCATCCCCTTTCTCCATGGTATAATGTAGATGTTTACACGTCGCTTGTAGAAATCTGACTGGTGTCATTCACATGTAAACCTAGAGTTTTAATTTTATTTAACAACTCCCAGCAGGCATTGGTGGTTAGCCAATGAAACAATTGCCACACCTGTGCCAAGGCTTTATGGGTAATGTTGTCACAGGGGCAGCGGTCCATGAGTGTTTGCAGCGAGGGACAGCCCAAGTCCATTAAAACGATACATTGACAGTAAGACGCCAAGAATGGTTGTAGCCATTGACATTTTTCACTACCTTTCACAAATACCACATGGGCAGAAGACAAGTGGGCTTTCATGACCATGTCCAGGTGCTTATATGAAATGGTTCCTTGCTTCCAGTCTAGTTGCATATGAGTTTAAATCCACTGGGTTTGTTTACGGTCTTTATCACACAATAGATCAAACGCATAGGGAGGTTTAAACACCAAATGGGTAGCTTGCGATATCCAAAAAGTGGAACAATCGATGATGGCCACTTCTTTAAATATAAATTTGTCATCTCCAATTTTAAACCCTTGACAGTCAACAATTAGTGTACGCAACATGTTCCCTCTTGTGTGGATCAAGTCCAACTGACCACAGACTGACTTCGTCCAGTAAGGTGTACCCATGACATTTACTTACATTCCATTCTAGTAAAAAAATCACTGACTAGGCACTATTGAGGTTAGGGTATGACAGGGGGCATAAGAAATAATAATATAACAACAACAACCAATTCTTTATTACATTATTTTATTAGCATAACAAGTTTTACATTCTTTTGTCATTCTAGGATAGGGGCGGTACCAACTGATACAACAAAAAAGTCTTTTATGTTTATAGCGTCCATAACACCGATGATATCCCAATGTCTCTAAACTGGGTGTTTGTGACTGTGAGCTGCTCACTGAAGCACCGTTGACACCATAAAGTCCACATGTATCATAACTTTTTTCATCACTCAGAGGCGCGAGTGAGGGGTAACTTGAATGACAGGGTATATTACCCACATCCATTCTGCACAGGTAAAGGCAGGCGGGTGACCAGCGCTGATGTTCTTCCATGGGTTCATCACTTTCTTCCCATTGATCTATGATGATGGGACAAAAGGCACATTTCACGTCATCTCTTGTTTATAAATAATAGAATCCAGGGGCCGCCAAGGCTTGAGGGTTTATGAATGGCACCGGCCACGTCACAAAGGTCTTGAGACGTTGTTCCTCAGATTTTAAATTCATGGTTGTGTCGTCTCTTGATGCTTTAAAGCAAGACATGACTGAGCGGCTTGACGTAAGTTGACCTGTTATATATACACTTGACACTTGGTTGGACAGTGGATAATAGTTGACTTGTTTGTGATGAATTATGGAACATTATAATGCGTTTCAAAATCTAGTCGAATGTCAATATTGGATGGCTTGACAGACTCTTCCAAGTAGGAACAGTCAAAGACAATCAGCGGCGCCATTCTCTTAAAAGCTTGGGGTGACAACATGGGTCAATTCTCTTTTTGATAATACGACCATCGAAATTTAGAAAACAAGTCGTAGAGGGGGCCAAATTTATTTTTTGAAAAATCTAAATCCAGTCCTTCATAGGGAAACACAGCACCGTTGAGGAAAAGACGTGCATTTCTTAATTGCAGGTGATCAAATTGCGTGGCATCTTTGGTTTGTTGATACTTGCGATTTGTTTGAAAACCCACGATCATGTAGAGAGGTATAGCGGGCTGTTTTAACAGCCCAACTGTGTGTGTTGGTGGTGGGCAATAGCGGGTACTCATGCAGTGCCCAGCTTCTAAATTCCATGGGTAGAGGCATATCTCTCTTTACCATTTTGAGTATGTCCAGTTTTTTGCTATCATTAAGGGTCACATGAGGCACTTTCCATAGCAAGCGTTGTAGTTGAATTTTTGAATCTATGGCGGCATTGTCGGCTCCCTTGAGTGCATTATTATCACTCCTGTCTCACGTTACAATGACACCAAACACAGAACCATTGGGACTAAGCCACGACTTGTAACCAAAAATATTCCGCGACTGGTTAAACTGTTTAACCCCATAAAAACATCAGACCCTAAACGTCATCGCCTTAACATCGGGGACTATTTTCGTGTGAGCAAATTTAAGTCTATCTTCAACAAGGGCTACACACCAAATTGGGGGAATGAACTATTTCGAATTCGACAAGTCAACCTGAACAGTCCAGTCACCTATTTACTCGAGGACCTCAACGATCAACCCATAAAAGGCAGATTTTATCTTCAAGAATTCCAAAAGACAGCGTTTCCAAATCATTACCTTGTGGAAAAAGTGTTGAAACAAAAAGGAAATAAATTATACGTAAAATGGTTGGGGTTTAGCTCGGCCTTTAATTCATGGATTAATAAATTACATGTTGTATGAAACTGTGCACCTTGTATTTATTTATTCACTCATGTTGTACTTAACCTATAGTCCTATGTGTGTGCAGTCGTCAGCTCCACATGTATTATTATAAGCAAAGCATATTTCTTTCTCTCTTCACCTGTGTTCTCTCTTACACCGACTCTCCCCCTCTCCTCCCCTTCACCTCCCGCCAAACTCAAAACAGGATGTAATTTGTTAGCTCTTATCGCGCACGTGCACAGCTAACGTTCAAGGTGAACACCTGTGTGTTAAGTCATATTTCACATGAACTTGCGTTTTCTCACGTACGAACGAAAACAGGATGTGACATGGTAGCGTACATGTGGTTTTCACAAGGGAGGTGGTAATAATGTCATCTCGCACGTGTTCACATGTATTTCGTCACTCCCCTTTAATATCGTTATGAGATTGTAGTAGTGAGGGCTGGCGAACAATGTCAGTTCAACACACTGCTCTACATACAAATGTAGTTAGGCCCTTTGGCATAATTTGTATAAATTTCATGGGCCAGTCCATAGGGACCAGGCCAAAGGGACCGGTCCAAAGGGATCAGTCAAAGGATGATGATGATAATTGTTGTTTTAAGGGGCCTAACATCTAGGTTATCGGCCCAGGGTTCAGTCAAAAGGGACCCGTCAACAAGGACTCGTCAAGAAGGACCTGTCAACAAGGACACGTCAACAATGACCTGTCAACAGGGACACGTACACAAGCACCCGTACACAGCGACCCGTCAACAAGGACCCGTCCACAGGGACCTGTCATCAAGGACCCGTCCATAGGGACCAGTCCAAAGGACCCGCCCACAGGGACCCGTCAACAAGGACCCGTCAACAGGGACTCGTCAACAATGACCCGTCCTAAGGGACTCGTCAGCAATGACCCGTCAACAGGGACCAGTCCAAAGGTACAAATCAACAGGGATCAATCAAAAGGGGTTATCGCCTCAAGGCCTTACATGTCCTCATTGATTATTGGTTTGCCTATCGACAAGCGCCGCTTGAAATACTTTTTGATCACCCCTCGTGGGTTGGTTTAGGTTAGGTTACACTACAATTGCCATCTTTAAAAAGCCCGCCCTCTTAAAAAGCCATGAGTGGGCATGCGTTAAAACAAAAAACAAGCATGTTAATTCATAGTGGCTTTCCACCGTACACATGTCTCTTGTGTGGAACAACGTTTAATTCCATATTGGCATTCAAAATCTCACATGTTGCACTTGAAAAGCGAGATTTTCAAAAAAATTACAATTTCACCCCCTATTAGGGGTAGGTTTTATTTTTGAGGTGGAAATATGTTATCCATTGGAAAGGGGGTGTCACCCTGAGTTCAATGACACCTCATTCGTCAAACTCCGACCATAAGTTCGAGAGATATCGCGCCGCCGCCATCTTGTAGGAGGAAAGCCGTAGGAGGATTTAGAACTCTTAAAAACACACTACTACCATGGCGTAAGAGTTGAGTCAAGGCACACAGCTGCATATGAGATCATCAGCCCGCTAGCTTGAAAAGTGCTTGAATTGAAGGATTCAATCGCCGAGAAAATTTTCAATTGAGCTGAGCGAGAGGGAAGATCTACTGAGAAGTCCTTACTCAGCGAGAAAATGACAACACTGTTTGGTAGGCCTGACCAGAAGCAATAGCAAATTATTGAAATTAGCAAGAAATATGCAATAATCTTGAAGGATTTCACCGGCAATATTAGTTATCCTGGAAATTAGGAATTGTAGAGTTATAAAAGCTTATAATTATTGAACAGTTTAAAATGCAAGGTCATCACGACATCAATGGGGGTTCACCTGACCGGTAGCCAAGAGAAGGGGAAAAAGAAATTGTACGCCCGCCTAATTCAGGAGCTATTTTAATTTTTAATCGAACTTTTCACGATCAATTTTCGAAATTTTTAGTATCGTTGAGACATTCAGGTCGTGAGCACCAAGGAGGTAATTTTTAAAGAACGTGCGACGCTTACTTTGGAAAATAATTTTTAGAGGCAGCGAAACTAATTTATTTTTAGCCGAATCAAATATAAACCCACTGAGCGCAAAGGAAATCATTCAGTCTTCAGATTCCTAAGGGACGTGACGCTGTTTCAAACTTCATGCAGTCTACGAGTACTCCTTGAGAGGAGGTGCTGTGTCAATTGTCAATCAGCTGGAAGCGTTGCTTCACGAAGTCGTAACTACACAGTCTACGCTGGACCAAGAGTGGTCATACAGTATCACCGTACAGTAAATCTTCGTAATTTTTGTTAAAAGAAACTATTGTCGTACTGCCAATAGTCAGAATCAAATTTGAACTTTGGCAAAGTACAGTATTATAGGCCAAGAATATATCTTCAGCTGACGGAGGCGTGTAAAGCCTCAAGTTCAGTATCAGTTATCGAAGAAACACCGAATTATCTCGACAGTGAACGAGTACTTTTAAGGAGTAGTGAAACTCGAACTTTATCCAGTGCTTTAAAGAACCATATTAGGGTCTAACGTAGGATAATAGCCTAAATCTTCCTGTGCTTAGGGGATTAGCGCTTAAGTGACGTCAGGTTAAAGACATCAAAAGCAGGACAGTAACTGCATAGGACAAGGTGTGAAAAACTTCACAAATCGTGCCACGAACAGAATACGTTAGTATTCATATAATCAGGTCCAAACGTGGACGAAAGAGAAATATAGTTAGAGCGCATTGTAACTATAGAAGTAGCGACTCTAGGACCGTACGATGTAAAGACCTTATGCAAGATCTCAACTTGCAATCTGAACGAGTGTAGAATCGTGCTATAACCTGACTAAGTGCCGATTACTATAGGCAAACCGGAGTAGGATAGGAGTATCCATACCAGTCAAGCGAATGCAGAGAAAGAGACTTCCAATCGACCCAGTTAGGAGCCAGAACTAGGGAAAACAGCTAGTATCTGCACCTTTTAGGAATAGGGAGAAAAGAAAGTGTCACAAACGTGTGAAGGAATAAGTGTAACCACAGTGTTAGAAGGTTTATTTTTGTAAATAATATTTTGTCAAGTGTTAAATATAATTTTTCAGTGTTTTGTTTTAGTGTTATAAAGTGTTAACATAAATATGATTTTTACACCTCAAGTAGAGGATATTAGTGTTATAAAAATGCTAAATGTTAGGAAAGAATTAGTGTATACCGCGAGTTTTGTGAAGTGTATTACGGAGGCTTAAAACCCAAAGATGTGGGCTATGAGGCTAATTTATTGGGAGCCTGGAGCCAGCCGCTCAAGGAATAATCATGTAAGTAGAACAATTTGATTATGTGTTTTTTGAAGGGAATGGGTTCGTGCAAACTGATATGTGAGAAGATGTTCTCAAACACACAGGGATAATGAGAATCAAGTGTATAAAATGAAGCGTACGGTTTTTCTGAACGATAAATTAATCATGAATTAACTAATTAAATAGTGTTCAATATAAATACTCAGTGGAGTTGTACTCTTTTGAAATCACGTCTTATGCTGATGTAACGTAAAAGTAACATACGTTTTGAAAGCAAGAAATAAAATCTAAAAGTAATTGTTGAAATATAACCATAAATGTTGTAATGTTGGAAGCCGTTGAGGTTCCATGAAATAATGATAATGATAATTAATTGTTGGTCGATAAGGTTCTAATGAATGAAATGTCAAAAGATGAATTAATATTTATGCCAGGCAAATTTTCAAAGTGCTAATAATATAATGAGACGGAGCTCAATTGAAGTAGAAGCAGTAAATGTCTTACTCGAAATATCACACAAATTTAATTGTAACTAAAGCTAGGATAGCTTACTTGAATTTGCCCGCTAAATATTGCTGTGATTTCGTGCCAGGTTCTTAGTTGATCGCCAGGTGTATTTGAGCGCGGTTCTATGGAAATGTATGTGTTTGCAGTGAAGCAAATTTGAATACGGGTGCTATATATATGTATAAGCGCAGAGGACATTGCTGTATTAGTCGCTCAAAAGTCGCTAATTTAAGGAGGTTTGGTGTATAATAGTTCAACTCCTGTGCCATGTCAGTAAGACCTTCCAAAATGGAATAATACCTATGGGGCAGACTCATTTTTTTATGAACCCAGATTCATCCACGTCGAAAGCCCCATTATTATTGATATATGAATGTTAGACACTCCAATGATAATACCTCGCAATCATTAAGTTCACCTGTGCCAATACAAGCGGATGATTATGGCCGCGTAATGTTAATGATGAATGGATCATTTGTGTCTGTTTTTTCGAGTTTATGAAATGATATTTGTAGTAGCCTGTTGGCTAGAAGGAAGGACAACTCGTCTGCCTGAAGCTTGGGGAGCACGCCTGATCCCTGCTCGTAAATTAGCGTGAAGCACTTTTGACAAACATGAAAGGAGACCACTAAATTGCCTTGAGGTAGGGCTGGGGACAGCGTGCTCTTGTGCGATGGAAGTTAAATGTTTTGAGATCAGCTGGTCATCAGTAGCGTGATCTAAATGTTATTATTTCTTGCCAAGAGTCATTCAGAAACCGTATTAGCTTAAATATATAGTCATGGACTATTGTAAAATCCCTTATTCTTAATAACAATATAAATGTTGTTCCAGAGGAACAATGTAAATTTTAAGATTGTCTGGGGAGGTTTCCTTAATTTGAATTATTCAGTATTTTTCCTATACTCAAAGGAATGCACGAATTATTTTCCCAACAACGCCAAGTTGTAGAATTGTTTGTAGGGATGATGAGTTTGAAACTCAAGTGTAACCTTAAGAAATGAAATTGTTATTGACAAATTAGCAGAACTCAAAGTAAAAACTCCAAATGGGAGTTAAGAGTGCTTTATTTTTTATGAATAATTGTGTAAACATAATCTTAGAGTCATGAGATGCTCATATTTGCAATTTAGAGAATTTGCTGTATGGAAGTGTAGATTTTTGTTGATTGTTGTCAGGTTCGTTCGGAACCTTCATTATTGATTTTTGTAGTTTTGTTTATTGATTCCTTGTCTAGTTTAAGGCAAGTGTGAAGATTGTATTATAAATTTAATTGTTGTAGCGCCTAAGTTTTGATATTCATCAAATAATTTTTATATTTTGAATTTGATATTCATTTGAGTGTAATCCTGATGCTTTGATCCAAGGTATGTGAATCGTAGAGTGAGAGGACGCACCATGCCTCTAAAAACCCAGTGAGCTAGCTGACTATGATCACATATCTATTGTTCAGATGGGCACAATAGTGCATTGTCTGGTGTGTTGAGGTCTGGGCTTCGTGGAAGCCATGGCAGTGGTGCTGGAAGGTCTCGTGATCCACGCCCAATCCAGCGGTTTGGAAAAAGTTCATTTAGCCGGTTGCGGACACTCACAGCAAAATGTGGTGGAGCACCATCTTGTTGAAGTGTCACGATATCACTTATACCTTTAGCCCTTAATTGTGGAATCAACCACGTATTAATCATTTTCAAAAGACCATCGAAGAAATAAGGTCCAAGCAGAGGGTCTGCCGATAACCCTGTCCAAAGCGTAACATGCGGCGGATTGCAGTCAATTTCCTCATAAAAGTGCGGATTGCTTTTTGCCCAAATAAAGACGTTACGTTACGATTTTGTGAGCTACGATAAATCACACAGTCATCAGAGAATATAACCTTTTTTTGATCATCTGCATGCGGGAAGCGTGCGAGCAGCATTCCACATGCATGCACACGTTGCTCCAAGTCACGACAACTCGTTCACAACTCTACTCGTTCACTGAGGATGGCCGAAAGCATGAACGTTTCAAGTCTTTGCGCATATGGTCTTTCATCGTCGATCGCGGGACGCCTAATTCCGCAGACCACTTACGGGTTGACTTCACCGGCGATCGTTCAATCGATTCCGCCACAGCGGCACAAGTTTCGATACGAGTCGTAAGCCTTCCGCTACGTGGTGCATCGAAAACACTTCCCGTCACAAAAGTTTTCTTCTCCCACGCGAATAATGTTGGTTGTGATGGCGGTGGTTTTCCAAACCTCACAGCGAAGTCCTTCAAAATGTCTGACAATGTCTTCTTCGTATTCTGACGTTCGTGAACCCAAGCAGAAGCCACAAAACGCTCCTCAACAGTGAAAACACTTGTATCCGTCATGGTTGAACTCTTTCGACTGAAGGCAGCTAACTGCGCAGTGAGCTACGCTGCGAACCACGTGACACGTGACACGCCTTCCCCATGCTAACCGAAGTGAACGTGTCAAGTGCGAGACTCGGCTCACGGCGGGAAATTGTTATCTCAACAATATGTAAATAATGTTAATAATAATGAATATTTATAATACATGTCTAAATTTATTGCCCTATGCTATAATATGTAAAGGAACTTCTGGACCACCCTGTATATGATGCTTGGTGAAATGCTACAATGGTGATAGAACTCCGGACTTTGTCTTTTGGAGTGACTGTATGTTTGTTGAGAAAGGTCAATTTTAATAATACTGTAGTATAGGCTACTTATCTGGTTGGATGTCTTCAGTACTAACAACAGCGAGCAGTTTACACTTCACTCGTGCACCAGTGACAGGAGACTGAATTGGTATTTTATCTTGCTGAACTGGTTTTCCCTCCCACCGCCTCGTTCCTACGGGCTGTCTGTATTAAGTGCATGCGTACCTTTGGTGTGTTGCCCAGCCTAGACATGTTGTATGTTATTGTATTTAGGACGGTCTTCAATATTAAAGACCATGATTATTCTTCGCCACGCATAAACTAGTAGCCATATAAGCGCTGCCGGTCTCTGAGGATGTCCCGGCACCTTTAATACTGCCGTGAATGTCGGCCTAGGTTTATTGAAGAGAAAAGTACCTCGTACATCCTGATCCAAATAACATGTACCTATTATAATCCCCCTATACCCCCCCCCCCCTTTATATAGCTTGGCTGTATCGCTAAATTATGGTAAACAATTATGGTAAATATTCTTTTGTAAACCGTGCCATTGATAACTGGAACTCTCTACCTGCCGCAGTCTTAGAGCCTTTTCCCAAACATATAGGTGTGTTTAAGAAAAGACTGACTATTTGTGTAAATACTCCAGTTTAATTGTTGTATAATTGTTATTGAATTGTTATGTATAATTATTTATTTGTTATGTATATACAATTTGCCACCGGGGGACACACCCCCCATTGCAAATAAATGAATGAATATGAATATGAATATGAATATGTTGTGTCTTGTTTCCGACAGGGTGTGTTTTGTAGTCGAGTGAAGAGGGGGTGAGCTCTCCATGAAAGTGTGTTCATTTAGATTGTTGGGGTTGTTTCTTTAGGCTAGGTGTATCTCGATTGCTTCCTTTATGTCAAGAGCTCTGCTTTTCGATTCGTAATGAATTATTTTTAGGTCCGTTTCAATGATAGTGAAACTGTGCCCCGCGTCGCACATGTATTGGCTTCAGGCTGAATGTGTTCCTTATTTTATCGCATTTCTATGTTCATGGTAACATGTGTCTACTCTTCTTCCATTCTGTCCGATGTAATTAGCTTCACAACCGGTACCTTGGCACGTAATAGAATATACCCCTGACTTTGAATACGGTAGGCAACTAAATAAAAAAGACCCGTAATCCATGTAAAGTTTCCAGGTTAGCAGGAGTGAGTAACTTAGATAAGTTTTATTCCCCGCCAAATTAAATGGAGACATTAACGTGTTGACAGACTAAAAAAAATTAAATAAATGATTGGATCATGGAAGTATAGTCTACTGCCTTCTAAATACTATCGGTAGATCCCCAACGCATGACGTTTGGAATGACTTTGTTATGATGCCTCTGAATGAGATAGGCTATGGCCGACGACTTCATTTTTCACTTGGAGCATTAGGTTGTTGCTGTCTTCTTCTTAAGGTTTTCTCTCCTCAGTGATGTGTTCAAAGGCAAAAAGTACTTCATTTTGTTGACATGTATTAATGAAGAATTGAGTGGCCTGTCCCCTTGATGCTCAATTTATCTCCCCTCCAACGCGCCTCCTTGACAGCCATTGCCAAAACCAATACTTTCTCTAGCGATTGGAGTCAGTCAGATCATTCAATGAACTGACAGTTAGTTCAGCATGACAAGTCTTCAAGAGTTGAACATCTAATTCAACCGCAGTGGTTCTAAAATAAGTCCAGAGAACTAGAAACACCGATTAGAGTCCCAGTCGGGTTCACATTTTCAGTACTTGAACACCAGTTTGCTATTGTTTCATTTGAGTGGCTTGGACATCGTGGTCAGTTATCCCCGTGTACTTAGGTGTGTGTGTAGAATTTTTTCAGATAACTCGTGTTATTTTTATGGCTGTATTAGTGTGTGTATTTGTTTTTCAGGTAAGAGTTAGGAAGGAGGAGGCCGTGGCTTCAAATAAGAAAACATCCCAGCATTTGCCTGGAATGTAAATTGGAAACCACGGAAAACCACTTCCAGGATTCTGAGGTGGGAATCAAACCCTCCTCTTCTCTGTTTTGCCTCACGAGGCTAAGGGTACCCCGATCCAGCCCTCAGACTAGAATTACATTTTGACTGACTGCGTAGTGCAGGGGTACCCAAGGTTGCAGGATCGAATCCTGACGGTGTGCAAATGTGAGGAATCCGTGTCAGCAGATTTACTGGCACGTAAAAGTTCCCCTTCGGGGTAAAATTCTGGCAGCCTGGCGTCTCTAAAAGCCTCAGTAATTAAAAGGGATGTAAACCAATAACTTAACATTAATAGTAGAATTGGAGGGTCCAATAAATAAAATCCCTAAGTCCGTTTTTTCAACTTTTCAGGAAATGAAATACAAAGTTTCAAACTTACACAAAATCTATATTTTTCACTTCTGTAATCCAATTTTCTGTCACATGGAAATATACATGAAAATGAAAATCCACAGCCTTTTTCCAGTCTCCGACCGGGTAAGGAATGGAATGAATGAAGCCCCCATCTAGCGGCGAGGATATGAACTGTGCCGGCTGCTGAGGCCTGACGCACTCCTCTGGGCAGGTTTAAATGAATGACAGATGAAATGAAATGATAGTGGAGAGTGTTGCTGGAATGAAATTGTGACAGGGAAAACCGGAGTACCCGGAGAAAAACCTGTCTGCCTCCGTTTTGTCCAGCACAGATCTCACATGGAGTGACCGGGATTTGAACCACGGACTCAGCGGTGAGAGGCCGGCGTGCTGCCGCCTAAGCCACGGAGGCTGGAAATATACATATCAACTATTATTTAAAATAACTAAAAGCTCTTATTAGTAGTGAAATGTAGTTTATAAAATGCAAAATACACTCATGGACATAGTGATTTTTTGGTTTGTATAATGTTTTCCTGTTAATTTTTGGGCTTCAGATGTCACTCGTACTCATCCACAACACCCATTTCATCAGACTGGAGTCTTAAAATGTGTTTTTCGGGGCCCGTAGGGATCCCGAGTTTCGTTTCTCACATTGAGACGTTGAAAATGAGCTTTGTTTTCTACGCCCAATTCTGCATGCATTTTAAGAGGTTAGGCCCTCTTTTATGAGAGGTATGGAGAAGAGTTTCATCAATGATTACTTTCGTGCCTCTGATGGACATCTGTACCAAACTTTACGTTGATCCTCTCAGCCGTTCTCGAGTGATGCGCGTGCGAAGTTGTACACAGACAAACAGCCAGACAAAAATTTTGTTTTTGCGCGCAACCGTCATAAACCAGTCTGAAACGCGTTAATATGTAGAAAATGTAGTTTAATAAAAATAGGGAAAGTGCGAAGGCAAGATTTTCAATAAAACATTGGCTCGGAAATACTTGTAGAAGAAGATTCTTGCAAATATTTGAGCGTTCACGTAAGAAATGATATGAAATGGAGTAGTCATATAGGAGTGTAGTTTCTAAAGCTTACAAATCCCTGCACTTGTAATGAGGGTATTAAAAGGAAGTAGTACCTCTGCTAAAGAATTAGGATATTTGTCACTTGTAAGACCTATTCAGGAATACGCCTCGGCGGTTTGGGATCCATATCAAGCAGGGCTCATAAATGAGTTGGAAATGGTACAAAGAAAGGCCGCTAGATTTGTGCTCAGTGACTTGAATCCCAGGAGCAGTGTGAGCCGTATGTTAAAGAAACTTGGGTAGGAATCACTTGAGGTTAGGAGGATGAAATCTAGACTCTGCGCTATGTACAACGCGTATACAAATCAACCAGCATGGGGTGAGCTTAGCAATCGTATGGAAGAGCCTACTTACATGGGTAGGAGCGATCACCCTTTCAAAGTTAAGGGCCGACCACAGCGAACAAATTATGGTAAATATTCTTTCGTAAACCGTGCCATTGATAATTGGAACTCTCTACCTGCCGCAGTCTTAGAGCCTTTTACCAAACATATAGGTGTGTTTAAGAAAAGGCTGACTATTTGTGTAAATACTCCAGTTTAATTGTTAGTGAATTGTTATGTACAATTATTTATTTGTTATGTATATCTAATTTGCCACCGGGGGACACACCCCGAATTGCAAATAAATGAATGAATGAATGAATGAATGAATGAATGAATATCTAGGATGGGAAGAGGGAAATATTGGATTTATTTCAATGGATTTGGTGGACTTAGGGATTTCTTTCGGTGCCTTGAGCGGATTTAGGGATTTTATTTTGCTGCATTGAGTGGACTTAGTGATTTATTTTCCTGCATTGAGTGGACTTAGTGATTTCTTTGGACTTAGGGATTTCTTAAATTTAATTACTAGAAAGTACGAATTATACATATGCAAGTTACATAGACTTAGAGTTATTTATCATTGAAACTGATTGGAGATTGGAAAAGAGCGGGAAATTTTGGTCCAGATACATGCATTATCTCCATTTGTCAAAAAACGGACTTAGGGATTTTATTCATTGGACCCTCCAATTATATTTTTTGGCAGAGCCGGGAATCGAACCCGGATCTCCAAGAATGCTAGCTGCTATGAATTTTAGTTTACTCTAGCTTTATGGTGTTTGAAGCCATTTTAAGTGTTGCCTTAGTAACCTGAAGTTTGATGCTTTTTAGTCGGTCAACACGATTGTACCCAAATGAGTTGGGTTAATCCCTAATCCTGAAAAATCTTAACATTAGTTTAGTAAATACACTTTATTATTATTATTGATATTCTGCCCGAAGGCAGGTCAGAGCCTCCGAAGAGGCGATCCTCAGACGGAGTTTACGTGCGGTAGGGAGGCCATGGCCTTTCCGATCCTCCTTTCTTTGCCAACAGCGCGTGGTCCCACTGAACCGGCATTCCATCCAAGGTCCGACCCCGCCCAATGCTGCTTAACTACGGAGTTCTCATGGGATCCGGTGTTTCAACATGACCAGGCCGTTGGCTAAAATACACTTTACTGCTTTTTATTAATCTCATGTTTTTTTTTTTTTTTTTTTCAGGATTAGGGAATAACCCACATCATTTGGGCACAATTGTGTTGACCGAATGAAAAGCACCAAACTATAGTTTCCTCTAGCTTGCAGATGTCCACGTTATGCTTATGTACACGTGGCCAGAGTGTGTTGCTCACTGCAAGAGAGAGACGACAGTTAAGGGTGATGGTAGTGGAGATAGATTTAAGGTGAAAGACATCTAGGTCATCTGTCCTTAATGAAATGGATGGCAATTAAAATGAGAATGGTACAGTAAACTTGCTTTCTTCATAGATTTACGGTTAACGGAGGTAGGCCTATGCTAAAATAAGTGTTTTATTAATTGCTGCCGAATGGCCATAGCTGGGTATTTTAATTGATTGCCCGAGGGCTCCCAACAAGTTCAATTTCAAGTAGTTCCAACGTGGGCCACCAAATGCTACTGTCACTAACACCTAGTGGCGAACGTTGGAACTTGATAGAGCGCTTCTAACCAGCCAAATATAACCTACAAATTTTGCTACATACTACCAATTGCGTAATAGGTTCTTGTAAATGCCATAAATCTATGACATTAGCCCGCCGGCTTTACTTCTCCTCTTAAGGAAAGCATACAAAAGGATTTTAACGCTCTTAAAAATCCGACGACTTCAGCCGGGTTTGAACCCGCGATTTTGGGCATAGCAGTTCATATGCTAACATCATAAAACCATGGACACACTGAGAAGAATAAAATGGTGTACATAACTTATTCAACGTTGTATTTACATATTTGTGCTACCGTTACTCTCGTGTTGAGATCAAGCACAACTCTTGTTTCGATGAAATAATGACTACTGCCTAACTACTGTCGACCAAAGTATTATGTGTACTCGAGTTTGAAGGTTGTTTGTGAAGTAACCAATAGACCTACATAAAATCCAATAACATCATCATTTTCGTCTTTCTATTTTACGTTAGTTCATGTAGGTTTGGAATTTTTAATTTATATTTTAATATTTTTTATCGCAGTTGGAACACAAAAAGTGCCCGTTTTTAGGCGTGTGTCAACCATGCGTCACATTTAAGAATTATTATCTCATAAACCCGTCATCAGATCGAATGCAAATTTTAACACAATATACATTGGAATGTTGTATAACTGGTTTATTAATTTCAAAATTTTGTGTGTCCAAGAAACTAAGTTGTTATCAGTTTTGTAACGTAACTTTTTCTCGGCTCGGGGAGGTTGGAAAATGTAGTTCTTGGTTGCGTTGTAATCCTTATACATCAAAAAGGTATGCTGTTTGATTGTGAAATACGTAAATTAATTCACTTATTTTATATCGGTTTGTATTTGTACCAGGAATTAAGACATGGTTCACCAGTTAGCCGCTCCGGTGAAAGCTGTACAACGTTGCCAAGATGGGCTCCATCACGCGTCATGGCGCGCCTCGCTCCGAAGTGATGGGCTCCATATCAGCAAAGCTGTACAGAATTTCCCGGAGCGGCTAGCTGGTGAACCATGTCTTAATTCCCCGTATAAATACAAACCGATATAAAATAGGTGAATTAATTTACGTATTTCTCAGTCATACAGCATAACGTTTTGATGTATAAGGATTACAACGCAACCAAGAACTACATTTTCCAACGACCCCGAGCCGAGAAAAAGTTACCTCACAAAAATGATAACAACATTCGTTCTTGAACACACAAAATGTTGAAATTAATAAACCAGTTATACAACATTCCAATGTATATTGTGCTAAAATTTGGATTCGATGTGATGACGGGTTTGTGAGATAATAATTCTTAAATGTGACGCATGGTTGAAACACGATTGAAAACGGGCACTTTTTGTGCTTCAACCGCGATAAAAAAAATACCTCTATATATATAAAAATGAATGTTTGTCTGTTTTTTCTGAATTTCTACGGAAATTTGCTTTATTTACGCGTTTCAGACTGTTTTATGACGGATGCGCGCGAAAATAATTTTTTTGTCTGTCTGTCTGTCTGTCTGTCTGTATGTCTGTCGTCTGTCTGTTTGCCTGTGGACAACTATGTTCCCTTATAACTCGAGAACGGCAGGGCGGATCAACGTAAAATTTGGTACAGATATCCTTCAGAGGCACGACACTAATCATTGATGTAACTCTTCTCTGTAGCTCTCATAAAAGGGGGCCTACCCCCTTAAAACACTTGCTGAAATAGGCGTAGAAGGGCGTGACAAAGCTCATTTTTAGCCCCTCAATGTGAGAAACGAAACTCGGAAACCACCTTTTTAGGCCGTAAAACCAACCGTTTTTTAGATATTCCCAGAAACTAATATCATTTAATACAATAACGAAAGAATGCAATCCGGTAACCATGGCAACAGAACTTCACAGGTCCATCTATTGCTGTAAGACGCAATACAATTCCATTTTATACATTACTGAGATAGTTTGCAAACGGCTATAAGGTTATAACGGAACCAAATGAAAATGAAAATCCACAGCCTGCTTCCAAATCAAACTGTAAAATTCATCAATACATATATTGCGCTTAAGGGGGTCAAGGGGTACTCTAGATATTCTTCACGCGATTTACACGTGCGGGTGTGGTACGGAAGGTCTATTACGTCTCTATCTCTATATTGTTATATTATTACTATAATTATTTTTAGCCTATTTCCAATTTTGAAAAAATAGGCTTATGATATCACCTTTTGTCCGTGTGTGTGTGCGTGTGTGTGTGTGAGAGAGAGAGAGAGGTGTGTGTGTGTGTGCCCCCCCCCCCTACTAAAATCTAAACGTCTGGAGCGATTTCAATGAAACTCGGTAAATTTATAGCACTATTCCCGGCGACCTCGACCGTGCCCTTCAAAATTTGTTACGTCTCAACAATCCATCATGGCGGCTGTGCGAAATATTTCACTAGCATTCAATATCTCCGAAACTATTACCGATATCGCCCTGAAATTGTGTACGGCGATAAGGAGTACTACTAGAAGTTCACTTATGAGACTTTCAAAAACCTGGTGACTACAAAACCAACATGGCGGTCAAGCGAATTTGAGACTTTTAAATAGACTTTTCTCGCGATTTAACTATCCAAACGTAATGAAACTTGGTACAGCAAATGTTTATACACATTGTAATGCACTGGAGTCTGATTTAGTTCAATTGTTTACATAACCTCAAAATGGCGGTTGTGCGAAATATTTCACTGACTTTCTATATCTCCGAAACTATTACAGATATCACCCTGCAATTTTGTACGGTGATAAAGGGTACCTATACAAGTTTACCTATGTATATTTCATAAACCTGTAAAGTACAAAACGAACATGGCGACCAAGCGAATTTGAAATATTTTAATAGACATTTCTCGTGATTTAACTCTCTGAGCACAGTGAAATGTGGTACAGTGATGATTTTGCAGATTGTAATGCACTGCCGTCTAATTTAATTCAATTATTTACATAACCTCAATATGGCGGCTGTGCGAAATTATAAAATTAAATTTTTACTTCTTGTGTCGTAATCATGCGATCGAAGTGAAAGTTTGAATAATGAAGCTAGGCATTTATTGTCCTTGAATTGTATATAACTCTACGGCCTATACATATAACAATCCTAAATGGCGAGCTTCCGAAATATTTAAATGGTTCTCAATATCTATGAATCTTTTACAGCAACCAAACTGTTTTTTTTTTTTTATGTTCATAGAGACTATGAACATATGTTCACCTATAGGACTTTCAGTAACCTGGTGAGCAGAAATCCAACATGGCGGCGACGCGAAGTATAAATATTTAAATGGACGTTTCTCGCGAATTAACTATCCGAGTGCCATGAAACGTTGCACGTTAAATGCTTATACAAATGTTGATCCACTGGCTTCTAATTTGTTTCAATTGTTTGCATAATCACAAGATGGCTGCTGTGCGTAATTTTAAAATCTCGTTTTTAATTCTTGTGTTCTAATCATGCGATTGAAGTTTGAATACCACACGTACACAATAATCTTAATGTAATAGTACAAAAATAAAAATCCAACCTGGCGACCATCTGAAATATTTAGACGGTTCTCAATATCTACGAATCTGTTACAGCAATTAAACTGAAATTTTGTATGTTGATAGAGGCAATTAACATGAGAAGGATATATGAAAATAGGCTGTTTAGTTCTTCACGGAACTACTTGTTATTATTATTATACTATGGCCTACAACGACGAGACAAAGCTTATTTTCTGCCCCTTGGTGTCCGAAACAAAACTCGGGGACCCTAAATAGCCGTAAAGGGTCCCCGAAAACTACATTTTAAGGCTCTAATTCCAACAATTTCTTATATTCCCAGAAAACTAATTTCTTTTAATAAACTAATGAAGGAATGCACGCCAATAGCCATGACAAAAAAAATTCAAAAGGTGACATCCAACTTTCCATTTATTTCTGCAAGAAGTCATGCCACTCCATTTATTAAATTTCTGTGAACGTTTGCAAATTTCTGTGAACGTTTGCAAATGTATATAAGGTTATCACGGAACCAACTAAAACTGTAAAATTCATCAATGCGCTTAAGGGGGTCAGGGGTTACCATAGATTTTTTTACACGACTTAAACGTGCGATATGTCGTACAGAAGGTCTATTAGCCTATATCTCCAAACAGCAAAATTATTTTCAAAAATTTCTGAATTGAAACAGTAGGCCTATTTTATTCCTTGCTTTTAGGAATTTGGGCCATTGTAGGCTAAAAAAAAACCTGAATTTTCACGCACCACAAGCCTTTTTAATTTATTAAAGGGGTCTTCCTCTGGATGGGGACTTGACACAACAGTGAGGGTCAGTTTTTATGTGACGTGTATTGCGTTTCGTCTACGAGGTTTTCAATTTTATTTTCAAGTCAGGAAGTACACGTTAGGTAAATTTAGTTTCAGAGGTTCCAAGTTTCTAACAATTGCAACAGTAGCTCAAATGATTATGTCTGGCTATTATTACCAAAGACCGTTCGAAGAATGGGTACTTCTGCTAGTTAAAATATAAATTAAAAATTCCACACCTACATGAACTAAAGTAAAATAGAACGATGAAAATGATGATGTTATTGGAAATATGTAGGTATATTGGTTACTTCACAAACAACCTTCAAACTCGAGTGCACATAATATTTTGGTCGACAGTAGTACAGTATGTCAGTAATGCGAGTTAAGAAGTGCTCAGTTAAAAACTTAATTCTAATCTGATAGAAAAGGGTCAAGGCAAAGACAGGAATTTTTAAATTGTCAGCTCATTAAAGCGATCATTGGGAAAGGCTTATGGAACTGGAAACAGCCAATTCGTCATATACTTTGACGTGGAAGTTGAAAAACTAAATGAGATAGACCTGTTTATTCACATTCCTTGTTTACAGAACAGCAGACAAGGTAGAATTTCACAGTGTGCCTGAAATTTTGCGTTAATATGCGTAGTTTGATTTCCGTTGTCCGCGTTACACAGTTTCCGTTTAATAAAGGGTCTGCGAAAGGGAGGTTTTACTGCAACGCTCTAGCTGCTCATTTCTGTCCGACATTCTCTGTTCAGGCGATGCTGAGAGAGGGAATGTGCACTTCAAATCAAAGACATTTGCACGCGAGTGAGTTACCGGCCGACACTGCGCTGGTTAAGAGCTCATGAGCTTACATTCCAAAGCTGTTGCTAGTTAGTTATTGCTGTTTCAAGACGCGGAATTACGAGGTCATCTGCACCCTCTTAACACAGATTAAATTCTACAAATTTTGAATATATATTTAAATATTGAGGTTGAAGCCGAAACACTAAAAAATACCAAAAACTAATAAAACTAATAGAAGATGACACAACGACGAACTTTATCTACATGTGGAGAAAATAATGGACACCATACGCAAAAGAAGACTCTCCTTTTATGGCCTTTTAAGACGAATGAGCTTCGGAAGATTGTCCAATCGAATCTGCGCCTACTTTGTGGGAAAGAAAACCAAAGGGATCTGGTTTACACAGTTGGAAAAAGACCTACATGAACTGGGGATATCACATGAGGACATCTTGGAAAGTTGACACTTTGAAGAAGAAAAAAATCCTCTCGGCACGCCGGAAGGCGGAGGTAGATTTCACCGGACAAACTTGGGGATAGGCGAAAATAGGCAGAATATGCAGGTTTTCGTAGAAGGATCAGACCTCATTTATTGCGAGAAGGTATTTTATAATTGGAGCTTAATTAACTTTGTTTTTCGACATTTTATGCTTATTTTAAACATTTTATTGTCTTATGGGAACGGTAACCTTCTTGTCATTTGGGGTCCATTTTTATACTTGTGGTCACACTGTCCTTATGCAAGGTTTCGACACTGATGTGTAACTATGTAACGGTCTGTTACTTCTTCACGCAAAATTATATCTCCCGCAGAGATTTTGGTTGGTTCCTCAGTTTAGGGGCTGCGACAACGCGGTCATGTAACCCCGTGTACTTTGGGATGGCTGTATTAGTCTGTAATTCAGGTAAGGACTGCAGACGGTCAATTTCAAGCAGTATTTCCTAATGTTGCTACCAGGTACTACCGTCAACGACACCTACCTGTGAACTTGGCTACTAGATGCCACCGCAGCCAGCAACTCGCAACGAACGTTGGAACTTCCGCTCCAAAGGAAAGCATACTGAGGGATTTTTAGCGATCTTAGAAAATCCGACGACTTCGGCCGGCTTTGAACTCGCGACCTTGGGCATAGACATTCACCATGCTTGCTACCAGTTACGTCACCGAAGCCGCTTCACACTTAGTCAGATGGAATTCTGAATATGATCTCGTGCAAGTGCGTTATCTTGGCAACGTCTGATGGCTCATCCCTCATCAATTTAGTAGAGTTGCCATGGCAAGCACTGATAGCTCTTGGCATTTTCTTATAATTCCGAAATAATTTTTCTCATCCCTTGGCATAATGGTGGGTCATATCAAAAATTCTTTAAGACAAAATTTTAGGTAATTATTAGGGGAATATTGTCCATTTTGTACGGTTTTGAGATTGTGCCTATTAAGAGAGATATGATTAATGTTTCCCGAAAAAACCACTTTTTCCCACCCCTTTGGTCAATGGTTGGTGCTATAAAAAAACTCTTCAAACATAAATTTTTGGGCTTTATCCGACACATAGTATGAACGTTGAACGGATTCGATATTTCACATATTAAGAGAGTTATAGCAATATTTCACTTTTTCGAAGAAAAAAAAGCCCCCCATTTTCACCCCCTTCGATCGATTTAGCCCATTAACGAACTCGGCCGAGATTTTATAGGTATACATATTCGGTAAAATATTCAAAGTGATTGGTGCAAAATTACGGCAGTTATCGTGTCCACAAGAAACTGATATGCATATATATAATTATATACACATATACATACATGAATTATATATTAACTTTTGAACTGACGGTGGTTTTGGGGTCTGGGGGATGTGAAACGCGAAGATATGTCGATATTTTCCGGAAGTCGAAACATGGTACCCATTGCAATAGTTAGCTTTCTAATGAAATCTACCTCTGGTTGGTTCCTCAGTTTAGGGGCTGCGACAACGCGTTCATCTAACCCCGTGTACTTTGGGTGAGTGTAGAATCTGTCTGATAAACGGTGTGAATTGTAATGGCTGTAGTAGTCTTAATTCAGGTAAGGACTGCAGACGGTCAATTTCAAGCAGTAGTTCTTAATGTTGCTACCAGGTACTACCGTCAACGACACCTAGCTGTGAACTTGGCTACTAGATGCCACCCCAACCAGCAACTCGCAACGAACGTTGGAACTTCCCCTCCAAAGGAAAGCATACTGAGGGATTTTAGCTCTCTTAGAAAATCCGACGACTTCGGCCGGCTTTGAAACCGCGACCTTGGGCATAGACATTCTGCATGCTACCAGTTATGTCACCGAAGCCGCTTCTCACTTAGATGAAAATACTGAATCTGATCTCGTGCAAGTGCGTTGTCATGGCAACGTCTGACGGCTCATCCCTCATCAATTTAGTAGTGTTGCCATGGCAACCACTGATAGCTCTTGGCATTTTCTTATAATTCCGAAATCATTTTTCTCATCCCTTGGCATAATGGTAGGTCATATCAAAAATTCTTTCAGACAAAAGTTTTAGGTAATTATTAGGGGAATATTGTCCATTTCGTACGGTTTTGATATTGTACCTATTAAGAGAGATATGATTAATGTTTCCCGAAAAACCCACTTTTTCCCACCCCTTTGGTCAATGGTTGGTGATATAAAAAAAAACTCTTCAAACATAAATTTTTGGGCTTTATCCGACACATGGTATGAACGTTGAACGGATTCGATATTTCATATATTAAGAGAGTTATAGCAATATTTCACTTTTTCGAAAAAAGACCCCCATTTTCACCCCCTTCTACCGATTTAGCCCAGTAACGAACTCGACCGAGATTTTATAGGTATACATATTCGGTAAAAAGTGATTGGTGAAAAATTACGGCAGTTATCGTGTCCACAAGAAACTGATATATATATATACACACCCTATATATATATATATATATATATATATACTTTTGAACTGACGGTGGTTTTGGGGTCTGGGGGATGTGAAACGCGAATATATGTCGAAATTTCCCGGAAGTCGAAACATGGTAGCCTACCCATTGCAATAGTTAGCTTTCTAATGAAATCTACCTCTGGTTGGTTCCTCAGTTTAGGGGCTGTGACAACGTGGTCATCTAACCCCGTGTACTTTGGGTGAGTGTAGAATCTGTCTGATAAACGGTGTGAATTGTAATGGATGTATTAGTCTGTAATTCAGGTAAGGACTGCAGACGGTCAATTTCAAGCAGTAGTTCCTAATGTTGCTACCAGGTACTACCGTCAATGACACCTAGCTGTGAACTTGGCTACTAGATGCCACCCCAACCAGCAACTCGTAACGAAAGTTGGAACTTCCCCTCCAAAGGAAAGCATACTGAGGGATTTTAGCGCTCTTAGAAAATCCGACGACTTCGGCCGGCTTTGAAACCGCGACCTTGGGCATAGACATTCTGCATGCTACCAGTTACGTCACCGAAGCCGCTTCCCACTTAGTCAGATGTCAAAGTCAACCCCTGGCACCATCCAGCCCATGACGGGCTAAGGCCGACCAAGCGACCGCTGCCCAGCCTTTTGGCCTGCAGATATTGGGGTGACGCGTGATCAGCGTGTCGGGTCCCCTCGGCCGTTAATATTGGTATTCGTGATCGGGGTGCTGTCTCACTGTCAGACAGCTACTCAATTGTCCTCACGAGGCTGAGTGCATCCCGTTCCAACCCTCACGTCAGTTTTAAAATCCCTGACGGAGCCGGGGATCGAACCCGGGACCTCCGGGTGAGAGGCAGGCGCGCTACCCCAACACCACGGGGCCGGCTTAGTCAGATGGAAATACTGAATCTGATCTCGTGCAAGTGCGTTGTCATGGCAACGGCTCATCCCTCATCAATTTAGTAGTGTTGCCATGGCAACCTCTGATAGCTCTTGGCATTTTCTTATAATTCCGAAATAATTTTTCTCATCCCTTGGCGTAATGGTGGGTCATATCAAAAATTCTTTCAGACAAAAGTTTTAGGTAATTATTAGGGGAATATTGTCCAATTTGTACGGTTTTGATATTGTGCCTATTAAGAGAGGTATGATTAATGTTTCCCGAAAAACCCACTTTTTTCCACCCCTTTGGTCAATGGTTGGTGCTATCAAAACACCTATTTGACATAAATTGTTGGCACTTATCCGACACATATTATGAACTTTAAATGAATTCGATATTTCACGTATTAAGAGAGTTATAGCGATATTTCAAGTTTTCGAAAAAAGCCCCCCATTCTCACCCCCTTCGACCAATTTTGCCCATTAACGAACTCGACCGAGATTTTATAGGGATACATATTATGTAAAAAATTCAAAGTGATTGGTGCAAAATTACGGCAGTTATCGTGTCCACAAGAAACTGATATATATATACATACATAAATTATATATTAACTTTTGAACTGACGGTGGTTTTGGGGTCTGGGGGATGTGAAACGCGAAGATATGTCGAAATTTTCCGGAAGTCGAAACATGGGACCCATTGCAATAGTTAGCTTTCTAATGAAATCTACCTAACTTGGGGAAATACAGAGTTTTCAGACTAAACCTATATTGAAAACCGGCAAGAAGTGGACCGAAGAGCGAAAAGAAGCTCACCGAAGAAGATTGCGCGAACACTGGGCCAATGTGAAAGAACGAGGGAAAAGGCAGTTGAAATAACGTGGTCCAAAGAAGACAGAAACGATTATTTAAAAATAACGAATAATTATAATAATAAACAAAATATATATGGGAAACAAAAAATAAATAAAAGAAAACAAATTCTTTGAGTAATTACACACTTGAGAATTTAGATTGCTGGTCCTAATCCACTCTCAATTATAAAGTGGATGATGACATCAGCAGCCACCACGTCATCGGCTTATGCCGAAAGTTTGAGTGTCATCTGCAAATCAAGGTTTCTTCGTAAGTAAGCAAGATCCAAACACTCGGTTAAAATGTGGACCGCGGTGAACACGGCACCACAGGAACAAAGTGTGAGGGGGGGAGGGGGGGGGGGGGTATTCCCTTCTTATTAGGTACGAGTGGGTAGATCTTTCATGGCCTATCCTTAGCCTACACAAAATGACAGACTTCCTCCATGACCGGAATTAGCTCCGCCACACGCGAGTAGTTCCCTTTATCGCTCTCAGCTTACTAAGCATTGTGTCAGCTAGCCACTGACCCTCAAAAGCAGATGCTAATGGAAGCAGAAATGCTTGACCACAGTGAGCATCATGTTGTATAAGAGGATGTCATGCAAAAATCATTTAATAGTCACACGTCCGCTGTCCTTTTTCGTGATAGCTCATTAGACTCTAGTCCAAAATACTCCGACGGTGTTGCCGTACGCATTAGATCGCTGGGGAGCTGCAATATGATTGGAGGTTGAAACCCTGGCGTTGATAGTGGCCATCCTGAGAGTGGTATATCCGAGATTTTGCACATTTCCCCTAGGCAAATTTTGGGATAGTCTCTCATTTCAATTCCCTGGACACCTACCCCATTCCCGATCCTAATAATTACAGTTACACACGAGTCACCGCAGAAACGCAGGTTTGTATAAACACCCAAGTGCACGGGGATGATCAACAAGATGTCCCAAGCCCCTAAAACGAATTATCAACAACAGTAACATCTGGTCCATCGTACCTAGGGTTCGTTTATCGACCGAACTGCAAGATTTCGTGAGATGAATGCCTCTGGCTAGGAGACTTCATGTTGGTCACGCACAAGTGTCAACGCACAAGACGCGCACCAGGCCTCTTCGGAGGCTCCACTCCACAGAAAAATAACGCATACCGGCTGCTGTTTTTGACTCATTTAGAGACTTAGCGACATCCTCGTCGTGTAGTCCAGTGTACTTAGGTGTGTGTGGAATATGCCTGATAACCTGTGTCATTGTAATAGCTGCGGGTTATCATTCTTTTAAATTATTATTTTACTTTTAGCGTACGGCTTTTAGTGCCGGGAGTGTCCTAGGACATGTTCGGCTCGCCAGAGTTTGTAGCTGCTTCTATGCGGACACCCATGGAAGGAGCTACAAGTACCGTCGCGGGTGGAGTGTCGTCTGGGGGGGAAAGTTTGAATGTAAGGACGAGGAATTGGAAGGATCCGACATTTGTCTGGAAGGAAGATGGGAAACCACAGAAGACCAAATTCAAGGTGGCCGACAGGGGGATTCGAACCTCCTTGCCTCCCGGATGTGAGCGACTGTCTGCTGTCACGCCGTAACTTACACGGCTAATTCATCCGGTATAGCTGAGGTAGTCGCCTCCGTAGCGTAGCGGTCAGTATGGTTAGCTGCCGCCCCGGAGGTCCTGGGTTCGATTCCCGGCTCTGCCACGAAATTTGAAAAGTGGTATGAGGACTGGAACGGGGTCTACCCAGCCTTGGGTGTTCCAAATGAGTAGAGGGGGTTCGATTCCCACCTCAGCCATCCTCAAAGTAGTTTTCCGTGGTTTCCCACTTCGTCTTCGGGAAAATGCCGGGATGGTACTGCCCCCGTAAATTGAATTATACTGAAACCACGGTGGCTGTATTGGCATATGTGAATAAAGTTATGGCCGTCATAGTTGTGTCGTGTATATTCATGACGTAGGCGTGGATGACGCAACGCTCGAGCAAGTAGGCTGGCTGAGCTTAGATTCTTGCTGACGTCACGATTTTGTTCGAGAAGGATCTTAGATTTACGACGCAGTCGCAGGGAAGCAAGTAAACGTGCTGAGGAAGAAGTTACGCTATTGGAGGAGAGGCTCGAACCTATGAATGATAGCTTGGAGGGAAATAGCCAAAGTTGGAACTTCGCGTAATGATGGAAGAAGAAGCTATGGTAGGGATGGATACGCCCCTTCAAAGTTGATAAAAGGCCTTGCACAGCAGAGAGGAGCTTCTTACTTCGTGGTTTTATTCTGACTTCATAGTCTGACTTCGTGTTCTGATTGAACAAGCATATCGTCATAAGCAAGCGTGGCAGAGCCCACCGCATCGAACAGTATTGGGTATCCAGCAGTGCAATTTTACTGTTACTAAAACTAGGCGAAGTTGGAGCGCACACATAAACGATTCTACAAGTTTATCTATCAAGAATTAGCTACTGCATTTATACTAATTCAATAGTGCATTACAATATTGAGGCGTGTGCGAAAGTTGAACATTTTCATTATAATACTTCAGAAGATATTCGCATTTAAAGACTGCAGAGAAAAGTGTTTTTCTCGAATCCTGAGAAGCACTTTTACTACCACATTCTACGCTACGGCAGACACGTGTATTGCAACCGTGATACTGAAGATTACATTTGGTGATACAACGCTACATTCTACAATGGAACTATACAATCTGGCAGTACTTTCGACTAACATTATAATGGAAGTGGAGATGGAAGACTAAAACTTTAATGCAATTGGGACATACATCAGTAGTGTGAAGTAGCAACATGGAGCTTCGATAATCGTCATTCTACAAAGACGAGCATGTAGTGAACATTCAGCTACACTCATGCATCGTAATCCATCGCTGAATTACATCAAATGGCAGTGGAAATAAATTCATACTCCACAATTATGAACATTTCTGCGGAAATATTTGCAATGAACTTCATGGCTGATTTCTACAAGAACTTCAGGGAACTTTCAAGAGGGGCAAGGGTTTTTCCCAGCACACAAAGAAGAGTTTTGCCAGAAGGATGTCTATCGTCTACACGGAGCAGTGCGATTTCCGGAGGAGGAAGCTGTTCTATTCTCCGAGGGCGCAGGTTCCAGGTTCGAGGTCGGTGCACATCTATCCTGTGGTGAAATGGAACCAGCAGCAGTCTTCTTTGAAATTTTCTTCTAGAACTTCAATCCAACAGATAAGGTAGCCGTGAACGTTTCTTGATTTATTTGAGCCATTTTAGTGAGATCTGAGCAACTATCTTTCCCATATTTTCTGTCATATATTTGATTGCCCCATATTCTTTTGCTAGATGTTTCTGTACTCTGTACACTTTGCAGCTTTATGCCATTTTCTTCGATTTATTGAGACATTATTATGTCATTTGCATATTTAAACATTTTGGATCAGTTTATACTGAAGTTAAATATTCTTTCGAGAATTTGAATTTTTCTTGTAGTCACGATTTGACTGTAAAGTTAACGATTTTCTATGGCAAGTTTGAATTCAGACAGCGTGTCGTTTTATAAAAGTAATTCTTTCCAGTAAATTACTTTGACCAATTTTCTGTCATCCTCAAGAAAGAAGAATGATTAAAAGATTTTAGAGCGTTAAAATCTACTACTTTATCGACGATCTTGGAAATACTAGTCGTTTTTAAGAACATGATTGAAACACAGACATTTTTAGTCAATTCTGAAATACCATTGCATTATAGACAATTTTATGAAATATGAACTTTGAATACGATTTATTCAGTACACTATAGTAATGAACATTTGATAGGAGATTTTCTCAATTCTAGATTGAAACAATAATGTTTGCATTTTCTAGTCTGTTTGCATTCTATTCGACTATTTCTGCAGTTAAATGAATTTTGCTTGAATATAGTATTTTTATACTGCGATAATTATGATGAGATTAATTCATTTTGATAGACCAGGGAGGCGTGTCTAATCGTATTTGCTATTAAATTTATTTGTGACTGGTAAATTTTTACTTCATATCGCTTCATGAATGAAACCCACGAAGGTTAAATATAATAACAGTTTTCGATACAATTGATGAATATAAGAATTTTTAAAGAGGAACTATGGATGTATAATCGTTAGTTCAGTGGACGTGTAAAAGTCGCTGATGAATAATGCCCTTTAATAAGTGAAGGAGGTTCCCACAGTAATATTGATGATGATGATGAATTTATAAGTGGAGGTTTTTTGTGTGTATTGTGGAAGATTTTGATGCCATATATAATGAGATATATGATGAATTATGGGCCAATTTTTGTGCAATATTGTGCGTTTTGAGCGAGGTATTTTTCCGCTGAGTGTATTGTTCAGGTCCATTGAAAATTATTCATGTGAAGTTACTGTTAAAATTAACAAGAGTGTTTAAATAATTTGAGATAACGATTTTGAATGGAGGTTACCGTCACAGATAATAATTATTAAACTTATTAAACCTGAATATAAAATTTAAATATAACTAACCTTCATTGGTCGATTATATCACCACGATTTAAGTAATTATCAACCGGATAAACGTGTGGTTAATGTATTTCAAATATACTGCTCAAAAAAATTAAAGCACCACTTTTTTCAAAGGCCACCAAATTTTGAAAAGTTGACCTACAAGCTCGAAATCTCAGTATAACGTTTGTCCTGACGCCTACCAAGCATATGCTTCAGCACAACTCCCCAACTTGAGTAGTTTCGGGGTAGCACCCCGAAAACCAGCCCATTTTCGAAAACCGCAAATTGAAGTTTGCGAAAAACGCTGCAGGACTTGTCGCAGGTTGCCAAAGCAGTCGAAAATGAATGAGTCTTGCTCTTAAAGGTTCCACAAACACGTTGAAATCGTTAGATTTGACGTTTGGGCATTTTCAACCCCCTTCATCATCCCCTAAACATGGACTACCATTGGGGGCGTCTGAGAAGGTACCGGGTGTGTTTAACCACCTGAAAACCTGTACACCGTCCTCAGTTGCTGATTCCAGTAAGTTCTTAAGGCCTCCGGCAATGTCCACACCCCCTAACACCCTCAACTGGCATGGGACCAAACCACCCCTTCTCGATTCACCCCTAAGGAAGGTTTTAATCGAGATGTTTATCAGTGCTGCTAATGGGGGGGTCTTCCCCTAACGTTTCAAAAAAGTAACTGTGCCTTTGTCACCACCCCTTCCCCTGCAACCCCCGTTTGTATGATTTTTCGAAACAGGCCCTTTTTAAGGGCTGAAACGACGTCTTAATCGCTGAAAGGGCTGTAAAGGTCCTTAGAAGTAGTGGTGACACGAAATCAACCCCTTCCGATCGGTGATTGACATTCCTTCCCCCAAATTCGAAATTTTTGCACCCCCAACCCTCCCTGTCTGGACGCGTAATGCGTCATGGCAGAGATTTAAGAGTTGGATGAAAATGAAGCCTATGGCCTGCAATGGAGCCCAAAACAGCAGGCTGGATAGAAATTCATCGGTAGGTTGGGAAACGGGACCAAAATTTTTCAAAAAAGTGTACAGCCTACAGTAAGTACGCCCATGCATAGGCAACCCACATCACGTCCGTGCGTGTTGGTTGCCTGTGATCGGCAATAGGTTACAAAGTTTGGCAATGGGAGAAAAATGACGTGATGTGGGTTGCCTATGCATTGGTGTACTTACTAGAGGCTGTTAACTTTTTTGAAAACTTTTTGGTCCCGTTTCCCACCCTACCGATGAATTTCCATCCAACCTGCCGTTTTGGGCTCCATTTCAGGCCATAAGCTTCATTTTGATCCAACTCTGAAAACTCTGCCATGACGCGTTACGCGTCCAGACAGGGAGGGTTGAGGGTGCAAAAATGTCAACTTTGGGGGATGGAATGTCAATCAAACATCATAAGGGGTTGATTTCGTGTCACCACTACTTCTAAGGACCTTTACAGCCCTTTCAGCGTTTAAGACCTCATTTCAGCCCTTAAAAAGGGCCTGATTCGAAAAATCATACAAACGGGGGTTGCAGGGGAAGGGGTGGCGACACAGGCGCAGGTCCTCGTTTGAAACGTTAGGGGAAGACCCCCCCATTAGCAGCACTGATAAAAATCTCGATTTAAACCTTCCTTAGGGGTGAATCAAGACGGGGTGGTTTGGTCCCTTGCCATTTGAGGGTGTTAGGAGGGGTGAACATTGCCGGAGGCCTTAAGAACTTACTGCAATCAGCAACTGAGGACGGTGTGCAGGTTTTCAGGTGGTTAAACACATCCGGTACCTTCTCAGGCGCCCCCAATGGTAGTCCATTTTTAGGGGATGATGAAGGGGGTTGAAAATGCCCAAACGTCAAATGTAACGATTTCAACGTGTTCGTGGAACCTTAAGAGCAAGACTCATTCATTTTCGACTGCTTTGGCAACCTGCGACAAGTCCTACAGCGTTTTTCGCAAACTTCAATTTACGGTTTTCAAAAATGGGCTGGTTTTGGGGGCGCTATCCCGAAACTACACAAGTTGGGGAGTTGTGCTGAAGCATGTGCTTGGTAGGCGTCGGGGCAAACGTCATACTGAAATTTCGACCTTGTGCAGTCAACTTTCCAAATTTGGTGGCCATTGAAAAAAGTGGTGCTTTAATTTTTTTGAGCAGTATATAAATAAAATATAAATAATGTAAATAACTATGCAAATATCTATAATAATAATTTGAAACAAACGGTATTAATAGAGGCGTGTAAAAATTTTTCAATTGTCGTTTGACTAAGTTATGAACAATCTAAATGTTATAAATAATTATTGAACACTATGATATAACATTATGCGTTTTGCTATTAACATTTAAACAACGCTAGTTCGATAATTGGAATAAACATTTAAATAAGATTTGAGATTAACAGAGTAATCCATTGCAATGTGAACGGAACTTGTATAAATTTTGCGTGATAATATTTGAGTTGAGATGTGAGCATTTAAATTGTTTTGAATGAGAGCTAGACTCTGCGTTGGCCAGCATATGGTGACACTGGTTAGGCAGCTGCGTCCATTTGACGAAGCAAGCATGCAACACTGCATAGGGTGTATTGCAGGTGGCCAGATAACTGAATGGTGGAGGTCAAGGTCAACTACTTAGCGGCCTTGCGGTTATTAATAAATGTGTGTCAATGAACTAAATTATGAAGTTCATGAACAAGGAAACAAATGCTATATGTCTCGTCCCAGCTCCCTTATCCATTCCAATGTGCATTGTTGTTATTATTACGTTCTTTTGAGCTAGAGAAAGCTGAATTTTTGTATGTGAAGTCTACAGTCCTACAGGAGGACATGGTTGCATTGACAATGGCTTCAGACAGCCATAACTATTTTGTTGTTAAATTTTGTTAAAATAATTTTTTTTCTTTATGTGAAATAAATTATTGTGCAGTTTAAATTTTCTGGTCTCCGACTTGGTTCATTTTAAATATCGTGGTGGAGGTTATTGTGAGGGCATACTATTAAGTGATCCAGTTGATAACCCAGACCCGAGATTAAATTGAATAGGTAAGTAAAAGGTAAGTATGAACCCCCGTATATTTTGGTGTGTTCCACAATAATTTCATGTTAACTACTGTGCTCTAATCTCGGTAGTATCTGTCAGTGCCATTTTCATTGATGTAGCTGTGCCGGTGCAATCGATTATTGGCAATCCGATTGAGGGGGCGGATTTCTGACAGCCTACTATCCGGATTATCGGGGACAGTACCTTCTTCAAGGCCACGGCCGCCTCCTTCCCTCTTACTTGCCTATCCATCCTGACCAGCCCCATGAGGCCCCTGTTCGCTTTGCAGGTGAGGCCGCCTGGGCGAGGTGCCAATCACACCTCACCAGTTGTATCCACTCCGATTAGATGTTCCCAGCTCTAAGACACTGCCCGAAGAGGCGGTAGTGGTGAGTTCCCTCGCTGAGTCCGTGGGTTCCACCCACCTGGAGGGTAAACGACTAAGAAAAGAAAATAGCTGAGGTAAAATGTGTGTATTTTTAACTGATGAATTATCTGTGGCCATAAATTATTAACTATCCCTGCATTTGCGTGGAGTAGAAATGGAAACCGCTGAAATTCACATCTAGGACAGCTCATATTTTTAGAAATTTGAATTTGAATTTATTATCTCTCTTATACAGGCCACTGAGGCTACAAAGCCTCTTTTTGGAGCTCTCTTCTTTCAGAGGGCGGTTAAATACAATAAAATAAATGAAGAAAGAAAAAAACTTGACATAAACATTCAGTTGACAATAGAAATTCCTGTTATTACACATGTTCACCTTGATTATGATAGTTGTATAGCTGATAGATTACCATGAATGGAGTGTTTTATCGCTCTGATGGGAAGTCCTGAATGCTGGTGCACTTTATTTTTATTCCAGAGAATACTAGCTGAGGTAGTAATCGAACCCACCTCTTCTCAGTTTTGTCTCACCAGGCTGAGTTTTTCCCATTCCATTCCCCAGACCAGAATTAAAATCCAACCTGGGAACGTTTGATTCGTAATCTCAACACGTACTTCGAGACCACAGAAGGCGGCCGTAGGTAGCTTTAACCTATCTCTATATCTACTCCGTGTTCATTTTTAGCCTATTTTCATTTTATGAAAAAAAAATAGGCTTATGAGATCACCTTTTGTCCGTGTGTCTGTGTGTGCGTGTGTGATTCGTGTGTGTGTGTGTGTCCCTAATAAATTCTAAACGGCTGGAGCGATTTCAATGAAACTCGGTAAGATCATAGCACCATTCTGGCCGATTCCGACCGTGCCCTTCAAATTTTATTGTGTCTCACCAATCCAACATGGCGGCTGTGCGAAATATTTCACCAGCATTCAGTATCTCCGAAACTATAACGAATATCAACATGCAATTTTGTACGGTGATAAAGGGCACTACTACAAGTTCACCTATGAGACTTCCAACAACCTAGTAACTACAAAACCAACATGGCGGCAAGCGAAGTTGAGATTTTTGAATAGACCTTTCTCCTGATTTAATCATCCAAACGTAATGAAACTTAGTACAGCAAATGTTTATACACATTGTAATACACTGGAGTCTAATTTAGTTCAATTGTTTACATAACCTCAAAATGGCAGCTGTGCGAAATATTTCACTGGCATTCAACATCTCCGAAACTATTACAGATATCACCCTGAAATTTTGTACGGTGATGAAGGGTACTGCTACAAGTTTATGTATGTAACTTTCAGAAACCTGTAAAGTCCAAAACGAACATGGCGGCCAAGCGAATTTGATACATTTTAATAGACTTTTCTCGTGATTTAACCATCTGAGCGCAGTGAAATGTGGTACAGTATATGATTATATATATTTTAATGCACTGGCATCTAATTTAGTTCAATTGTTTACATAACCTCAAGATGGCGGCCGTGCGAAATTTTAAAATTAAGTTTTTATTTCTTGTGTCGTAATCATGGGATCGAAGTGAAAGTTTGAATAATGAAGCTACGCAATAATTTTCTTTTCTTGGTGCATAAATCTATGCCCTCTACATATACCAATCCAAAATGGCAAGCATCATGAATATTTTGACGGTTCTCAATATCTACGAATCATTTACAGCAATCAAATTGATTATCTTTATGTTTATAGAAGCTATGAACATAAGTTCACCTATGGGACTTTCAGTAACCTGGTGAGCACAAATCCAACATGGCGACAACGCGAAGTATAAATATTGTAATGGACGTTTCTCGCGATTTAGCCATCCGAGTGCAGTGAAACTTTGCACGTTAAATGCATATAAAAATGTTAATCCACCGCCATCTAATTTATTTCAATTGTTTTCATAACCACAAGATGGCAGCTTTGCGAAATTTTGAAATCTCTTTTTTACTTCATGTGTCCTAATCATGCGATTGAAGTTTGAATACCACACGCACACAATAATCTTCATGTAATAGTACATCAATAAGAATCCAACCTAGTGACCATCTGAAATATTTAGATGGTTCTCAATGTCTACGAATCTATCACAACAATCAAACTGAAATTTTGTATGTTGATAGAGGAATTAACATGAGTAGGATATATGAAAATAGGCTGTATAGTTCTTCACGGAACTGCTTGTTTTAAATACGGTACTTTTGACCGTACTATCAACCTAGATGAAGATGTATATAGACGAGTATGTGAGGAGAGATGTTTCTGGTGACTGCTAATGAAGAGAAGAGATAGGTTGGTAGGACACTAACTAACACATCCAGGAATAGCAAACTTATTTATGGAAGTAAGGGTCGAAGACAAGAACTCTAGGGATATACCAGATTGTCTTGGGTGTAAGGTGTGGTAGCTATGGGGAGATGAATCGATAAACTCAGGACTGGGAGACGTGGACCGCTGCATCAAACCAGTCAAAAGACAGAAGACTCCAACACATATGAAGATAGACAGCGGCGGCTATGGTGACGTAGTTGGTAGAATGCTGAGCTTCTTTTCCAAAGGTCGCGGGTTCAAACCCGGTCGAAGTCATCGGATTTTTTTTAAGTGTTAAAAATCCCTCAGTATGTCTTCCCTCGGAGGGGCAGTAAAGCCGGCGGTCCCATCTCATAGATTTATGGCATTAAAATAACCTTCCACTAACTACACTTGTGTGAGGCAAAATTTGTAGATCAGAATTTATAACGCTATATTATTTCCAAAGTTCGCCGCCAGGTGCTGAATGCGATGGCATCTCGTAGCCAAGTCCGCAAGCTAGGAGTCGTGGACAATAGCATTTGGTAGCAAAAGTAGGAACTACTTGAAATTATCGTATGCAGTCCTTAATTGAATTTAAAAAAGTCCTCTCGGCACGCCGGAAGGCGGAGGTAGATTTTACCGGACAAATTTGGGGATATGCGGAAATAGGCAGAATATGCAGGTTTTCGTAGAAGGATCAGACCTCATTTATTGCAAGAAAGTATTTTATAATTGGAGCTTAATTAACTTTGTTTTTCGTCATTTTATGCATATTATAAACATTTTATTGTCTTATGGGGACGGTAACCTTCTTGTCACTTGGGGTCCATTTTTATACTTGTGGTCACACTGTCCTTATGCAAGGTTTCGACACTGATGTGTAACTATGTAACGGTCTGTTACTTCTTCACGCAAAATTATATCTCCCGCAGATATTTTGGTTGGTTCCTCAGTTTAGGGACTGCGACTCGCGGTCATGTAAACCCGTGTACTTTGGGTGAGTGCAGAATCTGTCTGATAAACGGTGTGAATTGTGATGGCTGTATTAGTCTGTAATTCAGGTAAGGACTGCAGACGGTCAATTTCAAGCAGTAGTTCCTAATGTTTCTGCCAGATACTACCGTCAACGACACCTAGCTGTGAACTTGGCTAATAGATGCCACCACAACCAGCAACTCGCAACCACGTTGGAACTTCCCCTCCGAAGGAAAGCATACTGAGGGATTTTTAGCGCTCTTAGAAAATCCGATGACTTCAGCCGACTTTTAAACCCGCGACCTTGGGCATAGAAGTTCAGCATGCTACCAGTTACGTCACCGAAGCCGCTTCACACTTTGTCTGATGGAAGTCTTAATCTGATCTCGTGCAAGTGCGTTGTCATGGCAACGTCTGATGGCTCATCCCTCATCAATTTAGTAGTGTTGCCATGGCAACCTCTGATAGCTCTTGGCATTTTCTTATAATTCCGAAATCATTTTTCTCATTCCTTGGCGTAATGGTGGGTCATATCAAAAATTCTTTCAGACAAAAGTTTTAGGTAATTATTAGGGGAATATTTTCCATTTTATACGGTTTGGATATTGTGCCTATTAAGAGAGATATGATTAATGTTTCCCGAAAAACCCACTTTTTCCCACCCCTTTGGTCAATGGTTGGTGCTATAAAAACTCTTCAAATATAAATTTTTGGGCTTTATCCGACACATAGTATGAACTTTGAACCACTTTTCAGAATTTATTGTAATTATTATTATTATCATCATGATTATTATTATTATTATTGTCATGTGTTGTGACATCTCTATATTACGCCTCGAGAGTTTAAAAGTGCGCAGTTTGTCTGTATGTATCTCTCTGTCTAACGTTGTGCAACCCCTGGCTACATACTGCCTTGTTCTCTCGTATTGGCTAGTGTTGTTGCTACCTTGCATTTTGTTGTGCAATTCGTTCTGCCATTGGCTCTGACAATATTTGACGCGAGTTTGGGGGCACTCCCAAACTACGCATTTGATATTTCTGAGAGGCTTCTCCCCTCTCTGGGGGACAGAAGCTTAGTCAGTCTTAGACGCGCCGAGATGTAAGGCGAACGTGTGTATTCGGGCAGAGGCCCACCCTCATGGCGCAGCGGAATGTGAGTACGGCTCAATGTATTTCTATCTAACGCAATGTAATTGTTTTTGTTAAACGTTCCTTCTTTTGCTTAATTCTCTTTCCTTTTCAAGATGTTGCTGTTAGTATTTTAATCCTTGAACCAGATCTCCGGGACCTTGCGTAATGTCATACGGCGGAGTTCTTTTTGTTGCTTTTGTTATGTGCCCTCCTCACAGTTTTATTATTTTGGTTAATACCTGTAAGATTCGAAAGTATTGCGTTTCTGCGTCTTGGCTTATGTATATTTTCCTGTCGGGCCTTGGTGCTCGTCTTTTGCGTCGGTGTCTCTTTTGTACCACAAATGTTTCATTTGATTGGTAGCAATTGGACCTTTGTTTGCGGACAGTATGTGTGAGGTAACGGGACTTATGTCCAACGTCCCACTAATACGTGTCCCCTTTGTTTATAGAATATATGTGACGGTGGTTAACTGGGATTTTCTCCAGCTCCGATGTCATATTATTCTTTTTTTTATATGTCGTGTTGTTGCGGCATTATGTTGGAGTATAAGCCTGTTTTTTTTATAGCGTGCTTTCGATTTTTACCGGTCTCTTTCGTCCCAAGTCAATTGTAATGTAATGTACCTCCGTATATCTCATTTTCCTTTTGTTTTGTTTTTATCTTTCGATTTTCGCCGTATTACATAACTTAATGATATTCCCCCTTTTCTTCCCCTTCTTCCTACCTCCGTGAAATCTCTCTTCCCTTTGTTTTACTCCCCTCACTCCTCCCCCATCCCTCAGGTATGTTTACAATAACATCATGAAAAGCTTCGCGTCTTAGCAGTTCGAATTTTGACTTTTTGCAAGTTTGTCGTTTCTCTCTAACTTTTGTAAGTTTCGTTTTATTTTCTTTCAAGTTTGTATCTTTTCGTTAGATTCATGTTGTTGAGCGGTACTCAGGTTCTGTCGTGCTTTTTAGTTTTTTTTTAGTTTTTGAATTCTTTATTCTTGGTATTGGGTTTCTTTTGTATTATTGATCTTGTCTTAGCTTGCCTTTTTTCTTTGTTTTAAATAATTTGTTTATTTCGTGTACACGCTCTTTCTTTTATCCTCAATACATTTTTATATTTTAAGTAATATAGCTCCCTTGTCTTTTCATTTCTTATATTTAAGTTCCCCTTCCTTATCCTTATCCTTATCTCGATTTCGTCAATCTTGTCTTTGTGACGTAACAAAGGCACGATTAACACGCCTCTGGGATTTGTTTAATTAATTTTATGGGAATCTCATTTTTGCACTTTTGATTGTTGCATTAAGCAATTATTTGTTTGCATTTGGTTTTTTGGAAATCATCTTTTGCTCGCTCCGAAAACCTTGGGCCCAGCACCGGGTTGAGCAAGACGTCTTTTCCCCTGTCCATTTTGCGACCTTGTTGATTTTATTCTTCCACCGCTACTCTGACGCGCATTATTATTATTATTAATAGACCTTTATCGGCGCAATGGTAGCAGATCGCGTGGTTGCGTGCGAAATCGTTCCCTCCTCTCCTCTCTCAAGTTATTAACCTTTTATTATTTTTCTCTTCATTTACATTGTATTAAAATTTGTTTTTCTTTGAGTTTAAGGAATTCAGTGAATTGTTTTTTCCCCACCCCTGAAGAAAGGGTGAAGTTACTTTCTGTGTGAACTACGGGCATCCAGGAAACCCATCTCCAAGGAAAGGTGGTTTTGTCCCTCAAGTAAACAAGACATCCAAAAGACCCAGCTTCGAGGTGAACAGTGGCAACATATCAGTGAGTACATCGCATCGCTGGAACACGACACGTCACGGTATTGTAACCTACTTTTATGTATTTGCTTCCTCTAGTAGACATTTGTTTAGTTAACGGTGATTTTAAGGCGACAGGAAATTTTGTTTGCTTTCTCTTCTTTTTCATTTCGTCAGTGTTGTGGACGTTTTTATTTTACTTTCTGTGAAGTAGAAAACGCATTTCTCTCAAGGGTTTGAGTCCTTACCTTTGTTGTTAATAGTCGCTTTGTTAACTGTGATATTTCTCAGAACTCACCTCACCCCTTCACACGTCTCAGTCTGGAACAGCTGCTGACAGGTTTCTTGTCATTACCGTACAGCCTAAAACCCCCGCCCCTCTTTCTCCGAAGTTTTCCCCGGCCCACTTATGGGAACCGTCTCTTTAAATCCTACGGTCACCCCGACCCCCCCCCCCCTTGAGCCTCGCGTAATTATACTAACGTTTGATGTTAGTAAAGTGTTTGTTGTCTCAGTTATGAATGGTCTGTTGAGCTATTATGTGTGTTATGATTGGGAGTTGAGTTTGTTTCATAATTAGGGAGGGTGATTGTTTTATTTTTGTCAGGGGATTTCAATGTAGGTTTTCATTTAAAATTGTTTATATACGGTAAGCTTGATGTTACTATATGTTCAGTATGGCAGTGTGTATTTCGTTGGGAAACCTGCTAGGTGAGGTCTCCGTCGGAATTAGGGTTTGGGACCTGTCCCACGGCTTCGACGCCCACTTAGGGTGTACATAGATTCTACACGAGTCGTCAATCTTTAGTATGGGATGAAGTTTGTCACGATGACCTGTAGTCCGTTATTTGAGTTTCCATGGTGTTCCAACGACTCATATTAGCATTCTGATGTAATGGGGAAATTTCGATTTGTTTATGGGAAGGAGTATGTATGTAGTGTTGTTGTTGTTGGTTGTATTTTGAGATGAATGTGTGTGTCAATGAGTTTAATGAATTTTTATCAACAGTTATTTGTGGGTGGTTTCAAATTTAGTTCAATTTTGATTTTATACCCTATTCAATTTAAACTATATATATATATTACGTACGAACTATTTATTCGTTTTTATTGGCAAACCAAATATACTATAAGTATTACTCAGAGATACCAACCATTTTAGGTCTACGGCATCCTTGGTATGGGACATTGATGTTCGTGTGAACTACTCTGGCGTGCATTACCCAATTTTCTTATATTTGTATGGGATAGGCCATACCCTCTCTGTCTTTAATTTTTTTTATGCGGTACCTCTGAGGTCTACGGCCCGTATATTGACGCTGTAACCATTTTATTTTTGTGGGTTGGTAATATTTATTATTGGGTTTCGAGTTTGATTGATTGTATGTCTGGTCTTGATTGGTTTTATGCGAGGTTCCAGTCTGTTCCTTTTATTTGGAAGGTATTTTGTAACGTAATTATTTGGATTTTCGTTCTCTGTCCGGAATGGTATTTTTTGTTTCGACAGCTACTTTGAGTTATTATTCCTTTTCATTTGTTAGTATCTAATGTCTTTTGATGAATGTTATTAGTACATTTTTCCCCTTTACTCCTACTATGTATCTAGTTAGGCAGGAGACACCCGTGGCCGCCTGAGTTACACGGAGGATTTCGAAAGATGTGTTGAACTATACTTCTGCCTAAGGCAATTTCCGGTACCTGCCTGCTTTTGTTGTAGGGAGCCGGCCGGCCCATTGTCCGAGCTGCAGACACGACTTGCTATTGTTCGACAACGCCTGAGATGGTCTGTTGACTTACATTCTTTTCTTGTAGTGACAGTGATTTGTTTATTGATATAGTTGTTTACTATTTATCGTAACTTCTGTTTTACGTTTTTGTGATATCATGTTTTTATAAATCATTTCAATCTAATGTTTTCTCTAAGATAATGTGTATTATTTTCCTGTATCTGTCATATATTTGGAGAGTGTTTCCGGTAGCGATAGCTAGTCTCCAAGTACCTGAGAAGTGGCCGGTGTATCCTTTAGACCCCGTTCACGGCTCGTTTTCTCTTCTTTCATTTGGTCTGACGACCCTGCCTATTCATACTTTTACTTTCCAGCTGGCAGAATGAATCTACTTTCCCTCTTACGCAGCTTATGTAACCCCAAATATTTCCCCTGACGCAAGCCTTATTTTGTATACAGGGTGCTCCCCTTTATATTTTTTTGTGATCATGATTTAACCTTTCTCTTTCTTTTATTATTAGAAAATTGGCTGATTTCCAGAAGGTCGCCATTAAGAAGACTTCGCTTTCTCCACGTCATCTGGCAGAGTCTAGCTCAAGATTGACCGTTTTATTATCATTATTTTCTTTTTGGTACATCCATTTTTAATATGTGTGACGTATTGACGTGCAGTAGAGGTAGGATCCGCCTTTATTTCACGGCTGTACTGATCCTTTATATAATTTCAATTTTTGTTGTTTTAATTTCATTTTAAATTTTTTTTTTCTTTCGTACCAAAAAAGAAAAAATTTTCCTCACCAGTGAACATCTTCGTGAATACGTGTGTATGAAAATATATGTGTGTTTGAGAAAAGAGACTTGCGTTTCGTCAAGCCTTTTATGGAAGTTATGACGTTCAAAGAACTTTTAATTAAGCTGCGTCTTATGAATAAGAGAAATGTGAGAACATTTTATTATGTCTTAATTTTTCATGTGTGTATCTGGTGTACATGATGTAATCTTCTTTCCTTCACCCTGTTCAAATGTATCTAATCGAAGAATGTTATTTTATATAATTTTGTTATGAAAAAGAAAAAATTCTTTTATGCCTTTGTTATGTAAAATAATTTTTTTTGGAGAAAGCGGTGGAATTTGAACCACTTTTCAGAATTTATTGTAATTATTATTATTATCATCATGATTATTATTATTATTATTGTCATGTGTTGTGACATCTCTATATTACGCCTCGAGAGTTTAAAAGTGCGCAGTTTGTCTGTATGTATCTCTCTGTCTAACGTTGTGCAACCCCTGGCTACATACTGCCTTGTTCTCTCGTATTGGCTAGTGTTGTTGCTACCTTGCATTTTGTTGTGCAATTCGTTCTGCCATTGGCTCTGACAATATTTGACGCGAGTTTGGGGGCACTCCCAAACTACGCATTTGATATTTCTGAGAGGCTTCTCCCCTCTCTGGGGGACAGAAGCTTAGTCAGTCTTAGACGCGCCGAGATGTAAGGCGAACGTGTGTATTCGGGCAGAGGCCCACCCTCATGGCGCAGCGGAATGTGAGTACGGCTCAATGTATTTCTATCTAACGCAATGTAATTGTTTTTGTTAAACGTTCCTTCTTTTGCTTAATTCTCTTTCCTTTTCAAGATGTTGCTGTTAGTATTTTAATCCTTGAACCAGATCTCCGGGACCTTGCGTAATGTCATACGGCGGAGTTCTTTTTGTTGCTTTTGTTATGTGCCCTCCTCACAGTTTTATTATTTTGGTTAATACCTGTAAGATTCGAAAGTATTGCGTTTCTGCGTCTTGGCTTATGTATATTTTCCTGTCGGGCCTTGGTGCTCGTCTTTTGCGTCGGTGTCTCTTTTGTACCACAAATGTTTCATTTGATTGGTAGCAATTGGACCTTTGTTTGCGGACAGTATGTGTGAGGTAACGGGACTTATGTCCAACGTCCCACTAATACGTGTCCCCTTTGTTTATAGAATATATGTGACGGTGGTTAACTGGGATTTTCTCCAGCTCCGATGTCATATTATTCTTTTTTTTATATGTCGTGTTGTTGCGGCATTATGTTGGAGTATAAGCCTGTTTTTTTTATAGCGTGCTTTCGATTTTTACCGGTCTCTTTCGTCCCAAGTCAATTGTAATGTAATGTACCTCCGTATATCTCATTTTCCTTTTGTTTTGTTTTTATCTTTCGATTTTCGCCGTATTACATAACTTAATGATATTCCCCCTTTTCTTCCCCTTCTTCCTACCTCCGTGAAATCTCTCTTCCCTTTGTTTTACTCCCCTCACTCCTCCCCCATCCCTCAGGTATGTTTACAATAACATCATGAAAAGCTTCGCGTCTTAGCAGTTCGAATTTTGACTTTTTGCAAGTTTGTCGTTTCTCTCTAACTTTTGTAAGTTTCGTTTTATTTTCTTTCAAGTTTGTATCTTTTCGTTAGATTCATGTTGTTGAGCGGTACTCAGGTTCTGTCGTGCTTTTTAGTTTTTTTTTAGTTTTTGAATTCTTTATTCTTGGTATTGGGTTTCTTTTGTATTATTGATCTTGTCTTAGCTTGCCTTTTTTCTTTGTTTTAAATAATTTGTTTATTTCGTGTACACGCTCTTTCTTTTATCCTCAATACATTTTTATATTTTAAGTAATATAGCTCCCTTGTCTTTTCATTTCTTATATTTAAGTTCCCCTTCCTTATCCTTATCCTTATCTCGATTTCGTCAATCTTGTCTTTGTGACGTAACAAAGGCACGATTAACACGCCTCTGGGATTTGTTTAATTAATTTTATGGGAATCTCATTTTTGCACTTTTGATTGTTGCATTAAGCAATTATTTGTTTGCATTTGGTTTTTTGGAAATCATCTTTTGCTCGCTCCGAAAACCTTGGGCCCAGCACCGGGTCGAGCAAGACGTCTTTTCCCCCATCCATTTGCGACCTTGTTGATTTTATCTTCCTCTGCTACTCTGACGCGCATTATTATTATTATTACCCAGACCTTTATCGGCGCAACTTTGAGCGGATTCGATATTTCACATATTAAGAGAGTAATAGCAATATTTCACTTTTTTCGAAAAAAGTCCCCCATTTTCACCCCCTACGACCGATTTAGCCCAGTAACGAACTCTACCGAAATTTTATAGGTATACATATTCGGTAAAATTTCAAAGTGATTGGTGCAAAATTACGGCAGTTATCGTGTCCACAATAAACTGATATACGTATATACATATATACATATATACCAGGTGGCCCGTTTCCCCCGTGCAATCTAGTTTTAGATGTCCCGCATACACTATTGCTGTATGGGATGCCTAATAACTGATTTCCACGGGGATCACAGTGCATGCTGGCCGATTACGTCAGAATACGTAGGAATAACAACCGGACAGCCGCTAGCTGCATGTTCCTCAGCTCTACCCGTCTAATGCACCCCATTGCCTTTCCGACCCTCGCATTTGAGAGCGCAATAGACTCATAAATGTGGTAGAACGACACGACAGTTGCTGGCAACATATTGACAACGGCTGGTGTTTTCAGCATACGGACATTATACTAATATATGGAGAAGCTGGTCGTAATGCCGTTGAAGCTCGTAGACGGCATGCAATAGTGTTTCCATGTAGACGTCTGCCGTCTCGACAAGTATTTCTCCGAACAGAGCTGCAATTACGAACGAATGGAATGTTCCAGGCACATACCAGCAGGACTAGACCCGTAATGCTGAAGTTGTACGGAATGTACAAGAGTACTTCGAACGGAATCCTACACACCGTCAGTTACACTTCACCTTACTGAGCTACTGCTGTTTTTTTTTTTTTTTTTTTGAGACGTTTCGGCCATCAATGGACCACGATGTTCTTCACTCATATGATCACTGTAATGCTTGAGCTACTGCTGATAATAGTAATAATAATAATAATAATTATTATTTGAATTTTGTATTAGAATTAATTTATTAATTACTATGATAACACATTTGTTATATGTCTCAGGAATCTGACGGCAAAATCAGTAGAGATTATCTGTGAGACATTAATTATGTTTCACAGCATTATACAGTTTGTATTTCAATACAAGAGCGCATACAATAATACGTTTTTGTTATAAATTAATGTTTATTTAGGTAATAATTTTTATGCGACGTATAGCTAGTTGTTTGCTGTTCATGTTGGACAATCGAGGTCGTAGTTCGTTAAATAGTGCTGCTGCAAGATAATTTAGTCTCTTGAAACCATAATAATAATAATAATAATACGAACCACTATATTACAATGTGCACATATTTATTGTTGCTTAGGGCAAAGAGAAGCTGCAAGGGAGCTAGGAGTGCCACGAACTTCAATACAGGTAGGAATTATCTTGAATTTCTACAAACCGACTTGACTGTGGAAATCCTTCTAGAAGATATTCCACTCCAGGTTGTATTACAACATTGGTACCAGCATGATGGTGCTCCAATTCACACCTTCCGAGCCGTTACGGAATATCTAAGTGCACGATACCATGAACGGTGGATTGATCGTGGAGGACCCTAGCAGTGGCCAGCACGATCGCCTGATCTAACCCCTCAGGACTGCTTTCTGTGGGGCTATATAAAATCAAAAGTCTACGAAACGGCGCCAGAAAATGTTGATCAATTAAAACAACGTATTGGTGAGGCCTGTGCTGCAGTGACATCTGAAATGTTACGACGTGTCCATGCAGACACTGCGAGACGTGTTCAGCATTGTATTCGGCACCAGGGAGATGTCTTTGAGCATATCCATTATGAATAGCTGTCCAAGTGTGAAATTTTAATTTATTTTATTTTCTAACCTTTGATGCAATAATATGTGAGTTTTTTTCCACAATTCTATTGTAGAGTGGAATTTCTGTAGCCTACATGTACCAATTAATGTGTTATTAAACTGTGTTTTCTGCATCTTTGGCGTATTTACAAACAAATCCTGTTTATAACAGAAATCGTTGTTTGCAAAGGAGCGTTACAACGTGGTATACAATATGTTGCATGTTATGCAACTATTGATCAGTAGTTTTACTACACAAGTACTGTAACAGGATTCCTATCGTCATTATAATCATTATAATAATAATAATGATTATTATTATTGTCACTATGATGTATGCACTAGCCTGTAATAATAAAATAACAATAGTGACACAGGTTATCAGACAAATTTTTCACACACTCAAGTACACGGGGCTACATGCCCACTGTGTTGTAAAACCCCTGAGATTCAACAACTCATTATTTCAGTACGGTGAAATTCAACGTACCGCGTGAAGGCTTCGATCACAATACTGATGTACGGTCTGCACAACATCAGAATTGTTGCAGACGGGTCTAGCCATGCTGGTATGTGCTTCAATCCATTAGCACTTAAATACAGCTCTGTTCGGGGAAATTCATGTACAAAAGGCAGGCGTCTATTTGTAATCTCCTGTGCATTAATGTGCGAGCTTTGGTGGGATTGTGACCAGATTCTCCATAGATTAGAATTATGTGTGTGCGCTCTCGTTTTTGGTGAATACCTCAGCCATTGTCAATGTGTTGATAGCAACTTTAATACTGCTGTACCACGTGCAAAGCTAATATTCTGCGCTCACCAGCGAGACTTCTCACCGCTCTGGGGCGCATTAGACGGGAGCACTGAGGAATATGCAGTGTGCGGCCGTCTTGGCATTCTGACGTAACCTGCGTGTATGCAAGGTTACCCCTTAGCAATTCAGTTATTAGACCTCCCGTTCAACACTAGTACATGCGGGACATTTATAAGTAGATTGCACGGCGCAGGTGGGCCACCTGGTATATATATACATAAATTATATATAAACTTTTGAACTGACAGTGGTTTTGGGGTCTGGAGGATGTGAAACGCGAAGATATGTAGATATTTTCCGGAAATCGAAACATGGTACCCATTGCAATAGTTAGCTTTCTAATGAAATCTACCTAACAGATAACACATACTAATGCAGCCATCACAACTAACACCGCTTATCAGACAGATTGTACACACACCCAAAGTACACGGGGCTACATGACCGCGTTGTTGCAGCCCCTAAACTAAAGAACCAACCAACCAACCAAGAAAGCAATTTAACATAGCTTTTAATTCACTTTTCAAGCTGTCCAAGAATTCAAAATGTGTTTGAAATAATTAAGACGGAGGTAGTGTGGTCTTAAGTTAGGAGCCTCCCCGGCATTTTCTTTGGGAGAATGCCCCTTCCAGGGATAGGTATACTACGCTCCAACCCCCAGGCCAGAACTAAATTTCTTGGAAGAGTTGGTAAAGAAACTCAGCACCTTAGGGAACAGACCGGAGACCACAGAACGTGGTGAGAATCGATTTACTGCCTTCAACATTCAAACGTAACGTGGTGAGGTCACGACCACTCCAGAAAAGCCAGGCCCCGAGTGGGTAACTCACTTTATGGAGCGATCAACACACACACATATTCCCCACAATGTGAGATGCTATGGTAAATGTAAAATGTAAATTCCACAAATATACAGACCGAGGTTGACAGCCTCATGGACTAACAGTAACGATAGGGGCCGTTATCCCAGATGTGTGGCCCTTTAAAACAACAATTCTCATATCATAATAATAGTAGCAATGTGTCCTTGAGGTTCGTGGATCGATTCCGGACTCTGTCAAGAACTTTAATTCCAATATGAGGGTGTGAACGGTCTGCGTCGAATTCTGGGTATACGATGGCCAGATATAATCCCAAATGAAGAGCTGTGGCAAAGGGCTAACCAACAACCTATAGAAGTCCAAATTAAACGGAGGAAATGGGGCTGGATTGGGCATACTCTGCGGAAACAGAATGATGCAGTAGAAAGGGGAGCTCTGGACTGGAATCCTCAAGGGGCTCGGAGACGGGGAAGACCAAGGAACACCTGGAAACGCACCGTTGAAGAGGAGGCCAGAAAAGCGGGAAAGACTTGGAGGGAAGTGAAGAACGTGGCAACAAACAGAGCCCGATGGAAATCATTCTTGGATGCCCTATGCTCCGCACGGAGCGAAAGGAAATAAGTCAAGTAAGAACGGGTTATACACAGCCTCCCGAAGACAGCTGTGTAGAGCATTGTATCGATTCTCACCTCACTCTTGCTAGTAGTTGTATTCCGTTGCTTTTAATTTTGACTTCAGGCAAATGCGGAGATGATTCCTAACTTAAGGCCATAACCACCTCCTTTCTAATAAAAACCAAACCCCTTGGCGGTACAGCCCATGAAGGGCTTAGGCCTACCAAGCGACCGCTATGCTTCCCAGTCATTTGGGCGGCCAATTATGGGGTGCCACATGGTCAGTGCCCTGGGTCCCCTCGGCCGTTAATCTTGGTCTCCGTCAGATTGCCTCACTGTCAGACAGTTACTCAATTGTCCTCACGAGGCTGAGTGTACCTCGTTCCAGCCCTCATGTCCGTTTCTAAAATTCCTGACAGAGCCGGGAATAGAAACCGGGACCTCGGGTTACAAGGCAGACGCACTACTCCAACATCACAGGGCCGGCACTCCTTCATAATCCTAGCCTCAATTTTATTATGAAGGCTCATAAAGTTACCATTCCAGCATTTGCCTGGGAAACCACGGAAAGCTATTTCCAGGACGGCTGAGGTAGGAATCAAACCCGCCTCTCCTCAGTTATGCCTCACGTGGCTGAATGTACCTCGCTCCAGGTCTCAGACCAGAATTACATTTCTTACCAGAGCCCGGATTCGAATCGAAGCTTGCTAGGCACTATGCAACGAGTTGACTAAATGAAAAGATGACGTATTTAAGCATGAATGTGTGGTGTGTACTGCTCGAGTCCAAGCTCCGTGAATATGAGAGGAATGAAGATCGCGGACGATGAGGAGAGATGTGGGGGTTCCCGGTCTGCACGTACCAAATACATTGGTCGGTCACCCACTCACTCATTTTCAACACCACAGTGGTATGGGCAACAGCCCTATGTTAGCAATATTGGAATAGACAGGAATTCCAGATAACATGGTGGGCTGTTGACAGGCCCTTCTCTTCCCGCCTGCCACGTCACCTCACCCCGCAAGTTCACAGAGCTTGGACTCAAGCATTTTTAGCCTATTTTCATTTATATAATAAATAGGTTTATGAGATCATCGTCCGTTCGTGTGTGTATATGTGTACGTAGTACTTTTCGCCCGACCCCGATCGTGCTCTTCAAATTTTAATACGTCTTACCAATCCAACATGGCGGCTGTGCGAAGTATTTCACCGGCATTCTATATCACCAAAACTATTACCGATATCACACTGAATTTTTAGCCTAATTTCAATTTTGAAAAAATAGGCTTGTGAGATCACTTTTGTCCGTGTGTGTGTGCGTGTGGGTGTGTGTGTGTGTGTGTGTGAGGAGTGTGTGTGTGTGTGTCCCTAATAACTTCCAAACGGCTCGAGCGACTTCAATGAAACCCGGTAAGTTCATAGCACTATTCCGGACGACCCCGACCGTGCCCTTCAAATTTTGTTACGTCTCACCAATCCAACATGGCGGCTGTGCGAAATATTTCACCAGCATTCAATATCTCTGAAACTATTAGCGGTATCACGGTATCACCCTGATAAAGGGCACTAGTGGAAGTTCATCTATTGTACCCAATCGTCATCATATGGAACATGTGTTCGTATCCCAGCTAACTCACGGTCTTTCGAGGTATGGGGCGTTCATTCCCACCACACGATCACATGCTCAGGATTTGAGTCTGTCAGGTGACTACTCTACTTGAAATAAACAACATATTCCTAAGTATAACATTTAATGATAGAAAATCATGGCAATACAACATAAAACACGAAAAAAAAAGATATTTTACATATACTTCCCACAACAAAAATCAAAATTATCTGTGAGTCTCTCCCCAAAATTAGTGCTTCACCGCACTCAAGTCTATTCGAAATATCCTATTATTGATACTCTTCGACATTGGCGAGTGTCCATAATGTTCTTCACGTGGCACAATTTAACACAAACTGGAATATCACACCACAATAAACACAAATTATATTTAAATGACATTAAATCTGCAATTATTAAACATTTATCCGTTTTACACGGAGCATTTACTTTCAGTAACATTAATTCATTAGCTTATTCCTTGATTAATAAGTGTTGTGTCGTGCGAATCGTATTCTTTTTCCCATCAATTTGAAACGCTGAAGTGGTACATTTTCCCTTCCAAAATACACATGGATAGAGAAGTTTTATAGCTTCATCATACAACGATTTTCTGGGTCTGGTCAAAACATTATCGTTACAAACGTGCCATGTCATTAAAATTACGCTACCCGTATGAATAAATTAGTGCGAACTGGGCAAATACACTTTACAAAGATGCCTATATTTATTTGGTGCAGTATTCCTCCTCAGAGAATAACTGGGCCAAATATTATCCGATCACAACGTTCCAACACGGTATGTGTGTGGAAATAATGCATATAATTCAATTGACATAATCACATCAAGCATATCTTAATTACTTTTCGAAATATCGAGATTCTTCAGTGTCCCACTACACTTTTAAAATAAAAGGATCAGGTCAATAGGCTTCCTTTCCAAGCGGACAATAGAATTAGTTCCGGCTGGCTCGGAAAGATGGCCGCCGGTCTAGTGGCCTCCCTGCCACCCCATCTGGCTTCACGTCTGGGTCAAGTTCATTTACTGGTGCAGTTATGCTGGAGATACCCTGAGTGGGTCGTGTCCCTAGTAATTGAGTCAATCTAATTATTTAACACCTACATTTAGAGTATAATGGGCTCATCTCGGCTCCTAATTAATATTCACGGCAAGGGACGGATCACGAAATAGCCTTGCCGTTCTGTGGGCGACATTAGTGGCTTTGGCGCGCATCTCAAGTGAGTATCAAAGTTCTCTCACTGGTGCAGCTGCCTATAACAAGAGGAAGTCGACGTTTCCTATACGAAGAACCATTAGTCTTACCTCTAAGGGCAGATCAATTAATATATGGGCTCACACAGGGTCTCTAATAGTTATCCCTGGTGGCAAAAATTCTGCAAACAGTGGATACAGACAGCCTCTATCCCAACTTCGTTGCGAATAATACAAGTATGCTCCAAGGCGATACTATCTCGTAGATTTCGAAGATTAGCCGACTAGATTCGCCTAACGCGCAAGCTATTTTCAGATGATCTCCGCAACTTATAGACGTAAATCTCTTGATTCTACGTTGCATGCTCGCTGAACGCGGCTCAAACAATACTTCTTATAGATGACTCAATTATTAAAGCACTCACGTCCTCTCTGCAATTACTCATAAGCCAAACCTCTACGTAGCTCCAAAACAAGTATAAATTTACTGGCTTACATTAACTACCTTAATGGCTCTCAAATACAACCCTGTAGAATATACCATAATAAACATTCATTATACAATTCAATGACACTGAAAAACTTTCATTATCTCGATATTTTACGTTTCTTTCTTACTGTTTACAATAACACAGTATTCTTACGCTAGACATGACACACTTTGCACGTACTATAGGCTTGACATGCCCATTTATTTATTCATTATTGTTACCGACCCCAGATTATTATTATTATTATTATTATTATTATTATTATTATTATTATTATTATTTAACGTTACCGTTACTTTCATCAATGTCTTACGCCTAAATGGCCGTAAACAAATCACCCTCCAAGCCATATTTTACCAAAATACGAGGGGTGTGAACTCGTACATAAATGACTGTTAATTCTTAATCTTAGAGTGATGCTTCGTTGTATGGTGAGCTATTTAATCATATCAACATATTAAATTTGTACTCACTTCCATTTTTGCTGGGTTGGTCCAGCATGCCAGCGTCTTGCCTGCCATGACGCTTATTTTAAGCCATCATGATATTTTTCACACGACACATTGTATGAACTTTACACATGGTGATTATATTTTTCACTATTGGCATTTTCACTTTGACACGATACACATTCTTTTACCATATAAACAAAAACACTTTTAAAAATCATGTAATATAATTTTATACACAATTCTCACACTATTTTCACAGATGGATCCTGGATTGGATTCCCCCTATCGCCTGACCTCAGAGATGCGATGCAGCTACTCCTGACAACCGCTGGTCTCCATGAAAGTCTATCTTGCGTGTATGTGTGTTCGACTCCCGTCACCTACAGTTTATATCTCCTCTACTGAAAATCTGTTCAATCCTATGTCACGACTACTTGTGACTCCTTCCAGGCTCCCGTAACTGTAATGATCATTACAATAATATGTCATTTTACCTATGACAACACCTCCTGGTATGTTCATTGTCTATAAACACCCTAAATTATCTCTACGCTATACTGAATCTATATTCGCGTATGTTATTGGTTAAACGTCTGCTGTAGACTAAATCTTACACGCTGCATAATTACTGATGTGAAGCTGCATGATGCGCTTTCCATTGTACACCACTAATACATTTGAGCGTCGATACTTTATAAATTCGCGCACTTTCTTGCGTGATCTGGCAGCGTGTTAGTTCACGTGTTGAGTCAAGACGAACTGAAGACGAACTGACTTTCCTGCGAAGCTTCCCCTATATAAGGCTCCCTTGTGAAACATAGTCCACTGGACGTCCAGGACCGACTCCCTTTTTGAGATAATACATTTCCAGACAAAGTGAAGTATGATTCTCGTTTGTCTAAGTGTGGAGGTCCCAACATCACTCGCGTGCAAGCGATCGCTTCGGCCAATTAATTATAATTAATTGCCTTCTTCCATGGCGTCATGGCGCTACTCTGGTAATTCCCCTCGGCTCATCTACAAAACCTTCCTCCGAAGCGGATGAGGTCTGTGCAGAGGTTCGTTTATAGATGCAGGCTTTAATTTAGTCGTGAGAACACTCCTAAATTATCTTCCCTAGAATCCATGCATCTGGGTGTAAGTTTCATTTCAATTCATAGCTCCAATTGGCTGTAATCTATTAATTTCTGTGGGCGACTGCCCCCACTCCACTTCTATGCCTTGTAAGACTGTGGATCCCAGAGCCATTAATCTTGGGCTGCCCCTGCAGTCCAGACGAAAATTAGTTCCTTGGCGTCACCTAAAAACGCCCCTTCGCTAACCACGATTTGTTAACTCTCAGGCTGGATCGATATCTTGCATTCTGGCTTCTAAAACGTACATGGGCTTGTATTTTACTGCAATGATCCACCTTAAAAGCTATGATATTCCCGTTCTAGCCGTGAAATCCTGCTATTATGATTAAATGCAGATATAACTCATTGTTCCTCGGGTTCACTGTAGCTGTTCCCCCTCAGAGATCAATGATTCGATTCTGGGCAGAATCATGGGCCTGGTCTTCTTTGATATGACCCGAGTTCGATGCCAGTCCGCCGTATCTAATTGGCCACACTGCAAAACGAACATGGCGGCTAAGCGAATTTGAAAATTTGAAATAGACCTTTCTCGCGATGTTGTTGTTCCAAACGCAATAAAATCTGGTACAGGAAATTTTTATACACATTGCAATGCGCTGGTGTCTAATTTAGATCAATTGTTTACATAACCTCAAGATGGCGGCTTTGCGAATTTTAAAAATAAGTTTTTATTTCTTGTGTCGTAATCATGCGATTGAAGTGAAAGTTTGAATAATGAACCTACGCAATAATTTTCCTTTAATGGTACATGACTCTATGACATATACAGTACATTTAAAAATCCAACATGGCGACCATCCAAAATATTTAGACGGCTCTGAATATCTACGAATCTATTATAGCAATCAGACTGAATTTTTTTATGTTCATAGGTTTTTTTTTTTTTTTCGTGTAGCCCTCCTGAGAGGCCGAGTGCAGGTCTTTCTAGTCGACGCCCGTGGGTGACCTGCGCGTCGGGATGAGAGATGGAATGGATGAAGATGAATAGGGGCTATAAACTTAAGTTCACCTATAGGACTTAAAATAACCTGTTGATCACAAATCCAACATGGCGGCGACGCGAAGTATAAATATTCACATGGACGTTTCTCGCAATTTAACCATACGAGTGCAGTGAAACTCGGTACAGTAAATCCTTGTACGAATGTTAATCCACTGGCATGTAATTTATTTCAATTGTTTCCATAACCACAAGATGGCAGCTGTGCGAAATTTTAAAATCTCCTTGTTAGTTCTTGTGTCCTAATCATGCGATTGAAGTTTGAATGCTACACGTACACAATAATCTTCATGTAACAGTACATAACTCTAGGACCTACATATATAAAATCCAACATGGCGACCATCCGAAATATTTAGTAGCTTCTCAATATCTACGAATCTATTACAGCAATCAAACTGAAATTTTGTAAGTAGATAGAGGCAATTAACATAAGTAGGATAAATGAAAATAGGCTGTATAGTTCTTAACGGAACTACTTGTTATAAGGTGGTAAAGGGCAGGCACTACAAAAGATTTACCTATGTGACTTTCAGAAACCTGTTAAGTACAATACGAACATTTAAATAGACTTCTCTAGCGATTTAGCCATGCGAGTGCAGTGAAACCTAGTAAAATAACTATTTATACACATTGGAAAGCACTGATATCTAATTTAGTTCAATTGTCTACATAATCTCAAGATGGTTGCTGTGTAACATTTTAAAATTATGTTTTTAATTTCTTGTGTCCTAATCATGCAATTGAAAGTTAAATAATAAGCCAACGCAATGATCTTCATCTGATAGTACATAACTCTATGGCCTGCATATATGGAAATCCAACATGGCCACCATCCAAAATATTTTGACGGTTCTCATCTATTACAGCGCTCAATTTGAAATGTTTGATAGAGTCAATTAACATAAGAATTGCAGGTTATATAAACAAGCTATTTAGTTCGTCACGGAACTACTTGTTGTTAGTACAATTGATTGAGATAAAACTGATCTCTTCTCTTCTCTTAGTCGTTTACCCTCCAGGTTGGTGGAACCCACGGACTCAGCGAGAGAACTTACCACTACCGCCTCTATGGGCAGTGTCCTAGAGCTGGGAACATCTAATCGGAGTGGATACAACTGGTGAGGTGTGATTGGCACCACGCCCAGGCGGCCTGACCTGCAAAGCGAACAGGGGCCTCATGAGGGAAGGTATTGGATGGTCAGGATGGATAGGCAAGGAAGAGGGAAGGAGGCGGCCGTGGCCTTGAAGAAGGTACCACTCCGGCATTTGCCCGAAGACGAAGTGGGAAACCACGGAAAACCACTTCGAGGATGGCTGAGGTGGGAATCGAACATCCTCTACTCATTTGGAACACCCAAGGCTGAGTAGACCCAGTTGCAGTCCTCATACCACTTTTCAAATTTCGTGGCAGAGCCGGGAATCGAACCCAGGACCTCCGGGGCGGCAGCTAACCATGCTGACCGCTTCGCTGCGGAGGGGACAAGATAAAACTGATTCCTATCCAATTATCGATACCGGTACTGTGAAAGTTTGCTTGTTGTTGTTGTGTTGTTGTTAATGTTGTAGTTTATTGTTGTTGTTGTTCTTAGGGACGTGGTGGCTCAGCGGTCTAGCTGTATGCCTCTCACCAAGGCGGTCTGGGTTCGATTCCCGGTCATTGCATGTGAGATTTTCGAAGTGAAATGCCATGTCCTGTGGTTCGGATTCCACGTAAAAATGAGGTCCCGTGGCTCATGATCTCGAGATTAACGGTCACGTTAAACTACAGTCTTCCTTTCCTTTTTGTTGTTGTTCTTGTAGTTTCCAGCTCTATTACTGTATTTGTTTCCACAAACGCCGCGAGTCCATCTGTGTGTTATAGCTTTGGTAATTGGAAGAAGTTTATAGTTAGTTATTGTGGAAGAAGAGTAAACAAGGAAAGTGTTGATGGAAACAGGGCTTGAATGCCTTTGAAATATACCTAGACCCGTAGCTCTCACTTTCTTAGCCAAGCACACACTGCTCGAGGAAAACTTATTTCAATTACAGAAATAACTTCAGAAGAACGGGGACACACTTTGAAGCTTCATTGCTACCGCAACTCGATTCAGTTTTCTGGTTTGATTGGTAGTCCCATTTTCACCTCAATTGATTCAAAAACATTTTTGATTGCACTCAATATCAATGTGGAGATTTGAAGCCATTATTTCAGTGTGCCTGTACTAAATTGTCATTTGTAGCTCCACAGTCGATCAACACGATTGTGCCCTATGCTTGGGGGGTGGGGAAACTGTTGGTATTAGGGCCTTAAAATGTGGTTTTCGGGGTCCATTTGGGACCTGCATCGAAGGGCGCAAAATTAACTGTCAGATCCTTACACGACAACCTCGACGTTTTGCCTAATTGACAATTCAATTTCCATAAATTATTCTCAATATAGCACTTACACTGAAGCATTGTTAGCTAGTGCTTTTTCAGGGTTGCCTTCTACATACAGGAACATACGAACTTATATGAATTTTACTCCAGTATTTTTGACGCCAATTCATTACAAACATATTTACAGACATACCGAGAAACAGACACAATTCAATTTGCTCATTATGCAATTCATCCGGGATAAATACAAAGGTTTTAGCAAAATATTCCAAATGTTCAGACAGAAAGCTTGCTTTATTAATAGAGATAATAAAAACATTTAAATATTTTGTCAAATTCGAGTAGCGTAACCATTTGTCTAAGCTGTGAATGTATGCTATAGGCAAGGATTTCAATATAGAACCTCTCTTTCGACTCTTGAACCCGACGTTAGGTGAAGAACTCATTATACTCTAATATATTCTACTCCCGTCTTGATTGGGCATAGCGAAGCATTCAGCTCAAGTCTAGTACAATGGTTACGTTCCATACTGTTTGTCCATTACAGAACCCAATACTCTAATTCAAACTACAGACAAAGCCAGATGGAAGTGCTCTCAAGAGCGAATTGCATCCGACTCAACAAGGAGCAGAAATTACAATTTGCTACTTAACTTCTCAGAACATCTTAACAGGTAATGTAATTCTGTGGGTTTATACGTGGGCCGTTCCTTCTTGACCGGTACATATTACATGCGCAGTGGTGTCTCCACGCACAGTGAACCTCCATACCTTTGTGATCAATTCAAATAAAGTGCGCAATGTGTCCTCGGCAGCGCATATGCATATTCAGCGGTATCAGTGTTCTACTCGGGCTTTAAGAGGGATTCTCACGCGCTTACGACCTCGAATGACCGGCCCATCTATACCTTTTAGTCGATTGACAGGTTAACGGGAGCAAGTCATTTTAAGTAGACGGTAATTACATTTTGAATACATTCAAATAGGCTATAAATACAATCAACTGAAAACAGTGAAATTCACAAAGTTACGAAACGCATAGGCTACAATCATCATCATTTTCCTAGCATTAATCCCGCTTTATTGCAGGGTCTGCTTTTCTGCACTTTTTCTTCCATATTGCTCGATCTTGAGCGTCTCTAGTTGTGGCATTCACTAGTTGCATGTCCTCCCGCATAGTATCCAGCCAGCGCTTTCTCGGTCGCCCTCGTGGTCGTCGGCCTTCTGGACTGATGTCAAGTGCAGTTCTCGCGACTGAAGAGTGATTGCTACGCAGTACATGGCCATACCAACGCAGACGGCTCTCCCGCATTTTTTCATGGATTGGAGCCACACCAAATGTAGCTCGAACATTGTCATTCCTGATGTGGTCCAGTCTAGTAAGTCCCTGTGTCCAGAGAATCATCTTCATCTCCATGACATGTAGTTGTTGTTCATGTCTCTTCGTTACTGGCCAGCATTCAGTACCGTACAGTGCTACTGGTCGAACGATGGTTCTGTAAATTTTCGATTTCAGATATAGTGGCACATTCCGGTCAAAAAGGACTCCAGTAACTTGGCGCCATTTCAGCTATGCAGCGTTGACTCTGTTTCGGACATCTGGGAGTGTTCGGCCATCTGAACAGATTAGCGTACCCAAGTATTTGAATGCAGATGATTTTCGGAGTTCAGTGCCATCATTGTGAATAGATCCTTCACTTGGTACTCCACACTCCATATACTCTGTCTTCCCAATATTAAGTCGTAGGCCATGGGTGTCCAGTGCAGTTTTCCAACATTGAAAATGTTGTTCCAATTCTTGGCGAGACTTGCAGGCTACAATGATATCGTCAGCATAGAGCAAGGTCCAGGGATGTGGTTGCAGTAGTTCGGCTGCGATGGTGTCAAGACAGATGATGAACAGGAGCGGGGACAAAGCTGACCCCTGATGAACACCAACTCGGATGGGAAAAGTTGCGGAGTTTCCTGAAGCACATCGAACATAGCTGGTGACATTCCGATAAAGAAGCTGAACCCATTGAACATATGCTTCTGGTACCCCATGCTGTCGTAGTGCATACCATATTAGATCACGAGGTACCCTGTCGAAGGCTAAAGTCCATTCAAACACTCAATGCAAAAGAAGGCTATATGGAGTGGTTTCCGCTTTTCTAGGTGCCTTTCCATCAAAAGACGAGCGGCGTGAATAGCATCGATTGTCCCTGTACCTTTCATAAAACCACACTGGTTTGAGGCAATCTTGATTATGTCACGAACGCGTGTATCCACGATACGCTCAAATATCTTCATAGTGTGGCAAAGCAGGCAAATCGGTCGATAATTTGAGCAGTTGTGCACATCTCCTTTACCTTTCCATATTGGTATTGTTACACTGCTGAGCCAAGTAAGAGGAGCTTCGTTTTCATTGATGATCTTGTTGAAGAGATCTGCTAGAAACTGAGCTGCTTGTGATCCAAGCATCTTCCACACCTCCGATGGGAGATCATCCGGTCCAGTTGCCTTTCCATTTTTCATTTTCTTCATAGCGGTCTCCACTTCGGCAACCGTGATGGCTGGTACTGGACCAAGTACAGGATCCACAGCTGGTAGTGGCGGATGCGGAAATTCTTCGTTGCTAATATTTTCGAAGTGCTGTTTCCATCGGTTAAGGATCTCATTAGGTTTCCGTAGAGGTTGTTGATTTTCATTCTTAATGATCATAACATGTCCAACAACTTGAGTGGAGCGATGGCGATTCTTCGCTAGTCTGTAGATATTATTTGCTCCTTCTGCTGTGTTGAGCTCTTCGTTCATGCTCTTGTAATGGTCTGCTTTAGCCTTTGCCACTTCCTGTTTTGCCACCGACTTCAATCTTCTATATTGCTGACGATCAAGATCCAGTCCCGATTGGAGCCAGGTCTTATACGCTAACTTCTTCATCCTGATGGCATCTTGGACATGAGAATTCCACCACCATATCTCTTTATTGATAAAACTGCGTCCAGGTTTTGATTTACCCATGATGTCAGTAGCACAAGTCGTAATATGTGTGGAGGCCTTTGCCCAGATTTCATCAACGTGTTGACCTTGTTCTGGCATAGATAAAGAACCTATAGATGTTTTCAGCTGGATGTGATGTTGTTTTAATTTCCACCATTTAATTCGTTCCGATGTAGATTTAAGACTTTTCTTGCCGAGATCAAGGCTAATCCTAAAATTAAGGAGAAGCAGATGATGTTGGGGTGCAATAATGTCTGATGGTATGACTTTTACATCAGTGACAAACTTCAGATCACTCCTTCGTACCAGCCAATAATCAATCTGCGTATTTCTTCCACCACTACTGCAGGTAATGAGGTGCGATGGTCGCTTTTTGTAAAAGGTGTTAGTCACAGCTAATTCTAAGGCCTCAGCAAATTCCAGGATTCTGTTTCCATCCTCATTTCGCTCTCCAAAGCCTTGTCCACCATGTACTCTCTCGAAACCATTTCTATTCCCTCCAACGTGGCCATTTAAGTCACCACCAATGAACAGGAGTTCTTCTTCAACAAACTGTAGATAAGTTTCGAGGTTGATCCAAAATTCATCCTTCTCATCATCCGTGCACCCAGTTTGTGGAGCATAACATGAAACCACACGTAAGGTTTTCGTACCAGTGTCGATCTTAATAGACATCAATCGGTCAGAAAGACGGTTTACTTCAGAGACATGATCTCTGAACTTTGTACTCACAGCTATAGCTACGCCATTCCTGCCTGATATCTTTCCGTGGTAGAATAATTTGTATCCTTCACCAATATCCTTGGATTTTGAGCCAGACCATTTGGTTTCCTGGATGCAGGCAATATCTACTTGTCGGTTCTTCAAGGTATCTGCAAGTTCTCGGCTTCGACTCGTAAGAGTACCAATGTTAATGGTTGCCATTCTGATTTGTTGGACTCGCTTCTTTAGCCCACCCCGTCCTTGAGTGGGGAGCCCTTGCACATTTCTCACACCATTCGGGCGATGATGATGCGCGTCGCCTACAGCGGGGAACGCCCTAGCAGTTTCATCCATAATATTTTATCTAGCCAGTACTTTGAGATACAACAGAATTTGTTTTACCGACCGGCTTGTTGTTAAGCCTGCCATCGAACCCTCCTCCTTTCTCATCCCGGACTTGGGACCGGGAAATGGCTACAATATCTGTCTACAATTAAAGCATTAAAAAATTTAAACTCTCTTTCTTCTGAATGCATTATATGGACTCTTTGGTGTATCACTTATAAATCCCTTGTCCGCCTAGTTGCTAGCACTCTTGACTGTCACCGTGGAGGCCTGGGTTCGATTCCCGGCTCTACCAAGTAATTGAATTCTCGTCTGAGGTCTGAAACGGGGTACACTCAGCCTCATGAGGCAAAACTAAGAAGGGGTGGGTTCGATTCCCACTTCCGCCATCCTGGGAGTAGTTTTCCGTGGTTTCCCCACTTCAACTCCAGGCAAATACCAGGATGGTTCCTAACTTAATTCCACGGCTACCTCCTTCCAAATCCTCATCTGAATTACAAATACACACACCAATACAGCCATCAGAATAACACAGGTTGTCAGACAAATTCCACACGCTGAAGTACACGGGGTATATGACCATGATGTTGCAAAGCCTCTCAATGAATCAACAACAACGCAATAAATCCCGTCATGTGTATGCACTTGTATTTAATAGTATTTTAAATTTGTCTTGCCTTAGGAATTTTTGATATTTATATTAATAGCTCAGTAACTAGGCCTATATTATCTAGTAGGTTGTGTTTTCTCTTACATTTTAGGTAGATTTCATTAGAAAGATAACTATTGCAATGGGTACCATGTTTCGACTTCCGGAAAATTTCGACATATCTTCGCATTTAACATCCCCTAGACCCCAAAACCACCATCAGTTCAAAAGTTTATATCTAAATTATGTATGTATATATGTATATAACTATATCACTTTCTTGTAGACACGATAACTACCGCAATTTTTCACCAATCACTTTGAATTTTTTTCATAATATGCATCCCTTTAAAATCTCGGTCGAGTTCGTTAATGGGCAAAATCGGTCGAAGGGGGTGAACATGGGGGGAGGGGTTCAAAAAAGTGAAATATCGCTATAACTCTCTTAATATGCGAAATATCGAATCCATTCAAAGTTCATACTATGTGTCGGATAAGGCCCAAACTTTATGTTTGAAACGTTTTTATAGCACTTACCATTGACCAAAGGGGAGGGAAAAAGTGGGTTTTTCGGAAAATATTGATCATATCTCTCTTAATAGGCACAATATCAAAACCGTACAAAACATTTGTCTGAAATAATTTTTGATATGATCCGCCATTACGCCAAGGGATGAGCAAAAAGATTTCGGAATTAGAAGAAAATGCCAAGAGCCATCAGAGATAACCATGACAACGCTAATAAACTGATGAGTGAGCCATTGCACGAGATTACATTCAGTTTTCCATCTGACTCTGTGGGAAGCGGCTTCGATGACGTAACTGGTAGCATGCTGAACTTTCTTTTCTTAAATGATATCTTCACATTAGCTGCACTGATTGTGATTGTAATTTGCTTAAATAGCAGTAAACCAAAATGTGATGTTTTTCATTCCGCCGACACGATTGTACTCAATTGTAATGTGTGTTTCCCTAATCCAGAAAAATGCACATGAGATTAATATAGAAACCCGCATAAGACACGGTGTAAATCTAGAAAAGTTGCTGAGTTTTAATTCACGGGCCATGAAAGCGAATATACCATATTTTGGAAGCTATTATAGGAAGGTGAAAGGCTGCATGAGCGTTTAGATCTCGCAGTTAAGAGGCGCACGTGTGCTTCATAAGGAGGGAGGTAGTACACAGATCGCTACTTCTGTGGGGGTCCGGGCGCGGAGCATCAAGAGCCCACTGATGAGCCAGCTTGGTGTTCCTGGGCGAAACCCCACACAAGACACGGCATGAACCTAGAAAAATTGCTGAGTTTTAATTCACGGGCCGTGAAAGCCAATTTATATATTTTTGTGTATACCTAGGTATATTGATGAAAGGACTATTGAAGAAGAATATATAACAATAATTGGAGCATCATGCATCAAAGCAGCAGAAAATGTAGAATGTAACATTCTCAGGAACATAATTGTAGCAATATAAAGAGATAGCATACAGATGAAGAGTTATACGAGCGCAGAGACTCACAGGTATGATTAGAAAAAGCAGATTAACTTTCTACGGGCTCATACAGAGAATGAACAACAATAGTCTTACAAAGAAGATCTTTGATGTAGTAAACAGTTTAAGCACGAAAAGAAATTGGTCTCATGAAATAGTGGAAGGTTTCAGGCAGGCAGGGATCATGAGGAAAATGATAGGCGATAGAGGAGAATTCAGAAACAAAATTAAGAATAAAAAATGTAGCCTATAGTACATGAATTGAGAGCGCTAACATGCTACCTCATGTCTTACTGTGGTCGGGAGAGCGTGGGTTCAAATCCCACCTCAGCCGTCCTGAAAATGGTTTCCCATTTTCACCACCAGGTAAGCGGCTTCGGTGGCGTAATCGGTGGCATGCTTAACTGCTGTGCCCACGATGACGGGTTTACTTCCCCTCCGAAGGAAGGCATATTGAGGGATTTTTAACGACTTCGGCCAGGTTTGAACCCGCGATCTTTGGCATAGAAGCTCAGCATGCTACCAACTACGCCACCGAAGCCGCTATTGTGAAGGGATCTACTCATAGGTACAGCCCTGCGCGGATAAACCCGCGGGTATCCGCAAAATATTTCACCGTGTGGATATAGTTTGCATGGCTGTGCGGATAGAGGATAGTATTTAGAGTAAATTTGCGGATAGTTTTTAGAATAGAATGTTGAAATGGATATTTTCTTAATAATTTTATTTTTTTGCTAAGATGTGTTCTTTCACGTTTCTTGTTATTTCCCTATTTGCTTTCCCTTGGATTGTATGAGAATAATAGAGAAGTGAGAGAAGCCATTCATGGAAATGCCCTCTATTAGTGTTGAATTTTGCCCCCCCCCCCCCCCCCCCCCCTCCCCAAAATATAGTCCTTTATACCTGCGTCGGTATATCTGACGACTAAGTAGCCACCCGGTGTTTGACATGGCGTTAGTCAGAGGGACGAAACTCATTCAACATTGTCTTGCGATTCATACATAGCCTAGGGCATGGCCATCCAGTCATTGCGCTCTGGGAGCGCGGCCGCACTCGGTGATCACTGGGCAGTCAGACTAGCGCTCCTTCCCCTACCACCACTACACTGTGGCAGCGAAGAGACGGACGATGTTCGGACCACGCTGACTAGATACGTACGTACCGTCGTGCGGTAGATGGTTCTTGTGGGATTGTTGACATTATTGTTGACATATTAATAGGGCTGTTTTGCCGTAACAAACATACCGCATATGCAACTAGAAAGGTATTCCAATGTATGGAATGAGCAGGAAACGAACACAAGTGTTCAGTAAAGAATATTGTGATTTATTCCAAACTGAAATGTGAACATATTAGAGAGGAAAATTCCACAACAAATTGTGTTCTTTTTAACACATTACATCTCTGTTGCACACTAAATATTTGGCATGCCCTTTATAAGCTGTGCAGAAAAATGAAATTCTGCTTTAATGACTGCTGCTCACCCATTCCTTTTTGTGTATGCTGTTCAGTCATAACCACGGCGAAACTGATTTACTTACACACTGTCAACAAAGCGCATTGGACTAGACTGGCGACTGATGGATCGGCTGCACACTTCAGCGTGCTCAGCCAGCCAAGCTCCTCCCACCACTTCTGAAATTACCTTTCACCAAAGCGCTCGGGGAACGCTGTCTGGATGGCCCTGGCCTAGCGGAACGAATTTCTCCTCAAATGTCTAAATGTGTTGCTTTAATACCGTATGCTTTATTTAATAAGTTAAACATATTATTGTAATGTCAGCGATTTTTGATATGCCTAACAAACGTGCGGATCCGGATAAAAGTCATGCGGTTGCGGGGCGGATGCGGATAGCAGTCGTGCAGATGCGGGGCGGTCGCGGATAACGTTTTGTTTATCCGCGCAGGTCTTTACTCATAGGGTCAGTGCTATTATTTTGACTCAGTGAGGAGAGCAATGGCAAACTACCTCACTCCTCACCTCACTTTTGATAGAAGTTGTATTCCGTTAGTAGATAGGCAGTGATGATACTAGCCAGTGTCATGGCCGCCGCGCGCACTCACGGCTCCTAGCCGGGCAGCATCACGGCAGGCGTTGCTCGGGTGGCTTAAGGTGACAGTCATAGTTGGACCATACCTAACGTAACCTAAGCTAACATAATCTCACCTAACGACCCTTTTCCCGAGGCCAAGTCAATTTTTCAATTTTGCCTTTAGGACCTAACTGCAAAACTGAAATTTCATTTTTTAAATATTCTTTTTAAATTGTGAACCTTTCTGAAGGTAGGTGGGGTTAGGAGGGTTTTTCACATTAACAGGACTTCTAGCTGCCGACGACAGGGTAGCCGAGTAGTCAACCCAAGATAATCCTCAGTGAGGAGAGCAATGCCTAACTTGGCCTTCCTCACACCTCACCTTGGCTTGTACGCCTCATTATAGCGCTGCCTTGGGTTTTTGTGGTTTCTGCCCACATAGGCTAACCTATGGCGACTTTTATTTCTTTGAGGATCTGACAAGACTACGGGCTGACTACCTAACAGACAGAATAGCATATGTTCGTGATACCTAAGGCTCGGATGTTTAAGACCTAAAAATAGCCCAAATATGCAATCAAATATGACCTTAAAAATGACGAAATATGACCTGAAAATGAATGATTTAAATATGGCCGCTTAAAAAATCCAAGCGCCAAGCCATTCGAGATTATATTGTTAACTAAATTATTTATTCCTATTTTCAAATTAGTATAGTTTTCTGAATATACATGTTTAAGTGGTTGTGACATACAGATTCAATTTCTGTAAACACTAGTTCCCGTTCGGTAAATTGAGGATGATTGCACACCTACGGCTGCCGTCATACTACTGAAATATGACGTTCTTACCAAAAAATTCTCAAAATATGACCTAATGGTTAAAAATTTCGAAATATGCATTTATATGACAAATAAGTTCCACCGTATTGTGACGATAATGACTTCATTTGCAACAGAAATTAATCGGGTATGAAAATAGAGGCAAAGAGAAAAACATGACTTTTCCTAAACATCCGAGCCCTAGTGATAACTCAAATGGATGCTAGTCTACTTTTATTGCATAAGTTACGAAAGGTAATCGTCGAAAGCCTTCTAGATCCTTTGGTCAATTTGCTTCGATGTATGGTCAACTCTTACGTCCCGGTGGTTTCCGCGCGCAAGGATGCTGTACGCGAACATTACGTCATCATGTCTGAATACGGAATTCGAAAATATATTCTGTTCGTATGTTCTCCTTGATATCGACCTTTTTATTTTTCCTTTTTTTAAATCAGTATGGCTAACCTTTTCTTATAGCTGGTCCTCGTTGTTTCCGATCACCCTGTATACGTGCTGTAGGTTGTATCCGACAAGGTTTCACACACCGAAGTAAGCGAAGCTGATGAGGATTTCCCTTGTGCTATTATTATTTAGCGTATGGTTTTAGTGCCGGGAGTGTCCGAAGACATGTTCGGCTCGCCAGAGACTTTAGCTGCTTCAATGCGGACACCCATGGGGTGAGCTACAAGTTCAGTTCAATTTCAAGTAGTTCCAACTTTCGCTACCAGATGTCACTGACACCTAGTGGTGAAGGCTGAAACTTTCATACAGCGTTTCAACGAAATCTAACCTACAAATTTACAGCTTCACACAAGTTTAGTCAGTGCAAGGATCTTTTACATGTCATAAATCTATGACATGGGACCGCCTGCTTTCCTTTCCCTCCAAAGGAAGGCATAATTAAGGATTTTGACGCTCTTAAAAAATCCGACGACTTCGGCCGGGTTTGAACCCGCGATCTCGGGCACGGCAGTTCAGTATACTACCAACTACGCTACAGAAGCTTAAATGAAGCAACAACAGAAATACAATAGCTATACACGGATGGTTCGCGAGACCAATGAAAATCGATCGTAGCAGCGAACAGTGTGGAGAATATTAGCTATCATACACATCTTTTGTTTCAATATATGAATAATTCATAGCTGCAGATTTCTCTCCATGCTTCCATAAACACAGTCTGATGAAACCATCTCTTTCACAACGGCCACATCAATCAGCTAATGCCCAAGTGCATGGTAGAGTTGCGATTCATAATGAATTAGTCGATGGATACATTCAATTCATATGCGTATTGTTTATACTATACATGCTTTCATTGGATAAAAGTCTGGTATTTTAGCAAGTAATATTGTTGCCTTGTAGGCTAATATTTTAATTTTAAATCACTCTGTTTTTCATTTAAGACTTTCCATGTGTTCAACAGTTATTATTGATGCAAGCAATCGAATGTTATTGACCGACCTCTCACTCGCGCATGCCACTTCATGTATAGATGTAGTCAGCCAGCAAAAGCTGAGGCCGCACATGTTAATTCGTGTATGCTGTAGATGTAGCCAGCCAGCAAAAGATGAGGCTGCGCATGTCAATTGGTTCATTCTGTAGATGTAGTCAGCTAGCAAGAGCTGCGTTTGCGCATATCAATTCGTGTATACTGTAGATGTAGTCAGACAGCAAGATCTGAGGGCGCGCGTGTCAATTGGTGTGGATGCAGTCAGCCTCCAAGAGCTGCAGCCACGCATGTCAATTCGTATATACTCTGGATGAAGTCATAGTTTATGTACGAGTTGGCCTATATTGAAACTTTTATCAGACAACATGGAGTTTGGGGCAGATGTCCTCACTGTTCCTCCCCTTAAAACTCCAATAAATAAATCAATAAATAAATAAATAAATAAATAAATAACATGGATTCGAAAACTTATATAATCCATAGAGAAGTAATGTACAGGAGTTGAGAGGATTTTTTTTTTTTTGTCGTGTAGCCTCCTGAGAGGCCGAGTGCAGGTCTTTCAAGTCGACGCCCGTGGGCGACCTGCGCGTCTGGATGAGAGATGGAATGGAAGAAGATGAATGAAACTGGGCAAGGATGTGGAAGGAAGCGGCCGTGGCCTGTCAGAAGGTACTGTCCCAGAATTTGCCTGGTGTTGAAAATGGGAAACCACGGAAAACCATTTCAAGGACAGCCGACGGTGGGGCTCGAACCCACGCGTCTACCGAGTCAGCAGAGAGCTTGGCCCCATGACCTAACGCTGCTCTTTAGCCCGCGTAGCCACTACTGTCGGTATGAGAGGAATACTATGCATAATTTACGATGATAACCTCAAAGGTTGTTTGTGCGCCAGTCTTCAAGAGGTTATGTAGCCTATCAGTTAATTATATCTTGTTGCTTTTAGGGACACAACATGGCTCAATCATGGGAATGTCCGATAACAACGTCCAACCTTTTATGTTTCGTAAATTGTGACTTTGTTAATTCTTTCGTCAAATTCCTGTTACGATACGAGTAGTCTATCACTTTAAATCTAGGGGTTGAATAATCAAAAGAAGCCGATTTAGGGAAAGATACTTGCTCACTGCAATGATAACAAACTGTATCGGGGATTCGGTTCTCAAGACTGACCTCCTTGATGTTCCGTGTGAAGTCAACATGCCGGGAATTGAGTGAGGAAGTATCCGTCCGCAGCCAATTCTACTTTCATATCCGTTCGTTATGCGCACCTGTATGGGATTTTACTTTCACTTTGAGTGAAGTCGCCAATAGAGTCTGGTGTCTGTATTATTGTGTGCAATTGAGACTAGGAATGGGATGGAGGTGGCCGTGAATTTAGGTTAGGAACTATCCTGGCGTTTGCCTGAAGTAGAAATGGTAAACCACGGAAAACCACTTCTAGGATGGCCATGGTGGTAATTGAACTGGCCTTTTCTCAGTTTTGCTTAAGATGGCTGAATGTATCCCACTTCAGCCCTCAAACCAAAACTAATTTCTTTGGCAGAACCAGGAATTGAACCCAGACCTCCGGGGACGACAGGTAAGAATACTAATTGCTACGACACGATGAGGTTTATTCGCTAATAATTTTACTCTCATTTATGGCTTGTCCTCCAAGCTAGGCTTTACCCTCGGACTCTGTGAGGGGTAATTTCTCTTCCACCACAAGGAAATTGTCTTGGGGCAGGACGCACTTTGATAGCAGATATTGAGGATGGTGACAGACCGATCGTCCAGATGACCGTTAACTTAGGTCGAATTAAGTAAAGGTCAGGGAAGAGTGGGGAGATAATGGGAAACCACGCAAAACTATTTTCAGGATAGCAGAGAAAGGGTTTGAACCCACGCTCTCCCGATACCAGCGTCAGTGCTCTCGTTAACAGTGGCTAGTATTATTATTATTATTATTATTATTATTATTATTATTATTATTATTATTATTATTATTCTTTCCGATGAGGCCTGCTAGGGACCACGTGCCAATTTCAATTCTTTACACTTTGTTGTTTTCTCTTCCGTTCCCTCCAGTACTCCTTCATCCGTTCACTATGCTGCTTCTTTCTGTCCTCGGACCACTTCGCACCAGGTTTCTTTGGCAATCTTCCTTGGAATCCTTTCATACTTATAACCCTTTTTCTGAAGATCTCTTTGTTCGCCGTTTCATTTTCTCTTATATTATTTCTTTCTAAATCTTTCTTTACTTCTTGAATCCAGCTAGTTGTTTCCCTTTTCTCCCAAAGGTACTTGAATATCCTTTTTGTTAATCTGGAATCATCCATTCTGTAATTATGTCCAAAAAATTGCAATCTCCTTTTTCTTATCGTTTCTGTTATTGTTTCTATGTTTCTGTATATTTCATTATTAGATCTTAATTTCCATACTTCTGCTGTTTTCACTGGGCCTAAAATTTTCCTCATGATTCTCCTTTCTAGTACTTCAAATTTATCTAATCTATAGTTAAGTATCAGACATTCACTTGCGTATAGGCATTCCGGTTCCACCACTGTAGTGTAGTGCCTTATTTTAAGATTTTTAGATAAGCACTTTTAATTATAAAAATTCTTAGTGATACCATATGGTCTTTCCATCTTGTGTACCCTTTCTTCTACCGAAGATTTTTCTGAACCATTTTCTTGAATTATTTCTCACAGATATTTGAATTTCTTTACTTTTTCCACTGGGCCAATATCTGTTGCCAAATATTTTGAAGCGTTCTTGATGTTTGTAATAAATTTAGTTTCTTCTACGGAGATTCTCAAACCTGTTTTGTTGGCAATTTCTTCCAAGAGATTGATTTGTGTTGTTATTATTATATTATATTGTTACAACTAACTGTACCCGGCAGGCGTTGCAATGCCAGTCAAGGACAGTTAGATAGATAGAAAGATAATAATAATGTTATGGGTCTTACGTCCCTTTTAAACACTGCGGCTTTTAGAGACGTCGCGGTGACTGAATTTTGCCCCGAAGGGGATACTTAACGTGCCCGTAAATCTAATGACATGGCTCCCTCGTAATATTATAATTATATTATTATACACACATCAAAAAAAGTTTTGCATCACCTCGGTTCCAAGAGTTCCGGAACCTTTAAATACAAAGGGAATAGAGATCAACACAAACAACATTTCAGCTCGTTTTATTGCTCATGAGACCCACACATTGCATGTTGTACCATCATACAGCTAGACTTTCAGCATTTGTGGTCCAGATTGCAGTACACACCACTACCTCTAATACCCAGTAGCACGTCCTCTTGCATTGATGCATGCCTGTATTCGTCGTGGCATACTATCCACAAGTTCATCAAGACACTGTTGGTCCAAATTGTCCCACTCCTCAACGACAATTCGGCGTAAATCTCTCAGAGTGGTTGGTGGGTCAAGACGTCCATAAACAGCCCTTTTCAACATATCCCAGGCATGTTCGATAGGGTTCATGTCTGGCGAACATGCTGGCCACTGTAGTCGAGCGATGTCGTTATCTTGAAGGAACGCATTCACAAGATGTGCACGATGAGGTCGAGAATTGTCGTCCATGAAGACAAATGCCTCTCCAATATTCTGCCGATATGGTTGCACTATGGGTCGGAGGATGTCATTCAGGTATCGTAAAGCCGTTTCGGAGCCTTCCATGACCACCAGTGGCGTACGTCGGCCCCACATAATGCCACCCCAAAACATCAGGGAACCACCACCTTGCTGCACTCGCTGGACAGTGTGTCTAAGACGTTCAGCCTGACCAGGGTGCCTCCAAACACGTCTCCGACGATTGTCTGGTTGAAGGCATATGCGACACTCATCGGTGAAGAGAACGTGATGCCAATTCCGTGGGGTCCATTCAGCATGTTGTTGGGCCCATCTGTACCGCGCTGCATGGTGTCGGGGTTGCAAAGCCGGACCTCGCCATGGACGTCGGGAGTGAAGTTGCGCATCATGCAGCCTATTGCGCACAGTTTGAGTTGAAACACGACGTCCTGTGGCTGAACGAAACGCATTATTCAACATGGTGGCATTGCTGTCAGGGTTCCTCCGAGCGGCAATCCGTAAGTAGCGGTCATCCACTACAGTAGTAGCCCTTGGGCGGCCTGAGCGAGGCCTGTCATCGACAGTTCCTGTATCTCTGTACCTCCTCCATGTCCGAACAACATCGCTTTGGTTCACTCTGAGACGCCTGGAAACTTCCCTTGTTGAGAGCCCTTCTTGACACAAAGTAACAATGCGGACGCGATCGAACTGCGGTATTGACCTTCTAGGCATGGTAGAACTACATACAACATGAGCAGCGTACCTTCGTCCTGGTGGAATGACTGGAACTGATCGGCTGTCGTACCCCCTCCGTCTAATAGGCCCTGCTCATGCATGGTTGTTTACATCTTTGAGCAGTTTTAGTGACATCTATGAACAGTCAAAGGGACTGTATCTTGGATACAATATACACAGTCAACGTCTATATGCCGGAGATCTGGGAACCGAGGTGATGCAAAACTTTTTTTGATGTGTGTATTATTATTATCGTAATGACTGACAGAGAAGAAACCAAGGGCTCTAGATTAACCATGTCCTACCTCCCCACGATCTCGCAAGTTCCTAAGTGAAGTAATATCAATATTACAAATTAAGATTTAACTGCTGCTAATGCAGTCTTTGTTCTTAGGACAAAGCGACCTTTTATCATCAAGACGATTATATATCACTTTAAAATACCATTAATCTACGTCAGTTCTTTCATCATAGAAGGAGGCACTGCTTTAGAAGTTAGTGTGTCTGAAAAGGCTGATGTTATTCTAAAATATTTCATACAGCCTGGATTGCAAGTCGTAGTTCTATTATTGGAGGGATTTTACTCAGCCAATCTATAGTTATGATAAACACTAATGTTGTTATGTTGTTTCATTCGTGGGCCTTGGACATCGTGGTGATTTAGCCCCATGTACATGGATGTGTGTGCAATATAGTCTGATAACCTGTGATATTGTGTGTATATTTGCATTTCAGTTGATGATTCACCCATGGCCTTAAGTTAAAATCCATCCCAGTATTTTCCTGGAGTAGAAATGGGGAAACTACAGAAAATCACTTCTAGGCTGCCTGAGTTGGGAATCGAACCCATCTCTAGAATTTTTTCCTTATGAGGCTGAGTGTGCCCTGTTTCAGTCCACAGACTAGATATTAATTTCTTGGCAGAGCTAGGAATTGAACCCGGACTTCTGGGCCTAACAGCCATTAATTCTAGTTGCTACACCACGAGGTGGTCAATAAATAAATAAATTAATTAATTAATTAATTAATTAATAAAAGTCGCCTCCATAGCGTAGCGGTCAGCATGATTAGCAGGGTCCTGGGTTCGATTCCCGGCTCTGCCCAGAAATTTGAAAAGTGGTATGTGGACTGGAACGGGGTCTACTCAGCCTCGGGTGGTCCAAATGAGTAGAGGGGGTTCGATTCCCACCTCAGCCATCCTCGAAGTGGTTTTCCGTAGTTTCCCACTTCGTCTTCGGTCAAATGCCGGGATGGTTCCTACCGTAAGGCCACGGCCGCCTCTTTCCCACTTCCTTGCCTAACCCTCCCACCCTTCCCATCCCTTCATCTGGCCTCTGTTCGCTTTGCAGGTGAGGCCGCCTGGGCGTAGTGCTGGTCACACACCCTAGTTGTATCCCAGACTCAGAGTCTCAAGCTCCAGGACACTGCCCTCAGTGGCGGTAGAGGTAGGACCCCTCGCTTAGTCCGTGGGGAAAGTCAACCCTGGAGGGTAAAACGATAGCGAAAATAAACAAATAAATAAATATATATTTAAATAAATAAATATTTCTATAATTACTACTAGCGTAGCTTCATCCTCGTACTCTACGAGGGTTCGTTCCTCTACCGTCAAAAGGATGGTGTGCGGGAGCTGAACACACTTCGACAGCAGATACAACAGGGGATGGTGACAAGCAGATCGGCCAGGTAACCGCTAACTTATATAGGTCTAATTAAGGAAGAGTCCGGTAAAGGATTTTGGAAGGAAGTCACCCGTCGGCCAAATGTAAGGAACCGTTCCTTCATATGTCTGGTGGTGAAAATGGGAAACCACGAAACCCATTTTCATGACATCCAAATATATATTACTAAACTATATATTTAGATGAAATACAGTATATACAGTAGTATTTCCTTTATTAAACATATTAATGCGATTTTTTGCCTATTTTCATTTTTTGAAAAAAAAATAGGCTTATGAGATCACCTTTTGTCCGTGTGTGTGTTGTGTGTGGATACAGTATGTTTGTCTGTGTGTGTGTGTGTGTGTGGATGTGTGTGTGTCCCTAATAACTTCTAAACCGCTGGAGCGATTTCAATGCAACTCGGTAAGGTCATAGTAATATTTTGGCCAACCCTGACCGTGCTCTTCAAATTTTATTACGTTTCACCAATTCAACATGGCGGCTGTGCGAAATATTTCACTGGCATTCTATATCTCCAAACCTATTACTCATATCCCCAGAAATTTCGTACGGCGATAAAGTCATTACTAGAAGTTCACCTATGAGATTTTCAAAAACCTGTTGACTACAAAATGAACATGGTGGTCCAGTGAAGTTGGAACATTTAAATAGACTGACTTAACCCTCCAAACTCAATGCAACTTGGTACGGTACGGAAAATGTTTATACACATTGTAATGAATTGTTTTCTAATTTAGTTCAATTGTCTACATAATCTCAAGATGGCGGCTGTGCGAAATAATTCACTGGAATTCTATATCTCCGAAACTATTACCGATATCACCCTGAAATTTTGTATGGTGATAAAAAGTACTACTAGAAGCTAATCTATGAGACATTCAAAAACCTGTAAAATACAAACAGAACATGGCGGCCAATCAAAGGTTTAATAGACTTTTATCGCAATTTAACCAGATTTTGGATTGTAAAACACATCCTGGTGCTGACATAAACTCTGACCACAATCTGGTTGTAATGAAATGCAGATTAAAGTTGAAGAAACTGAAGAAAAGTCAAAAGTCAAAAAGGTGGGCAATAGACAGACTGAAAGTAAAGGATGTAAACGAAAGATTCAAGAAGAGTATAAAGGAAGGACTAATCAAAACCCCTAAACAAACTTCAATTGAAGACGAATGGGCTCTTTTTAAGAATGAAATAACAAAATCCGCAGAAGAAAACATTGGCAGGAAAGAAAGAATAGGTAGAAAACCGTGGATCACTCAGGATATACTAGAATTGATGGATGAAAGGCGGAAACACAAGAATCTAAGAGATGAAAAGGGGAAAGCAGAATACAGACGTCTGAGAAATGAGGTTAACAAGAAGTGCAAGGAAGCGAAAGAAGAATGGTTGAAAGAGAAATGTGCAGGTATAGAAAATTGTCTGAAATTAGGAAAAGTAGACACAGCTTATCGAAGGATTAAGAATACTTTTGGGGAAAAGAAGACTAAGTGTTGTAATATTAAGGACGCAAATGGAATGCCTTTAACAGATAGGGAAGAAAAGGATGAGAGATGGAAAGCTTACATAGAGTGCTTGTATAAGGGAAAGGAGATTGAGAATCATGTAATGGAAAGGGAGGAGGAAATTGATGAGGATGCAAAAGGAGATTTAATATTGAGATCAGAATTTGACAGAGTATTAGAGGACTTAGGCAGGAACAAAGCACCAGGCATAGATGATATACCGATTGAGTTGCTACGCTGCATAGGAGATGAAAGTCTGATCAGGTTATTTCACTTGGTGTGTAGGATTTATGAGACAGGTGAGGTACCCCCTGATTTCAAGAAGAATGTTATAATCCCTATACCAAAGAAAGTGGGAGCTGACAGATGTGAAGATTACCGTACAATCAGCTGGATTACTCATGCTTCAAAGATCCTGTCTAGAATAATTTACAAGAGGATGGAAAGCCAGATAGAAACGGAACGGAGTTGGGTGAAGACCAGTTTGGTTTCAGGAGAAATGTAGGAGCAAGGGAAGCTGTACTAAGTCTTAGGCTGATTTTGGAAGGTAGAATAAGGAAAGATAAGATAACGTTCATGGCATTTGTAGACTTAGAAAAGGCTTTCGATAACATTGATTGGACTAAATTGTTTGACATTTTGAAATCTATTGGAATAAAGTACAGGGATAGGAGGGTGATATACAATCTATACAGAAACCAGACAGCAGTCATTCGAGTTGAAGGACATGAGAGAGAAGCTGGTATTCAGAAAGGTGTAAGGCAAGGCTGCACCTTATCACCCATACTTTTCAATCTTTACATTGAACAAGCAATGAAGGAAATTGGAGAAAAATTTAAAGTGGGAGTGAAGATTCAAGGAGAAATAATTTCAACTCTGAGATTTGCTGATGACATCGTCATCTTGGCCGACAAGCCTGAGGATTTGAATGAGTTTTTGAATGGTATGGATTCCGTCTTACGGAAGGAATTCATGATGAAAATTAATAAATGTGAAACAAAAATACTGGAATACAGCCGAAATAAATCAGAAACCTCTATGGAGATCAAATTGGCAGGTGAAAAGCTGAAGGAAGTAGGAGACTTCTGTTACTTAGGAAGCAGAATAACCAGAGATGGACGAAGCAAAGAGGATATAAAAAGTAGGTTGGCGCAGGCAAGGAAAGCCTTTCTACAAAAAAGGAATCTGTTGACATCGAATATAGATTTAGGTATTAGGAAGTCATTTTTGAAAGCCTTTGTCTGGAGCGTGGCGCTCTATGGAAGTGAAACTTGGACTATTGGTGCAGCAGAAAAGAGGAGAATTGAAGCATTTGAAATGTGGTGTTACAGGAGAATGATGAAGATCAGATGGGTAGATAGAGTTACATACGAAGAGGTATTAAGGCGAGTGGGAGAGGAGAGATGTTTCTGGCGACTGCTAATGAAGAGAATAGATAGGTTGGTAGGACACATACTAAGACACTCAGGAATAGCAAGCTTAGTTATGGAAGGAAGGGTCGAGGACAAGAACTGTAGGGGTAGACCAAGGTTAGAATATGTTAAACAGATTGCCTCGGATGTAGGGTGTGGTAGCTACGTAGAGATGAAACGATTAGCTCAGGACAGGGAGGCATGGAGGGCTGCATCAAACCAGTCAAAAGACTGAAGACTCAAACAACAACAACAACCATCTGAGCGCAGTAAAATATGTTACAGTAAATGTTTATACACATTGTAATGCACTGGCATCTAATTTAGTTCAATTGTTCACATAATCTCAAGATGGCGGCTGTACGAAATTTTAAAATTATGTTTTTATTTCTTGTGTGTTAATCATGCGATCGAAGCGAATGTTTGGATAATGAACCTACGCAAAAATCGTCATCTAATAGTACATAACTCTATGGCCTACATATATAAAAATCCAACATGACGACCAACCGAAATATTTGGACGGTTCTCAATATCTACTAATCTATATTGAACCCATATGCTATTGGTTCAAGGGTCGAATCCATATTTTATTGGCAAAAGAAGAGAGGAAATAATACAGTCTTTAGAATGACTTGGGAAGATGTAAGGAGTAGGCTGCTATAACGTGGCGCAAGAATAGGTGACCACTAGTCATGCGTACATGATATCATGCATGACGCATTGATAAGGAGCCGACTCATGATTATTAATAGAACGATAAAAACTTTCCACTGCGTGTAAGAGAGAAGAGGTCTCGGAAATACACCTTACGCAGCTATAAAATGACAACCTCGCAATTGCGCAAGAAGAGAAATAATTAGAAATAAGCCAATTGCGAGTATTTCATTAATGAAAGAAATACATCATGGTTGATCATTTTGGAAGAGAGATTTTTGTGTGGGGAAATAGTTCATAATATTTGCACAGGAAAGAAGTGCTGACGCAGCATGACGTCGTTACAAATTCCCCGAGACCAGAGTTGGTAGGGATAGAAAAATAAACCGTAACACCCACGTATCTGAAGAGCAAAATTATTGAATATCTTGGAATTGTGCGATCGGTTTTCGTGATCAAAGAAACCAGTTGACGTTTAGAACAAGAGCTCTCCAGAGATATAGTTTTCAAAATTATACGACAATTACTTCAAAAGTTAGTGCTGGAGAAGATGCGGATCTTGTCTTTTTGCCGCCGATTTGTATAAAAACCCTGGCAGAGCCAGGAGATGCATACAGTATCAGTCAGCCCAGGGGGGCGTGACGTTGGAGCATCACCATATTCAGTCTTGAGTGACCGCTGAGGCGGGTCGTACTGTTTCACCAACAATCCAGTTCCGTGAGCGCCGAGACGTTGCACGATGAAGCATCAACTACAAGATAAGCTACAAGTAAACTCCTAGTACAGGAGAGCTGCTTCAAAGTATATTCAGTTATAAAAGACGCCCGAGAGCGTAATACTGTGTCGCAAAGTATAACAAGTTATTTTAGTGAGCGCGTAGACGCTGCACGCCGAAACAAGTATCGTCAAAGTTCACCAGTATAGTCAAAGTTAGGCTGTGAATTTGAAGAAATAACAGGCGATAGGTACTCGAATAATAGTTCAGTTAAAAAGACACAAAACATCATAAGGTTTCGAGGTACCAAAGGAAGTGAAATAGACATTTCTATCGACGTAAAGGAATCCAATCAGGGTAGAACGAAATAAGTAACGCCTAGTGTTCCGGAAATGTAGGGACTAGAGCGCAGGACAATAAAAATTAGGAATTGTAGTTCCAGGCTTTGTCTAAGGTAAACAAATGAACAGTAAACATTGGGGAGGACTCAAATAAGCTACGAATTAAAGGAATAGCAAGTAATGCAAGGAAAATACTAGGTCACCGATAAAATATTTGACCGGCCGTAATAGAAATACATTAAGTACAGACTTTTATCTAGACGAACCAGTTAGAGTCTAGCAAGAAACGACATCGAGCAGTAAAGTATAGAAGCCGATAGTAAAAACCGGATTTGAAGATCAGCCTTTCCAGTGAGGGGTAGTTCAATCGAGACTTTCCATCATCTCGTCAGATTAGGAAGCCGAAGTTCTATAAGTGCCATCCTTGGAAACGGGAAAGAAAATAAATCACATGTGTAAGGCGAATAATTAACGCCCAAGTGATAAAATGGTTATGTAATGTAAATATAGTGAAAATTTTTGAGTGTAATATTTTTTGTGAATTTATAGTGTGTTAAGTGAAACGAATACAAAATGGTATTCATTGTATTCCAAGTGATTAAGGTAAATATTTTATGTGTTGTTAAAGAAGTGTCATTGAGTGTAAGTGTATCTATGGAAATGGCTTAAAACGCATTGAGTGGGCAAACATGTTCCATCGCTGGAGGATTCGGTCACTGACCGTACAGTCATGTGAGTAACTATATCATTATGATATGTGTTTGGGAGGAGTTGCGTATAATACTCATGAGAGAGAGAGAGTAGGGATGTTGAATAACAAGTAAAAAAAATAATAGTGCGATCTGAACGATTAATCTGAGATAAATATAATAAATATGTGAAATGTAAATGAATCCCTTGGGGAATGTATTCAGTAAAATATCAGAGTAATTGATATAGGATATAAATATGAGAAAGCAAGCGTAATAATAATAAAAACTAAAGTATATAAATGAATGAATATTATAATGAATTTTATATGGAAAGTAGTAGCTTCCGAGCTCCTTTAAATGAATTAATGCATGTTATGAATACATGCTCTTTATGGTAAAAATGATTATTGTCAAGGGAGAAGAGTTATATATATTTGAGATGTAGATCAAACGTTGATTTTGAAATTATTAATTCTTTGAAGGCAACTTGGCTAATTAAAGTATATGCACCATGTAATGCATTAAAGTAATTTGTCACGCTAGGAATGCGTTGAAATGCTCGGTAAAACTAATTATGAGGGACAGTTGGTCGGGATAATTGAGCTGTGATAAGCCCTCAAAAGTTGTGACAGTGATCACGAGGCATTGTGTGTTGTATATTAAAAAGGGTGAATTTATGTTGTATTATGAGCGCTGGTATAAGGCAAGGAAGTCGCAAATGTATAAGTCCTCCAATTTGGGATACTGCTCCCGAGGCATTTGAAAGGATCGAACTCAGAGTCGTCCGTGTTGAAGCCCCTAAATATTGGTTGTATTATTGAATTTTTCTTACCCGCCAATGAGGACACTTCATAATTATTATATGCCTAAGCTAAAAGAATAGGGGTGTTGAGCCTAAATATGTTGTTTAAGAAGCTGTATTAGAAGCCCTGCCATTCACAGAATTGCATTTGGAAACAGCTGTATGAAAGCTGATGGTAGCCAGTCTCTTGTAGCAGCGAGACTAGGGACTCTCTGTTTTCCTGCAATAAATCACGCTAAGTAGTAAAGGCTAGACCTCACCCTCGATGTATGGCGGTAGGTCAGGAAACGGTCTGTTTGAGTTATATACACAGAAGTGTTTAGGGTTTGTCTTTGAACCGAGGTTCCTTTATATAAATGATTATCGCTTGCAGAGTTCAGATCGTTGCTTTCTTATAATATAATGGTCTTTTAAGACAAATAATGATAAATCCCTAACTTTATGATTATATGATTCAGTGATTCACGAGTTCTATGAAGACATTAGATTCCGGGAGTGATCTTAATTTTGACTTGTTCAGTAGTCTTCTGTAGCTCGGGAGTACGCAAGTTTTTCCCAATCACAGTAGTGAGTTGTTAACTTGAGAGAGAAGGATGGTAACATATGAGCATTGTGAAAGCCCAAAATTAAGTGATGATTAACAATACTTTGGTAATTTTGATATTTATGATTAAAATATATACTCATATAAATAATAATCGATGTGTATTAAATTGATAGCACAGTGTAAGTAAACACTACCGAGCCGTTTGGAGCTCTTATTTTAAAGAATTTGAAGTGACACTATATGGAAGTGAAACTTAGTAGAAGTTTGTTGGTTTGTGGAAAACCAGTCATTATGATTTTATAATTGTTTAATATTGTACCCGATACCTAGTTTAGGCTATCGGCTACGCCAGCAGACATTAAGCTGTAGTTGAGGTTTTGGAAAGAATTAGGAAAAGATAGCGCACCGATCGCGTCAAGAAGCATGTCAAGATGACGTAGGAGGTCTAGAATCAAGGAGGCACTGACGTCTGTGAGAAGATGGAATTATGGATAGAGATGTGAAGCTTTATTGAGATATATATGGAATTATGGTAATTAAACATCTTAGAAGAGGATATATAACATGCATTATATGTGGAAATAATTTTATGGAAGTCAGATAACCCTTAAGTTATGTTATAACGGAACAGCCGAGATGATCTGGGTTCGAGACTATGATCGTGACGTGAGAGCACAGTGGTGGGGGACTACACCACGTGCCTGCGCCGAGCACATAAGCAAGAAGACAGTGTCAGCAAGTTCAGTTGAGCTCAGTTAGACGAGCAGGTAGGAGCAGCTCTATAGCGCAAGCGAGACGCACAGTGAAGGTCACGTAACTTACCGAAACTGTCACGGCAAAAGAGTAAGCGACAGTTCTTGCATCGCCGAGCAGCGAAGGCCAGGCGGGTCATTGATCCAGGCGGGCTGGCCGAGGAAGCAATCGCAGACGGCCGGGATATTTTAGAACCGCACTGCAAGCAGTTGAAGACTTTATTACAAGCCACATTTCAACGCAGTTTGAACATTGCTTTTACGAATAACTTTATGACTATGCTTTTATACAACGCATTCAAAGTTATTTTAACTATTTCAATTATACGGAATGTTGTTAGCATAGGCACTGATGAACATTAGATCGTGCATTAATAAGATTTATTTCTTATACAGTTTTCATGAGTTATCAAATACAGACAACTACAGGGTGTTTCGTAATCTTGAACACTCTCAAGTAAAATTTTATTTTTACGAAAGTGGGACTTAGCAGTCATTTGAGATTGAACTTACAATACTCGAACTGAACATTTAACGGAACAGTGGCGTAACTTAGAAGAGGAGTAGGGGGTCCGCTGTTTCCATGAACTTTTCGAGAAGGAGTTGGACAATATCCGCTATGGGTAATCCGAAGTTCAACATGTCCGAGTAGACGCAAATAGAGACAAGATGGCACCGCAGAGCGATGGATTCGATTCCTGACGAGAGGAGTCCACCAGCTGATTCACTTGGGATTTCGAAGGCAATCGCCATTTCATGGATGGAATGATATTCACGCCGATCTTTCGAGAAATTCTTTATGTAGGGAAAATCGACGATCTTGGAAATTTAATTACAGCTGATTATGAAAGGTACTGTAAGAGTCATAACTACCTAATGCGATTATTTTCATGAATACTGGGCACACATGTATATTTTTCTAATAGGAGTGATACGATTATTTAGACATGGTTTGAATTTATATACTTCGAATTTGCTAGAATATGGAGTGACCATATGATATGGCAGGCATCATTATACGAAATTCTCACCGTTGATTGGCTTTATTAAGCAGATGTTTGGTCTTTTAGACATTTTTCCAGCTAGGATATTTTTCATGAATAGTTTTTTTATGTAACGAGTATTTCGAACTCGTGATCTGCAATTGATTATCAGAAATTACTTCGTCAGTTCATTGCATAATAGCGAGTGTGTATTATTCATCAGTAGGGATTTTTTCCATTGGATTGTTTGGAGATATTAAGAAGTTATTCACTTTAGTGAATGAACATCGCTTTTATATGACAACTAGAAACTTGTTGATTCCTATCTGGTACATTCACTCATATAGTCTACGAGATGGGGTCCTTCGTATTTATACGATTGTATGGTGGTTACTCATCTTACCCATCGTTCAGGGAACTATCATCCAAGTCGACGGGGCGAGGTCTTTCGTATTTATACGACTGTACGGTGGTTACACATCTTACTCGCCATTGAGGGACTCGTTTTTATCATCCGAATGTACACGAGATGTAAGTGAATTAAACAAGGAACTACTAGTCACATATCAGTCGAAATTTTGTTAAATAAAGTAACGATAAATGTCAACAGGATTGCATTTAGTTATTCTTGTTTGCCAATCCAATATTTTGTTGCTATACTCTTTTGAGAGTAATTTCAGTTTAACAGCTGTTACAGCTGATGCTTTTGATGATTTTTATAATTGTGTTTGATACCTTTGAGAAGGATTTAAAGTAATTGAATCTTATAAGATTAATCATTAATGGTCAGATTTACTTTAAGGCAGATCAGTATTGCAGATTTTGATGTGAGAGATTATAGCACATTGGTGTTTTTCTGCGATGTGAGTTATGAAAATTGTAAGAGAATTTATGCTATTTGAAAGCAGATCTTAAATTACTGAGGTAATATATTTTTTCCAATTGTTTAAGAAGTTGTCTAGATGTGATCAGAGTAATTACAGTTATTGGAGATTATGTGCGTTGATAATTTGAAGCCAGTTATATATTTTTGTAGATCATGCAACATGGTTAAGTGGAGTTTATGATAGGCATTTTGTGGAAGTTGCCATGTGATAGTTGCAACGTTGATAATGTATTTTGAGGCAGACATGAGGTCGTCGTACCCAGTCTAGCGTAATTGTTGAGATTCATGCTGTATGTGCTGAATATTTATGGAGTTTTTGTGGAATAATTGTTGTATTCAAATGTGATATTTGAAGTATTGAAGAAATGTAATGTCGTTGTGGATAGTTAGATCCAACGTGATGTCGTGGAGGCAATAATAATATTTTTGGCATGATAAATTAAATACGAGATATAACTTGGAAGTGGTAAAACTGTAAGACAACGTTCTATAAACCATATTAAACAATTTGTTAGGAAATTAAACAAATAAATAAAATTGATAATACAAGATTTTCTGAGAATAATAATTAACGAAATAATAATCTGAGATTCAAGCATATTAACGATCTGACCTAATGAAATAAAAATCAGAATGACTAGATGAAATAATGAAAACTAAATAACCAGATGATTGAAATTTAAATAATTTGATAAATTAAAATTTTGAATAAATCGATGAATTAAATAGATGGATGAATTAAAGATTGAATAATTAAACTGATTGAAATAAATTAATAGACGATTGTAATGATGATGAATAACTGAATTAGAAGGTGATAATTAATTAAAGAAGCTGATGATTAATGAATTTACATGGAATTAAATAAATTTAATTGAGATATAATTGGAAGGAATTGCAACTTGAGTTGAGAATTTAAATGATGCAATGGTGATGAATTAAGGATTCTGACAGGAACATGTAGAATTTTGAAGTGAGAATTAATGTGAGAAATATTTAATTTTGATGATGACGATAATGATGACCAATGAGAATTTGAATTTTCTGTAATTCACAGATAAGAGATTAATGACGATGTAAATAGTGTAAATTAATTATTCGATGTTTAGGAGCATTTGGTTAACATGTTCAACATTCAAATTAGGCCATGCAAACCATAATTTACGTGATATTTAATATGTGTGATTATTATATGTGTATGTTTAGACAGATTAAAACTTTATTAAATCCACATTGATGTTAAATTAAAGAGAAATTAGGTCTCAGGTTTCACAAATGTCAGTGACGAAAGACATAGTGCTACAGTGATCCTGAGAACCCAAGAGAACTTTATAAATTTTTCTTGTTATGTGGATAAAAATAATTTTGGATCAGAAAGGAGATGGTTCGATTTTTGGACAATGACAATTTAACTTTGGCATTCGACCATACTCTTAGGTAGGAATTATATTTAAAATGTCTGTCTGACTATCAAAGTAAAATAAATTTGTTTTTATCTTAGTTGTGATCTGATGATGGTGTGATGTTCCTTTTTCTTTCCTTGTCTTGAGTAAGGCTTATCCGGAAAGGAAGTGGTTTGCTAGGAATTCAGTTGATGGCGCCCATTTATATTTGCATTATTTTCTATTAAACTTAAGCCCGTAACGACCCTAGAGATACTTTGTCTCGTGATACCCACTGCTTTTTCGATAACTCAGCTGAATTTCCGACACATTCCTTATTTGACTAGAGGTTCATTTAACTCCGCTCTGTCCTGGAACTCCAGGAATGCGATGTTATAGCAGATGGGTCATCGCATCCCCAGGACGAACGGGTACAATATGAATTCCTTGTTTAACTTTGAACAAGTATGAAGTGAATGGTCAGTATTTTATTTGTTTAAATTTTTGTAGTGCCATATATTTGGATAATTAAATGTTTTTATAGTAGAAATTGATTTTTGTTTATTTTTGGAAGTTTATCCTCTATTTAATCCAAAGTGTGTAGGTCACAGAGTGGGAGAACAAACCATGAACCCCGATACTCCCGATTGAGCATTGCTGGCAAACATTAATTTGCATATTTCATTGTTGAATGGGCACAATATATGATAGCAATCAAACTGACATTTAGTATGTTGATAGAGGCTATGAACATAGGTTCACCTATGGGACTTTCAATAACTTGGTGAGCACAAATACAACATGGCGGCGACGCGAAATATAAATATTGAACTGAACATTTCTCGCGATTTAACCATCCGTGAGCAGTAAAACTTGCTACGGTAAATGCGTATACAAATTTTAATCCACTGGCATCTAATTGATTTCAATGCTTTCATAACCACAAGATGGCAGCTGTTAATAGAGGCAATTTACATAAGTAGGATATTTGACTATAGGCTATTTAGATCTTCACGGTACTACTTGTTATATTTTTGATATTTATATTTATTTTTATGCATTTAATTTTTATTTTTATATTTATGTTTATAGCCAATCCTCCGTGGCTTAGGCGGCAGCACGCCGGCCTCTCACCGCTGGGTCCGTGGTTCAAATCCTGGTCACTCCATGTGAGATCTGTGCTGGACAAAATGGAGGCAGGCAGGTTTTTCTCCGGGTACTCCGGTTTTCCCTGTCAACATTTCATTCCAGCAACACTCTCCACTATCATTTCATTTCATCTGTCATTCATTTAATCATTGCCCCAGAGGAGTGTGTCAGGTCTCGGCAGCCGGCACAGTTCATATCCTCGCCGCTAGATGGGGGCTTCATTCATTCCATTCCTGACCCGGTCGGAGAGTGGAAGCAGGCTGTGGATTTTCATTTCATTTATGTTTATAGCAAGGTCAATGATACAGTTTTACCTCTTGAGGCGCCATGGTCAGCATCTCCATGTATGAGATAAGTTTCTGATAACATGTATTATAGTAATGCCTGCACTAGTACGTCTATAATTGGGCTAGGATTTGGAAGACGACGGCCATGGCCTTCTGTTAGATTTTATATCAACATTCAACAGGAATTTCGCGGGAGAGCGAGTAAATCAGCTTTTAGCATGGCTTAGAGTGGGAATTCACTGCAGCACCTTTCCGAATTGTCCCCGTGAAGCTATCGGTACCCCGTTGCAATCATCATAACAGTAGGGTTAATTCGGGAGAGATGGCGTACTGTTTTTAAAGCTTTCTTAAAGACTTTACAAATAAAATGGAAACATTTTGGTCACACTGTTTTTGAATAAAAACATACCGTTGTAAGCAAGCTTGTAGTTTAACGTGACCGTTAATCTCGAGATCATGAGCCACGGGACCTCCTTTCTACGTGGAATCCGAACCACAGGACATGGCATTTCACTTCGAAAATCTCACATGCATTGACCGGGAATCGAACCCGGACCGCCTTGGTGAGAGGCATGCAGCTAGACCGCTGAGCCACCACGCCCCACACATACCGTTGTGTACACCTTTTTAAATTTTCTAAGAAAAAGGAATGTTTTAAGAATATTTTAATGTTCTTCATGACGCAATTGTGAGGGAGGGATGATTAATGTGCAAATACTCACTGACACTCTACTCTATCAAATTTAAGCGCCCTTTTTTTCTTATTCTCTATTCAATTACTAGAACACATTTCGACCACCGCGTGTTGTTGTGGTTAGCCTTCTTAGTTGTCGCCCCGGAAGTCCGCAAGGGGGCTTAGAAACTGACTTGAGGACTGGAAAAAGGTGCATTCACCCTCATGAGGACAATTGAGTAGCTTCCTGACAGGCAGGTAGGGCCCTGGTCATGGAAACCAAGATTAATGGCCGAGGGGATCCAAAGCGCTGACCACGCATCAACTATCCCCAATTGGGGAGGGGGAGACATTTCACACCTACCTAGTCCCCGCAATATGGCCAACGACTTTCGAAACCCTGCTGGTGAAGGGAAAACGTACCCAAATTAATTCTAATGACGGCAACATGGGCGTGCATAAGAAATACCAGGCAATCAGTATGTAATTCCAAGAACACGCACAGTAGATTACAATTTGTTCACTCACCAACACTCTTTTTTAGCCTACTTTCGATTTTTGCAAAAAATGAAAGTAGACTTATGAGATCACTATAGGGCCAAAAATTGTGTGTCTGTCTGTGTGTGAGTCTGTGTGAGTGTGTGTACACTGAATGTCTGTCCCCCCTTATCAATTCGAACACGGTGAAACCGAATTGAACGAAATTTGGTACAGAGGTAGAACAAGCAAAGGGCACCTCAGTGTCATGTTTTATATCGTCACCATCTTGACGGGAACTTAATGGCAGCTACCCAAATGTTGAAAGCTTAAATCAAATTACGACTAACCTAATCATCCGATATCTACCAAATTTTGCAACAACATATAGTCATATTGCGAGCATCTTTTGACTAAACTACAAGGTCATCAGCCCAATAATTTTCAGATGGCGGCCATGTATGTGTGCATATCGATTCCCCTTATGTTTCAAACACGGTGAAACCGAATTGAACGAAGTTTGGTACAGAGGTAGCAGCAATAGCAAAGGGCACCTCAGTGGCACGTTTTATAACGCCGCCATCTTGACAAAAACGTAATGGCGGCCACCCAAATGTTAAAAGCTTAAATCAAATTACGACCAACCTTATCATCTGATCTCTGCCCAATTTTGCAACATTATACCTTTATGTATGAAAAATCTTTTGACTAAACTACAAGGCCATCAGCCCTATACATTGTGGATGGCGGCTATGTATGTGTGCAAATTGATTCCCCCTATCTATTCAAACACGGTGAAACAGAATTGAACAAAATTTTAGCACTAGCAAAGGTCACTTCAGTGTCTTGTTTATAATTCCGCCATCTTGACGGAAACGTAATGGCGGCCACCCAAATGTAAAAAGCTTAAATCAAATTACGACCAACCTAATAATCTGATCTCTACCAAATTTTTTAAAACATACTTTCAATTTGGAAGCATATTGTGACCAAACTACAAGATCATCAGCCCAATAGTTTGCAGATGGCGGCCATGGTTGTGTGCAAATCAATTCCCCCTATCATTTCAAACACGGTGAAACCGAATTGAACGAAATTCGGTACAGAGGTTGCACGAGCAAAGAGCACCGCGTGTCATGTTTTATATCAACGCCATCTTGACGGGAACGTAATGGTAGCCACCCAAATGTTCAAAGATTAAATCAAATCACGACAAACCTAATCATCCGATCTCTACCAAATTTGCAACAACATATATTCATATGGCGAGTGTCTTTTGACTAAACTACAAGGTCATCAGCCCAATAGTTTGCAGATAGCGGCCATGTATGTGTGCAAATCGATTCCCCATATCAATTCAAACACGGTGAAACCGAATTGAATGTTTTTTTTTACAGAGGTAGCCCTAGCAAAGGCACCTCATATTCATGATTAATATCCGAATAGCACGTTGTATTTCAACAAGCTACTGCAACGAACATTCAATTATACTCCTTGAAAAGGACAAAGAGTTATAACAATACCCATGCATTTAGGAGAAAGTAGGCTATATGTTCTTTACTGAACATCTTGTTTTAATATTAAAACCTCGTTTCAGAACGAATATATGGAACAAAACATGCTAAAAAATCACAGGCATAAATCCTACTCAGTGATGATTCTACATAACATCCTATAAACGGCCTATCCCAACTGCAGTCGTCTCGGCAGGTGGTGCTACATCTCTCCTGACTTTACGCTATGTAAGTCTCTCGTGCCCGAGATGAGAGTCGATCCCAGGTCTGCTGAACTGATATTTATTATATTCTCCCCCAGAGAACACGTTGTTGCAATTAACCGAATGAGGTTTAGTAGGTCTGGGGTTTATAGTTACGTCATAATCCAGTCAAGGTCGGCTCTACACGGAGTCGTGACGAAGTGAAACTGGGTGAGTCGTTCGGTTGGAAAACATTCCACTTTCACTTCCGGAAGTTTTGCTCGTGAGAAGAAGAGACACCTGAGCATAAACTGCATTATACTGAAAGGTTCACCAGCCTCTTATTATTTAGTGTTATGAAACCCAACTAACATCACATTTCTCCCGATGGTCGATATTGCACTGCGCTGTGCCTGTGTGACAGCAATGTAATTGAGCCATGGGTCTAGCAAAGAAAAAAGACGACCATGACGATTTCCGCGCCAAATACTAAGGATCATTCTACTAACATGTGATTTATTGGTCCTTGAAAGAACGCACATACAAGTAATACGATCGAATTAATACTCGTAGTTACGCTACGTGATCTGTAATAGTAGAAAGTCAAATCAACATTATAAACCATGATTGAAGACTTTGGCATGTATAATAAAGTGTGTTGCTTCGTATAATGGGTCACGGATATCAAACTGCACGTGGACTTGTGTGTACAATCAATTTATTAAAGGTAATAAATAATAATGTTATTGGTTATATACCCCTTTTAACAACTGCGGCTTTGAGAGACGCTGCGGTAGCGGAATTTTGCAGTCTGGCTGCACCAGGATTCGATCCTGCAACCTTGGGCACAGAGAGCGAGAACGTTAACGCTGAGCCACGCAGCCAGCTTATGAAAGGTACAAATTGGGGTACTTAATTACCCAATGATAAACACATTTCGACCACCACGTGGTGTAGTGGTTTAGCATTCGTGGTTGTCGGCATTTGATTCCCGGCTCCGTAAAGGGAAACTGACGTGAGAGCTGGAATGGCGTGCACTCAATGCACTTTATTACCTCATTTTGTACATAATAGCATGTTATTTTGTAATAAAACTTATCTAATTTTTTTTTTAGGTTAGGGCATGCAAATACTTGTTTCGCGCCTAATGTAATTGGGCATAATTTGTGTTGACCGACTGGAAAGCTTTCTTTAATAGAACTAGGAAACACTGAAAAATGGTTTCTATAACTCTAATATGGACAATTTGTCTGGCGCAAATTTGACGGAGCCATATTAATAGATTTACTTGCACGTTAAAGATCCCCATCGAGGCAAAATTCTATCACACTGGCGTCTCTTAAAGTGGGCGCAAGGAGGGTCCGTGCCCTCGCAGCCCCTTGAGTCCTGAGAATATTTCGATTGTTCATTGTCACACCAGTTTATTTCATAAATTGAAGTTACTGATTTAAATGTAGGGATAATTCCACAGTTTTATTTAAATTAGTACTAAGTAATTAGTTGAAAATATCTCCAGTTGTTTACAAAATCGGTGAACTGGATTAACATTACCATTTTAATGAACTGCTTGATTTTTATTTTTAGCGATACATGGTGATACAGATACTTTTTGTCTGTTTTTAAGATATGAATATTACGAAGATGATTCACAAAGAAACCCCATGGACAAATACTCTGAACTAAAGAGAACTATTCCTCCCATTCATGTCATACAGGTAAGTACCCAGCAGCCAAATAATGAATATCACGAAGCAAGTAATAAATGAAACGAAAATTGCGGGGGGAATACGTCTCATCATCACCTAATGACAGGCAGGTAATGAAATGAAAAATAGTACTTGCCTCTCCCCTGGAAGAAATCCTGTGGGCGCCCATGCGTAAAACCAATAACATAATTATTATAATCTCACTCCAACTACAGTGTAGAAGACGGAACTGACTTATTCTTCGTATCAGACCAGAACATTTCCTCTTAGCGATATTCATTGTTAGATCACGTAGCAATCACACAATAAAGTTAACCTTTTGTGAAACGTATAACACGCTATGATACAAGCTGAACAATATACCATATTGTATCCAAATGACAATAAGCAAACGAGGCATATTTCACGTAATTGCAGACAAATTGTGATGATTTATTTAGTACTAGCTGTACCCAGCATGCGTTGCAATGCCAATCAAAGAAAGTGATAGCGATGTGACTTAGTTTGTTGAACTGCTTTTGGATTCCCGATATTTTTTTTCTTTTTTACGTTAACCACCTCTAAACAATTATAAAATTGATTTAATATCTCAGAAACATTCATGGGAGCGTGCTCAACAACTCACCAAAGGTTCATCGCAATGAAATGAATGGTATATGAACGCATACGGGTCTTTGTTGAAACGATTCGAGCGCCGTCACCCATTTGTTGAATATAGGCTACTCGTACTCTACCTATTGTAACATGGATTTACTAAGTCGAAAACCTTGCCAGGCGTGTAAACATCAACTCATCAAAATATCATCGCAACCGGATGAATGGCATATGAACGCATATGGGACTTTGTTTAAACGCTTCGCGCACCGTCACTCATTTCTTGAATCTACTTGTCGGCACCCATTGAAAAATGGATTTACTAATTCATAAACCTTCGCAGGACTGTACTCAACTCACCAAAGTTTCATCGCAATCAGATTAATGGTATATGAACGCATACGGGACTTTGTTGAAACGATTCACGTGCCGTCGCTCATTTATTAAATCTACTCGTGCGCTACCTATTGTAGAGTGGATTTACTAAGCCAGAAACCTTCCCGGATGTGTACACAACATCTTACCCAAGTTTCATCGCTATCGGATGAATGGTATTTGAACGCATAGTCTACGGGAATTTTTGAAACGCTTCCTGCGTCTTCGCTTATTTGTTGAATCTACTCGTGCGCTACCTATTGTAAAATGGATTTACTTAGCCTGAAACCTTGCCTGGAGTGTACACTTCAACTCACACAAGTTTCATAGTTATCGGAAGAATGGTATATGAACGCATACGGGACTTTTTTGAAACACTTCGCGCATCGTCTCTCATTTGTTTAATCTACTTGTGCGGTACCTATTGAAAAGTGGATTTACTAAGCCAGAAACCTTACCTGAAGTGTACACCACATCTCACCCCAGATTCATCGCTATCGGACGAACAGTATATGAACGCATACGGGACATTGTTGAAACGCTTCGTTCGTCGTCTCTCATTTGTTGAATCTACTCGTGCGCTACTTATTGTTAAGTGGATTTACTACGCCAGAAACCTTGCCTGAAGTGTACACAACAATGCACCCAAGTTTCATCGCAATGGGATGAAAAGTGTATGAAGGCATGAGGGACTTTGTTGAAACAAACGCACGCCATTTTATTGAAGCTACTCACACGCCATCTATTGTACTGTAAATTGGATTTCCTAACCCTATATCTTTCATGGGAGTGTGCATAACAACTCACCAAATTTTGATTGCAATCGGATGAATTGTATATGAACGCATCGCCAACCCTCATTTGATTAATCTACTCGTGCGCTATATATTGTAAATTGGATTAACTATGCCTATAACCATCCCGGAAGTGTGCACAACAACTCACCAAAATTTGATCACAATCGGATGAATGGTTTATGAAAGCATAAAAGACGAACAAACGAACATCTTTTTCATATATATACATGCTGTGCCCGGCATGCGTTGCAATGCCAATCAAATAAAGTGTTGGCGTTGTAATTTTATTTCTTGAAGTGCTTTTGGATACACAATATTTATTTTCAATTTCCGTTAACTGCCTCTAAACTATCGTGAAATGAATTTACTAATCTAGAAACATTCGTGGGAGCGTGAACAGCAACTTACCAAAGTTTCATCGCAATCGGATGAATGGCATATGACGCATATGGCATTTTGTTTAAATGATTCGTGCGCTGTCACACATTTGTTGAATCTACTCGTGCTCTACCAACTGTGAAATGGATTTACTAAGTTAGAAAGCTTCATGTAAGTGTACACAACAACTCATCAAAGTTTCATCACAATCGATGAATAGTATATGAACGCATACGGGATTTTGTTGAAACGCTTCGCGCGTCGTCACTCATTTGTTACATCTACTCGTGCGCTACCAATATTGTAAAATGGATTTACCAAGTTGAAGACTTTCCCTGGCGTATACACAACAACTCATCAAAGTTTCATCGGAATCGGATGAATGGGATATGGACGCATACGGGATTTTCTTTACACGAATCGCGTGCCGTCACTCATTTGTTGAATCTACTCACGCGCTACCTATTGTAAAATAGATTTACTAAGCCAGAAACCTTTCCTGGAGTGTACTCAACAATTCACCAATGTTTCATCGGAATCGGATGAATAATATATGGACCCATACGGTACTTTTTTGAAACGCTTCGCGTGCCGTCACTCATTTGTTGAATCTACTCGTGCGCTACCCATTGTAAAATTGATTTATTAAGCCAGAAACCTTCCTTAGGGTGTACGCAACATCTCACCCAAGTTTCATCGCAATAGAACGAATGGTATTTGAACGCATACGGGACCTTGTTGAAACGCTTCGTGCGTCGTCACTCATTTGTTGAATCTACTCTTGCGTAACCGCCTGTGAAATGGATTTACTAAGTTAGAAACCTTCACGTAAGTGTACGCAACATCTCATCAAAGTTTCATCGCAATCGAAGGATGGTATATAAACTTATACGGGATTTTATTGAAATGCTTCACGAGTGGTCACTCATTTGTTGAAGCTACTCGTGCGCTACCTATTGTAAAATGGATTTACTATGCCAGAAGCCTTCCCTAGAGTGTACACAACATTTCACCCAAGTTTCATTGCTATCGGATGAATGGTATTTGAACGCATATGGGACATTGTTGAAACGCTTCGTGCGTCATCGCTCATTTGTTGAATCTACTCGTGCGCTACCTATTGTAAAATGGATTTAGTAAGCCAGAAACCGTCCCTAGAGTGCACTCAACATCTCATCCAAGTTTCATCGCAATAGGATGAATGGTATATGAACGCATACGGGACTTTGTTGAAACGCTGTAACGTGCAGAGACAAAGAGAAGAATTCGACATCACCGCCACCCTTGGTACAAAACATAACGTTCCGCCCCGGGCGGTGTGTAAGTTATGGCGGTAGTTGTACAGATTGCGATCAGGTGGCTCTAATGTGCAGACAAACAGTCCAAATTACATCAGCTTTCACTATGGCTAGTGGTTTCCATGACGACTCTTTTGACTGTATATTGTGGTTCTAAAATTGTGTGTAAATTGTGGTTTTAAAATAGTGTTCATTCCATCTACCGGGTCAAATTGTGAATCTGAACCATACTTGGACCCACCCTAACATACATAGATAATTTCATCAAAATCGGTCTAGCCGTTTAGCAGGAAATACATATTTTTAATAAAAGACATTCTACAAAACAATGACGATTAAAGCCCTCATCTACCCTCTGGGACGGGGTGTGTCTACCTCAGGTGCATCACTATTATGGAGGGACATGCCGCGCCCCACAGGAAAAATCAATCAATCAATTGATTGAATAATTAAATCAATAATCAATCCGAAAATAATTAAATCATCACGCTACGAACTACGTTACAAAAATGACTACTAGCAACGCCAAAAATTAATCAAAACCCTTTCTTACCGCCCAAAGGGCCGTTTTTAACTGCAAATAGGCACAACATCAGCCATTCATTAACAAATAGGCATGTCATCAGCCAAATCATCTCGGCAGAGATTTTCAACCATATACAGACCAACCGGACGCCTATTGGCTGCCTCAGATCTGACCGGCCAATGAGCGCAGCCCACATCCAATTTCAAACTCCGCGCTACAGCGGCAAACTAAATTAAAATTATACATCACTACATAATTTTTATCCGCCCTGCGGCCATGCGGGGTACCTGCCAGAAGGGTTGGTCACGACCGGCTTATTCGGGATGGTGCCCTGAGGGTCATGGGATCGATGAAGAGACCGAAATTCAACCCAGTCATATCTTGCAAATCCATAGCGGGCTTATCGAAACAGTAACACAATTAAATTCACTCCAGGCCTAACAAGCATAAATTACTCATTTTCAAAATCTATTACCGCGAAGCAGTGGCTGAAAGAGGCCATGGAAGTACATAACGAACCAATTAATGCACACCATGTAGCCAGTCTGTCTGTAACACAAGATTAGTCTATTTCAACTAGCTATTCACCAGCAACAAATAACTTTAGAAAATTCAAACCAAACAATTCACATTATTATTATTATTATTATTAATTCAACCCCCAAACACCTCAATTGCGAAGTTGGCGGGGCTCTGTCGGTCGCAAAGTGACCGACAGCAAACCGCGCCAGCCCAATTATAACAATTAAAATATTAATTACTTCAATTACTAGCGAAATAATAATTACAATCATTAAACCACTCCCCTTTCTATCTACCAATCCAGGCAAAGGAGCGCATTGTGTCGCACCGCGTACCTGGTATCCAAGCGTCGCTGACCTGCTCGGTCCGCTCGCAGTCAGCGACTTCATTCAGAGATTAGGAGGAGTTCAGTCACATACACACGTGTCCAAGATTTATATATATAAAGATAAGATTATGACATAAATAAAGTCGTACCAGTTCACAATACCACAGCCACAGCCAGTCAACTCATAAGCGAATGTTGGCTATCAAATAACTTTTGTTGCCACGTGTCTGTTTCAAGTACAGTATGCTGAAAACTTATGGAACTTAATGACTCAAGAAATTTTTCACTTGAAAGTTATATGAATTGCCTGTGCCAAACATTTAATCGGTCGGTGAAGAAAGGAACTAAGTCACATTTTCGCATTTTTCAGGAGAAGGAAAAAACTATTTTCTCACCACAAAACAACAGTAGTGTTCTCCTAATTTTTTTAAAATGTCAACTACCGTCGTTTTGTAATATTATAAACAGTTTTGAATTAAAATATAGTACAACACATTTGAAATATAATGTTTTGAAAAGAATGGACCTAGTTGCTAGTTCCTTTCTCCACTCGCTGGCAGTTTTCAAGCAAGAATTCCGTTTATTTATGTTTCGTTACTACAAAAATATGTAAGTGACTATTAATTTTAACATGTGTCCTATGAACTAATTCCGATATGTACGGCAGAAAATAAACAGCATAAGAACAGTAAGAGTTCCTTTCCACAGGTCACTATTATCAGATAAATTTTGAAAATGTCTTAGTAACTGTTCGGGCATGAAATAACAAAATAACACCTTCTTTTAGCATATTAACAACGCTACACTAATCAAACTGAGATACTTAAAAAGGAATGAAAATCTAACATAGGATTTCAAGTTTCATATTAGCCATGGTAACACTAAGTTCCTTTCACCACAGAAGGGCGTGTCTTGCCCACCACAATACATATACGTGAAGAATTGAAGAATCTATAAAATGAACTTAGTGTCTTTCTCCACCGACCGATTCAATTCAATAAACAGTATATATCCACATGCGAAACAGAAGCGGACACATGCTGTACCAGGCAGAAGCCGGGAAAATAACCGTTGTCCCCGTTGTGTCTGTTGTTGTTGTTGTTGTTTCAGTCTTCAGTATTTTGGCTGGTATGATGCAGCCCTCCATGCAGTGCCGGATTAAGGTAAAATGAGGCCCCAGTCCCTCAAATTTTTGGGGCCGCTTTACTTTTTTCATATATTTTTTATTTCTTAGCACTTGTACATTTAATAAAGTACATACAAGAGGTTTTTTTCTCAAGATGAATAGTACACATTTTATTAAATCATATATACATACATTTCAATTGAAACGATCATCGTTATTTGAAAACATTTCAGATGATTTGATGAACAATTCAACAAATCATACTATTTTTTACTTCTGTAAAATATAATCAAATTTTTTCTTTCTGTTTTTTTTTTCCGTCAATGAAATCTTCTACAATGTCATCAAAATCCATTTCCCGCAGAACATCTGACTCGATATACATTATACTTAGCATGTCTAATCGTTCTTGTGACATGATACTTCTTTGCGCCCTTTTGATCCGATTCAAATTAGAAAAATTCCTCTCGGCACGCCGGAAGGCGGAGGTAGATTTCACCGGGCAAACTAGGGGATAGGCTATAATAGGCAAAATATGCAGATTTTCGTAGGAGGATCAGACCTCATTTATTGCGAGAAAGTATTTTACAATTGGAGGTTATTTAACATATTTTCGTCTTTCTATGCATATTTTTTAACATTTTACTGTCTTATGGGGATGGTAACCTTCTTGTCATTTGGGGTTCATTTTTATACTTGTGATCACACTGTCCTTATGCAAGGTTTGGAACTAATGTGTAACTATCTAACAGTCTGTTACTTCTTCACGCAAAATTTTATCTCCCGCAGAGATGTTGGTTGGTTCCTCAGTTTAGGGGCTGCGACAAGGTGGTCATGTAACCCCGTGTACATTGGGTGTGTGTAGAATCTGTCTGATAAACGGTGTTATTTGTGATTACTGTATTAGTCTGTAATTCAGGTAAGGTGTGCAGATGGTCAATTTTAAGTAGTAGTACATAATTTTGTACCAAATACTAACGTCAACGACACCCAGCTGTGAACTTGGCTGCTAGATGCCACCGCAACCAGCAACTTGCAACGAACGTTGTAACTTCCCCTCCGAAGGAAAGCATGTTGACGGATTTTTAGCGCTCTTAGAATATCCGGCGACTTTGGCCGGCTTTGAACCAGCGACCTTGGGCATAGAAGTTCAGCATGCTACCAGTTAGCCGCTTCCCTCATAGTCAGATGGAACAAGAAGTTCTGTGACGAACTAAAGAGCCTACTTTTTAAAAAATTAAGATTCATGCCATAGATTAATCTACAGTATATGAACCTATCTAGAATAATGACGAAATTAAGTGGGTAATATCGAAATGTCTTAATTAGTTCGAAATAAGGTATACTAGCCATAATGTAGCCTGATAGAGCAATACAGTTGGCAGCTCTGGTGACTGAATATATTCTTACTTCCATCTCCTAAGGTAGAGAATACAAAATGTGGTTGAAGTCCAAAGGACGTTACATGGATTTAGACATTGGATCTATTAGTACACGTAAAAGCATGTTGGCAACAATGTCATGCGAGTGCTGGTCAGAAATAATCTGAAATATTATATCTTTTTGTGCCAATTTTTGATGAAATCCATTTGTTGGTATAGAAGTTACATGTATTTAAAAAATTGGTCCTATCAGCAGGCTTAGAATCATGTTGGTAGAACTGACGTATATAAGTTACTCCAAATTAATGTAAAATGTCAGGTAATTTACGTGTGCATAGTTTAAAGCTTTCGGCTTGCATACTTTCTGATATATTTGGATACAAAATAGAGAGCAATTATTAACAGTTGGCAGCCCTATTGGCTCTTAAGAATACACTCAGTCATATCTGTTTATGTACACATATTACATACAAAATTTGGTTGAAATCCAATTGATAGTGTAGAAGTTATATGCATTTATAAATTGGACTTATCAGAAGGCTTAAAATTATTTTGGCAACGCTGTCATGTATGGCCACCTGGAAATTAAACTGAAATAGTATTATCTACATGTGTGCCAATTTTAGAATAGCTCCCATGTATACCTTCCAAGATATCCAACATGGAGCTCAAATTTCTAGTGCGTTTTTTTAGCAGTTGGTAGCACTGGCATCTTTTTCAAATATGGGCCTGAGATATTCCGGTATACATCTCTACTCATACTAAATTTGGTTTCGATTGCTGCAGCCGTTTATGAGTTGATAAGGGGGGGGGGCACACACACAGCCAGACAGACAGAAGGACAGACAGACAGACAGAAAGACAGAAGGACAGACACATTTTCCCGGATATATCTCATAAGTCTACTTTTTCCTCATTTTTGAAAAGTATGAAAAGTAGGCTAAAAATGAATGTGATCTCGTCAATGGCGTTGTCTTGGCAACCTCTGATAGATCATCCCTCATCAATTTTAAAAGCGTTGTTATGGTAACCTCTGATGGCACTTGGCATTTTTTAAAATTCCGAAATCATTTTTCTCATCCCTTAGCGTAATGGTGGGTCATATCAAAAATTCTTTCAGACAAAAGTTTTAGGTAATTATTAGGGGAATATTTTCCAATTCGTACGGTTTTGATATTGTGCCTATTAAGAGAGATATGATTAATGTTTCCCGAAAAACCCACTTTTTTCCACCCCTTTGGTCAATGGTTGGTGCTATCAAAAAACTTATTTGACATAACTTTTTGGCACTTATCCGACACATATTATGAACTTTGAATGGATTCGATATTTCACGTATTAAGAGAGTTATAGCGAAATTTCACTTTTTGGAAAAAAAAAGACCCCCATTTTCACCCCCTTCGACCGATTTTGCCCATTAACGAACTCGACCGCGATTTTATAGGGATACATGTTATGTAAATAATTCAAAGTGATTGGTGCAAAATTACGGCAGTTATCGTGTCCACAAGAAACTGATATATATATATATATATATATAGATAGATAGATAGATAGATACATATATACATAAATTATATATAAACTTTTGAACTGACGGTGGTTTTGGGGTCTGGGGGATGTGAAACGCGAAGATATGTCGAAATTTTCCGGAAGTCGAAACATGGTACCCATTGCAATAGTTAGCTTTCTAATGAAATCTACCTAAAACGAGCGCACCACATAACAATTCGTTATCATGAGGGTCAGGAAAATGCAAAAAGCAATTTCAACGTTCGGAAAAACAGACTCAATCCTTTTTTGGGGGAGGGGGGGGCAGGTAATTTGGGGCCCTAGGCCTGGGCCTAGTCGGGCCTAATGGGTAATCCAGCACTGCCTCCATGCTTCCCTGTCCTGAGGTAATTGTTTCATCTCTACATAGCTACCACACTCTGCATCCAAGGCAATCTGTTTAACATATTCTAACCTTGGTCTACCCTTACAGTTCTTATCCCCGACCACTTGCTGGGCCCAAGGTTGCAGGTTCGTATCCTTGCGCAGTCAGCTGGCATTTGAGGTTCCGCAGATGCGAGGGAGCCGTGTCACTAGATTTACTGGCACCCGAGGCAAAATTCCGGCACCCCGGCTTTTCTAAAAGCCAAAGTAGTTAAAAGGGACGTAAAACCAGGAACATTATTATTAATACCTATCCTTGACCCTTTCTTCCATAACTAAGTTTGCTATTCTTGGGTGTCTTAGTATGTGTCCTACCAACATATCAATTTTCTTAATTAGCAGTCGCCACCCAATCGTCTTAATACCTCTTCATTTGTAACCCTGTCTACCCATCTGATCTTCATCATTCTCCTGCAACACCACATTTAAACGCTTCAATTCTCCTCTTTTCTGCTGCTCCAACAGTCAAAGTTTCACTTCCATAGAGTGCCTCGCTCCAGATAAAGGCTTTCAAAAAGGACTTCCTAATGCCTACATCTATATTCGATGTCAACAGTTTCCTTTTCTATAGTAATGCTTTTCTTGCCTGTGCTAACCTACTTTTATATCCTCTTCGCTTCGTTCATCAGTGGTTATTTTGCTTTCTCGGTAACAGAAGTCTCCTACTCACCTGCCAATTCGACGTCCATAGGGGTTTCTGATTTCTTTCAACACCATTCCAATATTTTTGTTTTATATGTATTAATTTTTATGATCAATTATTTCCTCAAGACTGAATACATGCCATTCAAATCCTCCGCTGTGTCTAAGAGGTCGAAGCTCTCTCGTATGCCCTTTATTTCTACACTTATGGTGAGGCTCTACGTAACACTAGACATCACTCAGTGAGATCCACCCTTGCGGAGAGTCGGAGGGATGTTGGCTTCGTGGTGCATGAAGAAGTTTCAGGGCTAGCCACGCAAGGCAGTAGGCCTATCAGGCGCATTGACATCATAGCCTATGAGGGAGATAATAAGTTGAGTTCTTTTACCTTGTTCGTTTCAAAGAAGGAGCGCGCTCTGTTGTTTCTCGGCAGGAAGAATGATTTTGTGTGTTGTATGTCAGAGTATCTTACGCAGTTTTACTCCGGGGCTAAGAAATCTTCGTTTGAATATGCACCTTTTCGGATCGTCTTGGTAAGGGGACAAGCTCAAAGCGCCTTGGCTCTCGGCTCAGTTTGCACCTCGGCAGGAAACGGGGGTGGGGGAAAAACAGACGCTTTGCTCCGTAGAATGAAGAAATTACGATTAAGCAAGGCGAAGATGGCTTTTCCAATTTTCCGCCTAATGTAGTATTACGTCATTTATAGAATAGTGTCGGGCTATTTTACTTTTATTTTTTAAGGGTAATTAAAAGTTTGGTTGGATGGTTCCTCAGTTAAGGGGCTTCGACAACGCGGTCATGTAGCCCCCGTGTACTTTGGGTGTGTGTAGAACCTGTCTGATAACCGGTGTTAGTTGTGATGGCTGTATTGGTGTGTGTTATCTGTAATTCAGGTAAGGACTGCAGACGATCAATTTCAAGTAGGTTTAGTTCTTAGTTATGTCACCAAATGATATCGTCAACGACACGAAGCTGTGAAATTAGCTACTAGATGCCACCCCAACTGCTATCTGGCGACGAACGTAGGAACTTAATAGAGCTCTAATCAAATCCAACCTACAAATTTAGCTTCACAAAATTGTAGTTAGTATAAGGTTCTTTTACATACCATAAATCTATGACATGGACCGCTGGCTTTACTACCTGTGCGAAGGAAGGCATACTGAGGGATTTTTACGCTCTTAAATCCTTCCGACGACTTCAGCCGGGTTTGAACCCGCGATCTTGGGCATAGAAGCACAGCATGCTACCAACTTAAATTGAGGGTATTTCCATGACTGGCTTCTCTCACTTACCTGTTGTTCTCATACAATCCAAGCGAAAGCAGATAGGGGAATAGGAAATAGCAAGAAACGTTCTTTTTTATCGTATGGCCTCGGGTGCCGTGTGCAAGCTTTGTTATTTGACAGCCAGAGGGTAGCTTGCATGTCGAATTTTGTTGTTCCTTGAAGCACTATGAAAGTCAAGGAGGTTAGGTATCTAAGCTCCTTGACATTATAGCGCTTTCTAGTAGAGAAATGAGGAACTTTGTGGTGGCGGAAAGTCCCGAGATTAATTTTGCCATTATGAAGACGGCCTACTGAATTCAAACGGGTTCATTGACATGCCAATATCGTATGACATGCGTGCGAAATTTTTGCCGCCTTTCAAAAATCTCTTACCACGACCAGGAATGAACTTGCAAGCTTGGGGTTGGTAGTCCGACGCGATAACCACTCATCCACCGTGGCAAGCCAGCAAGAAACGTGAAAGACGCAGATCTTAGCTAAAACTGAAATTATGAAAAGAAAATCCAGTTCAACATTGTATTCTAAACGCTATGTGCAAATTTACTGTAAACAATATCCGCGCAGAGCTTTACTTATAAAGGTGACTGCACACTGTAGAGTTTTAGCCCTAACTAGAGCGTAGAGTAGCTCTAGCTAGGGCGCTCTAAGTTCCTCTCCAGTGCACACAGGTGGTAGGGAACCCTAGCGGAAACCACTCTAAGCTCTAGCTAGGGCTGACTGACTCTACGGTGTAGACAGTATTCGGGTGCCCTAGCTAGACCAGTCTAGCTCTATTCGTTCGGTTAAATATTGGAAAGTGCTCTATATGGTGGTGGATTGTTGGGGTTATTTGTTTGTTGTTAATTATTTTAGCTCAGGACAGGGAGGCATGGAGGGCTGCATCAAGCCAGTCAAAAGAGTGAAGACTGAAACAACAACAACATAGTGTTTGAATATGGCTGAATTTGTGTGGAGTCACGAAAAAACAATAACATTAATTGAAAATATTGAAGCCCATCCAGAAACTTGGAATTGTACTTGGAAAGAATACAGAGACAGAAATTTGAAGGCACAGTCGTTTCGGGTGATCCCTTTTGCTGATCCTGGGGGTAATTTTGGCCAAAATATAATCAGAGTCATTTTGCTCATTCTTAAAAAGTTCTTGTACGCTTCAGAATCTTCTGAACATAACTCTTGCAATAATTTAGCGTGCACTCCCTCGTATTCTCTTTTTGATAACCGATTCCTCACCCACAACCTTATTTTCCTCTTCATAGCTATTTTTTAACAAGGCACACACAACCAACACAGATGCTAAAAGCTCTCTTGAAGTCATTTTTACTTCACAACACAGCGCAAAAAACCTAGACTCACACTGTTCTAAGAATGTTTTAGCACCGCTCTACCTAGTGCATTTATGTTTGGCAGTGTACACAAGTTCAGAGAGTGCTCTAGGTAGATTTGTCTATCTCCACTCTACGAATGTTCTACCTAGGGAAAATTACTCTATAGTGTACACGCACTCAGTTTAGCTAGAGCGGTCTAGCTAGACTTGCTCTATGAAAATCACTCTCCAGTGTACTGCTCGGTTCCAAGCTCTGTGAACTTGCGGGATGAAGGGCAGAGGCAGAGTAGGAGCAGGCGAGAATTGAGAAGCTTGTCGACAGTCCGCCGTGTTACCTGATATTCTCGTCTATTCCAATACTGCTAACATGGGTCTTTTCTGAAACCAGTGTGGCGTTGCGAATGAGTGGGTGAGTCACCGACTAATGTATTTGCTTCCGTTACTACGCAAGGACCGAGAAACCGTATCACTCGTCACCACCACTACTATTAGTCTGCGATGCACATTCCTCTCAGGTCCACGCAGCTTAGACTCGAGCAGTACAGGCACCTTAAAGGTTTATGATGCCATCTACTTCGGCTACGATCAAACACGTGATCTCCACCCAGGGCTTGACGGGCGGACTGTGAACTCTTGGTTCCAGCCGGTGAGTAAACGACCACATTGTTTTGTCTTGTTGGTTAATGAGCAAGAGTGGCGCGACAGTGGGCCAGCCTGGGGATATCCCTGCTCTCAGACTTCCTCTTGTTGGCTGCGCTGAATGGAATGGGAGATAATGCCAGCCTCCAGTGAAAACACAGCTCATAGCGAGCCTGCCGTGGCCCTGAGACTCAACAACGTAGTAGCCAGCTAGCCAGTGAACAGTTTCCACTAGTGTCAGCATTTCATGGTTCACGACTTTGCCGCCGATCGGTGTTATGTTGTCTGTGCTCAGTAAATGCGCAGTGTTTGTGTGACGAGTGCGTTCATTCTCTGGTGTATCAAGTCAGTTCATTTTGTGTTCCTCAAAGAAGCCAACAGGGAGTTCTTTTTCAAGGTAAGTCAAAGCTACATTTACTCGTATCACCTCCGCTAGCATTCTTGGCTGTCGCCCCAGAGCAGAGGTCCAAAGTCGATTCCCGGCTCTGCCAAGAAATTGAGTTCATGTTTCTGTTGTGATTTATTTAAGGGCTTTGTGACACCGAGCTCATGTAGCCCCGTGTACTTGAGTGTGCGTGGGATTTGTCTAAAGACCTGTGTCATTGTGATGTCTGTACTAGAGTGTGTATTTGATATTGAGATAAGGATTGGGAAGGAGGTGGCCATGGCCTTACGTTGGGAACCATCCCGGCATTCGCCTGGAGTAGAAGTGGGAAACCACCGGCCCCGTGGTGTTCGGGTGGTGTGCTTGCCTCTCTCCTGGAGGTCTCGGGTTTTATTCCGGGCTCCGTCAGGGTTTTAGAAACTGATGTGAGGGATGGAACGGGGTGCACTCAGCCTCCTAAGGACAATTGAGTAGCTGGCTGACAGTAAGGCAGCGCTCCGGTCACAAAAACCAAGAGGGGACCCGATGCACTTCTTTTTTTTTTTTTTTTTAGCGTATGGCTTTTTTTTTAGTGCCGGGAGTGTCCGAGGACATGTTCGGCTCGCCAGAGTTTTGTAGCTTCTTCTATACGGACACCCATTGGGTAAGCTACAAGTGTACCGTCCCGTGTGGAGTGTTGTCTGGGGAGGAAAGTGTTAATGTAAGGACAAGGAATTGGAAGGTAGCGGCTGTGGCCTATAGTTAGGGACCAACCCCGGCATTTGCCTGGAAGGAAGATGGGAAACCACAGAAAACCATCTTCAAGGTTGCCGGCGGGAGGATTCGAACCTCCTCGCCTCCCGGATGTGAGCGGCTGCCAGCAGCCACGCCATAACGACCTCGGCTAACTCACCCGGTACCCGATGCACTGACGACGCGTCACCCCAATATCTGCAGGCCAAATGGCTGGGCAGCGGTCCCTGGTAGGCCTAGGCCAGGCGTTATTATAGAAGTGGGAAACGAACCCTCCTCTTCTCACTTTCCTCTAAAAGACACAGTAGTTAAAAGGGACGTAAAACCAAAAACATTCTTCTCACTTATACCCCGTCTCAGCCCTCAGACCAGAATTAAATTTCTTGGCAGAGGGAATCGAACCCGGGCCTTCACGGTCAGAGCAAAGAATGCTAGCCACTATACTCTGTGAGCTGCCTGAATAGGATTGACATTTGGCCGGAAGTTCCACGTCCGTCATCACCCCTCTGCCTCTTGACCAATCCATGTTCGCATAGTTGATTTCATAATACCCTGCGTTGCAATATTACAGCCCAGGTGCGTCAGTGCCTGATCACCTGTATCTCTAGCTTGTACAGTGCGACCGCGATCGCTGTTATTCTAACTGTTTGGCAACCTTGTTCCCTGACCACATGGCGAGGCGAGAACTGTCAATCCTATTCTGGTAGCTCACAGAGTATATGCGGAATTGAGTTCAGTCTGAGGGTTGGAACAGGGTACCCTCAGCCTCGTGAGAAAAACACTAAGAAGAGGTAGATTCAATTCCCACCTCAGACATCATGGGAGTGTCTTTCCGTGGTTTCCCCCACTTCCAATCCAGGAAAATGCTGGGATGGTTCCTAACTTCAATCTACGGTCGCCTCCTTCCCAATTCTTGCCTGAAATACAAATCCACACACTGCTACAGCCATCAAAATTACACAATCAGACTAATCATCATTATTGTGTTGGAAGCCAGTTTTCAGTGTAGCCTTAGTAATCGAAAATTAATGTTTTTCAGTCGGTCGACACGATTGTACCGAAATGGGTGGTTCCCAAGTACTGAAAAAAAAACATGATGTATAATTTTTTTTCAGGATTAGGGAACCACCCATTACAATTGGGTACAATCATGTTGAACGACTGAAAAACATTAAATTTCGAGACAAAGCATCCACACTAACCCAAGTACACGGGGCTAAATGGCCATGATGTCCGATCCCCTTCAATGAGATAACAACAACCTATTACAATAAACGGGAATGTTAATCATTAGAATGCTGCCATTAAGTATATGGCCTTTTATATCCGTTGAGTAAGACTTATATACATGTTCACAGTCGGTATTCGAACCCGAAACTGCTGATGCTCGGCCACCTACAACAATACAGCCATGTTCCGGCAAAGGTTCAAGTCTTAGATGGAAGGGCGCTGTAGCAATGGATTTTGGAATGACATAGAATTACGTATTTTTGGTATCCTAGACGAAAACCGCTATCCACCGGAGACCGCGTTCATTTACAGGTGCTGTTGTTGATTCTTTAGGGGGTTTGCGACATCGTGGTCATGTAGTCCCGTGTATTCTACTAGTGTGTGTATTATTTAAATGTATTCTTATTGCCATTAATGGTATTAGGCGATATGGGCCATGCATTCAGCCTAATACAAAAATGGTGCAAAAGACAGAGAAGAGCTGCAAATAATTATATATATAAAGAATACAGAAGTCGCATACGATGTGTAACATCTGACATAGAAGAATCCTCACGTGAAATTGCTGATACACTGGTATTTTATAATATTATAGGCACAAATATTAATCTATTGTAAAAGGGAGTGTTTTACAGATATCGTAGTTTATAATACGGAACTCATTTTATTAGATGATTTGTAGCTTCCACCAGCACTAGTCTAAATAAAGAATACGATATGTATCAACTAGATTAATAGACGCGACACCGCTCATAACCTTAAATTCCTTATAAATAGGCCAACTTGCGAGTAAATGCAATGTGCACAGCAGTAGATCATGAAAGGCTTGCCCAGTTCCCGGACCTCTTGATTCACAGACCAACGTAATTTCATATGGATTCTGTTAAAATGAGTCATATTGATATGATTAGCAGCAGAGTATCAAGAAGGCAGTGCGAGAACAATCAAGAAGGCAGTGCGAGAGTAGAAATATCAAGTAGGCAGTGAAGGAAAACAAAAGAGAGTCTTGGAATTGTTATGTATTATTAGTGTGAAAATAAAAAAAGATTTTGGTTTGTTGATGAATGCCCGGGAGGGATACGATCCACTGGCAGTGCGTCTTACACACTTCCGTCCGAACCGCTTACGTCCCATTTTTCAAAATCACTCCCACAAAAAATATCCAGCATCCGAGTGGAAAGATGTTAACATCAAAAAAAAAAAAAACTACAAAAAAGAGTCGGATAGGTTTAATTCTGAGTAATTGTTCCGAAGCACTTGTGGACGAGAATGTAAAACACACAAACATAAAGTGCATATTTTGTGAACAACATACAGTAGTGATATTTACACTTAGTACTTCATTCCCTATTTACAATGCTCATTGTTTAATCAAAAAAGCTTTGTGGTATAGCGGCTAGCGTTCTTGGCTTTCGCCCCGGAGGTCTGGGTTCGAATCCCACCTCGGCCATCCTGGACGTGGTTTTCCGTGAATTCCCACTTCTACCTCAGCTCAGGCAAATGCAGGGATGATTCTTAACTTAAGGCCACAGCTGCCTCCTTCCCAATCCTACCGCCAATTTACAAATACACACACTAGTGCAGCTATCACAATAACACAGGTTAACACACAAATCACACACACACACACACCTGAAAAACACGGGTCTATATGACCACGATGTCGTAGCCCCTAAAATGAACAACAAAAGCCTTTTCAAATAGCCCACGGCTTAGTAAAAGAACCGGCCGGACGTTTGTTTTAGACGAGTGAAAAATCTTAATGGAAGCCTGGAGGCGAGTTACTGCAGTATAATACCTGTGTTGTTATCAGCTGCCCCAAGCGGTCCGATTATTGACAAATCTGACTCACACTCCTACTGAAGTACAGTCATTGGCAAATATAATGACGTTCTGTTCGCAAATACGTAACGTGTACTTCAGCGTCGCACAATACTTCGACGTTGACTGTACTGTGTGCTCAAGTCTGGAATTCCATTACATCAGATCGGCGGTGACAACTATGAAGCGATAGGGCGAGAGAGTGACTGTGTACAGGCTCACCCGCAGGCTTCAAGGTCAAGGGCAATCGTCTAAAACAATCGTCCGGCCTGTATTTCTTAATAATATATCGTTTACTGTTATTAACTAGTTACTGGCTCCTTGGCTCAGTTATGATACATAATGCACACAAATACCTTGTTTTCTACGTTGTATAAATGAACATCACAAATGTGAAATATATGTCACGACCGGATAAGCTGGGAGGGATGGTGGTAGGTCAACTTGCAGATAATGTGACTGTACACGCATAGCCGATCCGTGCTGACAGGGCGTGGAGCCCCCTCCAACGGCTTTGCTTCCCCTTCCACCCTAACGCGGCAACTTCCTATCTTGAGTAGAGAAGGGACTGTGGACTGCTTTTAACCATCGACTGACAAGTCATTCATTGGAAGAAACTATCGACTACCGTCGATTACTTTCAGTCGAAAGGTTATCTGAATTCGCTTAGCTCCTAAGCGTGTTGTTTCATGTATTCGACTGAAAGTAGTCGCTTCTAGGCAGCGTACAAAGCACAGTAAGCCGTTACTCGCGGAGTCATGGAGGAAAGAAAGGAAGGAGATGCCTTCGCTGCGCTGCCTAGCGCAAGCTGTTGAAGCCAAACGGCTCGTCCACTTTGGTTGCAAGAAAATGGCTGTCCCTATGCTTAAAGCCGTAAACCACTCCAACTAGTAATGGATTTTAGTGACATAAAACTGCAATGACAAGTCAAGATTTTATCTTGGATAGGCAGAATACACTCTGTGCATCACGGTACTTGGCACAAATAAGCTGCGTTATCGTTTTAAAAGCCAATTTAAATATAAATATGAGAGCACTTTTGCGAGGCTAGTTTTGTAAGGAAGACGCGGCAAAACGTAATAATACGCTGAAACACTGATCAAATTGAATACAGGTGTCTGAAGATGCGAGCTATACCAGAAAAGGAACATCTTGGGAATTAATGATGCCGAACTAATTACGGTATTTACACCAAACTGAGTTTTATGATCTTGTTGGTGTTGAGGCATTCATCAGTTTTTAGGCCTTATTTTGAGCACAGCCAATTTCACTCATTGGTCGTACACATTTTGATATTCAGGAATACGAACCTCAAAATTAATAAACAGAACATTTAAAAAAGGACGCATATTTGCACAAAAATACGGTATACCTATACTTTCCGGTACCGTACGGTATTCTCTTTGTGGGGGTGGAAACTTGACGATTAGCCTCGAATTGATTAATTACGTAGGCCTACCGTAATTATCGACCGACAGCCGTTTGATAATTTGGGATTTGCAGAGGAATGTTTTTATTTTTTTATTTTTTTATTTTTTGGTATACAGGGTAGACCTACACATGCTGAGATTAGAATTGAAGAGTATTTTTAAAATAACTTATCACTACTGTTATTACGTTTCCAAAGTTGCATAACCGGAGCACGATAAAAACCAGGGCCAAAATAAGGTGTAGCCATGCACAATGCCTCATGCAAGTTACAGAACACCGAATACGAGTTAAGGTTACGTCCACTTTGGTTGCAGCGCTTGGCTTCACTCAAACGAGCTCAGGGCATCTCCTCTTATTCTTTCCTCCATGCGCGGAGTTGAGTCGTACCAACAGATGAAAAACAAACTTCTCCTTAAGCGACATATTTTTGCAGACGTTAGTTTGGACTACGTGACACTCGTCAACATGCAATTTGTCCAAGTTATTTATTTTTACTGTGCTTCGAAATGGTGGTTTAGAGAGGTGATTTACGTCGTGTAGAGTGCAGCCATTATTTGCAATGTTGCACATTTCATTTAATGCAAAATGTGTCTGAGTTAATGTTCCCCTATATTGGTACAGGGCACTTTACCTGTAGCCTATGTACTGTGGATAAGTGAAGTAATAGAGCAATACTTAATTAACCTAAGAATAAATTAAATCACTATAATTGAAAGGGAGTTCTTAAGTACCGGTAACAATTCCATAGTCTACATTGAAACGATCACACATAATTTCTTTAATGTCACAAAATAAATGCAAAATATTTCCATCGAGACACAAATAAGTTATGTGTTCACTAATGTAATCCTCTCTGAAGCTGATGTACTAAGAACGTAGAGTTGAAATACGACTTGAACAAGAAAACGTCGGCCTACAGTAAATAAATACACACGAAAATAGAGCACTTTAGAACTGCAACGAGAGCGAACTTTCAGTGGAGGTGTTGGTAACCATGTAAATACAAAGTTTCTTTAATGCGCGAGCTATCCACGTGCTGAAACAATTGACGACCAGAACGTTAAACTATCCGAGCGCTTTCTACATGGTAAAACAATTGGGATCAGTCGTTTGCAAACGACTTGTTTATGTTACGGTGCAGATACGGTGAGTAGTCGTTGAATTCATTGGACTGTTTTTTAAAAGCAGTCAAACAAGTCGATGGTTTTTACTTTTTTCAGTCGACTGCTGCCCATCTCTAGCTTAAAACAATTGACGACCAGAATCAATTTGAGCGTACACGCCCTCCGAATTGCTACCATACTATTTATTTTGGATCCCAATATAAAATATTTTCTGATTTATTTTTCCTGGAATATCTATTCTATGTTTGCATCGATCATTACCATCACGCTATAGGGAGAATTTCATAATAGTTTTCTTGTAATTCATTTATCCCGTGGCAGAATAAATGAATGAAATTCAATCATAACATAAATAGAACTCTAATTCATAATTGGTAAGCCCATGTTCAAGCCGTGTAATAATTCAGGAATTCACCCAATTCTCATTAAAAGTTTATATACTGCGTTAAGGAGTTCAAACTTAAGCTGAATATTGAATGCTCAACATTGCCAATAACACATAGGGCCTATATATTTGGACAACTGGATTTAGGCTATTTCATTGAAAGAATCTACGAGCTGTATAAAACTATAGACAACTACAGGTACACTTAACTTATTAATTAAAGCTCTACAGTAAATATACAACACAATAAATTGTAGCATGAAGTTATCCTGAAGAAGTCATTTGTTTAGAACGACAACTTAAATTCGAATGATTACATTCGCTTGGAATTAGTCGTTTGCAAACGACTTGTTTAATTCTAATGATTCCAACGATTGCTTTGGGATAAGTCGTTTGCACACGACTTGTTTATGATTCGGCGCAGATACGGTGAGTAGTCGTTGAATTCATTCGACTGTCTTCAGTCAACTGCTGCCCATCTCTCTCTTGAGACCACTTGTACACACACGCAGGGCCGTATTTCTAAATACTAGGCTAAGTAGGATCTAGCCTAGAGCGGTAAATTTTCAGGGGCGGCAGTTTGGCGATTCATTCAAAAGCTAAAATGAAGTACTTCAGATGTTAATACTATTTTCCGTACGAATTTAAGAATACAGTAGATGTTACTTAAAAATATGTTTTAGTCCTTATACAGTTTTTCCTGCCCTAGAAAAGTTAAGAACTATCTGCGAACTAATATTTCTGGCATACGGTTAAACTCACTTTCATTACTTTGTATTGAAGCAAATACCACAAAAACACTTTCATATGAGGACATTATTAACGAGTTTGCCATTAAGAAATCTCGTAAGAAAGCTATGTAAATTTGATCATCAAGATTACGTGGGGTGAGTTGTTTTAGAGAAGTTTCTATATTTTTTCTACAAATAAACCAGTATTTAACTACATTTTGTGTAATTTCATTTCACCATGTAGGACAATTTAATTCAAATTGAACACAGTTCTTCAATTACGCAAAAGATAGCATTAAAATATAAAAATATGTGTAAAATAGTGATCACTCATCTCCAAGAACATATTAATTAATTAAGTTCGAAACCCATTACAATTTTTAACGAATCTTAAAAAAGAAAGTAAAAAAAAAACAAGTAGGCCTAGATAACTAATTTTATTATAACAATTATTTTGTAAGCCATTACATTTGTTGTTATATCTAAACTAAATTAACTTGAATGAAAATCCACAGCCTGCTTCCAGTCTCCGACCGGGTCAGGAATGGAATGAATGAAGCCCCCATCTAGCGGCGAGGATATGAACTGTGCCGGCTGCCGAGACCTGACGCACTCCTCTGGGGCAATGATTAAATGAATGACAGATGAAATGAAATGATAGTGGAGAGTGTTGCTGGAATGAAAGTTTTGACAGGGAAAACCGGAGTACCCGGAGAAAAACCTGTCTGCCTCCGTTTTGTCCAGCACAGATCTCACATGGAGTGACCGGGATTTGAACCACGGACCCAGCGGTGAGAGGCCGGCGTGCTGCCGCCTAAGCCACGGAGGCTTCTAAACTAAATTAACTTAATGATTAAAAACGATGAAAACGCCAATGAACTCTTATCTTTTTATTGTATAAAACAAATGTATTAAGCAAATATGAACTATAGAGGGGGGCAGCAAATGGACTTTAGCCTATAGGCGGCTTACTCTTAAATCCGGCCCTGCACTCACGGATGCACATTCACATGTTGATTGCGGACGTGTCAAGAACTGGGCGAGGGCGAAGGCACGGCATTACCGTCTGTTCGCGTTCTCCCCAATCGTGTCTCGTGCAACCAACGACTGCATTGGGGGTCCCGGTACCGGTTGCCCTGGGATATTCAATATTTCTAGGGGGGGGGGGGGGAATAGTTTTTTGCTGGTTCATTGGAAAAGTATTAAGGCGCTTTTAATTAAATAAGTATTTGGGCTTCATATGTTCGCTTGGATTTTCATATTTTATAAACTAACTAGCAGGTACCCGCAGCTTCGCTCGCGATCAAGACAATGGGGACGATGGATTATTGCTGATAATTGCTCTATTCTATTACAGCAATCGCGGCTACAGGTGGGTCCATTCTGATTCTGAAAATTCTGATACATACAGCAAAGTGGGAATTTTATAGAGTTGTGAAAGTCTGCAGGGTACGATGTTACATTATGTGAACACATTTGAAAATTACGATTTTGGTTTTGCCATCTTTTGCTGAGACATAACGATTTTGTTGTCCGGATACTCGCGAGCACGCCACATACAGTTGCCCATGGGAAAAAATGGTTTTGTCTAAATGTACACCTACTGCTGTTAAGTGTGTGTCATCGCGCTTTGTTAATAGAAATTGCGAATATTGTTTGAAGAGGGAACTGCACTCTTGCACACTGGAATGGCAAATCTATCGGAATATGGTGAATTAAAAGTATTTTTCCTTAAGCTATTCTGGGAGTAATTTTGCCACACTTATTGATGATTTGAACGTCAACATGTCGCTATTAATAGACCTATAGTAAAATATCCCCCACCTTGACTGTTGATGTGCATTATGCTGTCTCTTCCAGTGTTACATCCCAGGGATTGAAATTCTCCAACAACCCTTTTGCTTCACATGCCTCTCTAATTAATTGAAATTCCTGATTGTTGTTGTTGTTGTTGTTGTTGTTTGAGTCTTCAGTTTTTTGAATGGTTTGATGCAGCCTTCCATGCCTCCCTCTCCTGAGCTAATCGTGTCATCTCTACATAGCTACCACACCCTACATCCGAGGCAATCTGTTTAACCCTGATCTACCCCTACAGTTCTTGTCCTCGACACTCCCATCCATAACTAAGCTTGCTATTCCTGGGTGACTTAATAAGTGTCGTACCAACCTATCTCCTCTCTTCATTAGCAGTCGCCAGAAACATCTCTCCTCTCCCACTCGTCTTAATACCTCTTCATTTGTTACCCTATCAGCCTATCTGATCTTCATCATTCTCCTGTAACACCACATTTCAAACGCTTCAATTCTCCTCTTTTCTGCTGCACCATTATACTCTGTGAGCTGCCAGAATAGGATTGACAGTTCTCGTCTCGCCATGTGGTCTGAGAACGAGATTACCAAACTGTACAAGCCAGAGATACAGCTGACCAGGCACTGAAGGACGTGGGCCGTAATATTGCAACGCAGAGTATTATGACATCAACTATGCGAACATGGATTGGTCAAGACGTCGAGGAGAATCGATACGTGGAATTTCCGGCGAAATGTCAATCCTATTCAGGTAGCTCACAGAGTATAGTCCAAGTTTCATTTCCTTATACGTAGTGTCACACTCCAGACAAAAACTTTCAAAAATGACTTCCTAATACCTAAATGTATATTCGATGTCAACAGATTCCATTTCTGTAGAAAAGCTGTCCTTGCCTGAGCCAACCTGCCAACCTTTTGCTTCGTCCATCACTGGTTGTTTTGCTTCCTAAGTAACAGAGGTCTCCTACTTCCTGTAGCGTTTCACCTGCCAATTTGATGTACATAGAGGTTTCTGGATTATTTCGGCTGCATTCCAATAATTTTGTTTAACATTTCTTGATTTTCATCAGAAAGTATTTCCTCAAGACGGAGTCCATACTATTCAAAAACTCGTTCAATTCGTCTGGCTTATCGGCCAAGATGACGATGTCTTCAGGAAATCTCAAAGATGAAATTATTTCTCCTTGAAACTTTGCTCCCTCTTAAATTTTTTCTCCAATTTCCTGATTATTGTGTTTTTAGAGATCTTTGAAATGCGTTGCCCTCGCACATAGTGTAGATGCATTGTCAAAGGAAAACATTCCATGTTACGAACATGGGCCGCATAACCTATACCGAAAGCCTATTCTGAACAGCAGTTCCTTGAACTCAGATTTGTCAACATTTTATTGTGTCTTTCCATGTGGTATATCTCTGTACCTCAACATACAGAAGAGTGCTTTAAAAATCATGTCTTGTGTAAATTTTGGAAAAGGTAGTGAGTGTGTTTTTTGCCGGTGTGGATACTCGCTCGTAGAAATTCTTTTCAGTAATATAGACTGGTTCACAATTTTGTAAGTGCACATTGAGGTATGTGACGGCGGGATGCCTTAAGTGTTACGGAAACGACAATAGCCGCCACAGAGCTTCGTTGCTACTGAAATAACGACCAGACTGATATTAGTACTTAACTATACGGGATTTGTGAGCCCAGTGTTTATGAAATTGAACGTAGCTATATCGGTACCTTTATTTAGTAGCCGCTACTGTAGTCTAGTGTTTAAAAATTAAAAGTGGTATTAGAAGGCGCTTTCCCTACTTTTTTTTTACCCCTGGCACTACAGACCATGAAGGGCCTAGGCCTATCATGCGACCGCTTCCCAGCCATTTGGCCTGGAGATATTGTGGTGACGCGTGGTCAGTGCATCGTGTCCCCTCGGCCGTTAATCTTGTTCTTCGTGACCGGGGCGCTGCCTCGCTATCAGACAGCTACTCAATTGTCCTCACGAAGCTGAGTGCACTCCGTTGCAGCCCTCACGTCAGTGCCTAAAATCTCTGACGGAGCTGGGAATCGAACCCGGGGCCTCCGAATGAGAGGCAGGTGCGCTACCCTGTTCTTATTGTGTTTATATATATCTTGGAAAAGATAATAAATGGATTGGCATTGCCTCCTAGAGGGATATATAGAAAATCGGATGTCATACTGTGCCCAAATCTAGGAATGGGTATTCCAAGTTTCAGACACCTAGATATCAAGGGAAAGGCTGTAGCAGCGTTTGAAAGTTCAGATATTTGAATATCGCGCTACATTGCTTCTCGAAGCCTTTCGAAGGAAATTACCGATAGTTGGATGGTAAATGACGTAGCGAGTAACAGCAGAGGTGGAGACTATTTATTGATTAAATAGTTAACTATGGAGCAGAGACTTGAGACTGGGATCAGATTACTGGCACGGCCAAATGAAAGAGAATGCAATTAGTATCAAGTAAATCGGACCAGGGATTCAAGAGATATGATGATTTTTAGATATCAGGCGATGACGCGTGACCCTGACCGTTTTTGTATAAAAGCAAGCTGGAGCAGGCTTAGGTAGCTCAATTCATCACAAGCACTTGGCGAACAAGTTGCGTCTACGCTGAGCCAAGGCACATGGTTGCCGCCTCTACGAAGAAGTACTTTTCAAATCGTGATAGTCACGAGGAGTGCTGCGCAAACGAGTTGGAACTTAGTAAGTTTCTGGTGAGGAGAATCACTGAGGTGATTGTATTTCTACAGACATTGGTGGAAATATTTATATTTCCTAAAGGACATATGCTAGACTTGGTCTAGAAAGTAGTATTTGTCACAGTCCAATAGTAAATTAATACTTGGATGTTTAAATCCATTTGAAGTCAGTTTTCATATTTTGTAACTATTTAACCACTTCGATCCGTCAGTACATTGAAGAATAGTCTATAACGGTGGCGTTCATTAGTCTACGCAAGGGAAACTGCAGGTTGTCTAGCGCATGGCAGATGGTGATATACAAACCATGCCCAGGGAACGATCTTCAGAACAGCCGTTAACTGCTTAGACTGTCAACGTTTTTCTTGTACTGATGAGATTACAGTGAGTTAGGTTACAACTGACACATTTAAGAAGAGATCGCTTAGATCTGACCCTTTTCAAACAAACTGTTATGGCTTTGTTAGAAGCACATATTAAAATGGAACCACAGTCATTTAAAACGTCGAAAGATACTACCACTATGTCTGACTAGACGATTTGTGGGTCTACAATGGCGGCCGATACAAGGATTATACGTGCTTGTCCGCTAGGGCATGTCTACGGATAAATCTGGTATAGACCAGGTTTACTACACTTCAAGAACATCAAGAAATGTAAGCCACATTTGAATTATTTTATGCTTAGCTAATTGGAACAAACTATTTTTCTGCAGATGACCAACACATTTTTTTCGTCATATTTAAAGCTTGTAATGATTTACGCAAGACTTGTTAGATTTATTCTGAGCATTTTCAGCACTCAGAACAGTTTAGGATCGATGACCGAGCATTTTGAGCATTTATTTGAATTTTTCATATTTTTGGGAAATCACGGTAATCAGCCGATGTAACTGTAAAAGTTAAATTTATTTTTGTTGAGGAATGGATATTTTTTCCATATTCGAAGGTTCGAACATGTGGATTCTCACATGATGAGATGATAATTCAACATATTTGAAATAATAATAATAATAATAATAATAATCCACTAATAATAATAATAATAATTTTCATAATTTTTCTAAATAATTCTTGGATATCATATTTTATAATAATCATATGTATTGAGAAAGAGCCTATGAAGTAGTTGAAACATTTCTAGTTTGGAACAGGAGATTTTCCGAAGGAGAGTGGTTAGCGCAAGCCCGCATTCAACCTACATTTCAGTTCTGGTTGAACAGTTGATATTTGCTATGAGCAAAGTATATGTTTCATATAACACGGAGAGGCATGAAACGGGAAGCAATTGATATTTGTATCAAATAGGATATTGTTGTATTTATATAAAATCATGACGTAAATACACTCGAAAGTGAAATGAAGCTTTTCATAAGTATGGTAAATTCACGGGTTGAACTGAATGGTAGAATAAAATAAACTTGTAAGTTTATTAATCTTCCAGTGTTGATAACAAGCAGAGGCTTGATTTATTGTATAAATTTTGGGAAGATAATTTATGTGTGTGGAATAGTTGAAATGCCATTCCCAGGTGCGCATGTTAAGTCGCAGGAATGAAGGTTTTTTCGAGCATCAATCAAATAGCAGGTTCGATGGCTCAGGTTTATAGTTGGAGTATTGGAGCCACACATTTCGTCGTATGAATAACCCGAAGGTTATTTCTTTGAAACCATCAGTTCTTATTTCAACCTTGTTTACGAATTCCATTTAGAATTTGATTTTGCTAGAACCCGGATTTGTCATGATAGTAGTTTATTCTTCTTCAGAGGAAGACCTTTGCCGTTGTTGTTGTTGTTATAATATTGTGTCCTTACACAAATAGTAGAATGGGCCACTGCCAATTTAAAATAATTCTTTAACCACGAATCATTTGAAGGATATTTTCAATCCTAGTGCCATGAACTAAATGAATTCATTATAAGACTACAATTCTTATTTCCGCATTCTGTCGAAGAATTGCAAGTTGTGAAAGTTGCTAGAAATGGCCATAAATATAAATATTTTTTTCATAATAATTCCAAGTGGAAAATCTAATAGTTGAATGGTTCAACCATTTGTTGATCAAGTTGATGATTCAGAAATCATATGTTTTGTTTGGAACTTGGAGTTCATAATCGAGTCACTTCTCGAATGTTTAATGTCAGAAGAACAATTAATTGTTGTTGTGCTTCGCACAGTTCTTCGATGCTATGCTCAATGGTCAAATACTTTTCAGATGTTGTTAATATGTGTTAATAATTTGTGTTGCTTAGATGATAATAATAGTTTCAACGATATATTTTGGAAAACTGGAAAACAAATGAAAGTTTAAGAAATTCTATAAACATTTATTCTACGAGTGTTAATATCATGTAAATAGTCAAACAGTGATCTACGTTATTTCCAGTATGGACAATTCATTTTGCACTGGAGTTAAAATGTTAATAATTTTGGAACACAGTCCACAGGACTAACAATCGGACTTGTGTTTTCAAAAAGATTGTCAAATGTGTTTGGAATATTTCTGTATATTGTGTGTAAATAAGAGTGTGGATCGCCACACGTGGATGATGCTGCTTTGAGCATTATTCTTGCAGTCAGATTTTTAACTTTAAATAAACTGAGATAATTTTACCAGATGTGTTTCACCCAATTAAATCTCCTTCTATCCTTATTGTTGCATTGAGCCAAAAATCAGCAAAGCATTTTTATAAATTTGATGTCGTTTTTGCGATTTGCTTTAACCCATCTGGCGCTCCGGGATATTTTGATTCTCGTGCTGACTGATTATTGGTAAAATGCATATGTGGTCGTGCGGACTCCGGTCTAAACGGGCACAATACCTTGAGTTTCAGTTGCCATGGAAACGGACTTGCTATTAGTTCATCAGTTTATCAGAGTCTTCTTCTTCTTCTTCCTGGTGTTGTTCCCAATTATTTCTTGGGGTCTGCCACTCTGCACCTCGCTCTCCATTTGTTGCGGTTTGCTGCATCGACCTACGATGCGCGTATCGTCGTGTAGTGTATCCATCCAACGCCTTTTTGGTCGTCTTGGAGGCCTTTGTCCATCAGGCTCGAGAGCAAGTGACTTGCTTACAATGGACTCTGTATTTGCTCGGGCTACATGCCCGTACCAACGCAACCGAGTCTCCCTCATTTTGGCTGGAATAGGGGCAATTCCAAGAGTATTGCGGACGTTTTCTTTCTTAATATGATCCAGCCGTGTAATTCCCTAGGACCATCGTAGCATCTGCATCTCCATTGAGTGCAAGGCTTGTTCATGTTTCTTTGTATTAGGCCAGCATTCAGCTCCATACAAATCTACAGGGCGGACGACCGATTGATAGATCTTAGTTTTGAGGCGCAAAGTGATCTTGCGGTCACAGAGAACGCCTGTGACCTGGCGCCACTTCATCCATGCAGCATTCACTCTTGCTCGGGCATCCGAGACTGTGTCACCATCAGGTCTCACAACGGAGCCAAGGTATCGGAGATGTGAAGCTTTTGGTAGTGGGGTGCCATCTACTATGATGGTCCCATCTGTCTGGGAACCACATTCAAGGTACTCAGTCTTAGTGAGGTTGAGCCGTAGTCCAAATTCACAGAGCCTCGCATTCCAGAGGTTGACCAAGTGCTCTAGATCATTACGGGTCTCGCTTGCAAGCATGACATCATCGGCGTACAGGAATGTCCATGGTGGTTGCCTCTGCAAATCGGCAGTCACTGTATCCATGCATAGGATAAACAAGAGTGGAGAAAGTGCAGATCCCTGGTGAACCCCAACTCGAATATCGAACTGTTTGGTGAGGCCAGCAGCACTGCGTACAGAGCTAGTTGTATTATTGTAGAGGAGTTGGACCCAACGCACATAAGCTTCTGGTACGCCATGAGATCGAAGAGAATACCATATTAGCTGATCGGGAAGCCGGTCGAATGCTTTCTCCAGATCCAGAAAAGCCATGTGAATTGTCCTTCCTTTCTACATATACTTTTCTATCAGAAGCCGCATTGCATGGATAACATCAGTTGTTCCGCGACCTTTCATGAATCCACACTGGTTAGACGAGATGGTAACAATGCTACGTAAGCGAGTGTCAATCACACGTTCTAGAATCTTCATTATGTGGCATAGGAGACGAATAGGACGATAATTGGCACAGATAGTTACATCGCCCTTGCCTTTCCATATTGATACTGTGACGCTAGTTTTCCAAGCTGACTGGATCTGGTGGCTCGCAAGGCATTTGTTAAAGAACTCTGCTAGGAACTCTGCAGAGGCATGACCCAACTGCTTCCATAGCTCTGCAGGAATATCATCAGGGCCTGTTGCCTTGCCATTCTTCATTGCGTGGATCGCAGTATTGACCTCGTCAGGTGTGATAGGTGGAACCGCACCTTGTACAGGTTCGGCTAATGGAATCGGTGGGTGTGGGAACTGCTCATTACAGATAGTATTGAAGTGTTTATGCCATCGTTGAAGGATCTCTGTTGGTTTTGTTAGAAGATGCCCGTGCTTATCCTTGATATACATGACATGTCCTATGTCAACTGTGGCACGATGACGAGATCTGGCTAGCTTGTAAATATTATTGACCCCAGTAGATTCCTCCAATTGATCGTACAATGTACTCAGTTGCTTGGATTTAGCAACTGCAACAGCGTGTCTTGCATCGGATTTGAGCTGACGATATTGAGTTAGATCAGCATCGGTTCTTGTTCTAAGCCACTTTTTGAAAGCAGTTTTATTAGATTTCACAGCTCGTTGCACGTCTTCATTCCACCACCAAGTTTGTTTATCAACAAATTGCCGTCCCGGTTTTGTCATACCCATTACTTCCTTTGCATTTGCCTGGATGTTTGAGGTGAATTCATTCCATGTTAGCTGATCAATGTTGTCAGAAAGAGGACCAATAGAATCTAGAAGTTGCAATTCATGACCAGGTAGTTTCCACCACTTTATACGTTCAGAATTGGCGATAGGTCGTGAAGGAGTACGAAGAATAATATGAAAGTCTATGATCAAGGGCTTATGTTGGGGAGCAACATTTTCTGAAGGAATGACCTTGGAGTCCTTCACCAATTTCAGATCTCTTCTACGCACCAACCAGTAATCAATTTGAGTTTGATGACCACCACTGCTGTATGTGATGAGATGTGATAACCGTTTCTTGAAGAAGGTGTTCACCACCACTAGATCACAAGCCTCGGCACACTCTAAGGTACGCACACCAGCAGCATTTCGCGTCCCATGACCACAACCACCATGTACACGTTCAAAACCATCACGCAATCTACCAACATGACAATTGAGATCACCACCAATAAGCAAAGACTCATTAGGATCAACTGAATGTATTAATGCCTCAAGATCACCCCAGAATTTGTCTTGTTCTTCAGCGTGGCACCCAGTCTGTGGTGCATAACATGAGACGATATGGAGTGATGTTGCGCCCGTAATTATATGGATGCTCATCAGGCGATCAGAGATACGGTTTACTCTGGTGACACTATTCCGTAGCCGTTCGCAGATGGCAATTGCCACACCATTTCGGTCTGATGTTTTGCCATTGTAGAAGAGCTTGTAACCATCACCAATATCACGCGCCTTTGCGCCTTTCCACTTTGTTTTCTGGATACAGGCTACATCAATTTTGCGTTGGTGGAGCGATTCAGCCAACTCACGACTGCGCCCAGTTAATGTCCCAACGTTGATTGTCGCAAATCATCAGATTATCAGAGTGAAGATAGTTTTCTGCGTATATCTTTGAAACTGTTGGTTTTAGGGCCTTAAAATGTGGTTTTTGGTGTACCGTAGGGACATACCGAGTGTTGTTAATGCATCGAGTGGCGTTAAATGAGCTTTGACCGGTCTTTATGCGACAACTTCGATATTTTGTCCCGGTTGAGTATTTTTGGTGACTTTTCAGTTATGTTGCCCGTTCTACGGGAACAATGGTTTATTTCCGGATGAAAGGCAGCCTATATGTTATCCCAGGGTATAAGCTGTCTCCATTTCAAATTTCATCCATATCCGTCCAGCCATTTTAGTCTCAAGATGTAACAAACTAACACACACACAGATTTTCACATTTATACTCTCTACTAGCAGAAGTACCTATTCTTCGAACGGTCTTCGGTATTAATAATCGGACGTTTTGAATTGAGCTGCTGTTGCAAAGGTTAGGGGCTTGGAACCTGTTTGTCGACAAAGAAAAATGATTAGTTAAAATGTGCTCTCAAACTAAATTTACCTAACGTGTTCTTCCTGACGTGAAAATAAAATTGAAAACCTCATAGACGAATCGCAATACACGTCACATACAAACTGACCCTTACCGTTGTGTCAAGTGCCCAACCACAGGAAGACCCCTTTTATAAAAAATGAAAAAAGCTGAAAATTCAGGTTTTTAAGCCTCCAATGGCCCAAATTCCTAAAAGCAGCAAAAGACTGTCTACTATTTCAAATCAGGAATTTTTGAAAATAATGTTGGTGTTTGGAGATATAATAGACCTCCTGTACGACATATCGCACGTGTAAGTCGTGTGAAAAATATCTAGGGTACTCCTTGAACCCCTTAAGCGCATTGACGAATTTTACAGTTTTAGTTGGCTCCGTGGTAACCTTATAGCCATTTGCAACCTTTCACAGAAATGTAATAAATGCAGAGTCATAACGTCTTGAGGAAATAGGTGTAAAGTTGGATGCCACCTCTTGAGATACAGTTGTCGTGGTTACCGGCTTGCTTTCTTTCATAGTTTCTTCTTCTTGTTTCGAATGGGCCTACTTTGGACCACGCTTGTTCAACTGTTGAGCTTTGATCTTTGCCCAGTGTTGTCGCATTTTCTGCCGGTGTAACTCCTTCCTTTCATCTGTCCAAGGGGTACCTTTCTTCCGGGGTTTTTCCTGAAATCCATGGACTTCCTTCAGGGCATGTCTCACAGATTGCCTGTCTTGAAGATCTGATATTCCCAGTTCATTAATGTCTTTCTCAGTTTCTGTCAGCCAAGTGGTACGAACCTTCTTGTTCTGCCAGAAAGTGAACAGCCTATTGGTCAGTCTTTTGGGAGGCAATCTTGCCACATGACCATAGAATGCTACTCTCCTTTTCCTAGCACAGTCAGAGAGCCTTTCTATATGTTCGTAGAGCTCGGAATTGTGCCGCCTACGGTATTCCTCATCTTCCTTTACCGGACCTAGGATCTTCCTGAGAATTCTCCTCTCTCTGACTTCCATTTTCTCCATCAGACCACTTCGGTTCAATGAGAGACACTCCATGGCATACAGGGCTTCTGGTCGTATGACTGAGGTGTAGTGCTTCAGTTTCAGGTTGCGTGACAGGCATTTCTTGTTGTAGATGTTCTTTGTCAGTCGATAAGCCAGTTCCAGCTTGTTGACTCTCATGGATAATGATGCTCTTTCTGATAAGTTGGGTTCAATCCATTCGCCGAGATACTTAAATTTCTCAATCCTCTTGATTTTTCCCTGTTCTAGTAGCATCTCTCTGTTAGCTTCTTTGATGTTGGTGAAGAATTCTGTTTTTTCCAGCGACACTTGAAGACCCACTTTGGCTGCCTGTCTTCTGAGGCAATTGACCTGCATTGTTGCTGTATCCAGAGAATCGGCAATAAGTGCCATGTCGTCAGCAAAGGCCAGGCAATCTACAACCAGTCCTTCCTTCCTACGCCCCAGGTATATCCCACTCTGGACACCCATATTGGTCAGTTCCTTGCGCCATTCTCTCACAACCTTTTCAAGGACACAGTTGAAAAGAAGTGGAGAAAGTCCATCCCCTTGTCTCACCCCTGTTTTTATCTCGAAGCTTGCTGAGACCTCGCCTCTAAATTTAACGTTGGAATGGGTATTGGTCAAGGTTTCTAGAATGAGTTTGCGGGTTTTGTTGTCTAACCCTAGTTCTTGGAGAATTCTATTAAGTGTTTCCCTATCAACAGAGTCGTAGGCCTTCCTAAAATCAACAAAGGTGACAACCACCTTGCGGTTTCTCAATTTGGAGTATGCAAGTACAGTTTTCAGGTTGAGGATCTGTTCAGCACAGGATCGGCCCTTCCTGAAGCCTCCCTGATATTCTCCGAGTTGACTGTCCAGTTGACTTTCTGCCCGTGTTAGTAATGCCTTGGAGAAAATCTTGTATGTTACCGGGACGAGAGAAATCCCACGGTAGTTGTTTAGGTCAGTAAAATCTCCTTTCTTGTGGAGGGGATGGATCAGAGCTGAGGTCCAGTCAGGTGGTAATTTCTCTGTTTCCCAGATGTTCTGTATGATCTCGGTGAGTTTGCACACAGCATTGCTTCCAGCACATTTCCAGAGTTCACCAACAATGGAGTCCTCTCCAGCTGCCTTGTTGTTCTTAAGAAGTTGAATGATTTCACGAACTTCTTCCAGTGAAGGAGGCAGCGAGTCCGGGTTTGGTGTTGTTTGTATGTAGTCAAAGTCTTCGCTGGGTGGAACACAGTTGAGCAAGTTCTTAAAGTACTGAGCTAAGAGGCGACAGTTGTCCTTGTCGTTAAAAGTCAGTTTGCCCTGTGAGTCTTTGAAGTGGAGACTTGGTGGAGTGTATTTTCCGAGTGACTGCTTGAATGTTTTGTAAAAGTCTCTGGTGTTATTTTTAGCGAAGTTCTCTTCGATTTGGGTTAGTTGGTTGCGTGTGAAGGCCCGTTTGGTTCCTCGGATTATCTTGGTTGTAAGCTTCCTTTGTTCCAAGTAGTTCTCCCAATTTTCCTTAGTCTTTTTAGAGTTCCATTTCATCCAGGCTGTCTGTCTTTGAGCTATTGTGTTGTCACAGTCTTCAGTCCACCACGGATGTTTCTTTCTTCTAGTGAGGGGAGCAAGTTCACTAGCCGTCTTGACAAGAGCTTCTTTCAGTTGGTCCCAGTTGTTAAGATCTGCACTGTTCAGTCTTCGACTGACTTCTTGATTGTTCTTAAGTCGCTCTATATCAAATCTGACCATCTTGGAGGTTCTGTGTAATCTATTGTTTCTAGGTTGGAGTCGCAGTTTGATCTTTGAGAGGTAGTGGTCTGAGTCCAGATTGGCGCTTCTTAATACCTTCACGTTTTGTATTTCCTTTTGGGATTTTCTTGAGATGGCCACATGATCTATCTGGAATTCACCCAGGTTGATGTTAGGAGAGATCCAAGTCTTTTGCTTTCTTGGCAGATGTTTAAATGCTGTAGACTTCATAACCAAGTCGAAAGCCCTGCACAGTTCCACCAATCGTTCTCCATTGCGATTAGTTCGTTTATGCGCTGGATAGTTGCCCACTATGTTTCTGTATTTTTTCTCCCTTCCTAACTGGGCATTGAAGTCACCAAGCAGTATGGTGGTATGTCGGTCTGGGATTTTAGAGAGAATATCTTCTAGGTCTTCCCAGAATTTGTCAGTTCTGTCTGGGTTGCGCTTGTTGTCCTGGTTGGTTGGGGCGTGTACATTGACTAAAGTGTAGCCCTTGTTAGCACATTTGAGAGAGAGGATAGATACACGACTGCTTGGAGAACTAAAGTCGATGACTGAATCCAGTATCTTATGGCTGATTATAAATCCTGTACCTAAGTGGGGTACGTTCTTCATTACTCGCTGACCGACTTTTCCTTTGAGGATTCTGTACCCTTGGGATTCAAGGGCATGGTCATCAGTGAATCTGGTTTCCTGTACTGCTGTCAGTACTATGTTATGTCGTGTTAGTGAGTCTGTCAGATGTTTCAGTTTACCCACTTTGAGCAGTGAATTGGCGTTAAATGTTGCGAAGAAACTTTGCCGTCTTGATCTGAGTTTACGTCCAGGAATTTCAGGATGCTCCGACTCATCCTTAAAGCATGTTAATGCGGACTCCCCAGAATCCGAAGGTCCGCTAACGTTGCCATGGGCAACGGTGGATTGGTTACCACCTGGGGTAGTGCATTTAGCGAAATTTTCCTCCATGCTCAGTTGAAGATCATTCTTCATGGGGCAGCGACGAGTCACTGTCCAAGGTACTGCTCAAGTTGTTAGCTTGAGAGGCTTATTATTCGGGGTTGTCACCCCTAGACAGGTTGCCTTCACTGTGGCTAAGGAGCCCTGTCTACCCCACCCTTGCCAGGGACTACCCTCCGGGCCAGAGGGACCTGGGGCTGCTTGGGCAGGGGCGCCACTCCCTGAGTGGAGCTATCCATTAGGAGTCTCCACTAGCTACCCTTATAGTTTATTAAATGAAATTAGTTTTCTGGGAATACCTCAAAAACGGTTGGTTTTAGGGCCCCCGAGTTTTGTTTCTCACATTGAGGGGCTGAAAATGAGCTTTGTCTCACCTTTCTACGCCTATTTCAGCATGTATTTTAAGGGGGTAGGTCCCCTTTTATGAGAGGTACGGAGAAGAGTTACATCAATGATTAGTGTCGTGCCTCTGATGGATATCTGTATCAAATTTTACGTTGAAAGTTTGTCGGTTTTTTCTGAATTTCCACGGAAATTTGCGTTATTTGAGCGTTTCAGACTTTTTTGTTATGACGGATGCGCGCAATTTTTTTTTCTGTCTGTCTGTCTGTCTGTCTGTGGACAATTTTGTGTCCTTATAACTTGAGAATGGCTGGGTGGATCAACGTAAAATTTGATACAGATATCCATCAGAAGCACCACACTAATCATTGATGTAACTCTTCTCCGTACCTCTCATAAAAGAGGCCTACCCCCTTAAAATACATGCTGAAATAGGCGTAGAGGGTCGAGACAAAGCTTATTTTCAACCCCTCGATGTGAGAAAACCACATTTTAAGGCCCTAAAACCAACAGTTTTTGAGATATTCCCAGAAAACTAATTTCATTTAATAATCTAATGAAAGAATGCAAGCTGGTAACCATGGCAACAAAATCTCAGAGGACCATCTATTTCTGTAAGACGCAATGCAATTCCATTTATTACATTACTGTGAAGTTTGCAAACGGCTATAAGGTTATCACGGAACCAATTTAAGCTGTAAAATGCATCATTACGTAGTCTATAATGCGCTTAAGGGGGTCAAGGGGTACACTAGAATTTTGTCACGCGATTTTCACGTGCGGGTGTGATACGGAAGGTCTATTATATCCCTATCCCTATATTGTATTGGATACGACACATCATGCCATCACCAGCGATCGGGCGTACCCTGGGCAACGTTGGGAGTAATTCCAACGGCAGATCCTTCCACCACCAGAACATTACACCAGATTATAAATCAAAAAGGCCTTTTTCAAAGCCAGCTGTTACAATAATTTCCATAAATATAGAAGTTGTTGTTGTTGTTTGTTGTTGTTGTTGTTGTTGTTGTTTTAAGGGGCGGAACTACGAGGTCATCTGCCCCCAAAAATATAGAAGGATTATCAGTAGAGAAAGAAGCACTACTATCCGATATGTGATCTCCTGCTCATCCAGGAAACTCATAGAGGTCCGAACAACAGAAGGCCAAAGATAAACGGAATTACTTTAATCACTGAAAGACCCAGTGCACAGTCCGGCAGTGCAATATTTGCTAAACCAGGCCTGAATATCTCGTCTGCAAACTTAACTGTAGATAACGACAGAGAAATACTGACTGCAGCAACAGAGTCCTATACAGTACAATCCATGTACAAACCTCCAAATAATGCATTTAGTTTCAAAGAACCAGATAATTTATATTCGCAACCAGTGAAGTTGGTCATGGGAGACTTTAACTGCCACAGTATATCATGGGGTTACAGAGAAACAGACCAGAGTGGAGAAGACCTTGAAAACTGGGCAGAATGCACGGGCCTGAAGCTAATACACGATCCAAAGCTACCATACCCTTTCAGGAGTGGAAGATGGGGCCGTGGATATAACCCAGATAATATCTTTGCAAGTGAAAATATTGCCCACCAAGTGAAGAAAGAAATGGGAGACCCAACTCCAAGGACACGACATCCAGCAATTATCTGCACTATAGAAGCAGTCATCAAACCCAAGTATACTACCTTCCAGAGAAGGTTTAACTTTAAAGGAGCACAATGGGATAAACTCTCTGAGGAACTTGACTCCAAAATCCTTGAACTGGACCCTTCTCCAGAGAAATATGACTCCTTTATAAAGCTGGTCAAAGCTGTCTCACGCAGGTACATACTTCGTGGATGTAGAACAACTTATATACAGGGACTAGACAAAGCTACAAAAACACTTATGAATAAATATGAACACCTCTTTGAAGATGACCCATTTTCTGAAGAAACAATACAGGCTGGTGAAGACCTAATACTAGCCATATAAGCTACAAGGAAAGAAAAATGGTGTGATCTCATGGTGCAGCTTGATATGAAACAAAACAGAAGAAAGGCATGGCAATTGCTGAAGAACTTTGGAAATGAGCCAACAACTACTCCCTCGGCCATTCCTGATATAGCACCTAACCAGAGAGTGCAGCAGCTATTGTTCAATGCCAAAGTTAATAAATAATCTGCAACTCCAAAGATCCAGAGAATTACTGAGCAGAATAACTATATTGGCACAGCTTTCTCACTGGAAGAATTAGAAACTGCAATATGCTCAATGAAGAACAATAAAGCCGCTGGATTAGATGACTTGAGGATGGAACAAATAAAAATGTTTGGACCAGCAACCAGGAAGTGGATCCTAGATATGATGAACACCCCTGTCTCAAGATTGCAGATACCAAAGAACTGGAGAAAAACCAAAGTTGTGGCCCTACTGAAACCTGGGAAACAGCCAACAGATGCCAAAAACTTCCGACCGGTATCACTCCTATGCCATCTCTATAAAGTTCTAGAGAGATTGATCCTCAATCGAATCTCGGACCAAGTTGACAAAACTCTGATTAGAGAACAATCGGGCTTTCGTCCCAGGAGGTCGTGTTGTGGACAGATCTTGAACCTGACACAACACATAGAAGATGGATATGAACGCGGGCAGACACCGGTGTCGCCTTTGTTGACCTTACTGCCGCATATGACACCATCAATCACAGGACTCTATTAACGAAGATCTATGCCATCACGAAAGACTTCCACCTAACACAGTTTATAAGATGTCTGCTACAAAACAGACGTTTCTTAGTTATCCTACAAAACAAAAGGAGTCGATGGAGGACACAGAAAAATGGTATCCCAGAAGGAAGTGTGCTAGCCCCACTGTTGTTTAATATGTACACTAATGACCAGCCAATTAATCCTGTCACAAAATCTTTCATTTACGCAGATGACACAGCAATTGCTGCCCAAGGGACAACTTTTGAGGAGGTGGAAGGAAAACTCACAACAGGTCTTAAAGCACTATCTGCCTATTATGATAGCAACTACTTGAAGCCAAACCCTTCCAAAACACAAGTGTGTGCATTCCACTTACGGAACAGAGAGGCTTGGAGGAAACTGAGAATAACCTGGAGGGGTCAACAACTAACCCACTGTGACACCCCAAAATACCTGGGAATAAAGTTGGACCATTCCCTCGCCTTCAAAGACCAGATACAGATACAAAAATGAAAGTTTGTGCTAGGAATAACATTATTAGGAAACTGACCGGCAACAACTGGGGAGCACATCCAGATGTCCTCCGCACATCCGCCCTTTCTCTGTGCTTCTCCGCTGCTGAATATGCAGCACCTGTATGGCACAACTCCAGCCATGCCAAACAGGTAAATATTGCCCTAAATGAAACAGGACGGATTGTAACAGGCTGCCTGCGGGCAACCCCTGATAACAAAATATACCACCTAATGGGCGTAGCACCTCCAGATATCCGAAGAGGAACGGCAGCTGAAATAGAAAGAAAGAAGCAGGAGACGGACCCAAGACACCCCCTATTTGGAAGTGAACATCAACTACCAAGACTGAAATCGAGAAAAAGTTTCCTCCAGACGACACAACCAATTCAGACACCCCCTGCAAACCGTCGGACACAACTCTGGCGTAGCTCATCATCAGAGAAATATTGGGACAACCCCAAATAAGAACTTGCTGCAGGTTCTCCAAAACGAGACATGGAAGGTCCTTAATAGACTGAGGACTGGAGTATCTCGGTGTAAGGTGAACATGAAGAAATGGGGATTCATCTCAGAGGACGAACTTTGTGAGTGTGGTGAACATCAAGACCACCAACACCTACTCAACTACAGGAAACTATCAGAACCTGTCTCCATGGACGATCTGGTAGCCGCCAGTGATAAGGCAGTTCGTGCAGCGGAATCTGGGCATCACGTGGAATATAAAGATGCACATAGACTTTGTAATCTTTGTATATATTTATAATATGTTATGTTCTGGACACGTATAAATAAATAAATGTATTATATTATCATTATTATTATTATTATTATTATTATTATTATTATTGTTATTATTATTATTATTATTATTATTATTATTATTATATTATGGCATACAACGACGAGACAAAGGTCATTATTAGCCCGTCGGTGGCAGAAACAAAATTCGAGGGTTCTTGAAAACTACATTTTAAGGCTCTAAAACCAACAGTTTCTGAGATATTCCCAGAAAACTAATTTAATTTAATAAACTAATGAAGGAATGCAATCCGGCATCCATGACAACAGGTTCTCAAGGGAAGACATCCAACTTTCCATCTATTTCTGTAAAAATCAATGCCACTCCACTTATTACATTTCTGTGAAAATGTGCAAATGGCTATAAGGTTATCACGGAACCAACTTAAACTGTAAAATTCATCAATGCGCATAAGGGGGTCAAGGGGTACCCTAGAATTTTTTCAAGTTATTTACACGTGTGATATGTTGTACAGAATTATATCTCCAAACAGCAACATTATTTTCAAAATATACTGAATTGAAATAGTATTTTTTTGCGGCTATTAGGAATTTGGGCCATTGGAGGCTAAAAAACCTGAATATTCATGCACCACAAGCCTTTATAATTTGTTAAAGGTGTCTTCCTGTGGATGGGGACTTTACACAACCGTGAGGGTCAGTCTTTATGGGAGGTGTATTGCGTTTCGTCTAGGAGGTTTTCAATTTTATTTTCACGTCAGGAAGTACACGTTAGGTGAATTTAGATTGAGCACATTCTAACTTTTTTTTCCCGACAAACGGGTTCATCGTAAGGAAGATTGTGTTTGTAACTGTGTGGTTGATATATTCATATTCAGTCTTCTGGGTGATATGTTGTAGGTTGGTTGGTTGGTTCCTCAGTTTAGAAGCTGCAACAACGCGTTCACGTAGCCTCGTGTGTGTAGAATCTGTCTGATAACCGGTGTAAATTGTGATGGATGTATTACTGTGTGTTATCTGTAATTCAGGTAAGGAGTGCAGACGATCAATTTCCAGTAGTTCCTACTTTTGCTACCAAATGCTACCGTCAACGAGACCTAGCTGTGACTTGGCTACTAGATGCCACCGCAACCGACAAACTTTGGAACTGATAGAGCGTTAATCACATCTAACCTACGAATTTAGCTCCACACAATTGTAGTTAGTGGAAGGTTCTATTACATGCCATAAATCTATGGCATGGGACCGCCAGCTTTACTTCCCCTCCGAAGTAAGGCATACTTAGGGATTTTTGGTCTTTCTGTGTATCTTTATGTAGCCTACGCCTATAACTCGTGTTCGAATGTTTGGAGCATCGTAAAATTAGGTATCCATGAGAGTCAATACACCAATCATTTATAAAACACTTCACCGTACTTCTCATAAAAGGATTGGTATAGGAAAAAAAACTTTTCAAAATACATGCTAACATAGGCGAAATATAAAAATTATCCTAGAAGGACGACCAAAGCATATGTTGCGCTTCTCAATGTGAGACACAAAATTCGGGAGTCTATGAAGGTTCTCCGAAAACCACATTTTAAGGCCCTTAAATTAACAGTGTGTGTGATATTCCCAGAAAACTAACTTCGCTCTGATAAACATATGAAGGAATAACAAACCCCTAACCATTGCAACAGTAGCTCAATTGATAACGTCTGGTTATTAATACCAAAGACCGTTCGAAGAGCGGGTACTTCTGCTAGTATAAAATATATATATATATATATAGGGATTATTTAACGTAAGTATTTATTTATTTATTTATTGCCACAACAGGGCAGTGTCCCAATTACAGTAGCAAACAATTAAACAATTGTTTACACACAGATAATACTTGAAAATACATTAAGATACAAGATAAAAATACATTAGAATACAAATTGATAATTGAAAATTTAAACTTAAAAATTGAAGATTAAAAATTAAAACTTAAATCTAAAAAAAAAAGAAATTGTTAACAAGGAATATACACAAGTTCAAGTCGCAATAACAGTAAATGAAGCATGATTTTTAATATTTGGTCACATAAAGTAAAACTAGATACATATCTTAAGGTACTAATACAATAGCAATGGAAGATGGTAAGAAAGTGAAACCTAAATTTAATATCTTCGTTATAATGAATCATTTGACATCTAAAACTACGTGTAATTGCCTTCTATAATTTAGCAAGGACATTCCAAAATCTAAATTGTTGTCAGCTGAGAGCCTGTTGTAAGTACAGCACATATTCAATATCGGTGAATTTTTATGGAAATTTGTATTAGATTTTTTAACTATTAGGAGTTCTCGTTTTCGGAGACATTGCTTTCTCACATTGAAATGTATTTGCCCAAAAGTTTCACTCGTGTCTGAGATACCATTGATAATTTTATACAAATATATCTGCTGAGCAATAAGCCTGCGTGTTGAAAGTTTAGTCATTTGGAATTCTGACAACAAGTTAGAGTAAGGAATTCTACAACGGATGGCTGATACAGAGTACTTCTTATAATATAGGAAGCGTAACAGTTTCTTTTGCAGCCTTTCTATGTTTTTTATATGTGACTCGTACATTGGAGACCAGACTACCGCATTCAACTCCAGTTTACTTCTCACATATGCATTGAAGACCGTAATGATTGTCTTTGCATTCGTCAATCCTTGGAATTTCTAAAAATAAAGCCCAGAGTTCTAAGTGCATCATTCACTACCTTATCAATATGATATTTGAAACTTAAATCATGATTTATATACAACCCTAGATCCTTGACCGTATTCAGTCTAGTTAAAAGATTTCCATCCATTCTGTAGCTCGATTCCAAGCATTGTCTTTTCCGACTGAAGATGATGAAATTACATTTTTTTATATTCAACAATAAGTCATTGTCTAGGCTCCATTTGTGAATGTTATCTATATCATTTTGCAATTTCTGGACATCCTGCTCATTTTTAATAACTCTGTACACTTTTAGATCATCAGCATATAGGATCCATTTTGATTCTTTAATAGAAATGGGAAGATCATTTATAAAAATCACAAAAAATAACGGACCCAAATTTGAGCCTTGCGGCACGCCAGACTTAGCAATGTAAGTGTAGGAATTAGCTTCACTATAGGACACATACTGTTTTCTGTTTGATAAGTAAGATGCCACTAATTCTAACATTTGATTCGAGAATCCTAAGGCTGATAATTTCCGTAATAATATACCATGATTAATATTGTCAAAGGCTTTTGAAAAATCAGTGTAGATGGCATCAACTTGATATCGAGAATCTAATGCATTCGAGACAAACTGTACAAAGTTACACAGATTTGTAGTTGTTGATCGGTTTGGAACGAAGCCATGTTGAAAATTACTTATATATGGCTTTACATGATTGAGAATTCCATAATAAATAATTTGTTCGAAAACCTTGGCAGGTACAGAGATGATCGTTATTTGTCTGTAATGCTCAATTTGAGAGGAGTCACCGGATTTGAAGATGGGACACGCTCTGGATAATTTCCATATTGCTGGAAATGTGCTATGTCTTAGAATGAGATTGAACAAGAGAAACAGTGGATATTTTATGACATCAACACAGGCCTTTATAATATATTGAGGTATATTATCCGGACCACTGCACTTTTTATGCTTCAATTTCTTGATGGCAGTTTCAACTTCTTTTACGGTTATGGCTTTTATGAATAATGAATGAGAGGTGATATTGGGATCATTGTTGTATGTTCATCGAGTGCATAAGATGTTGTTTTACCTTCATATACTGCTTTAAAAAAAATCTGCAAATCCATCTGAAATTTCCTTATTCGTTTTTAACAAGTTTTGGCCAAGTTTCATCTGTTGATAATTCGCCCTAGTTTTTACCTTTCTATTTTTAATATAATTCCAGAATTGTTTGGGATCTTCCTGCATTACATTTTCAGAGTCATTTATATATTTCTTATATTCAGTGTCAATCAAAGCCTTGGTTATCTTTCTTAATCTGATAAAATTTTCCTTGTGGAATGAAGATGATTTCATTTTCTTTCTATGATAATCCTTCAATTTCAAATTTTTGATAATATCTAAATTAAACCAACTAGGGTATGAACGTTTTCTATGCGTTTTTATGAAAGGTACAGTGTCATTAAATACTGCATAAATTTTGTCATAGAAATACTCAACTGCCCTATCAATGTCATGAAATGAATCAAGATATTCCCAGTTAGTTTCATTCAATAACCTATATATTTTATTGAAATCTGCTCGTTTAAAATTATAAATCATAGTAGAAGTGGCCTTACTAGAACCCATGCGTACATTAGTTAGACTTAGCTCAATAGACAATGCGGGATGGTGGTTATCCTCTCCTAATAAGGGGATGCATCCCCTACTGACCGACACGATCTTGGGTAAGTTAGTGAGTACCAAGTCTAGAGTTCTGGAATTTATATTCTGGATATCATTTAGAGAATGTAGGTTATGTAGTGACATAAAATTGAATAAGGCTCTTTCTTGGGAATCACCATTCAGAAGATCTTGATTAGCACCCCTCACTGTGGGAATATTAAAGTCACCTGCGATTATAATATTGCTACCAATAACATTGTAATGTTCTCCTAGATTAATATAAAATTTATTATAAGTATCAAGACGTGAATTTGGTGGAAAATAAACATTAAAAATATAATAAGCCTTATTATTCATCAGCACTCTAATACCTAATGCTTCATAATTTCCATGCTCAGAGTAAATTTCATTATAATTTATGTCATGTCTCACTGCAATTAAAACTCCACCGCCTCTTTTCCCTACTCTGTCTTGCCTAATGACATTGTAGTAGTCGTCAAACAGCTCCGCGTTGTATACTGATTCCGAAAGCCAAGTCTCTGTCACGAGCACGACATCGTGCCTATTACTCAATATGCTCGTATAGAAATTATGTGTTTTTGTGTTCAAACCCCTAACATTTTGGTAATAAATTGAAAGAAACTAATTAGAATTATTCATTTTTACATTAGGCCTAATTTGTTCACGTCTTCAATGCATTTCAGTTCATGTACAAATCTATCTCCTTCTCTTTTCCTCAGTTTAATGGCACCAGAGTTATCTATCCACAGGAACGCATAGCCTCTTTCACGTTTGACTTTTCTAGCTAGGCTAAACACCTGCCTTCTGAGTGGTGTCAAACTCTGGTTAACATAAATGGGGTTGTTAACAGTATAACCTAGATGTGTTGTATTTAGGTTGCGTTTTACTTTCCTTCTCACAATCGCGCGCTACCCCGCGTGCACAGCGGCAGCTTCGCTGATTTAATGAGTATAATTATAATAGTAATAATGCGTAGTTTTTGTAGTTGAAAGAAGGCTATAAAAATAAAAAATAGACTACTTGGCTGGTGGTTGAAGTATGAGGTGCATTGAAGACCTGCAGTAGGTTTTAATAGTTGATAATGTGATAGTAATACTAATAGCCTCGCTTGCTGATTGAATTTGATGAAAGAATGCGTGTAGGTTGTGTGAGCAGTCAATGGCTGTGTTAGAATGGCGGTTGTTGAATGTGGAGCTGTGATTGGCTGTGGGTTTTTGGCCTTTTTAAGACTCTTGTACGTGCAATTTGGATGGCATTTCTTTAGATTGAAGATGTTTGTGTGTGTTGTTTCTATGCGGTTGTGTGGTGGTGTTGAGGAAAAGTTGGATATTATGGGATTTGAGTAGTCGGACGCGGTCGGCCATGGTCAGCCATCCAACAGCTGACCATGGTCGACGCCACTTAACTGTTGATGTTTTGTTTTATTGGGCTGGGGAAGTTGTGAGCCGTTGTAGCAGTTGAAGGATGTAGGTTAGTATTACGGTGTTGTTGTTGTTGGATTGATTTTTAGCCTATTTTCATTTATGAAAAAAGTAGGCTTATGAGATCACCTTTTGTCCGTGTCTATGAGTGCGTGTGTGATTCGTGTGAGTGTGTGTGTATATGTGTGTCCCTAATAACTTCAAAACGGCTGGAGCGATTTCAATGAAACTAGTAGCACTATTCCGGACGACAACGACCGTGCCATTCAAATTTTGTTACGTCTCACCAATCCAACATGCGAAATATTTCAATGCATTCAATATCTCCGAAACTCTTACCGATATCACCCTGGAATTTTTGTACGGTGATAAAGGGAACTACTAGAAGTTCATCTATGTGACTTTTCAAAAACTAGTAAGTACAAAACCAACATGGTGGCCAAGCGAAATTGCGACTTTTAAAGTGACGTTTCTCGCGATTTAACCTACCAAACGCAATGAAACTTGGTACAGTATATGTTTATACACATTGTAATGCACCGACATCGAACTTCGTTCAATTGTTTACTTAACCTCAAGATGGCGGCTGTGCAAAATATTTCACCGGCATTCTATATCTCTGAAACTATTACCGGTATCACCCTGAAATTTTGCACTGAGATGGGTACTGCTGGAAGTTCATCTATGAGACTTTCAAAAACCGGTTAACTACAAAACGAACATGTCGGCCAAGCGATGTTGAAAGTTTTAAATAAACTTTTCTCGCGATTTAATAATCAAAACGCAAAGAAACTTGGTACAGCAAATGTTTATACACATTGTAATGCACTGGTATTTAATTTAGTTCAATTGTTTACATAACCTCAAGATGGCGGCTGTGCGAATTTTAAAATTAATTTTTAATTTTTTGTGTCGTAATCATGCCATCGAAGAGAAAGTATGAATAAAGAACCTACGCAATTATTTTCCTTAAATGGTACATGACTCTATGGCCTATACGTATAACATTCCAACATGGCGACCATCCGAAATATTTAGACGGATCTCAATATCTACGAATCTATTACAGCAATCAAACTGAATTTTTTAATATTCAAAGGGGCTAGGAACATAAGTTCACCTATAGGACTTCCAATAACCTGGTGATCACAAATCCAACATGGCGGCGACGCGAAGTATAAATATTCACATGAACGTTTCTCGCAATTAAACCATCCGAGTGCAGTGACACTTGGTACAGTAAATCCTCATACAAATGTTAATCCACTAGCATCTAATTTATTTCAATTGTTTCCATAACCACAAGATGGCAGCTGTGCGAAATTTTAAAATCTAGTTTTTACTTCTTGTATCCTAATCATGCTATTGAAGTTTGAATACTACACGTACACAATAATCTTCATGTAACAGTACATAATTCTGAAACCTACATATATAAAAATCCAACATGGCGTTCATTCGGAATATTTAGTCGTTTCTCAATATCTACGAAACTATTACAGCAATCAAACTGAAATTTTGTATGTCGATTGCGGCAATTAATATAATGCTATGGCTGTGAGTTTGTTCCGTCGCCTCGCCGCATGAGTCACAGCTGCCCCCGGGCTGTGCTCTGCCTCAGTATTACGTGCGCCACACGCAACAGGGCTACTAGGACAAAAGGGATGGTCCAGAATATTCGTGACCCAGCCAGTGATGGAAATCTCGAGAAGCCGTGGCTAGGGGGTGGCACGTTACAATAAGTAGGTTATATGAAAATAGGCTTTAGTTCTTCACGGAACTACGTGTTGGGGAGTGAGAGAAGGGTTGTGATGTATAGGTGGCAATGTATGTTGGTTGGGAAGGGGAGACCTAGGACATGGGGATTTTTGTACACAGTGTCTATTGCAGGTTGGTAATTATTGCAGGTGAACAGAATGTGGTTATGATCGGCGATATCCTCTAGATCTGCATCACAATGCGGGTTATTAAGAACACCAATGCGGGCAAGATGGCCCTGTCGCATGCGGATGATGGAGAAGAGGTGACGTCTACTCAGATGCATGTTGTGGAACCAAGGTCTAGCGCGGTGGTTCCCAACATTTTTCGACTTGCGAATCCCTTCTACAATGATCTGAGTTGGGTGACTAACTGGCTTTTAAATATACAATGTACATGTGTTAAGTTTGTCATGGCTAGCGTGTTAAGTTAGGTCCTCTCAAGTTCTCCACGAGTCTGAGTGATATCTATTTCAAATGAAGCGAAGAGTTCAATTTTATTATTTATTGTTCGACTAGTTACAAATAGATTTGAAGTAATTTACATGTATTGAGGCATGACGCCTGATTGCCAACTAGCTTAGTTGGTTATTCTTAAGAATACTGAATTACAGGAGACTGGAGCTCTATGGAGTCCAGGGTTTTATGTGAATTAATGAAGTCACATGCCAATCCCTCCGTGTGGGATACATTACAATCTTACTGGCTAATTACCAGGGAAGTGGGGGACATATTTCACAGAAAATTGAGAAGTTAGGAAGGAACTTCTCGTTGTACCAGGAGTAGGGGACATAGGCCTACATCACGAAAAGATCTGGGTGAACTCCGTGCCATGCACGAGGATATTTAATCTTGGACTATGAGTTGTTGATGGAATTATACACGTCTCGACTAACCAATATTGACTAACCAATATACACATTGCCTGCTGAAACTTGCCTAACACCCATACAGTAATAATAACGATAACTAGCCGACCCGTGCGAGAACTCTCGCGTACTGCGCCCCATGTGTACAGACTACCCGCCCAGCGGTAGTGTTATGCGGGCTGTCGCGACATTGTTCTGCCAGAGGCTGTCGTATTGATCATTTGTTTAACCCTCCAGTACTAACATGACAAATCTTACCATGAGTGCTAGCATCGGTCTGTGAGTCCGAAGTTATAAATATGCATATTTCTTCTGTTTTAAAACAGGTAAATTATTTATTAAAGAGAAAACAAACTACAGAAAACGATTACTAAGACTTGCATTGTTACTGTTAACAATACAGAGGAAAATGAAATACATTCACCATTGTCTGGAGACACAGACACAGAAACAAACACTTCTAAAGATTAACTAGAAAACTTGGATAATGACAATTCTTACAAAACTGCAATAAACAATTCACAGTCACAGTCGATCATTTTGAGGAGGAATATGCATGTTCCATTTCGTGACACCGTCTTTTCCAATGAAGTGAGGAACAATACGATGTCGTTTTTGTTTTGTAGGGGGCGGCGTGGCGCAGTCGGTAGAGGCGCTGAGCTTCTAACTGATAGGGAGTGGGTTTTAGAAACAAAACTACCACTTTCGGGAACGCAAATAGCCCTGGGGTTCATTCAGCCTACACCAGAAATGAGTACCAGGGTAATTTCTGGGAGAAAAGACGGCCGGGCATGGAGCTGACAACTCCATCTCATCTAGTGCCGATGTCACAAAAAGTGGAAGCCACTACCATCCACTGCTCTCAGGGCCTCCATGGCTTGTACGGAGTTGGCTTTTGGTAGTGTAGGCGTCCCATCTTGCTCATCCTGTAACTCCTCTACGTCCTGTTCCGTCTCCGAATCTTCTTCGCGACATTCAAGGTGATCTTCTTCCACAAAATCTTCAAAATCTTCTGCAGCCACGTCATTCTCCTCAGATTCCAGTAGTAATTTCAGCACGCACTCTTGTTCACGTTCGTAATTAGCAGAAAGTAGAATGAGAACTAACTTCGGTCTGAGAAACCAAAATACAGGAATTCTTGCTAAGAACTTGAGCCAGGCACTTAATATTCACGCAACAATAAGTAAATTGACCAATTTGAAGGTACCAAAAAGCACTTTATAAAAAAATAAATATATTTCCGTTGACCTTTGAAGAAATGCAAGATTTTTCCGGTAGTCTACTATTGAGACGATTTGGAAGATTTTGGTACAAACCACACCTTCTAACTCCCTCTGGTTTAGGAGCTTGAGTTTTGTGAAACATACACCTTAGCGTATTATATAATAATATACATATGCATATACATATACATAATATATATATAATAATGTAGCCTTTAGAAGCTGAATTCATTAGTAGACTATTGGTAGTCGAGGGTTCTCTTCCCGACGAGGGATATAACTCATGTAACTGTTTCTTAGTGGGGTCGCGGTACTGTTGTTAGTATCGTTAGAACACAAAGAAGCTGGCCGATTAAATTTCCATTGTAGCGAAATCAAATGCATTCCTAACGTTGTTACATAACTGTAAATCAGCCACTCGCGGTAAATATATAATTTATTATAGAAATAGTGTGATAAATTCCCGATGTTACACATATGTAACAAGGGGCTTTTCAGGATTAATTTAATTTTAAAATAGTAATACTATGGCAATGCCGCAGAAAATGGTTGGTTGGTTGGTGCATCTGTTTAGGGGCTGCGACAACGTGGTCATGTAGGCCCATGCACTTTGGGTGTGTGTAGAATCTGTCTGATAACCGGTGTTAATTGTGATGGCTGTATTACTGTATGCTATCTGTTTTTAATAGTTATTCAAGTAAGGACTGCAGACATTCAATTTTCAAGTAGTTGCTACTTTTGCTACCAAACGCCACGGTCAACGACAACTAGCTCTGAACTTGGTTACTAGATGCCAACACAGTCAGCTGCTGGTGACGAACATTGGAACCAAAGAGCGTTAGTCGAATCTAACTTATAATTTAGCTTCACACAAGTGTAATTAGTGGAAGGTTCTTTTACATGCCATAAATCTATGACATGGGCCCGCCGGCTTTACTGCCCCTCCGAAGGAAGGCATACTGAGGGATTTTTAATGCTCTTAAAATATCTGATGACTTCGGCCGGGTTTGAACCCGTGACCTTTGGCATAGAAGCTCAGCATGCTACCTACTACGCCACCGAACCCGCCGGCGCAGAAATTAAGGAAACAATAATAGGCCTAACCTCGAATCCCACCATTATGGAAAAATGTTTGGCGAACACCTTGAAATAGTTTGCGAACCCCCTATTGCACTATTTTATTTCACAACAGTGTCATAGGAACTGACTTGTGGTTGCGCAACTAGCCTTCTTATATATTCCAATTACTGCCATCTAGAAGTGAGTGGAAGACACCAGATTACTCTGTACGTGCTATCAGCGCCATCTGTTAGCGATAGAAGGTACTACCTATTTCCGCTTGTGTCCACCAGATGTCGTGTCACGTTACTCCTCATGGCTCGTACTCTACGACTAATCTAGAAATTACAGATAATGACAGGAAAATTAATAATATGCAGTGTTGCCGTTTTGCGGACTTTAGTCCGATTTGCAGCCTTTTTTCAACGTTGCGTACTTTTTCGGACTTTTTTTTTCATCAGTGGACTATTTCACTTTTTACCACCGGCAACAATAATAATATGGTTTTGGCCCTCGGAACTTACTGGAGTAATCAGTATGGCCCTAAGGCTGGAAAGTTTGGAGACCCCTGGTACGCTTGTACTGCTGCAGTGGTACGTGGTGATATTACGATAAATATAAAAAATATTAGATACGTTAGGAAAAAAAGAAAAAAAATATTAATTATAAAATTTAAAAATATAAAACATTGATATGTTGCCGGAGGACTCTAAGGCCAAAGATAAGGAGCAGTTTTATGAATTGAATTGTGTTTCAGAACTAAATTAAGCCAAACTTTTTCAAAAATGGCTCTTGTGAACTTTTGGGTTGATAGGCGTACAGACTATGCATACATAGCTGACAAATCAGTTAGATTTCTACTGCCTTTCACTACTTCGTACTTTTGTGAGACTGCATTTTTTCACGTGTTTATCTCAAGAATAAAATACAGAAATAGGCTCCTTACAGTGGAAAACAATCTTTGTTTGAGACTCAGCAATCTTAAACCAGACATTCCTAAGTTGGCTTATAATTTTCAAGCTCATTCTTCACATTGGAGTTGTTAGTTGAACTTTGTTTTTTATGTTTAATTATTAAGATCGTTTTTATTAATATTATTTGTACAGTGTCATTTCTTAATGTTTGAATTGAATACTTATTGTAATAAATAATAAAACAACTGGACACACTTTTTATTATTTGAACTTTAACTTTAACAAACACAATTTACAATTCATCTTTTGGTCTGCTACGTAGTGGTGATGGGGGTTATAGTTACTTTATCTCCCAACCATTAGGTGGTACGCGAGAGATTCTCTTTTCTTAAAGTGGTACACACACACAAAAGTTTGGGAAACACTGGTCTAGAGGACCTTCAGGTAGAGGGCCACAGCGTAATCCGATCATGGCGGTGAACAGCAGCGTAGTGGCGTCCATGGTGAAGCTGAGAAGCGTGTCAGTTCTCGGTCCATGATTGGTGTGCTTGCTGTAGAGAGAGAGGTATGGGGACGATTGAATGGTAAAAGTTGCGACCAGCATCCTTGGCCAATTTATCCACATGCACATTAGGAATAGTGTGTGCATTTGTGATTGAAGTAAGACTTGAGTAGGAAGTGGCCATAGCCTTAAGTTAGGAACTGTCCAGGCATTTACCTGGAGTAGAGGCGGAAAACCATAGAAAACTACTTCCAGGATGACTGAGGTAAGAATCAAACCTACCTATTCTCAGTTTTGCTTCACGAGGCTGAGAGTATCCAGTTCCAACCCTCAGACCAGAATTAAATCTCTTGGCAGAGCGGGGAATGGAATCCGGGCCTCCGCAATGACAGCATTCATTTACAATAAGTGGTTAAACGCACCTGCCCAAACAACAGTAAATTCGGGTTCGAATCTCGAGTGTAGTCACATTTCCAAGTATTTCTCCACAGATACGATCGCTCCAAGGAGAGTTATGACCGAGAAACATTTATACTGTATATTTGGCTTTTATTTACTGTGAAATGCGACTTGTAAGATATTCACAGTGGATATTCAAAGTGTATTTTATAACATTCGGAATTCCCACCCTGGGATTCGTCAACATCTACGGATCTATTACAGCAATCAAACTGAAATTTTGTATGTTCGCTGAGACAATTAACATAAGTAGGGTATATGAAAATAAGCTGTATAGTTCACACGGAAATACTTGTTAAAACATTCTAATTCAATGTATATCGTGAAAAGAGCAAAAACAATATTTCCTCCTACACAAAGATCTCAGTAAGACGCGGCAGGATCCGCCATTCCTCTCGTGGATAAGAGCCATTGTGCATAAGCGCGGGAGCAACAATTTTTTTTTTCCTATTTTCATTTCATGAAAAAACAAGTAGTTCCGTGAAGAACTATACAGCCTATTTTCATATATCCTACTCATGTTAATTGCCTCTATCTACATACAAACTTTCAGTTTAATTGCTGTAACAGATTCGTAGATATTGAGAACCGTCTAAATATTTCAGATGGTCGCCAGGTTGGATTTTTATTTTTGTACTATTACATTAAGATTATTGTGTACGTGTGGTATACAAACTTCAATCGCATGATTAGAACACATGAAGTAAAAACGAGATTTTAAAATTACGCACAGCAGCCATCTTGTGATTAAGCAAACAATTGAAATAAATTAGATGCCAGTGGATCATTATTTGTATAAGCATTTAACGTGCAACGTTTCACGGCACTCGGATAGTTAATTCGCGAGAAACGTCCATTTAAATATTTATACTTCGCGTCGCCGCCATGTTGGATTTGTGCTCACCAGGTTACTAAAAGTCCTATAGGTGAACATATGCTCATAGTCTCTATGAACATTAAAAAATTCAGTTTGGTTGCTGTAAAAGATTCATAGATAATGAGAACCGTCTAAATATTTCGGAAGCTCGCCATTTAGGATTGTTATATGTATAGGCCATAGAGTTATGTACCATTCAAGGACAATTATTACCTAGGTTCATTATTCAAACTTTCACTTCGATCGCATGATTACGACACAAGAAATAAAAACTTAATTTTAAAATTTCGCACAGCCGCCATCTTGAGGTTATGTAAACAATTGAATTAAATTAGATGGCAGTGAATTACAAACTGCAAAATCATTTACTGTACCACATTTTACGGTGCTCAGGGAATAAAATCACGAGAAAAGTCTCTTAAAATATTTCAAATTCGCTTGGTCGCCATGTTCGTTTTGTACTTTACAGGTTTATGAAATATACATAGGTAAACTTGTATCAGTACCCTCTATCACCGTACAAAATTGCAGGGTGATATATGTAATAGTTTCGGAGATATAGAATGTCAGTGAAATATTTCGCACAGCCGCCATTTTGAGGTTATGTAATCAATTGAACTAAATTAGACTCCAGTGCATTACAATGTGTATAAACATTTGCTGTACCAAGTTTCATTACGTTTGGATAGTTAAATCGCGAGAAAAGTATATTTAAAAGTCTCTAATTCACTTGGCCGCCATGTTGGTTTTGTAGTCACCAGGTTTTTGAAAGTCTCATAGGTGAATTTCTAGTAGTGCCCTTTATCACAGTACACAGTTTCAGGGCGATATCGGTAATAGTTTCGGAGATATTGAATGCTAGTGAAATATTTCGCACAGCCGCCATGTTGGATGGGTGAGACGTAACAAAATTTGAAGGGCACGGTCGAGGTCGCCGGGAAAAGCGCTATGAACTTACCGAGTTTCATTGAAATCGCTCCAGCTGTTTAGATTTTATTAGGGGGGGACACACACACACCTCACACACACACACACACACACACGCACACACACACGGACAAAAGGTGATCTCATAAGCCTATTTTTTCAAAATTGAAAATAGGCTAACAAGAAGTTCCGTGAAGAACTATACAGCCTACTCTTCATGCCAATGATTATTCTACAGTATATGAACCTATCTAGAATAATGACGAAATTAAGTTGGTGATATCGAAATATCTAATTAGTTCAAAATATACCTGGTATGATGTAGCCTAATAGAGCACTACAGTTGGCAGCCCTGGTGACTGAATATATTCTTAGTTCCATCTCTTAAAGTACAGAATACAAAATTAGGTTGAAGTCCAATGGACGTTACATGCAGTTAGACATTGGATCTATCAGCACGCGTAAAAGCACGTTGCCAACAATACAATGCGTGTGCTGGTCAGAAATAATCTGAAATATTATGATATCTTGTTGTGCCTATTTTGGATAAAATCCATTTGTTAGTATAGAAGTTACATGTATTTTAAAATTGGACATATCAGCAGGCATAGAATCATGTTGGCAGCACTGCCTTGTATTAATTACTCCAAATTAATTTAGAATGTCAGGTGCTATACGTGTGCAAAGTATAGAGCTGTTGGCTTGCATACTTTCTGGTATATTGATATTAGGGTAAAACAATATAGGCAGCATTTATTAACAGTTGGCAGCCCTGATTGCTCTTAACAATACTTATAGTCATATCTGTTATGATACACATAGCACATACGAAATTTAGTTGAAATCCAACTGATAGTATAGAAGTTACATGTATTTAAAAATTGGTACTATCAGCAGGCTTATAATCATGTTGGTAGAACTGACTTATATAAGTTACTCCAAATTAATCTAAAATGTCAGAATATACGTGTGCATAGTTTAAAGCTGTTGGCTTGCATACTTTCTGATATATTGGTATTTGGATAAGAAAAATAGAGAGAGCAATTATTAACAGTTGGTAGCCTTGTTGGCTCTTAAGAATATGCTCAGTCATATCTGTTTATGTACAGATGTTACATACAAAATTTGGTTGAAATCCAATTGATAGTGTAGAAGTTATATGCATTTAAACATTGGACTTATCAGAAGGCTTAAAATTATTTTGGCAACACTGTCATTGTTGGCCTCCTGGAAATTAAACTGAAATAGTATTATCTGCATGTGTGCCAATTTTGGAATAGCTCCCATGCATACCTTGCAAGATATCCAACATGGAGCTCAAATTTCTAGTGCGTTTTTTCAGTAGTTGGTAGCACTGACATCATTTTCAAATATGGACGTGAGATATTCCGGTGCACATCTTTACTCATACTAAATTTGGTATTGATTGCTGCAGCCGTTTAGGAGTTGATAGGGGGGAACACACACACAGCCAGACAGAAGGACAGACAGACAGACAGACACACATTTGCCCGATCTCATAAGTCTACTTTTTCCTCATTTTTGCAAAATGTGAAAAGTAGGCTAAAAAAAGGGTTATGAGATCACCTTTTGTCCATGTGTGTGTATGTGTGTGCGAATGTGTGTGTTTGTGTGTGTGTGTCCCCTCTAACAACTTCTAAACGGCTGGAGCTATTTCATTCAAACTCGGTAAGATCATAGTACCATTTTGGCCGACACCGACCGTGCCCTTCAAATTTTATTATATCTCACCAATCCAACATGGCGGCTGTGCAAAATATTTCACCAGCATCCTTTATCTCCGAAACTATTGCCGATATCACCCTGAAATTTTGTACGATGATAAAGGGCACTACTAGAAGTTCACATAAGAGATGGTCAGAAACCTGATAACTACAAAACCAACATGGTGGCCAAGCGAAGTAGAGGCTTTTAAATTGACTTTTCTCGCTATTTAATCATCCAAACGCAATGAAACTTGGTACAGCAAATGTGTATATAAATTGTAATGCACTGGCATCTAATTTCGTTCAATTGTTTACATAACCTCAAGATGGCGGCTGTGCGAAATATTTCACCGGCATTCTATATCTCCTAAACTACGTATTACTGATATCACCTTGAAGTTCTGTGCGTTGAAAAGGGCACTACTATACGTTTATCTATGTAACTTTCAAAAACCTGTAAAGTACAAAACGAACATGGCGGCCATGCGAAGTTGATACATTTTAATAGACTTTTCGGGCGTTTCAACCATCTGAGCGCAGTGAAATATGGTGCATATTGTAATGCACTGGCACCTAATTTAGTTCAACTGTTTACATAACCTCAAGATGGCGGCTGTGCGAAATTTTAAAATTAAGTTTTCATTTCTTGTGTCGTAATCATGTGATCAAAGTGAAAGTTTGAATAATAAACCTACGCAATAATTTTTCCTTTAATGGTACAAAACTCCATGGCATATTCATAAAACAATCCAACATGGCGACCATCCGAAATATTTAGGCGGTTCTCGGTATCTACGAATCTATTACAGCAATGAAATTGAAATTTCTTTTGTTAATAGAAGCTGTGAACCTAAGTTCACCTACAGGACTTTCAATAACCTAATGAGCACAAATCCAAAATGGCGGCGTCGCGAAGTATAAATATTTAAATGGACGTTTCTCGCGATTAAACCACCCGAGTGCAGTAAAACGTAGTACGGTAGTTGCGTATACAAATATTAATCCACTGGCATCTAATTTATTTCAATTGTTTTCATAAGCACAAGATGGCAGCTGTCCGAAATATTAAAATCTTGTTTTTACTTCTTGTGTCCTAATCCTGCCATTGAAGTTCGAATACTACACGTTCACAATAATCTTCATGTAATAATACTGCATGTATAAGAATCCAACCGAAATATTAGACGGTTCTCAATATCTACGTATCTATCACAGCAATAAAACTGAAATTTTCTATGTTGATAGAGGCAATTAACATAAGCAGGATATATGAAAATAGGCTTTAGTTCTTCATGGAACTTACTTGTTCATTATTAATTTAAAAATATACCCTAATATAGGCTATATTTTCCTTAAAAAACACTCTGCCAATCTAAATGCGAAGAGCCCTGGTTAGAATTTATTAAGAACTCAATCGGTTAACGTGTTTTCTCAATCTCGTGGTAGCAAAAATCACCTTAGTTTTAAATATAGTTAATGGTATTTTAGGATTAAAATATTTTTCATCTTTGTAGGCCTATTCAACTAAGATTTAGACAAAAACCAGTCTAGTCCAAAGTATTTTTTATAGATTTTCTCAACTATCCTCATAAAATATATACAGTAGGCTACTGTATGTGCTATATGAAGCTGCTAGTGACACAATAGTAGGTCTAAAGGATATTTATATATCATTCAGCACAAATAAAGCTATACTGGTTTCTGGCATACTTTAGATTTTTTAAAACACTGACGGTAGACTTATGTGATCTACACGGGCCAAAAGTTGTGTGTGTGTGTGTGTGTGTCTGTCCCCCATCCCTATCAATTAAAACACGACGACACCGAATTGAACGAAATTTGGTACAGAGGTAGCACTCGCAAAGGACACCTCGTTGTCATGTTTTATATCGCCGCCATCTTGACGAAAACTTAACGGCGGCCACCCTAATGTTCAAAGGTTAAATCAAATTATGACTTACCTAAAAATCTGTTTTGTAACAAATTTTGCAACAACATAACCCCTTCATGTGGGAAGTGTCTTTTGACCAACCACAAGGTCATCAGATAAATAGTTTGAAGATGGCGGCCGTGTATGTGTGCAAATCGATCCCCCCCCCCAGCAATTCAAACACATCGAAACCAAATCGAACCACCCATGGTACATAGGTAGCACTAGCAAGGGAAAACTTAGTGTCATGTTGTATATCACCGCCATCATAACAAAAAGGAAATGGCGCCCACCCAAATGTTCTGAGCTTAAATCAAATTACGACTAATCTTATCAACCGATCTCTACCAAATTTTGCAAACCTTTATGCAGGACGCGTATTTTGCCCAAACTACAAGGTCATCAGCCAATTAGTTTAAAGATAGCGGATGTATGAATCATGCAAGTATTATAGCCTAACCGTAACTTATGATTCAACTAGGCCTCACCAAATACTTTTCAATCTTTACATTGAACAAGCAATGAAGGAAATTGGAGAAAAATTTAAAGTGGGAGTGAAGATTCAAGGAGAAATAATTTTAACTCTGAGATTTGCTGTTGACATCGTCATCTTGGCCGACAAGCCTGAGGATTTGAATGAGTTTTTGAATGGTATGGACTCCGTCTTACGGAAAGAATTAATGATGAAAATTAATAAATGTAAAACAAAAATACTGGAATGCAGCCGAAATAAATCAGATACCTCTATGGAGATCAAATTGGCAGGTGAGAATCTGAAGGAAGTAGGAGACTTCTGTTACTTAGGAAGCAGAATAACCAGTGATGGACGAATCAAAGAGGATATAAAAAGTAGGTTGGCTCAGGCAAGGAAAGCATTTCTACAAAAAAGGAATCTGTTGACATCGAATATAGATTTAGGTATTAGGAAGTCATTTTTGAAAGCCTTTGTCTGGAGCGTGGCGCTCTATGGAAGTGAAACTTGGACTATTGGTGCAGCAGAAACGAGGAGAATTGAAGCATTTGAATTGTGGTGTTACAGGAGAATGATGAAGATCAGATGGGTAGATAGGGTTACAAACGAAGAGGTATTATGACGAGTGGGAGAGGAAAGATGTTTCTGGCGACTGCTAATGAAGAGAAGAGATAGGTTAGTAGGACACATACTAAGACACCCAGGAATAGCAAGCTTAGTTATGGAAGGAAGGAGAGCCTCCGTGGCTTAGGCGGCAGCACGCCGGCCTCTCATCGCTGGGTCCGTGGTTCAAATCCCGGTCACTCCATGTGAGATCTGTGCTGGACAAAACGGAGGCAGACAGGTTTTTCTCCGGGTACTCCGGTTTTCTCTGTCAAAATTTCATTCCAGCAACACTCTCCACTATCATTTCATTTCATCTGTCATTCATTTAATCATTGCCCCAGAGGAGTGCGTCAGGCCTCGGGAGCCGGCACAGTTCATATCCTCGCCGCTAGATGGGGGCTTCATTCATTCCATTCCTGACCCGGTCGGAGACTGGAAGCAGGCTGTGGATTTTCATTTTCAGTTATGGAAGGAAGGGTCGAGGACAAGAACTGTAGGGGTAGACCAAGGTTAGAATATGTTAAACAGATTGCCTCGGATGTAGGGTGTAGTAGCTATGTAGAGATGAAACGATTAGCTCAGGACAGGGAGGTATGGAAAGCTGCATCAAACCAGTCAAAAGACTGAAGACTCAAACAACACCAAATACGCTCATCGCACATAGGAAGGTTTAAATTGTCCTCAAGGCGGTGACCGGTAGGATATTAGCATTCGACAGTAGAATATATAACCGCAGTAATGACTAACACTTCAGGCTGACGTGCCATATCGTGCTTGTCCGTGCTGTCTCGGTGGGTCAAAATGGAGGCTATTGTTTGCTTGCAATTCCATATTTCCCGAAACTTCGTAATTTTATATCCTTTTAGAAATGTACTGAACAAAATTATACATATTTAGTATCAAATGGTTTATAAAAACGGCAGAAAACGCTAATGAAATGATTGATTCCAAGACAAAATATTATGCAATTATACTAAACCAGTTGTTAATATAGTGTTAGTAGTGGGCGTGTATAGCGGAGTGGTAGAGTCCTACAGTCATAACCTAGAGGTCCATGGATCAAATCCATGCAGGTTCAAATTTTTTACTTGATTCTTTTTGTATTTATTGGTTTATAACTACTCACATGGCATAATGTTAAGCATATATAGTGTGTATTTGTGTTATATATACGGTGTTCTTATAACACCACATATTTCAACACACTATAACAGCGATTAAGATTCGTTGTCCTTGGTCCACGGTAGAGACCATGGTTTTTGTTGTTGATTTTCTAGGGGCTTTGCGGCATTATGGTCTTGTAGCCCCGTGCACTTGGGTGTATGTAGAAGTTATCTTATAACCTGTGTTACTGTGATGTCTGTAGGCTTACTAGTGTGTGAGGAACGATTTGGGTAGGAAGCTGTTGTTGCTTTTGTTGTTGTTTCATTTGAGATGCATGGACATCATGGTCATTTAGCCCCGTGTACTTGGGTGAGTTGAATTTTTTCTGATAACCTGTGTTATTTTTATGACTGTATTAGTGTGTGTATATATAATTCAGGTGAGGATTCGATCAATCAACGTATAATATCCGTATAGCACGTTGCATTTCAACAAGCTACTGCAACCAACATTCAATTATACTCGTTGAAAACGGCAATAGTACATTATGCAACAAGCCTAAAATGGCAATAATTAAGACACGAGTCCATATAAGTGTCTTAATTACTGCTTATGTTCGGCGATAATTATAACTAATTTAGGTTCGAACATAAATATTCAAAAATATCTGTCGAGATTTCGCCAGTTTTATGTACTGAACAGAGCGCATGGGACACAGAGAATACCTTGTATTTGACCATGGCCTCCTCGAATACCCCACTATGACACTAGTCACGTAGTGAAATTTAAAATAGGAGGCCCTGGAAGTCAGCGCAGGTGCGATGCTACCTTACCTAATTGGTCACACAACTGTTTCTCTAGCTCTGATTGGTGGGAGAAACTGTATCATAATGAGAACTTGTACTATAATGAGCCTCATTATAGTAACTTACAGTTTCCTGACATATAATATTTACATTTCGCCATGGTCGAAAATAATAGTACATTACGCAACGAGCATATAATGGCAATAATTGACACACGAGTATGTTTATAAAACGAGCGAGGTGAGTTTTATAATTTCTATACGAATGTCTTAATTACCATTATAGGCGAGTTGCATACGACTGTTTCTGTTCGACGATAATTATAACTATTTTATGTTCGAACATAAATATTCATAACTATCTATTTTTCCAGTTTTATGTACTGAACAGAGCGCATGGAACGCAGAGAATACCTTGTATTTGACCATGGCCTCCTTAAATACCCCTCTATGACACTAGCCACGCAGTGAAATTTAAAATAGGAGACCGTTGAAGTCAGCGCAGATGCAATGCTATACTTACCTAATTGGTCACACAACTGTTTCTTGTGCTCTGATTGGTGGGAGAAACTGTTTCATAATGAAAAATTGTGTTATAATGACCCTCATTATGATATAGTTTTCTGACATATAATACTTACATTTCGACATTGTCGAACATAAGGAGTTATTACTACACCCATGCATTGAGAAAGTAGGCTATATGTTCTTTTCTGAACATCTTTATTGTTCAGTTTCTGAGCAATTAAAATTTTGGAGATGGTTCTTTTAATGAACCCTTGAATTACACATGACCACCTCGAGGTGTGGCGGCTAGCACTCTTGGCTGTCGCCCCGGAGGACCGGGATCGCATACTAATCACGAAGTTGGGAGTTTTATGTTATTGCTAAATAAAAACACCAGGAACATTTTTGTACTTGAGTGTACGTGAAGAGATTCTCATAAACTGCGTTGTTATATGCCTATGGTATAGTCTGTAATTGTAGTCTAAGATTAGTGTATGTTATGAGTGATGGACGAAGCAAAGAGGATATAAAAAGTAGGTTAGCAGAGGCAAGGAAAGCATTTCTACAGAAAAGGAATCTGTTGACATCGAATATACATTTAAGTATTAGGAAGTCATTTTTGAAAGCCTTTGTCTGGAGCGTGGCGCTCTATGGAAGTGAAACTTGGACTATTGGTGCAGCAGAAAAGAAGTGAATTGAAGCGTTTTAAATGTGGTGTTACAGGAGAATGTTGAAGATCAGATGGGTAAATAGGGTTACAAACAAAGGGGTATTAAGACGAGTGGGAGAGGAGAGATGTTTCTGGCAACTGCTAATGAAGAGTAGAGATAGGTTAGTAGAACACATACTAAGACACCCAGGAATAGCAAGCTTCGTTATGGAAGGAAGGGTCGAGGATAAGAACAGTAGGGGCAGACAAAGGTTAGAATATGTTAAACAGATTGATTCGGATGTTGAGTGTGGTAGCTATGTAGAGATGAAACGATTAGCTCAGGACAGGGAAGCATGGAGCGCTGCATCAAACCAGTCAAAAGATTGAAGACTCAAACAACAACAACAACAACAACAAGCTTACTGTGTTTACGAAGTTAGTTGGCACAAGCGGTCAGATGAGGTAGAAACTCTGACTTGGTAGTAATCGGGACAACCTTTTGGCGTAGTGGCTAGCATTCTTGGCTGTCTTCCCTGAGGTCTCGGTACCACACTCACAGCCTCGTGAGGCAAACCTAAGAAGAGGTGTGTTTGATTCGCATCTCAGCTATTCTGGAAGTGGTTTTACGAGGTTTCCTCGCTTCTTTGTTAGGCAAATGCTGAGATGACACCTAAATTAAGGCTATGGCCGCCTCCTACCCGTCCCTAATCTGGATTACAAATAGCCCTCCCCGTGGTGTAGCGGCTAGCATTATTATTAGCTGTCATTCCTGCGATCCGGGTTCGATGCCCGACTCTGCTAAAAAAAATAACTTTAGCCTGAGGGCTGGAACAGGATACACTCAGCCTCGTGAGTCAAAACTGAGAATGGGTGGTTTCAGTTCCCACCTCAGACATCTTAAAAGGGGTTTTCCGTGGTTTCCCACATCTACTCCTGACAAATGCTGGAATGGAACCTAAATTCAAGGCAACAGTTGCCTCCTTCCATTCCTGATCTGAATCACAAATATGCATACTAATACATCCATCACAATAACACAGGTTGTCAGACAATTTTCCCCATACATATACAAGTACACGGGGCTACATGTCCACGGTATTTCAAAGCCCCTGTACGAATCAACAACAACAACAATCAAAAAGAAAGGTATAATTTGGAGTGTATAACGTTGTTTCCTTTACATACACTCACACATTGTTATCAGAACACGTCAGTTTATGGGCTATTATTCTAATCTATTGTCAGGGCAAATAGATCGCCCTGCTATTGTTCAACTGGACTTAAGATAATGTACATAATTAAACAATGATTTCCCGTGGCTCATGATCACGAGCTTTACGGCCACGTAAAACTACAAGCTTCCTTTTTTAAACAATGATTGGATACTGTACAGGGGTGGATAGAAAGTGCTTCTCGATCACGTTGCCAACATTTGACGTCGAGATGGCTGAATGAAAATCATTAAACGTGAAACAAAAATCACGGAATGTAGCCGAAATAAATTAGAAACCCCAATTAACGTCAAATTTGCAGGTGAAACGCTCAAGAAAGTAGGAGACTTGGGAAGAAAAATATCCAGTGATAGACGAAGCAAAGAAGATATGAAAAGTAGGCTGTCTCAGGCAATTAAACGTCCTATTATTAAGCATGCATTTTAATCAACACCGTTTGTGCTTATTCAAAGGAACTGCCCACAAAATAGATCATTAACATTTTACAATATTGGCTCAGACTATATCGATTATTTATGTTAACTACAGTGTACTAAAACGTAGCTTTCTTTATTGATTGTAAAGATCTACATAGTACCGATAACGCAATCAAAACTGTTTCCCATCGGTGAAAAATTCGAATACAGATTTCATATTTTGCATGGGTAGCCTATATTGCATATATTTGCCCAGGCGCAGATGTAGAGTTTGGCTTTGGGGGGAGGGTCACAAAATCGAAATTGTTAAGAAAAATTGTATCACTAACAACGCAATCACAAAATAACCAAACGTACTATACCCATCTGACCCATGGGTACAGTACAAAACCAGACCAATTTTTTTGCAAGCTTCATGGATAGAAATTTGATGCGTATAGCGCACCAAAAATATTCGTACAAATTGCAACGGCGTGTTTTACGACTTTTACATCGAGCTTCGAGGAAAGTATCAAGGTACGTTACCGTTTCGGCAAGTCGAGTTGGTACCAAGGAAGGGAGAAAGTCACAGCTTAAATTGCAAAATTTAAGAAAAAAGCCCCAAATTCCTATCCGTGCATTGCTGCACATTCATCGTGACATCACTATAGACATCGATTCGGTAATCACAAGGTTTGCTAAACAAAATGGACGAGTTGATTTTGTTGTATAAATAATCGTTTTTATATAACAGGTATGAAGTTGTAAATATGTACAGTTGTAACAGAACATAATAATAAAGATATTTTCAGTATTGAATAAAATAAAATAAAACTGTTTTTCAGTTAAAATTCGTTACGTTTCATTTGTCTGGTTATTGTGTTTTCGTTTTTTGAGTTTGCAAAAAAATTTGGTCTCCGTTGGGGGGGGGGGGGTCATGACCCCCGTGACCGACCCCCCCCCCCCTTGAATCCACGCCAGTATTTGCACATACTTTCACTGCTCTGTGCCTCATCAACTTCTATGTATTTGACAGACCGCTTCAGTGGGAAATGATAATTAAAGTACTGATAGGTATTGTCTATCGTACACTTTCGAGTTCAAAACTAGTCTGCTGAACGTACTGCCATCTTATATACAGGGCTGGCTTTACCAATAGGCCCCATAGGCCCCGGCCTAGTGGCGCACCATACTGAGGGGTGCAACATTAATGCGCTTTTTTTTTGTCAGAAAACTTCCATAAAATATTACTACAATACCCATATTTCGTATAATTAGAGCAATATATACAATAAAAGATCTACAGAATGTATCAATAAAATCAGCAATGAAACTATTTCATGCAGCAGTGAGCCCAGTAGCAACTTATGGGATACAGATTATATGGGATCACCTAACACTCGCAGACCTCCGATCCATAGAAAAAGTGAAGGCAAGGTTTCTTAAAAGAGCTCTCCGTGTTGGAATAAACACAAAGTCGAGACTGGTATATGAAATGGCCAAAGAGACTTTCAATATGGATGACATAAAGGCAAGGTTCTTACTACCATCCACTCAAAATAATGCCAAGTTACTTGAAGAGAGAAGACAAAAAAGGGAGGATATTTGGCTTGAATTGTATTGTACAGACACCATGTGGGACCGACACTGGACGGAGGAAAATCAAGAATTAAGGCATGTCATCACAAAATTAGCGGTTCATGGATATCACCACAAATTATGTACGACAACACATTTCCATCAAGTAGGAAATGAGTGTGTGTGTGTGTACTTTGTGTGGTGAAGGATGTGAACGCTATGCAAAAATAGGACAAAATCAGTTTGAGAGAGTAGCAAAGATCTATAGACTAAATAACCAACACGAATATTGTATTGTGGCCATTCAGCTGCAATTAAATTTTATTATACTTTTATGATTTAAATTAAACTTTCCAAAATTTTGACACATTTACAATTTATATTGTGGCCATCATTTTCCAACGAATGTTTTGCAACAGCAGATTTTTCAACTTCAGTTTTAGAACAGGAATGTTTTGTGATTAACTAGGAGAAAACTTAAGTCTTGAATATTAATTTGAATAATCCATTATGCAAAGTTGTACTGTAGGTTGTATGATGTAGTTTATATCTGAATATCTCTTAAGTGTGTAATGAGTCTCAAATGGTTTAATAGTATATTATGCAACGAGCCTATAATGGCTATAATTAAGACACGAGTATGTTTATAAAACGAGCTTTAGCGAGTTTTATAATTTCCATACGAGTGTCTTAATTACCATTATAGGCGAGTTGCATACGTCTGTTTATGTTCGACGATAATTATAACTTTATTACAAGTTTTAACATAAATGTTCATAAATATCTGTTCAGTAACTATGGCCTGTCCGCCATCTCTTGATGAATACAGTACTTTTGCATTTGTCAGTTGGCACAGGCTAGAGTAAAAGGAGGATTTTCACCGATGTCTCAGTCTCACTCATGGCTGTGATTATATGGAAGCTACTGAGGTATGGGTGGGGCTTAGTAATGGCATTCGAGGCACAGTCAGTGCCTGTGAATGCTGTGAAAGGTTCAACTCATAGGGTTAGGACTACTGTTCTGACTCAGTGAGGAAAGCAATGGCAAACTACCTCACTCCTCTTCTTGCCTAGAACGCCTAAAAATAGTGCTGCCTTGGGTTTTTGTGGGTATCTACTCACATAACGTAACGGCGGTACTTTTTGAGGATCCAACCAGCCTTCGGGCTGACTACCTAACAGACAGACAACTAGAATATTGTGATCGGGTGGTGCGCTAGGTAGCATTTTATCTCCGTGTTCCAAGCTCTCTGGCCGACCGACGCATGCGCTCTGTGTGCTTCAATGCCATATGTGCAGATCGTGAACGAGTATTCAGTAAAACTGTCACCGTAGTCGTTTGAAATCAACGCGCTGTGTAGAAATTGGATTTGGGTATATTAAGGTACAGTGCTGAGCCTCCGTGGCTTAGGCGGCAGCACGCCGGCCTCTCACCGCTGAGTCCATTGTTCAAATCCCGGTCACTCCATGTGAGATCTGTGCTGGACAGAACGGAGGCAGACAGGTTTTTCTCCGGGTACTCCGGTTTTGCCTGTCAAAATTTCATTCCAGCAACACTCTCCACTATCATTTCATTTCATCTGTCATTCATTTAATCATTGCCCCAGAGGAGTGCGTCAGGCCTCGGCAGTCGGCACAGTTCATATCCTCGCCGCTAGATAGGGGCTTCATTCATTCCATTCCTGACCCGGTCGGAGACTGGAAGCAGGCTGTGGATTTTCATTTCAAGGTACAGTGCTATTTCTTGTCTCATATTCACCAGTTTATTTACGTGAACATATGGACGGTGCACTTTCGGTAATTTATATAGACATGTTGGATTTTGAGCGCATGCGCGAAGGTATCCTTATCTAATTGGTCAAACAATTGTGTCTTGAGCTGTGATTGGTGGGAGAAACTCTTTCATAATGAACAAGTAGTTCCGTGAAGAACTATACAGCCTATTTTCATATATCCTACTTATGTTAATTGCCACCATCAACATACAAAATTTCAGTTTGATTGCTGTAATAGATTCGTAGATATTGAGAACCAACTAAATATTTCGGATGGTCGCCATGTTGGATTTTATATATGTAGGTCCTAGAGTGATGAACTGTTACATGAAGATTATTGTGTATGTGTAACATTCAAATTTCAATCGCATGAAAGACACAAGAAATAACAAGGAGTTTTTAAAATTTCGCACAGCTGCCATCTTGTGGTTATGAAAACAATTGAAATGGAAACAATGCCAGGGGATTAACATTTGTATAAGGATTTACTGTACGATGTGTCACTGCACTCGGATGGTTAAATTGCGAGAAACGACCATGTGAATATGTATATTTCGCGACGCCGCCATGTTGGATTTGTGATCACCAGGGTATTGAAAGTCTTATAGGTGAACTTATGTTCATAGCCCCTATGAACATTAAAAAATTCAGTTTGATTGCTGTAATAGATTCGTAAATATTGAGATCCATTTAAATATTTCGGATGGTCGCCATGTAGGATTGTTAAAAGTATAGGCCATAGATTCATGTACCATTAAAGGAAAATTATTGCGTAGGTTCATTATTCAAACTTTCACTTCGATGGCATGATTACGACACAAGAAATAAAAACTTAATTTTAAAATTCACACAGCCGCCATCTTGAGGTTATGTAAACAATTGAACTAAATTAGATACCAGTGCATGTGTATAAACATTTCCTGTACCAGATTTCATTGCGTTTGGAACATTAAATCGGGAGAAATGTCTATTTAAAATTTTCAAATTCGCTTGGCCGCCATGTTCGGTTTGTAGTTAACCGGTTTTTGAAAGTCTTATAGATGAACTTCCAGTAGTGCCCTTTATCTCCGTACAAAATTTCAGGGTGATAACGCTAATAGTTTCAGAGATATAGAATGCCGGTGAAATATTTCGCACAGCCGCCATCTTGTGGTTATGTAAACAATGGCACGATGTTAGATGTCGGTGCATTACAATGTGTATAAACATATACTGTACCATGTTTTATTGCGTTAGGTTGGTTAAATCTCGAGAAACGTCTATTTAAAAGTCACAAATTCGCGTGGCCGCCATGTTGGTTTTGTAGTTATCAGATTTTCAAAAGTTACATAGGTGTACTTCTAGTAGTTCCCGTTATCACCGTAAAAAATTCCAGGGTGATACCGGGAATAGTTTCGGAGATATTGAATGCTGGGGAAATATTTCGCACAGCCGCCATGTTGGATTGGTGAGACGTAACAAAATTTGAAGGGCACGGTCGATGTCACCCGGAATAGTGCTATGAACTTACCGAGTTTCATTGAAATCGCTCCAGCCGTTTAGATTTTATTAGGGGGGGGGACACACACACACCTCACACACACACACACACACACGCAAACACACACGGACAAAAGGTGATCTCATAAGCCTATTTTTTCAAAATTGAAAATAGGCTAAAAAATAGTGTTATAATGACCATCATTATGATACAGTTTTCAGACACATAATAGTCAGGGTCGAACATAAACTTATTTTAATATATCGTTGTCCTATTTATTTATAGTGTGTATATACAATTTTAGAAACAGTTGATTCCCTCATTATTTTATTTTGTTTAATTGATTTTACTTCACGATACATTAAAATTAAAATATCCTTCACAAAGACCTTTCTGAGGTCTAAATTCTCCCTCCTTCACGATGCACAGTGGATCAAAATCAAAATCTAGGGGGACAAAATTATTTTTACGTTTTAATCATGAATTTAGAGTGAAAGCAACGTATATAATTTGTTTACTTCATAATAAACATCAGTTAAGACCTTTTTTAAGCTACGTCTACACATGCAAGAAATTGTCTATGACTAGGAGTTGTTTAGAGCATTCAGTTATCTCTTCAGAACAATTTTCTACCCCTAATTTACTTTTAAGAAAGTTACAAAGTTCCACTTTTGACATAATCGTCGAACCCAGTGCTTCAAACAGTTGTAAACGTGTGAGAACTGATTGCGCGGCATCTTCTAAAACGTAAAATAAATAAGTTGCTAAACGATGCAAAAAATCTTATAACAGGCGTAAACTACAAGACGTTATCTACATTTTAACATTAAGTAGAAAGTGACGCAGAGAGTCGCGACATACTAATAATAAAAATCTATGTGAAAGTATAATTTTAAAAATAATAGTTAAATATTATATAATGCAAAAATAGCTAAAATTACGTTACAATTACGCCCATTAATAACTGAAACATGTTACAAATATCATACCTTCAGCTGCATGTTCCATCTTAAAGCAACACACTAACCACAAAGACAACCAAACCACAGATACTTACATTCACCCTCCAATTCAGACTGCTTGAACAGTGGTGACAGATATACACTAAGATGCGTTTATATCCCAGAATAGTGAGCGACAATTATATGAGAATGCTGTAGAAGTAATACATTTTGATTTTTTAATTATGAAAATAAATAATCTTGTCCTCCTAGATTTCGGTTTTGACCCACTGTTCGATGGTATGAAAAGGGGGCCGCAAAAACCCACGGGCCTAGTAGCGCATACAATCTAAATCCGACCCTGCTTATATATATGAATACCTCTTTTCCACCTGTGACATGACGATACTTCCGGTCGAGCCAACTAACTACGTATACAGAGTAAGCTACACATTACATTCACTAATTGATCTCATCGTAACAATTAACCCACAGAAAGTAGTGACTCGTGGTCAAATACCAGCGCCATGACTTAATTTACTTAGCTTCTTCACTCCGCGCTTCAAGTATAGGGTGACCAACCGTCCGGCATTTGCCGGACATGTCCTCCTTTTTTCATGCTTGTCCTCTGTCCGGCAGGCATTTATTTTTTGCTATTAAATGTCCGGCTTTTGGCATATTGTATTCTTAGTCATTCAGTTTCCTATTGTTTTCTCTGTTGCAAAGCTATTTTTGTTGCTCTTCCTCTATCTCAGTCTACTGTATATTCTGGATACCCCTCTCAGACTACCTCATTTACTCACTTAATAATAAATCATATCTTAAGTTAGAGCTGTCTGAAGGGCCTGTCACCCGACGTGATATGAACGTGCTCGGTCGGGGCCGGGGAATTCTCATCGGGGATTCACCAGTCAAGTAATGCTGGCTGCGGTATTACGTAGTTTTGTTTTTGTGCTAGTTGGATTCGGACCTTCTGAGTGAGTGGAGTGTTAGTCATCTCTCAAAAGTGGCGAGGCACAAAAGAAGAAATGTAAGTTCTCGGAGAAATTGAAACAGAAGTACCCGTGTTTTAGAGAGGGACGTAACAAAAGTGAGGCGAAATGTTATATTTGTGACTGTTATGTAACTGTTGGAAATAAAGGTGCAGGTGATCTCGAGAGACCTATTGCTAGTGAAAAGCATATAAAAACAATTAGAAGCAGTTCTTCTAGAAGTAATATTGATTCATTTTCCCCGATTAAACATTCCCCACTAGACAGGAAAGTTCGGGCAACAGAGGCAACATTGGCATATCACACTGTTTCTCACCATCAGTCGTATAGGTCTATGGAGTATGGATTGCACATCAAAGTTGGATAAAGTGCTGTTTGCAGATTCTGAGATTGCTAACAAAATATCATACGCTAAAAACAATACTGAAGCTATCATAAATAACGCAATCGCCCCTCATTCCATTGACATTATCACTAAAACATTGAATAATAGTATTCCTTTGTTCGGAGTGGGTACTGATGCTAGCAACCATGGTGCTTTGAAACTTTTTCCTATTGTTATACAATATTTCGACTAAAAAGAAAATGGTATTCAAACTAAAGTATTAGAACCACTAACATGTCCTAATGAAACTTCAGAGACAATATCCAATTATGTTTTCCAGACTTTTAAGAAGCACAATATTTCTACGAAATGCGTTGCTTTTAGTGGAGACAATGCAAATGTAAATTTTGGAGGGATTGATCGTAGAGAAGGCAAAAACGTATTTTCAGCACTTAAAAGTAAATTAAATGAACATATAATCGGAGTTGGATGCCCAGCACATGTACTGCATAATTGTTTGCAACAAGGTGCTGATGTACTGCCAGTTGATGTAGAGAGTATAATTTTAAAAGTATTCAATTATTTCCATATCTATACAATTTTCACTGAACAACTCAAAGAATTCTGCGAATTTGTTGAAATAAATTATGAACAGCTTTTGTGTCACAGCAAAACAAGGTGGTTAAGTTTGTTTCCTGCAGTAGAAAGAATGCTAAAACTGCTTGCAGCTCTAAAGTCGTACTTTCTTTCTCAGCCTTCAAATCCTGTTCCTGCTATAATTAAGTCCCTTTTTGAAAACGAGTTTTCTGAGCTTTACCTGTGGTTTGTTCATTCCTCTATGCACATTTTTCACAACAAAGTTTCATACATTGAAAAAGAAACGCTCTATATAGCAGAAGTTTGTGATAAGGTTCAGCTCTGGCCACACTGAATGATAGGATGGAAAATAAATCCATACCTCTTAAAGTCAAAAAGTCTCATAAATCCCTCACTGAAAATGGCTTAGAAAGAGAATGCATTGCATTTGTAGAACATATTGTGTTTTTTTATGAAACGTGCATTCAATACCTGTTAAAGTGGTGTAACCCTTTGATAGAAGAATTTAAATGTTTCCAATGGATGAAACTTCATAGTATTGTTACGGCTGTGAGTTTGTTTCATCGCTCGCCGCATGAGTCACAACTGCCCCCGGGCTGGGCTGTGTTCTGCCTCAGTGTATTGCGTGCGCCTTATGCAACAGGACTACTAGGACAAAGGGATGGTCCAGAATATTCGTGACTCAGCCAGTGAAGGAGACCTCGAGAAGCCGTGAACCCTGGATGGGTCTAGAAGTATTTATTGAGTCACCGGCCTGCTATATAAGAGCGACCTGTCAAGCAGTTGTTGTTGTGTGATTTACGAGCTAGTGCGAGCGTTTATCCTGAGCGACAGAAGTGTGGTGACTTGCGAAACCCCTAGTAAAGCCGTTTCTATTGACAGCGAGGAAGTGAGAAGCATACAGGGGACTGCCTGTGTTTTGAGTGAGTGTGATTTCACTGAGCGACAGAGATATTGTGGTGCAGTGCCGTGCGAGTTACGAAATCCAGTGACATTGTTTCCCATCTCGTGAACAAGGAAGCAGCGTGTAGCAGGTTATCGTAAGTAACTGTAATTTGTGTACATAGGGAAGAGTTGCATGTAGTTCTGTCAAGGCCACCAGACTCATTAGCGAGAAGTTTAACTGTTGACAAGTGAAAGGGGGCAAGAGCTCTCCATAAGCAAGAGACTTGAGGAAACTGGAGTAAGGTTCTAATTGCTTGTATCTGCTGATGAGTAGTGTATATTCTTCTGGCCGCAATAAAATTAATTATTTCTTTAAAGGAACAATCTGTGTTGTGCTTTCTACCCACCGTAATCCAGTTAACAAAAGAGCCACTAGGGGGTGGCACGTAACAACTGGTGTCAGAAGCCGGATTACGAACTCAAGCACAAGCACAACACCTGACGGTCCTGGTTTCAAAACCCGAGCAGGTCATTTTCTCTAATTTTCCTGTGAGTGCATGCCCTTTACAAGACAAACAACTAAAATGGAGGCGCAATTGGCAGCATTGCTAGAAAAGTTAAGTTGCATGGAAACCAAGATGGAAGACGGCCAGAAGAAGATGGAAGACGGCCAGAAGAATTTAACCAAGGACCTAACTGCCAAATTAGGAGACGGCCAGAAGAATTTAACCAAGGTCCTAACTGCCAAATTAGAAGACGGCCTAAAGAAGATGGAAGACGGTCAAAATAAGTTAGCGGAGGACCTGAAGAAGATGGAAGACGGCCAGAAGAACTAAGCCAAGGACCTGAAGGATGGCCAGAAGAAGATGGAAGACGGCCAGACTAAGCTAGCACAAGACCTGAAGAAATTAGAACAGGGCCTACGTGAGGAAGTCACGGCAGTGGAAAAGAAATTCGACGCCTTACAAGTGGAAGTTGCCGTGCTGCGCCGACGCCCGCTGATAGGGGTGGAGGAGAAATTCAACGCCTTACAAGAGGAAGTTGCCAAACTGCACCAACGCCCACTGACGGGGGTGGAAGAGAAATTCAACGCTTTACAAAAGAAAATTGCTGAGCTGAACCAACGCCCACCGACGGGGATTGAAGCGAGATTCAACGCTCTTCAAGAGGAAGTTGCCGAGCTGCGCCGACGCCCGCCCACAGGTACACCGGGAACGTCAGGAACGGGACAGAGCAGAGTTACGCCCCCAACCTTCGACGGAAAGGTCCCGTGGAGCACATACTTACGTCAGTTCGAGGCGGCCTGTTCCATAAATAATTGGAACAACACAGAAAAGGCTACAGCTCTCATTGTAGCGTTGAGAGGTGTCGCTCTTAACGTCCTTCAGGCCATCCAGACTGGATCCCAGGACTACGCTTCACTAATCGCCCATATGGAGTCCCGATATGGAGATAGCCATCTTCAGCAGGCCTACCAGATGCAGCTCCGGGCCAGGGTACAAAAGAACGCGGAAACCCTGCAGGAGTTCGAGATGGACATCGCACGCCTCGTAAGGCTCGCCTCTCCAACAGCGCCGGCCGACTTTCTGGAACAGATTGCGACGCAGACCTTCACCGACGGGCTACCGGACTCGGACACTCAACAGGCGCTGGGACTCGCGCGCAATAAGACCCTGGCAGATGCGCTGAGCCATGCGCTTGAGTTCGAGACGGCAAAACAGGCATCTAGAATGCACGCGCGGGTGCGTCAAGTGGAAGTCGACGAACCAGCAAAAGCCAACGAGACCAAGCCCCTGGCCGACGAATTGATGGAGGCGCTAAGCTGTCTCTTTGATAGTAGCGGCACCGCCAGCAACGACACATCCGGAAGACAACCGGAGAGGCGGCCCGGAAGAGGACTACCGACCTACTGGACCTGCGGTAAGAAAGGCCACCTGAGCAAGGACTGCAGCGATCGCCGCCGCCGAGGGTATCCGACGGGAAATCAGTCGTCTGAAAACCGCGCGGCCCAGGGAAACGAGTATTAGCCAGCCTTGGGGGGAAAAGGTTGGCTTGTGACAGTCGTCAAGCCCCGGCAGTCCAAGTGCGTGTGACGAAGTTACGGAGGGACAATAACAGCCTGATGGTCGACGGAATCGTCAACGGAGAGAGCTGGCCCATGCTAATCGACACGGGAGCATCGAGGACCATCGTCAATCCCACCGTGATCCCGAAGTGGAGAGTGCAACCCACACAAAGGAACCTCCAGCTAATAACCGCGACCGGAGAGACAGCACCGGTACATGGCGAAGCATCACTGGAGTTCGTCATTGGTCGACGGGCGATAAAGCATCCAGTGCTTGAGGCTGACGTATCAATTGAAGTGATAATCGGACTGGACTTCCTGGACCAGAACAACATCATCTTGGATCTGAGTGCCAACACTCAGCACTTCGGAAGTGAGGAACTTGCTTTGCAACCAGCACACGAGGCCGTCGCCGCACGACGAGTAAGGCTGAGAGAGGACGTCATCGTTCCCGCCAGGACGGAAGTCAGCGCTGCCTTAATTGTCGACGCAACAGCTGAGGGAGTGGCGGCTGTCATCGAGCCAAAATATGAGGACATCCAGACAAAAGGATTGCTAGTTGCCAAGACTCTCATCAACACGACGTCTCGGCCATACGTCCGCCTGTCCAACCTGAACGACTACGACATTACGGTTCACCGGGACACCAACCTAGGAGTCTGCGAGCCCGTTACCTGGATTGCCCGCATCACAGACACGACGGACGGATACCTGCAGACGGACAACCGAAGAAGACGCGCCCTGCCGGAAGAACTACAGAAGCTGTACCAAGGATCCCAGGACCATTTAGACGAGGAACAATCACGCCAACTTCGGGACCTGCTACACGAATTCCAGGATGTCTTCTCCGTGGCGAGCAAAGACTTCGGTAGGACAAGCTTGGTCCAGCACAGAATCGACGTTGGGGGCAGCGCACCGATTAGGGCCCCATTCCGACGTGTCCCGCTCGCCAAGCAAGCTGAAGTCGACCGGATGGTAGAAGAGATGAAGGAGCAAGGGGAGATCGAGCCATCACATAGTCCTTGGAGTTTCCGGTCTTGCTAGTGAAGAAGAAGGACGGTTCCACCAGGTTCTGCGTGGATTACTGGCGGGTGAATGACGTCACGAAAAAGGACAGCTATCCTCTACCCCGGATCGACGACACCCTGGACACCATATCATGGTCAAGATGGTTCTCCACCTTGGATTTGTAGAGTGGCTACTGGCAGGTGGAGGTCCACCCTAAGTACCGCGAGAAAACTGCGTTCTCTGTGGGCAGCGGGCTCTGGCAGTTCACCGTCATGCCATTCGGTCTGTGCAACGCCCCTGCGACCTTCGAAAGGCTAATGGAGTCAATTCTGAGGGGACTACACTGGAAGACCTGCCTGGTCTACCTAGACGACGTCATCGTTCTGGGGAGAAGCTTCGAGGAGCACTACAGCAACCAGAAGGAGATCTTGATGAAGCTATGGGCTGCCCAGCTGAAGTTGAGCCCCAAGAAGTGTCAGCTCTTCCAGAAGCGGGTCCAGTACCTTGGGCATATCGTTTCCGAGGAAGGGGTGCGAACCGACCCAGAAAAGACCGCAGCTGTGAGGGAGTGGCCAGTTCCGAAGGACAAGTCCCAACTACGATGCTTCCTGGGACTCTGCACTTATTACCGTCACTTCGTGAGAGGATTCGCCGACATCGCCAAACCACTGCATCGACTGACTGAGAAGGACCAACTCTTCACATGGACAACAGAATGCCACAGTGCCTTCGAACAACTCAAGCAGGCTCTGTGCACCGCGCTTATTCTGGCCTACCCTAGACCTGGAACAAGGTTCATCGTCGATACCGATGCCAGCGACTTTGGTATAGGGGGAATCCTGTCGCAAATAGTGGACGGCGAGGGGAGAGTAGTGGCCTACTTCAGCAAAGCCTTGTCAAAGCCAGAGAGAAACTACTGCGTCACCAGGAAGGAACTGCTCGCCATCGTGAAGATCATCGAACACTTCCACAAGTACCTGTACGGGCAAGAATATCTCATCAGGACCGACCATGCATCCCTGCGGTGGCTCCTGAACTTCAAACAGCCCGAGGGTCAACTCGCGCGGTGGTTAGAGAGGCATCAACAGTACAACTTAGAGATCCAGCACAGGAAAGGCCAACTGCATTCTAATGCTGACGCCCTGTCAAGAAGACCGTGCCCCGAAGACTGCACCTTCTGTACTCGGAGGGAGGGGAACACCGGGATACAGTGCCGACGGACTACTGTGGAACTTCAAGGGAACTGGAGCCGCGATTCTTTCACGCGGGCACAAGCAGAAGATGATGACCTGGAACTGATAGCCGAATAGAAGAGGGCCTGTGTCCCCAGACCCGGGTGGAACATTGTGAGTGACTACAGCCCAAAGTTTAAGTCCTACTGGCCGCAGTGGGACTCGCTGGTTGTGAGGGATGGCCTCATATGCCTTACCTGGGAGAGCACCGACGGGAAGACATCTCGGGAACAAGTCGTCGTTCCAAAGGCTATGATGGAGGAAGTCCTGAAGGAAGTCCAAGGAGGATCATCTGGTGGACACCTCGGGATAAAGAAGACCCCGGAGAAGCTGAGAGAGCGGTTCTACTGGATCGGATGCCGAACTGACGTGGAGAACCACTGCGCGAGGTGCCACGATTGCGCAGCCAGCAGGGGCCCGGGACGAAGACGACGGTGTCCACTGAAGACCTACAACGTGGGTTGCCCCATGGAGAGAGTGGCCATCGATGTTGCTGGGGCATTCCCGTTAAGCGAGGCAGGGAACCGCTACATATTGGTCGTCAGCGACTACGTCACCAAATGGCCGGAGGCGTATGCGCTCCCTAACCAAGAAGCCGCGACGATCGCAGAGACCCTAGTGAAGGAATTCGTCAGCCGGTACGGAGTACCCCTGGAGCTGCACTCCGACCAAGGGAGGAACTTCGAGTCGCAGGTGATCCAGAACCTATGCCAGCTGCTGGGAATCCGGAAGACAAGGACAACGCCGCTACACCCACAGTCCGACGGGATGGTAGAGCGATTCAATCGCACCATCGAGAACCATCTCCGAATAGTCGTCAGCGAGCACCAGAGGGATTGGGACAAACATCTTCCACTATTTCTCCTGGCCTACCGCGCCGCCGTGCATGAAGCCACCGGGTGCACACCAGCCCGGGCCATGTTTTGGATGGAGCTCCGTCTACCTGTCGATCTTGCCTTCAGCCGACCTGGGAATGATCCGGTCCCGGTAAGCCAGTATTGTCTAGAACTGGTCGACCAACTGGAGGACGTGCACGCGTTCGCGAGGAAGAATCTGCGGATCGAGACCGACCGAATGAAGACCTGATACGACCAACAGACGGATGCCGGCGGATTCCACGAGGAAGACCTGGTCTGGCTCTTCAACCCATTACGGAAGAAAGGCCTGTCACCCAAACTGCAGAAGTCCTGGGAGGGCCCGTACCGAGTCGTGAAACGGATCAACGATGTCGTCTACAGGATCCAGCGGAGCCCGAGGGCGAAAATGAAGATCGTGCATCGAGATCGCCTGGCAGCCTACGGAGGGACACAGACGGACCAATGATTGATCGGGACGATCAGCCTTTTAGGAAGGGGGTGGTGTTACGGCTGTGAGTTTGCTTCATCGCTCGCCGCATGAGTCACAACTGCCCCCAGGCTGGGCTGTGTTCTGCCTCAGTGTATTGCGTGCGCCTTATGCAACAGGACTACTAGGACAAAGGGACGGTCCAGAATATTCGTGACTCAGCCAGTGAAGGGAACCTCGAGAAGCCGTGAACCCTGGATGGGTCTAGAAGCATTTATTGAGTCACCGGCCTGCTATATAAGAGCGACCTGTCAAGCAGTTGTTGTTGTGTGTTTTACGAGCTATTGCGAGCGTTTATCCTGAGCGACAGAAGTGTGGTGACTTGCGAAACCCCTAGTAAAGCCGTTTCTCTTGACAGCGAGGAAGTGAGAAGCATACAGGGGACTGCCTGTGTTTTGAGTGAGTGTGATTTCACTGAGCGACAGAGATATTGTGGTGAAGTGCCGTGCGAATTACGAAATCCAGTGACATTGTTTCCCATCTCGTGAACAGCGAAGCAGCGTGTAGCAGGTTATCGAGAGTAACTGTAATTTGTGTTCATAGGGAAGAGTTGCATGTAGTTCTGTCAAGGCCACCAGACTCATTAGCGAGAAGATTAACTGTTGACAAGTGAAAGGGGGCAAGAGCTCTCCATAAGCAAGAGACTTGAGGAAACTGGAGTAAGGTTCTAATTGCTTGTATCTGCTGATGAGTACCGTAGTGTATCTTTCTGGCCGCAATAAAATTAATTATTTCTTTAAAGGAACAATCTGTGTTGTGCTTTCTACCCACCGTAATCCAGTTAACAAAAGTGCCACTAGGGGGTGGTACGTAACAGTATGAAAAACATTACGTTTGAAGATGTTCTTCCTTGTCTCGAGTATTTCCAATCTAGAGGTGTGGAGATAGACGATTCTGAACTTTTTGACCAATTTTGCAATGTTCAGAATTAGCCTACATTCATTCGTGGAACAGGCCCTAGGAGTTCCGAAATTGATAAAAATACAACATTAGATAAGCAATGGTGTGAGTTTTTCAAATATAGCCCTGACATTGAAACATTTAGTGAGCTGCTAAAAATTTGTCAGTTTTATTTCGCTATTCCAAGTTGCAATGCAACCGTTGAAAGAGTATTTTCTCTGATTAATACACAGTGGTCAGAAGAAAGAAATCGTTTGCTGACCGAGTCGGTTAAGGGTATTATAATAGTGAAGTACAACTTTTAAAAACATGTCATGTGGAGAGTTTTACAATTATTTATTACTAGAAAATAATTCATCATTGATGTCGAAAGTGGGTGCAGTCGATAAGTATCAGCATAAAATAGCTACAACTTCAGCATCTTCATCAACATATACTAAATTTTGCATGTAAATATTAAAATTCCATTTGTCCTCAATTTTTAGAACAATTTTGTGAAAAGTCCTCCTTTTTTTTAAGAGTCTGTCCGAAGGAGATAACGTGCATTTATTTTACTGACTCTTTTGCATGAAACGAAACGCTGCCAGTTGGCTGGAAAATGCATATGTGTGTCTAGTGGAAGGTAATTAAAGTAATTCTACCAACTGAAAAAGTATAAATACAGGTCTACAGAAAACGGAAATGAGCTAAACAAATATGGTACAAAACCAGCAATAAGTTAATTATCCTTTGAAATAAACCGACGTTAAAATGTTAACACACCTTGAAATGAAATAAGCTCTCGCTAAACATGGAGCATTCAGATTCAACTGAGTTAGTTCATCAGGATGAGAAAACCTGCATAAAAATGTGAAATTATCATCTCTGGGTACTTCAGATGCATCTTCATGTTTATGACTTGAGATTATAGTTTCTTTTAAGGAGCTTATCTTTTTTCAAGCACCCTGGGGCATGGTCGTGCGCGTTAAACCACTTACCACGAACGCGATGGGTAGCTGCAGAAAGTTCGGCATTGGAGGTTCGAATACAGGCGCTAACAGCGGCTATCTCGAGTGTGGAAATCCCCGGATTTTTCCACACTCCCCAGGAAAATGCCGGAATAGTATCTTATTTATAGTCCCGAGACACCTGTCCCATCCTTGACCCCAATAATTACAGCTACACACATTACTACAGTCACTACAAAAACACATGTCATCAGACAAATTTAACACACTCCCAAATAAAAGGGACTGAAAAAATGAAAATCCACAGCCTGCTTTCAGTCGACTGACCGGGCCAGAGAATGGAATGAATGAAGCCCCCATCTAGCGGCGAGGATATGAACTGTGCCGGCGGCCAAGGACTGTCGCACTCCCCTGGGACAATGATTAAATGAATGACAGATGAAATGAAATTATAGTGGAGAGTGATGCTGGAATGAAATTGTCACAGGGAAAACCGGAGTACCCGGAGTAAAGCCTGTCTGCCTCCGCATTGTCCAGCACAAATCTCACATGGAGTGACCGGGATTTGAACCACGGACCCAGCGGTGAGAGGCCGTTGGGCTGCCACCTAAGCCATGGAGGCTCCAAATAAACGGGACTGATGAATAAAATGTTCCAAGCCCCTAAAACGAAATGAAACCAACATTATTTCAAGAGCAAAGCTGGATAAAGAGAGGACCGCCTCGTGATGTAGTGGCTAGCATTTTTGGCTGTTGCCTCGGAGGCCCGGGTTCAATTTCCGGCTCTGTCAAGAAATTTAATTCTGGCCTGAGGACTGGAACGGCATACACTCACCTTGAGTTTCGATTCCCACCTCAATCATCATGGTTTCCCGTGGTTTCCCAATTCTACTCCAGGATGGTTTCTAAGTTACGGCCATGGTCGCCTCCTACCCAATCCTTCCCGACCACTGCGAGGTTCAGTCCTATAGAGAAGGACCTCACTGTATAATTAGAATATTATTATTATTCCTATTTATTTAGCCTTTGGAAACACATTGCACAAATATAATCATAGTCTATATACATATTTACATAATAATCCATACACTGAGTCATAAACAGATATCCGGATTTGTGATGTATTCAATAGCTTTATTTGTTGCGAAGAGGAACTCCTGCGGGTCGCCATGGAATGCTCGTAAAGGTGCCTACACACGCACCTACAAGCTTGACAGGCATGCATGACCAATCTCTTTGTGCAAGCAGGCTTTAGCGCTTGTAGGATAATTCTACGCAAGCATTTTAATTGCACAAACAGCTTTAAGATGGATTGAATTGAAATCATGCAAGCTTGTACAAGCCACGTTTGCCCAAGCGAAACGGAGCGTGTGTACCACGGATGTGCCAGCTTGTGCAAGCAAACTTTAGTCGTGAGTAAGCTCTACAGGTGGTGACATCATTTGGACCATGTCTAGTGATCTGAAGAAGGTCAACCGTCAATAACCATTGTTCGCTACTGACCAATAGCTGACGGCTCTTAACCAATACCATACTTCCTCTGTCACTTCACGCGAACTCCAATGTCTCGCCCTGGCAGCCAGCTCGCGTGTCACGCGGGTGTCAGCTGTCGCAGTGTTGCACAGTTGCACACAGTTCTGTCCAGTCTCACTGCTTGCTCTCAGCAGCTACGGTGTAAAGTTGGCAACACTGTGCCTCGCGCTAGGAAGGCCTTGGCTTCCCGAAGACATGGAATGTAAACATATCCTCCCGTGATCGTATTCCTCTTTATAATTGAAGGTGTTTCGATTGACAAAAGGTTCAGATAAGTTTCTTCATTCATTCTGATATAATTATGCCAATCACGCGGATATATCTTCAATTCACTCAGCAAATTAGCATGGGAATAGATATTTCTCTTCAATAATAACTACTCTTTGCACCACATATCACGCTTCTTCTTCCGTGTTTTCCTCTTATGGGAAAGGCAAACAGCAGCCAAAGAGAGAGCATCGTCGTCCAAGCTCGTCCTAGTGCAAGTCCCAAGTGGCGCTTGTTCAAGCATACTTGTACCGTGTGGTGTCGTAGGGAAATTTTGCATTCCTGTACAAAATGATTGATCATGCAGGCTTGTCAAGCTTGCAGTTACGTGTGTAGCCACCTTAAGGGGCACCCTTGGACAATCACAGAGCGGGGAGGGTGTCATCCCCCATTTATGTAGAGAATCGGCGTATCTACCACAATTAGTTCGTATTCTATTCAGAGTGGTCCAAATCTTCCTGTGTTTATCAAATCCTGGTGGCCTGGTGTTGATACAGGGCATCTTCAGTTGCTCCTTTGTAGCACTGGTTTGCCATAATTTAGTCCATCGATCACTTATATTACTGTATATTTATTGTTATTGACTTGGCAAGTTTGTAATGGAGGATGACGGGAACGGAGTCTCTTTGTGTTGATGACAGGAATGTCTTCATGAATAGGGAGCTCAGGACTATCAGTTATTTTCGTGAATTCACGCACAAGTAATATTCTTGTCGCAGAGAAGGAGGCTCAACATGGCTCAGGATTGGATGCCAGAATGTAGGCGTATTTTTAAAGTGCCTGTTATAATGCGCATGGTTTGATTAAGTAGAACATCAACAAGTCTCGTGCAAGCGCTGTTGATCCAGACAGTGGCACAGTATTCTGCTACAGGGTACATACAGGGTACATACAGGGTACACCAGACCAAGAGCAGAGATTCTCAGTGTTATTGCTGATGAGCCACATGTGGTCCCACAAAGTTTCTGCAAAATATTGTTCCTAGTATTGATCTTGGCAGCTGTTCCTGATAAAAGATGTTTCAAGCTAAGGGTTCTGTCCAGAATAACCCCCAGATATTTAGGGTTTCTATTATGTTGTAGTATTCTTCCCTCAAAGTGGATCTGAAGTTCCTCGTTTGCCAGTCTATTATTGAGGTGGAAAGTAGTTACTTCCGTCTTAGCTGCATTTGGTTGTAGCTTCCATTTACGAAAGTACTTACCAATGAGAGATAGGTCTCTGGTCAGAATGGATTCAGTAATGCCTAGATCTTTATGACTCACAGCTAGAGCCTAGTGGTTGGCATATCCAAACTTCCTAGATGTACTTTCAGGTATATCAGCTATATATAGGCTAAACAGGAGAGGAGCTAGGACAGATCCCTGTGGTAAACCGTTGTTTAGTTTTCTTGGTGTACTTTCACTGTCTCATAAGCCGCAGTTAGATCAATGAATACCGCTGAGGTCTTCCTTTTCTTCTGGAAACTGGCTTCAATGAAAGTTGTCAGTGAAAGGACCTGGTCTACACAGCTACGATTCGGACGGAAGCCTGCCTGTTCAAAAGGAATAAACTGCAAGATCGTAAGATATTTTCTATTATTAATAATTTATTAAACACAACGTGCACATATATAGGGGTTTACATTTCGATTCCTCTTTTTTTAGCCCATTTTCATTCATGAAAAAAAATAGGCTTATGAGATCACCTTTTGTCCATGTGTCTGTCTATGTATGTGTGCGTATGTGTGTGATTCGTGTGTGTGCCCCCCACCCCACCCCTCCTAATAAAATCTAAACGGCTAGAGTGATTTTAATGAAACTCGGTAAGTTCATAGCACTACTCCGGACGACCTCGACCGTGCCCTTCAAATTTTGTTACGTCTCACCAATCCAACATGGCAGCTGTGCGAACTATTTCACCAGCATTCAATATCTCCGAAACTATTACCTATATCACCCTGGAATTTTGTACGGTGATAAAGGGAATTACTAGAAGGTCACCTATTTTTTTTATTTTTTTATTTTTTATTTTCACTGCTACACTTAGAGCTTAAGAGCTCCTTTACAGTAGCGCTCTACATAAAATAAGGTTAGGGCTTATGTGACTTTTGAAAACCTGCTAACTACAAAACCAACATGGCGGCCATGCGAAGTGGCGACTTTTAAATAGACGTTTGTCGCGATTTAACCAATCAAACGCATTGAAACTTGGTACAGTATATATTTATACACATGTTATGCACCAACATCTAACTTCGTTCAATTCTTTACATAACCTCAAGATGGCGGCTGTGCGAATTATAAAATTAAGTTTTTATTTCTTGTGTCGTGATCATGCTAAAAAGTGAAAGTTTGATTAATGAACCTACGCAATAATTTTCGTTTAATGGTACACGACTCTATGGCTTATACGTATAACAATCCAACATGGCGACCATCCGAAATATTTAGACGGTTCGTAATATCTACGAATCTATTACAGCAATCAAACTGATTTTTAATGTTCATAGGGGCTATGAACATAAGTTCACCTATAGGACTTTCAATAACCTGGTGATCAGAAATCCAACATGGCGGCGACGCGAAGTATAAATATTACATGGACGTTTCTCGCAATTTACCCATCCGAGTGCAGTGAAACTTGGTACAGTAAATCCTTATAAAAATGTTAATCCACTGGCATCTAATTTATTTCAATTGTTTCCATAACCACAAGATGGCAGCTGTGCGAAATTTTAAAATCTCTCTTTTTTTTATTTCTTGTGTCCTAATCATGCGATTGAAGTTTGAATACTACACGTACACAATAATCTTCATGTAACAGTACATAACTCAGACCTACATATATAAAAATCCAACCTGGCGACCATCCGAAATATTTAGTCGGTTCTCAAAGCTACGAATCTATTACAGCAATCAAACTGAAATTGTGTACTGTATGTTGTAGTGGCAATTAGCATAAGTAGGATATATGGAAATAGGCTTTAGTTCTTCACGGAACTACTTGTTTTCTCCTTTTTTACCAGTCTTTAGCAAATGTGGCAATTTAAACTGATCTTGCAGTACAGCTTTTGATGTGATATCTGGAACAACTTATGCCACATAGACGACAGGTACATTCTTCATCCGGAACATGGAACCTGGTGATTTCACATATCCTTCGATGGAACAGTGTACGGCGAATCGGGTCAAAGTGTGGCGTAGGTTGTAGTCTGGTCCTTACCATTCATCGTTTCTCATTGCTTCTGTCTCATTGAATCCTTCAGGGATTTGCTGGACTTTTCGTTGTGTTCCTTCCAGGACTGCAGCAGACGCTTCAGTGTCGGGAAGGACGAAGGTGGTTTTTATATCCTCTAGAAAGAACGGTTCATCCACCAAGGTGTACACCAGTCTGTTCTCTGTATATTTTGATAGCTGGAGAATACTTTTGAGGTACCTGGTATTGATATTTTCGAGCCTCTTTAGGTTCGCTGTGGTTAGCTTGTGCCATATAAATTGAATTCCGTACATGACAACTGGGGCGATTTTGATTTTGAATAATGTCATGGCCGTTCTTACCGACATATTTTGAGCCTTGGGAATCTCATACATTGCTTTAGTTGCTGCTATCGCTCTTTATTCAACATGCAGAGTAAATGTTACTCCTGTGGTCTGTAACGTAATGCCTAGGCACTTGAAGGATGACACAACTTCAAATAAGTTATTGCCTATTATACAGCAGTCTTTCCAAGAGCTTATACAGCATACTAAGCAAAGCAGTGCGTGTGTAGCTTTTTGGTTGATCGTTTGGCCTGCCTGGTTTTAGGAGTCCTATAATTCTTGACTTTTCATATCGTGGGGGATGTTACCAGTTTGTAGGATATCTGTGAAGAAAGCTGCGAGCCATATTTTCACATACTGACCACTATGCACAAGGAATTCTGAATGAATGCCATGAAAGCCAGGTGCCTTCCCTATTTTCATTTGTTTTAGGACTGTAGTTATTTCCTCAACAGTAAATGGTCTGGAAAATTCAGATTCTTGTGCACAGGATGATTTAAGTGATGTTAAATCCTTTCTGACATGTTTAGTGTGAGCTTTGATGTGCGGAGCTCTTGACATAGAGACAATATGATCTGCTACATGACTAGGGGTAACTTTCTCATTTGTACGAAGAGGTGGATTGCCACCACCTAGTTTTCTTAACAGAGACCAAACTTTTCTACTAGAAGTACGGAAATCTAAAAACTGAACTCTATTGGTTCATTCAGCACGTCGAGCAGCATCAGTACATTGGCGTAATTCATCAGCTGTTTCCTTTCATTTGTATCACAAACTTTCTTGTATAATTCCTCACTCCGTTGTGTCCATCCGGGTAAGTATTCCTTACGATAGTCTCGTGGGATGCAGTTCCTCGCTGTGCATATATCAGCCCAACGAAACGATTATAACTTGAGCTCACAGGTGGGATCCATCCAACACACTTATCCAGGTTTTCAGAAAAGGCAGACCAGTTTGCCTTTTTGAAGTTCAATTTTGCCCGAGGAAATGATCTTATCATAGGTATGTTCTTACCTATTACGAGAAGAAGTGGGTGATATTGACTGTGATATTCATATGAACGAATATGGATCGGTAGTGCATAACTATTTGTCAGAAAACTTAAATTAAAAATACAGAGACATTTTATACGTCAGGCGTGATGTATACATTACACCTTTTTCATTGTGCGAATGCATTGGTTGGAACTTCGTGAACACAGGCAGCTAACAATTGAGATTATAAGATATGAAATATTGTATGCATAAATTCCCGATTACCGCTATAATGCGTTTAAACCAATGAACTCTATCCAAAACAGTGAAAATATATTTCCTAATTCGACCACACAGAGCCCCGTGTACCGTACAACTAAAGTCAATAAATAGGCCTACCTATTGTCTAGATTCCTCAAGGAGTATTAAACATCTCTGATGTTGAATTCGCAAAACATGAATGTGATTTTCAGTCTAAAATATAAATGGCGGCTGTACGAAATATTTCACCGGCATTCTATATCTCCGAAACTATTACTGATATCACTCTGAAATTATTGATGGTGATAAAGGGCACTACTACAAGTAGCCTACACGTATGTGACATTCAAACACTTGCTAAGTACAATACGTACATGGCGGCCAACCGAAGTTGAATAACTTAAATAGTCTTTTCTCTCGCGATTTAACCATCAGAGCGCAGTGAAACATGGTACAGCAAATGTTTATACACGTTGTAATGTACTGACATCTAATTTAGTTCATTTGTTAACATAATCTCAAGATGGTGGCAGTGCGAAATTTTAAAATTAAATTTTTGTTTCCTGTGTCCGAATCATGCGATTTAAGTCAACGTTTGAATAATGAACCTACGCCATAATCGTCATCTAATCGTACATAACTCTATGGCCTACATATATGAAAATCCAACATGGTGACCATCCGAAATATTTAGACCGTACTCAATATCTACTAATCTATGACAGCAATCAAAATAAAATTTTGAATGTTGATAAAGGCTAAAGTTCACCTATGGATCATTGAATAATCCTGGTGAGTACAAATATAACATGGCGGTGACACGAAATTTAAATATTTAAATGGGCGTTTCTCGCGATTTAATGATTTGAGAACAGTTAAATTTGGAACGGTAAATGCTTATAAACATTTTAATCCACTGACATCTAATTTACCGTATTTCAATTGTTATCATAACCACAAGATGGCGGCTGTGTGAAATTTTAAAATCTTGATTTTATTTCTCGTGGTCTAATCATGTGATTGAAGTATGAATAATGTACCTAAGCATTAATCTTCGTGTAATAGTACATAGCTCTATGTTCTACATAAATAAAAATCCAACATGGCGACCAACCGAAATATTTAGATGGTTCTCAATATCTACGAATCTATTACAACAAACTGAAATTTTGTATGTCGATAGAGGGAATTAACATAAGTAGGATATATGAAAATGGGCTGTTTAGTTCTTCATGGAACTACTTGTTATTTATTTCTTTGTTTATTTATTTATTTATTTATTTGTTTACTTGTTTGTATTTAATTAATTAATTTATTATTAATTTATTTTTTGTTTTACGTATTTATTATTTATTTGCTAATTTAGTTATGTATTTTTTCATTGTTTGGTTGTTTATTCATTTATTCATTTATCCATTAATTTATTTTTCAATTAATTTATTATACACTTGCTTTTTATATTTGGTAATTGTCATGTTTTGTTAAAAGTGTTATTCTTATTTAGTTTCAATAGTTTCTTTTTTTACTATTTAATAAACCAGAGCAATGTATACGCTAAATGGGTCTATTAGTTTGTTTGCCTGATAAATTCAACTCAATTCTTTTCAGCCATAAAACTCGCCAGAAAAATCTCCATTCCCCCACTTAGCTTAATACCTCTTCACTTGTAATATAACGTGAAAATGCCGTCCATATTATGGAGTGAAACATGGGTTCACCAATGAATACATAAACGTTCAACATTTGCAGAAATACTTCAGTAACTATATTTAGGTATAACTTACGTGGCGATAAAACAGGGTCATCCTTGAAGTGTTACAAGGTCAATTTTTTGGTGATGCAAGTTAAATACCTGATCTGATAGCACACACCATACACTGCGCGATGTCAGATGACCGGAAGACGGCATTGTCAGCTCTTAAAATAGCGTGAGTGACGTACTTCCTGGACACAGCGATGTACACCACGATAAGGGGGATCCCTCGCTTAAATTGCAAGTGGGACTAGAGTAGGTTTTCTTGTCCATGGAGAGTAATGCCATCGTTGACCCTCTTCTGAGTTCGTGAACTCTTGGCGTAAACATATAATGCCCTCACTGTGTATTTAACCGACAACCTCATGTTGTAGAGGCTGACATTGTTGGCTGTCACCCCAGAGGTCTGCGGCTTCGATCTGGGTTCGATTCCCGACTCAGCCAAGAAATTTAGTTTTGGTATGAAGGCTCGTGAGACAGAGCTGAGAAGAGGTGTGTTCGATTTCCACCTCAGTCATCTCAGAAGTTATTTTCCGTGGTTTCCCCACTTCTACTCCAGGCAAATCTCGTGATGGTTCCTAACATAAGGCCACGGCTGCCTCCTTCCTAATTGTAGTATTAATTACTAATAAACACACCAATGCAGCCATCACGATAACACAGAATATTCCTCAAACACCCGAGTACACGGGGCTCAATGTCAACCATGTCCATGCCCCTAAAATGAACCAACAACTATTTTAACAGCAATTGGGCATTCCTGGTAGTCAAGATAGCTTTGAAGCTATTTTTCAGTTTTGCCATTGAACAATCTATTATATAATACGCTAAGTTCATCCGACAAAAAACTGAAGCTCTTGAACCAGAAGGGGTTAGAAGGTACGGTTTGTGCCATAATCTTCCAAATCTTCTCAATAGTACAGGAAAAAATTCTTGAAAAGTCAACGGAAATATATTTATTTGTTTAAAAAGTGTGTTTAAACAAATAAAAAAGACGATAGCCCTTGGCAGAACTGTGTCGCGTCCAGCCCGCATAACACTTAAGGCCGGGTACACATGTACAAGTCTGTACACATTGTAATGGGTATTAATGCCCCATGTTGGTAGCGACAAATGTAATGGTTTCTTTCGCCCTCACGTTGAGCGACAAGTGTAACGTTTTGCTAGCCCACACTGTTGGGAGATAAATGTAACTGTTTACCTTTGCCTAAGCTATGTTGTTTTAATGGGCGCCAAGACCTCAATGCAATGTTGAAATCTAAATTTGTATTTAACAACGTCTAGCTCTGGCAGAACACCTTCAAGACCCTATTCACTCAGATCGTGGTATGATTTGATCATTAACCCAACAAACAATTGTATCAGGAGAAGGAATTGGTCTATATCTAATGCTACCTACTGAAAGCAAAGATTGCATTGTAAAATAAATGAATTTATTATATAAAACAAGTATAGCAAAATTAATAATAATAATAAGTATAAAATTTAAATTGGAGCGTTGTGATTTGAATATTACCGATAGAAAATTACGTGAAAACGGAGTCTGATAAATTGATTTTACTCTTATTTCCAAGCTATGAAGTTACTGAAATATGAAATGTAAAACAAAGAAAAATGAGAGATTGCGTATTTCTGCGTCATTTGCGCTTACCATTGGAAATTGCCAAGGCATTTCCCTCGTACTTGCTGATGCTGTGAGCTTCCCACAGTCTCCTGGACGTCGTCATCTCCGTCGGAATTTGATGATATTCTGGTAGATTAGATAATTCTATGGTCCGTACCTCGGACCCAAACACTCGTACAACCGCACTGGTTAAGTTTTGCAAAAGTTAGTCTTCAACTCCACTGAACATCGGAGCGACACGCACTTGCAACCGTACTCCGCAAGTTCTACACAGATAGTCCGTTCCACGGAACATCGGAGCGTCCCCCGCGTATAACCATACTCCGCAAGTATTTCACAGATAGCCCTCGTTTCACGGCGCGTCGAACGATATATCCACACGTTGGCTCCCCCACCATGGTACCGACATCTAGCTTACGTCGTCCTCACTGATTGGTTGACCCACCGCTAGTTCCCCTCCTCTGGTTTCTTTACACTCGGCGCGCGAGAGGGAGAAGTCGTTTTCCGTTCCAACAATTCGCCTTTTCTGGACGATGCGACCCAAGATTGCGTCATGCTTCTCGACAAGATTAAGCGTGTACTTGAAATCCCAGTGAGTCACGTCTCTCGATATACCCTAACTGACGAAAACTCTGTAAAATTCCGTAATCACATAATTTTCTATAATATTGTCGTTCGTAATAATTTGCTTGATAGCGTTTTCTAAGACATAGAAAACCTATCTGAATGCTAATAATTTTTATAAAATGCTCCGAAAATACCTAAATAATAATTATAATAAATTAATAATAATAATAATAAATTAACATGAAAAATTCTCTTGGCTGAACAATTTGCCGCGTAAATAAATATAGAATGGCTTCCTACTGACTTATGCCAGTTGCATAAAACCCCTCGAAAAACACGTTACATATTCGCCTCGGATCATCGGATGATTTACCGTGACGACGGTCCATTATCCGATTATCCCAGACACGTTAATAATCCCCATCCAAAATACATATTACATAAATGAAATCACCCTAAATTACAGATATATACACTCATAATTTTTCTTCACGCACTTTGCGTCAAAGTTTGTTGTCACTATGGATTGCACTTTGCAACCAGTCCAATGTTTTACATATGGAATAGTGTTCCACGGATATTTCCGCCTCTGAAATTTCTCTATGTTGGAGAAATAGACATAATTAATGTGTGAGCACTATGTATTTATGATGTCATATCACACGCATTGAAGGTGTTCTGATATATTTATATCACCATAGAACTTCCTAATTTCACTGGAGGTCCCTTCCTTATGGTGAAATTTAATCTCACTTATCACTGAGCACACGATCACACTATTGTGGCAGCGCCTCGTGACCATAATACTTAATCTCTCTTTAAAGTAGATTAAATTAATATTGACTTCTGAAAAAAAAAAAAAAAAAACAGTAAATGCGCATTACATATAACACCAAATATTTCTGTGCCGTAATCGCCCTGTCTTGTTAAGTTCCCGTAGACCATATTCTACTTAATACTAGTTCTCAACACAGACCATTTCTCCTCACACAAATAATACCATTGTACAAATTATCTTAAATTACACACTAACAAATCTTACATGGCGAGGCCGTAAAGAGAAATCACGTGTGCTGATATGTATGAGTTTCATGAAGGACTGTCTCGCATTCTGATGGCCCATCTTTTATCTCGTGGACGCCTTAAGCTAACAAGCCCTATTCAAGCGCTCCCCCATCTCTTGGAGATAAATGGGAACCCATCAGCGCTGCCAAAATGGCCTTGGTGCATCGAGACAATTTAGTGCTCAACAGCATCCGACAATCCCGTCATATTTCCCTGTACCTTAAAAACTCTCATTTACTTACATACTACCCCCCTGTGTGACTTCTGATACGCCTGCCTGGAAGACCATCTCCTCCCACGCACCAAATACCTCACTTACTCATTTGATAGGCTGGCTCGCCAGCTAAACACACTCACTTTATGACACATATTTTCGTAGACTATGTATATTATACGTCCCGTATAATCTGTTTCCCTCACTATTCTCCAGCACATATGCTGTTTTTCCAATACGTTTGGAAACTATAAATGTCTCTGCGTCACCTGCTTCCAACCTTGCAAGTGGCTCCCTTTAATGAACGTCATCACGTTGCTCTACCTAGCATCTTTCTCAGTGTCTGTAACGATGCCCTGTTGCTACTGTCCACACATGCACATATTAAAATACCGTCCTCTGCTTTAACCACAGGATAATCCCTACATAAATTAGTGTCCCTCGATAGCATGTCTGCAAGAATGTTATCTTTACCTTTAATATATTTTACTGTGAATTCGTATTCCTGCAGAGCAAGAATCCACCTACTAACTCTGTTAGAACTGAGTTTACAAGTCCTCATATACAGTAATGCATGGTGATCTGTGTGGATCTCAAATTTCCCCCCTACTAAATACATTCTAAATTTCCCTAAACTGAAAACAATACCTAAAAGCTCTAACTCAGTAATCGTGTATCTTTTATCTGCTGCAGTCAGTCCTCGCGAGGCTAAAGATACAATGCACAGATTACCCTCATCATCTTTCTGACATAATACTCCAGCAATGCCTATATGTGAAGCATCTGTCATAACCACATATTCCTTATCTTTTAACGGATATTTCAGCACTACAGCTTTCTCAAAACCTTCCTTCAGCGCTCTAAAAGCCTGATCATGCTTGGACTCCCATCTCCACCGAGTCCCACTTTTAAGCAATTCCCTGAATGGTTCTACCAACCCTGAGTATTTAAGAACGAACCTCCTGAAAAAGTTGCAAATTCCCAGGTACGTTTTTAACTGTTTAACATTCTGTGGCACCTCTGCGTTAAGTATCTTATTAACCCTACTTTCCTCTGGTGTTACACCTCTACTCGACACTCTATGACCTAAAAATGTCACTTCTGACTGACAGAATGACGACTTAGACAGCTTCAAAGTGAACCCTGCCTGATCTAACTTCTGAAAAACTATATTTAAATGACATAGATGCTCCTCAAAACTGCGTGAACTAATTACCATATCATCAATGTAAATGGTTACAAACTCTCCTGTGTCATCCCCTAATGCGATGTTTAAAGCCTTAATTAAAGCTGCTGAACTACTCTTTAACCCATAAGGTGTTCTACAAAATTGATAAAGGTTATATTTATGACTAAAAGCTGTAAATGGTCTATCTTCGTACATAAGTGGCACTTGCCAGAAACTGGAACTCAAATCTACACAAGTGAAATACTTCTTCCCCTCAAATGTTTGCATTAATTCCTCTATTGACATAGATTTCAGCTGATCTGAACTAATTCTACTGTTAACCAAACGAGCGTCTAAACAAATACGAACAGTGCCGTCGGTCTTGGGTACCGTTATCAAAGAATTAACATATGGACTGTTCGAGTGCTCAATAATCCCATCTTCAAGCATCTGGTTAATTTGTGCCTCAACTGCACTCTGATAAGCGAAAGGTACAGGATATCTATGTCCTGTGAATACTGACCTATCAATAACGTTCAATGAATGTGTATAGCAATTGGCCATACCAATGCGATCCTCAAAAACTCTCCTATTACACAATAACACATCATAGAGCCGAACACATTGTTCCACCTCTATATTACCCTGAAATGCAGCCTCACGTAACGAGTCCTCTAGACTTCCGTTCGTAATCACACTGCCCACAAAACATGGAGAACCCCGCTCTACGGCTGGCGATATCTCATTTAAAGTACAAATCACACCTACAATACTACTCCTCTGAATATGGTCATTGAACGCTACTTCTACTTCAGAATCTCCCCATTTAAATTTCAAACTCCCTACATCATAACATAAGTTACCAGACACTCTACTTAGCCACTCTGAACCCAAGATAACACTGAATACTAAATTTGGAATTACAAGGCAAATCTGCTTCTCTACATGATTATTAATTTTAATGTCTACTAAAACTTGCTTAGAAATTACTTTAGACCTCTTCCCAACAGCTGTGATAACAAAAGTGCTTTTAATTGGCATCTCCTCAAAATTTACTCCAGTTCCTTTCATTTTATCATAAAATGCACTACTTATGCAACTCTTCATACAACCACTATCAATTAAAACATCTGTGTACGCCTCGGACACGTTAAATTTAACTATGGGGCTCTTACTAACCACTTCCTGAATAATACCTTCATCATTTAGTTCATGTAATAATTCATTTCTCATATTTAGGTCATAGGGTTCCTGTATAATTGTATGGACAGGGCATGCTACAGACTGAGATTCTGACCTTACTTCGCAGCCTGGTTCGCGTTTAAAGAACCGCTACAGCTGGCCGTAGTACTACTAACTACTGAACTGGTCTGGATGTTCTGGGCTGTGTTGTCATTGTTTTGCTGTATATTACTACCACTAGGCTGTCCTCTTCCTTGACCCCTATTCTGGTTGTAATTATTGTCATTATAATTTCTCCCTTGATTTCCCCTGAAATCATTGTTTCTCCCTTGATACTGATTCCCATAGCCATTTCCTCTGTTCTGATTTAGCTGATTATTATTATTCCTATTTTGAGCGTTGGCCCCTTCGCCACCGTTCCCTTGAACTTCCTGATGCCTGGCTTCATTAGGTCTATTATTATTATTACCCTGGTTCCGATTGAAATTGTCCTCATAACCCCCTCTCCCTAGTGCATCAAATGTGCTTAACAAATTTTCTACTTGTGATATAGTCTTTACATTCTGGATACAAGCAGCCTCCTTGATCCTATAGGGAAAGTGCCTAAGTAGCAACCTTACCACATCACTTTCCTCCTTCAAGCCATCAAGATATTTACACACTAATACCTGCCCTAAAAAGTATTCGGTCATGGTGGAGCTTCCTTTAGGGTTATATTTACCACACACTACTCCCTCACGATGCTGCGACTGAATAACCTCATTCCAGAACTTTTCACAGAATTTCATTTTAAAATCATTGATATCAGTAAACTTGTCTCTGTAGACAGCAAACCAATTCCTGATCCTAGCTTTTAATTTTAATTCTAATTCTGCGATTTTCTCCTCAGCCTTCCTCTCAATACTGTTTACTGTTAATTTAATGTTTCCTTCTGATTCTTCTACTTTATCATATAGCTTTGCTTGTTTCTCCTCAATCTTGCTAATGCTCTCTCTATTATTCTCTCTTAAATCATTTACTTCTGCAACTATTTGTGAGTGGACTTTCTCAATTCTACCCCCCAGCTGTTCCTTAACCTCTTTAGTTGCTACCTGAATTTTGTCAATTTCTCCCCCCAATTGCTTTTTGACCTGCTGTGTTTCCAGTTGCACTAGTTCTTTTAAATTTTCAGCCTGTGTACTGATTCTAATTTCTAACTCCTCCTGTACTTTTCCTAATTTCTTGTCTACATCTGCAATGATCTCTTTAACCTTCTCTTCCATTACTCCTCTGATTTCTCCTCTAATCTGCTCCATTTTCACACTAATTTCCTTGTTGTTCTTATCTAATTTTGCATTATTCTGTTCTAATTTTTTATTTAAAGCTTCTGTACTTTCTTTATTTTCCCTACTGTTTTGTTCTAATTTTGCATTATTCTGTTCTAATTTTGCATTATTCTGTTCTAATTTTTTATTTAAAGCTTCTGTACTTTCTTTATTTTCCCTACTGTTTTGTTCTAATTTTGCATTATTCTGTTCTAATTTTGCATTATTCTGTTCTAATTTTTTATTTAAAGCTTCTGTACTTTCTTTATTTTCCCTACTGTTTTGTTCTAATTTTGCAATATTCTGTTCTAATTTTGCATTATTCTGTTCTAATTTTGCATTTAAGGCATCACTACTAACTTTGTTCTGATACATGAACTCGAGAAGTAAAGTTTTTAATTCTGGTTGGCCGCCTACACTCCCTGTTTCAGTATCGGGATTTACCTCCGCTACCCCGGTACTACCATCACTCGACATACTGCTCGTATCATCACTCTCCCGTTGATGACCACTACGTAACCTCATCTGTCTTTCTTTCTCATCCCCCATAATGATATACACTGATAAAGACAAATAACCCCCAAAATACAGGCACAGAAATATATACCCTTCTCCTTCCACAAATGTTATTAGGTTTTCAGCCCCAAGTTGTCGGCGCCAATGTAATGGGTATTAATGCCCCATGTTGGTAGCGACAAATGTAATGGTTTCTTTCGCCCTCACGTTGAGCGACAAGTGTAACGTTTTGCTAGCCCACACTGTTGGGAGATAAATGTAACTGTTTACCTTTGCCTAAGCTATGTTGTTTTAATGGGCGCCAAGACCTCAATGCAATGTTGAAATCTAAATTTGTATTTAACAACGTCTAGCTCTGGCAGAACACCTTCAAGACCCTATTCACTCAGATCGTGGTATGATTTGATCATTAACCCAACAAACAATTGTATCAGGAGAAGGAATTGGTCTATATCTAATGCTACCTACTGAAAGCAAAGATTGCATTGTAAAAGAAATGAATTTATTATATAAAACAAGTATAGCAAAATTAATAATAATAATAAGTATAAAATTTAAATTGGAGCGTTGTGATTTGAATATTACCGATAGAAAATTACGTGAAAACGGAGTCTGATAAATTGATTTTACTCTTATTTCCAAGCTATGAAGTTACTGAAATATGAAATGTAAAACAAAGAAAAATGAGAGATTGCGTATTTCTGCGTCATTTGCGCTTACCATTGGAAATTGCCAAGGCATTTCCCTCGTACTTGCTGATGCTGTGAGCTTCCCACAGTCTCCTGGACGTCGTCATCTCCGTCGGAATTTGATGATATTCTGGTAGATTAGATAATTCTATGGTCCGTACCTCGGACCCAAACACTCGTACAACCGCACTGGTTAAGTTTTGCAAAAGTTAGTCTTCAACTCCACTGAACATCGGAGCGACACGCACTTGCAACCGTACTCCGCAAGTTGTACACAGATAGTCCATTCCACGGAACATCGGAGCGTCCCCCGCGTATAACCATACTCCGCAAGTATTTCACAGATAGCCCTCGTTTCACGGCGCGTCGAACGATATATCCACACGTTGGCTCCCCCACCATGGTACCGACATCTAGCTTACGTCGTCCTCACTGATTGGTTGACCCACCGCTAGTTCCCCTCCTCTGGTTTCTTTACACTCGGCGCGCGAGAGGGAGAAGTCGTTTTCCGTTCCAACAATTCGCCTTTTCTGGACGATGCGACCCAAGATTGCGTCATGCTTCTCGACAAGATTAAGCGTGTACTTGAAATCCCAGTGAGTCACGTCTCTCGATATACCCTAACTGACGAAAATTCCGTAAAATTCCGTAATCACATAATTTTCTATAATATTGTCGTTCGTAATAATTTGCTTGATAGCGTTTTCTAAGACATAGAAAACCTATCTGAATGCTAATAATTTTTATAAAATGCTCCGAAAATACCTAAATAATAATTATAATAAATTAATAATAATAATAATAAATTAACATGAAAAATTCTCTTGGCTGAACAATTTGCCGCGTAAATAAATATAGAATGGCTTCCTACTGACTTATGCCAGTTGCATAAAACCCCTCGAAAAACACGTTACAACATGGGGCGCACACATCCCATTGTGAATCCAAACAGAATTACCCGCAACAGTAACGAATTGCACGCAGATTTCATAAATATTGTCATTTTGTTTAAGAAGTGCGTAAATTAAATAAATAAACATATTTATGGAAGCCCGCATAACAGTAAAGTCAGGCGGGTGGTTAATGAACACACAGGATTTCTCGCACAGGTCCCCTAGTTAATACAGGATGTCTCAAAATAATGTACTAACATTTTGAATGACTATAAAATGATTATTTATGAACATAGAGACAAGTTTAAGGGCATCAATTATAGAGGAGACAAGTAATTAAAGACTCATTTCGCAAATGTTCAAATTGATGACCGTCAGTGTCTAGACAAAGCTGATAACGCGAAGCAATGGATTCGCAAACGTTACGAAAGTTCATTTGGAATTTCATGGCATTGTCAATTTCCAATTTCGTGTTGGAATGTAGGATTACCATCGCAGACGCTTCATGATGCGATGGACGCTATCTTTTGAGATGTGTGTCTCTCGTGCCGTTTGTCGTAGTGATTTCGGTGGGGATCGAGTGAGGGCTTCCTGCACCTATTCTTCTTTTCTAGGACTGGTGGATGTCCGTGGTCGTTCAGAACGTTTCTTGTTGACGTTATGAACGGTTCCATCTGTTCCAAATTTATCTCAGATGCGAGCAATGGTCCGACGCGTTGGTGGCGGTGTGTCGAACTCTTGGACACTGATAATAATAATGCATGCAATTAAGAATACGCCGTATCTCTAAATATTAAGGGTGTGTTTAAGAGATAGCCTTCACTATTTTCGTACATTGGTAAATTCAGATATTACGATCCAATTTTCTCTGTGAATTGCTTAAGCTTATTTACATTCGACCCTGACTATTATATGTCAGAAAACTGTATCATAATGATGGTCATTATAACACTATTTTTCAATATGAAAGCGTTTCTCCCACCAATCCAAGCTCAAGAAACAGTAGTTTGACCAATTAGATAAGGATATCAACACACCTGCACTGAGTTCCAAGGCCTTCTAATTTAAATTTCACTGCGTTGCCTAGTATCATAGTGGGGTAATCGAGGAGGCCATGGTCAAATACAAGGCATTCTCTACGTCACATGCGCTCTGTTCAGTACATAAAACTGGCGAAATCTCGACAGATATTAATGAATATTTATGTCCGAACATAAAATAGTTAAATAATTATCGTCGAACATAAACAGTCGTACGGTATGCAACTCGCCTATAATGGTAATTAATACACTCGTATGGAAATTATAAAACTCGCATACGCTCGTGTTATAAACATACTCGTGTCTTAATTATTGCCATAATAGGCTCGTTGCATAATGTACTATTGTCAGTCTAAGTAACGTAACCTTTTATATATTCGGGTTCGAGCTAAGCAGAGAATAACCTCATATGCAATATTAATATTATGCAATTTTGTCAATGCCTTGCTGGTTAATTCATTGAAAACACGTAGTTCCGTTAAGAACTAAATAGCCTATTTTCATATATCCCACTTATGTTTATAGCCTCTATTAACATACAAAATTTCAATTCCATTGATGTAATAGATTCGTAGATATTGAGAGTCGTCTAAATATTACGGATAATTGCCATTTTGGATTGTTATATACGTAGGCCATAGAGTTATGTACTAATAGATGACAATTATTGCGCAAGTTGATTATTCAAACGTTGACTTTTATCGCATTATTAGGACACAAGTAATATAAACTTAATTTGAAAATTTTGCGCTGCCACCATTTTGAAGTTTTGTAAACAATGGAACAAAATTAAATTTCAGTACATTACAATGTGTATAAATATTTGCTGTATCAAGTTTCACTGCGCTCGGATGGTTATATCGCGAGATACGTCTATTTAAATGTTTCAACTTCGCTAGGCCACCATGTACTTATCAGGTTTCTGATGATCACATAGGCGTCCTTCTAGTAGTACAAAATTTCAGGGTGATATCTGTAGTAGTATCGGAGATATAAAATGCCGGTAAAATATTTTTCACAGCCGCCATGTTTGATTGGTGAGACGTATTAAACTTTGAAGGACACGGTCCTATGTGCTTACCGAGTTTTATTGAAATCGCTCCAGTCATTTAGATTTTATTAGGGGTGGACACACACACACGGACAAAAGGTGATCTCATAAGCCTTTTTATTTTTTTCATAAATGAAAATTGGCTAAAAAAGGAAGATTTTAGTTTTACGTGACCGTAAATCGTGTGATTATGAGCCACGGAACCTCCTTTTTACGTGGAATCCGATCCACAGGACATGGCATTTCACTTCGAAAATCTCACATGCATTGACCGGGAATCGAACCGAGTCCACCTTGGTGAGAGGCCAGCCACTGCACCACCACGCCCCCCTTAATTCATTGAATATAAGCTTATTATCTGATACCAAATTGCCATGAAATTTATTAAACTCGGTGTTCATATTTGTTGCGGCTTACACAACTTTGACTTTGACTTTTGTAATAACAACACACGGCTGTTGCTTGGCTTTAGTTCACGTTATCTGTGGACTTACTCCCCAGTTCGATTGATGGAATTTCCCCCTTAATAATCTATTTCAGTTGGCTCGAACTCAAACAAGCGCCATGCAACTTACGAGAGACGGAATGTAAATGTGTTGACAAAATGAGGAAATGAAGACTGGCTAGTATTTAATGTTGGGACGTGGCGTAGCTGTGTTCGTTAAATCCTGCAACACAACCGCCTGGGCAGCTGCAGTAAGTCCGGGGATTGGAGGCTCGAATCCCGGCGCAGACAGCAACAATCCTGAGTGTGGTTTTTCCCCGTTATTTTCCACACTCCCTCCAGGAAAATCCCGTTATAGTACCTTATTTCAAGTCATGGGCACCTACCTCATCCCTGTCCATGATACAGCTACACACACTACTACAGTCATCACATAAATACAGGTAATCAACTTACACCCAACTACATGGGTCTGATGACCAAGATGTACCAAGTCCCTAAAGTGAATATATCGACAACAAAAACGGAAGTACACAGGGATGGAATGACCACGATTTGCAAACTCCTAATTCAGACGACAACAACAAAGATGAAAATACTTATGAATTTGTTGTTGTTGTTGTTGTTGTAGGAGTTTTCAGTCCTTTGACTGGTTTGATACAGCCCTCCATGCCTCCCTGTCCTGAGCTAATCGCTTCTACTCTACATAGCTACTACACCTTATATCCGAGGCAATCTGTTTATCATATTCTAACCTTGGTATACCCCTACATTTTCTATCCTCGACCCTTTCTTCCATAACTAAGCTTGATATTCCTGGGTAACTTAGTAAGTGTCCTGCCAACCTATCTCTTCTCTTCAATGAATTTGAACAACTCAAAACACCCTGTTGAAGACCGGACTCGAACCGGTAGAACAGCATCGCATGATCACACATCCTCACTCTGTGCCCCCGGAATACTATCACATACTTTTCCTTGCAATCTGACCAAAATATATGCAAAATTTCAGCGAGTTCAGGATAAAACAAATTTTCATTATTAGATTCATACGGAACTTTCAAAGCTACTGTATAAATATAATTCTGAAGTTTATTTTCATGAAAAAGTATAAATATTCTGTTTGAGATAGCGTTGTTATCAGTTCATTTTGGTGCTCGGACATCATGGCCCAATGTGCCTGGGTGGGTGTGCAATATGTCTAATAACCAGTGTTATTGTAGTATCTGCTGTGAAGTGAGTATGGTAATTGAGGCCAGATTGCTAAGAAGTCCTAAAAGGAAGCTACTCGCTGGTTGTAATAATAGCACTGTCGGCACTTGGACGGTCACTGACGTGTGAAGGCCAAGGACCCGAGTAGAGTGCCTGCCATGACAACACCGCCCACGTCGATATGTTACACGCTCACAGAGATTGCTGAAATTTTGTAAGGTGATAATGACAACTACTATACGTTCACGTATGTGACTTTCAAAAACCTATTAAGTACAAAACGAACATGGCGGCTATGTGAAGTTGAAACATTTAAATAGACTTTTATCGCGATTTAACCATCCGAGCGCAGTGGAAAATTGGTACAGCAAATGTTTATACACACTGCAATGCACTGACATCTAATTTGGTTCAATTGTTTACTTAATCTCAAGATGGCGGTTGGGAGAAATTTTAAAATGAGGTTTTAATTTCTTGTGTTCTAATCATGCGATCGAAGTCAATAATTGAATAATAAACCTACGCAATAATCGTAATCTAATATTACATAACTCTATAGCCTACATATGTAAAATCCAACATGGCGACCATCCGAAATATTTAGACGGTGTACAACATCTACTAATCTATGACAGAAATCAAACTGAAATTAAATCCCCTCTCCCCCCAATACATCTAATCAGTTGTAACCCTTCCTCAATAACACTTCTTTTAAAGATATTTCAATTCAAAATATGATGGTCATCGCCATGAATACATTCGGACGATTCTCGTGCAACGCACACTGTTTTCGAAATCCCCAATTATTGGTCACTTTTTATACGTGCTGGTGGACCCTTTTCTCCCGCGGACCACTCCCGAGGCACTGGCGGACCACCGGTTAAGAACCACTGGTCTACGTATATAAAAATCCTACATGGCGACCATCCGAAATATTTAGACGGTTTTCATTATCTGCGAATCTATTACAGAAATCAAACTGAAATTTTGAATGTTGATAGAGGCAATTACCATACGTAGGATATATGAAAACAGGCTATTTAGTTTTTCACGGAACTACTTGTTTTGTCCTTTTTAGCCTAATCAAGCTGAAATGGAAATGCAAATACATTGTGAAACCGCTATAGGTTTTCTCTTATTGGTTACTGTTCATTATGTCTCAATGGGCTACTGAAATAAACAAATATAGTATTACGGACATGACAGAGAGCGAAATTTGCCTGGAAAATTACTTCTTGGTTATGAAACAAATGAACCATGATTGATGACATGTATTATAGCATGTATACTGTTGTGTGTATTATTTCTTCTTTTAGTTGTGTGGAATCACGCCAAGAATAGAATACACTGCTTCCTTTTCCTGGATGCATATATTTGTGCATACTGTGGAATCTCTCTCATATAATTTGTCAATACCTTCTAAGAGTTCCATATATGATACTCTTAGCCTATCAGGACGCCTGTGTATCATTTCTCCAACTCCTGCTTAATAAATCTTTAGAACATTTTACATGACTTGGGTAAGTCCATATTTTCAGAATTTAACAAACATCTTCTTTTTTTTGGTATTTTAATAGTTTTTAAAATAGGGTTTCCTTTTTTTTACTGCGACCAGGTATTAAATGAATGAACTATTTATTAAAATTTGTTTCAAATATTGTGTCGTGTGCAATGATGACAATGGCAATATTCCCAACAGTGAATGCCAAAGATGAAACAATGTTTAATATACAAACGAAAGTTTGATGTTTTCAGTCGGTCAACACGAGTTTTTGCCAAACGAGATGGGTTATTCTCTAATCCTAAAAAAAAAAATCAACATTAGATTAATAACACTTGATGACCAGTTTCGATCGCCAGCGATCATCATCAGATCCATTACACCTTGCCCTAATATTTACGTCAGAAAGTATGGGTGAAAATATTTACAATATGTACACTTATTTAGTTGCCGTATGAGTTGAGATGATTCAACTAGGTAATATTTGTTACTTTTGGTCTATGTGATGTTTTCTTAAAATACTGGAATTGGTGATTTATCTCCAAACTTGCTTGTTTCGAGTGAATATGTGATTGTGGTTAAATGGTCAATGCAGGTGTCTTGCGCTGTCCTGGTCAGAGCAGTTATCTTGGTCACCATCTACTCTCAACTGGGGGAACTTCCTGTGGGCCAAAGTCTCTTACAGTATATACCTGGGCAATTCCCTTCTCGCATTCCTAAGTTTGCCGTACAAATGTGACAGTGTATGGCCAAGTCTCGTCTCCCTAATGTGGTGTATGTTACTGTATTCAGGAAAATCTTCAACTATTAAAGACCCGGTTTCATCCTCGCCACTCAAGAGCTAAAAGGCCATATAAGCACTGCCCGGTCTAATGAGAATGTCCTGGCACATTTAATACTGCCGTTCTGACATACATTTTAGGGCCTAAGAGTCATGGATCTGATGATGATCACTTGACCATCGAAACTGGTCATCCAAGTGTATTTATTAATCTAATAAAATTGCTTATGTTCGACCCTGCGAAATGTAAATATTATATGTCAGAAAACTGCACTATAATTAGGCTCATTATAGTACAAGTTTTTATTGTGATACAGTTTCTCCCACCAATCAGAGCTCAAGAAACAGTTGTGTGACCAATCAGGTAAGGATAGCATAGCACCTGCACTGACTTCCAAGGCTTCCTATTTTAAATTTTACTGCGTGGCTAGTGCCATAGTGGGGTATTCGAGGAAGCCATGGTTGAATACAAGGTATTCTCTGCGTCCCATGCGCTCTGTTCAGCACATAAAACTCGCGAAATCTCTACGAATTTTTATGTTCGAACATAAAATAGTTATAATTATCGTCGAACATAAACAGTCGTATGCAACTCACATGTAATGATAATTAAGACACTCGTATGGAAATTATAAAACTCGCTTCGCTCGTTTTATAAACATAGTCGTGTCTTAACAATGCCATTATAGGCTTGTTGCATAATGTCCTATTTCAGGATTAGGGAATAACCCATCTCTTTTGCGAAAAACTCGTGTTGACCGACTAAAATGCATCAATCTTTCGTTTACTAAGGCAACGCTGAAAATGGCTTCAAACACCATAATCTCTCTCAATAATTCATCAATACCTTCTAAGAGTTCCAGATATGATCCTCTTAGCCAATAAAGACGGCAGGGTGTCACACTGTAGTTCTCCAACTTCTGCTTAATAAATCTTTTCAACATTTTACTTGACTTAGGTAAGTCCATTGTCTCAGGATTAAACAAACTTCTTCTTTACTTTAACAGACTTTAAACTTTAACCTTTAACAGAGACACTGGATATCAGCTAAGTGACACTTGGCTACCAGTTATTAAAGATCTAGGAAGATAGTTCCTCTCAGTTTCTCTAGTTCTTCACCTATTTCAAATTGTACGTTTTCCTCTTGGCTACAGAGCCGGGATTTGATCTCCTTTGTTCATCGCTGGAGGAGTTTCCATCTGTTTTTTTCCCGGCGTTTTCTGTATGACGTTAGGTATCGTATATATACACTTCCCTTTTGTTTCTGTTTCCTTATATCCATAAACTCCCCGCCCTTCTCCTTATTTGTGACATTCTCATTCTCTATATTTTCCCCCCGCGCCTTCTCCTTCCTTACTACTGCTCGAGTCTAAGCTGCGTGGACCTGAGAGGAATGTGCATCGCAGACTATTATGAGTGGTGGTGACGAGTGATGTGGTTTCTCGGTCCTTGCGTAGTAACAGAAGCAAATACATTAGTCGGTGACTCACCCACTCATTCCCAACGCTACACTGGTTTCAGAAAAGACTCTATGTTAGCAGTATTGGAATAGACAAGAATGTCAGGTAACACGGCGGGCTGTCGACAGGCTTCTCAATTCTCGCCTGCTCCTAACCCTGCCTCTGCCCTTCATCCCGCAAGTTCACAGAGCTTGGAACCGAGCAGTACTCTGTCCGCCGTTCTTATCAATATGGCGCATTTTTTCTACCATGGTCCATACAGTAATTTCTGGCAGCTGCTCTCTGGTGACGAACAGAGGAATTTACCAATTTTTTTGTAATCTCATTGATATACTCATGGTGGCCACTACTCCTGGAAAACCTGGAAATCCTAGAAAACTCCTGAAAAATGATAAAAAAAAAAATGAAAACTCCTGGAAAATAGCCACTGTTAATTAATTATAAAAAGCTTTCCGTCATAAATCATACTCCCGCTGCGGTTTGGGGTGAGCACTCTATGGATAACGAAAGACATTTCCTCAGGCTACCTGTTTCTATGTGGGAGAACACACGATAGTATTTTTGTAAAACATATTGAGTATAGACAACTTCACCGCAATAAAATTGCAGGCGGCTTTCTTTTCTCTTTTTTATAGCGGATATTTGAGTCACAAAGGCTTTTTTAAAAACAACAATTAAATCATTTGTGTGTAGGCTTGCGTATCAATAACGCTGTATAAGTAGACCAAACAAAACTGCTTTATTTTGGTCTTGAAGATGGCAACCGAAAAGCCCCCCCCCCCCCCCCCCCGGACTTGCGCTTATTTTTAAGTCTGGAAAAATGAGAATTACTCATGGAAAATTCCTGGAAAACTTCTAGAAAATCGTTGACCGATTTGAGTGGCCACCATGTATACTTTCTTTGGCCACATTGTTTAATTATATTGAAAAGGGAGGCAAGGTTCCTTCGAAACGTCTGGTGATATTTAATGTTATTTTCACACGGCATTAGCCCAAAGACCATGAATTATTTGAATATTAACCATTTTGTTGATAAGTAATGAAGTCCAGTTTTCATTCTGAAATCATCTGGCTCTTTTTATTCCCCAACATTGTATAAATATTAATAAACTGTAGTTTTCAACTAAAGCTTAACTTAAAACAGTAATACAAGTAAACACAATCTCATTCACTTTCCAAAATGTCATTCACACTTGGAGTGGTAATTGACAAGTGGTATATTCCAAAATGTCATTAACACTTGGATATTAACAGAGTGGTAATTGACAAGTGGTATAATTTTGGAAAGGGATGAGACAGATCTCACTTAGGGCATCACTATAAATCTTACACGAGTGAAAAGAAATGCTTTCAAACACAATCAAATGATTTGTCATCATTCCAAAGATTGGTTCTATTAAAAATTAAAACCTTCACCCATTTTTAGCCTGTTCATTACTTATGAATTATTAAGCTTATGAGATCACCTTTTGTCCGTGTATGTGTGTGTCTGTGTGTGTGTACCCCCTCCCCCCTTATAAAACCTAACGGTCCAGGAGATTTCAATGGAACTTGGTAAGTGCATACTACTACCTAGTCCAACCTTGATCTTTCAAATGTTTAATACGTTTCACCAATCCATCATGGCGGCTGCGCGAAATATTTCACTGGCATTCTATATCACCGCACCAATAACAGATATCACAATGAAAATTGTACCGTGATAAATGGTACTTCTAAATGTTCATGTATGTGACTTTCATTAATCTGCTCAGTACAAAACGAACATGGTGGCCAAGCGAAGTTGAAACACTAAAATAGACTTTTCTCGCGATTGAATTATTCGAGCGCAGTGAAACACGATGCAGAAAATGTTACTACACATTGTAATGTAATGACATCTAATTTGGTTCAATTGTTTTCATATCCTCAAGATGGCGGCTGTGCGAAATTTCAAAATCAAGTTTCCATTTCTTGTGTCCTAATCATGCGATCAAAGTGAAAGTTTGAATAATGATCCAACGCAAGAATCTTCATCTATGGTACATAACTCTATGGCCTACACATACAACAATTCAACATGGCGACCATCCGAAATATGTAGACGGTTCTCAATATCTACGAATCTATTACAGCAATAAAACTGAAATTTTGTATAATGATAAAGGCTATTATAGGCCGGACGTTTGTTTTAGACGATTGCCCTTGACCTTGAAGCCTGCGGGTGAGCCTACACACACTCACTCTCTCACCCTATCGCTTCACACTTGTCACCACCGATCTGATGTAATGGAATTCCAGACTTGAGCAGACAGTACAGTCCACGTCGAAGTATTATGTGACGCGAAAGTACACGTTACCTAGTTACGAAGAGAACGTCATTATATTTGCCAATGACTGTACTTCAGAAGAAGCGTGAAACAGCTTTGTCAATCATCGGATTGCTTGGGGCAGCTGATAACAGCACAGGTACTGTAGTAACTCGCCTCCAGGCTTCCATTAAGATTTTTCACTCGTCTAAAACAAACGTCCGGCCTGTAATATAAGCTCGCCTATGGATCATTCGATAACCTGGTAAGCACAAAATGAACATGGCGGCGATTCGAAATTTAAATATTTACTTGGATTTATCTCGCGACTTTTCATCCGAGCGCTGCGAAACTTGGCACGGTGTATCTCCATACAAGTCTTAATATACTGACGTGTAATTTGATGGAATTTTATGAGAACTTAAAATAGTGGCTGTGGAATTTTTCAAATCATGTTTTCATTTGTCGTGTCTTAAGTAAGACCGGTAGGATATATGAAAATAGGCTATTAGTTCTTCACGGAACTACTTATTTTTTATTACTTGGCTGTAGGGGCAATTATTGATCTACGTAGTTACGACACTGGTGGTACCCGTGCAGGTGTTAGTAGGCTGCAACTGGCATGAGGAGTAAAAGCACGTGGTCGCTCGACCGTGCCTTCTGTTGTCATGGTGATGGACCTTGTATGTAGTCAAGGACGAAAACAAGTCTTCTGGCCAAGCCCTCTCAACAGCTGTTCTTGCGTCATACTGTGGACCTGATTCATATGCCGGAGAGCGCGTCTGATTCACAGTGGTAAACATGACAGTGTCTCGCAGCTGACAGAGAATGACACACTTGGCACGTCCGTAGCGCGTGGTACACAGGTCATGGCCTTGCAGTGTCATCTGAATAACTTGATAAGTGACCTTCAGGCCTTCAGTGACCGAATGCAGATATCATTTTAGCCTACTTTTCACATTTTGCAAAAATGAGGAAAAAGTAGACATGAGATCGGCCAAATGAGTGTCTGTCTGTCTGTCCTTCTGTCTGTCTGGCTATGTGTGTGTGTCCCCCCCCCCCCCATATCAACTACTACACGGCTGCAGCAATCGAAACAACCTGAATATCTCACGGCCATATTTGAAAATGATGTCAGTGCTACCAACTGCGGAAAAATCGCAATTGAAATTTGAGCTCCATGTTGGATATCTTGGAAGGTATTGCAGTTTAATTTCCAGGAGGCCATACATGGCAGTGTTGCCAAAATGATTATAAGGCTGCTGATAAGTCCAAATTTTAAATGCATATAACTTCTACACTATCAATTGGATTTCAACCAAATTTCGTATGTGCTATATGTACATAAACAGATATGACTGAGCGTATTCTTAAGAGTCGTCAGGGCTGCCAACTGTTAATAAATGCTCTCATGTTTTAATCTAAATACCCATATATCAGAAAGTACGCAAGCCGACAGCTTTAAACTATGCACACGCATAGTACCTGACATTCTATATTAATTTGGAGTAACATATATACGTCAGTGCTACCAACATGATTCTAAGCCTGCTGAGAGGTCCAACTTTAAATACATGTAACTTCTATACTATCATTTGGATTTCAACCAAATTTCGTGTGTGTTATGTGTATAGCCCGACCCAGGGGTTTCTGCCGCGACATGACCGGACAGGCGTGGCTTCAGAACAGTGGGAGGGGTGTGGGACTGTCACGCATCACCGAAACGAAACATCACGCGCACCGATGGGTCAAGTTTGACAGGATACGGTTTGTTCATAAAAGTAGGATGAAAGGCAGCATTTTACTGAGTATATAGAAACATGAATCACAATTCTACGCCCAGTACTTTATATTTTATGTTATTTTAAAAATATAGAGCAAACTGCTTCCATACTAGCCGCTGCTGATTTGGAGAGCCAATGTATTGTTGCCAAGTCGTTGCACAATGGCGAGCGGGTGAGAGAAGCTCTCGTCTACATTGCGTAGCATTATGTTATCACGGCCAAGACCAAGCAGAGAATGAACGATGTTGCTACATCGGGACTCGGGGAGTCAGGACATGTCACGTGTGACAGAGGAGGTGTGAACGAATTAATGTGCGTAACTGTGTCGTGGTAGACATTCCTGGGTCGTGCTTTACCATAACAGATATGACTATGCGTATTCTTAAGGGACACTGGGACTGAAATTTTCAAATTCTATATAAACTGAGGTACAGCTTTGAAATTTTGTATGGTTATGAATAGTCATATTATAAACCACTGTGGGAAACGTGAGCATTGTAAGTTGATTAGTTCTCCTGATATTAATTATTTTGTACATTTATTGTGCTAATTATTCATGTTTTATAAAGGTCAGCCGCGTTAAAAAAAACAAGATAGTGTAACTTTTAGGTAATATTCTATTGCACTATAACAATTGGAAGAAACCTACGGATCCGATTTTGAATTGCATTAATGAGTGTCAAGAAATTAATTTTTTTTCATATCCAAGTTTTTTTCTAAAAAAAAATCGTATTTTTTCAGTTCGAATTTTTTTTTGCAGCCAAACCAAAAGTGCAATCTAAAAAACGATCCGCAGGTTTATAGTCATTGCAATGAAGATAATAAATTCCCATTTTGAAAGCAATATCATAAGATTTATGACGCGAGTAACATTTTGAATGCCTGAAAAAGTGAATCCGAGAAAACAGCAATTTCCTAAAATTATGCACAATTTACAAGGTTTCAGCTTACCAATGACATTAGGAATGTCCTACAGCATAGATGACACCCTCCTTCTTCTGTTTTGCAGCCTCCTCCTTCATTTGTCAGTTTCGCCTTCCGTCGACATGCATTTCGCTTCTCCAATTATGACCGCGGACTTACATACTTCCTGCGACTGTCACATCTTTCAAGATACTGAAGTTAGTCTTATTCCTGATTTCAACTCTGTTGTTGCACTACACCCCATGTTGAATTCTGCTACAGAATTCCAAACAGCAATTTCAAGTATCTTCCGTGAAATAAAAATCTCTTTTGGGCACTTCCTCCAGATAACAGAATGCAGAGACTCATTCTGATTTTCAGTAGCACCACGGATGCATCTGGATAGTAGCTCATCTGATGCCAGCCTTTGATAAACAGGCATAATCTTAACAACTAAGGGTTCTTAAAGTTCTACAGCCATTCTGCCATGACTCTGTGGTGTTTTACAAGCTGCATTACTTCGATTGTGGAAACACCAAGACTCAGAACCTTCAGGACACTTACTGTGCTGGGGCGTTTAAAGGACACACCGTGCATTTTAAAGCTACGCCAGGGCTTTAAAAATGGCGGAATTCGGATAAAACACTGCTATATGATCCGCAGGGGATAGGGGTGTATTAATATGGAAAAAAACGAAAATTGACATTTTCCACAAATTTCACTAAAATTTCAGTCCCAGTGTCCCTTAAGGGAAATCAGGGCTCCCATCTGTTAATAAATGATGTTTATATGTTTTACCCTAATATCAATATCAATATCAATATCAGAAAGTATGCAAGCCAACAGCTCTAAACTTTGCGCACGTATAGTACCTGACATTCTAGATTAATTTGGACTAACTAATATACGTCAGTGCTGCCAACATGATTCTAAGCCTGCTGATAGGTCCAATTTTAAAATGCATGTAACTTCTATACTAACTAATGGATTTCATTCAAAATTGACACAACAATAGATCATATTATTTCAGATTATTTCTGACCAATACATGTATGTCATTGTTGCCAACATGATTTTACGCGCGCTGTTAGATCCAATGTTTAACTGCATGTAACGTCCATGCTATCCATTGGACTTCAACCAAATTTTGTATTCTGTACCTTAAGAGATGGAACTAAGAATATATTCACTCAATAGGGCTGCCAACTGTAGTTCTCTATTAGGCTACATTATGTCAGGTATACAGTATTTCGAACTAATTAGAAATTTCGATATTACCAACTTAATTTCGTCATTATTCTAGGTAGATCCATATAGATTAATCATTGGCATGAATCTTAAATTTTAAGAAAAGTAGGCTCTTTAGATCGCCACGAAGCTACTTGTGTGGTTTTTTTTTGAGCGCATGGCTTTTTGTGCCGGGAGTGTCCGAGGACATGTTCGGCTCGCCAGAGTTTTGTAGCTACTTCTATGCGGACACCCATGGGGTGAGCTACAAGTACCGCCACGTGTGGAGTGTTGTCTGGGGAGGAAAGTGGGAATATAAGGACGAGGAATTGGAAGGTAGCGGTTGTGGCCTATAGTTAGGGACCAACCCCGGCATTTGCCTGGAAGGTAGATGGGAAACCACAGAAAACCATCTTCAAGGTTGCCGGCGGGGGGATTCGAACCTCCTCGCCTCCCGGATGTGAGCGACTGCCTGCAGTCAAGCCGTAACGACCATGGCTAACTCACCCGATGCAGATATCATTGATTATATACCACATACTGATATCGCGCCAGGAGATGGCAGTCGGCTTTGATTTGAACTGCAGTTGTGTTCCCGCTCTCTGCGTATCGCGCATTCCGAAAACATTAATTTGGTCACTGTTTCCATTACTGTACTGCTCGGGTCCAAGCTGCGTGAACCTGAGAGGAATGTGGATCGTGGACTATGAGAAGTGATGAGGTTTCCCGGTACGTGCGTAGTAAGAGAACCAAATATATATTGGTCGGTGACCCACTCACTCATTCGCTACACCATCGTGGTTTGAGCACAGCCCTATGTTAGCAGTATTGGAATTTTAAGGAATACCAGATAACAAGGGTAAGCCTCCGTGGCTTAGGTGGCAGCACGCCGGCCTCTCACCGCTGGGTCCGAGGTTCAAATCCCGGTCACTCCATGTGAGATCTGTGCTGGACAAAACGGAGGCAGACAGGTTTTTCTCCGGGTACTCCGGTTTTCCCTGTCAAAATTTCATTCCAGCAACACTCTCCACTATCATTTCATATCATCTGTCATTCATTTAATCATTGCCCCAGAGGAGTGCGTCAGGCCTCGGCAGCCGGCACAGTTCATATCCTCGTCGCTAGATGGGGGCTTCATTCATTCCATTCCTGACCCGGTCGGAGACTGGGAGCAGGCTGTGGATTTTCACCAGATAACAAGGCGGGCTGTTGACAGGCCCTTCTCTTCCCACCTGACAATTCCCTGCTCCTTCCCCTCACCCCACAAGTTCACAGAGCTTGGACCCGATCGGTACCTGATACTGCCACATTGTTAAGAGTAAACACAAAGGCTTGTAAGAATATCGACAGTAGGAAGGAAGGTAACAATACACACACACGTGAAGACCGATAACAAATTATCATGCAGGAAGTAGCAGCAACTGACTGCCGGACGATATATTTAGGTTTGGAATAGGCGGACCGCGCATGCGTACTGCAAGATTCCCCTTACCTCGTCGCAGCGTTCGTACTCAGCTGCATGAATCCCGCCAAAATTTACCCTGCACTTCCAACATTGTTGAGAATAGGCCTACCCCTCATACTGTTAGGTATATTACAGTAGCCTAAATCAGTTTGTAGTGATAGAAACCAATTATCAGTGCTGTCTAATTCTAACATATTTGTACATAAAAAGCGTGTTAGTTTGTGGGCTATGTAAATATTTGTTTCCCGCCTAATGTAATTGGGCAGAGCCTCCGTGGCTTGGGCGGCAGCACGCCGGCCTCTCACCGCTGGGTCCGTGGTTCAAATCCTGGTCACTCCATGTGAGATCTGTGCTGGACAAAACGGAGGCTGACAGGTTTTTCTCCGGGTACTCCGGTTTTCCCTGTCAAAATTTCATTCCAGCAACACTCTCCACTATCATTTCTTTCCATCTGTCATTCATTTAATCATTGCCCCAGAGGAGTGCGACAGGCTTCGGCAGCCGGCACACTTCATATCCTCGCCGCTAGATGGGGGCTTCATTCATTCCATTCCTGACCCGGTCGGAGATTGGAAGCAGGTAGTGGATTTTCATTCTAATGTAATTGCAGTATTGGAATTTTAAGGAATACCAGATAACAAGGGTAAGCCTCCGTGGCTTAGGTGGCAGCACGCCGGCCTCTCACCGCTGGGTCCGAGGTTCAAATCCCGGTCACTCCATGTGAGATCTGTGCTGGACAAAACGGAGGCAGACAGGTTTTTCTCCGGGTACTCCGGTTTTCCCTGTCAAAATTTCATTCCAGCAACACTCTCCACTATCATTTCATATCATCTGTCATTCATTTAATCATTGCCCCAGAGGAGTGCGTCAGGCCTCGGCAGCCGGCACAGTTCATATCCTCGTCGCTAGATGGGGGCTTCATTCATTCCATTCCTGACCCGGTCGGAGACTGGGAGCAGGCTGTGGATTTTCACCAGATAACAAGGCGGGCTGTTGACAGGCCCTTCTCTTCCCACCTGACAATTCCCTGCTCCTTCCCCTCACCCCACAAGTTCACAGAGCTTGGACCCGATCGGTACCTGATACTGCCACATTGTTAAGAGTAAACACAAAGGCTTGTAAGAATATCGACAGTAGGAAGGAAGGTAACAATACACACACACGTGAAGACCGATAACAAATTATCATGCAGGAAGTAGCAGCAACTGACTGCCGGACGATATATTTAGGTTTGGAATAGGCGGACCGCGCATGCGTACTGCAAGATTCCCCTTACCTCGTCGCAGCGTTCGTACTCAGCTGCATGAATCCCGCCAAAATTTACCCTGCACTTCCAACATTGTTGAGAATAGGCCTACCCCTCATACTGTTAGGTATATTACAGTAGCCTAAATCAGTTTGTAGTGATAGAAACCAATTATCAGTGCTGTCTAATTCTAACATATTTGTACATAAAAAGCGTGTTAGTTTGTGGGCTATGTAAATATTTGTTTCCCGCCTAATGTAATTGGGCAGAGCCTCCGTGGCTTGGGCGGCAGCACGCCGGCCTCTCACCGCTGGGTCCGTGGTTCAAATCCTGGTCACTCCATGTGAGATCTGTGCTGGACAAAACGGAGGCTGACAGGTTTTTCTCCGGGTACTCCGGTTTTCCCTGTCAAAATTTCATTCCAGCAACACTCTCCACTATCATTTCTTTCCATCTGTCATTCATTTAATCATTGCCCCAGAGGAGTGCGACAGGCTTCGGCAGCCGGCACACTTCATATCCTCGCCGCTAGATGGGGGCTTCATTCATTCCATTCCTGACCCGGTCGGAGATTGGAAGCAGGTAGTGGATTTTCATTCTAATGTAATTGGGCACAATTCGTGTTGACCGACTGAAAAGCATTGTTTATTAGAATATCATTTAGACCATCGGCCAAGCTATCTTCGGACTTGGTTGACGAATTAGTGGGTTAGAAACCCATCGTCGGCCTACTTTGAAATGGTTTTCGATTTCATTTTCAAGCAAATGCCTGGACGGCTACTATTAATAGGCAACGGCTGCTTCCTTCAAATTTATTGCCAAGTTTCATTCTTTTCATATCTCAATAACTCTTGTCCCACGGCCTTGCTGTGTTCGTAAAAATCGTGCTCATCGGCCGCGAGGGCAGCTGCAGCAATTCCGGAGACCGTAGGTTTGAATCCCGGTTTGACAGCGGCTATCCCGAGTGTGGTTTATCCCCGGGTTATCCAGACTCCCTCCAGGCAAATGCCGGGATAGTACCTTATTTCAAGTCCCGGGGCACGTACCTCATCTCTACAATTACAAACAGTTTTATTCATTCATTGAATTACTCATTCATTAATCATTCGTCCATTTATTTATATATTATAATAATAACTCCTGGCACTACAGCCCGTGAAAAGCCTAGGCCTACCAAGCGACCGCTACCCAGCCATTTGGTATACAGATATTGGGGTGACGCGTGATCAGCGCATCGGGTCCCGTCGGCCGTTAATCTTGATTTTCGTGATCTGGGCGCTGCCTCACTGTCCTCACGAGACTGAGTGCACCCCGTTCCAGCCCTCACGTCAGTTTCTAAAATCCCTGACGGAGCCGGGAATCGAACCCGGGGCCTCCGGGTGAGAGGCAGGCGCGCTACCCTAACACCACGTGGCCGGCATTTATATATTACATATTTTATTTAATTAATTTTATTTTATTTATTTATTTAGCCTATTGGCATTGATAAGAAAACATGGCCTTCTCTCTCACAGAGCCAAGATATACTGCTTGAGTCCAAGCTCCGTGAACTTGAGGGGTGAGGTTACATGAGAGGCGGGAAGAGAAGGACTGTCAACAGCCCGCCGTGTTATCAGGAATTTCTGTCTATTCCAATAATGTGAACATTGGCCCGTTGCCTAGACCACTGTGGTGTTGCGAATGAGTGTGTGTGTCACCGTCCAATGTAATTAGTTCTGTTACTACGCACGGACCGGGAATCCCCCAGGTCTCTCACGATCCACATGCCTCTCAGGTTCACGGATCTTAGACTCGAGCAGTACATATAAGGCGCGTTTTGGCGTTCAGTTTGGTATACTTTGATTAATATAAAAGCTAACCAGGCCGTTTTGGCGAGCTTTAGTTTTAACTCGAGTATAGTTTGGTTTTAACCAGGCTCTTGAAATCAGTAACCAAGCTACTACTGCGGTTACTGAAATTTTAATCATATTAGAAGCGCCAATTGAAACATAATCTGAAACTAGTATTGAAAGTATGAGATATGAAATCATATTTGAACTTGAATCACTCAGAACGTAACAAATGAAATCATGTAATATAAAATTTTTAGTGTTTTTTGCAATGTTATATTTGACGATTTCGAAATCGAGCTGTTGATCAGATACGTTATTTTAAGGATCTCTTAATACCGTATGTAGCGCGCTACGAATCTCATCAGTTGTTGCTGTTGCTTATTTTTAGAAACTGCAACATCGCGGTCATATAGCCCTTTGTATTTTTGGGTGTGTGTGGAATTTGGCTCATAACATACAGTATGTTATTGTGATGGCTGTACTAGAGTGTGTTTTAATTTGTAAATTGGGGATAGGATTGGGAAGGAGTTGGCAGTGGCTATCCCAGCATTTGCCTAGAGTAGAAGTGGGAAACCACGGAAAAAACCACCTCCAGGATGGCTAAGGTGGGAATTGAACCCTCTTCTCCTCAGTTTAGCCTCACGAGGCTGAATGTACCCCGTTACAGCCCCCACTCCAAAATTCAAATTTCTTGACAGAGCCAGGAATTTAACCCGTTGAAGCGATCGGCTATGGTCACCATTGAGACTTCTTTTGCCAAATACTACCATATTAAATTCCATTTTTTTCTTAACTACCATTTCTCCCCCTTATGAGCACACTACTGTGACTATGGAAAGTCTCGTGAGTCATCCTAAAATGAATATGAAAATCAGTTTCACTGTACAACGATATCCAATGAAGGTCTTAAGTGCCCGTTCTCTTGACGCATTCAGAGCCATTGCGATATTTTCAGCCTACTTTTCACATTTTGCAAATATGAGGAAAAAGTAGACATGAGATCGGGCAAATGTGTGTCTGTCTGTCCTTCTGTCTGTCTGTCTGTCTGTCTGGCTGTGTGTGTGCCCCCCCCCCCCTATCAACTCCTAAACGGCTGCAGCAATCGAAACAAAATTTGGTAGAAGTAAAGATCTATACCTGAATATCTCACGGCCATATTTGAAAATGATGTCAGTGCTGCCAACTGCTGAAAAATCGCAATTGAAATTTGAGCTCCATGTTGGATATCTTGAAAGATATGAATGGGAGCTATTTCAAAATTGGCACACGTATAGATAACAATATTGCAGTTTGATTACCAGGAGGCCATACATCGCAGTGTTGCCAAAATGATTATAAGCCTGCTGAGAGGTCCAAATTTTTAATGCATAAAACATCTACACTATCAATTGGATTTCAACCAAATTTCGTATGTGCTACGTGTACATAAACAGATATGATTGAGCGTATTCTTAAGATCAACCAGGGCTGCCAACTGTTAATAAATGCTCTCAATTTATTTTCTCCAAATACCAATATATCAGAAAGTATGCAAACCGACAGCTTTAAACTATGCACACGTATAGTACCTGACATTTTATATTAATTTGGAGTAACTTATATACGTCAGTGCTGCCAACATGATTCTAAGCCGGCTGATGGGTCCAATTTTAAAATGCATGTAACTTCTATACTAACTAATGGATTTCATTCAAAATTGACACAACAATAGATCATATTATTTCAGATTATTTCTGAACAATACATGTATGTCATTGTTACCAACATGATTTTACCCGCGCTGTTAGATCCAATGTTTAACTGCATGTAACGTCCATTGGACTTCAACCAAATTTTGTATTCTGTACCTTAAGAGATGGAACTAAGAATATATTCAGTCGCGAGGGCTGCCAACTGTAGTTCTCTATTAGGCTACATTATGCCAGGTATACACTATTTCGAACTAATTAGAAATTTCGATATTACCAACTTAATTTCGTCATTATTCTAGATAGATCCATATAGATTAATCATTGGCATGAATCTTAAATTTTAAGAAAAGTAGGTTCTTTTGTTCGTTACGGAACTTCTTGTTAAAATTAGTTTCGCCCTCTATAAGTTATATTGTAGAAAACACATCTGGTCGACACCATCATCTTTTCACCATATCAATTCCAATACATCTTTCGCCGCCATATTGTACGGTAATTTTTCTTAACCAATTTCGTTTTGGCGAGTGTAACCGCAAACTGTAACCAAACCTAACCCAGGTTAAAACCAGAGGGCGCGCCAAAACACGCCTATTATCGTACTAGACCGGGCGCACTGGTTGATTTTGTCAACCAGAGCACTATTTGACGCCGTAATTCCTAGAACTGTCAACCTTTCACCACCTCGCAACTAATACCTTCGCTCTGGCTCTTGACCGACCTTCAATTCAGTCGAGTTCTGACAACAGTGGAAGCGACACGTGTGTAAGTATTGCGTGCAATTTCTTGGAACCCGAAGCTGGTTGACAAAGTGAACCACGCGTCTAGTCTTGTAAGTCAAATTTATTTCTTTAGAACCATGGAATACTAACATTATTCAATTGAAGCTAATAAAACGTTAAACTTACGTACATTACGAACTTTGTGCTAAGGCACCAATTGGTTAAATGGTTGAAAATTAATATATATTTCGTATGTAACACTATTTACATGGCTTCCATCAACTCACTCGTCCAAACATAGTGAAATAGTGAGTAGTTTTATTTCAAAAAAGGGAAAAAGGCAAGTTTTTGTATGAAAAAGTGAGTAAATAGTGATTAAATTCATAGCATTATTCGCATTTATGGCCGTAGGCCTATATCTTGTTCATAATTTTAACCTTTGTTGATATCTGTAGGGTGGCTAAGCTCCCCAAAACAAATCATAGCTCCCCAAAAATCTGACAAAACTGTATTGAAATAGACAATTTTTTAAGAATGTGTATCTGAAAAACAAATCCCCCCCCCCCCCCTTTCCCCTAAAATGACAACCAAATTGCGCCTATGTTAATAATATATCTGAGTACTGTTTGTGATGTTTTCGTCGATCGCCGCACAGCACCGGCTGTGGTATTGCACCATGGAAGCTTTTTATGCTTTGTGGCCGCCTGGCTCGCTACCGGCAGCGGTGGCAGAAAAACCAACCTCCCATTTATGGGTATATTTTGGGTCATTTCTAACAATCTGATTGTACATGAGACCATTTTTAACGCAGAATGTGACCAGTTTTGAAAAAAGTGAGAATAGTGAATAATTTATCAAATAGTGAGAAAATTGAGGCTGCTTTGAAAACAGTGAATAATAGTGAGAAAAGTGAGTCGCTGGAAGCCCTGACTATTTATATACACTGAATCCTCTGTTGTCCTTGGAGTTTAATACTCTAAGTTCATTTCTTAATTTAGTGTATATAATTGTATATTTATTTGTAAATAGTTGTTTTATCTATTCCTTCTACCATCATACGATAAATAATAATCTTCTTAAACACAACAAATACAGAAGTCGTTTACGTTGACGTAACTAGCAGTACGTAGTCTCTCCAGCCTCTTATACTGTCTCTGGTTTTTATGAGGTTGTTTTTATAATCCCTCGGAAGTGATGAGACATGCAGTATCTACATCAAATTACCCACCTCTTTGTTATTGCTATGGAGAAACCAATATGTTGTTAAATTTAAGGATAGTTTTCAGGCAATTCTTTGTCCTATGATTATGCCTCTAGAACTGATTGGCATTAATAACAAAAGCATTGACATCACTACCATAGACCAGTAGAAGCACTGCTGAAAGATAGAAGGGTGGGGACAGTTGTAGAGGGAATTCTAAGCAGTTAAATTATTCATACACGTACATTTTACGTATGTTAGTTATGTAGGGTTAAAATGTCATTTCCTCTGTACTTTTCGACTAATTAGGCGTAGTCAGGCGTAATTACATTTAGTATAATTCTCTTTTAGGTCTTGTTTAGCTAATGACGATGATATACCTGGCATTTTGAGCCAGTTGTCCGATGAAGTAGAGGACTTTGCCTCGCATTTTTTGGATGGGGAAGGGGAAGTTATAAACGTATCTGATAAAGATCATAACAGTGATATGGAGCAGGAGGCCGCTTCGGACAGTGAGATCTATGAAAACTATAAATAAAGGGAATTTCTCTTCGGGAGAGATGGAGAAACAATGTGGTCCACGACGGATTTTTCAAAACGTACTTCGAGGGTCAAAGCAATGGATATTGTAAAATACTGCCAGGACCGATAGGGGAGGCGAGAAAGGTATCAATAGAAATCGACTGTTTCATGCAGTTGATAATCGCTAAGATGATCAATTAGCTATTATACTGTACTAATTTGTACATTTCTAGGCAGCGGGATGAACTGAATTACAGCCGTGAGCGCGATGCTAAATTTGCGAACCAGAGTGACATTATGGCATTGCTTGGTCTGTTATTGCTGTTATGGCCAAAGGGAGACAGTACACACATGTAGAAGAGGTTTGGCCTACCGATGGGTGAGGAGTAGTATGTCTTCGAAACGGTTTTTATTTTACCTGAGAATCTACAAAGCGAATATGGCCGCCAAGCGAAGTTGAAACATTTAAATAGACTTTTCTCGCAATTTAACCATCCGAACGCAGTGAAACTTGGTATAGCAAATGACTATACAAATTTCAATGCACTGGAATCCAATCTATTTCAATGGTTTACATAACTTCAAGATGGCGGCTGTGCGATATTTTAAAATTAAGTTTTATTTCTTGTGTTTTAATCATGCGATCGAAATCAACGTTTGAATAATTAACGTTCAGAATAATCCTCATCTAATAGTAGACTACATATCTCTATGGCCTATATATATATTAAAATCCAACATGGCGACGATCCAAAATATTTAGACGGGTCTCAATATCTATTAATCTATGACATCAATCAAACTGAAATGTTGTATGTGTATAGAGGCTATAAACATAAGCTCACCTATGGTACGTGCAGTAACCTGGTGAGCACAAATCCAACATGGCGGTGACGCGAAATATAAATATTCAAAGGGACGTTTCTCGCGATTTAACCATCCGAGTGCAGTGAAACTTGGTACGATATATGCTTATATAAATTTGAATCCACTGCCAATCTAATTCATATACATTATTTTCATAACCAGAAGATGGATGCTGAGCGAAATTTTAAAATCCCGTCTTTATATCTTGTGTCCTAATGATGCGATTGAAGTTTGAATAAAACATCTACACAATAATCTTCATGTAATTGATAGGACATAACTCTAAGGCCTATATATAAAAATCCAACATGGTTACCATCCGAAATATTTAGACGGTTCTCAATGTCTACGATTCTATTACAACAATCCAACTGAAAATTTGTATGTTGATAGAGGAAATAAATAAAAGTAGAATATATGAAAATAGGCTATTTAGTTCTTCACGGAACTACTTGTTTCATGAATCAAAATAGGCTAAAGATGACGGCAGTTATCATGACCACAAGAAATTGTTATAAATATAAACTTTTGTACTAACCACGGTTTTGAGGTCTGGAGGATGAGAAATGCGATAGTATTAATTATCGCCCTGAAGATTTATTGTTCGCTTTTAATTTTACTTTGTACTTCAATAAAGTCCTAATTATCTGAACTTGATGCGACTGAGGATCATTCGGTTAAGAAAAAAATCGGAAACATTCTATTCTGCGATAAAACGAGTGTAAGGCACCATCGCGTGCCTTAAATTCGATAATACTGCTAGCCATTGTGCCATGAGGGGGTCTTCAGAATTCCGGAGTGACGTCTGGTTATCAGTATTATGTAAGCAGCAAACTTACTTAAGTGGATTCTATGGAACGCACTTACGCTAATTGGCAACATTTCTACTTGTTAACTGTCGAAACTTAAAACTATTTGTCCTTGTGTATTGTAATAGCTTACGATAATTTGAAGGTGTAATGTTCTTGAACAAAAAACATACTGTCACGAAAGGTTGTTTGCGCCGTCAGTATTAAGAATTATGTCACAATATTTCAAGAAGAATACTGGTATAGCTCAAGAACGATGGACTGGGAAGTTACTCGAATCGAAGGTCTGAGGTTTGAATCTCAATAGTGACTAGCCATATTTATGCAAGGATCGTTACGCTCACTCCATGCAAATGGAACACTGCTGACTGAATTAATATTGTTAACCGTCTTTCGTAGCCTCCGTGGCTTAGGCGGCAGCACGCCGGCCTCTCACCGCTGGGTCCGTGGTTCAAATCCCGGTCACTCCATGTGAGATCTGTGCTGGACAAAACGGAGGCAGACAGGTTTTTCTCCGGGTACTCCGGTTTTCCCTGTCAAAATTTCATTCCAGCAACACTCTCCACTATCATTTCATTTCATCTGCCATTCATCTAATCATTGCCCAAGAGGAGTGCGTCAGGCCTCGGCAGCCGGCACAGTTCATATCCTCGCCGCTAGATGGGGGCTTCATTCATTCCATTCCTGACCCGGTCGGAGACTGGAAGCAGGCTGTGGATTTTCATTTCAACCGTCTTTCGTAGAATTAGGGCACGAATTGAGACTCCGACCTCCATGCTCCTGGATACGATTATGTTGCCCTGAAGGTCCAGGTCAGGAGGCGCCGAAAAATGTGAATAAGTATTATAATAGGTTAGTGATTTAGCGTCAAAAATACATTAGTTACAATGTTTAAACATGTCTAGCAGACTAAGTAATTTGACTGCTTTTCAGTCGGTCAACACGATTGTACCCAAATTGTAATGGCTGTTATTTCCTATGCCTGAAAAAATACTTGAGACTAACTAGTACACTTGGATGACTAGTTTCGATCGTCAAGCGATCATCATCGGATCCTTTATACTTGAGCTATTTGATTGAACCAAATTGTTTTGTTTTAATTCATTGAAGCCAAAATATTCAAATCAATTAGGCTAGAACTAATGAATTTAGACAAAATATTTGGTTCAATAAGAAAACCATAGATTTATAGCCTGAGTTTAAATGATCTGATGATGATCGCTTGACGATCAAAGCTAGTCATCGAAGTGTATTAAGTAATCTCATTTTTTTTTCAAGTGCACGAAATAACAAAGCAAAGCCAAAAGCAAAGCACAGCCAACTCCGTACAGGCCATGGAGGCCCTGGGAGTAGTGGAAGGTAGAGGCCTCCACTTTTTGTGACATCGGCACTAGATGGGATGGAGTTATCAGCTCCACGCCCGGCCGTCTTTGCTCCCAGAAATTACCCTGGTAATCATTTCTGGTGTAGACTGAGTGAACCCCAGGGCTATTTCTGTTTCCAAAAGTGGTAGTTTTGTTTCTAAAATCCACTACCTGGGTGGGGATCGAACCCACTCCCTTTCAGTTAGAGGCTCAGCGCCTATACCGACTGCGCCATGGAGCCCCCGCACGAAATAACAACCTTTGCAATTTGGGTGCAATCGTGTTGGCCAACTGAAAAGCATTTAAATTTCATTTTTAAGGCAACACTGAAAAATTGCTTCCAACCCGATAAAATCTAGCACACTAATTGTTCGTCCACGAGGCATGGTGGCGCAGCGGTCAAGCTGTCGGACTCTTACCACGTCGGACCGGGATCAATTCTCGGTCAATACATGTGAGATTTTGAAAGTGAAATGGCATGTCCTGTGGTTCGGAGAGCACGTACCAAGAAGGTCCAGTGGCTCAAGATCGCGAGATTAACGGTCACGTAAAACTACAAACTTCATTTAATTGTTCGTTCTACTACATGGTGTTTGTACTATGTTGAGCAGCATATCCAAACAAAGATATGATGACCGGGGTGGATACACGCACGGCGATTGGTCTCGCAAAATATCATGTTACTACAATAATTGTGTGGGAGGCTGTTTATATAAGCAGTCTGGCAGCTAGGTTTCAAAGGTCTCGTGTCAATGGGTGGAAACCAGTTATGTTTGTTCTGTCGCCTTTCGCAAGACCCACATTCCCGCGGTGTGACTGCGTGACCTTCACCTGGATACTAGCCTAGGTACTACTCGAGTCTAAGCTCTGCGAACTTGCAGGGTGAGGTTACATGGGAGACGGGAAGAGAAGGGCCTGTCAACAGCCCGTCGTGTTATCTGGAATCCAATATTGCTAATATAGGACCGTTGCCTAAACCAGTGTGGTGATGCGAATGAGTGAGTGAATGACCGACCAATGTATAAGGTGCGTTCAAAAAGTAACGAGCTGGAGGCTGGAATGCGCAAACCGGTGACGACATCGGCTAATCGTGGCGTGTGTAACGAGGTGTGGTTCCGACCAGAGCGTGGAAGGTCACAGTCCGTCGCTAGAGGGCACTCGTGCACGTCACGTGACGATACAAAGCGAGCAGCAGCATGCATCAATCGTCCAACGCTGCCAGTCGCATTGCAAACAGTGACATGGAGTCGTCAAACGAAGAGCAAAGAGATGTTGTTCGGTTTTTGACAGCGGAAGGAGTAGGGGGAACGGACATTCATCGCCGAATGTCACAAGTGTACGGCGAACACTGCATGTCTCTTGCAAGGGTGAAGGCGTGGCACAAGCGCTTTAGGGAAGAAGGGGTGTCATTAGCCGATGATGCTCGGTCTGGGACACCCCCCTGCATTACCGATGACACCGTCCAGCTGGTTGATGCACTCATTACCCAGGACCGTCGAATGACAGTGAACGCCATAGCCGCCGTGGTCGGATTGAGCGTCGGAAGTGTGCACACCATCATGAAGGAACGACTGCACTTGCGCAAAGTGTGTGCCCAATGGGTGCCCCACAGTCTTCAACCACACCAGGAAGCATGTCGAATGGTCTACTGTCTTGGTCATCTGCAGCGCTATGCGAGGGAAGGGAATGGGTTCCTGGCACGAGTGGTGGCATGAGTTGAGTCATGGTGTCACCAGTTCGAACCAGAATCCAAACGACAAAGCCTCCAGTGGAAGCATCCAGGGTCACCACCACCCAAAAAAATGCAAGGCCATCCACACGAGTGCAGGAAAGGTATCCTCCGGCTCGTTACTTATTGAACGCTCCTTATATTTGGTTCTGTTACTATATTCTGATTAACAAAAGCTGAACGGTGAAAGCTGTCATCCGCTTGTAGGGTGAGGTGAGGAGTGGAGACGAGAGGGGTAACGGTCTCCATAGCAACAGCAAGCAATGATGTAATGTATGCCGACACAGCAGTGAGCACATGGTTTGACTCAGTGTTCTACTGTGCCTTGACTCGTCACGGTCATTAGTCCGCCAGGCAGGGGGGCTAACTTTCCCAGTATTTGTGTCTTCCTGCAAGCCTCTTGGAATGTTATGAGTCATAATCTGTCTCAGTGGCAACGCAGCATTTCCCCCAAGTGCCTGCTTTGGCAGCTGTCAGCGATGAGTGAGTGGGTGAGTGGTTAACCTGTCGAACCAGCAACCCTAAGCTTGCAGCTTCGCCCCTGGCCGTGGTAAGTGATTTTTGAAAGGCGACAAAAATCACGACATGGATGTCATACGTTGTTGGCATGTTAAAGAACCCATTTGAATTCAGTAAGCCGTGTTCAATGGTAAGTTTAATCTCGGGATTTTCCGCCAACAAAAAGTTCCTCCATTCTCTACTAGAAAGCGCTGTAGTGTCAAGGAGCTTAGATATATAACCTCCTTGACTTTCATAGCGTTCAAAGGAACGACGAAATTCGGCATGCAAGCTGCCCTCTGGGTGTCAATTAACAAAGCTTGCACCCGATATTGTTATTATTATTATTATTATTATTATTATTATTACAGTGGAACTTGGATAATTCGAACCTCAAGGGACCAGTAAAAAATTCGAATTATATAAAAATTCGAATTAAGAAAGTTTTGAAAAGGGTAGAGAAAATATTCAAATTTTAAGTTTTCATTCAAGAACCTTTATTAAACATAATATTACGTAAGTTTTTAAGAAGTAAAGTGGTTATACTGTATACTATGTATTACGTTTACATAATGATTTACGTTCAACAAAACAGATTAACAGACAACGGTACTGTATAATGACTGTATCGTGAATAATGTACTATTCACCTATTTAACGACAGTAGTAATCCTGTAATCTAATTAAATCTTAGCAAAATCTACTGTTTTTCAAAGAACTTCTAGATTTTTACCTGTTTTCTACAATTAAGTCTCTCGACCATCACAAAAGAATCTAAAACATTTAAGGAACGGAAAACAGAAAACAATCGAGTAGGGCCGAGACGCCAATGATACAACGTCGTTTATCGGGAATTCCTGACCCAACTGTTTGGCTTCCGATCAGCATTTCACACGTAAAAACTTCGAATTATCCACAATATAATTCAAATTAACCACGATTTTTAGCATTGATTGTATATAAAATGCTAGGGACCAAGAGAAAAATTCGAATTAAAGAAGATTTCGAAATATAGAAGTTCGAATTGGCCACGTTCCACTGTATTATTATTATTATTATTATTATTATTATTATTATTGGTAATACAGAGTATACGCACGGACCGGGAACCCCAGCACATTTCTCCGCATCGTTCGCGATCCACATTCCTCTCAATTTCATAGAGCTTGGACTCGAGCAGTACATGTCTGTTACCTTTCATCTCAATCTCCAGCAAATATTGTACATGCTACAGTATTTCAATAAGAGTGTGCCAAATGGATACCGGCTATCCGGGCCGCCACACTGAGCACATTGACACAGGAAATATGTAGTCACTGTGGCCAACCAAAGGTGCTATGGACGTAAACATGTGTAACACGACAAAGGCGTCCCGGCATTTGCGGTGGCGACGTAGTGTAGACTATACCCGCAGAAAACCATACTTGGTGTATCCACTCTCCACTGACAGTGCCGAAATTCAAACCTTCGATTACGGAACTTGCAAAAGTTCTTTATTGCAGTCTTGGAACCTGACTCAGCGCGTTTGACTAAGTTGTTGTTGAATCATTTAAGCGTTGCGACATTGTATCCATGTACATGAGTGTGTGGAAAGCGTCTGATAAACTGAATAATTATGGTGACTTTACTAGTGTGTGTACTTGTGATTGGGGCCACGATTTGAGCAAGAGTTGTCATCCCTTCACTTGCTGGGACTGAATGTAACCCCCAGCTCTCAGACCATTTCATGCCAGAGCTGGGAATGAAACCCAGACTTCTACGGGAACAGCCAAGACTGCTATCCACTACACCAAGAGGTGGACAGAGCCTGACGAAGGATGGACTGGTAGAGAATACGCGTTTGGTAACTAATGCAAGTGAGGGAACTCACTCTACAGGAAGGAGAGTGGGATTGTGCACGCTCTGCAGTGAGATAAACAGTGATGTTGAGTTCCGGTCAGGTTTCTCCATATGGCAACTATGTTCCCAGCTGATTGGTGTTCATCATGTGCTAGATGGTATTTGATCTCTATAGTTCCAGTTCTCCATTGGACTATTCCGGACACCAAAACATAATGGGACTTATTAAAATTATAGTCGCCTCTGTGGTGTAGTGGTCAGCGTGCTTAGCTGCCACCCCGGAGGTCCGAGGTTCGATTCCAAGCTCTGCCACGAAATTTGAAAAGTGGTATGAGGACTGAAACGGGCTCTACTCAGCCTCGGGTGGTCCAAATGAGTAGAGGGGATTCGATTCCCTCCTCAGCCATCCTAGAAGTTGTTTTTCCGTGGTTTCCCCACTTCGTCTTAGGGAAAATGCCGGGATGGTACCCAACGTAAGGCCATGGCCACCTCCTTCCCTCTTCCTTACCTATCCCTCCTAATCTTTCCATCCCTTCCCATCCCTCATAAGGCCCCTGTTCGCTTTGCAAGTGAGACCGCCTGGGCGAGGTGCTCGTCTAACCTCCCCAGTTGTATCCCATGACCCGATGTTTCAAGCTCCAAGACACTGCCCTAGAGACGGTAATGGTGGGATCCCTCTTTGAGTCCGAGGAAAAAGCCAACCCCGGAGGGTAAACCGAAAAGAAAACAACATATTTTTGTGAAAATAAAAATGAAAATTCCTAGAAGTTTCGAGAGGGTCCTTGCCTTCGTTTTCAGTAGAGTTCTATAATAGAATTCAATAATTCTATTGAAAAAGTGAAAAAGGAGTCAAGGTCCCTCCCGAAACGTCTAAGAATTTTAATCTTAATTTTCGCACGGCAATATCCCAATAAATTGAATAATTCTTATAGTATTCCGGGTCGGGAAAGCCTTATAAAGGGACTTAATGTCCATAACATATTACTGCTCTCTCAGAATATTGCCAAATATATGGCTACCATACTGATTATAAGAAATCAAAGTATGACCACCACCTTTAAAAAACTAATAGTCCTATTCCATGAATTTTCGAACTATTCTGGCTGTCGCAATGATGACTGCTTTTTGCATTGACTTGTATACATTTGTGTCTACATAAAGTTCCTTCAACCCATGCAGTAGACTCCTTGGTACAACGCCAATGTTTGATATACCAATTGGTATGGCCTTCACTTTTCCACCATTGCTTCCTGATAGGCTCCTCTAGGTCTTCTTCGTGTTTTACCTTTAAGTTTTTGCTATTGGGAACTGCTACATCAACCGGAATGGCCTCCTTATCCTTCTTATTGATGACTTCAATATCTGGCCTGTTATGGCAGACTGTCTGGTCGGTCAATATAGTACGATTTCAATAGATATGATAGATTTCATTTCCCGTGATGTACTCTGGGAGGTACTGATAGTATTGAACTTTCTGACGTCCCAGAAGCTGAAATTTGTCAGCCAGTTCTTGGTGCAATATTTTAGCCACTGCGTCTAGCCTTCGTCTGTATTCTGTACCAGATAACATTGTACATCCAGGCGCAATATGGTGAATAGTCTCCGACGCATTGTTATTATTATTATTATTATTACTGACCAGGGTAGCTACGAGTACTACGGCACATGGCAATACTCCACGCTCTCCGGACTCGAGACGAGTGTGTTCATATCCCAACCGTCGGCCTTGAAATGGTTTTCCTTGGTTTCCCATCATCAACTTGAGGTAAATGCTGGAACTTTACAATAGCTTCCTCTCAGTTCCTTGCCCATATCCATTCGTTGTCATCCATGTCATCTCTCATACATTCACGAGCGCATCCGGCCGTAAAAACATTGCCACTTTGAAATTCATCTCACCTAGCTCCTAGTCCCACCGCATAAGAAATGTATTATTATATAATTATTATTATTATTATTTAAAATAATAATAATAATAATAATAATAATAATAATAATAATAATAATAATAACAATAATAATAATAACAATAATAATAATGTAGTAACAATAACTGTCGATCATTGGTAGTATCAGGATGCAGAGGGTGATCTTCAATCTATTAAGAAACCGTACTGTAGTTATTTAAGTTGTAGGACATCACCTTAGTGCTCGTAGCTACCCTAGTCGGTAATAAAGCTGTAAGGCAAGGCTGCACTTTATCGCTCTTTTTAGCCTACTTTCGAGTTTTGCAAAAAATGAAAGTAGACTTATGAGTTATACACGGGCCATAAGTTGTTGACTGTCTGTGTGTGTATCATTTCAAACATGATGAAACCGAAGTGAACCACATTTGGCACACAGTTAGCACTAGCAAACGACACCTCAGTGTCACATTTTATATCACCGCCATCTTGACGGCAACGGAATAGTGGTCACTCAAATATTCAAAGTTTAAATTAAATTACGACTAACATACTCATCTGATCTCTACAAACCTTTGCAGCAATATACATTCAAGGTCATCATTCAGATAGTTTGCATATGGGGGCCGTATATGTGTGCAGGGGGGATCGGCAAAGAGGTAGCACTAGCAAAGGACAAGTCAGTGTCGTTGTATATCACCGCCATCATAACTAAAAAGAAATGGCACCCACTCAAATGTTCTCAGCTTAAATCAAATTACAACTAACCTAATCAGCCGATATTTACCAAATTTTGCAACAGTATGCCTTAATGTGGGAAGCGTCTTTTGGCCAAACTAAGCGCAACTTACGATTCGACAAGGCCCTGCCTCACTAAATCCGCTTATCGTGCAGACGGTGGTTTAAACTGTCCTCAAGGATCTGTAGGCTATTAACATTTTAAAAATATAACATTATTCCCCAGTAGTGACTAATAGTTCAGGCTGACCGCGCCGTATCGTTTCGGGCCGTGCCATCCCGTTGGGTCAAAATGGACGCTATTGCTTGCTTAGTCCATATTTCAATAGATTTATATCCTATTATAAATGTAATGAACAAAATAATACAAATTTAGTATCAAATGGTTTATAAAAATGGCAGAAAACGCTAATGAAATCGTTCTTCCCAAGACAAAATATGGAAATATGGTATTCAGTTATACTAAACCAGTTTATTTATTTATTCGTGTCAGAAGTACAAAGTATGTGTTGAACAGACGACTTCAAACAGTTTCTGCCCAGAACTTAGCCACTTCGATAGCACTTGAATTAGCTTCAGTCAAGTCATTCATTGTGCAGCTGTACGGGCACAATGGACAGGAGAAGAGGTGTTGTCTTGTCTGGGTTGCGCCACAATCACTCAGGACTGTCTTGGTCGGAAAATGCCACTTATATAAGTTGTCCCTGGATCTTGCAACTTCCACCCTCAGTCTGTTCAGGGACTTCCAGATTAGCCATTTCTCTGTGTGATCAGGAGGTAGAGATTCCTTTGGTTCCATCCATTCACACAGATTGCTGGTCCTCTCCTTCCACACGGCAACTCGAGCTGTTGCTGCTGTTCCTTGTAATGGTTGAGTAGTTGTTAGGAAGCTCTTTCTCGATTTTAATCTCCTCTCAGCAGGTTGATATCCGAAGAGTGGGTGTGAGGTCATAACAGATGATTTACTTCTTTCGTTGTTTGCAGCCACTTCTCTTCTGATGTCAGGTGGAGCAATCCCTGCAAGATAGTGCACTTTACTGATGAGAGTTGGCCTCAAGCAACCTGTAATAATCCTGCAGCTCTCATTTAAGGGCTGCTTTGCATGGGCTGACTTGTACTACACAGGACTGGCATATTCTCCTGCTGAATAGCATAAGGCCATTGCTGTTGTCCTTAACGTTTGGGGATGGGTGCCCCAGTTAGTCCCTGCCAGTCTACGGAGGAGGCTGTTCCTCGAAGAGATCTTCTGTTTTAGCTTAAAGCACTGCTCCTTGAATGTGAGTGTACGGTCCAAGGTGACACCTAGATATTTGGGATGGAAACAATGATCCAATAACATACCATTCCAGAATACTTCAAGTTTCCGACTAGATTGTTTATGATTCAGGTGGAAGGCACATACTTGAGTCTTATTAGGATTGGGCATGAGTTGGTTCCATTCATAGTAAGTACCCAGCTGTTTGAGAGCACGAGTGAATGTATGCTCTACAACTTCAAACTGTTCTGATTGGGCAGAAAGAACAAGATCGTCAGCGTAAATGAAGCTTTTTCACCCTTGAGGCTGTGGTTGATCATTGGTGTACACATTAAATAAAACAGGAGGCAATACACTTCCCTGGGGGCAATCCATTCTTCTGAGTTCTTCAACGGCTGCGAAGTCCTTGGAAGTCAACGAAGAACCGGTGGTCCTGAAGAAGTGTAGCTATCATGTTAGTGAATCCATAGTTGTTCGTTAGATTATAGAGTTTATGTAACAGTATTCTGTGATTTACGGTGTCATATGCAGCAGAGAGATCAACAAAAGCTACACCTGTGATCCTTTTCCTTTCAAAACCATCTTCTATGAACTGAGTAAGGTGTAGGACTTGAGAAGTGCAATTTTTGCCTGGTCTGAACCCAGCTTGTTGAGGGATTAGAAGAGGATCAACTACAAGAGTTAAACGATTCAGGATCATTCTCTCTAGGATCGTATAAAGATGACAAAGAAGAGAGATTGGTCTGAAACTTTTAGGATCATTTGGTAATTTACCAGGCTTTAAAATAGCTATTACACGAGCCTTGCGCCATAATGTTGGGATCTTGAAAAATGCAATGCAGTGATTATAAAGATTTAGAAGCCAAATTTTCGTGGCATTGCCAAAATGTTTAATTTGTTCAAACCAAATATCATCCAGTCCTGCTGCCTTGCCATTCCGACATGTACGGACGGCAGCTTCTAGTTCATGGAGATCAAATGGTCCTGTGAGTTCACTGTTCTGAATGTGCACCTTATCCTGAAGTTTGAAATCTGATTTTCTAAATGACGATCTTGGTGTGCTATTATTTATGAGCTGAGATGTGATGTTATTGGCAGTGATGTTTGGATGTGTGGAACTCTTAGTTGGATCGTTATTTAATTTCTTTAGCAGCCTCCAAGCCTTCTGACTATTAACAGAGAAGTCAGTTTCCTCCATAAGTTTCAGCCATCTTTCTCTCTTGTTCAATGCTATGGTGGATATTAGCTCTTTTCCTGCTGAAATGGTTTCGTCACTAAATGGATTATCTTTGAAGAGTGAAAGATAATTACTCATCAGATCAGCTGTTTTAGGTGTTAAGCCATGGAAGTATTGTGTCCTGCACCCTCGAGGCATCGACAACCGTGAAGCCTTCTTCACTGCATTCACAAATGTATCGTATTCATCTGGTGTTGGCTGGATACCAGCTACAAAACTATCCAAAGTAGAACTAAATTTCTCCCAATTAGCTTTCCGGAAGTTGAATCTTCTGCGGTAGGGTATAGTGATCGGTTGGGCTAATGCAGTAACTTGGCACATCACAGGCCGATGTTGAGAGTTAGGAACTGGAGAGCATACTGTCTTCATGCATTGTTGGTTGATGTGCTCACTGGCAAAGATCAGATCTGGATTGTATCCACGATGCCAACGCCCACTATTGAAGGATGGAGGAAGTTTACTGTCATGTATGAGGGTTAATTGGAAGGTATCGGCCCATTTTAACACCTCTCCTCCATTATCATTGTCTTGAGCATAACCCCATACTGTACTGTGACTGTTAAAGTCACCAACTACAAAATTGACACTATGTTTATGGAAACTATCAGGGGTAGCAAAGGAAAAAGCAGCACCTGGTGGTTTGTATACAGAAGATACGGTGCAATTACTCAGCTCAACAGTTAATATTTCTATATCCTCGTGTTCAGAGATGGAAGTGGACATGATTTGAAGATCAGGTCGAACGAATAAAGCACTTCCGTACTGTCTGTGAGGTCTCTCGGCAATAAGTCTCAAGCCAGCAATTTTGGGACGTCGTAGCTGATTGTCTCTGTGGGTCTCTTGTATGCAAAGTATGTCACAGTTGTTACTTCGACATATTTCACTCAGGAGCTCTTCTTTTCGGGGATGAAAGTCCCTCTGTATTAAACGTAATTATAGTTAGCCTTGAAAAAGGCCTTTGTGGAACAGATATCATCTTGCTTGTACCTCTGGAATGCTGATGCTCAGTTCAGTACTGGAAAGTGTAATCCAGGTACCAATGCAGGGACACCACGTGCAGGAATCAGCTTCGCCCCTACTAAACCAGTTGTTAACGCGTTACTAGCATTGGCCATATTTAGCAGTGGGCTAGCGTCTTTAACTCTCTACCTGAATTTGAACTGAATGTGTGTTTTGCTTTTCTGATATATACTGATGAATTGCAGCCAAATGGCCATAGCAGGGTATTTTAATTGAACTCCTGAGGGCTCCCAAAAATTTAATTTCAAGTAGCTTCAACTACGAGGTGCTACTGTCACTAAAACCTAGCGGCGAGCGTTGGAACTTGATAGGGCGTTTCTAACCAGCCAAATTAAACAGACGCTTTTTGTTACACACTAGTGGTAGGTTCCTTTGCATGCCATAAATCTATGAGATGGGCCTGCCGGCTTTACTTCCCCTGCAAAGGAAGGCATATTGAAGGATTTTAACGCTCTTAGAAATCCAACGACTTCGGCCGGGTTTGAATCCGCAATCTTGGGCATAGCAATTCAACATGCTACCCACTACGCCACCGAAGCCGCTATTTGTATTTATGACAAAGCTTTGTTAATTGGTATTAAGTTGATTGAGATATCCGCTACGATACTTGGAAATAAAAAGTTTTATCACTCACAAATTAATTATTCCTGATTACCGTGCTATAGAAATATTCCAACTTTCATATGTGACCTAGCTTTTATTGGATGATCTCTGGGTATGGAGCTTATTCTCTCTCGACACCACATGTACACACACTTGACAAAGTAACAGCTGTATTGGACATTACAATTTGATAGCTTGTCGGCTGATAATAAAATTGAAATTGAGAATTAACGACTTCGGCACGTGAGGTTATAGAGAGCAACGAATCGTGTTGGTGCACATCACCCTTCTGGATCTCCACTACATAGCAACAACAACAACATAATAATATTTATATTATTATTATTATTATTATTATTATTATTATTATAGAACCAGAAAAAGGATGCTGAGCATGCTGAGTTATTATGGTATCCAGTGTCGGCTGCAACAGGCAATCAAAAGCATTTATGTTGAAAATGAGGCTGCAGTGAGAGTTGATGGCAGGATGACTTCTTGGTTCCAGGTTTTAACAGGAGTGAGGCAAGGCTGTAACCTCTCACCGCTACTGTTTATTTTATATATGAACCATTTGCTAAATGGCATAAACTGGCTGGGTGGGATTCAATTAAGTGGCCTATGCTGATAACCTGGTAGTAATGGCGGACTCCGTTGAAAGGATGCAAGCTAACATGTTAGAACTTCAACAGATATGTAGGGAGTATGGCATGAAGATCAGCATTTCAAAGAAGTTATTATTATTATTATTATTATTATTTAGCGTATGGCTTTTAGTGCCGGAAGTGTCCGAGGACATGTTCGGCTCGCCGAGTCTGTAGCTGCTTCCAGCGGACACCCCAATTTGGGTGAGCTACAAGTTCCGTTCAATTTCAATTAGTTTCAACTTTCGCTACTAGACATCAATGATACCTAGTGGTGAACCTTGGAACTTTGATAGAGCGTTCCGACGAAATCTAACCTAACAATTTAGCTTCACACAAGTTGTCAGTGAAAGGATCTTTTACATGCCATAAATCTATGACATGGGACCGCCGGCTTTACTTCCCCTCAGAAGGAAGGCATTCTGAAGGATTTTTATGTTCGACCCTGACTATTATAAGTCAGAAAACTGTACTATAATGAGGCTCATTTTAACACTATTTTTCATTATGAAACAGTTTCTCCCACAAATCAGTGCTCAAGACACAGTTGTTTGACCAATTAGATAATTAGATGCTCTGAGTTCCACGGCCTTCTAATTTAAATTTCACTGCCTGGCCTAGTGTCATGGTAGGGTAATCGAGGAGGCCATGGTCAAATACAAGGCATTCTCTGCGTCTCATGCGCTCTGTTCAGTACATAAAACTGGCGAAATCTCGACAGATATTTATGAATATTTATGTTCGAACATAAAATAGTTATAATAATTATCGTCGAACATAAACAGTCGTATGCAACTCGCCTATAATGGTAATTAAGACACTCGTATGGAAATTATGAAACTTGCATACGCTCGTTTTATAAGCATACTCGTGTCTTAATTATTGCCATTATAGGCTCGTTGCATAATGTACTATTAACGCTCTTAAAAAAATCCGACGTTTTCGGCCGGGTTTGAACCCGCTAGCTTGGGCACAGCCACCGAAGCCGCTAAAGAAGTTATGTCGGTAGGGAAGATACGCAAGACGATTGAATGCCAGGTAGGAGGAATTGAATTGTAGCAGGCGGAACATGGTTAAGCACTCGGGCTGTGTACTCTCTCAGTATGGTAGTATAGTGAGAGACAGAGGCACGATGCATAAAGACCAATGCAGTGTCCTCTCAGTTACCTTCCACAGTATTCTGCAAGGAAGAAATTAGCGTAGCAATGAAGCACTCTCTACATCACTCAGGATTCTGACGAACCTTGCTGTATGAAAGTGAGAGTTGAGTGGATTCAGGATATCTGACAGATAAGCTAGAGGTAACTGATACGAGGGTAGCACGAATTATTGCTGGGACAAATAGATGGGAGGAATGGCAGGAATGTACTCGTAATAATGAGATAAAGTCGAAGCTAGAGACGAACACGCTAGACGAAGCTGTCCGTATGAGCCGACTCAGATGGTGGGATCGTGTGAAGAGAATGGGGGAGGGGAGTTTACCTATGAGTTCAGCTGTAGAGGGTAAGAGAAGTAGAGGTAGACCAAGGAGGCGTTGGCTAGACTCAGTGTTTAACGATTTCAAAGTGAGAGGTAGAATGCCGGTAAAATATTTCGCGCGGCTACCATGTTGGTTTGATGAATCGTATTAAGATTAGAAAGGCAAGGTCGAGGATGGACGTGGTAGTAGTATGTCCTTACCGAGTTTTATTGATATCTCTCGAGCCCTTATATAAAACACCAACAATATAGAAACGTTTATTATGAAAGAAAGTACGAAGGCAAGTCAAGAAGTTTCTTCATTTGTGCTCTAAGTGTCATTAGGTTGGATGTATTGCGTTGTGCGGTCATCAGCTGCTAGATGGCACCGTTGTTCACGTCTGTTGTACATCTTCTGTCAGAAAAGTTCAGTGAATGGGTCTATATTACGAACGGATTGTTGGCTTACCTGAAACAGCCGTTACTATCCTTCGAAGCAAACCCGTGGAAGGTTATGCACTTCTTAGAACGGCTGTACAAGTCCTGGCATATTCTTCCTGAGGGAGCCTTCAGTTGGTTCGTCACATTACGTTGGATTTCCGAAATGTCCGAAAACCTCTGGCCCTTCAGGGAATTTCGGCGACCCTGGAACCCGGTACTCCATACTTTGACGCTTGCCTTCGAGGTCGTACCTCAGGCACCAGGTCTCGTCACCCATGACGATGGTTTACAGGACCATTCCATTCCACGGAACATTCACCCTTCTCACTGAGACCCGTCGAACAAGTGTGCACGTTAGGTTGCATACATTCACCCTTCTCACTGCCACCCGTCTACCAGGTGTGCAAGGCAGGTTGCATAAATTCACGCTTCTTTCTTGCTTTCAATTTTGAGTTTTGACGCCCAAAACTGAAGGTATTCCTAAAGAAGACTATGCCAGGAGTTTCCAGGACTTGTTCAGTCGTTCCCAGAAGTGCATAACCATCCACGGGGATTACTTCGAAGGATAGTAACGGCTGTTTCACGTTAGCCAACAATCCGTTCGTAATATAGCCCATTCATCGAACCTTTCAGACAGAGGGTGTAGATTTAAACGTTATCAGATTAGTACAGCTGGCGCTGTTACGACGTAAAGATGGCCGTGCCACTCTCTGCTTGCACCAAGGAAGAACAGCGTTCCATAATCCGTTTTTTTGTGGACTGAGAGCGTACCAGGAGTGGAACTTCATAGACGACTTATAAAAGGAATTGTCAATGTGCTTTGAGTCAAGCTACAAGATTGCAATTTGGACTTACAGCAAGTGCGGAGATCGGAGGTTTGAATCCCGGTACGGACAGTGGCCATCTTGAGTGTGGGGTTTCCCCGTGTTCCTCCATACTCTCTCCAAGCAAATCATTGTCCCCGTATTTTGCTGAAAGTTATCCAGCACGTTACTCTTGTTTCCTTGTGAATATTTCTGATAGTCCGAGTACTGCTCGGGTCTAAGCTGTGCGAACCTGACAGGAATGTGGATCGCGGACTATGATAAGTGATGGTGACGAGTGATGAGGTTTCCCGGTACGTGCGTAGTAACAGAACCAAATACATTAGTCGGTGACTCACTCACTCATTCGCAACACCGCAGTGGTTTCAGCAAAGGTCCTATGTTAGCAGTATTGGAATAGAAAGGAATACCACATATCAAGGCGGACTGTTGACAGATCCTTCTCCTATCGCCTGACCCTTCCCTGCCCCTTCTCCTCATCTCGCAGGTCACAGAGCTTGGACCCGAGCAGTACTTGTCTCGGTATTTTGGAAGGCTATGAGAAATGAGAGCACTAATGCAGGCTACACACATAACATTTTGGTGTAGCGGGTTGCTGTATTTCAGGCTGTATTAAATTGAATGCAGATACTTATTTACTTACCTTCGTAAATAGCTATCGGCAAGCATTTAATTTGGGACTGTCAGATATTAATGATAGTAGTTTAGTTTAGTGATTTAAGCCTTCAAGGTCATCAGTCCCGATTATTCGGGTGTTTGCAGAAATGTTTTGTTTACCTCTGCTGCTGTGGTTGTTAAGCTAGGGCGTGGGCTAAGACATGGAAAAAGGCAGCCGTTGCTGGAAGTTAGGTACCATTCAGGAATTTGTATGGAGTCAAACTGATAAGCTCGAAATAATCATTCTATGATGGATTAGGTAGAAACCGCACCCATCGTTTCCTGGGTTGTGCTCACGAGCCTGACAGTTAAGCACTAAGAACGGAATACATATTTTAGGCAGAACGGGAAAGCGAGTCTGGAACCATTAGGACAGGACTCTCAATTCGTACATTTAGACCACAGAAGGCGGCATGATAGCTTATAATGTATAGGAATGACGGGGCCCAATTATATTTGTTAATCCAGGAACTCGGCCGACCAACCTTGTTAAGAAATTAGCATTCATTAACATCAATGGCTTACTTTAACATTAATTTAATTCAATTATTTGGCTCTTTGCTATGAAAGGAGCTAAGTATAATAGTCTATCTGTGAGGTCAATTGCATCTGCTAGTAATTGAGAGGATGAATGGCGGGGGAAGGAGAAGATGGCTAGGAGTTCTTGTCGAATGAGGTTGCCGAGGCAACATGCCATTACAAGTCAAGGGGTTATATAATAGTGAGACTACTTGTGAGTAGCGGTGTCTTGAATGTTCCGCTCATACCTGATCCTTAAAGTTACGCGCAACCTAACATCCGCTCACACCTTGTCCCGAATGTTCAACTTACCAAATATACCCGCTCACACCTTGTTCGGAAAATTTCACTGAGCTAAATATACCTTTTCCCGAAAGTTTCATTCAGCAAAATATTAACTTTGTGAAATCTCTGCTCACACCTTGTCCCAAAAGTTCAACTCAATAACATATATCTGCTCGCACTTTCTGACCATGTCGATGAAAATGTTTTCGTAAAGCTGTAAGCTCTCTCTTCATAAATCGCTCAGAATGGCCTGATATATCGTCTTTTGAATAAGAACCGCTTACGTCTAACAATTGTTCGTGAAACACGATTTCCTCGCGAGAATGATCCCTTATTATCAGGAACTCCCAGTTCTTTCGAGTAAATTTTCGGAATGAAAATGCCCTCTTTCATAGTTCTTTTCTTACCGTGTAATTAAATCGAGCAATTTTAGACGTGTTAAAATTTGTAAAAATGTGAGTGGTGGACATGCTCAATCAGTCAAACAATGAAATAAACTGAGAGACACCCAATCAATTTCATAATAGTGTACATAAATTGGTAACATACATGTGATAATTCATTCCTCATATAATTGATATTGCAACTTTTCAATCGGTCAACACAATTGATTACATATTATGATTGAAATACATATATTTGTTATGACCCACAAAAGAAGCAGAAAACTATATATAGGATGGCATATTTCTCTCTTCAACCTATCGCCATCAGATCCAAAAATACAAGACAGAATAGTTCTAGAAAACACTACCAAACCCACAATGATACCCACAAACGGCCTCTACACTCCAATATAGATTTATTATGAACTGCAGAAGGGGCAGAAAACTAGAGAATGCCATATTTTGCTCGTTTAACTATCATCAGATCCCAAAATACAGGACAAGATAGTTCTAGAAAACACTACCAAACCCACAATGATACCCACAAACGGCCTCTACACTCCAATATAGATTTGTTATGAACTACAGAAGAGCGAGAAAACTATACAATGCCATATTTCGCTCGTCAAGCTATCATCGTCAGATCTCAAAATACAGGACAAAATAGTTTTTCAAAACACTACCAAACACACGATGTTACCCAAAAACGGCCTCTGCGCTCCACACACAAAAAAACAAGCGAAACCTTAGAAAGTGTGGCAAATGTTACTGATAAATAATAAAGCATTAAGCAGCCGAAAACAACTACTTATTTTAATACCTACAATGTTGCAAGACTGAGAAATGATGATCCCATCACAAACAGTCTCCCTCCACCAACTAATCTATGAAGGTGTGGCTACTATTGCCGTGCTACACTTAAAGCAATGAGCCCTAAACTAGAATTGCAAACTAATGTGCAGAAATGATTTGCGAGTAATCTGCTAAGCAGTATTTAGCTATTAGTAATGTGTTGATATGGAGACTTATCTGAATTGTGGAATATCTACAAATTGCTCTGACAACCACTGTTCTGAGGTAAAAACAAGAAGTTCCGTGACGAACTAAAGAGCCTACTTTTCTTAAAATTTAAGATTCATGCCAATGATTAATCTATATGGATCTATCTAGAATAATGACGGAATTAAGTTGGTGATATCGACATTTCTAATTAGTTCGAAATACTGTATACTGTACATGGCATAATGTAGCCTAGTGGAGAACTACAGTTGGCAGCCCTAGTGACTGAATATATTCTTAGTTCCATTTCTTAAGGTACAGAATACAAAATTTTGTTGAAGTCCAATGGATAGCATGGACATTACATGCAGTTAAACATTGGATCTAACAGCGCGCGTAAAATCATGTTGGCAAAAATGACATACATGTATTGGTCAGAAATAATCTGAAATAATATGATCTATTGTTGTGTGAATTTTGAATGAAATCCATTAGTTAGTATAGAAGTCACATGCATTTTAAAATTGGGCTTATCAGCAGGCTTAGAATCATGTTGGCAACACTGGCGTAGGCCTATATTACTTACTCCAAATTAATCTAGAATGCCAGGTACTATACGTGTGCAAACTTTAGAGCTATTGGCTTGCATACTTTCTGATATATTGATATTAGGGTAACAAAAATAGAGACAGTATTTATTAACAGTTGGTATCCCTGGTTACTCTTAAGAATCGGCATTGACATATCTGTTATGGTACACATAGGACACACGAAATTTCGTTGAAATCCAAGTGATAGTATAAAAGTTACATGTATTTAAAGTTGGACCTCTCAGCAGGCTTAGAATCATGTTGGTAGCACTGACGTATATAAGTTACTCCAAATTAATATAGCATATCAGGTGCTATACGTGCGCATAGTTTAAAGCTGTCGGCTTGCATACTTTCTGATATATGGGTATTTGGATAAAGAAATGAGAGAATTTATTAACAGTTGGCAGCCCTGGTGGCTCTTAAGAATACGCTCAGTCATATCTGTTTATGTACACATAGCACATACGAAATTTGGTTTAAATCCAATTGATAGTGTAGAAGTTATATGAATTTAAAATTTGGACCTATCAGCAGGCTTATAATCATTTTGGCAACACTGCCATGTATGGCCTCCTGGAAATTATACTGCAACATTATTATCTATACTTGTGCCAATTTTGAAATAGCTCCCATTCATACCTTCCAAGATATCCAATAAGGAGCTCACATTTCAGTTGCGATTTTTCAGCAGTTGGTAGCACTGACATTATTTTGAAATATGGCTGTGAGATATTCAGGTATAGATCTTTACTCCTACCAAATTTTGTTTCGATTGCTGCAGCCGTTTAGGAGTTGATAAGGGGAACATACACTCAGCCAGCCAGCCAGCCAGCCAGACAGACAGACAGACATACACACATTTTCCCGATCTCATAAGTCTACTTTTTCCTAATTTTTGAAAAGAAGGCTAAAAAATAATCTGTATGTGGAGCCACTCGCCAATCACCAATATCAAGATTAACCTTTGTAACTTGAGGTGCCCTTATAAAAGCAGATTGATATTGCAACTTTTCAGAGTGTGTCTTTGGAAGGCAGAGGTTGTTTGTGGGTGTCGTTGTGGATTTAGTAGTGCTTTGTAGAGCTATTTTGTCTCTTACATTTGGATCTGATCATGCTCGCTTGACGAGTGAAATATATCATTCTATATTTTTCTTGCTCTTCCGTAGTACATGACAATACATAATTATATATTAATCAGTTTTATCGTGTTGGAAGCCATTTTTTGTGTTTCTTTAGCAATCAAAATTTAATTTAATGATTTTCAGTCGGTCAACATGGTTGTACACACTTATTAATCTCAGGTTAAGAGAACCACCCATTACAATTGGGTACATTCATGTTGACTGACTGAAAAGCTATATATTTCGATTAATAAGATGTAATTTTCTTCGGGTTTTTGTTTCACTTGGCCCAATATTTGGGTATTGTGTTGACCGACTGAAAAAATGCAATATGAATTGACAATAAATAAGGCAACACTGAAAAATTGCTTCAGAGCCATTTATCCCCAAAGGAAACCCATGTTAAATGTGTAAGTAATAATCAGTTTTCCTGCTGTAAACTCTTGAGTCACGCTTCATCCGATGCTCTTCATGTATGTTCAGTGACACTTTATCCCTAAGGTTCGGATGTTAAGGAAAAGTCATATTTTTTCCTAAGCTCATTTTACCCGAAATCTGAAAAATCAGTTTAAATGACGGGTCCCTGACCACGTTTAAAACAATTTGATGTTGCCTATAAATGCATATTTCGGCCGTTTTTATTGTTTTGGTCATATTGTAAGGTCATATTTGGTTATAATTTCAGCATTTTTGTTTAAATTGAGGCGTCGTTAACAAGGTATGTGTTATCTGCGTCGAGTTTCAAACACAGGATTTCCGAATAGTGTAGTAGATATATTTTTCTTTCTTTTCCCGGAACAGGCAGGTAGCAGGTTTACTTGATCTGATTCCAAGAAGACGCTCCTCTACGGACGTCTTTTAGCACATCTTTCTGGACAAGTTGGATTGCGACACTATACGCTTGAGGTCACGGAACATGACGATAGTGTGCTTCCGCCTTTCAATAGGATGTCACTCCAGTATGATTAAATGTGTCTGGTGTATTATCGCTGATCACGTTTTGGTACTTAAGATGTTTACTGTATGTTAGTGATACTCTATCTATCCCAAAAATTGATGTCAAATTTCATAGTTTTTTTAGGTCATATTTTATAGTTTTTAGGTCTTATTTAGATAGTTTTAATGTCATATTTAGCTAGTTTTAGGGCATATTTGCTTGCATATTTTGCACTTCTTTAGGTCTTAAACTTCCGAACCCTACTTATCACTTCGCTACACTTGAGAGTCTCATTGATTGATCCCTAAAGGCGCAATTCCACAGGGGCAACATTAGGCAACATGTAGCATGCTACACGTCGTCTAGTGTTTCCTGTTAGTGGACATACGGCTCATGCCGCAGACTTGTATAGAATATTGTACGAGAAACGTGTCGTTCAGTATCGCATGCGGTTTGCAGCAGATGTTTTTAGCATACGTCTATATTAATCCCATTGAGGCAACTGTAGTTTCTGGCATCATGTCTTCTTTACAAACAATTGCAGTGGCTGAATATTTGGCAATAGTTTTGAATAGAAACAGAAAAAAAAGAAAAAGAAAGAAGTGGAGGAGAGACTTATATGTTGATGGTCAAGAAGCTAGGAATGACTTTTACAACAAATTCTTTGCTGACGATGAAGCTTTATTTCACAATTTTACGCGAATGAGCAGAGACGATTCTGATTACGTACTAGTGAAGATCTCGCCGATTGTAAAAAATCCGATACCAATTTTTGTGACGAAATACCTGCGCATGTGAGGTTATTAGTAACATTAAACCGGGTGAGTTAGCCGTGGTCGTTACGGCATGACTAATGGCAGTCGCTCACATCCGGGAGGCGAGGAGGTTCGAATCCCCCCGCCGGCAACCTTGAAGATGGTCTTCTGTGGTTTCCCATCTTCCTTCCAGGCAAATGCCGGGGTTGGTCCCTAACTATAGGCCACAGCCGCTACCTTCCAACTCCTCGCCCTTCCCTTCCAACTTCCCTCCCCATCGGTACTTGTAGCTCACCCATTGGGTGTCCGTCTCGAAGCAGTTACAAAACTGGCGAGCCGAACATGTCCTCGGACACTCCCGGCACTAAAAGCCATACGCTAAAAAAAAGTGACATTAAGATATGTAGCTACGGGGGATAGCTATCCCTCACTTATGTATCTGTTCCGGATATATGAACCAAGCATTTCACGCATTATACCAGAGTTATGGCGATCTCCGATCGATGTCTTACATGATATTGTCAATAGAATGCAAATACATTTGCCATTGATAGCACAAATGTTTGTAGATATCCGTATTGATAGATGAATTCAAAGTTTACATTATACGCCAATCAGTACCCACACAAATATATCTATTATATAATGTACATATTTCGACCTGACATTGAGGTCATCTTCAGCTCAATTAAGATTGCAATCAATTAAAAATAAAATAAAATTGATGTACTTAAGTCTAATGTATTTTGATGTGAAAATGTTTATTAGATCAGTTGTAATTAAAAGAATGATACTGTACCCGTTCGTCCTGGGGATGCGATGACCCATCTGCTATAACATCACATCCCTGGAGTTCCAGGACAGAGCGGAGTTAAATGAACCTCTAGTCAAATAAGGAATGTGTCGGAAATTCAGCTGAGTTCGTGAAAAAGCAGTGGGTTTCACGAGACAAAGTATCTCTAGGGTCGTTACGGGCTTAAGTTAATAAAAATAATTCAAATATAAATGGGCGCCATCAACTGAATTCCTAGCAAAACCACTTCCTTTCCGGATAAGCCTTACTCAAGACAAGGAAAGAAAAAGGAACATCACACCATCATCAGATCACCACTAAGATAAAAACAAATTTATTTTACTTTGATAGTCAGACAGACATTTTAAATATAAATCCTACCTAAGAGTATGGTCGAATGCAAAGTTAAATTGTCATTGTCCAAAAATCGAACCATCTCCTTTCTAATGCAAATTTATTTCAATCCACTTATCAAGAAAAATGTATAAAGTTCTCTTGGGTTCTCAGGATCACTGTATCACTATGTCTTTCGTCACTGACATTTGTGAAACCTGAGACCTAATTCTCTTTAATTTAACATCAATGTGGATTTAATTAAGTTATTAAGCTGTCTAAACATACACATATAATAATCACTCATGTTAAATATCACATAAATTATGGTTTGCATGGTATAATTTGAACGTAGAACACGTTAATCAAATGTTCCTAAACATTGAATAATTAATTTACATTATTTACATCGTCATTAATCTCTTATCTGTGAATTACAGAAAATTCAAATTCTCATTGGTCATCCTCATCATTATTATCAAAATTAAATATTTCTCACATTAATTCTCACTTCAAAATTACAAATATTCCTGTCAGAATCGTTAATTCATCACCATTACATCATTTAAATTCACATTTCAAGTTGCAATTCCTTCGAATTATCTCTCAATCAAATTTATTTAATTGCATATAAATTCATTAATCATCAGCTTCTTTAATTAATCATCACCTTCTAATCCAGTTATTCATCATCATTACAATCGTCTAATAATTCATTTCAATCAGTTTAATTAATTCAATCTTTAATTCATCCACTTATTTAATTCATCGATTTATTTCAAAATTTAATTTATCAACTTATTTAAATTTCAATCATCTGGTTATTTAGATTATTATTTCATCTAGTCATTCTGATTTTTATTTCATTAGGTCAGATCGTTAATATGCTTATATCTCAGATTATTATTTCATTAATTATTATTTTCAGAAAATCTTGTATTATAAACTTCATTTATTTGTTTAATTTCCTAACAAATTGTTTAATATGGTTTATAGAACGTTGTCTTACAGTTTTATTACTTCCAAGTTATATCTCGTATTTAATTATCATGCCAAAAATATTATTGTCTCCACGACATCACGTTGGATCTAACTATCCACAACGACATTATATTTCTTCAATATTCCAAATATCACATTTGAATATAAGAATTGCTACAAAAACTCCATAAATATTCAGCACATACAGCATGAATCTCAACAAATACGCTAGACTGGGTACAACGACCTCATGTCCGCTTTCAAAATACATTATCAACGTTGCAACTACCAAATGGCAAATTCCACAAAATGCCTATCACAAACTTCATTTAACCACGTTGCATGATCTACAAAAATATATAAATGGCTTCAAATTGTTAACGCACATAATCTCCAATGACTGTAATTACTCTGATCACTTCTAGACAACTTCTTAAACAATTGGAAAAACATTACTTCAGTAATTTAATATTTGCTTTCAAATAGCATAAATTCTCTTTCACAAGTTTCATAATTCACATCGTAGAAAAACACCAATGTGCTATAATCTCTCACATCAAAATCTGCAATACTGATCTGCCTTAAAATAATTATGACCATTAATGATTAATCTTACTAGATTAAATTACTTTAAATCCTTCTCAAAGGTATCAAACACAATTATAAAAATCATCAAAGCATCAGCTGTGACAGCTGTTAAACTGAAATTACTCTCAAAAGAGTATAGCAACAAAATATTGGATTGGCAAACAAGAATTACTAAATGCAATCCTGTTGACATTTATCGTTACTTTATTTAACAAAATTTCGACTGATATGTGACTAGTAGTTCCTTGTTTAATTCACCTACATCTCGTGTACATTCGGATGATAAAATGAGTACCTCAATGGCGAGTAAGATGTGTAACCACCGTACAATCGTATAAATACGAAGGACCTCGCCCCGTCGACTTGGATGATAGTTCCCTAAACGGTGGGTAAGGTGAGTAGCCACCATACAATCGTATAAATACGAAGGACCCCACCTCGTGGACTATATGAGTGAATGTACTAGAAAGGAATCAACAAGTTTCTAGTTGTCATATAAAAGCGACGTTCATTCACTAAAGTGAATAACTTCTTAATATCTCCAAACAATCCAATGGAAAAATCCCTACTGATGAATAATACACACTCGCTAGTATGCAATGAACTGACGAAGTAGTTTCTGATAATCAATTGCAGATCACGAGTTCGAAATACTCGTTACTAAAAAAAAAACTATCCATGAAAAATATCCTAGCTGGAAAAATGTCTATAAGACCAAACGTCTTCTTAACAAAGCCAAACAACGGTGAGAATATCGAATAATGATGCCTGCCATATCATATGGTCACTCCATATTCTAGCAAATTCGAAGTATATAAATGCAAACCATGTCTTAATAATCAAATCACTCCTATTAGAAAAATATACATGTGTGCCCAGTATTCATGAAAATAATCGTATCAGGTAGATAGAACTCTTACAATACCTTTCATTATCAGTTGTAATATAATTTCCAAGATCGTCGATTTTCCCTACCTAAAGATTTCTCGTAAGATCGGCGTGAATATCATTTCATCCATGAAATGATGATTTCCTTCGAAATCCCAAGAGAATCAGCTGTTGGACTCCTCTCGTCAGGAACCGAATCCATCGCTCTGTGGTGCCATCTTGTCTCTATTCACGTTTACTCGATCATGTTGAACCTCGAATTACCCATAGCGGATATCGTCCAACTCCTTCTCGAAAAGTTCATGATAACAGCGGACCCCCTACTCTTCTTCTAATATACGCCACTGTTCCGATAAATGTTCCGTTTGAGAATTGTAAGTCCTCTCTCAACTTACTGCAAAGTTCGACTTGAGTAAAATAAAAATTTTACTAGATAGTGTTCATGATTACGATACACCCTGTATCCGTCTGTAATTTGTAATCCATGAAAATGGCATAAGATAAAAATCTTATAAATGCACGCTGTAATGTTCATCAGAGCCTATGCCAAACATTCAGTTTACTTGGAATAGTAAAAAGTCGCTTTGAATGTATTATATAACAGCATGGTTATAAGGTTATATGTGAAAGCCTGTGTTCGAACAACGTCGAAATGAAGCTTGAAACAAAGTCTTCATATGCGATCAGTGTGGTTTTGAAATACCCCGGCTATCTACAATTGTCTTCTCGGCTAGGTCGCCTGTATCAACGACCTGCTCGGCCTCTGTTGCTCGGTGATGCGAGAAATGTCGCCTACTCTTGCCGTGACGGTTTACGTGTGTTGCGTGACCTTCAATGCCCGTCTCGCTGTGCTATAGAGCTGCTCTGTACTGCTCGCCTCATTGAGCTCAACTGAACTGCTCAGCGCTGTGTTCCAGCTTATGAGCTCCGTGCGGCACGTGGCTAATTCTCCCCACCACGGTGCTCCTACGTCACGAAGATAGTCTCGAACCCGACTCCTCTCGGCTGTTCTGTTATACAATAACTTATTTCCATAAAATTATTTCCACATATAATGCATGTCATATATACTCTTCTAAGTTGTTTTAACTTATTATAATCCCATATATATTTCAATAAAGCTTCACATCTTTATTCATAATTCTATCTTCTTACAGATTTCAATGCCTCCTTGATTCTTGACCTCCTACGTCATCTTGGCTTTCTTCTTGACGCGATCGATGCGCTATCATATCAGCTTGCCTTCCAAAACCTCAACTATGGCTTAATGTCAGCTGGCGTAGCCGATAGCCTAAAATAGGTATCGGGTACAATACAAAATAATAAACAAGAAGTTCCGTGACGAACTAAAGAGGCCATGTTTCTTAAAATTAAGTTTCATGCCAGTGATTAATCTACAGTGTATGAACCTATCTAGAATAATGACGAAATTAAGTTGGTAATATCGAAATCTCTAATTAGTTCGAAATATACCTGGTATAATGTAGCCTAATAGAGCATTACAGTTGGCAGCCCTGGTGACTGAATATATTCTTAGTTCCATGTCTTAAGGTACAGAATAAAAAAATTGGTTGAAGTCCAATGGACGTTACATGCACTTAGACATTGGATGTATCAGCACGCGTAAAAGCATGTTGGCAACAATGTCATGCGTGTGCTGGTCAGAAATAGCCTAATCTGAAATATTATGACATCTTGTTGTGCCAATGTTGGACGAAATCCATTTGTTAGTATAGAAGCTACATGTATTTTAAAATTGGACCTATCAGCAGGCATAGAATCCTGTTGGCAGCACTGACTTATATTAATTATTCCAAATTAATCTAGAATGTCAGGTGCTATACGTGAGCAAAGTATAGGGCTTGCATACTTCCTGATATATTGATATTAGGTTAAAAAAATATAGACAGCATTTATTAACAGTTGGCAGTCCTGATTGCTCTTAAGAATACTTATTGTCATATCTGTTATGTTACACATAGCACATACGAAATTTGGTTGAAATCCAACTGATAGTATAGAAGTTACATGTATTAAAAAATTGGCCCTATCAGCAGGCCTAGAATCATGTTGGTAGAACTGAAGTATGTAAGTTACTCCAAAATTAATCTAAAATGTTAGGTAATATCCGTGTGCTGTCGGCTTGCATACTTTCTGATATATTGGTATTTGGATAAAAGAATAGAGAGAGCAATTATTAACAGTTGGCAGCCCTGGTTGCTCTTAAGAATACGCTCAGTCATATCTGTTTATGTACACATTTTACATACAAAATTTGGTTGATATCCAATTGATAGTTTAGATGTTATAGGCATTTAAAAATTGGACTTAACAGAAGGCTTAACATTATTTTGGCAACACTGTCATGTATGGCCTCCTGGAAATTAAACCAAAATAGTGTGATCTACATGTGTGCCAATTTTGGAATACCTCCCATGCATACCTTCCAAGATATCCAACATGGAGCTCAAATTTCTAGTGCTTTCTTTCAGCAGTTGGTAGCACTGACCTCATTTTCAAATATGGACTTGAGATATTCCGGTATACATCTTTACTCATACTAAATTTCGTTTCGATTTCTGCAGCCGTTTAGGAGTTGATAAGGGGGGACACACACACAGCCAGACAGCCAGAAGGACAGACAGACAGACAGACACACACACATTTTCCCGGAGCGATCTCATAAGTCTACTTTTTCTTCATTTTTTCAAAATGTGAAAATTAGGCTAAAAAGGATATCCTCTCAATGTAATATTATCGTAGATAAAATATAATATATTGGGTTTTACATTAAACGTTGAAAATATAGTTAGAAAAATAAGAAATGTTGTAAAAATAAGTGTAAATAAAATATAGAAAATGAAATAATAATAAAAAAAACAAGTGCTGAATAACAAAACTATTTAACTTAGTGCTTGAAATGAACAAATCTTCAACATAAATATGGAGTTGTGAATTTTGTATCAGGCGCCTACCAGTTTGTGCGTCGTTTGAATTGTCAACCTAATTGATTGGAAATTATTATGTCAGAGAAGATTCTTATTTATAAATGTCTTATTTATGTAGTTTTCTCAATATTCCACTCCAAGTCGCACCGATCCGCTGGCTGTTGGATAATGGCGACATCGTTCGACACGATGAATCTTGTCTAGGTATGGCGTATGCGTCTGGGCAGAAACGGTCAACATATTGCATGCAGCAAATGGACATGCACCATATCGCTTTATGTTCCTTCAATTGAAATACTGAGTGAGGCATGCGTCGTTGTCACATGGCACATGTTGTCTCAATGTTGCCCCCAGTTGAATTGCGTCTTAAGACATCACCAAATGATCAGGCCGTAAGTTGTATTTAGACTACTCTTGTATTGTAGGCACTTTTGGGTTGGGAGCTGGCTTGATTGCTAGGCAGAGAAATGTAGTAATCGAGAACGCGTCGCCTCGTAGTATGATTGAGACTTAAATATATCGGCCTTCCCATAAACAGCATTCATTCATAAAGAAACTTCTCCGGAGGTTACAAGAGCTAAGAAACAAAACAAAATGAAGAGTGATACTTCCGGCTTAATAGGCAAATAAGAGTACAGATACGTACACCAAGGAAGCCATTCAGTCAGAGTCTGCGAAACGGGCCGGTATATTCTTGGTTGGTTGGTACCTCAGTTTAGGGACTGAGGGGCGTGGTGGCGCAGCGGTCAAGCTGTATGCCTCTCACCAAGGCGGACCGCGTTCGATTCCCGGTCAATGCATGTGAGATTTTCGAAGTGAAACCATGTCCTGTGGTTCGGATTCCACGTAAAAAGAAGGTCCCGTGGCTCTTAATCGCGTGATTAACAATCACGTTAAACCACAAGCTTCGAGTTTAGGGGCTGCGACAACTCGTTCATGTAGTCCCGTGTACTTTTGGTGTGTGTAGAATGTGTCTGATAACCGGTGTTAATTGTGATGGCTGTATTAGTGTGTGTTATCTGATTTTAATTCAAGTAAGAACTGCATCATTCGATTTTCAAGTAGTTCCAACTTTTGCTACCAAACGCCACCGTCAACGACCAACTTGTTCTGAACATTGTAACTAGATGCCACCGCAGTCGGCTCCTGGCGACGAACGTTGGAACCTAAGAGCGTTAGTCAAATATAACCTATAATTTAGCTTCACCCAAGTGTAATTAGTGGAATGTTCTTTATCATGACATAAATCTATGACATGGGACCGCCGGCTTTACTTCCCCTCCGAAGGAAGGCATGCCGAGGGACTTTTAACGCTCTTAAAAAATCCAACGACTTCGGCCATGTTTGAACCCGCGACCTTGCCGATATATTCTACCGAGTACTAAGCAGGTTGCTATGGCTACGAACGGAACGCTGTGAGGAGGGAAGCCCCTTCCGCCTCACTGTGCACTCGCTAACAAGTTAGCATCCAACAATACGCGTAGCCTTCATATAAGTCTTACCCTAGGCCGTTGCAAGAAACTCGGTAGCACACCTTATTTTGTATGAGACTACGTTTTCTTGTATTTACTATCGTTTTATTTTCAATCGACCACTTATAGACCAGAATCTGGTCATTCTGTAGTACTGCATTATCTTCTGAGCCGTTTATCCTTGGAAATGGTGTTTATCCGTAGATATATTACACAATCATCCGTAAACAATCGACAGTCACTGCAAATCCCATTTTTTAAGTCATTTATAAACGCCAAAAATAACAACGATCTGATCACGCTACCCTGAGGGATAACTTACCCGACGTTTCATCCAAGAATAGGCCTTCGACTTTCATTTTCTGGGAACGACCTGTGAAGATAATTCTTGAATCCATAATATTACTCTTCTATCAATCTTCGCTGACGCTAACTTTGTAGTAACTTTGCCCAAAACTTCTATTCCTTCGGCATTCCAAACAGCTTTTCAAAACAAAGTTACTTCTTGGGCTACAACTGATCAGAAGTGCTGACAAACGGCAAGAGGTTATGTGATTGGTCGCAATTGAATTCTGGTAGGTGAACGCTGGCTGCTCTTTCATGCGAACTCTGGTGTCAGTTGATTATAACACAAATCACATGGGCTCAGTCTCCGTATTGGAATCTATATAATTTATGAAAACTACAGCGAGTCATTCCGGACGTTCTACCTGGCCGATTTCCTCATTTTTTTTAAAATCAAAGGTATATATGCCCAGATATATCATCGGTTATATAATAGTACATTATGCAACGAGCCTATAATGGCTATAATTAAGACACGAGTATCTTTATAAAACGAGCGTATGCGAGTTTTATAATTTCCATACGAGTGTCTTAATTACCATTATAGGCGAGTTGCATACGACTGTTTATGTTCGACGATAATTATAACTTTATTATACATCAGAAGACATACCAATGCAGTGGAAACAAAGCATTATCATACTTCTACACAAAAAGGGAGCCAAGGACGACATTAACAACTACAGACCGATCAATCTAATTGTAAACCTCTACAAGCTATTTATGAAGATCCTAACCAATAGAATGACAAAGGCACTGGACGAACAGCAACCGATAGAGCAAGCAGGATTCAGAAAGAGTTTCAGTACATCAGACCACTTGCAAACAATAAATCAACTCATGGAGAATGTTCAGGAATTTAATCTAGATGTGTATATCGCATTTGTGGATTACAACAAAGCATTTGACTCCGTAAAACAGGGAAGCGTCTTAGAAGCACTGGAAAAACAAGGCATCCCAAACAAATTCGTCAGACTCCTTGGCAAACTCTACGACGGTAACCAAGCCAGAATAAAGACAGAAAGAGAAGGATGTAACATCATGATAGAAAGGGGAGTAAAACAGGGAGACCCCCTCTCACCAAAATTATTCACCTGTTTGCTGGAAAATCAGTTTAGAAAACTAGACTGGGAAGAAAAATATGGCATCAGAATCGATGGGACAAGACTAACCCATTTACGGTTTGCAGACGACATTGTTTTGGTGGCTGAATCAGTGAAAGAGCTGGAACAAATGATAAAAGAATTAGACAAAACAAGTAAAGAAGTGGGTCTTACAATGAACCCGAAGAAAACGAAGCTGATGACCAATGCGTTAGAAGCCCCAATTAATGTGAACGGAGAAACACTGGAATATGTTGAAGAATACGTATATCTCGGTCAGAACATGTCATTTTCAAGTCGTTCAGAGAAAGAGGTCAAACGAAGAATAGGACAAGCATGGAAGAGCTTTTGGTCCCTAAAGTTTATACTGGCTGACAAGACCCAAAAACACACTTTAAAGGCTGAAGTTCTGGAAAAATGCGTTATACCGGTGTTACTATATGGTTGCCAAACTTGGGCATTAACATCGAAACAAAGACAAATGATCCAGAGATGTCAACGGAAAATGGAAAGGAAGATACTTCATGTCTCATTGAGAGATAGAATACGGAACGAAGATTTAAGAAGGAGAACCGGCATGAAAGACGCTATGACATCAGCAGACCAGCTCAAATGGAGATGGGGTGGACATGTAGCGAGATTAGATCCTAACCGATGGACGTACAAAATGACGATGTGGGACCCAAGAACAGGAAGACGAAACGTTGGGAGACAAAGAATCAGATGGGCAGACTGGTTCGTAAAATGGGGAGGAAAACAATGGACAAGAACAGCGAAGATGAGGCAGGAGTGGAAAGACCTAGGGAGACTCGCATGCAGTGACCAATAAAACAATGCATCAACTAGAAAGACACCGTTCAGTGGGCATGCAGCAAAGCGGTACATATCTCTGGTGTGCAATAAAGGCTTCTCACAGAGCGGTGACCTCAAGAAGCACACTGTTGTTCATACTGGAGTGAAGTAATACACTTGTAGCACATGTGAGAAGTCATCTGCATGGCGGACAGAACCAATGGAACATTGTCTCGCGCTCTAATTTGAGGAAACATCATCGTGTTCACTAGGGAAAATAACCTTACTGCATCACAAGGAATTCAAAAGGTTCAACTATCTTGCGAAACACTTGTTAATTCGTTCCGGGACCACATGTGCACAACATAGTGAATGATTTGTGGGATGTTAAAGAACGTGTATAGGTATCTGCATCCAAACTAGATTTAAAACTCCACCGGTAAGGTTTTGTATTGCATTTTAAAAAGACCTATTTGAAACGGTTCAATATACGTAGATTTTACTGAAGAGTGAAGCCTTGGCAGTTTCTGTCATTGTTCAAGTGCTTAGACAGGGTAAGCTTTGTGCTTAGTGGCAATGGGAAGCTCCCAGATATTGGTTGATGGCTATTATGATTTCCGTAATACTAATGGATATTTGAGGCCTTGATATCGCCAGACTCAGAAATGAAGATTGTTGTAGCGAATGTTATGCCATCGTAATATAATTTACTTAATCTTTAATCAGCTGCACATCTATATAGAAGGCCCAATCAGAAAGAATAACCCCGAATGCTCCTCAGGACTTGCTCACCTGATGAGTTAAAACTGAGCAATTCCCTGCAAAGCAGGAGGCCATAGCCCTTATGGGATTTGTAAGGCTATTTATTTATTTATTTATTTATTTATTTTATTTATATGTTTTAACAGAAATATTCATAAATATCTGTGGGATCCAGTTAATTCAGTTATTAGTGAACAGATTTGGTGACTGAACAGAGCACATGCGTGGTCAAGGCACTCCGGAAGCAGAGACAATTCACTTTGCTTGACAACACAGAAATATGTTGGATTTTGAGCGCATGCGCGAAGGTATCGTTATCTAATTGGCCACACAACTGTTTCTTGAGTTCTGATTGGTGGGAGAAACTGTTTCAGAATGAAAAACAAGATGTTCGGGAAAGAACATATAGCCTACTTTCTCCGAAATGTATGGGTATAGTTATAACTCTCTGTCCTTATCATCTCCTAATTTCTTCCTATTTGAAGTGTAAATTGGCACACAGGATTTGAACAGTGGCGTTCAAACCATAGTTTATAATTTACCCCAGCATTTTGCAATTTCATCAGCAAACACTCCAAACACCGACTACTTACAATAATTGAAACTTCGTTGCTCTAATAAGGCCCATCTACAATGCGCAGTCGGCAGTCCGTAGTTGGTAGTCCTCGGTCGGCAGTCGCGATCGACTCCGTGTATACTATAGGCACCATACACAACATGAAGTTGCAGTTGGTAGCTGGCAGTTGGCAGTCGAGTATTTTATCCTTGACTGCCAACTACCCGACTGCAGCAATGTAATAGCCAATCAGAGCAGATCAGAAACTGACGTCACGTTGTTGTTCTGTGTCGTGTACGAATGATATAGAACTAAGTGAAGTAACTTCGCAACCCGTAAATTTATAGGCTAATCTTAAATACACGGTATCCATCTCCAAATCATCCATATTGCAAGTTTTGAGATTATCAACAACGCCTCTGTGCACAAGGAATAAACGAATGTTACTGTCTTATTACTCCTAGCAGTCGTTAAGACTGGGTTCACTAACTGGCCGGTATAGAGCGCTGCTCGAATCTATAGTTTCTGCATAGTACAACTGAAGGATGGAAGATGTCACTCCAGTGGAGAATGTCGTTTTTTTAAATATATAATTTCCATTGCAAAAAGCACCATATAAAGCTTTATTTTATAACGTCTCAGTACTCAAGAAACAATAAATATAAAAACTAGTCGTGATATCTAGTTGTGAAATATCGAACAATATAATCCTAACAGAGCGAGTGCATTCTAGCGGCCAGAAGAAGAAACTTTTCAATAAAATCTGTTACCTTTTTGTCAGCTAGATGTCTCGATTAAATCTGCTGGCGAATTATGTTTTAATTAAGTATATGTTTTGCACCGTAATATGCACAATATAACGCTTAATTTTAAAACGTCTGAGTCATTACAAAGCAACAAATATGTAAAATGTCAAGCAAAAAACATATCTCTAATGGGGTTTGAACCATAGGCATATGAATGACAGACTAGCGCTTTACCACTGAGCCATTTGTGCCAACGAACATTGATCCATATAAAATGACTTACATAGAACTTGTTAGCAAATAATGATTTATACTAAACGATTTCATCACTGAAGTATATTATTTATATATAAAGCATTTCATACAAAGTTTATTTATTTTGTTTTAGTACGCTATATTGCATGCAATACTCAAATTAGTGAAATATAAGTAAGGCACAAGATATCCGCTGCCATCTTGTCTTATTAATGAATCAGCTGAGCTTTTTAAAATCACGTCTGCACTATAGTATTACAAAATAAACTTTTAATTTCGTACGTGCCTCTTCCTTTAGAACAGTTAAAACGATTCTCGGCTCGATAATCGGAACTGGTGGGTCCCATGATATGGATTATAAAGTTTGCATAATTCGCACGGCCGAAATCCTGAAATGGTATGGCGGACGACCTTGTAGTTTGGTCACAAGACGCATCCTATACGAAGGTATGTTGTTACCAAATTTGGTAGAGATTGGATGATTTGGTTAGTCGTTATTTGATTTTACGTTTTGAACGTTTGAGTGGCCGCCATTCAGTTTTAGTAAAGATGGCGGCGATATAAAACATGACACTGAGGTGTCCTTTGCTAGTGCTACCTTTGTACCAAATTTCGTTCAATTCGCATTCACCGTGTTCGAATTGATAGGGGGGGACAGACATTCAGAGTACACACACTCACACACACACACACAGACTCACACACACACATACACACACACAGACTCACACACACACATACACACACACAGACAGACACACTTTATTCGCCCTGTGTTGATCTCATAAGTCTACTTTCATTTTTTGCAAAAATCGAAAGTAGGCTAATAGTGTTATAATGAGCCTCATTATGATAGAGTTTTCTGACACATAATGTTTATATTTCGACATCGTCGAACATAAAAACACATAACGCTCACCTTACTTGAGTTATGTTAAAACACAAATGTTTCCTGATATTCTCCAATGTCTTCTTCATCCAATCCTCAGGCTGTAATTGCTGTATACACCATTAGTTTATATCTAACAACACTCAAGGGATTAAGGGCTCTCTTTTGCACAGTTTGTCACTGAAATCGGCTGGGCCTAAGTGTAGTTCTTAGGTAACAACCAAATCAGTTTTTGAGAGTTTCTATTATTAACGCGACTATATCTCAGGTTGTAATTGCTGTACACAATTGGTTAAGTTTTAAGATGAATAAATAAATAGTACCATTGGCGGTATGTATCTCGCTCTCTCACATAAAAATCCAGCATGATCAACAATCACTAAAATTAACAATCTATATTCTACACCAAACTACACTAAAGATATCTATGTAAATTTATGTTGTATTTGCCACGATCTCGTAAACCTCTGTAATTGTCATTTATAGGCCGCCAATAACGCACTGTAAGGTGTCTCTTGAGTACTGAACGATGAGAATTCTCATAGATAAACATTTTGAACAAATTATATACGCACCTACCGGCAGTTAGCTCTGCACTTACCTATCCCCCTCCTCTTGCATACTGCTGCAGCGTGAAACATTTACCACGCACTGGCTTAGACTAGTAATGTCCGAAGAAACATGCTACTGTCACGCGCCTCAATGTTCTCAGACAGGGATGCATTCGGCACGATTCCCGCACCGCTACACGCCCTTCTTATCCACTGAAATGTTTCCAGAAATCGTGAAGGCTATTACACAACAGTCTGCGGTATATTTTATGTTCTTTGGAAGTGGTGTAAAGCTGAACTAAAATTACTATGTAAGGAAGACAAGCAAGATGGCTAACACGGCCTTGGAACGTTTAAGTGGAAATAACTTGAACTAATCGGACAAGAGGATCAACTTAAAGATTCCAGAGGTGAGAGGCAATAGAAAAAAAAGAAGTGTGTGAGGTGGATTATAAAAATTATGGTATGAGAGATATTATGAAGGAATGTAGGATTGGTAATATTCTGTCGTCTTGTTTATGTCACATAATTGCAGCATATAAAAAATCCTCAATAGAAGAAATACTAGATGAATGTGAAATTGTTTTGTTGTTGTAAATTGAAAAAGATATCTCATAATGATAAAGATACTGCCTTTACTTTTACTACAACTAATTCTTCAACATCATAGTAAGCCATATTTCAATGAATTATAAGTAGATTTCAGTATATTTTAACTTACCTTATTATCCGATGTGTCCTGGTTGGTGATAAAATCAATCCATCCCTTGGGAGGCAAGAGATCTCAGGCTCATTTTAGATATCGTATTTGTTCTATCGTTCATATGTATTTTATTTATCAACTGGCGACCTCACGGATATTTAATTGAAAATAATAAGAGGTTAAGAGCTCACAACATCTTCAAAAAAAAAAAAAACACATTACATTTGAACACCCAACTGTGGGGCATGTTGTTGTTGGTTTACCCTTTTAAATACGTTACACCACTGAGCTCTCAAGGTCAAGTGCAGAGCTAATCACCGGAATCTGTACGTGATGTGGTAGAAATAAATTATTTATTGCATTTTGCCGTATCTGCATCATGACTTGAGTGAATCTATGCTGTGTATCGATCATGAATGTCCTCAATATGGGAGAAATAAAATGATTCTAGAGATATAGTGGGATCTGTGTTTAGGCATATTGATAGTTAAAATCTTTCCACATTTAATTTGAGTCACTGAAGCTGGATGAAGTATGATGTGATAAGATCATCTCTGCGGGAGAGATATGTTTATTTAAGGATTATGCATAGGGCCAAGAAGCCCCATTTGTTGCATGCATTCTGCTCTTATACATTAAATCATATTTAAAAAACGCCAAATCCCGTGGCGCCACAGCTCATGAAGAGCCTAGGCCTACCAAGCGACCGCTGCCCAGTCATTTGGTCTGCAGATTATGGGGTGATGCGTGGTCAGCGCCGGGTCACCTCAGCCGTTAATCTTGGTCTCCGTGACCGGAGCACTACCTCGCTGTCAAACAGCTACTCAATTGACCTCACGAGGCTGTGAGCACCCAGTTCCAGCCTTCACGTCAGTTTCTAATATCCCTGATGGAGCCGAGAATCAAACTCGGGGCCTCTGAGTGCGAGGCAGCCATGCTAACCCAACACCTCAAGGCCGGCTCAATATTATTTCAATATATTACATTAAACAGCTATACTTAAAATAATCACCTAATAAAACAAGCTTGCCACGGTGGGTGAGTGGATAGCGTGTCGGTCTACTAAACCCAAAATTGCAGGTTCGCTTCTGGCCGTGGTTAGTGATTTTTGAAAGGCGTCAAAAATACGACACGCATATCATAGGATGTTGGCATGTCAAAGAACCCATTTGAATTCAGTAGGCCGTGTTCATAATGGCAAAATTAATCTCGGGAGTTTACGCCAGCACAAAGTTCCTCATTTCTCTTCTAGAAAGCGCTATAGTGTTCAAGGAGCTTAGATATCTAACCTCCTTGACTTTCACAGTGATTCAAGGAACAACGAAATTCGACATGCAAGCTACCCTCTGGGGGTCAAATAACAAAGCTTGCACCTGGCACCCGAGGCCATACGATATTATTATATTATTATTATTATTACCTAATAAAATAGGTATTTAATCCAATGGTGTGCTGGCACAGACTCTGTAACTGTCTGAAAATAGCATTAATAACCATCCAGTATGGGTCTATTTACCACCTCACGATGGATGGATTTGTCTGTTGGCACAGGCTAGAGTAAAATGTGGCTTTCCACCGATGTCTCAGTCTCACTCATGGCTGTGATTATATGGAAGCTACTGAGGTATGGGTGGTGCTGAGTAATGACATTCAGGGCACATTCAGTGCCTGTGGATGCTATGAAAGGTTCTACTCATAGGGTTAGTACTGTTGTTCTGACTCAGTGAGGAAAGCAATGGCAAACTACCTCACTCCTCACCTTGCCTATTACGCCTCATTATAGTGATGCCTTGGGTTTTGTGGGTTTCTTCCACATAACCTATGATGGCGCTTTTTGAGGATCCAACCCACCTCCGGGTTGACTACCTAACATACTGACCATCAAGTAATACATCAGTAAGGTGCCTCCTGAGTGCTGAGCGATGTGAATTCTCATACGCATGCAGATTAGGCTATACCAATTATACAGGTTGTCTTTTATGTACCTTTGGAGAATGATAGGTCGTGTAGGGGACGGGTATAGAAGTAATTTGAGAGAGGTGACTTGGGGTCGGAGCGGCCTCCTTAACCCCTAAAATAAGGGTTGATTCTGGCCCTCCACCCTGTCAGTTGGGCAACTGACCCAAGCCTCTAGTACCTTTCTCAATCCTTTAACTCTTGGCAAGATTCAATTCACCACGTGGCGCTGGCGTAATGGATATAGTTGCGGTGCGAAAGGCCGATAGTCCCGGGTTCGATTCCGGGCTTGGGCAAAACCTTCTTTTTAATGTTATTTATCGTATTGTAGTCACATGATACAGGCTGGTGCTACCTCAGAGAAGAGAGTGCAAATACGACAAATAACATAAAAAAGAAGATGATGCCCAAGCCCGGAATCGATCCCGGGACTACCGGCCTTTCGCACCGCAATGCTACCAATTACACCAGCACTACATGGTGAAATGAATATTGCCAAGAGTTAAAGGATTGAGAAAGGTAATAGAGGCTAGGGTCGGTTGCCCAACTGACAGGGTGGAGGGCCTGAATCAACCCTTATTTTAGGGGCTAACGAGGTCACTCCGATCCCAAGTTCCCTATCTCAAATTACGTCTATACCCGTCCCCTACACAACCTATCATTCTCCAAAGGTACATAAAAGACACCCTGTATAATACATGCGTGATGCACTACATATACGTGATTTCTTGTACTGTATTGAGTGAGAAGGGCGGACATCCCGAGTTAAGGCAAGTTGTTTAAGGCTACAAAAATGAATAAACTCAAATTGTTGGAATTCACTTATCCTCATTTCTAAACTGCAGTATGTCTATCTGCTCTGATTGTATTGCTGTTTACCAAACCATTCCTCTCAATTCCATATAATGTGCAGTATTATATAATATCCCTAAACGTTAGCAAACACGTGAATGGTCTCCGGTTGTTGCAACACACTCAACTGAGCAGTTTACATAACGCTGGGCATGTGTTTTCACATAATAGCATTTTTATTCAGTCTAGTATTTATCCATGCTTCAGTTACAATATTCCAACATCGAGTGCAGAGCATTTATTTGGGTTATATTCGTATTTATTAGCTCTGTGTTTCATTCCGTTTGAAATTGCGCTCAGAAAATTTGAATATCAAATGAAATGGTGGTTACATATCATAGCGAATAATACCAGCAATTTTTATTATCTCCTTGAATGAATATAAAGTTCAACGATTCATCATTTCGAAAGGACTAAAATAAGGTGAAATATTGGCCTTCATAGAAAGGTAATCAAATTCCTAACCATGTTGGAAGCCAGTTCTTAGTGTTAGATTAGGCGGAGTGACTGTATAAATGACACACCTTTCTGAAAAAATGTACATGTAACATTATTATTCGTTTGTTGTTTTTGTTTGAGTCTTCAGTCTTTTGACTGGTTTGATGCAGCCCTCCACACCTCCCTGTCCTGAGCTAATCGTTTCATCTCTACATAGCTACCACACCCTACACCTGAGGCAATCTGTTTAACATATTCTAATCTTGGTCTACCCCTACAGTTCCTGTCCTCGACCCTTCCTTCCATAACTAAGCTTGCTATTCCTGGGTGTCTTAGTATGTTTCCTACCCACCTATCTCTTCTCTTCATTAGCAGTCGCCAGAAACATCTCTCCTCTCCCACTCGTCTTAATACCTCTTCGTTTGTAACCCTATCTACTCATCTGATCTTCATCATTCTCCTGTAACACCACATTTCAAATGCTTCAATTCTTCTCTTTTATGCAGCATCAATAGTCCAACTTTCACTTCCATAGAGTGCCACGCTCCAGACAAAGGCTTTCAAAAATGACTTCCAAATCCCTAAATCTATATTCGATGTCAACAGATTCCTGTATAATTGAAGGAGTATAATTGAATGTTGGTTGTAGTAGCTTGTTGAAATACAACGTGTTATACGGATTGCTAGAGCTACCTCTGTACAAAATTTCATTCAATTCGGTTTCACCGTGTTTGAATTGATAGGGTGAATCGATTTGCACACATACATGGGCGCTATCTGCAAACTATTGGGCTGATGACCTCGTAGTTCAGTTGTTTGACCAATTAGATAAGGATAACATCGCACCTGCGCTGAGTTCCAAGGCCTTCTAATTTAAATTTCACTGCGTTCCCTAGTGTCATAGTGGGGTAATCGAGGAGGCCATGGTCAAGTACAAGGCATTCTTTGCGTCCCATGCGATCTGTTCAGAACATAAAACTGGCGAAATCTCGACAGATATTTATGAATATTTATGTTCGAACATAAAATAGTTATAATAATTATCGTCGAACATAAACAGTCGTACGCAACTCGCCTATAATGGTAATTAGGACACTCGTATGGAAATTATAACATTCGCATACGCTCGTTTTATAAACATACTCGTGTCTTAATTATTGCCATTATAGGCTCGTTGCATGATGTACTATTATTTATCTATTTATAAATGAATGAAAATCCAAAGGCTGCTTCCAGTCTCCAACCGGGTCAGGAATGGAATGTTTGAAGCCTCCATCTAGCGGCGAGGATATGGACTGTGCCGGCTGCCGAGGCCTGACGCACTCCTCTGGGGCAATGATTAAATGAATGACATGAAATGAAATGATAGTAGAGAGTGTTGTTGGAATGAAATGTTGACAGGGAAAACCGGAGTACCCGGAGAAAAACCTGTCTGCCTCCGTTTTGTCCAGCACAGATCTCACATGGAGTGACCGGGATTTGAACCACGGACCCAGCGGTGAGAGGCCGGCGTGCTGCCGCCTAAGCCACGGAGGCTTTATTTATCTATTTATAAATAAATAATAAAAAATACGAGCCTTACAGTAGTCGCATATAATGTGTAACATCTGATATAGAAGAAACTTCACGTGAAAAGGGGCAGATGACCTCGTAGTTCCGCCCCTTAAAACAACAATCACTAACTAACTAACACGTGAAATTGTTGATACACCGGTATTTTATACTATAATTGGCACAAATATTAATCTATTGTAAAAGGGAGTGTTTTACCGATATTGTAGTTTAAATACGGAACTCATTTTATGAGATGATTTGTAGCTTCCACCAGAACTAGCCTAGATAAAGAATACGATATGGATCAACTAGATTAATAGACGCGACACCGCTCATAACCTTAAATTCCTTATATTCAAGTCCTCTTCGCAGACCAACACGGAATTTCATATGGATTCTGTTAAAATGAGTCATATTGATATGGTAAATATCGTTTAAAATGATAATCTGGTAGCAAAAATATCTACCTCGTCAGGGATTCGAAGCCAATATCTCTAGATATTCAGTCGGAAGATGCTTTCCACAAAAAGGTATGTTGTTTGCAAAATTTGGTAGTGATCAAATAATTAGATTGGTCGTAATTTGATTTAAGCTGTTTCTTGAGCTGTGATTGGTGGGAGAAACTGTTTCATAATGAAAAACAAGATGTTCAGTGATGAACATAGAGCCTACTTTCTCCTAAATGCATGGGTATTGTTATAACTCTTTGTCCTTTCCAAGGAGTATAATTGAATATTGGTTGTAGTAGCTTTTTGAAATAAGTGTCATACGGATATTAAACATGAATAGGAGGTGCCCTTTGCTAGTGCTATCTCTGTACCAAATTTCGTTCAATTCGGTTTCACGGTGTTTGAATAGATAGGGGGAATCGATTGGCACACATACATGGCCGCCAGCCGCAAATTATTGGGCAGATGCCCTAGTAGTTTGGTCAAAAGATTATTCATACATAAAGGCATATTGTTACAAAATTTGGTAGAGATCAGAAAAAAGTTTGGTCGTAATTTGATTTAAGCTTTGAACATTTGGGTGGCCGCCATTACGTTTCCGTCAAGATTGCGGCGATATAAAACATGACACTGAGGTGCCCTTTGCTTGTGCTACCTCTGTACCATATTTCGTTCAATTCAGATTCACCGCGTTTGAAAAGTTAGGGGGAATCAATTTGCACACAAACATGGCCGCCATCCGCAAATTATTGGGCAGATGACCTCGTAGTTTGGTCAAAAGATTCCTCATACATAAAGGTATAATGTTACAAAATTTGGTAGAGATCAGATGTGTAACAGTGGCTCTCATCCCCCCCTTCCCTATTCGATAACCCAAGATGTGATAATAAAATTAGCATATCAAAAATGCTTTATTAACATGATATTACCACATCAGAAATTAATAAATGATAACACACAGGAAAGGCCTAATTTAATTACTCGCTAGGTCAGCTGAGTTCACAGCAAAAAAAAAAACCTAGGAGCGAATGTTCCGATTTGCTTGGTTTTCAAGAACACCCTCATTTGATTTAGGAAAAGAGACCAGGCGGGACGAAACCAATGTCAAGACCAGCTTGTTGAGTGGAACGCTGGATGCGTACCTCAGCAGGCCGTATTAAATTGACCCTGCCAAAGATGAAGAAGAAAAGGGGAATAATCTTCCTAGTGACTTCATGCAATAAATAACATGACAAATCAAAATAAGCTAACATGTATTGAACATTAAGATCAAACAAATTACAAGATAAACCTTCCACCACTAAAATTAACCGTCTGACAAATATGATCTAATTAAACACCAATGAAATGACTTAACCTAAACAAACCAGACACTTGCCCGCTTGGCAAGATTACACACATCTACATTTGTGATAGAAAAGAATTTGATTAGAAAGATTCCCCCGACGACAAAACTAAAGGAATAACAACATGAAGTTAGACTCTGGGCCACTTCTAAAACAATGTTACATAAGCAACTTACGCGTTCCTTAGTGAACGAAAACGTCTGAGAAACTTCAGAGTCCAGCACTGACTGTCTTCTGAAGCCTATCTGACCAAAGTTAAATCCACGAGGTTCCCGTCCAGCTAACGGGAAACAGGGCAATAATAACCCACCCTGCAGTAATTACATACAAAGGTACCACCAAATCATACAAACCCTTCCAAAATATTACATACTAAAATAATAATGTCAGTCCGCTTAAAATACGGTCCACCGTCACATGGCTTTAACGACATAGCAAAAGACACAGTTTAATGTTCCATCGAACGGTTGCCCCTTCTAACAAAAGTTCATACCACCTGGTGTATTTCAGCCCTCCGGAGAACTGCCATCAGTTCCCCGGAGGCGATCGCTTAACAGCCCTTCCGTCAGCAAGGTTCCTCTCGCACTGTCACCCCCAGCCACAGAGCGCACGCCTGTATATTCCAGCGTACCCCCACCACAACCCTCCAGAAGTACCAACTGCGACCAGTGGCAGAACCGGCCAAAACAAAGCCAGAGTTCAAGGTCTTGAGTGGGTACTATAGAATATCTCCCCACACAGGTTACTGCCTAGAAACCTTCCAGGAGCTGAGGCGTTACACCATGTTCTTGCAAGTGTGTTCTTAGAATATGGGCTTGGCGAATGTAGCTGACAAGAAATGTTGCTTTTCCAATGTTTGCAGACACAAAGCTCGATTTATCTCCCTTTACAAGTGTCTATCAATGATAAGCCTATGAGTGACAGGACACACAAAGGCACAAATCCTGGCAGAAAGGGCTCGGCGAACCCATTTCACAAACAGTCAGGCGCCGGATTGGCGAATGGAATTCTCAGAAGAGGTCTGGTGTATGCCCTCATGATAATCTGGTCAGACCTGGAGCTCTTGCTGCGTCTCGAAGATAAGATGAACATGTACCGATGTGCAAAATTGGTACATCCTCCTCCTCCAAAGGAAGACGATGGGGAGATGATGAACAGGGTGATGGTGTCCAGCTGGTCTCTTGGCAGCTGAAGAGGCTACTCCAATCTCCGCCAGCGGACCTTGAAGTAGATCTCCTCGGGTAGAATGATGCCATGGGACCTAGATGGTACCTCCAAACTGGGCCCAGATTGGTAGTACACGTCCCACATAGTGACCACTGAAACACACATCAGAACAGCAGCGTATGGTCCAAATACAGTTCCCTTAGAGGGAACAATCGTTCCAGGCCAGCCAACCAGCCCATAACAGCTGAAGTTATCCCAGGAAGGATTAAAAAAAAACATCACACGAAGCATTAGTGTGCCATCGAAGTTCACTTAAGAGTCTTTCAAATCACAAGGGATACTTGATGCTTCAAACAAGGTTCTGCGCAAAGAGATAGTGTCCAGGGCATAATTAAAGGTCCACTGAAGTATGAAAAACACACGAAAGGGGCAACCAACTATACGATATGACTGACGTTAACAAGCTTAATTGAAAGTTCACTACAATACTTAGCAAGAATAACTAAAATTTGACTAAGGTGTACAGAACCCAGAATTTTTCTTTAGAATACGCAAATCAAAGGCACCTACAAACTTGCCCACCAAATATTTTAAACAATTTTTCAAAATAAATTTATTTTAACCAAAACCGAAGGACCATTTTTCTTCGACTTCACGAAATCAGGACAGCACGTAATTATTTCCAAAATTCACAATGACAATTACATTAACATGCCGCACGGGGCATTCCATAAAACTACATTTATTATACCGCCCGTGGTATAGCTCAATTTAAATACATTACAAAATTACCTACCGCACTGAAGGCATCACACAGAGCTCGTTTTGATATGCACACAAACACAAATTACATGTCTTGCTCAATTTTACATGTTCCTGACCCACACTGCCCTCAGTGGCCTCCAAGGACAGGAGGAACAGAGACCACAACATCCTATCACGCAAGCACACTAGCAGCAAGACAAACAAAATAAGGAAAAACCACGTCACCCACATAATTCACACACACATTCACACTTTAATAATAAGAATACCCTAAATTCCATCGGGCTGTCACCCCGATATTTCTCCCACTCCATATCTGCCAACGGGCAATGTTCCCGGTGACAACACAAAACATAAATAACCCTAAATTCCATAGGACAACTAGCGAACCAGGAAAACAGCACGAGGACTGCAGTTCATAACCTGACGTGAATTATTAAAACAGTATGCACTGTCATTCACACACTACACAAACAAACACCGCCCTGTCCTTCACATGACAGGTCCTCTCCCTTATGACACCGGGAGGAACATCACTCTTGCGTCACCAAACCCTGGCCATCACGACATAATCAGCTCGGTACCTGAGCTCCCCCTCCGGATCAACACACGACCCCACAGAGGGTAATTAACATCTTCCCCCACAAAGGCATGGCCGCCTCAGAAGATGACAGTACAACACATTACCAAAACATAAATACACATTCGACACAAGGTAGGGCACCCACCAAACGTCACACACACCCTAGTGCACGTGGTTCACCTTCCAATCACACAACACAGACAATCACAACCCCGAAAATTTCTCTAAGTGGCGTTACCACAGACTACAGACGTCTCTAACTAACAACGTGTGTCACCTACCATTAATATTCACCATCCAAATACCGGGTGACACTATGACCACACTCAAATCGAACCCACGATGCTTCAACGCACCACTGTCATCAAAACGTTCTTAAAACATTAACTTCACGAAGCTACTTAAAATCTCAAAATTCACAACCTCCTCAACTAACAACACGTGTCTGTATCTCACCAAATGCTAACGCCAATAAAATCTCTCCCAGAATATCAAAACTAATTTAATCAGAATTACAAATCACAAAAGTGACGGACGTTACATCTCAAAAGGCACGAAGCAATTAAAATCTTCAAAATAAGTCCATAAATCCAGCTCGCACCAACCACATTGGAACCTCACACACCCAGGAAAATTGCCAAGCTACCAACACACTATTACTCAGAGAATTTAAATTTATTTAACACAAAAGATGATTACTCCAGTAACTACCCAGGACACTGACTGTCACGAAGGCTCACAATCAATCAGAACATCCGGTAGCAACAGCCGAACTCACACACACCCAAGGTGACGGGGCTACACAAAATTTTAACGAACCCAGAACCTTTCAGAGTTGAAACTACAACAGAAACGCCAGCGGTCTAACAGATCAAGGCTGCAAGTTATAAATAACTAACCAACTAATGCACTGAAGCACCCTCAAGTGAAAACTCCAGAATCAAAATATCAAAATATGCATGAACGCCTACAACAGCTGATTGTGAAGTGAACACACCCAAGCTAACGGGAGTCTACATGAAATCTCACGAACCTACAACCCTTCATAAATGCGACCACAATAGAATAACCTAGCCGCCTAACAGCAAGAAACTGCAAGTTATGAATAACTAACGAACCAGCCTATTTCAATGCCATCGCAAACGAAGCACTGCAACCTAAAAAAAATCCTCAAAATCAGACTAGCGAACACAGCAGCTGACATACAGCGACAGCTCAGCATGCCACCGCAGGATATCTCCCTAAAGGAAAACTTTCACCAACCGAACTACCAAATATTTTTTTTTATATATACCAAAAATCAACAAGTATTCCCAGAGTTAGCAACTTCATCACTTTAACTCGAACACAGGACTCCAGTTCCTAACATTCATCCATCATCCATCACACATCCTTCTCAAACATCTCATTATAAGATTTTACCACCCACGACAATAACCCATTACATTCAATTATGCAAATTAGCAATCGTAGAAATATCATGAACACAAAATACCCTATGGTATAGAAACACTTACCGACAGCTCACCAATCGTGGCTCGACTCTCCATACAAACTGGACGAGTGGCCTCTAAATACCCCCCAATTTTTTTTTTTTTGCCTGTCACTGAGATAACGAAGTCCCATACCTCCAGTCACTCGACTCGGGCAAATACTATATACACCCTGCCCGGGCCCAATCAAGATGGTACTCACACCCCAAATTAAATGGACTCCTGACAGTAGATCCCCATACGAAGCACATCTGCATAATAGGTCCATTTTCAAAATGCAACTAATACAACTAATATAAAATTAATATTAATCCATCTTACGTTAATGACAATTAGGCCTCAATTTACTCCCACCCAAATTCAAATTGCAAACTTACATCAATTCTTTCACACATGAGTAATTCATTCAATCAACAGGAGGGAGAAAACAAATTAGAAGGACTACAGAAGAAAATAAATTTGACATCAAAGGAAAACCAGTTCGATCCCTAGTCAGGACAGCAATAAAAATCGCATCACACACACTCTTTCATCCTGAACACAATCAACCACAGAAATACATTCATACCTCCACCAGACATACGTGTTCCCTTCCCTGGACAATCCTAAAATTCCCCATTTACACCAGTATGTTAGTTTTCGGATCGTCAAGACACTATAACGCCAACGGAGTATCAACTCACGTGAGGACCTGATAAAACAACCCGAGTTGTAGCCCTGAAATCACAGTTCCCCTTACATCGTATAAATACGTCCTAAAACGAAAGACACGAATCGGGGGAAAATATTTATTTACACCCTAAATGAGATGCGACCATGAAGGTGAATGCCTCCCAGAAACATCCCACTTAGTAAGTCACTCAACGAACACACACTAAGATACTGAGTATTAAAGCCATTTAACACTTGACCAATTTAGATGACAATCTAACCTTAAAAATCCAATGTCACAACAAGACAATTTACCCGCCCCCCAATTACTAAGCAACTTAAACATCAATCAATCATACATAAACACTCACCTGATTCATTTATACTGAATTAGCACACACGCAATTCGACATTTAACATCATTCAAAACACAATTACCGAACGTACATATAGACAGCAATTCGACCATTTTCCAGAATTAATTTAACACAGAATATGTTGACAACACCAAATTTTAATACTCTCACGGTCCAATTTAATTTGACAGAACTACCAACAGCGAAATAATTAACCCCCAGCTAAAGAAATGACAACAAAACATGAAATGTTTGGCTTAACGAACAGCTGACAACTACCAATAATACCTTACACGTATTACGCACAGCAAATTGCAGAATTTCAGCCTTACATCACTAACAATTATTAAGAATAATTACAGATTTACCCCAAAGAACCTGCTGATGATAAATCCACACACGCAATTCACATTTTTACTGACATCAGTTGCATAAAACAATAACTTGTCACAGTCGCCGCCATGATAGTTCAAAATCACTACGTGATTCAACAGGCGTGCACTAAACGCACATCAAAACAGACACTAAGTTATTCTTACTGGAAATACAAGTTTATCAATTTCAGCCTATTTTCAAGAAAATTTAAAACGTCACTAATTTAAATTTTACCAAAACTACTTCCAATCAGACAAACATTTTATTCTTTTCAAACACGTGACACAATTTGTCAAAACAACACTTCCCGAGGTGTACATTTAGCACAGGCGCAGTAAAATTGAGCTGGACTATTTCCTACAAGAAACAGAATGAATTTACAACCACCCCAAAACCATACAAACAGCATATCAAAACTCACCACGTGTGAAATTCATTCGGTCGGTCAACTCGTCAATCTGGCAACGCAGCACGGCCATTATTATTACAGCAGTCCTGAATTTCGTTCAGCGCACTCTTGACTGTCACTTACAGCGATCTTCACGTCTAACAGCTGACGATATGAATTTCTCATTTGGTCCTCGATGTACACAGCAGGTTATTTTACATGAAATCAAATCACAACATGTATTAGGTTCTGCTCTAATAACTAGCCTACCTATTGGAAGAAGAAACATTAGAAAGGAGGACCCAATCTTCGTTAATTAAGTTACTGAATTTAATTTTAATTAATTACTGCAATCAGTCAGCAGGAAAGATTATTTGTTAATGGCAAGATCACAGAACAAAACCACGCTCACTGCTACCACTGTAACAGTGGCTCTCATCCCCCCTTCCCTATTCGATAACCCAAGATGTGATAATAAAATTAGCATATCAAAAATGCTTTATTAACATGATATTACCACATCAGAAATTAATAAATGATAACACACAGGAAAGGCCTAATTTAATTACTCGCTAGGTCAGCTGAGTTCACAGCAAAAAAAAACCTAGGAGCGAATGTTCCGATTTGCTTGGTTTTCAAGAACACCCTCATTTGATTTAGGAAAAGAGACCAGGCGGGACGAAACCAATGTCAAGACCAGCTTGTTGAGTGGAACGCTGGATGCGTACCTCAGCAGGCCGTATTAAATTGACCCTGCCAAAGATGAAGAAGAAAAGGGGAATAATCTTCCTAGTGACTTCATGCAATAAATAACATGACAAATCAAAATAAGCTAACATGTATTGAACATTAAGATCAAACAAATTACAAGATAAACCTTCCACCACTAAAATTAACCGTCTGACAAATATGATCTAATTAAACACCAATGAAATGACTTAACCTAAACAAACCAGACACTTGCCCGCTTGGCAAGATTACACACATCTACATTTGTGATAGAAAAGAATTTGATTAGAAAGATTCCCCCGACGACAAAACTAAAGGAATAACAACATGAAGTTAGACTCTGGGCCACTTCTAAAACAATGTTACATAAGCAACTTACGCGTTCCTTAGTGAACGAAAACGTCTGAGAAACTTCAGAGTCCAGCACTGACTGTCTTCTGAAGCCTATCTGACCAAAGTTAAATCCACGAGGTTCCCGTCCAGCTAACGGGAAACAGGGCAATAATAACCCACCCTGCAGTAATTACATACAAAGGTACCACCAAATCATACAAACCCTTCCAAAATATTACATACTAAAATAATAATGTCAGTCCGCTTAAAATACGGTCCACCGTCACATGGCCTTAACGACATAGCAAAAGACACAGTTTAATGTTCCATCGAACGGTTGCCCCTTCTAACAAAAGTTCATACCACCTGGTGTATTTCAGCCCTCCGGAGAACTGCCATCAGTTCCCCGGAGGCGATCGCTTAACAGCCCTTCCGTCAGCAAGGTTCCTCTCGCACTGTCACCCCCAGCCACAGAGCGCACGCCTGTATATTCCAGCGTACCCCCACCACAACCCTCCAGAAGTACCAACTGCGACCAGTGGCAGAACCGGCCAAAACAAAGCCAGAGTTCAAGGTCTTGAGTGGGTACTATAGAATATCTCCCCACACAGGTTACTGCCTAGAAACCTTCCAGGAGCTGAGGCGTTACACCATGTTCTTGCAAGGGTGTTCTTAGAATAAGGGCTTGGCGAATGTAGCTGACAAGAAATGTTGCTTTTCCAATGTTTGCAGACACAAAGCTCGATTTATCTCCCTTTACAAGTGTCTATCAATGATAAGCCTATGAGTGACAGGACACACAAAGGCACAAATCCTGGCAGAAAGGGCTCGGCGAACCCATTTCACAAACAGTCAGGCGCCGGATTGGCGAATGGAATTCTCAGAAGAGGTCTGGTGTATGCCCTCATGATAATCTGGTCAGACCTGGAGCTCTTGCTGCGTCTCGAAGATAAGATGAACATGTACCGATTTGCAAAATTGGTACAAGATGAATAGGTTGGTCGTAATTTGATTTAAGCTTTGAACATTTGGGTGGCCGCCATTACGTTTACGTCAACATGGCGGCGATATAAAACATGACACTGAGGTGCCCTTCACCAGTCCTACCTCTGTACCAAATGTCGTTCAATTCGGATTCACCGTGTTCGAATTGATAGGGGGGGCAGACATTCAGAGTACACACACTCACACACTCACACACACACACACACACACAGACAGACACACAATGTTTGGCCCTGTAATGATCTCATAAGTCTACTTTCATTTTTTGCAAAAATCGAAAGTAGGCTAATATTATTATAATGACCATCATTTTGATACAGCTTTCTCACATATAATAGTCCGGGTCGAACATAAAAATAATTTTGTAAGTAAGTTAATTTGGCTAGGATTTGAATAAAAAGGAAAACGAGTAAAGAATCAAGCAATGTTAGGTAGTTTTTACGGAACTGAATTCAGGCCGGATGTCATTTTCCAAATTTAGTTCCTTAGCCTGATAGAGCTCTCAAAGACGCGCAATTTGAAACCATTCCGGGCCCTTTAGTCCTTCAACCTTCGGCACAATTATTGAGGAAATTGCTTAAATGTATGTTTTTGCTAAGATGAGGACCCCTACAGTGTCTGTTAGGAAGTGTTTTCAATATTAAGATGGCTTCAAAACATCATTTTATATGATCTAATTCGGATGACCCTTCATAAAGATGACGTAACAAAAGATTGATGCTGTTCAGTTGGTCAACACGAATGCATCCAATGAGATTAATAAATACACTGGGATGACCAGTTTCGACCGTCAAGCGATCATCATCAGATCCACTTCACCTTTATTTTAATAATAGTTTTAATGCAGCCAATGACCATTGAAAAAGTAAACAAGAAGTTCCGTGACGAACTAAAGAGCCTACTTTTCTCGAAATGTAAGATTCTTTCCAATGATTAATCTATATGGACCAAATTAGAATAATGACGAAATTGAGTTGGTAATAACGAAATTTCTTATTAGTTCGAAATATAACTGGCATAATGTAGCCTAATAGAGCACTACAGTTGGCAGACCTGGTTCCATCTCTTAAGGGACAGAATACAAAATTTGGCTGAAGTCCAATGGATAGCATGGACGTTACATGCAGTTAAACATTGGATCTGACAGCGCACGTAAAATCATGTTGGCAACAATGTCATGCATGTATTGGTCAGAAATAATATGAACTATTATGATCTATTGTTGTGCCAATTTTGGATGAAATACAATTATTTGTATAGAAGTTACATGTATTTTAAAACTGGACCAATCAGCAGGCTTAGAATCATGTTGGAAGCACTGACATATATTAATTACTCCAAATTAATCTAGAATGTAAGGTACTATACGTGTGCAAAGTTTAGTGCTGTTGGCTTGAATACTTTGTGATATACTGATATTAGGGTAAAAAAATAGAGACAGCATTTATTAACAGTTGGCAGCCCTGGTTGTTCTTAAGAATACGAATAGTCATATCTGTTATAGTACACATAGCACAAACGAAATTTGGTTGAAATCCAATTGATAGTATAGAAGTTACATGTATTTGCAATTGGTCTTGTCAGCAGGCTTAGAATCATGTTGGTAGTACTGAGGTGCATTAGTTACTTCAAATTAATCTAGAATGTCAGGTACTATACGTGTGTATAGTTTAAAGCTGTCGGCTTGCATACTTTCTGATATATGGGTATTTGGATAAAATAAATTGAGAGCATTTATTAACAGTTGGCAGCCCTGGTGGCTCTTAAGAATACGCTCAGTCATATCGGTTTAAGTACACATAGCACATACGAAATTTGGTTCAAATCCATTTGATGGTGTAGATGTTATATGCATTTAAAATTTGGACTTATCAGCAGGCTTATAATCATTTTTGGCAACACTGCCATGTATGGCCTCCTGGAAATTAAACTGCAATATTATTATCTATACGTGTGCTAATTTTGAAATAACTCGCATTCATACCTTCCAAGATATCCAACATGGGGCTCAAATTTCTAGTGCGATTTTTCAGCAGTTGGTAGCACTGACATCTTTTTCAAATATGGCCGTGAGATATTCAGGTATAGATCTTTACTCCTACCAAATTTTATTTCGATTGCTGCAGTCGTTTAGGAGTTGATAGGGGGGGGGGGGACACACACACAGCCAGACAGAAGGACAGACAGACTGAAGGACAGACAGACAGACAGACAGACAGACAGACACACATTCGCCCGATCTCATAAGTCTACTTTTTCCTTATTTTTGCAAAATTTGAAAAGTAGGCTAAAAATACAATGCAGGAACTGTCAGTCGCTACAAAATTGCATCAGGGAAGTCAATCTTCTTTTACAGTATGCCGCATGATATCGGTCACAGGGCTCGCTACACAATTCACATATGCATGTGGCTGCATTTGGAGTGTGAAAGTCTTTTTTTCCGCATATCCTGCAGTGAAATCCATGGACTGCGAAACGCATAACAGTGTGTCGTAAATCGTAGTCTGCTCTCTTCCAGTCAGACGATACCATTGCTTCTGTCCCATAGAAGTCCAACTATATATCTTTCTCTTTTAAATGTAATTCCGCAGGAAGTTCCTGATAGGCAGCGCTAGATGGAAGCTGCATATGTAGTCTGATTTGTTCAATACAGAATGGCTCTGCAGACTGCTCATACATTAGCCGGGACGGAGTAAATTTCGATACACAAAATGCTTTCTTTAGGAAGATAGACTTTACTTGCTCTACACCTGTATTTTAGGACATAGATTTGTAGCCTAAGTGTAATGCATCTGATGATGATCGCTTGACAGTCGAAGCTGGTCATCCTAGTTTATTTATTTATCTCATGTAATTTTTTTCAGGATTTGGTTATAAGCTAACTCCTCTTTTGGGTACATTCATGTTGACCGACTGAAAAGCACCAAACTTTTGTTTACTAAGACAACACCGAAAATGGCTTCAAACCCCATAAAGATGACATATTTATAAACATGCCGATTACACAAGTTCATTGTCAAGAATTGGTCCTTTTGTGTCACACTGAGTGGATAAATGATAGGCCTATCCTCATTACATACCTATATTTCATAGAAATAGTTATGAAATATTTACCTTGTGTCCGGAAATATTATTTGTTTTTTCTTTTCTTCCAGGTAAACTTGATGAAGGCCATTGTGATGTTTTAAAATATCCAACATTCCCAAATACAGGTAAAACAAAGGGATACATAATTGGGGAAATAATTGTATTTTGATACGAGGATTAAAACACGCGGATGTGCAGTTTTTGATAATCTTAATGGTTTATTTCCTTTCTATTTGGCTTATTTAACCAATACCTTTTGTTTTCGCTCTTTTCTTTGTTTATCACGCGGAAGATATTTGGCCGTGTATTTTGCCGTAACAAAATTTTCTCATTGCGAGAGATTTGTCTTTCTGTGTTATATAATCCACCTTGTTATGTAGCTCAATAATATTTAGACGAACATGTTTCAATATAAAATGATATTTTTTCAGCGTTCAAAATAGCATTTAACGTTAAAATAACAAGTAGTTCCATGAAGAACTAAATAGCTTATTTTCATATATCCTGATTATATTAATTGCCTCTATCAACATACAATGTTTCAGTTACATTGCTGTATTAGATTCGTAGATATTGAGAACCATCTCAATATTTCGGATGGTAGCCATGTTGGATTTTTATATATATAGGCCATAGAGTTATGTACTATTAGATGAAGTTTATTGCATAGGTTTATTCAATCGATTGTTAATCGCTGTATTCGAGTGTTGAAATACGTGGTGTTATATGTATAGGCCTATATATAATACTAGCTGTACCCGCGGCTTCGCTCGCGTCATAGTCGTGTCATATTGTTATTCAACTCTTGTTCTCTTCCGACCCCGACGGTATTAGGGTATCCGAGGCCTAGGGAGTCTCTTCTTTTCCCGCCTTAATTGGCCCTTGTCTCATCTTTCCTGATACCCTCCTTCTGTGAGGGGTCAGCCTTCTTGTTCTTTTCCTTTTACCTCCTGCCTTGTGCTCAAGGCCCTTAAGGAGGCAGGGTGTATGTAGCCCCACCACTTCTGGTGCACCGTCGATAATGCTACACCCTCAGGGGCTCACGGCTGGTGAGTTCGGGCGTTGGCGACCCCGAGGGATCCTGAGCTGGGTCCGTTTTCGCCTTTTGTCCCTTCCCTTTGGGGCGGACCTTCTCCTCTCTCCCCTCCCCTCTCCTCTTTTCCTTCTATTTCCTTTTCTCTTTCAGATTCCCGCACTGTTTTTGTTACTCGAATCACCGTGTATCTAAATTCCCTTTTATCGATTTTTAAGGCATTTTTGATCTATGTTGCATTTTGTAAGTTTTTTTCGATCTAAATTACATCTCGCGATTGTTTTCAACCTCAATTGCATTTTGTAAAGATTGACAATCTAAATTGCTTTTTAGTAAGTCTTTCAATGCAGGTTGCGGGGCCTTTTAGTGAGTATTTTGAATTTCAATTGCATTTTGTAAGTATTTTCAACCCAAACCGCATTTCGCACGAATTTTGAATCTAAATTGCATTTTGTTTGGGGGCATTTTGCACATATTTTGATTCTCAATTGCATTTTGTGGGTATTTTGAATCTAAATTACATTTTGTCAAGTATTTTCAATCTAAATTGCTTTTTGTAAGTATTGTCAATCCACATGAGTCGTTGGAATCATCGTACATTTTGTAAGCATTTTCAATTTCAATTGCATTCTGTAAGTATTTTGAATTTCGATTGCACTTTGTGAATAATTTGGATTGGAACTGGGATAAGGCCTATTTCAATCTGAATTGCATTGTGTATTTTCAATTTCAATTGCATTTTGTAAGTATTTTGAACCTCAATTGCATTTTGTACGTATTTTCGATCTCATTTGCATTTTGTAAGTATTTTGAATTTCAGTTGCTTTTTGTAAGTATTTCGACGCTACATTGCATTTTGTACGTATTTTGAACCTAGCCTTCATTTTGTGGGTATTTTTCAATCTCTTCCTTTTGTGAATCTTTTCGTTCTAAATTCCCTTTTGTAAGAACATTTTGTGAGTCGTTTCAATCCGAGTTCCTTTATGTAAGTATTTTCCGTCTCACTTTTTTTCGTTCTGGTTTCCGTTTCATTATCATCTTCGCTATCACCCAGATCATTAGGGGCCGATAACCTAGATGTTAGGCCCCTTAAAACAACAATTATCATCATCATCATCATCATATTGTTATTCAATTAAATGAAGGTTTAACCCCGTTAGCACCCCTTTAGAACCTGAGTCCCTCCTTAGTAGACGTTTTCGACACACAACAAACATCTCCCCAAAATATCATTCTTCTAACTTTAATAGTTTTGGTTGGTCGATGAGAGTGAATATCCAAAAAACCTTCCTTAGTGGACGTTTTTCTTCCAGAATTTCACCCCTCCCCATGGGCCCCTTAAATTGGATTTATGAAAAAAAAAATGGTCGAACACCTATTACTTATATTTTAAGCTGAATATTTTCCCGATGAATTTCAACTTCTTGCCTATGTCGTTTAATTAAGAGATACACGCTCCGTTAAGAATCCTTCCCCCAATTTTCACCCCTTTCAGCTCATAATATACACCACATCGATAAACCCTTAGACATATGTCTGCTTATTTTTAATGATTAGTTTATATGCCCAATATCACATCCCCAAATGAAACAACTCATGAGGTATTGTTATTCATTGAAATGCTCGTTAACCCCCTTAACACCTCTTTAGAACCCGAATAAACAAAAATCCTTCCTTAGTGGACGTTTTCGACATACAGCAAACATATTCCCAAAATGTCATGTTTTCAACTTCAATAGTTTTCGGTGGGTGATGATGAGTGAGTCAGGACATTTTCTTTCATTTTATATTTTTCAGAATTTCACCACTCCCCATGGGCCCCTTAAATTGGATTTATGAATAAACGCTCGAACACCTATTAACTTATTTTTAAGCTGTCTTTTTCCCCTGAGTTTGATGAGTGAGTGAGTGAGTGAGTCAGTCAGTCAGTTAGGACACTTTCACTCCTTTTTTTTTTCAGAATTCCAGCCTACCCCATTGGCCCCCTTAAATCGAATTTATGAAAAAACGGTCGAACACCTATTTACTTATTTTTAAGCGGATTTTTTCCCGCAGAGTTCCAAAGTTCTTGCCTATATCGTTTAAGATATACACGCTCCGTTAGGAATCCTTCAACCCCCACTTTTTACCCCTTTCACCTTATAATATTCACCACATCGAAAAACCCTTGGACACATGTCTGCTTATTTTTAATGATTAGTTTATATGCCGAGTATCACATCCACAAATGAAGCCACTCGTGAGTTATTGTTATTCAATGAAATGCAGGTTTAACCCCCTTAAGACCCTTTCAGAACTTGAATATCCAAAAATCCTTCCTTAGTGGACATGTTTGACATACAACGAACATATCCCCAAATTGGCATGTTTCTAACTTCAATAATTTTGGTTGGGCGATGATGAGTGAGTGAATGAGTCAGAACATTTTCATTCATTTATTTTTCAGAATTTCACCCCTCCCCATGAACCCCTTAAATTGGATTTATGAAAAAAGTCTGTCTAACACCTATTTACTTATTTTTAGCAGTTTTTTCGCCTGAGTTTGATGAGTGGGTAAGTCAGTCAATTAGTTAGGACACTTTTTTTTCCTGTTTCTTTCTCCCCAGAATTTCACCCCTGCCCATGGGCCCCTTAAATTGGATTTATGAAAAAACGGTCGAACACCTATTTACTCATTTTTTAAGCTGATTTTTTCCGCTGAGTTTCAAACTCCTCACTTATGTCATTTAAGAGATACACGCTCTGTTAGGAATCCTTCAACCCCCAGTTTTCACCCCTTTCACCTCATAATATACACCACATCGAAAAACACTCTTATTTTTCTTTTTTTAATGATGGGTGTATATGCCGAGTATCGCATCTCCCAATGAAACCAATCGGGAGATATTGTTTTTCAATGAAATGCAGGTCTACCCCCTTAACACCCCCTTTAGAACCTGAATATCCAAAAATCCTTCCCTAGTGGGCGTTTTCTACTTACAACGAACATATCACCAACATTTCATGTTTCTAAATTTAATAGTTTTGTCTGGGCGATGATGAGTCAGTGAGTCAGTGAATGAGTCAGTCAGTCAGTCAGGACACTTCGTTTTATATAAGAGACTAGCAGAAGTACCCGTTCTTCGAACGGTGTTATATATTAACACCAGACATTATCAATTGAGCTACTGTTGCAATGGTTAGTGGTTTGTCATTCCTTTATAAGTTTATCAGAACGAAGGCGACAAAAATCACGACACTTATGTCATACGTTGTTGGCATGTTAAAGAACCCATTTGAATTCAGTAGGCCGTGTTCAATGGCAAAATTAATCTCGGGATTTTCCGCCAACACAAAGTTCCTCCATTCTCTACTTGAAAGCGCTGTAGTGTCAAGGAGTTTAGATATCTAACCTTGACTTTCATAGCGTTCAAAGGAACGACGAAATTCGACATGCAAGCTACCCTCTGGGTGTCAATTAACAAAGCTTGCACCAGGCACCCGAGGCCATACGATATTATTATTATTATTATTATTATCAGAACGAAGTTAGTTTTCTGGGAATATCACACACACTGATAATTTAAGGACCTTAAAATGTGGTTTTCGGAGACCCCTTATAGACTCGCGAATTTTGTGTCTCACAATGAGAAGCAACATAAGCTTTGAACGTCCTTCTAGGATAATTTTTATATTTCGCCTATTTTAGCATGTATTTTGAGAAGTGTTTCCCTATATCCACCCTTCTACTGCATGAAAATTACGGTGAGGAGTTTTATAAAGGATTGGTGTATTGACTCATGTTTACCATACCTAATTTTACGATGCACCAAGCATCCGAAGACGATTTATAGGCGTACATAAAGATACACAGAAAGACAGACAGACAATTCTATTGTCTACAACATATCACCCAGATATCCAAATATGGGTATATCTACCATACGTATCAAACAAAATCAGCCTTACGATGAACCCGTATGTCGACAAAAAAAAAAAAAAAATATTAGTTAAAATGCGCTCTCAAACTAAATTCACCTAACGTGTACTTCCTGACGTGAAATAGATTTGAAAGCCTTGTAGACGAAACGCAATACACCTCACATAAAAAATGGCCCTCTACGTTGTGTTAGGTCCCCACACACAGGAAGAACTCTTTCATAAATTATAAAGGCTTGTGGGGCAAGAAAATTCAGGTTCTTTAGCCTCAAATGGCCCAAATTCCTAAAAGCCGCAAAAAATGCTGATTCAATTCAGGAATTTTTGAAAATAATGTTTCTGTTTGTAGATATAATAGACTTTCTGTACTATATGTCGCACGTGAAATTGCATGAAAAAATTCTAGGTTACCTCTTGACCCCCTTAATTACATTGACGAATTATACAGTCTACATTGGCTCCGTGATAACCTTATAGCCATTTGCAAACTTTCACAGAAATGTAATAAATGGAGTAGCCTAATAATAATATCGTATGGCCTCGGTTGCCGGGTGCAAGCTTCGTAATTTGACACCCAGAGGGTAGCTTGCATGTCGAAATTTCGTTGTTCCTTGAATCACTATGAAAGTCAGCAGGGTAGATATCTAAGCTCCTTGAACACTATAGCGCTTTCTAGTAGAGAAATGAGGAACTTAGTGTTGGCGGAAACTCCTGAGGTTAATTTTGCCATTATGAACACGGCCTACTGAATTCAAATGGGTTCTTTGACATGCCAACATCGTATGACATGCGAGTCGTATTTTTGCCGCCTTTCAAAAATCACGTACAGGCCGGACGTTTGTTTTAGACGATTGCCCTTGAAATTTAAGCCTGCGGGTGAGCCAGTACACAGTCACTCTCTCACCCTATCACTTTACATTTGTCACCACGGATCTGATGTAATGGAATTCCAGACTTGAGCAGACAGTACAGTCCACGTCGAAGTATTGTGTGACACGGAAGTACACGTTACGTAGTTACGAACAGAACGTCATTATATTTGCCAGTGACTATACTTCAGCAATAGTGTGAAACAGCTTTATCAATCATCGGAACGCTTGGGGCAGCTGATAACAACACAGGTACTGTAGTAACTCGCCTCCAGGCTTCCATTAAGATTTTTCACTCGTCTAAAACAAACGTCCGGCCTGTACCACGGCCAGGAGTGAACCTGCAATCTTGGGGTAAGTAGACCGACACGCTATCCACTCACCCATCGTGGCAAGGTATAAATGGAGTGATATTGCTTCTTACAGAAATAGATGGAAAGTTGGATGCCACCACTTGAGATAATGTTGTCATGGTTACCGATTTCCATTCCTTCATTAGTTTGTTATATTAAATTAAATTAGTTTTCTGGGAATATTTCAGATACTGTTGGTTTTAGAGCCTTATAATGTAGTTTTCGAGGCCCCCAAGTTTTGTTTCTGGCACCGAGGGGCTTTGTCTCCTCGTTGTACGCCATAATATAATAATAATAATATAATATAGGGATAGGAATATAATAGACCTGCCGTACCACACCAGCAGGTGTAATTCGCGTGAAAAAAATCTAGTGTACCCCTTGACCCCCTTAAGCGATACGTATTGATGAATTTTACAGTTCTATTTGGTTCCGTGATAACCTTCTAGCCGTTTGCACACTTTCACACCAATGTAATTATTGAAATTACATTGCATTGCCATGGTTACCGGCTTGTATTCGTTCATTAGTTTATTAAATGAAATTAGTTTTCTGGGAATATCTCAAAAATGGTTGGTTTTAGGGCCTTAAAATGTGGATTTCGGGGACCCTTTGGGGCCCCCGAGTTTTGCCTCTCACATTGAGGGGCTGAAAATGATCTTTGTCTCGTCCTTCTCCTCCTATTTCAGCATGTATTTTAAGGGGGTAGGCCCTCTTTTATGAGAGGTACGGATAAGGGTTACATCAATGATTAGTGTCGTGCCTCGGATGGATATCTGTGCCAAATTTTACGTTGATACACCCAGTCGTTCTCGAGTTATAAGGGAACAAATTTGTCCACAGAAAAATAAACAAACCTACAGACAGACCAAAAAATTATTTTCGCGCGCATCCATAATAAAACAGTCTGAAACGCGTAAATAACTCAAATTTCCGTAGAAATTGCGAAAAAAAAAACCATACAAACTTTACTTTTTATGTACGTAGAGATATACTGCACCGCTCGGTGTTGACCGTGTTTTATTGCACAAATTTAGGTTTTATTCGCTAACCGTTGGAGATACACGAGAAGTGATAAGGACCTTTTGGATAGAAAATTAAATGATAAATCTCGTGTATGCATCAAAAGTTTGCTATTTCTTAGCGTTCTCTTTTTATTTGATATGGAATTATGAAATTTTGAAACCAAAGGGTGTAGTGACGTCACTAAAATGGTCGCCATATTTTAATAGTGCAAGATATCGAAATTAAAAGTATCCTATATTTAAACATGGTAAATCAGCTACATCCATGCAAAATTTCATTTAAATAGGACCAGTGGTTCTTGCGTTATTGAGTAACAGACAGACAGACAGACAGACAGAAAGACAGACACACACCATCTCATTTTTATATATTAGTGTGATTACACATGCTAGTGCAACAATCACAATAACGCAGGTTAACACATAAATCCTACACACACACACATGTACACGGGGCAACATGACCACGATGTCTAAGCCCCGCAAATGAAATATTAACTGTGCATACGATAGCATAGAGAATACTACAGTCCAATACAATCCTTGATTGTCAATCGGTCAGTTTTCCCATGTGTCCTTTAGCAAATTTTACCGGACTATCATGATACAGAGTAAATCGTTGTTGCCTAGTGACAACCTGTCCATCAATGGTGTGGCGTTGACTATCATGATACAGAAAACAAAAGTTTGGTGCTTTTCAGTCGGTCAACACGAATGTACCCAAATAGAGCTGGGTTATGCCCTGATCCTGAAATAAATAACATAAGATTAATAAATACACTAGGATGACCAGTTTCGATCGTCAAGCGATCATCATCAGATCCATTACACTTAGGCTATAACATCTATATTTGAGAATACAGGTGAAAAATATATACAATACTAGCTGACCCGGCAGACGTTGTCCTGCCAATCAAAGAAAGTGTTGGGGTTTTGACTTTGTTAGTTGCAGTGCTTTTGGATTCCCAATATTTTCTTCTTTTTCCGTTAACCACCTCTAAACTATTATAAAAAAAAAAATTACTATCTCAGAAACATTCACGGGAGCGTGATCAACAACTCACGAAAGTTACTTCGCAATTAAATGAATGGTATACGAACGCATACGGGACTGCTGAAACGATTAGAGCGCCGTCACCCATTTGTTGATTATAGTCGTACGCTACATATTATAAAATGGATTTACTAACTCGAAAACCTTTCCTGGCGTGTACACAACAACTCATCAAAGTTGCATCGTAATCGGATGAATGGCATATGAACGCATACTGGATTTTGTTTAAACAATTCGCGCCGTCACTCATTTGTTGAATCTTCTTGTGCGCCACCCTTTGAAAAACGCACTTACTAATTCATGAACCTTCGCAGGACTGTACTTAGCTCTCCAAAGTTTTATCACACTCGGATGAATGGTATATGATCACATACGGGACTTTATTGAAACGATTCACGCGCTGTCGCTTATTAGTTAAATCTACCCGTTTGCTACCAATTGTAAAATGGATTTACTAAATCAGAAACCTTCCCTGGAGTGTACACAACAACTCACCAAAGTTTCATCTCTATCGGACGATTGTATATGAACGCATACGGGTCTTTGTCGAAACATTTCGCGCGTCGTCGCTCATTTGTTGAATCCATTCGTGCGCTACCTATTGTAACATGGATTTACTAAGCTAGAAATCTTCCCTGAAGTGTACACAACATCTCACCCACGTTTCATCGCTATCGGACAAATGGTATATGAACGCATACGGGACTTTATTGAAACACTTCACGCGTCATCGCTCATTTGTTGAATCTACTCGTGCGCTACCTATTTTTGAGTGGATTTACTAAGCCAGAAACCTTCCCTGAGTGTATACAACATCTCACCCAAGTTTCATCGCATTGGGGTGAATGGTATATGAACGCATGTGGGACTTTGTTGAAAAAACGCACGCCATTTTGTTGAAGTTACTCGCGCGCCATCTATTGTTAATTGGATCTACTATGCCTATAACTTTTCCTGGCGTATGCACAACAACTCACCGACATTTGATTGCAATCGATGAATTGTATATGAACGCATCACCAACACTCATTTGTTTAAACTACTGGTGCGCTATCTATTGTTAATTGGATTAACTATGCCTATAACCATCCCGGAAGTGAGCCAAACAACCCACAAAATTTGGTCGCAATCGGATGAATTGAAGGCTATATGAACGCATCGCCAACACTCATTTGTTTAAAATACTCGCGCGCTGCCCATTGTAAATTGGATTGACTATGCCTATAAGGATTTCGGAAGTGTTCCCAACAACTCACCAAAGTTTCATAGCAATCGGATGAATGGTATATGAACACATACGGGACTTGTTTGAAACGATTCGCGTGCCGTCGCTCATTTGTTGAATCTACTTGTGCGATACCTATTGTAAAGGTGATGTACTAAGCCAGAAACCTTCCCTGATGAGTACACAACATCTTACCCAAGTGTCATCGCTATCGGACGAATGGTATATGAACGCATACGGGACTATGTTGAAACACTTCACGCGACTTCGCTCATTTGTTGAATCTACTTGTGCGCTACCTATTGAAAAATGGATTTACTAAGCCTAAAACTTTCCCTGGAGTGTACACAACAACTCACCCAAGTTTTGTCGCTATCGGACGAATGGTATATGAACGCATACGGGACTATGTTGAATCACTTCGCGCGTCGTCGCTCATTTTTTTAAATCTACTTGTGCGATACCTATTGTTAAGTGGATTTACTAACCCAGAAACCTTCCCTGAAGTGTACACAACATCTCACCCAAGTTTAGTCGCTATCGAACGAATGGTATATGAACGCATACGGGACTTCGTTGAAACGCTTCGCCCGTCGTCGCTCATTTGTTGAATCTACTCGTGCGCTACCTATTATAACATGGATTTACTAAGTCAGAAACCTTGCCTGTAGTGTGCACAACCTATCACCCAAGTTTCATCGCTATCGGACGCATGGTATGTGAACGCATACTGGTCTTTGTTGAAACGCTTCGCCCGTCGTCGCTCATTTGTTGAATCTACTCTTGCGCAACCTCCTGTGAAATGGATTTACTAAGTTATAAACCTTCAGGTAAGCGTACACAACAACTCAACAAAGTTTGATCTCAATCGATGAATGGTATATAAACTTATACGGGATTTTGTTGAAACGCTTTGCGCGTCGTCGCTCACTTGTTGAATCTACTCGTGCGCTACCTATTGTAAAATGAATTTACTAAGCTAGAAGCCTTCCCTGGTGTGTACACAACATCGCACCAAAGTTTCATCGCTATCGGACGAATGGTATTTGAACGCATGCGGGACCTTCTTGAAACGCTTCGTGCGTCGTCGCACATTTGTTGAATCTAGTCATGCGCTATCTATTGTAAAATAATTTACTAAGCCAAACACCTTCCCCGGAGTACACTCAACATCTCACCCAAGTTTCATCGCAACGGGATGAAAGGTATATGAACGCATACGGGACTTTGAAACGCTCCAACGTGCAGAGGCAAACAGTAGAATTCGACATCACTGCCACCTTTGGTATAAAACACAACTTTCCGCCACGGGTGGAGTGTATGTTATGGCGGTAGTTGTTCAGTTTGCGACCAGGTGGCTCTAACGTGCAGAGACAAACCGTCCAAAGACATCAGCTTTCACCAAGGCCAAGGCTAGTGGTTTCCATGACGACTGTTTTTGACTGTATATTGTGGTTCTAAAATTTTGTGTAAATTGTGGTTCTAAAATTGTGTTCATTCCACCTACCGGGTCAGATTGTAAATCTAAACCATACATGGACCCACCCTAATGTACATACCAAATTTCATCAAAATCGGTCCAGTCGTTTAGGAGGAGTTCAGTCACATACACACGTGTCGAAGAATTATATATATAAAGATGTACATTTATTTAGTTGCAGTGTGGTAATGCAACAGTCGGTGTATGTTAAATGTGGTATATCTAATGTTAGGTAAACTTCTAAAATAGTGATGAAAATCCGGAATTTGTCTGTGAGGGGTGATTATATGGTTTTACAAAATCAACTATGGTTATACTGAAATAATGCAAGCTTATACTTATCGAGTTGTCTCTTTAACTGGAACTTGAAGCAGTTGCGTGTTGCCATAGACACCAGTTGTAGTCGACTAACCCCGAGTGTTCGCTGGGTGGAACTGGTTTTCCCCTTCCTCCCCCTTTAGTTGCTATGTTCTTCCAGAGTTCAGTGCCATGTATATTTGTGTGACTTTTCCAAATCTAGATAAAAGTGTATGCTATTGAATGCAGGAGTCTGCAACTACTAAAGACCGTGGAACTATCTTCGCCACGCATGGGCTAAAAAGCCATTTCTCACTAAGCGGTACACGGTCTATTGAAGACGTCCCGTCACCTTTAATACTGCCGCGCATATCGGCCTACGTTTATTGCAGAAAAATTGTCGAATTGAAACGCGTTTTGGCCGAGGACGACCCTCAGTAGTCGCACGATCTCTTCAGTTTCAATTCGATAGTAAAATGTACACACAAACAGAAGGATTAGCGATGGGATCACAACTAAGCGGATTAATCGGTGACATGTTCATTAATGCACTAGAAAATGAGTTTTTAGAAAAGACTTCAACAAAGGGAATAGTAATATGGAAAAGATACGTAGATGATGTAATTTGCATCTACGATACTGAATTAACAAGCGAAGAAACAATTCTCCAATCCATTAATAGCCTACACCACTCAATCAAATTCACCAAGGAAGCCGAAACAGATCAAAAAATAAATTTTCTCGACATATCTATTGAACGTAAGGACAACGAGCTTTCATACTCCATATTCCGAAAAGCCACACAAACCTCGCATGCAATCGACTATCAGTCTAATCACCCCAGTACGCATAAATTAGCGGGGTTCAATTCAATGGCGCACAGAGCTTTAAACATACCCATGTCAACAGACAATTATAATAAGGAAATAAGAACCATTAAACAAATAGCAAAGGAAAACAATTTCCCGCCAAGCAAAATAGACCACATTGTAGCCAAACATAAAAATAAAGATAAAATGATTCCAAAACCGGACATTAATGAGAAAAATTTCGCGCGCTTCAACTATGTGAATGAGAACACATATAAAATCACTAATCTATTCAAAAAGCAAGGCATAAAAATAGCATTCACAACGAATAATACGACCGGGAGGCACCTGCAAAATAGCAATCTAAATAAACAAGACCCGTATTCAAAGTCAGGGGTATATTCTATTACATGCCAAGACATTGGTTGTCAAGCTAATTACATTGGACAGAGCGGAAGACGAGTAGATACACGTTATAACGAACATAGGAATGCGATAAGATACGGAACACATTCAGCCGTATGCGAACATATGTGTGACACGGGGCACAGCTTCACTAAAATCGAGACTGATCTAAAAATAATTCATCACGAATCGAAAGGCAGAGCTCTCGACATAAAAGAAGCAATCGAGATTCACCTAGCCAAACAAAACAATCCCAACAATCTAAATGAACAAACTTTTATGGAGAGTTCACCCCTTTTCGCTATACTAAAAAACACACCCTGTCGAAAACAAGACACAACTTAGCGATAGAGCCAAGCTAGATAAAAAGGGGGGGGGAAATAGCGGTGTTTATAGGTAAATGTTATTTGGATCAGGTGTACTGTGTACATTTTTCTGCAATAAACCTAGGCCGATATGCGCGGCAGTATCAAAGGTGCCGGACGTCTTCAATAGACCGTGTACTGCTTAGTGAGAAATGGATTTTTAGCCCATGCGTGGCGAAGATAGTTCCACGGTCTTTAGTAGTTGCAGACTCCTGCATTCAATAGCATACACTTTTATCTAGATTTGGCAAAGTCACACAAATATACATGGCACTGACCTCTGGAAGAACATAGCAACTAAAGGGGGAGGAAGGGGAAAACCAGTTCCACCCAGCGAACACTCGGGGTTAGTCGACTACAACTGGAGTCTATGGCAACACGCAACTGCTTCAAGTTCCAGTTAAAGAGACAACTCGATAAGTATAAGCTTGCATTATTTCAGTAAAACCATAGTTGATTTTGTAAAACCATATAATCACCCATAACAGACAAATTCCGGATTTTCATCACTATTTTAGAAGTTTACCTAACATTAGATATACCACATTTAACATACACCGACTGTTGCATTACCACACTGCAACTAAATAATTGTACATATTGTATATATTTTTCACCTGTATTCTCAAACATAGATGTTATAGCCTAAGTGTATTGGATCTGATGATGATCGCTTGACGATCGAAACTGATCATCCTAGTGTATTTATTAATCTTATGTAGTTTATTTCAGGATCAGGGCATAACCCAGCTCTATTTGGGTACATTCGTGTTGACCGACTGAAAAGCACCAAACTTTTGTTTACTTAGGCAACACTGAAAAATGGCTTCAAACCTCACAATATCATGATACAGTGTTACTCGTTGTCGCCTAGCGACAATATGTCCGTCAAGTTATTAGATCAGTGGAACGGTGTAGACTTGTGCAAAAGGGCCTAAATGCGGGGAGAAATTGAGTGGTCTGTCCGAAATTTAACATAGCCTAAACTATTCCTCTTGAATCAGGCTAGCATATACAAAGATAATTTTTCGAATCCGAGTGGTAGTTCCAGAGATTAGCGCGTTTGAACACATAAACACACAAACACACTAACACACTAACTCTTCAGCTTTATTATATTAGTATAGATTTTCGATTGCAAATACACACTATATATGCTTAACATTATAACGTGTGAGTAGTTATAAATCAATTAATACCAAAAAATACAAAGTAAAGAAATATGGACGTGCAGGGATTTGATCCACGAAACCCCAGACTAAGAGCCTTAAGTCGCTACCATTACGCCACGGATGCGCTACAATAATACTTGATAAACAACTTGTTTAACATAACTGTATCATATTTTGTGTTGAAATCAACGATTTCATTAGCGTTTTCTGGCTTTTCAATAAATCATTTGATACTGGTTATGTATGTAATAGCCTATTTTAGCCTATTTTCAATTTTCAAAAAATAGGCTTATGAGATCACCTTTTGTCCGTGTGTGTGTGCGTGTGCGTGTGTGTGTGTGTGTGAGGTGTGTGTGTGTGTCCCCTAATAAATTCTAAACGGCAGGAGCGATTTCAATGAAACTCGGTAAGTTCATAGCACTATTTCGGGCGACCCCGACCGTGCCCTTCAAATTTTGTTACGCCTCACCAATCCAACATGGCGGCTGTGCGAAATATTTCACCAGCATTCAATATCTCCGAAACTATTCCCGATATCACCCTGGAATTTATTATGGTGATAAAGGGAACTACTAGAAGTTCACCTATGTGACCTATAAAAATCTGGTAACTACAAAACCAACATGGCGGCCACGCGAATTTGCGACTTTTAAATAGACGTTTCTCGCGATTTAACTAACCAAACGCAATAAAACTTGGTACAGTATATGTTTGTACACATTGTAATGCACCGAAATCTAACTTCTTTCGAATGTTTACATAACCTCAAGATGGCGGCTGTGCGAAATATTTCACCGGCATTCTATATCTCTGAAATTATTAGCGGTATCACCCTGGAATTTATTACGGTGATAAAGGGAACTACTAAAAGTTCACCTATTTGACTTAAAAAAAACTGGTAACCACAAAACCAACATGGCGGCCACGCGAATTTGCGACTTTTAAATAGACGTTTCTCGCGAATTAGCCAACCAAACGCAATAAAACTTGGTACGCTATATGTTTATACAAATCGTAATGCACTGGTATCTAATTTAGTTCAAATGTGTACATAGACTCAAGATGGCGGCTGTGCGAATTTTAAAATTAAGTTTTTATTTCTTGTGTCGTAATCATGCGATCGAAGTGATAGTTTGAATAATGAACCTACGGAATAATTTTCCTTTAATGGTACATGACTCTATGGCCTAAACATTTAACAATCCAAGGTGGCGACCATCCGAAATATTTAGACTGCTCTGAATATCTACGAATCTATTATAGCAATCAAACTGAATTTTTTAATGTTTTTAGGGGCTATGAACTTAGGTTCACTTATAGGACTTTAAATAACCTGGTGATCACAAATCTAACATGGCGGCGACGCGAAGTATAAATATTCTCATGGACGTTTCTCGCAATTTAACCATCCAAGTGCAGTGAAACTTGGTACAGTAAATCCTTATACGAATGTTAATCCACTGGCATCTAATTTATTTCAATTGTTTCCATAACCACAAGATGGCAGCTGTGCGAAATTTTTAAATCTCGTTGTTGTTTCCTGTGTCCTAATCATGCGATTGAAGTTTGAATGCTACACGTACACAATAATCTTCATGTAACAGTACATAACTCTTGGACCTACATATATAAAATCCAACATGGTGACCATCCAAAATATTTAGTTGGTTCTCAATATCTACGAATCTATTACAGCAACCAAACTGAAATTTTGTATGTTGATAGTGGCAGTTAACTTAAGTAGGATATATGAAAATAGGCTGTATAGTTATTCACGGAACTACTTGTTTTCAGTATATTCCTAAAAGGATATAAACTTAGGATGTTACGGAAATATATGTATTTACGAGCAAAAATAGCGACCATTTTGACAACGGGACGGCACGGGCCACTCAACGATATGGTACGGTAAGCCTGATCTGTTAGTCACTTCTTCGGTTACATATTCTATTATAATATGCTAATATCCTACCGGTCACCTCATTGAGGACATATTAAACCTCCCTATGTACGATAAGCTGAATTATTGAGGCCAGGCCTTGTTGTACCGGAAGTTACGGTTAGGCTATAATACTTACATGATTCATACATCCACAATTTTGAAACTGTTTGGCTGATGACCTTGTAGTTTGAGTAAAAGACGCTTCCCACATTTAAGTATAATGTTGCAATATTTGGTAGAGATCGGATGATTAGGTAAGTCGTAATTTGATTTAAGCTCAGAACATTTGGGTGGGCGCCATTTCTTTTTTGTTACGATGGCACCGATAAACAACATTACACTGAGTTGCCCTTTGCTAGTGCTACCTCTGTATCAAAGGTGGTTCGATTTGGGTTCCGGTGTGTTTGAATTGATAGGGGGAATCGATATGCACACATACATGGCAGCCATCAGCAAACTGTTAGGCTGATGACCTTCTAATTTAATTAAAATGCGCTTCCCACATAAAGGTATGTTGTTGTAAAATTTGGTGGAGATCAGATGATTAGGTTAGTCGTAATTTGTTTTAAGCTTTGAACATTTGAGTGCCGCCATAACGTTTCCGTGAAGATGGCGGCAATAAAAAAACATGACATTGAGTTGCCTTTTGCAAGTGCCACCTCTGTACCAAATTTCTTTCAATTCAGTTTCACCTTGTTTGAGTTGATAGGGGGAATCGATTTGCACACATACATGACCGTCATCTGCGAACTATTGGGCTGATGACTTTGTAGTTTGGTCAAAGGACTCTTCCCAGATAAATGCATATTGTTGCAAAATTTGTTGGAGATCGGATGATTAGATTAGTCGTAATTTGATTTAAGCTTTGAACATTTGGGTGGCCGCCATTAGGTTTCCGTTAAGATGGCGGCGATATAATACATGGCACTGCAGTGCCCTTTGTTAGTGCTACCTCTGTATCAAATTTCGTTCAATTCGGTTTCACCGTGTTTGAATTGATAGTGGGGGCAGACTTGCAGAGTATACACACACTCACAGACACAGAGGCAGACACCCAAATTTCAGCCCTGTGTTGATCTCATAAGTCTACTTTCATTTTTTGGAAAAATCGAAAGTAGACTAAAAACTAGGTTAGCTCAGGCAGGGAAAGCATATCTACAGAAAAGAAATCTGATGGCATGAAATATAGATTTTGATATTAGAAATTCCGTCTTGGAAGCCTTTGTTTGGTGCCTGGCGCTTTATTGAAGTAAATCTTGGACTGTTGGCGCAGCAGAAAAGAGAAGAATAGAAGCTTTTGAAATGTGGTGTTACAGGAGAATGATGAAGATCAGATGGGTAGATAGAGTTACAAATGAAGAGTTGTCAGGACGAGAGGGAGAGCAGATATCTTTAAGATGACTGATAATGAAGTGAAGAGATAGATTGTTAGGATACATACTAAGACACCCAAGAATAGCAAACTTAGTTATGGAAGGAAGGGTTGAGGACAAGAACTGTAATGGTAGACCGAGGTTAGAATATGTTAAACAGATTTCCTCAGATGTAAGGTGTTGGTTATTGTTGCTTTAAGGGGCGGAACAGCGAGGTAATCTGCCCCTAAGACGTTAGGTGTGGTAGCTATGTTGAGGTGGAACTATTAGCTCAGGACAGGGAGGCGTGGAGGGCTGCAGCAAACCAGTCATAAGACTGAAGACTCAAACATCACTACACTATTGGCGATTTAGATGACGAGAATGTAATCTTAATGTAACGTCATAAACTGCCTTACTCTACTCTATGAACCCCTGAACATGTTTAATCATAATATTAGTCATGTAAACAATGCTATTAACTAGTTAACCACAGTAAAGCGTAATCTAGGTCGTGCTTAAAACACACAATGCCACTCGCGAATATTTACGGCACACCGCCACTGGTTCGTGAATGTGCTCCTATAATACTAATGGGTTTCTCTTCTCACGATTGTGGGTAATACCTGACTTTATTTTGACGGGCAACCGGCATATCTGGGTTGTACGAAGTGTAGCCTTAGTTACAGGCGTACAGGTAAATACCTGCGAGTCGTAGTGACCAGCTTACGGCCTATCGTGCGCGGGTTCTTGATTCTTAGTGCGCACTACACGATCCTCGTGAGTCGTAACGAAAATCTTTACAAATAGCATCCTCAGCAGACCTGTGGTCCACCTCATGATCCCAAGATCGCAGGTTCAATACTTGGCCGACCGCGTCTTGAGGTGTCTTTCCTCTGTCACGACTAGTCACGCGACAGTGAAACTAGTCGTGCACCTTAACAAACCTGTGTGTAGCCCACTGATCTGGAGCAAGTAATGGGTGAGAATTACGTCAACGATTCCATTCCAGTTATTCCAAACACAATAATTGAATTTCTAGGCAGAGACGGGAATTGAACCCGGTCGTCGGAGTGGTAGTCAATTATACTAACGAGGTGAAACCCAAACATGTAAAAACACAAGTATAACGTAATTTGCCGAATATTGTACTGCTCATGAACTTTGTCGTTACGAAAATAAATGCGATATATTTATAGAATTTCAAAATGTGTGATCAATAGCTTATTTACCATTGAATTGTGACCTAAACCTCAATGCTTTTGTGTCACGGGAACTTACGGTTGCGTGTTCCCTTTACGAAAGTTACAATATTTTTTGAAGTATGTGGATCGCATTGGAGGGATTTGGGAGAAGAAACCGGTGGAAGAGAGACGAAGAGTATGTTAGGAATGAACTCTTTGCAGGGCATGTGGTTGTTCATATGAGCCAGCTCAGATGGTGATGACAAGTTATGCGATTGGAGGAGGAGAAATTTACTGGGGCGAGAAAAGCGAGGTCGACCTAGCAGGCGATAGGTAAAGTCTGCAATCAGCAATATCAAGGTGAGAGGTGTAGAACGAGGTGAAGACGCCAAAGCCTTAACTGCTAATAGGGGATTATGTACTCTCCCCAATCATTCACAGTGCCTTGCAAACAAGCTTGACAAGCATAATTATTATTCGATGAACTTCGTTGGTTGGCTGGTTTTTTCTTCAGTTTAGGGGCTGCGACAACGCGGTCATGTAGCCCCGTGTACTTTGAGTGTGTGTAGAATCTGTCTTATAACCGGTGTTAATTGTGATTGCTGAATTATTGTGTGTTATCTGTAATTCAGGTAAGGACTGCAGACGATCAATTCCAAGTAGTTCCTACTTTTGCTACCAAATGCTACTGTCAACGACACCTAGCTGTGAACTTGGCTACTAGATGCCACCGCAACCGGCACCTGGCGATAAACGTTGGAACTAAATAGAGCGTTAATCAAATCTAACCTACAAATGTAGCTTCACACAATTTTAGTTAGTGGAAGGTTATTTTACGTGCCATAAATCTATGACATGGGCCCGCTGGCTTTACTTACCCTCCGAAGGAAGGCATAATGAGGGATTTTAACGCTCTTAAAAATCCGATGACTTCGCCCGAGTTTGAACCCACGATCTTGGGCATAGAAGCTCAGCATGCTACCAACTACGCCAATGAAGCCTCCGTCATTACGTTATTTGGACGTATAATGCACAAATAATAGAAGTTATATGTATGGAAGACAGAGAATTAAAAATTTGACCCAAGCGGGACTCGAACGTGCCCCCTGCAGCATTGAACGCCGGTGCTCTGAAGACAGCTAATGGCGGACACCCTTATTTTCACTTGCAAATGATTTGTGGACATTGAGGTCGTGATAATGCAATGAAATAAAAATATTATTAATAATAATAATAAACACGATTGATAAATCCCTCGTCGTGAAATCTGCGACGCACGAGTCTCATTCGGATTCTGGGGGAGACTCGACATCATGCGAGAGACGAGTCGGAGCGTCTCGGTGTATCCCAACCAGTCAGAAACTCAGAACCAAATCAAAAACCTTTCTAGCAACGTTCAACATTAACACCCTTACACAAATTGGCAAACTGAAAACTCTCACCGATGCACTACATGAAAATCAGATATGTATCATTGCCCTACAAGAAACACGTTACCCAGACGAAGAGACTTTCGAATCTGAAGGTTACCGCTTTTTCAAGAGCAGAGCTCAAAAGAGGGTCCTCAATGGATCTGTGATGCTTGGAACAGCGTTTGCTGTGAGAACCAGAATCCTTAAGTCGGTCGCAAATTTTGAGCCAGTTAATGACCGATTATCCATATTAACAATCAAGTGCGCCAACAAAACCTACAGCCTAGTTAACGCACATGCCCCCACAAATGACAAGAACAAATCTGACCCGGACGAAGTGGATAACTTTTGGGACCTACTGGATGAAAAGCTCGCAAAAATTCCTAAACACCATGTTAAACTTCTTATGGGGGACTTCAATGCTCAACTCGGTCGAGAACACAAGTATAGGAAAATCATTGGAAACTATCCTGCCCACAAAAGAACCAATCAAAATGGTGAGAGATTGGTCTCCATTTGCGAAAACCATAACTTGCAGATCATGTCGACACACTTTCGCCATCTTCCCAGAAAGCAGACAACATGGCGATCTCCTGTCGACGCCATCGGAGAGTTTCAAATAGATCACGTCGCAATCTCTAGGAAAAACACCCCTGAGATTATGAATGTTAAGGTTAAAAAAGGCATAAACGTGGCTTCAGACCACTATATGTCCATAATTAAATTCAAACCGGTCCCTTCAAACACCAACAAGACGCCCAAACAAATTATTCGCTTCGACACTGATAAACTCAAACAGAATGTAACCGAGTTCCAGGAAAAGGCTCGACCAATCGACTGTGACTTTAACAACACAAAAAACCGCCTGATCGAGGCTGCCAAGGAAATTGCTGAAATTAAAAGAAGCAAGAAACATGCCTGGTGGAATGATACATGTGTTTCAGTTCTCAAGAAAAGGCTCGATGCATGGAAACAATATTACTCAACAAAATCGCAAACTGATTGGGAAACCTACAAAGCACAACGAGCCCAGACAGCTAAAGTGATCCGAGCTGAGAAACGTAAATATGAAAAGTCACTTAAGATCGACCAAGACTTTAAAAGAAACATCACCAGAGAGTACTACGGAACGTTCAAAAGGAAACTTACGGGTTATAAACCTCCGTCGTTATGCTTTCAGCGTAAGGACGGTACACTGGCGACCTCAAATGAAGAAAATTGTACCATCCTAGCTGATTACTTTAAGAATTTACTAAATTGCGACCAACCCAAAAATCCCATCAAGTGCGAGGAACCCATTCGCAGATGCACAGAATCAAGATCACCCAACAAAGACGAAATCAAGCGTCACATTGCTCGACTAAAAAACAACAAAGCGCCCGGGGAAGACTCTGTAGTTGCAGAACTTTGGAAATATGCTCCCGAAGAAGCAGTTGAAATCTTGCAGAAGCAAATAGAACAAATTTGGAAAAATGAAATTCTACCAGAAGATTGGAAAACGGCCTTGAACCATCCGTTACACAAGAAAGGCAGCATGAAAAACGTCAACAACTACAGAGGAATATCCCTCCTACCGGTAACATACAAAATTCTCTCACTTGCTATCCTGGAGCGATTAGAAGCCGAAGTCGAGCATCAAATAGGAGAATACCAAGGGGGATTCAGAAAGGGTCGTTCAACTGCCGAACAGATCCACAACCTCAAAACAATCATTAGATATTGCAATCTCAGGTCCAAATCGTACGTATCAGTCTTTGTGGACTTTAAGAAGGCTTACGATTCGATTGACCGCGAAGTTCTGTTGAACATCCTCAACGAATTGGGGGTTGACCTGAAACTGCTGGCATTAATTAGAGCCACCCTAACTGAAACAAAATCCAAATTAAAGTTCCTGGGATGTCTGTCGGATTCCTTTGAGGTCAAAACGGGAGTCAGACAAGGTGACGGGCTCTCTCCAATGCTTTTCAACTGCGTCCTCGAAAAAGTCATTCGGACCTGGCGAACAAAATTATTAGAAACTGATTATAGCCCTCTGAGAATGGGAGCAAAATCCAAGGGGATCATAGTCGACTGTCTAGCATTCGCTGATGACATCGCCATTCTGTCGAACGACGTAGAAACTGCTAAGATGCAAATCGACCTTTTAAAAGAAATCGCTGAACAAACTGGCTTGCAGATATCATTCGAAAAAACAGAAGTAATGACCAACATCAAAGACGCCCCAGCAAAACTGCAGACAAAATACGGGAAGATCAACAGAGTGGTAAAATTTAAGTACTTGGGAGAGATCATCATGAAAAGTGGACTGGACAAAGAAGCACTCAAGGAACGAGTACGCAAACTCGAAATAGCCTATCAAACATCGCGCTCAATATACAACAAAAAATGCCTGTCCAAAAATACTAAACTACGTCATTATGAAACTGTTCTGAAACCAGTAGTTATGTATGCAGCCGAAACCCTATCCCTATACGCTAATAAAGGACTCCTTGAAGAACTGGAGAAAAAAGAGCGCAAAATCGTCAGAGGTATAATGGGATCAAATTACAAGAATGGTATCCACTATAAAAAATCCAACAAAGAAGTCTACAGTGAAATAGAGAAAATTTCAGAATCGATCCGTAAAAGGCGGGCACGGTATTACGGTCATCTCAAACTAACGGACGGAAACAGGCTGACTAAGCAGATTTTTCATTTCTTTGACTCCAAACCCAAAACCACAATGCCCTGGTTTATGAATACCAAAGACGACCTCAAAATGCTGCATCTAAAACCCGACGACGCCTTCAATAGAGATATCTTCCGCAAAAAGATACTGACTAATGGGCTAACCCGAGACGAGACATCGAACCCGAAAAGAAGACACGGTACCACTTGGACAGCGGAGCGCAAGATGGCCCACTCACAGAGAATGAGGGAATTCTGGGCTCAGAGGAAGGCGAAACAAATTGCCAAGTGTAGCAAGACTTAACGTGGTCCTAGATGGCCTCAACGAATTATATATATATATATATATATATATATATATATATATATATATATATATATAAACACGATTTACATATCTCATTTTCACTTGTCTCCAAGATAAAAAAAAAAAAGACAGAGGGAGGAGCCTGGTTCAGTGAGATACAAAAAGATCAGCACGAGATTGAGATCTCATGTGAAGATTTTCATTAACGTGACCAGCTTAAGAGAAACCTCTTCGAACAGCGGAGTTATTAAAGAAAGCTTTGCAGTCGGTCAACACGAATTGTGCCCAATTATATTAGGCAGTTGGTATTTGTACATAAAAAGTGTGTTAGCTTGTAGGTTATGTAAATATTTGTTTCCCACCAATTGTAATTTGGCACTATTCGTGTTGACCGGCTGAAAAGCTGTCTTTAATTGAATTAGGCAACATTGAATATTCAATATTGGCTTTCTGTCACTACAACAGCTGAGTTTCCAACCTAAGTCGACACTGAAAACTGTAAAGGCGTAGACATACGAGAGAAAAGAAGAACTCCGTCTACGAATGAAGGATTACAGGGATAATCTTTAAGATAAAAGGAAACAGTTGAAATGAGACGTGGTCGTTAATTGACCGAAATGGAATAATAATAATAACCCATTTTAATGAAAGTAAGTCAAGAGTTATTCCAATATCAAGAAGAAGAAAAGCAAAGAGACAATTGATACCTTTACGAATTGGAAACGTCTTGTACAAGTAGATACGATAGAATATCTAGGAATAACTATAGACTCTCGCTTTAAGTTCAATGACAATAAAGTTCAATGACAATAAAGTTAGTGAAAAATGTATTAAATTAATAAACGCATTATCAAAATCGGCTAGAATAGGATGGGGTCTAAAACACCAGGCTTTGGAAACAATATATAAAGGAGCAATATTACCAATCATGTTATATGCTGCTCCGATCTGGATTGAATCCCTAGAAAAGAAATGTAATATGATTAAATACGTGAGAGTGCAAAGACTTATTCTCTTCAGAATAGGAAAATCGTACCGCACTGTATCTCATGAGGCACTGTGCATTATTTCAGGAATTACTCCTATAGATATAATGGCTAAAGAGATTGTTACTCTATACAACATTAAGTCAGGAAAAACAACTATGAACTATGTCATTGACCATCCAGAAAAACCTATGAGATGGCTCCATCCAGCCTATTTTACTGGTACCAATGATCCAAGAATAGCATTAAAAAATTATATCCCATGGAAAATTTACACAGATGGAAGCTAAAGTGAAGATGGAGTGGGAGCCGGCATAGCTATATTCAGATCACATGAATTAGTAGACCAATTGAAATATAGACTGCAAGACAACTGTTCGAATAATCAGGAGGAGCAATTAGCTATACTTAAATCTCTGAAATTCCTAGATACTACTAGGACAGAGGTTGATGAAGGTAAGAAAGTAATTATTTACACAGATAGTAAAATAGCAATTGACTCCAATGCGGACTTCAGAAATCATAACGAACTAATTGAGAATATAAGAAGGTCTACAGCTATTCTAAAAAGAAACAAGTAGTTCCGTGAAAAACTATACAGCCTATTTTCATATATCCTACTTATGTTAATTGCCAATATCAACATACACAATTTCAGTTTGATTGCTGTAATAGATTCGTAGATATTGAGAACCGACTAAATATTTTGGATGGTTGCCATGTTGGATTTTATATATGTAGGTCCTAGAGTTATGTACTGTTACATGCAGATTATTGTGTACGTGTAGTATTCAAACTTCAATCTCATAATTAGGACACAAGAAGTAACAAGGAGATTTAAAAATTTTGCACAGCTGCCATCTTGAAGTTATGGAAACAATTGAAATAAATTAGATGCCAGTGGATTACCATTCGTATAAGGATTTACTGTACCAAGTTTCACTGCATTCGGATGGTTAAATTGTGAGAAACGTCCATGTGAATATTTAAATTCGCGTCGCCGCCATGTTGGATTTGTGATGACCAGGTTATTTAAAGTCCTATAGGTGAACTTAAGTTCATAGCCCCAATGGACATTAAAAAAATCAGTTTAATTGCTATAATAGATTCGTAGCAGAGCCGTCTAAATATTTCGGATGGTCGCCATGTTGGATTGTTAAAAGTATAGGCCATAGAGTCATGTACCATTAAAGGAAAATTATTGCGTAGGTTCATTATTTAAACTTTCACTTCGATCGCATGACTACATCAAAAGAAATAAAAACATAATTTTAAAATTCGCACAGCCGACATCTTGAGGTTATGTAAAGAATTGAACAAAATTAGATACGAGTGCATTACAATGTGTATAAATATTTCCTGTGGCAGATATCAGTGCGTTTGGAACATTAAATCGCGAGAAAGGTCTATTTAAAATTTTCAAATTCGCTTGGCCGCCATGTCCGTTCTGTAGTTAACCGGTTTTTGAAAGTCTTATAGGTGGACTTCCAGTAGTGCCCTTTATCTCCGTACAAAATTTCAGGGAGATACCGCTAACAGTTTCAGAGATATAGAATGCCGGTGAAATATTTCCCACATCCACCATCTTGTGGTTATGTAAACAATTGAACGAAGTTAGATGTCGGTGCATTACAATGTACATAAACATATACTGTACCAAGTTTCATTGCGTTTGGTTAGTTAAATCGCGAGAAACGTCTATTTAAAAGTCGCAACTTCGCTTGGCCGCCATGTTGGTTTTGTAGTTACCAGATTTTCAAATGTCACATAAGTGAACTTATGGTAGTTCCCTTTATCACCATACAAAATGTCAGGGTAATATCGGTAATAGTTTCGGAGATATTGAATGCTGGTGTAATATTTCGCACAGCCGCCATGTTGGATTGGTGAGACGTAACACAATTTGAAGGGCACGGTCGGGGTTGCCCGGAATAGTGCTATGAACTTACCGAGTATCATTGAAATCGATAGAATACCCATCTCAACTTTTAAAAAACAAGTAGTTCCGTGAAGAACTATACAGCCTATTTTCATATATCCTGCTCATGTTAATTGCCTCTATCAACATACAAAATTTCAGTTTAATTGATATAACAGACTCGTAGATATTGAGAACCGTCTAAATATTTCAGATGGTCGCCAGGTTGGATTTTTATTTTTGTACTATTACATTAAGATTATTGTGTACGTGTGCTATTCAAACTTCAATCGCATGATTAGAACACAAGAAGTAAAAACGAGGTTTTAAAATTACGCACAGCAGCCATTTTGTGATTATGCAAACAATTGAAATAAATTAGATGCCAGTCGATCAACATGTGTAAAAGCATTTAACATGCAACGTTTCACGGCACTCGGATAGTTAATTGGCAAGAAACGTCCATTTAAATATTTATACTTCGCGTCGCCGCCATGTTGGATTTGTGCTCACCAGGTTACTGAAAGTCCTATAGGTCATAGTCTCTATGAACATAAAAAAATTCAGTTTGGTTGCTGTAAAAGATTCATAGATATTGAGGACCGTCTAAATATTTCGGAAGCTCGCCATTTAGGATTGTTATATGTATAGGCCATAGGGTTATGTATCATTCAAGGACAATTATTGCCTAGCTTCATTATTCAAACTTTCATTTCGATCGCATGATTACGACACAAGAATAAAAACTTAATTTTAAAATTTTTAAAATTTCGCACTGCCGCCATCTTGAGGTTATGTAAACAATTGAATTAAATTAGATGGCAGTGCATTACAATCTGCAAAATCATATACTGTACCACGTTTCACTGCGCTCAGAGAGTTAAATCACGAGAAAAGTCTATTAAAATATTTCAAATTCGCTTGGTCGCCATGTTCGTTTTGTACTTTACAGGTTTATGAAATGTACATAGGTAAACTTGTATCAGTACCCTTCATCACCGTACAAAATTGCATGATGATATCTGTAATAGTTTCGGAGATATAGAATGTCAGTGAAATAATTCGCACAGCCGCCATTCTGAGATTATGTGAACAATTGAACTAAAGTAGACTCCAGTGCATTGCAATGTGTATAAACATTTGCTGTACCAAGTTTCATTACGTTTGGATAGTTAAATCGCGAGAAATGTCTATTGAAAAGTCTCAATTTCGCTTGACCGCCATGTTGGTTTTGTAGTCACCAGGTTTTTGAAAGTCTCATAGGCGAACTTCTAGTAGTGCCCTTTATCACCGAACACAATTTCAGGGCGATATCAGTAATAGTTTCGGAGATATTGAATGCTAGTGAAATATTTCGCACAGCCGCCATGTTGGATTGGTGAGACGTAACAAAATTTGAAGGGCACGGTCGAGGTCGCCGGTAATAGTGCTATGAACTTACCGAGTTTCATTGAAATCGTTCCAGCCGTTTAGATTTTATTAGGGACACACACACACACACACACACACACCTCTCACACACACACACACACACACGCACACACACACGGACAAAAGGTGATCTCATAAGCCTATTTTTTCAAAATTGAAAATAGGCTAAAAAAACAAGACGATCCGTGACGAACTAAAGAGCCTACTTTTCTTAAAATTTAAGATTCATGCCAATGATTAATCTATATGGATCTATCTAGAATAATGGTGAAATTAAGTTGGTAATATCGAAATTTCCAATTAGTTCGAAATACTGTAGCCTATACCTGGCATAATGTAGCCTAATAGAGAACTACAGTTGGCCGCCCTGGTGACTGAATATTTTCTTAGTTCCATCTCTTAAGGTACAGAATACAAAATTTGGTTGAAGTCCAATGGATAGCATGGACGTTGCATGCAGTTAAACATTGTATTAACAGCGCGCGTAAAATCATCTTGGCAACAATGACATACATGTATTGGACAGATATAATCTGAAATAATATGATCTATTGTTGTTTCAATTTTGAATGAAATCCATTAGTTAGTATAGAAGTTACATTCTTTTTAAAATTGGACCTATCAGCAGGCTTAGAATCATGTTGGCAGCACTGGCGTAGGCCTATATTAGTTACTCCAAATTGTCTTGCATAATTTCTGATATATTGGTATTAGGGTAACAAAAATTGAGACAGTATTTATTAACAGTTGGCAACCCTGGTTACTCTTAAGAATCGACATAGTCCTATATGTTATGGTACACATAGCACACATGAAATTTGGTTGAAATCCAAATGATAGTATAGAAGTTACATGTATTTAAATTTTGACCTCTCAGCAGGCTTAGAATCATGTTGGTAGCACTGATGTATATAAGTAACTCCAAATTAATGTAGAATGTCAGGTACTATACGTGTGCATATTTTAAAGCTGTCGGCTTGCATACGTTCTGATATATGGGTATTTGGATTTAAACAAGTAGTTCCGTGAAGAACTATACAGCCTATTTTCATATATCCTACTTATGTTAATTGCCACTATCAACATACACAATTTCTGTTTGATTGCTGTAATAGATTCGTAGATATTAAGAACCGACTAAATATTTCGGGTGGTCGCCATGTTGGATTTTATATATGTAGGTCCTAGAGTTATGTACTGTTACATGCAGATTATTGTGAACGTGTAGTATTCAAACTTCAATCGCATAATTAGGACACAAGAAAAAACAAGGAGATTTTAAAATTTTTCACAGCTGCCATCTTGAGGTTATGGAAACAATTGAAGTAAATTAGATGCCAGTCGATTAACATTCGTATAAGGATTTACTGTACCAAGTTTCACTGCACGCGGATGGTTAAATTGCGAGAAACGTCCATGTGAATATTTATAATTCGCGTCACCGCCATGTTGGATTTGTGATCACCAGGTTATTTAAAGTCATATAGGTGAACTTAAGTTCATAGCCCCTATGAACATTAAAAAATGCAGTTTGATTGCTAAAATAGATTCTTAGATATTCAGTATCGTCTAAATATTTCGGATGGTCGCCATGTTGGATTGTTAAATGTATAGGCCATAGAGTCAAGTACCATTAAAGGAAAATTATTGCGTAGGTTCATTATTCAAACTTTCACTTCGATCGCATGACTACATCACAAGAAATAAAAACTTAATTTTAAAATTCGCACTGCCGCCATCTTGAGGTTATGTAAACAATTGAACTAAATTAGATACCAGTGGATTACAATGCGTATAAATATTTCCTGTACCAGGTTTCAGGGCACTTGGAACATTAAATCGCGAGAAAGGACTATTTAAAATTTTCAAATTCGCTTGGCCGCCATGTTCGTTTTGTAGTTAACCGGTTTTTGAAAGTCTAATAGGTGGACGTCCAGTAGTTCCCTTTATCTCCGTACAAAATTTTAGGGAGATACCGCTAATAGTTTCAGAGATATAGAATGCCGGTGAAAAATTTCGCACATCCGCCATCTTGTGATTATGTAAACAATTGAACGAAGTTAGATGTCGGTGCATTACAATGTATATAAGCATATACTGTACCAAGTTTCATTGCGTTTGGTTGGTCGAATCGCGAGAAACGTCTATTTAAAAGTCGCAAATTCGCTTGGCCTCCATGTTGGTTTTGTAGTTACAAGGTTTTCAAAAGTCACATAAGTGAACTTATAGTTGTTCCCTCTATCACCATCGAAAATGTCAGGGTAATATCGGCAATAGTTTCGGAGATATTGAATGCTGGTGAAATATTTCGCACAGCCGCCATGTTGGATTGGTGAGTCGTAAAAAAATTTGAAGGGCACGGTCGAGGTCGCCGGGAATAGTGCTATGAACTTTCCGAGTTTCATTGAAATCGCTCCTGCCGTTTAGATTTTATTAGGGGGGGACACACACACGAATCACACACACACACACACACACACACACACACGGACAAAAGGTGATCTCATAAGCCTATTTTTTCAAAATTGAAAATAGGCTAAAAATGGGAGCATTTATTAACAGTTGGCATCCCTTATGGCTCTTAAGAATACGCTCAGTCATATCTGTTTATGTACACATAGCACATACGAAATTTGGATAATATCCAATTGATAGTGTAGAAGTTATATGCATTTAAAATTTGGACCTATCAGCAGGCTTATAATCATTTTGGCAACACTGCCATGTATGGCCTCCTGGAAATTAAGCTGCAATATTATTATCTATACGTGTGCCAATTTTGAATATCTCCCATTCATACCTTCCAAGATATCCAACATGGAGCTCAAATTTCAAATGCGATTTTTCAGCAGTTGGTAGCACTGACATCATTTTCAAATATGGCCGTGCGATATTCAGGTACAGATCTTTACTCCTACCAAATTTTGTTTCGATTACTGCAGCCGTTTTGGAGTTGATTGGGGGGGGAGGGGGGGCACACACACACACACACAGCCAGACAGACAGTCAGACAGACAGACAGAAGGACAGACAGACAGACAGACAGACAGACTGACAGACAGACAGACAGACACACATTTGCCCGATCTCATAAGTCTACTTTTTCCTCATTTTTGCAAAATGTGAAAAGTAGGTTAAAAACTCAAAGAAGAATCAATTCATGAATGGCTGCAAAAATGGGAACAAACTTCAAGAGGCACACTTTTAAAAGAATTCTTTCCAACAGTTACAGGTAGATTAAAATCCAAAATCACCTTAACACCTAATATGACTACAATACTGACTGGACATGGAAATATTGCTTCGTACTTACACAGACTTAAAATTATACGTAATCCCGAGTGTTCCTGTAAAAGCAGCCCTCAGACTATGGATCATATAATTTTCGTGTGCAATGAAGTGCAAAATATTAGGCAATTCTTGATTAATAATGTTAATAGAGACGATAACTGTCCGATTCAGAAATCTGTGCTATTAAAAAAGTATTTGAATGAATTTTCTAAATTTGTTAATGCTCTGGTTTTTCAAGCTCTTAAGAAAAACGATGAATCGTATTGTTTGATATTGTTAAGATTAAGTCATCTAGAAATTGAATTATTATAATGTAATTTATTTTTTTCATTTGGTACAGAGGTAGCACTAGCAACGGGCACCTCTTATTCATGTTTAATATCCCTATAGCACGTTGTATTTCAACAAGCTACTACAACCAACATTCAATCATACTCCTTGAAAAGGACAAAGAGTTATAACAATACCCATGCATTTAGGAGAAAGTAGGCTATATGTTCTTTACTGAACATCTTGTTTTCATTTATAAATGTATTGTAAGTGCATGTAGTACTACTTATGTAGTGGAGCATGCAGAGAGTATGAACAGTAAATAAAATAATAATAATAATAATAATAATAATAATAATAATAATAATAATAATAATAATAATAACACAAAACTTGAAATTATGATACTACAATACTGTAGTCAAACCAGAACCACTTTACGCATCTGAAGCTTTGCTAATCACAAGTCAAAATCATCGAGAATAAAGAGTGAAGAATTCTTAGAAAAATCTTAGGACGAAAATATGAAAAAAGAGCGTGAATGGAAATTTATCCAATTATAAAACAAGTAGTTCCGTGAAGAACTATACAGCCTATTTTCATATATCCTACTTATGTTAACTGCCACTATCAACATACACAATTTCAGTTTGAGTGATGTAATAGACTCGTAGATATTGAGAACCGACTAAATATTTCGGATGGTCGCCATGTTGGATTTTACATATGAAGGTCCTACAGTTATGTACTGTTACATGCAGATTATTGTGTACGTGTAGTATTCAAACTTCAATCGCATAATTAGGACACAAGAAGTAACAAGGAGATTTTAAAATTTCGCACAGCTGCCATCTTGAGGTTATGGAAAAAATTGAAATAAATTAGATACCAGTGGATTACCATTTGTATGAGGATTTACTGTACCAAGTTTCACTGCACTCGGATGGTTAAATTGCGAGAAACGTCCATGTGAATGTTTATACTTCGCGTCGCCGCCATGTTGGATTTGTGATCACTAGGTTATTTAAAGTCCTATAGGTGAACTTAAGTTCATAGCCCCTATGAACATTATAAAATTCAGTTTGATTGCTATAATAGATTCGTAGATATTCAGAGCCGTCTAAATATTTCGGATGGTCGCCATGTTGGATTGTTAAATGTATAGGCCATAGAGTCATGTACCATTAATGGAAAATTATTACGTAGGTTCATTAATCAAACTTTCACTTTTTAGCATGATCACGACACAAGAAATAAAAACTTAATTTTAAAATTCGCACAGCCGCCATCTTGAGGTTATGTAAACAATTGAACTAAATTAGATACCAGTGCATTATAATGTGTATAAATATTTCCTGTACGAGATTTCAGTGCGTTTGGAACATTAAATCGCGAGAAAGGACTATTTAAAATTTTCAAATTCGCTTGGCCGCCATGTTCGTTTTGTAGTTAACCGGTTTTTAAAGGACTTATAGATGGACTTCCAGTAGTGCCCTTTATCTCCGTACAAAATTTCAGGGAGATACCAGTAATAGTTTCAGAGATATAGAATGCCGGTGAAATATTTCGCACATCCGCCATCATGTGGTTATGTAAACAATTGAACGAAGTTAGATGTCGGTGCATTACAATGTATATGAACATATACTGTACCAAGTTTCATTGCGTTTGGTTGGTTAAATCGCGAGAAACGTCTATTTAAAAGTCGCAAATTCGCTTGGCCGCCATGTTGTTTTTGTAGTTACCAGGTTTTCAAAGGTCACATAAGTGAACTTATAGTAGTTCCCTTTATCACCATACAAAATGTCAGGGTAATGTCGCTAATTGTTTCGGAGATATTGAATGCTGGTGAAATATTTCGCACAGCCGCCATGTAGGATTGGTGAGTCGTAACAAAATTTGAAGGGCACGGTCGGGGTCGCCCGGAATAGTGCTATGAACTTACCGAGTTTCATTGAAATTGCTCAAGCCGTTTAGATTTTATTAGGGGGGGGGGGACACACACGAATCACACACACACACACACACACACACACACGCACACACACACGGACAAAAGGTGATCTCATAAGCCTATTTTTTCAAAATTGAAAATAGGCTGAAAATCACGAATTCCATCAGCAAAAGGAGACTGAAATGTGATGGTCACATTTAGAGTAGGTATGACAATGGGCTGACAATAAACATTTTAAGCCACAACAATTAGTTGGTAGAAATAACACACGACCTAGAGTAGAAGGAATTTGTATCAATAAAGAATTAACTCATAATAATCCAACATTTAGAACGCAAAGAAACGGACACAAATTTGCCGAGAAACCTATACGTAAAAATGTAGAATGGACAGATGAGTTCAAATGAGAGTACAGTGAACGAATGAAGATATATTGGGAGGGTAAGAGGAAACATTGAGCTGAATAAATTCTAACACACTCCTTAATTGGGCATAACGAATCAAATAAATGCTTTACGAGCCTTACAGTAGTCGCATATGATGTGTAACATCTGACATAGAAGAAACCTCACATGAAATTGTTGATACGCCGGTATTTTATACTATTATTGGCACAAATATTAATCTATTGTAAAAGGGAGTGTTTTACAGATATTGTAGTTTATAATACGGAACTCATTTTATTAGATGATTTGTAGCTTCCACCAGCACTAGCCTAAATAAAGAATACGATATGGATCAACTAGATTAATAGACGCGACACCGCTCATAACCTTAAATTCCTTATATTCAGGTCCTCTTCGCAGACCAACACGTAATTTCATATGGATTCTGTTAAAATGAGTCATATTGATATGATAAATATCGTTTAAAATGATAATCTGGTAGCAAAAAACCTACCCCATCCGGTATTCGAACCCGGGATCTCTAGATTCACAGTCCTAGGCGCTAACCCTACGGCTATTTCGACTACGCAACTATTGTGCACAAGATGATGACTTATTTCCACGTTCCAATCATACTGCGTTACGGAATTAAGTTTAATTTATATTTTGCTTGTTTCGATAATGTTCCTGCGTGAAATTGAGTTTAATATGCCTTATGAATAGGCCCTCTTGTGAGTAAAGAGATTGCATTCAGCAATAGTTCCTGAAGGCTTGCTCAATTCTCGTATAACCACAACGATTATATTATATTGATGACTGCATTGCCGTTATGTGGGTTAATATTTGAATAGCCATTGTGCAGAAACATAATATCGGCAATGCCGACTACTTAAAATGTTTGATATTAAGGCATTTTACCATTTAAATACTGATACGAAGATTTCGAACATGTACCATGTGCTTTGTTTCAATCACTTGCGTGCCGATAACCTAGATGTTAGGCCCCTTAAAACAACAATTATCATAATCATCATCAATCACTTGACACCAGAGTTCGCATGAGCGTTAACCGTTCATTATGTCATATACATTCCACATGGCCGAGAGTTCGTCTCCGCGCGCTCATTGTTTCTCTTACCACTGCCAGCTGGATCTATCGATCGAGTTAGCAGTGCGTCTTACACTTCCGTTCGATCCACCACTGCCAGCTAGCACACTTCCGTTCGAGCACACTTCCGTTCGATCGAACGGAAATGTGCCAGCTGGTGCCACCTCGATCGTTCCGATCCACTTCCGTCCCATTTTTCAAAATCACTCCCACAGAAATATCCATCAACCGAGCGGAAAGGTGTTACACATCAATAATAATAATAATAATAATAATAATAATAATAATAATAGCAATAACAGTCGATATTTCTCTGCTGCAACCCATATGTTACTAATGCGCTGCAAGCATATCCCGCAAACGATACTGAACACAATTTGTTTTCCCTCGATGTGACCACAGACTCGCGGGAAACATAATAGTGTTGATAATAATAGTGGCTTTTAGAGACGCCGGGGTGCCGGAAATTTGCCCCGAAGGGGATCTTTAACGTGCCAGCAAATCTACTGACAAGACTGCCTCGCCTGTGTGCTCCCTCAAATGCCAGCTGACGGCGCCAGAATACGAACCTGCAACCTTGTGCTTAGCAAGTGAGAACGTTAACGCTGAGCCACGCCGCCAGCCAATAGTGTTCAGTATTGTTCGCAGGATATGTTTGCAGTGGATCTGTACCATACAGGATGCAGTAGAGAAATATCGACTTTCGTGATAACACGCGTTTGTTGGGCTGCATAAAACTATGTTATTAGGGGCGGCTGATTCAATTGATATAGTGGTGTATGTTTATTACTCATGCACAAAAACTACTCAACCTATATAGCTAGAATTTTGCTTGAAAATAGTTTATATGCCAGCGTAAAGCTTAGGACTGTAGCCGTGTCGACATGTTTCACGGTTTCAATATGGTGGCAAAAGTCAGGCACCAGCCGTGAGGGCCGAGAGCGCAAACGCGCTACCTCGTGTCTCGCAGGCATCGGGAGAGCGTGGGTTCGAATCCTACCTCGGCCGTCCTGAAAATGGTTTCCCATTTTCACCACCAGGCAAAAGACGGGACGGTTCCTTTCCATAGGTCCACGGCCGATTTCCTTCCAATATCCCTTCCCTGACCCGACCTGAAAAGGAAAGTACATGGCCATTGGCTGCATTAATACAATTATTAAAAGTCAGGCACCACCGCGTCCCGCCCGGCGAACAGATATCCATTGCAGGTTGTATACATACCCTTGCCCAAGCTTCTTGCTGCTAATTTTTAGCCTACTTTTCACATTTTGCAAAAATGAGGAAAAAGTAGACGTATGAGATCGATCCGGGAAAATGTGTGTGTGTCAGTCCTTCTCTCTGTCTGGCTGTGTGTGTGTGTGTGTGTGCCCCCCCCCCTATCAACTCCTGAACGGCTGCAGAAATCGAAACCAAATTTAGTATGAGTAAAGATGTATACCGGAATATCTCATGTCCATATTTGAAAATGATGTCAGTGCTACCAACTGCTGAAAAAAGCACTAGAAATTTGAGCTCCATGTTGGATATCTTGGAAGGTATGCATGGGAGCTATTCCAAAATTGGCACACATGTAGATAACACTATTTCAGTTTAATTTCCAGGAGGCCATACATGACAGTGTAGCCAAAATAATTTTAAGCCTTCTGATAGGTCCAATTTTTAAATGCCTACACTATCAATTGGATTTCAAGAAAATTTTGTATGTAATGTGTATACATAAACATATATGACTGAGCATATTCTTAAGAGCCACCAGGGCTGCCAACTGTTAATAATTGCTCTCTCTATTCTTTTATCAAAATACCAATATATCAGAAAGTATGCAAGCCGACAGCCCTATACTTTGCACACGTATAGCACCTGACATTCTAGATTAATTTGTAATAATTAACATAAGTCAGTGCTGCCAACATGATTCTATGCCTGCTGATAGATCCAATTTTAAAATACATATAACTTCTATACTAAAAAATGGATTTCGTCCAAAATTGGCACAACAAGATATCATAATATTTCAGATTAGGCTATTTCTGACCAGCACACGCATGACATTGTTGCCAACAAGCTTTTACGCGTGCTGATAGATCAAATGTCTAACTGCATGTAACGTCCATTGGACTTCAACCATTTTTTTAAAATTCTGTACCTTAAGAGATGGAAGTAGGAATATATTCAGTCACCTGGGCTGCCAACTGTAATGGTCTATTAGGCTACATTATACCAGGTATATTTCGAACTAATTAGACATTTCGATATTACCAACTTAATTTCGTCATTTTTCTAGATAGGTTCATATTCTGTAGATCAATCATTGGCATGAAACTTAATTTTAAGAAAAGTAGGCTATTTAGATCGTAACGGAACTTCCTGTTTTGTTTTCGATTAAAAGTTTATTTACTCAGATTAGTATAATGAACCTGTTCGGAGTGTAAGATACACACACTAAAGTACACATACACAATATGTGCGGAAGCTTGATGAAAATGTCAAAATGAGCTGCGTACAACAGTTCAATTATCCGGTTCCTTATTGAATTGGAAATAAACTGCTTAGTTTGTCAGAAAGGAAATTGAGTAGGTTGTGTTACGAATGAGATATCCTTTATCAACCCGAGATTATAGAATCAGACAATGAGAGGTGAGATGTTTCAGAGATGGAGTTATTACTCATCTCTGTTACCCGCTGCTTGTAAGTGAATTGCTGATTTGCATTCCCTTTGAGATCGTTGAAGTTAATTGCACCAGAAATCCACTTCATTAATATTCAGTCTCACTTGTAGATTAGTAAAATTCATGGCGCTGCATAGCAGAGCTTGTTGTTGAGAGCGACAGACTAGGGCTGTACACACCAATCGAATCTACACACATCAAAAAAAGTTTTGCATCACCTCGGTTCCCAGATCTCCGGCATATAGACGTTGACTGTGTATATTGTATCCAAGATACAGTCCCTTTGACTGTTCATAGATGTCACTAAAACTGCTCAAAGATGTAAACAACCATGCATGAGCAGGGCCTATTAGACGGAGGGGGTACGACAGCCGATCAGTTCCAGTCATTCCACCAGGACGAAGGTACGCTGCTCATGTTGTCTGTAGTTCTACCATGCCTAGAAGGTCAATACCGCAGTTCGATCGCGTCCGCATTGTTACTTTGTGTCAAGAAGGGCTCTCAACAAGGGAAGTTTCCAGGCGTCTCAGAGTGAACCAAAGCGATGTTGTTCGGACATGGAGGAGGTACAGAGATACAGGAACTGTCGATGACAGGCCTCGCTCAGGCCGCCCAAGGGCTACTACTGTAGTGGATGACCGCTACTTACGGATTGCCGCTCGGAGGAACCCTGACAGCAATGCCACCATGTTGAATAATGCGTTTCGTTCAGCCACAGGACGTCGTGTTTCAACTCAAACTGTGCGCAATAGGCTGCATGATGCGCAACTTCACTCCCGACGTCCATGGCGAGGTCCAGCTTTGCAACCCCGACACCATGCAGCGCGGTACAGATGGGCCCAACAACATGCTGAATGGACCCCACGGAATTGGCATCACGTTCTCTTCACCGATGAGTGTCGCATATGCCTTCAACCAGACAATCGTCGGAGACGTGTTTGGAGGCACCCTGGTCAGGCTGAACGTCTTAGACACACTGTCCAGCGAGTGCAGCAAGGTGGTGGTTCCCTGATGTTTTGGGGTGGCATTATGTGGGGCCGACGTACGCCACTGGTGGTCATGGAAGGCTCCGAAACGGCTTTACGATACCTGAATGACATCCTCCGACCCATAGTGCAACCATATCGGCAGAATATTGGAGAGGCATTTGTCTTCATGGACGACAATTCTCGACCTCATCGTGCACATCTTGTGAATGCGTTCCTTCAAGATAACGACATCGCTCGACTACAGTGGCCAGCATGTTCGCCAGACATGAACCCTATCGAACCTGCCTGGGATATGTTGAAAAGGGCTGTTTATGGACGTCTTGACCCACCAACCACTCTGAGAGATTTACGCCGAATTGTCGTTGAGGAGTGGGACAATTTGGACCAACAGTGTCTTGATGAACTTGTGGATGGTATGCCACGGCGAATACAGGCATGCATCAATGCAAGAGGACGTGCTACTGGGTATTAGAGGTAGTGGTGTGTACTGCAATCTGGACCACAAATGCTGAAAGTCTAGCTGTATGATGGTACAACATGCAATGTGTGGGTCTCATGAGCAATAAAACGAGCTGAAATGTTGTTTGTGTTGATCTCTATTCCCTTTGTATTTAACGGTTCCGGAACTCTTGGAACCGAGGTGATGCAAAACTTTTTTTGATGTGTGTATATACTGTATATAATACGCTAAGGTGTATGTTTCACAAAACTCAAGCTCCTAAACCAGAGGGAGTTTTAGAGGGTGTGGTTTGTACCAAAAGCCTCCAAATCGTCTCAATAGTACAGGAAAAATCTTGCATTTCTTGAAAAGTCAACGGAAATATTTTATTTGTTTATAAAGTGCTTTCACACAAATAAACAAGACGATAGCCCCTGTCAGAACTGTGTCGCGTACAGCTGCATAACACTAGAGCCGACCGTGTACACAAGGGGCACACAAACCTTTGCGCAACTGTAACTGTTTATGTTGCCCCACGTTGAGCGTACAAGTGTAACTGTTTTCCTGGGGAGAGTGTGGAAAGACCACAACAAGTCCCACGTTTGAGGTGATAAATGTAATGTTTACTCTGACTAAGATACATTGTATTAATGGGCGCCAAGACCTCAACACTATGTTGAAATCTAAATTTACATTTAACAACACCTAGCTCTGGCAGAACACCTTTAAGAATCTTCACACATACTTAATGTCATCACGTTGCTCCACTAGCATATTTTTCAGTGTCTGTAACGATGCCCTGTTGCTACTGTCCACACATGCACATAATAAAATACCGTCCTCTGCTTTAACCACAGGATAATCCCTACATAAATTTGTGTCCCTTGATAGCATGTCTGCAAGAATGTTATCTTTACCTTTAATATATTTTACTGTGAATTCGTATTCCTACAGAGCAAGAATCCACCTACTAACTCTGTTAGAACTGAGTTTACAAGTCCTCATATACAGTAATGCATGGTGATCTGTATGGATCTCAAATTTCCCCCCTTCTAAATACATTCTAAATTTCCCCAAACTGAAAACAATACCTAAAAGCTCTAACTCAGTAATCGTGTATTTTTTCTCTTCTGCTGTCAGTCCTCGCGAGGCTTAAGATTCAATGCACAGATTACCCTCATCATCTTTCTGACACAATACTCTAGCAATGCCTATATGCGAAGCATCTGTCATATCCACATATTCCTTATCTTTCAAAGGATATTTCAGCACTACAGCTTTCTCACAACCTTCCTTCAGCGCTCTAAAAGCCTGATCATGCTTGGAGTCCCATCTCCACCGAGTCCCACTTTTAAGCAATTCCCTGAATGGTTCTACCAACCCTGAGTATTTAAGAACGAACCTCCTGAAAAAGTTGCAAATTCCCATGTATGTTTTTAACTGTGTGAAATTCTGTGGCACCTCTGCGTTAAGTATCTTATTAACCCTACTTTCTTCTGGTGTCACACCTCTACTCGGCACTCTATGACCTAAAATGTCACTTCTGACTGACAGAATGACGACTTAGACAGCTTCAAAGTGAACCCTGCCTGATCTAACTTCTGAAAAACTATATCTAAATGACGTAGATGCTCCTCAAAACTGCGTGAACTAATTACCATATCATCAATGTAAATGGTTACAAACTCTCCTGTGTCATCCCCTAATGCGATGTTTAAAGCCCTAATTAAAGCTGCTGAACTACTCTTTAACCCATAAGGTGTTCTACAAAATTGATAAAGGTTATATTTATGACTAAAAGCTGTAAATGGTCTATCTTTGTACATCAGTGGCACTTGCCAAAAACTGGAACTCAAATCTACACAAGTGAAATACTTCTTCCCCTCAAATGTTTGCATTAATTCCTCTATAGACATAGATTTCAGCTGATCTGAACTAATTCTACTGTTAACCAAACGAGCGTCTAAACAAATACGAACTGTGCCGTCGGTCTTGGGTACCGTGATCAAAGAATTAACATATGGACTGTTAGAGTGCTCAATAATCCCATCTTCAAACATCTGGTTAATTTGTGCCTCAACTGCACTCTGATAAGCGAAAGGTACAGGATATCTATGTCCTGTGAATACTGACCTATCAATAACGTTCAATGAATGTGTATAGCAATTGGCCATACCAATACGATCCTCAAAAACTCTCCTATTACACAATAACACATCACAGAGCCGAACACACTGTTCCACCTCTATATTTCCCTGAAATGCAGCATCACGTAACGAGTCCTCTAGACTACCGTTCGTAATCACACTGCCCACAAAACATGGAGAACCCCGCTCTACGGCTGGCGATATCTCATTTAAAGTACAAATCACACCTACAACACTACTTCTCTGAATATGGTCATTGAACGCTACTTCTACTTCAGAATCACCCCATTTAAATTTCAAACTCCCTACATCATAACATAAGTTACCAGACACTCTACTTAGCCACTCTGAACCCAAGATAACACTGAATACTAAATTTGGAATTACAAGACAAATCTTCTTTTCTACATGATTATTAATTTTAATGTCATTTTATCATAAAATGCACAACTTATGCAACTCTTCATACAACCACTATCAATTAAAACATCTGTGTACGCCTCGGACACGTTAAATTTAGCTATGGGGCTCTTACTAACCACCTCCTGAATAATACCTTCATCATTTAGTTCACGTAATAATTCACTTCTTACATTTAGGACATAGGGTTCCTGTATTAGTGTATGGACAGGGCATGTTACAGACTGAGATTCTGACCTTACATCGCAGCCTGGTTCGTGTTTAAAGTACCGCTACCGCTTGGTGTAGTACTACTCACTACTGCACTGGTCTGGTTTTTCTGGGTTGTTTTAACGGTATTTCTCTGTCCGTTATTACCATTAGGCTGATTCCCTCCTTGACCCCTGTTCTGGTTATAATTATTATTGTTATTATACCTCCCTTGGTTACCCCTAAAATCATTATTTCGGCCTTGATTTCCCCTGAAAACATTATTTATACCTTGGTATTGCGTACTATACCCATTTCCTCTGTACTGATTTTGCTGATTATTATTATTATTATTATTATTATTCTGGTTCCCCCTATTTTGGACGTTGGCCCCTTCGCCACTGTTCCCTTGAACTTCCTGATTCCTATTCTCATTAGGCCTGTTATTATGGTTATCCTGGTTCCTACCGAAATTCTCCTCGTATCCACCTCTTCCCAGAGCATCGAATGTACTTAATAAATTTTCCCCTTGTGAAATAGATTTAACATTTTGGATACAGGCCGCTTCTTTGATTCTATATGGAAAATGTCTTAGTAATAGCCTGACTACATCACTTTCCTCCCTCAAACCATCCAGATACTTACACGTCAATACCTGTCCTAAAAAGTACTCGGTCATAGTGTAGTTTCCTCTCGGGTTATATTTCCCACACACAATTCCCTCACGATGCTGAGACTGAATTACCTCATTCCAAAATTTCTCACAAAATTTAACTTTAAAATCTGAAATGTTCTCGAAATGTCTCTGTAGATAGCAAACCAGTTTCTTGCCTCCCCTACAAACGCTTGCTCTAAAATCTCAACTACCTGGCACCACTCAATACTACCATCTTCCAACCTCTCCCTGAATTTATTTTCTATTGCATTCATGAACTCCATTGGACATCCCTGCCGATTACTGAATTTGCCTAGTTCTATTTCCCTGTGTGTGCTATTCACATAAACTGGCCTACTCTGACTATTCTCCTGCCTAATTCTAGCTTTCAACTTTTGTTCTAATTCAGCAATTTTCTCCTCAGCTTTTCTTTCAATATTAGTTACAGTTAACCTAATGCTCCCTTCCGATGCTTCAACTTTACTACTTAACTTAGCTTGTTTCTCATTAATCTCATTAATGCTTTCCTTATTCCTCTCCCTTAAATAATTAACTTCAGTGATTATTTATGCATGAACTTTATCAATTCTTCCCACCAGCTGTTCTTTAACCTCTTTAGTTGCTACCTGAATTTTGTCAATTTCTTCCCCCAATTGCTTTTTGTCCTGCTGTGTTTCAAGTTGCACTAGTTCTTTTAAATTTTCAGCCTGTGTACTGATTCTAATTTCTAACTCCGCCTGTACGTTTCCTAATTTTCTGTCTACATCTGCAATAATCTCTTTAGCCTTCTCTTCCATCACCCCTCTGATCTCACCTCTAATCAGCTCAAATTTATCACTAATTTCCCTACTGTTTTGATCCAATTTAGCATTATTCTGTTCAAGTTTAGCATTATTTTGTTCGAGTTTAGCATTTAAAGTTTCAGTACTCTCTTTATTTTCCCTACTATTTTGTTCAAGTTTAGCATTTTAACTATCGCTCAATTCCCTATTACTCTCTCTATTTTCCCTACTATTTTGTTCGAGTCTAGCGTTTAAAGCATCTGTGCTAATTTTATTTTCTTGCATAAACTGAAGAAGCAAACTCTCAAACCCTGCTTGACTGTTTTGATTACCCCCCTCAGTATCGGGATTTACCTCCGACATCCCTGTACTGCTTTCATTTTCAAGACTAGCCATACTGCTCGTATCTTCACTCTCCAACTGGTGACCACTACGCAACTTCATCTCTTCCTCAACACTACCCATGCTGATACACACCAATAAATGAAAAACCCCCATAATACAGGCACAGAAATATATACCCTTCTCCTTTCACAAATGTTATTAGGTTTTCGGCCTCACGTTGGTAGCGACAAGTGTAATTGTTTCTGTTGCCCCACGTTGAGCGTACAAGTGTAACGGTTTCACTAGTGACCCCTCTGTTGGGTGAAAAGAGTAACGGTTTCTTTGCCTCCACGTTGAGCGTACAAGTGTAACTGTTTTCCTGGGGAAAGTGTGGAAAGACCACAACAAGTCCCACGTTTGAGGTGAAAAATGTAATGTTTACTCTGACTAAGATACGTTGTATTAATGGGCGCCAGGACCTCAACACTATGTTGAAATCTAAATTTATATTTAACAACACCTAGCTCTGGCAGAACACCTTTAAGAATCTTCACACTCAGATCGTGGTATGATTTGATCATTAACCCAACTAACAATTGTATCAGGAGAAGGAATTTGGTCTATATCTAATGCTACCTACTGAAAGCAAAGATTACATAGTATAAGAAATGAATTTATTATATAAAAACAAGTAGTGGAAATTTTAATAATAATAATAATAATAAATTTAAATTGGAGCGTAACGATTTGAATTTACCACTAGAGAATTACGTGAAAACGGAGTCGGATGAATTACTGATTTTACTATTATTCCCAAGCTAAGAAGTTACTGAAATAGTGAATATGAAACAATGGAACGAGAGATTATGTAGTTCTGAGTCATTCGCGCTTACCATTGGAAATTGCCATAGCATTTCCCTCGTACTTGATGTTCTTTAAGAGAGCTTCCAACAGCCTTCTTGACGTCGCCATCTTCTTCGTCAGTTGTGGAGATACTGTAGTTGTAGAAATGATAAAGTTATGGTCCGATCACACCGGAACCAACCAAACGAGAAACCACATCGGTCAAGTTTTACAAAGATAATAGTCCTCCCTTCTCGGCGCGCAAACAATATATGCCCTCGTCGCATCCCCTCTCCAGAGCCGTCTCCAAGTCGTCCAGTCTCCTATGATTAGCTGAGACACCACGCGATACTCCCGACATAAGGGTCAATATACTCGGCGTGACGATGTCGATTTCCGGTCCAGGCCATTTCGCCTTTTCTTGATGCAGCCAGCTGGAAGTGCCCCTCGGCTTTCGTCACGCTTCTCGACAAGAATATACCTGTAGCTGAATTCCCAATGACTCATCTCTCTCACAATAAACTCTAACTGACAAAATCCGCATAATTCCGTAATCATATAATTTTCCGCGATAATGTTGTTCGTAATAATTCGCTTGATAGTGCTTTCTATAACATCGAAAACCTATCTGTATACTTATAATCTTATAAAAAACGCTCCAAAAAATACCTTAATAATAATAATAAGTTACATGAAACATATCTTGGTTTAACAAGTTGCCGCGTAAATAAACATTGAATGGCTTCCTACTGACTTATGTCAGTGGCGTAAAATACCCTCGAAAAACACGTTACACAACTAGCAGCAGTATTGAATCGCTCTCTGATTTCATTAATATCGAAAATTAGTTTAAAAGTGCGTTTAAACAAATATACATAATTATAGAAGCCCACATAACAGTTAAGCCAGGCGGGTGGTTTATACACAAAGCCCACATAACAGTAAGGCCAGGCGGGTGGTTTATACACAAAGCCCACATAACAGTAAAGCCAGGCGGGTGGTTTACACACAAAGCCCGCATAACAGTAAAGCCAGGCGGGTGGTTTGTACACAAAACCCACATAACAGTAAAGCCAAGCGGGTGGTTTGTACACAAAACCCACATAACAGTAAAGCCACGCTGGTGGTTTATACACAAAGCCCACATAACAGTAATGCCAGACGGGTGGTTTATACACAAAGCCTGCATAACAGTAAAGCCAGGCGGGTGGTTTATACACAAAGCCTGCATAACAGTAAAGCCAGGCAGGTGGTTTATACACTAAACCCGCATAACAGTAAAGCCAGGCGGGTGGTTTATACACAAAGTCCGCATAACAGTAAAGCCAGGCAGGCGGTTTATACACAAAGCCCGCATACCAGTAAAGCCAGGCGGATGGTTTATACACAAAGCCCGCATAACAGTAAAGCCAGGCGGGTGGTTTATACACGTGAGAGAGTTCTCGCACGGGTCCGCTAGTATTGCATTAATTCGACTATTTCGAATATTCGCCCACTCAAAATTCGAATATTAGAATGCCTGAAGAATTTGAATATTCGAACAATGCGAATGTACGAATATTTCGGAAGTGCGAATCATTTGAACATTCAAAGTAATCAAGCATTGCGAACAGTCGATTATTAAAATAAATCGAACAGTTCAAATATAATAATAATAATAATAATAATAATAATAATAATAATAATAATAATAATAATAATAATAATAATAATATCGTATGGCCTCGGGTACCGGGTGCAAGCCTTGTTATTTGACACCCAGAAGGTAGCTTTCATGTCGAATTTCGTTGTTCCTTGACTATGAAAGTCAAGGAGGTTAGATGTTAGATAGCTAACCTCCTTGAACACTATAGCGCTTTCTTGTAGAGAAATGAGGAACTTTGTGTTGGCGGAAACTCCCGAGATTAATTTTGCCATTATGAACTCGGCCTACTGAATTCAAATGGGCTCTTTGACATGCCAACATAGTTCAAATATAATTATACGAAGATGAAACATACCCGAAAATAACAGCAATTTGTTTGTAAAGAAATATATCCAGCGGACGAGTTGTTTGAAGCAGAGGTGAATCCCCATCCAGATCGATACATTATGATGAATAAATAACATTCAAAAACAAGCATCACTTGTAACCTCTTATTTTCTATCCTTCTCTTTCTTTCTTTCTTTCTTTCTTTCTTTCTTTCTTTCTTTCTTTCTTTCTTTATTTATTTATTTGTTTGTTTGTTTCTTTCTTTCTTTCTTTCTTTCTTTCTTTCTTTCTTTCTTTGTGTGTTTGTTTGTTTGTTTGTTTGTTTGTTTCTTTCTTTCTTTCTTTCTTCTTTCTTTCTTTCTTTCTTTCTTTCATTCTTTGTGTGTATATTTGTTTGTTTCTTTCTTCTTTCTTTCTTTCTTTCTTTCTTTCTTTCTTTCTTTGTGAGTTCGTTTCTTTCTTTCCTTCTTTCCTTCTTTGTTTTTTTTATTTGTTTGTTTTTGTTTGTTTGTTTGTTTGTTTCTTTCTTTCTTTCTTTCTTTCTGTGGGTGTTTGTTTGTTTGTTTGTTTGTTTCTTTCTTTCTTTCTTTCTTTCTTTCTTTGTGTGTTTGTTTGTTTGTTTGTTTGTTTCTTTCTTTCTTTCTTTCTTTCTTTCTTTCTTTCTTTCTTTCTTTGTGTGTTTCTTTCTTTCTTTCTTTCTTTGTGTGATTGTTTGTTTGTTTGTTTCTTTCTTTCTTTCTTTCTTTCTTTCTTTCTTTCTTTCTTTGTGTGTTTGTTTGTTTGTTTGTTTCTTTCTTTCTTTCTCTCTTTGTGTGTTTGTTTCTTTGTTTATTTGTTTTTTGTTAATTTGTTTGTTTGTTTGCTTGTTTCTTTCTTGCTTTCCTTCTTTCTTTGTTTGTTCGATCCTTGCCTTCTTTCTTTGTTTCTTTGTTTGTTTGTTTGTATGTTTCTTTCTTTCTTTCTGTCTTTCTTTCTTTCTTTCTTTCTTTTTTCATTGTTTATTTGTTTGTTTGTTTGTTTGTTTGTTTGTTTCATTCTTTCTTTCTTTCTCTTTGTGTCTTTGTTTGACTGCCTGCGTGGCTCAGCGGTAACGTTCTCGCCTACTGATCCCAAGAAAGCGGGATTAAATCCCGGCGCAGTCAGTTGGCAGTTTAGGGTGCGCAAACGTGAGGGAGCCGTGTCAGTAGATATACTGGCACGTAGAAGATCCTCTTTGGGGCAAAATTCCGTTACCCGGGCGTCTCTAAAAACCGCAGTAGTTAATAATAATAATAATAATAATAATAATAATAATGGTTTTACGTCCCTTTTAACTGTTGTGGCTGTTAGAGACGCTCGAGTGCCGGGATTTCGTCCTAAAGCGCAGTAGTTAAAAAGGATGTAAGAACATTATTAATATTTCTATGCTTATTATAACTATATGAACATTCAAATGATTCGACTCTTTCGATTATCGGTTGATTAGTCGGGTTATTACAATACTGAGAGTATTTCTAAACTGTTCGATTAGTTTGTAAACTCGAATATTCGTATTTGAAAATATTGGAACAATTCGAATCATTCGATGATCAAATATGTACAGCCCTATTTAAGACATTTGAGTGGTTCCGGTGAATGGTTTATTTGTGAGCCATGTATTAGATGTTTATACAGGGACTTTCACTCAAAGTGCGGCCGGCAGCGCGGTGCGTAGAGGCAGCTCACTGAGCTTAGGGTCGAGAGTCCGAAGCATGAATCCAACAGCACTTCCTTCCTTATCTTAATTATGACATATGCTGTGACAGCAGCGCGCTGCGATATGCTCGTCTGACCTTTATAGCTGCACGTTCTACCTAGAGCGCTGGGCCGGCCGCACTTTGAGTGAAAGACACTGTAGTTGTTTCATTGTAGTGGATTGGACACGTGATCATGTTGCCATAACTTGGCAGAAAACATATATTTATATTGCTCGACGAACACAGACAGTTAGGAATGCGGGGCAAAGGCCAGGGAAGATAAGGGATAATGAGACAAGACAGGAAATCCCGTCCAGTTCAGTGAAGGCAGCGGTGTCGGCAGGAGCACAGGAACGGACCACATACCGCTCAAACAGCTAAGTGTACAATCCACACCTACCTGACCATTTGTTAACATTCACATAATCACACTAAGCAAACAAACTTGGAGGTCTATCACCACTTTCAGTATCTCAACAAAAAATATTATATCTTGACTAGATGTGCTAGTTCAATTACTATTGCAACTAAAACAAGTGATATATTGTAAACACCATCTCCCATACTTGTAGACATCGATATAATAGCTTAAGTGTGAGGGATCTGATGATGATTGCTTGACGTTCAAAATTGGTCATCCAAGTGTATTTATTAATCTCATGAAACATTATTTCGGGATTAGTGAACTGTAGACTACAATCGTTTTGACCGATTTGATTTACAATGGAGTTTATGCAGCCTCAAGGGGAATCCTGAGAAAATGATAATAATAATAATATTAACAAGAAGTTCCGTGACGAACTAACGAGCCTACTTTTCTTAAAATTTAAGATCCTTGCCAATGATTAATCTATATAGATCTATCTAGAATAATGACGAAATTAAGAAATTGAAATTTCTAATTAGATCGAAATACTGTATACCAGGCATAATGAAGCCTAATAGAGCACTACAGTTGGCAGCCCTGGTGACTGAATATATTCTTAGTTCCATCTCTTAAGGTACAGAATACGAAATTTGGTCGAAGTCCAATGGATAGCATGGACGTTACATGCAGTTAAACATTGGATCTAACAGCACGCGTAAAATCATGTTGGCACCAATGTCATGCATGTAGGCGTATTATTCAGAAATAATCTGAAATAATATGATCCATTGGTGTAACTTACCAATTTTGAATGAATTCCATTAGTTGGTATAGAAGTAACATGCATTTTAGAATTGGACCTGTCAGCAGGCTTAGAATCATGTTGTCAGCACTGACGTATATTAGTTACTCCAAATTAATCTACAATGCCAAGTACTATACGTGTGCAAAGTTTAGAGCTATTGGCTTGCATACTTTCTGATATTTGCAACACTGTGACACCTGACACCTACGAGACACGCGAGTTGGCCGCCTGGGCGGGACATGGGAGTTCACGTGGAGTGATAGAGGAAGTATGGTATTGGATCAGAACCGTCAGCTATTGGTCAGTAGTTAACAATGGTATTGACGTTTGACCTTCCTCAGATCACTAGACATGGTCCAAATGATGTCACCACCTGTGGGGCTCACCCACGACTAAAGTTTGCTTGCAGAAGCTCGCACATTCGTGGTACACACGCTCCGTTTCGCTTGGGAAAACGCGACTTGTACAAGCTTGCATGTTTTCAATTCATTCCATCTTCAAGCTGCTTGTACAATTGAAATGCTTGCGCAGAATTATCCTACAGACGCTAAAGCTTGCTTGCATTGCACAACAAGATTGATCATGTATGCTTGTCAAGCTTGCAGTTACGTGTGTATCCACCTTTAGACATTAGACTATGCACGATACTTTTCAAACACACTACGTCAAGGGAATTGTGAAACGGTCAGACTCAGTCTTTGTTGACCAGTCCTTGTAGTGCTTTCCGGAACTACTCTTCTAGGCCTGAGATACAATGACACATACATGAAACACAAATTGCAGAATAGCACTATAGTTTCTGTGAACCATTGTGAGCAACGACTGGGCGTACAATGAGACGTAGCGTGGGCCAGTCTCACACATGTGATCATGACACAGTTTAACATAGAGTGTGAGAGACGAGTGTGGCGAAAATTGAAGAAAAAATTATTGACGATCTCCAGATGCTACACCACCAATGCATAATGTTATGCAATTTACTTATTGCTTTAAGTTTGGTCAACACGTGTTTATGTCCAATTATAACAGGCGAGAAATATAAAACTCACCTGACACAAATGTGCGCACAGTATGATTAGTTATTATTGAACGATTAAATAAATAAATAAATCGATAAATAGCCGGCCCGGTGTTGTTGGGGTAGCACGCCTGGCTCTCACCCGGAGGCCCCAGGTTCAATTCCCGGCTCCGTCAGGTATTTTAGAAACTGACGCGAGGGCTGGAACGGGGTGCACTCAGTCTCGTAAGGACAATTGAGTACCTGTCTGACAGTGAGGCAGTGCCCCAATCTCGAAAACCAAGATTAACGGCCGAGGGGACCCGATTTGCTGATCACGCGTCACCCCAATATCTTCAGGCAAAATGGCTTGGCAGCGGTCGCTTGATAGGCCTAGGCCCTTTACGGGCTGTAGTGCCAGGGGTTATTATTTCATTATTTATTTATAAATAGATAAATAATAGTACTTTATGCAATGAGCCTATAATGGCAATAATTAAGACACGAGTATGATTATAAAACGAGCGTATGCGAGTTTTATAATTTTCATACGGCTGTCTTAATTACCATTATAGGCGAGTTGCATACGACTGTTAATGTTCGACGTTATTATTATAATTATTTTATGTTCGAACATAAATATTCATAAATATCTGTCGAGATTTCACCAGTTTTATGTACTGAACAGAGCGCAAGAGACGCAGAGAATACCTTTATTTGACCATGGCCTCCTCGATTACCCCACTATGACACTAGGCCAGGCAGTGAAATTTAAATTAGAAGGCCGTGGAACTCAGCGCAGGTGCGATGCTATCCTTATCTAACTGGTCAAACAACTGTTTCTTGAGTTCTGATTGGTGGGAGAAACTGTTTCATAATAAAAATAGTATTATAATGAGCCTCATTTTAGTACAGTTTTCTGACTTATAATAGTGAGGGTCGAACATAAATAAATAAATATAATGTAAATAAATTACATGTAAAATTAGTGTGTAGTCTTGTATCTCCGCCGAATACACTCAGGATAAATACGAGTTGACCGACTGAAAAGTCATTAATTAATTTTTAATTACGCAACATAGAAAATTGCTTCTAAATTTCTTTTATGATGATATGTGAACGATTCATTCCATGTCAGCCTACTCTGCTCTGTCCTGCCCTGTGAGTGTCACTTGCGTCACAATGTGCCAATACTGCTGTCTGCGTGGCGCAGCGGTAAGGTTGTGCCCAAGGGTAAGGGTTTAAATTCCGGCACAATCAGTTGGAATTTAAGGGCGTTTTAATTCCAGACACCCGTATCGGTATATTAGGTGTCTAGCTAGTTCTATCCATGCATCCCATAAAAATGTATGAATGGCTGTTTCATTCAGGATCTCGACGATAGTGAAATCACATAGACCCGTGAACTTGGATGAATGGGGAATTTCTCAGATAACCTGTGTCATTGTGATGGCTGTACTAGAGTGTGTGTTTTGGAATTGAGGACATGACTTTAAATTAGGTATCATCCTGGCATTTGTTTGAGCAGAGTGGAAAACCATGGTAAACCTCTTCAAGGATGGATAATGTGGGAATCGAACCCACTTCTTCTCACTTCTGTCTTAGGAGATTGAGTGTATCCAATTCAACCCCCAGATTTGAATTATATTTCTTAACAGAGGCCGGAATTTCCTGCACCCTAGTACGGTGTTTCTAAATCAGCAGTAGTTATAAGGGACGTAAAATACTTGGGCCTACTATTTGGTGCCTCCACAGTTTAATTGCGGCTTCGGTGCGTAGTCGATAGCATGCTGAGCTTCTATGCTCAAGATAACGGGTTCAAACCCGGCCGAAGCCGTCGGGTTTTTTAAGAGCGTTAAAAATCCCTCAGTATGCCTTCCTTCGGAGGGGAACCAAAGCCGGCAGTCCCATGTCATAGATTTATGGCATGTTAAAGAACCTTCCACTAATTGCACTTGTGTGAAGCTAAATTGGATAGGTAAAGAATGTAAACAACGCTCTTAGGTTTCTACGTTCGTTGCCAAGAGCCGACTGCGGTGGCGTCTAGTAGCTAAGTTCTGAACTTGGCCTAGTAGTCGTTGACGGTGGCGCTTGGCGGCAAAAGTAGGAACTAGTTGAAAAATTCTAAGTTGCAGTACTTAAATTAAAAAACCGATAGCACACACTAATACAGTCATCACAATTAACACCGGTTATCTGACTGATCTACACACACCCAAAGTACACGGGGCTACATGACTGCGTTGTCGCAGCCCCTAAACTTAAGAACAAACCAACCAACAGTTTAATTCACGTTTTACATTGATCGACTGAAAAGCAACCTTATATTTATAATTCATGTATTTTCTAGGAATGAAATTAAACTTCTAAAACGGAGACTCCAGATCCATAAGTCCTGGATTCAATTCCCTTCTATGCCATGAAATTTAATGTCACAAATCCCCCAAATGAATCTAACAAACTACCACCAACCACCTCGCGGTGAATTGGATAGTATTCCTGGCTGTCACCTCTGAGGTCCGGATTTGATTCCGGACTCTGCTAAGAAATATAATTCAGATCTGAGGGGTGGAATTGGATACAATCAATCTCCTAAGGCAGAAATGAGGAAAAATGGGGGGTTTGATTCCCACATTATCCATCCTTGAAGAGGTTTAGCATGGTTTTCCACTCTGCTTAAATAAATGCCGGGATAATACCTAATTTAAGGTCACGACCTCAATTACAAAACACACACTCGACTAAAGCCATCACAATGATACAGGTTATCTGGGAAATTCCACATTCATCCAAGTTCACTGTCTGTGTGACCTCACTGTCGTCGAGTTACTGAATGATACTATTACACACTCACCGGCATAAAAAGCGAAACACTACGAATATCAGACAAAACTCAATGTTTCAAACCGGGTATAAATTGAATGCTGTGTCTGTGCAGCGATATGGAAATGTGCCGTGATTTAATTAGCTCATTCGAGAAGTGTCAGCGCAACAATTGATAAACATCGTTGAACGAGACAATCACAACACCAATGTTGAAAAATGGAAAAGCCCCGGGTTTTGACGGTATACACCCAGAATTTCTGAAGCACATTGGAAAGAATGTAAGGAATTGGTTAGTGCAGTTCTTTTCAAACATCCTTCAAACAAGTAAACTTCCTTCCGAGTTCAAACGAACTAAGATTCTAGCTATCGTAAGACCCGGTAAACCTCCGAATTCTGTTGAAAGCTACAGCCCAATCGCCTTAATGAGCGTTTGTTGTAAGCTCCTGGAACGACTTATTTATAATAGAATAAGCCCCTAATTTGTAAAAGCATTCCTATCGAGCAGGCTGGTTTCAGACCTCAGCGTAAGTGTGAAGATCAGGTGCTTGCCTTGACAACACATATTGAGACAGGTTTTGAAAAGCGATTGAAGAGTGGGGCAGTGTTTATTGATCTAACAGCTGCCTACGACACAGCGTGGAGAGAAGGTATTGTGTACAAGTTCTTTAAACTGACAAAGTGCAGTCAAATGTCACGTTTGATTAACAATATGCTTTCAAATAGAATAATCCAGGTAGTTATGCATAAAAACCACAGCAAACTAAGGTTACTCAATAATGGTCTTCCACAAGGATCTGTTCTTTCTCCATTATTGTTTAATCTATATATTGCGGACATACCTACTACCAGCTCTCGTCAGTTTGCTTATGCTAATGATCTAGCAATAGTTACTCAACATGCTGATGCTAATGTGATAGAGAGAACTTTAAATGCAGACCTGGATGTCCTATGCAAATACTTCGAAATGTGGTGTGTGAAGCCCAGCTCTAGTAAAACGGAAACCTGCTTCTTTCATTTAAACAATCGGCAAGCGAACTCTACCCTGAAAGTGTCGCTTAATGGAGGCCCTCTCCCTCATAATGCCAACCCCAAATATCTTGGAGTTACTCTTGACCGAACGTTATCGTACAGGAAGCATCTCACCAACCTAGCAGCCAAATTAAGGACACGTAACAACATCATCAACAAACTTGCTGGCTCCACATGGGGAGCGATTGCAACTACATTGCGTACTTCGGCGATGGCACTGGTACTTTCAACAGCTGAGTACTGTTCCTCAGTTTGGGTCAACAGCTCTCATGTTAAAAAGGTGGACACAGTCCTGAATGAGACAATGCGTATTATTAGTGGCACAATAAAATCTGCCCCTCTTTTCTGGTTGCCTGTGCTTAGTCACATAGAACCGCCTAGAATTAGAAGACTGAACAACTTGGTCAGGGAATACAATAAGATATTGGCCAATCCTGAACTCCCCATTCATGAAGATGCTAGCACCAGATATAGCCGTCTCAAGTCAAGATCTCCACCTATTCAAACAGCACAGGAACTGGTTAGGCAGGTTTATGATCCAAAAGCTGATTGGCAAAAAGAGTGGAACAGCATAGCTCCAATGCAATGGCAGGCATTGTTCAACATTCAAAATATGCAAGCCGGATTTGATTTGCCCCGCAAGACATGGGTAACTCTCAACAGAGTCCGCACTAACCACGGGAGATGCGGATCAATGATGTTTAAATGGGGTATGCGATCTTCCCCAACCTGTGATTGTGGTGCAGTTAGACAGACCATGAACCATATTGTCACTGAGTGTATTAGTAGGGCATTCACTGGATCAACACAGGACTTTGTAATAGCCTCTACTGAAGCCATAAGATGGATAGAAAATTTAGATATTAATCTTTGAACACCCTTTCCCTTGCATGATTGTAATAGTTGTAATGTGTTACTTATTGTATGTATGTATATTGTTTATGTTGTGTGTTTTGTGTTGTACCATACGCTGATAATAATACCGGTACCGTTTCCCACCTTTGGACAACAATAACCACAAACAGCTGTGAATTCTCGCGCCGCGTATTTTCGTGAACTTTACGGTTTGGCTACAACATTCGTAATCACACAGTGCAACAAGTCGTAGGACAGTAGTCTACAATTGATTCCAGGTTTCGACATATTCAAATTCGTGTTTGTGCACTGTTGTGATTGTCATGATCAATAATGTTTATCAATTATTGCGCTAATTAGGGCAATTAACTCATAATGCATTGCCATATTGTAGTAATGTCATAGATTTTGATTAATACAAGGTTTGGAAGGGGCCAACATTGATGTTAGTCTGAAATTCGTATTGTTTCGCTTTCTTTGCCGGTGAGTGTAGTATAATAAAAAAACTCCCCTCCAGCTATTATTACATTTTTCTCGGATGCATGGATAGAGCAAGCCACCTAATATTGTGAAATGTATATCGCGGTTCTAGGTAAATCCGCAATAAATAAAATATCAGAACCCGTAAAAATTAATTTATGACCTGCTTTATTTGCAAATACAACAGACGTCACGTCATTGTGATTGATGGGTTTATATTGCATTATTTGTAATATAGATGTCATAAACTGTGAATTGCGGATGCATTAGTGCCACTGCAATTTATATAATCCATATCAACGCTGACATATTTTAATACCACATATTATATTGAATGTTATTTAAGCATGAAAAACATCCAATGCGCACAGACGTTTAGAATATTTCCGGCATGTAGAGCTCGTTTAATACACGCTTATGGAAATAACTTTTACCAGCTCGTGGTGTAGTGGCTAACATTATGGACTATCACTCACATGGCCAGGCTCATTTCTCGGCTCTGCTAAAAAAATGATTCTGTCTGTGAGGTGGAATGGGGTACATTCAGCCTTGGGAGATGGAACTGTGGAGAGATGGGTTGGTTTCCTACTTCAGCCATCCTAGACGTGGTTTTCCGGGGTTTTACAATCCACTCAAACTTAATGTCACGGTAGTTTATAACGTGAAGTCACGACCTTCTCCTTCCCAAACCCAATCTCAATTACAAATACAGACACTACTAAAGTCACCACAGTAGCAAAGGTTATCAGAGAAATCCTACACAACCCTAGTACACAGGACTAAATGATCACGATATCGCAAGCCCCCAAATAAATAAATAAATAAATAAATAAATAAATAAATAAATAAATAAATAAATAAATAAATAAATAAATATATAACAGAGAAAAGAATAATACCTACCCTAGGTAGTGCAATCTCTGTACCCAATTTCGTTCAATTCGGTTTCGTTGTGTTTGAATTGATAAGGAACGTAGGAACCTAAGAGCGTTGTTTACATTCTTAACCTTTAGAATTTAGCTTCAAACAGTTGTAATTAGTGGAAGGTTCTTTAACATGCCATAAATCTATCACATGGGACCGCAGCTTTACTTCCCCTCCGAAGAAAGGCATTCTAAGGGATTTTTAACGCTCTTAAAAAATCTGACGGCTTCGGCCGGATTTGAACCCGCGATGTTGGGCATAGAAGCTCAGCATGCTACCAACGACGCCACCGAAACCGCCTTCTGAATACATTACTTGTGATTTAATATTATTTTACCAGGTGAATCAACTGCCCCTAATAATATATTGAAGTGACAGAAGCCAGTTTTTCAGTGTTGCCTAGTTCTTAAAAAAAGAGCTTTCCAGTCGGTAAACACAAATTTTGTGCCCAAAAACAATTGGCGGGAAACAAGTATCTATGTGCACTTACCTCTTCGGCGCTGCAGCCCTGGGTGAGGCTTGGCCTCCTTCACAATACACGTCCAAACTTCTCCCACCATTCTTTAATCTTCATCTTCTTAAGATGCTCTTCTATGTCCTTGATCCATACTTTTCTGGGTCTTTCTCTTAAATTTAATATCGAAGCCCATTTATCATTATTCCGCAATTCACTGCCATGTTTGTCTTCAGGCTTGTATTGCGTCGGTATCATAACAATTTTTTTTTTTCCATGGTAGCTAGTTAGCCCTACGCCCAACCCCCAACCTGGAGGACCAGCGAACCTTCTGACAGGGTTACCATACCTTAGCTGAGATAGTCTCGACTCGCCCTCATCAGTTCCCATAGGGGTAGGATTTGATGGTTTCATAAGTAGGCTAGCCTACCAACTAGACCATTTCTCAGTACTTAATCTAGGCACCTACTCAGCATCAGTGCTTCCACTGAGACTCATTAACCATCCATTTACCCTCCACAATTTTTGGACTTGGGACCGGCATCGAGTTGAGAATGATTGCTCCCTCGATGACTTGGTTATTTATATGGACTAACATAAGAAATGTTACTTAAGATATTTATCACAAAATAACACGCCTCTATGTACAACAGGTACGTCCCCTAATTATGTAATGTTTTGCATGTTAGGGCATATAAATATAAGTTTTCCCGCTCATGTAGTTGGGCACAATATTTGTGTTGAGCGACTGGAAAGCTTTCTTTATTGCCTGACTAGCAACCCGACCCGGCTTCGCCCGGGAACAGTTATGAATGCATTACGTGATAAGCGCTTTTTTTTTTTCAATGTCAATGAACAACGACCAATATCCGCTTTACGTCTCGGCATGTGGGTTAAAATCACTGACTGGACTATTAATTATATTATTATGGAGATGCATGAGCAACACATTCTTGTCAGACGTAATTTAAGAATGGCGAGGTGTATGAGACACAAATCCGCCTTCCGTCCATTCTTAACTTGACTGTGAATTTTGCGGAACCAAAAAGTTCACAGGCGAAATGAAGAAAAGCCGAGTTGCACTTCCAGGGAAACTCCAAACACAACCACCCTTCTCTAATGTTTTAAACTCAACACGACTCGACAGTTTGCTGCTGTCTGTATCTAGACTCGCCCCTACTTAGCTCGTAAACTGTCGCCTCAGTAGTTGAATGGACATGGTAGGAAGAAATTAAAACGTAAAAACACTTATAGTGGGAGATGTATTGAAGATAGACATATGCTCTCGCGGACTTTTTTTTGTAGAACTTTTCATGCTGAACAATTCTTACACACATAGTATTTAGATATTTTTAATGTTTTGCCCAGCGTAAGCTTACAAACCGCTCGGACGCCAGGTTTATTTTCGACTTTTCCACTGAAATCGTTACTGCTCGGCTTCCTTTGCTCATAAATAAATTATTTTATACAGAAATCATCCTCGAGACATCCTTTACAGAACGGTGAAAACCGCATCAAAATCCATCCAGTGGTTCTCGAGTTTACCCGTACCATCCAAGAATCGGGGACTTAGTTTTATACTAAGTAGAGATAATATTGTTTTATGCAGCCCAACTAGCGTTGTTATCAGGAAGGTCTATATTTCTCTGCTTGCATCCCGTATGGTACCAATTTACTGCAAGCATACTCTGAAAATTTTACTGAACGCTATCACTTTTCCCTCGATGTGACTAAACTAACACACTCACTCACTCCGTTGGCTTCTCTGGGACGTGACGATCCCGTGCCGCTCTCACTATCTGCCTCCATTTCCTCTTATCCAGCGCAGTATTCTCCCATCCAGTAATACCTATCTGTCTGCGGTCAGAGGTCACCTCATCTTTCCATCTACTCTTAGGTCTTCCAGGGGGTCTCAAGCCTTCGATCTTCTTCTCGTACACCTGCTGAACTATTCTGGCAGCGTCCATTCTGATGACATGTCCTGCCCATTGTAGCCGTTTCGCTTTCATGGCGTTCAATACCCTTGGTTGATTGGCTAACTTGTACAACTCATGATTTGATCTGAGAACCCATCTTTGTGTTTCCTGGTCAAACATTTTTCTATATACCTTATAAGTTGGTGTTCCTCCCTTTTGGTCACACTCAATGTTTCGGCTCCGTATAGCAGTACTGGTCTGATGATCGTGTTGTATAGTTTTAGTTTTCCTGGTCGGAAGTTTGGAGGAAAGGAATTTCTGCAGGGAAATATAAACTTTGTTTGCATTCCGTAATCTAATTTGGTGTTCAACTTGTCTTCTGTTGCAGTCATTTATATTTACCCCAAGGTATTTGAAATTTGGCGTGTTCTTAAATGTAAAATTGCCTATTTGAAGGTTATTGCGTTTATCTGTAGTCATGATTTCTCTCTGTATGATCGTGTATTCTGTTTTCTCTTCATTAATCTATAGACCTATTTTAGCAGCAGTTTCATTTAATTTCCTGAACAAAGCTTCAATTTCTCCTATTAATACTATGTCATCTGTATATGCCAGGATGTTGAGTTTGTTATCTGCTAGGTCTCCAGTTGCAGCTTCTTTGGTTCTCCGAATTACTTTTTCCAGAACGATGTTGGGGAGAAGGGCGGCGAGCGCATCACCTTGTTTTAGTCCTGTTCTGTTTTCAAAACCGTCTGATACGGAGCCACAGTGAGTCACTTTACTCACTGTCTCCTCAATGCAAATTTTGATCAGGCTGATGAGTTTCTGTGGGATTGCGTATTCTGCCATGATTTCCCACACCGTTTCTCTGTGGACTGAGTCGTAGGCCTTTTGGAAGTCAATTAATAGGTAATGGACGTTTTAGTTATATTCCCAAACTTTTTCATTGTTTGTCTTAATACAAAATATATTGTCTGTTGTTGATCTGCTTTTACGGAAACCGTTCTGATAGTCTCCTATTATATCTTCGGTGTATGGAATTAGTCGTTGTAATATTATGTGCGAAAGTAATTTGTAAGCTGTGACACGTAGGGATATTCCTCTGTAATTTCCACAGTTATGTTTATCTCCTTTCTTATGTATTGGAACAATAATTGCTTCCTTCCATTCATCCGGTATTTGTTCCTCGCGTCATATTTTCAGCATACGTTTATTCAGTTTTTCATGAAGCTTCTCACCCCCATATTTTAGCAATTCAACTGGTATACCGTCAGATCCAGCACCTTCCATTCATCCGGTATTTGTTCCTCGCGCCATATTTTCAGCATACGTTTATTCAGTTTTTCATGAAGCTTCCCACCCCCGTATTTTAACAATTCAACTGGTATACCGTCAGATCCAGCAGCTTTGTGGTTTTTCAGTTTCTTCAGGCTTCTGGCTACCTCTTCATATGAAGGATAATTTATGAAAGGTTCTACCGTTGAAATAGTGGTTCTCTCCAGTTTGTTCTCTGGTTCAGGGCAGTTCAGTAATTGATCAATGTATTCTTTCCAAGCCTGTACGTCAAACCTGTTGCTCATTTCCACTTGATCCTGACAAGTTTGAGGAGTTTCCTTTAATGCTTGTAGATCATACTGTATTGTGCGCCCATGTTGTTGTTGTTTGTGGTGAGTTTTCAGTTTCACCTCTAAGGATACAACCAGCTAGTTGCGGTCAGAGCCTATTTCAGCTACCCGGTAAGCACGAATATCAGTGATGGCGCTTCTGAGTCGGTTTGACATTAGTATATGGTCAATTTGGTTTGCCTTCTTTCCATCTGCTGAATACCATGTTTCTTTATGTATATCTTTGTGTGGGAACGTCGTACTCCTGACATTCATGCTTTCGGATTCTGCAAGAGAGATCCACTATTAGAGGTTTCCTCATGAAGGCTTTCATTACCAATCGTCGGTTGTAGGTGCTTCTCTTTTCCTACCTCGGCATTAAAGTCTCCTAGTACTATCTTGATGTCATGTTGTCGTAGGCCTTCATACACACTCTCCAGTAGTTCATAAAAGCTGTCTTTCACCTCATTATAATTTGTAGGTGCATGTACATTAATGGATATATTAAACCATCGACCTTTCACTCGTTTGTAGCACAATCTTTCATTGATTGCCTCAAACCGGATTACTGTTTCAACACATTCCTTTGATATGAGGAATGCTGTTCCGAATTCATGCTTTCCGGATTGAGTTCCACTGTTAAACATAGTGTACTCTCCGATGTTCTGTATGTCTTCCCCCTCGAAATCTTGTTTCTTGAATAGCGAGAAATTGTATTTTATACTTCTTGAGCTCATCTTGCAATCTTTGAATGTGTCCAGGCACCGTGCATTCCATGTACCAATTCGTAAGTCCTCATTTCGTTTGCCATGTCATCTTAGGGTATCCATTCTTAAATCGTTACGGAGCTTTAGTGAGAGATTAGTAACTATTATCTTTTTACATGAGGGGGTTGTTAACCCTCAGCACAACCACCAACTTGGAGGACCAGGGACTTTTTTTATAATTTTAAATGATCTTGTCGACTTCGTCGTTACGCTGGGGTCTGGTGTTACGTTACTGTGACGGGACGAAATGTACCCAAATGCACTGAGGTGAGTGACGTCATAGTACCGCTTGGTGCATGTGTTCCCGACAATCTCTATCCCCGATTCTTGGACGTCACGGGTAATCTCGAGAACTACTGGATGGATTTTGATGCGATTTTCACCATTCTGTAAAGGATATCTCGAGGAAAGATTCTGTACAAAATAATTTATGTATGATCAAAGGTAGCCAAGCTGTATCGATTTCAGTGAAAAAGTCGAAAACAAACTTGGCGTCCGTGCGTTTCTTAAGCTTACTCTGGGCAAACCATTAAACATGTCAATATACTATGAGCGTAAGAATTGGTCAGCATGAAATGTTCTACAAAAAAGTTCGCGAGAGCATATCTCTATCATCAATACATCGCCCACTATAAGTGTTTTTAGACTGGATGGAAGGGGCACGTTATCCAGCCATCTCCCTCTGCGCGCTTGACCTTGCTTTGCCCTTGGTTTGCACTTGCCGTTCGCGAGTAATATGAAACAAGGTAAAGTATTATAAAGCAAGATAAGTATTATGCAGACAATTTTCTAAAATGGCAAGAGTCTTTGGCTTCGAGTGAAGTGAGAAGCCTCCAGCCTTTCTAGCATTTTTCAGCATTTGCAGCATTTAAAATGATACCAAGTCTAGTCTTTCAGACTGACTATCACTTTTTTTTTGTTTGGGTTACCATGCCTTAGTCAAGTAGGCCCCGTTTTGAGGCGCCCTAAGATAGGATTTGCTGGTGGCACTAGCAGGTTGTTTGCCAGCTGAAGTTTTACTTGGGTTTTAGTGGTCGCACTTACTTGTCATAAGTTCAACCCCAAGACCAACTTACCAGCCAGAAAATTAGGCCGCTCCTAACTTGGAGAACATACGTTTTTTGTAGCCGCTCCTAACATGAAGAACATACGATAAATCTGATATATGTCCATAGTTATGAACAAATAACTTTTACTCTTACTAATTAGGATGCCACTTCCGCCAGCTGCACTGTTCCGAATTCCAGCTTCTCCACTGTAGCTACCGTTGTGGACTTTAACACACAGGCATCACCCGGAGTTTGAATTCAGCATCTAAATTGCTATTTACTCGTACTTAGTCCATGACTAGTCCACAAAGATTTAGATGTGAAGGCAAGATCAAATATTTGCTTCCGTCCTAGTTGCGTGTATAAATTTTGCTATGCTCCCTGTTTCATTAATTATTTCCCTTTGCAGACACTCGTGCCTTGTTTTTCACATATTTGCATTGCAAATATACCACAAACGCAATCGTACAGAAGCTTGGTGAACGATATCCTGGTTACAGCATTACGTTTGAACATTAGACTCTACTCAAAGGAAGTTCCGCGTCGTAATAGCCTATACTGCACTATGTATTTAATATTTACTTCGGCACTATTTCGGAAACATTCAACGCAGTATGAGTAATAAAATGACTGACTGGTACGCAAAATAGCCAAAAGTGCATACAAATGTATTTATTAATACTGATTTTACTGAGGTACTGTGCCCGTTTAGACCGAAGTCCGGACGACCACATATGCATTTCACCAAAAATCAGTCAGTACGAGAATCAAAATATCCCGGGGCGCCAGATGGGTTAAAGTGACTACGATAACTAAAAATAATAATAATAATAATAAAAAAATTGCTTTACTGATTTTCGACTCGATGCAACATTAAGAATAGAAGGATATTTTCTGAAAATAACACAACCAGTAAAATTATCTCATTTTATTTAAAACGTTAAAAATTACTGAAGGCATGCCAAAAATAGCATAAAAGATGCACGAAGAATCATACGTTATATACAAGATTTACAATTCCACCAACACATGAACACTTGGCAATTGAGACGAAGGTCAAATTAATGGTCCTGTCGACTTCGCTCAAAATAATTATTTACAGTAGTAGGGTTTTGTCAGTGCAAATTTAATTGTCCTTCCTGATTCCTATCTTATTTGAGTATTCACATATTGAAATGAAAAAAAAAAATATCACTCGATGAAAAATATATCGCTGTTTCAGTTTTTCAAAAATATAGTAGCAAATTAACTATCACTTCAGGATTCAGTTATCTCAAGATGTGTTCAAATACAAAGTTATTAACAAGGAATACAACACAATATCATTTACATGGACACTCGAGCATTTGGATTCGAAGAACTTCGATAAACAGAAAATATTTATTGAATCATCTGTTCTCGATCCAAAATCTATTCAGAGCTTTTGACTCAATTATCAACGTAATGGTCAAAATATTATTATCCACAAAATATAAATTCAATTCAATATGGATTCAACCATTCAATCGATTAACTATCACTTGGAAATATTATTTTGAAAATTTATCATAAAACAATATCATTTGTTTTTTTTTTTCAAAATTACAATTATTTGACAAAATGCCAAAAATGTTACTCATCAAATGTATTTGCAAAATGTTTATATTTTTACAGGATCACAAAAATCCTCTCAGTTTGTAGTGGTTGTTAAGAAGTAACAGTTTTAAATAATTAACAGCATCGGCCCATTCGATTTAAATGCGTCAAAAATCACATAATCATAATTAGCATTTAGACAACGGTAAAGTCTTTTCATAATGAAAGGTACAATTTTAACAATAAAATTTTCGGGCTGGCAATTACTAGGAATATTTCTAGAACACGTGGGTAAAATGTGAATTGACAATGATGGCTCAACAAAATAACCTTTGGTTATATCTCGACGAAAGTGTGTCTAAATTCAACTCCTCCACTAATTTCAGTAGGTAATATAGGCCGAAGCTGGCACAGGGGCTAATGGGCAAGATGGCCGCCGCGCGCAATCACTCTATGTTATTCTTATGGAGGGGTCATTCAGAGCTGGCACAGTGGCTAATGGGCAAAATGGCCGCCACGCCCTGAGACCGTGAATGACGTCACAGAGAGAGGTCGGCCGTGTACTTGCTAAATGGAATATTTATTATTAATATTATTATTATTATTAGGTAATTATTAATTGATCATGTGCAATTCAGACCAGCCTTATATTGTCCACTTTTGGTGTAGTTGCTAGCATTTTAGCTGTTTCCCTACAGGTGTGGGTTTCATTCCCGCCTCAACCAAGACATTTTATTCTGGGCTGAGAGCTGGAATGGGGTACACTCAGCCTCATGAGGTGAAAGTAAGAAAACGTGGGGTTTCATTCATACCCCAGCCATTCCGCCTAATCCAACTTTACCTAACCTACCCTAACCTAACTTAACCTAACCTAACTTCGCCTAACCTAACCTAACCTAACCTAACAAACATTATTTAACCTAACCTAACCTAACCTAACCTAGCCTAACTTCAAAGTGAGAGCAAATATGAGAGCAAATGTGAGAGCACACATAATAAACTAAGTTATAACCTAACCTAACCTAACTTCACCTAACCTAACCTAACTTCAAAGTGAGTGCAAAAGTGAGTACAAAAGTGAGTGCAAGAGTGGGTGCAAAAGTGGGTGCAAAAGTGGGTGCAAGAGTGGGTGCAAAAGTGGGTGCAAAAGTGAGTGCAAGAGTGGGTGCAAAAGTGAGTGCAAAAGTGGGAGCAAAAAAGTGGGAGCAAAGAGTGGGAGCAAAAATTGGGAGCAAAAAGTGGGAGCAAATAAGTAAGAGCAAATGGGAGAAACCTCAGAAACCTCATTTAAATATTTTAGATTCAACATTTTAACATTTTACATTTTAACATTTTAGATTTTTGATTTTTCATTTTACATTTTGTTTTGATTTTACTTTTTACATTTTAGATTTTTTGTATTTTAGATTTTAGTTTTTTTAGATGTTACATTTTCAATTTAAGATTTTTTGATTTTAGATTTTACATTTTACATTTTCCGAAAAGAGTAAACTACAAGGTCACATACCTAACCTCACCAAACCTAAATTTACCAAACCTAACTTAAGCTAATTCAAAGGCTAATGCACATACACAAAGTATATAAGGGCACATGCAACTAGCCTTATGCTAGTCTTATAGGCTACTGTACAACATGATCACTACCCCCACCGGGGTTTTTTTTTTCATTTTGTTGTTTTCTCATTTGTCAATTTTCCAATTTCCCATTTTCAGTTTTTTTTTATGTCAGTTTTAAGTTTTTCAATTTCATAATATGGAGACATGGATTTTGCATTTCGTTGTTTACACATTTGTCAATTTTCCAATTTCCCATTTTCGTTTTTTGTTAATGTCAGTTTTAAGGTTTTCAATTTCATAATATGGAAACATGGATTTTGCATTTTGTTGTTTACACATTTATTAATTTCACAATTTCCCATGTACAGTTTTTAAAATGTCAGTTTAAAGTTTTTCAATATCATGATATAGAACCATGGATTTTCCAATTTGTTGTTATACATTATTTGTCAATTTACCAAATTCCCATTTACAGTTTTTAAAATTTCAGTTTAATGTTTTTTCTATTTTGTCAATATGGAATCATGGATTTTCCAATTTGTGTTTTACATGTTCATTTTGCATTAGGAGTGGGGAGAGGCGGGTAGTAATTAGAAATGTACAAGCAGTGGCCATAAAATATTTTTATTTTAAATACATGTACACTATTTACACATAATACATTTTTATATATATTCTTTTTTGTTATAAATTGTACAGTTGTTTTTATTTTGTTTTCTATTTATATATTTTTTAAATTATGAATACCATTTTTTATTTTTGTAGTGTTATTGTTTTATTTCCTAAATTGTTTTATGTATTTGCTAGTTGCAGGCAGAAGATTTTGAAATTCATAACTTAACTCTTTAAGCATGGTCAATGATTGAGTAATGACCATAGGCATGTGTACCTATACCATCAGCATCAATCACTCTTTTATCATCACCAGGACACAAAGCAATTTTGTTTAGTCTTATAGATGATATGTCATGTTGTTTAGAAGCGATAATGTTCATTGGTATTCTTTTTACATTGTTGTTCATGACACAATCCTTATAATCTTGAAAGCTTATACAATTTTTGACAACCCCTTTGCTAATACCTTTAATCTTTTTGATTTCTTTACCATTTATGTCTAAAGCGTACATTTTAGCTCTAAGTCCAACAAATGCTTTTATAATTTGTCCACAAGCCTCGTCTTTAAATTTCCCCAACGTTTTCTTATTTGATGTAGAGTAACATATGTGATTAGTAGGATAATCTGATGTGTCCAGGTGTTCTAGGAAATCCAACTTGTCTTGATATACATTTGGGGTGTTAACCAAATAAATGAACGAGTCGGTATCCATATACATGAGTTAAGATTGTTCATTCCATAATAGGGTAGCAGGACATCATAGTGGTGGGAATACATTAGAGTTTTTGAAATATCCAGTATACACATTCCAATATATATAGGCTTATTGAATACAATGTTACGTTTAGCCATGTGGAAAGCAGCTAGGTTGGGACCATAAATTGTTCTGTCGATGAATGTTGGTTTAGCTATTAGCTTTTCTGCCTTTTTGCTGTCAGTCACAAGACGTATGTCTATTCTGTTACGGATATTTTCCATTGTTTTCCCAAAAATGGCATTGTTGAATAATTTATACAGATTTTTCTCAAAATCATTTCTGGCTTGCTTTCGAAGGTTGTTATTAAAATCAACGTATGCCTTTAACCAAGGTCTTTGTTTAAACTTTAACACACGATGAATTTTTATCAATTTTATTCCATGATCTAAAGCCTGTTTTAATGCCATGTAGTGAACAACATATCGCCTTCGATTTCCAAGATGAGGAATTAGTTTTTTCAGAGACGAATCCTTAGGTTGTGTACACTCTGGTAGGAAAGGTAAATCGTTGTGTAGATCATGAAGGTCAGATGGGTAATCAACATCAACGTCTAGAATGTATCCCACAGGATCGTCGTTCTTTAGTTTTTCTAGATCAACAGTATCTGGAGAAACCCACTGAAATCCACCATAAGGAAGGGAGTGGCACATAGCCCACCCGTATTGGTTGTTGGCATCATCATAGGTAATAAACTGCGATGGTTTCTCAGAATCATAGGTTTCCATGTATTTATTGTTAGCTTCAGCATACCGATGAGACACCTGGCATATGCCTCCACGTATTCCAGACTCGATTAAAAGAATCTGATCGTAATCCTGTAGCAATTCCAGTTCAATGCCTGTGTAAAGGAGCATTGCCTCGAAACTTAAACCAGGCGAAGTAAAGAAGTGTGCAGCATCCACTCGGTGTGTTTCTAGTGTTTTGTTTCTAAACGTTTCAAAGCTGTCTGCAAGAAAGAGTACATCTGATGTTAGGTAGAGGTCACTATATTCCCCTAGAGTTTTAATGTTGAACTGTTTCCAGACATTTTTGGCATGTTCATAGTCTTCTTGACTAACATCTTCTTGACTTAATTTGTTAAAGAATGCCTCTTTTGGAGGTAAACACGTTTCACTTAACTTTTCCCATGAGTCAATGTAGTCATAACAAAATACCCCTTTACGAGTCATGAGCATTGCATTTTCTTTTCCAAAGTACTTGTCTGTTTCAGGGTATGATGTTAAGTTGGAAACTAAGTTTTCCAAACTACTCGGCATTAACCGAAACGTGTCCACAAATCTAAGCTTAACATTTCCTACATATTTGGTGAAGGAAATGTATTTTTCCTTGGAGTTAGCGATAACATCCACTCTCTCAGTAGTACATCCTAATTGCTTTACAATGAAATTTGCGTCGTAGCCACTCATATTATGTAGAAATACAGGAACGGGGTTACGTGTTTTACACCTCAAATTACAGTTATTGTGAGCACTTCCACGGTATTCCCCTGTAATATGGCAATGGTCTCGAACTTTCCAATCCTCTTTGGTATACGGTTTTTGACACAAATAACAGGTTTCAGAACATTGGAACTCTGCTTCTTGATCCTCAGTTAAAGCCTTTGGAACATTTAAGCTGTAAAGGCGATCAATTGCATTAGCTATTGAAATCAAACAGACCATAAACTTTTCTGCAGCGTCAGGTCCACGATAAATAAGAGGTTGGCTTGGAAGGTTTGTCTTTATGTGTTCCACAGCAGGTGAGGGTTTAACGTATATACCAAAGCTCATAGGAACATGACTCTGGTATGGCACTGTATAACTTGCTTCAGGATTGGGTAGACATGTTTGATAGGGTAACAGTATACTTTCAAAATCAGCATAGATAACGTAAGGTATTCTCAGCATTTTTTCCACGTTTAAAAATTTGACAATGGGGTTTTTAATAGGCATTTCAACCCTAGCAATGTCATGCTGGACGCACAAAGCTCTATGTTCTTTCAATTTTTCTATTCCTTGTTGACCATATCGATTATCGAAGTGAGTAAAACACCGTTTACACGTATATATCTTATGTCCATGGTGAGTAATCTGATGTCCTACTAGTTTATCAAAATCTTTGATAAAGACGTAGTGGTTCTGGCCGGATGATGAACTTAGCAGAAGGAGGTCACGATGGTCTTGCATCTCTTGATCCACAACCTTTAGAGGGAACAGTTTATTGTTTTGTTCCAATCCAAATACATTAATGGATATATCGTTGGCTTTTTCAAATTTGGGAATGTCAACTAGCGATGTAGGAAACGATATTACAGAAAAATCATACTTGTTGTCCAGGTCCTTGTATTTACTAATGCGATGAGCATTCTTTTTAACCAGTTTTGCTAAAATGGCATACATAAAACACTTTTCATCATTCAAATTTTCAGGATTAATGCAGGCTTTTCTTGCTTGTATAGCTGCTGGTAATGGAATATATGTGCTTCCACGCAAGGGATTGTACTTATTTATTTTCAATCGTACTCCTTCCACTGCTAACAAAGCCCAATTACTGCCTTTTAGCTCAGATTCTTCCATTTCCGTAGTTAACTTTGTAAATTGTGTTTCCAAGAAACTACTTAAGTCCGTTTCCAAAAATAGGGCCTGATTTCGTGTTTTAAATGCACGATCTGTAATTTCATTGGTAGATGTATGAATGAATCTACATTCAGCCACAAGATTAACTTTTATCGACTTGTGCATTGCTAGTTCTTTCTGCATGGCTTGTATTATTTGCTGTTTGGACTCTTTAAGGTATGAATTTAAATCCTTGCACGTATCGCAACGAATGAAATAGGATTTAAGTCGACCTTCAAAAGATGTCTCATATTCAATAAGTCCATTTTTGTCAGGGACCAATGACAGTAGGTAATGTTTTGTAGGCTCTGCTTTTTGTCTTTTAGCTGCCGACACAACATTACAACATTCTTCATGACGACGTCCATTGTAGGCATTGTTGAATGTACTACCACAGGTCTTGCACTCATGAAATTCACCACACGATACTTCATGTCGCTTCCTATGATAGTCTCGAAGAAAAGTCTTTCCACACTCTTTACACATATAGCTAGGAATGGCTTCTTCCATTATGAATGTTGATTTCTGCAAAGAGCTGCTTACTGCGTATCACAGGGCTAGAGGTTGGTCGGTGAGACGGTCTTTCACGATGTGAACACCGTGAGAGGTAGTAGTCAACTGGTGATATTCTTGTTAAGGGTCCACTAATATACCCCTAGTCTAGACCAACAGCTCTTTACAGCGTATGACAAGGCTGTAGACTGGACAGTGAGACGGTCTTTCACGATGTGAACACTGTAACAAGTAGTAGTCAACTGATTATATACTTGCTAAGGGTTCTCTAATATACAATAGTCAAGACCAACAGCTACTTACTGTGTAGTACAAGGCTGTACAATAGTTGTTTTGACAGTCTTTCACGATGTGGTCACTGTGAATGGTGGTAGTCAACTGATGATATTCTTGATAAGGGTCCTCTAATGTACCCCTGGTTAAGGGTAACAGCTGCTCACTGCTTATGACAAAGCTAAAGACTGGTTGCTTCAACGGTCTTTCACAATGTAAACACTGTGACAGGTAGTAGTCAACTGAAAATATTCTTATGGCCTACTCAAGGTTATCAGGTACTTACTGCATATCAAAAGGCTGTACACTCATGTGTGTTAGGCACTCTTTCTTGCTAAGGACCCCAATATTCCCTACACAAGGCTATACATGTTAGTTCTAAACACTTAGTGATTAATTGTATATTCAATTTTTGTACAAAGCTTATACAAGCACGTTTTTATGAGGTAAAACTTTGTTAAATAGCTGCATGCGACACACAAAGTATGTTGCCGCTATCTAGCGTTGACTATGAGAACTACTTGAACAACCAGCATGCTACCTAGCGCTCCATTTCAACACTCGCTCACTGAACGACCAGCATGCTATCTAGCGGTCGATATCAATACTCACTCAATTACCAGCCTGCTACCTATCGGTCAATATAACAACTCACTCAACTACCAGCATGCTACATGGCTTTTTTGTCAGTTTTTTGTTGCCTTTTTCTGTTGGCTTTTGTTGGCTTTTATTGGCTTTTGTTGGCTTTTGTTGGCTTTTGTAGGCTTTTTTGTTGGCTTTTGTTGGCTTTTGTATTAGCTCTTTCATATTTGCTCTTGCTTGTTGGGGCTTATTTGGTCTTGGAAAGTATGTCAGTCCTTTTTTTATGGCTGCAAAATGCTTACAGCCATGTTTGTAAGCAGCAACAACAACAACACACAAAATTCCAAAAAAAATCGAAAGTACTCTAAGTTTTATCAATGACTCTCAACTCTTACACTTACCTCTATCCCATGCATAGTCAAAAATTAGTGTATTTTTCAAATTTTTCAAAAAATATTTGGAAAGTAGGCTATGTCATTAATCTAAAAATCCTGAAAAGACATATGTTAACTCCAACACCTACTTCTATACCCCTCTCAGTCCAAAAATAATGTATTTTTCAAATTTTCCAAAACATATTTCCAAAAAGGGTTATATTTCCGAAATTAAAAAGTTAACAAAAATGTTTGTTTGACATAAATGAATGGCCTTTGCCTCCTCTACCACTGTACCAAGTCCCAGGTCTCCAGGACAAAAAAAATAAAATTTTTAAAAAGGGTTTTATTTCCAAAATTAGGAATTTTACAAACACATTTGTCTGACGTAAATCAATGGCCTTTACCCCCTCTACCCCCCCCCCCACACTAAGTCACATGTCTCTAGGACAACAAAAATAAAATTTTGAAAATGGGCTTATATTTCCAAAATTAGGAATTTTACAAAAACGTTTGTCTAACGTAAATCAATGGTCTTTACCCCCTATATCCCCATACCAAGTCTCAGGTCTTTAAGTCAACAAAAATAAAATTTGGAAAAAATGGTCACTATTTTGGAAACTAGGAATTCTACAAAAAAGTTTGTTTAACATAAATGAAAGGTCTCTATCCCTTCTACCTGTAAACCAAGTTCCAGGTCCGTATGACAAAAATGAAAAAGTTCAACTGGGAAAGTAGGCGATTTTTCATATATCCAAACATTCTAAAATGTGTTCTATGGGCTTAAAAGAATGGCCTCTATGTCCTTTATTTTTTTAAATAAAACATTTTAATTTTTTACACTTTTTTGAAAAAAGTTCAATTTTGAAAATCCTATATTTTGGAAACTAGGAATTCTACAAAAAACCTTCTTTGACATAATTTAATGGCCCTGACCCCATCTACCCCCAAAATAAATTTCAAGTCTCTAGAATGAAAAATAACAGTAGTGGAGTGGTGGTGCTTCTAACCCACCCATTTTATTTGTACCAGACTGTACAAGTCACGCGGCGGCCATGACACTGGTTAGAAGCACCACCACTCCACTACTGTTATTTTTCATTCTAGAGACTTGAAATTTATTTTGGGGGTAGATGGGGTCAGGGCCATTAAATTATGTCAAAGAAGGTTTTTTGTAGAATTCCTAGTTTCCAAAATATAGGATTTTCAAAATTGAACTTTTTTCAAAAAAGTGTAAAAAATTAAAATGTTTTATTTAAAAAAATAAAGGACATAGAGGCCATTCTTTTAAGCCCATAGAACACATTTTAGAATGTTTGGATATATGAAAAATCGCCTACTTTCCCAGTTGAACTTTTTCATTTTTGTCATACGGACCTGGAACTTGGTTTACAGGTAGAAGGGATAGAGACCTTTCATTTATGTTAAACAAACTTTTTTGTAGAATTCCTAGTTTCCAAAATAGTGACCATTTTTTCCAAATTTTATTTTTGTTGACTTAAAGACCTGAGACTTGGTATGGGGATATAGGGGGTAAAGACCATTGATTTACGTTAGACAAACGTTTTTGTAAAATTCCTAATTTTGGAAATATAAGCCCATTTTCAAAATTTTATTTTTGTTGTCCTAGAGACATGTGACTTAGTGTGGGGGGGGGGGGTAGAGGGGGTAAAGGCCATTGATTTACGTCAGACAAATGTGTTTGTAAAATTCCTAATTTTGGAAATAAAACCCTTTTTAAAAATTTTATTTTTTTTGTCCTGGAGACCTGGGACTTGGTACAGTGGTAGAGGAGGCAAAGGCCATTCATTTATGTCAAACAAACATTTTTGTTAACTTTTTAATTTCGGAAATATAACCCTTTTTGGAAATATGTTTTGGAAAATTTGAAAAATACATTATTTTTGGACTGAGAGGGGTATAGAAGTAGGTGTTGGAGTTAACATATGTCTTTTCAGGATTTTTAGATTAATGACATAGCCTACTTTCCAAATATTTTTTGAAAAATTTGAAAAATACACTAATTTTTGACTATGCATGGGATAGAGGTAAGTGTAAGAGTTGAGAGTCATTGATAAAACTTAGAGTACTTTCGATTTTTTTTGGAATTTTGTGTGTTGTTGTTGTTGCTGCTTACAAACATGGCTGTAAGCATTTTGCAGCCATAAAAAAAGGACTGACATACTTTCCAAGACCAAATAAGCCCCAACAAGCAAGAGCAAATATGAAAGAGCTAATACAAAAGCCAACAAAAGCCAACAAAAAAGCCTACAAAAGCCAACAAAAGCCAACAAAAGCCAATAAAAGCCAACAAAAGCCAACAGAAAAAGGCAACAAAAAACTGACAAAAAAGCCATGTAGCATGCTGGTAGTTGAGTGAGTTGTTATATTGACCGATAGGTAGCAGGCTGGTAATTGAGTGAGTATTGATATCGACCGCTAGATAGCATGCTGGTCGTTCAGTGAGCGAGTGTTGAAATGGAGCGCTAGGTAGCATGCTGGTTGTTCAAGTAGTTCTCATAGTCAACGCTAGATAGCGGCAACATACTTTGTGTGTCGCATGCAGCTATTTAACAAAGTTTTACCTCATAAAAACGTGCTTGTATAAGCTTTGTACAAAAATTGAATATACAATTAATCACTAAGTGTTTAGAACTAACATGTATAGCCTTGTGTAGGGAATATTGGGGTCCTTAGCAAGAAAGAGTGCCTAACACACATGAGTGTACAGCCTTTTGATATGCAGTAAGTACCTGATAACCTTGAGTAGGCCATAAGAATATTTTCAGTTGACTACTACCTGTCACAGTGTTTACATTGTGAAAGACCGTTGAAGCAACCAGTCTTTAGCTTTGTCATAAGCAGTGAGCAGCTGTTACCCTTAACCAGGGGTACATTAGAGGACCCTTATCAAGAATATCATCAGTTGACTACCACCATTCACAGTGACCACATCGTGAAAGACTGTCAAAACAACTATTGTACAGCCTTGTACTACACAGTAAGTAGCTGTTGGTCTTGACTATTGTATATTAGAGAACCCTTAGCAAGTATATAATCAGTTGACTACTACTTGTTACAGTGTTCACATCGTGAAAGACCGTCTCACTGTCCAGTCTACAGCCTTGTCATACGCTGTAAAGAGCTGTTGGTCTAGACTAGGGGTATATTAGTGGACCCTTAACAAGAATATCACCAGTTGACTACTACCTCTCACGGTGTTCACATCGTGAAAGACCGTCTCACCGACCAACCTCTAGCCCTGTGATACGCAGTAAGCAGCTGTTTGCAGAAATCAACATTCATAATGGAAGAAGCCATTCCTAGCTATATGTGTAAAGAGTGTGGAAAGACTTTTCTTCGAGACTATCATAGGAAGCGACATGAAGTATCGTGTGGTGAATTTCATGAGTGCAAGACCTGTGGTAGTACATTCAACAATGCCTACAATGGACGTCGTCATGAAGAATGTTGTAATGTTGTGTCGGCAGCTAAAAGACAAAAAGCAGAGCCTACAAAACATTACCTACTGTCATTGGTCCCTGACAAAAATGGACTTATTGAATATGAGACATCTTTTGAAGGTCGACTTAAATCCTATTTCATTCGTTGCGATACGTGCAAGGATTTAAATTCATACCTTAAAGAGTCCAAACAGCAAATAATACAAGCTATGCAGAAAGAACTAGCAATGCACAAGTCGATAAAAGTTAATCTTGTGGCTGAATGTAGATTCATTCATACATCTACCAATGAAATTACAGATCGTGCATTTAAAACACGAAATCAGGCCCTATTTTTGGAAACGGACTTAAGTAGTTTCTTGGAAACACAATTTACAAAGTTAACTACGGAAATGGAAGAATCTGAGCTAAAAGGCAGTAATTGGGCTTTGTTAGCAGTGGAAGGAGTACGATTGAAAATAAATAAGTACAATCCCTTGCGTGGAAGCACATATATTCCATTACCAGCAGCTATACAAGCAAGAAAAGCCTGCATTAATCCTGAAAATTTGAATGATGAAAAGTGTTTTATGTATGCCATTTTAGCAAAACTGGTTAAAAAGAATGCTCATCGCATTAGTAAATACAAGGACCTGGACAACAAGTATGATTTTTCTGTAATATCGTTTCCTACATCGCTAGTTGACATTCCCAAATTTGAAAAAGCCAACGATATATCCATTAATGTATTTGGATTGGAACAAAACAATAAACTGTTCCCTCTAAAGGTTGTGGATCAAGAGATGCAAGACCATCGTGACCTCCTTCTGCTAAGTTCATCATCCGGCCAGAACCACTACGTCTTTATCAAAGATTTTGATAAACTAGTAGGACATCAGATTACTCACCATGGACATAAGATATATACGTGTAAACGGTGTTTTACTCACTTCGATAATCGATATGGTCAACAAGGAATAGAAAAATTGAAAGAACATAGAGCTTTGTGCGTCCAGCATGACATTGCTAGGGTTGAAATGCCTATTAAAAACCCCATTGTCAAATTTTTAAACGTGGAAAAAATGCTGAGAATACCTTACGTTATCTATGCTGATTTTGAAAGTATACTGTTACCCTATCAAACATGTCTACCCAATCCTGAAGCAAGTTATACAGTGCCATACCAGAGTCATGTTCCTATGAGCTTTGGTATATACGTTAAACCCTCACCTGCTGTGGAACACATAAAGACAAACCTTCCAAGCCAACCTCTTATTTATCGTGGACCTGACGCTGCAGAAAAGTTTATGGTCTGTTTGATTTCAATAGCTAATGCAATTGATCGCCTTTACAGCTTAAATGTTCCAAAGGCTTTAACTGAGGATCAAGAAGCAGAGTTCCAATGTTCTGAAACCTGTTATTTGTGTCAAAAACCGTATACCAAAGAGGATTGGAAAGTTCGAGACCATTGCCATATTACAGGGGAATACCGTGGAAGTGCTCACAATAACTGTAATTTGAGGTGTAAAACACGTAACCCCGTTCCTGTATTTCTACATAATATGAGTGGCTACGACGCAAATTTCATTGTAAAGCAATTAGGATGTACTACTGAGAGAGTGGATGTTATCGCTAACTCCAAGGAAAAATACATTTCCTTCACCAAATATGTAGGAAATGTTAAGCTTAGATTTGTGGACACGTTTCGGTTAATGCCGAGTAGTTTGGAAAACTTAGTTTCCAACTTAACATCATACCCTGAAACAGACAAGTACTTTGGAAAAGAAAATGCAATGCTCATGACTCGTAAAGGGGTATTTTGTTATGACTACATTGACTCATGGGAAAAGTTAAGTGAAACGTGTTTACCTCCAAAAGAGGCATTCTTTAACAAATTAAGTCAAGAAGATGTTAGTCAAGAAGACTATGAACATGCCAAAAATGTCTGGAAACAGTTCAACATTAAAACTCTAGGGGAATATAGTGACCTCTACCTAACATCAGATGTACTCTTTCTTGCAGACAGCTTTGAAACGTTTAGAAACAAAACACTAGAAACACACCGAGTGGATGCTGCACACTTCTTTACTTCGCCTGGTTTAAGTTTCGAGGCAATGCTCCTTTACACAGGCATTGAACTGGAATTGCTACAGGATTACGATCAGATTCTTTTAATCGAGTCTGGAATACGTGGAGGCATATGCCAGGTGTCTCATCGGTATGCTGAAGCTAACAATAAATACATGGAAACCTATGATTCTGAGAAACCATCGCAGTTTATTACCTATGATGATGCCAACAACCAATACGGGTGGGCTATGTGCCACTCCCTTCCTTATGGTGGATTTCAGTGGGTTTCTCCAGATACTGTTGATCTAGAAAAACTAAAGAACGACGATCCTGTGGGATACATTCTAGACGTTGATGTTGATTACCCATCTGACCTTCATGATCTACACAACGATTTACCTTTCCTACCAGAGTGTACACAACCTAAGGATTCGTCTCTGAAAAAACTAATTCCTCATCTTGGAAATCGAAGGCGATATGTTGTTCACTACATGGCATTAAAACAGGCTTTAGATCATGGAATAAAATTGATAAAAAATCATCGTGTGTTAAAGTTTAAACAAAGACCTTGGTTAAAGGCATACGTTGATTTTAATAACAACCTTCGAAAACAAGCCAGAAATGATTTTGAGAAAAATCTGTATAAATTATTCAACAATGCCATTTTTGGGAAAACAATGGAAAATATCCGTAACAGAATAGACATACGGTACGTCTTGTGACTGACAGCAAAAAGGCAGAAAAGCTAATAGCTAAACCAACATTCATCGACAGAACAATTTATGGTCCCAACCTAGCTGCTTTCCACATGGCTAAACGTAACATTGTATTCAATAAGCCTATATATATTGGAATGTGTATACTGGATATTTCAAAAACTCTAATGTATTCCCACCACTATGATGTCCTGCTACCCTATTATGGAATGAACAATCTTAAACTCATGTATATGGATACCGACTCGTTCATTTATTTGGTTAACACCCCAAATGTATATCAAGACAAGTTGGATTTCCTAGAACACCTGGACACATCAGATTATCCTACTAATCACATATGTTACTCTACATCAAATAAGAAAACGTTGGGGAAATTTAAAGACGAGGCTTGTGGACAAATTATAAAAGCATTTGTTGGACTTAGAGCTAAAATGTACGCTTTAGACATAAATGGTAAAGAAATCAAAAAGATTAAAGGTATTAGCAAAGGGGTTGTCAAAAATTGTATAAGCTTTCAAGATTATAAGGATTGTGTCATGAACAACAATGTAAAAAGAATACCAATGAACATTATCGCTTCTAAACAACATGACATATCATCTATAAGACTAAACAAAATTGCTTTGTGTCCTGGTGATGATAAAAGAGTGATTGATGCTGATGGTATAGGTACACATGCCTATGGTCATTACTCAATCATTGACCATGCTTAAAGAGTTAAGTTATGAATTTCAAAATCTTCTGCCTGCAACTAGCAAATACATAAAACAATTTAGGAAATAAAACAATAACACTACAAAAATAAAAAATGGTATTCATAATTTAAAAAATATATAAATAGAAAACAAAATAAAAACAACTGTACAATTTATAACAAAAAAGAATATATATAAAAATGTATTATGTGTAAATAGTGTACATGTATTTAAAATAAAAATATTTTATGGCCACTGCTTGTACATTTCTAATTACTACCCGCCTCTCCCCACTCCTAATGCAAAATGAACATGTAAAACACAAATTGGAAAATCCATGATTCCATATTGACAAAATAGAAAAAACATTAAACTGAAATTTTAAAAACTGTAAATGGGAATTTGGTAAATTGACAAATAATGTATAACAACAAATTGGAAAATCCATGGTTCTATATCATGATATTGAAAAACTTTAAACTGACATTTTAAAAACTGTACATGGGAAATTGTGAAATTAATAAATGTGTAAACAACAAAATGCAAAATCCATGTTTCCATATTATGAAATTGAAAACCTTAAAACTGACATTAACAAAAAACGAAAATGGGAAATTGGAAAATTGACAAATGTGTAAACAACGAAATGCAAAATCCATGTCTCCATATTATGAAATTGAAAAACTTAAAACTGACATAAAAAAAAACTGAAAATGGGAAATTGGAAAATTGACAAATGAGAAAACAACAAAATGAAAAAAAAACCCCGGTGGGGGTAGTGATCATGTTGTACAGTAGCCTATAAGACTAGCATAAGGCTAGTTGCATGTGCCCTTATATACTTTGTGTATGTGCATTAGCCTTTGAATTAGCTTAAGTTAGGTTTGGTAAATTTAGGTTTGGTGAGGTTAGGTATGTGACCTTGTAGTTTACTCTTTTCGGAAAATGTAAAATGTAAAATCTAAAATCAAAAAATCTTAAATTGAAAATGTAACATCTAAAAAAACTAAAATCTAAAATACAAAAAATCTAAAATGTAAAAAGTAAAATCAAAACAAAATGTAAAATGAAAAATCAAAAATCTAAAATGTTAAAATGTAAAATGTTAAAATGTTGAATCTAAAATATTTAAATGAGGTTTCTGAGGTTTCTCCCATTTGCTCTTACTTATTTGCTCCCACTTTTTGCTCCCAATTTTTGCTCCCACTCTTTGCTCCCACTTTTTTGCTCCCACTTTTGCACTCACTTTTGCACCCACTCTTGCACTCACTTTTGCACCCACTTTTGCACCCACTCTTGCACCCACTTTTGCACCCACTTTTGCACCCACTCTTGCACTCACTTTTGTACTCACTTTTGCACTCACTTTGAAGTTAGGTTAGGTTAGGTGAAGTTAGGTTAGGTTAGGTTATAACTTAGTTTATTATGTGTGCTCTCACATTTGCTCTCATATTTGCTCTCACTTTGAAGTTAGGCTAGGTTAGGTTAGGTTAGGTTAGGTTAAATAATGTTTGTTAGGTTAGGTTAGGTTAGGTTAGGCGAAGTTAGGTTAGGTTAAGTTAGGTTAGGGTAGGTTCGGTAAAGTTGGATTAGGCGGAATGGCTGGGGTATGAATGAAACCCCACGTTTTCTTACTTTCACCTCATGAGGCTGAGTGTACCCCATTCCAGCTCTCAGCCCAGAATAAAATGTCTTGGTTGAGGCGGGAATGAAACCCACACCTGTAGGGAAACAGCTAAAATGCTAGCAACTACACCAAAAGTGGACAATATAAGGCTGGTCTGAATTGCACATGATCAATTAATAATTACCTAATAATAATAATAATAATATTAATAATAAATATTCCATTTAGCAAGTACACGGCCGACCTCTCTCTGTGACGTCATTCACGGTCTCAGGGCGTGGCGGCCATTTTGCCCATTAGCCACTGTGCCAGCTCTGAATGACCCCTCCATAAGAATAACATAGAGTGATTGCGCGCGGCGGCCATCTTGCCCATTAGCCCCTGTGCCAGCTTCGGCCTATATTACCTACTAATTTCAAAGGCATCCAACCTACAATATGGTTGATGCTTCATTTCAACAACCTCATTCCTGCGATTTAATTGCACAATCAGAATGGCATATTTAACTCTTTGCACACACAACAATTTTTTCTTCCCAAATTATACAGAATAATCAAGCCTTTGCTTGTTACGACAACTGGAAGATTTATAAGTTAGTAAACTCCCCCAAGGAGTTTACAATAATAATTTTACCATCAGTTTAAAACATGAATAACTCCACACCGTGTCTATTTTTTAGCCAAACGTGTTATCAAAAGACGTTGCTCAATAATGATTTTATATTTATACAAACTCTAGCAAAAACCCTGTTTTATACATGCTTTCGGCTTCCCGTATCATTACTTTCCGTGTCTTCTCAAAGATTTAAATGCATAATGCAAGTGTAAAGTACTTCCACTGAATTAATATGTTATTTGTGTGTGGGCATACGTTAACCACTAACCTTCGGAATCAACAAGTATCCGATCTTAGGAAAATTGTTTTAAATGTCAAATGTATAAATCACACTACATGATAATCATTATTAGAAATCACAAATATTATTATCTCAGAAAATTGAAAATAATAATAATTATTATTAAATCAACATTATTGTTATTATTTCCTCAACAAATGGGTTTAACGTTGTTAAACTGTTCGGGGAATATCATCCCCGACTTCTTAATAATGGATAAATATCCATTCCTCAAATTAAATTTATTATTAAATTTTCAGTTACGACGGCTGATGACCATGATTAGAAAAATATCAAAATTTAAAAAAATGCTCGTTCTGCTCGTCCATAAATTTCGAATCATTGACTTGTGAGTATAAAAACTGCTCAGATCAAAGCTTCTATTGCAAAATAAATATTTGCAACAGCAAAAACATCCATGAAAAGAAAATATGTGTTGGTAAGACTGTAGAAAAATTGAGAAATCCCAGCTAACTACGCATAAAAATCATGCAAATTGTAGCTTACATTCCTGTAGATCTTGATGCAGGTAATCTGGTCTGAGCCAGATTATTTCAGTCTTCTTGTCCCCATTAGGACACGTATTTATAATCTTGTATCGGCCTCCATTTTTTACCCGCAATGGTCTTAGTCAGACATAGCGGTATTCATACTTGTAGCCTGAATATATTGATGAAAATAGTTCGTAAAATGTGCTGCTTCAACAGCTGAAGTAATCTTGACTGGGTTTAGATCGAAAAGATCCATGATGAAAAATTACCAGTTTTAACTCGACCCAACTGTAATGCCTTCAATACTGTCACTACTCTTACAATCTTATTCAACACATGTTCGAGTTCTGAAGATCTGTTCCCTGGGCAGAGTTTCACACTCTCCATGCTGGTTTCCCTATGTCGGCTAGTGAACTGAACTGTGCAAGACTGGTTGGTGAACAGTACTGACTTATTTTGGTTGGTCGAAAGTTATTAAGTCCAAGACTTATTCTGGTTGTTTGGATGAAATAATCCAAGTTAAATTTTAGTGGACAGTGGAAAACAAAATATAGACCAAGTCTATTCATTTGTCCGTTGTAGCAGTAAATTATTACCAATGCCACAGAGACTATCACCTCGGTGAAAACTTTTGAAAAGTTCGAAGATCACTATAATGTTAAACACTTTTATAAGACCAGTAACCATGTACTGTCGTCTAAATCACAAAGTCCCAGCCAACTGTGTGCTAGTAATAACGTAGATTTTGCAACCATGTGCACGAAGATTATTTATACAGTATAACAGTGTTCGGAGCGACGTCGAGTGTTTAGTGGCTGAGCGCTTGCGAAGAAGTGACTGCACTAAGCTCTTGCGAAGAAGTGACTGTAGTTAGCTCTTTTTTTTCGGGGGGGGGGGGGGCGAAAAATGTAAGCCCGTACCCCCCGCGTGACAGCCGACCTTTACTACGGCTGCCTCCGACATGCTGTTAGTAACTACGATAGTAGAAGAAACAGAGGGGGTTTGATGAGCCGTGCGAGCCTTATTGCCTGTCCCAGTACCAAGTACTCTACCAGGCATCATCATTTAGGTTGGGAAATATAAGTGGGTTTGGGTTAAGCGAAGGGCCAGGAAAAAAAAACCATAGGCAGAAAGAAAGATTGCCTACAAGAAAAACCTGGCGGATTGGAGATAGCCACATGCAAGGATGTGTAAGGATTGGTTGGGTTGTTATTAGTAAAGGAGGTGTGTCATGAACGCACGCGCAGCGTCCTTTACTCTCCTTGTTGTCATATGGGGATCTGGTCTACTGTTACTGCTGGGTCTAGCGCGCGGTCGCACGGGAAGTGGATGGCCACACACTAAGGCAGCACTATCCACTGGCCCGTGTGTCCAATAACAGTTCTCCGATCTGGAGAGGGTGCCTGCCTGCAAATACAGGGGCGCGCGCTCTCGTCCTGGTCCTGGCGGCTGCGCCAGGATCGGCGTGCTCCCCGTAGCTGCTGCTGGAACAAACAAGTGGCACAGACAAAGATATACGTATGTACAGTGTTAGTAGGCGCAGCACCCGGTCCATAGATGGGGATGTATGTCCCTAGTCCTAATCTAGGCTTGGCAGTGTCGTCTTGTTTGTTCTAGCCTAATCTAATCTATGCTAGTTTCTCCAGCCAGCGAGCTGCCTAGCTGGACGTCCTATAGATCTAAGGTCTATTATAATTTATAGCAAATTAGGTTTAATATGTACAAAAGTTACTTTAAGATATTAAATTCTAAAACCATTTACATTACAAAAACTAAAATCTAGCATCTAGTCTAATTTTTTGTTTTTTTTTTCAGCTGTTGTGGGGATGCATGGGGTGGCCGTTTAGTGTTGGGGGATGGCCAAATTTGTGTGCGGGGTTATTTATTTATTTATTTTTGCTGCTTGGGAACTCCTGTGCCATTATCTGCTCCACGTCAGTGCCTCCACAGAATGTGTTTGGGCGTAGGGTATTTGCTTCCACGGTGATTGTTATACCTGCCTATGCAGTGCACAAGTGGGTTCACCGTGTTAGCTAGTGTGGCGCGATAAGTTTTGCATGTGAGTTTGAGTATGTGTTGCTCCAGGCTCGGCGTGTTGGCAATTTGTTCAAGCTCCCGTATTGGTGTATCATACGGGAGCTTTGTTGCTAACCGCAAGCATTTGTTTTGGACAACTTGTAGAGCCTGAACGTTAGACTTGGCTGTGTAGCCCCAGGCAGGGGCGGCGTACGTCATAACTGGTCTAATCAGCGATTTGTACATACTCACCCCTACCTTGGTGTTGAGTCTGCTCTTCCTATTGAGGATAGGGTACAGTTGTGTCAGTCGCCTGTTCACCTTCTTCTTGACATCCATGACGTGGTGTCGCATGGTCAGCTTTTTATCTAGAGTTACTCCTAGATACTTGACCGTGTTTGTCCACTGGATGTCTTGATTGAACAGCTGGAGCGGTCTAAGGTTGGCTATCTGGCGTGATGGTCTGTTCTTTTTGGTGAACAGCACTGCCTGGCTCTTGTCAGCGTTTACTTTGATTCGCCATTTGGTGAGCCATAGTTCTAGTCTGCGTAGTGCATCACGTAGCCGTCTTAGTATACAAGCGAGTTGAGCATTTTGGGCGGACATGGCCGTGTCATCAGCAAACAAATATGTTGCTGTGAGTCTTTCCTCCGGCATGGGCATGTCATTCGTAAAGAGGATGTAGAGGATTGGTCCAATTAGGGAACCTTGGGGCACACCCGCTCTAATCCTTCTTTCGGTCGACAGTGTGTTATGTATGTCAACTTGGAATTTTCTATCTTCTAGATATGACTTGATGAGTCTTATGTACCCAGGATGGAAATCTTAATCCATTAGCTTGGCAAGTAGGCCGTTGTGCCATGTCTTATCAAAAGCCTTTTGGATATCTAGGAAGACTACGCCCGTATCGCGACGTTTATTGAAGCCTACGGTGGCGTGTTCAATTAGTCGCATTAATTGTAGTGTGGACGAATGTTTATTCCTAAAACCGAACTGCTCGTTTTTAAGTATTCCTCGATTTTTGGTGTGGCCCACTAGTCTTTTGAGCAAGATTTTCTCAAATACTTTGCCGAGAGAGTCTAGTAGGCTAATGGGCCTATAGTTGCCAGGGTCTGACTTATCCTTGTTGGGTTTGCCAAATACTAGGATTTTCGCCCTTTTCCATTGCTTGGGGTAGTACTTGAGCCTCAGCATGGCGTTGTATATCTTCGTTAGAAGACGTAGGGCGGTGTCAGTCAGCCAGAACAGAATGAGGTTCTGTATGTTATCTGGGCCTGGGGCTTTGTTGGGATTGAAGTGCCGAATTATCCACTTGATCTCATGCACGTTGGTTTTCCTCACTTCCGGGTTTGGTGCGTTGGCAAGGTATTCCTCGACCTTGGCATCCACCCTGCGAGTGAATTCAGGATCAGCGGGGTCATCATTTGGTGTGAATGCCTCTTCGAGGGTATCAGCAATGACTTCGGCTTTTTCACGGGTTCCGAACACGGGGCCGTTAGGACCTTGGAGCGTGGGTACTATGTATGGCTCACGAGTGAAGTGTCTCGCTAGGTTCCATACAGGCCTGGTATTGTGTCAAACTTTTCTAGCAGTTTGCCCCACTGTTCGTGCCGGTGTTGTGGTAGTATTTCCCTGATCTGGGCGTTTAGTTGATTTTTAAGCACATGATCATGGTCTCGATGGTATCGAGTCCAGTTGCGCCTATGTTTGTTACGGCGCCTAATGAGTGCCTTGATGTGTTCCGGGATCTTTTGATCCCGCTCACGTCTTGTGTGAGTAGGCACACTGGCGTCCGTGGCGTGCTGGATTGCTGTTACTAGCGAGATTATGGCCTCGTCTATACCGAGGGGGGTATTAAGCGGGGGGTCGTCTCTACCGGATAGGTCTGTGTCCAGGACTTCCTTGAGCTTTTCCCAGTTAGCCGCTTTGTAGTTGCGCAGCTGCCTAGGGACCTCGCCAGTGACCTGGGGGTCGGCTGACAGTTTAATAATTACTGGTAAGTGGTCCGAGCTGAGGTCATTTATTACCTCTGCTCGGTGCCTTAGTGTTACGTTATTCATTAGGCATATGTCCAGTATGTCAGGGACTCCGTTGCTCCTGTGAGTTTTTCAGTAGGTTGCAGGTGAGTTTCAGTGATTAGCGCAATGTGGATGTCATGAGTGCGCAGGAATGTCTCGAGTTCATACTTTTTATACTTTATGCCATCGGCATTCATGTTAAGCACTCTTATTCCTGGGTTTGTGTTGGGTTGAGTGTGATTATTGTTTTCTTCGTCGGGTGTGTTAGCCATGACGGGAGCAGAGGTTGGTGATGAAGGACATGACCATCGTCAGCCATTGACTGGAGAGGGCAGTACTTAGCTCTACAATGAGCTTGAATGCTGCCATGAGGACACCGCCTATCGTAAGCTCAGGGTTGAGCGTCCGCTGGAAGGCCTGGATCCTTTCAAAAAAGGATGATTCAGTAGCTGGGCTGGCGTGGTTGTCGCTGTGTGGTGGGCTTGTTTGGGTGGGCTCTTGAGGAGAGCGGCAGGGTGGAGGCTTTTGTGGAGTAGGGGGCAATGCGATTTCTAGTGGCTTTTTGCGAGGGGTGGAGGTGACTGTTGGAAAGTCCTTCAGTGCCTCCGGTGCCTGTGCCTTGGAGGTCTCTACTGGGGCTGTTTTTTTGGGGTTTCGGTGTGGTTTGGCCGATTTAATTCTTTGTGGCTTTGGAGCCTGATTCACTGGGTCAGGTCTACTTGAAGGGCCTGGTATGGGGTTGACCTCAGTGTTGGGGTGTTCATTTAGTGTGGTTGTCACCCTATTTGTCCCCCCACTAGTTTGTTGGCCGGTGCTTGAAGAGCCTGGGGGCCCTGATGGGGCCTTTTTGGCTGAGGGGCCTACAGGTGCCGGAGGAGCTCCACCAGTCTTCCCCTTTGATGGCTTCCTGTTTTGCCTTGCGGCTTCGTAGGCCTTGCGGCTCGGGCAGCTCATAAAATTTGCCGCGTGTTTACCCTCGCAGTTGGCGCATTTGGAAAATGCGTGGTCTGCACCATTGGGACAGTTGGCCGATAGGTGTGCACCAGCACATCGCCTGCAGCGGGGCTCGTCATGGCAACCTTTCGAGGTGTGACCAAGCCTCTGGCAGACTCCGCACTGTGCCGCCTTCTCGGGTTTACGAAATGGTTCGAACCGGACGCGCATGCTCAAGAGTCTTGTACTTTGAGAATTTTCTTAGAGCCAGATTCGTCCGCCACTGTTACCAGGTACAGAGGGCACTATTTCTTGTCTGGGTTGGTGCGCATTGTCTCAATAGAGATGGCGGGAAGGTCCATCTCCTTGAGAGCGGCTACGAACGCATCAGGGGGAGTCTGGTTCGCCGGGGCGCGCATAACATACCTTTGTGCTGGATTTACAGGGACAACCTGCGCGTAGGGAATGTTTTCCCCACTAAGGTAGTGTAGCGCTGCCGAGTACGAACCCCAGGTCCCCACTTGAAGCAATACTTCTCTGTGGGCGTTCGTGCGGGGAGGAATGAAAACAAAGTTGTGTTCCTCCTTGGGGAGGGTGTGCAGTAGTCCTAAGCGCATCTTAGCAATGTTTATGTTAAAAATGCTGATGGCTGGGGGTTTGCGTCCCTTTTTGTGTGCATGTTTGCGTATTGCGTAGGGTATGGTTGACTCGGTTGAGACTGAGGAGTTGAAGCTCTCATCTGTCGGTGTGGCAGGGACCTTGCGGCCACCACGCCTCCTTGCCTTACCACGCTTTTTACGCGACACAACTTCAGTGAAACCTTCCGCGTCAAGCTCGGGCCCTGGCACAGTGTCCTGGACCCGGTCGGCTGCGGGGGCTTGAGGCTTTGCTCCATCTGGCGCTGATTTAGAAGCTGGCCCTGTTGCTGGCTTCTCAATCTTCGTCAGTGGTTGCTTGCGTGCATCCCTGCTCTTCCCCTCAGTTGGCTGGCCTCCCAGTTTTCCTGGTTTTTGCTTGAGAGGTGCCGTCTTTGGTTGAGCTGGGGCTGCATTTCCCGTTGAGGTGGCTATACAGGCTTCGGCGCTCCTCGTCAGGAAAATGCTGGGGAAGTAATGTGCCCAAATCCAGTTGCCCAGATTTGAGAGCACAGGCCACAATGCTAAGACCAGAATTGAAAGTTTGAATAGAGCGCGCCGAACCTTCTAAGAAGGAAATGGAAGCTTTGTGCAGCCAAGAAATGGTTAAGTGACGTAGGCGAGACCGTCATAGTCGAGGCTAAATTGTCATTAAATATTTACCGATGGAGTAGAATCTTGAGACTAACATCAGATTACTGGCACGGACAAGGGAGGAAGAATGCGCTTCAGTGCCATTTTTTGTCTCATATTCGCCAGTTTATTTACGCGAACATATGGACGGTGCACATTCCATGTCGGTAATTTATATAGAAGGATGCTGTGTTGCTAACTTCTGGGCGTAGATTCATAAATTTCTTGCATAACTTATGTCATAGTATTTTCTTTTTACCGCAAAGGTTAGTGCTGATTTTGTTTTTGTGTTTGGGATTGTAACTACAATGGTTGATCCAATATCCAATTTGAACTTTGAACTTTCAAATCATGTAATTCATGTCCGACATGTTGGATTTTGAGCGCATGCGCGAAGGTATCCTTACCTAATTGGTCAATGAATGAGCTCTGTTTGGCTGGAGAAACTGTCTCATAATGAAAAACAGTACTCTAATGTCCATCATTATGATACAGTTTTCTGACATATAATATTTACATTTCGACATCGTCGAACATAAAGTATTTCAAAGCATTTTTAGCCTATTTTCAATTTTGAAAAAAAAAAAAAAAAAAGGCTTATGAGATCACCTTTTGTCCGTGTGTGTGTGTGCGTGTGTGTGTGTGTGTGTGTCCCTAATAAAATCTAAACGGCTGGAGCGATTTCAATGAAACTCGGTAAGTTTATAGCACTATTCTCGGCGACCTCGACCATGCCCTTCAAATTTTGTTACGTCTCACCAATTCAACATGGCGGCTGTGCGAAATATTTCACTAGCATTCAATATCTCCTAAACTATTACCGATATCGCCCTGAAATTGTGTACGATGATAAAGGGCACTACTAGAAGTTCACCTATGAGACTTTCAAAAACCTGGTGAATACAAAACCAACATGGCGGCCAAGCGAAGTTGAGACTTTTAAATAGAATTTTCTCGCCATTTAACTATCCAAACGTAATGAAACTTAGTACAGCAAATGTTCATACACATTGTAATGCACTGGAGTCTAATTTAGTTCAATTTTTTACATAACCTCAAAATGGCGGCTGTGCGAAATATTTAAACTGACATTCTATACCTCCGAAACTATTACAGATATCACCCTGCAATTTTGTACGGTGATAAAGGGTACTGATACAAGTTTACCTATGTATATTTCTTAAACCTGTGAAGTACAAAACGAACATGGCGACCAAGCGGATTTGAAATATTTTAATATATTTTTCTCGTGATTTAACTCTCTGAGCGCAGTGAAATGTGGTACAGTAAATGATTTTGCAGATTGTAATGCACTGCTATCTAATTTAATTCAATTGTTTACATAACCTCAAGATGGCGGCAGTGCGAAATTTTAAAATTAAGTTTTTATTTCTTGTGTCGTAATCATGCGATCGAAGTGAAAGTTTGAATAATGAACCTAGGCAATAATTGTCCTTGAATGGTACATAACTCTATGGCCTATACATATAACAATCCTAAATAGCGAGCTTCCGAAATATTTAGACGGTTCTCAATATCTATGAATCTTTTACAGCAACCAAACTGATTTTTTTTATGTTCATAGAGACTATGAACATATGTTCACCTATAGGACTTTCAGTAACCTGGTGAGCACAAATCCAACATGGCGGCGACGCGAAGTATAAATATTTAAATGGACGTATCTCGCGAATTAGCTATCCGATTGCCGTGAAACGTTGCACGTTAAATGCTTATACAAATGTTGATCCACTGGTATCTAATTTATTTCAATTGTTTGCATAATCACAAGATGGCTGCTGTGCGTAATTTTAAAGTCTCGTTTTTTACTTCTTGTGTTCTAATCATGCGATTGAAGTATGAATACCACACGTACACAATAATCTTAATGTAATAGTACAAAAATAAAAATCCAACCTGGCGACCTTCTGAAATATTTAGACGGTCCTCAATATCTACGAATCTGTTACAGCAATTAAACTGAAATTTTGTATGTTGATAGAGGCAATTAACATGAGCAGGATATATGAAAATAGGCTGTATAGTTCTTCGCGGAACTACTTGTTATTTCCTTAGAAACGTAATCAAAATTGCTGTGGATCTGTGAGGCCATCCCTTGGTCCAACGGAGGATCATTTTGTCTACTTATAAATACTATGGATGTTCATGTCTCGTGATAAATTAGGGAAGTCCAAAGTTGTTTGTGTAGAGTGTTTGAAACATGTTTGTGGCAAACTTAGCAAGAATACTGTAATCTGTATTCAAAGTGAGCCTGGGAATGACACTGATTTTGACTAGAAAGACGTTTGTGTTTGATTTGTGTTTATAAATAATATTTGGGTGAATTTTATTTCAATTTAATATTTATACTGATGTTTTCCTTTGAATCGTTCATGAAATCGTGTTTCATAATTTATTTCAGTATAATCCACAATTGTAACATATTTTTAGAATGGGCTTCAAAAGACCCCCCCCCCCCCCTTTTAGGTCGTCTGTCTATCAGCAAATCCTTGGTCCTTGTGGGGTTAATATTCAGTGAAATTGTTATTAAACATCGTTACTACCCAATTTAGGGTCCATTTATGTTGTTATAGAATATGTGTATTCACGTTAAACTGTGCAATTTTGATTAACTTTAATTGCAGCGGCAGAGCTGTAATCTGAAAGTAATTCAAATAAAAATAGCTAGAAAATTCTCTCACAAACCTCCTCTTCTGTAGTCACATTAATTCGAAGCTATCTTTGAAACCTCACATTCATGTGGAAGGCACTGAAAACGAATGTCCATAGTTGAGGATTAAATTACAATAAAAAGAGAAATAAAATAAATGATATTGGTCGAGATGGTTGATGGAATTAGTCGACGCCTACTAGAGGTTGCCATCCAAGAATTTGCCTTGAGTTGGGAATGGAAACCACGGGAAAGAAGAAATTGGGTATGGACGATAGAGGAGTGAGAACTAACTTATCTCCCGTGTTAATCATATCTTATATATAAAAGTGAAAGTCTGTATGTGGGTATGTGGGTGGGTCTGTTCCGCATACAAATCTACACCGTTACACCAATCTCAACCGAATTTTGCATACACATAGTTTAGGACCCAGAAGGCACCGCTGGCTACATGAATTTTCGATAGTCTTTCTCATTCTTCTGTTTCGACCCTTTTGCACTCCAGCACATGCTAATCAAATCATAAAATATACTCATGAAGGAATGGCAAGGCGGATAGTTTCCATGGCAACATAGCTCAAGTCGAGACACGGCCGACTGGATGCCATTTGCGCTCTGCACTACCGGTATAGAAAATGAGGATCTTTACTTGAAATCCCGTTAGTTACTCAACTGCTCACAAAGCACTGTCAACCGAGTTTAGCATAACAAAGACTTGACACTATCTACTATATATTTGTCAAATACCACTCACTCACTCATTCATTCATCACGAAATCTCAGAAACCATCAAACGGATTGGAATGAAATTTGGTATGCAGCTTCCCCAAGGGCCGCAAATACTAAGAGAGGATTGTTGGATATTCTGGTTCTAAAGGGGTGTTAAGGGGGTAGACCTGCATTTCATTGAACAGCAATATCTCCCGATTGGTTTAATTGGGGGATGTGATACTCGGCACATAAACTCATCATTAAAAATAAGAAGACACGAGTCGGAGGGTTTTTCGATGTGGTGTATATTATGAGGTGGAAGGGGGTGAAAAGTGGGGATTGAAAGATTCCTAACGGAGCGTGTATCTCTTAAACGACATAGGCGAGGAGTTTGAAACTCAGCTGGAAAAAAACAGCATAAAAATAAGTAAATATGTGTTTGACCGTTTTATCATAAATCCAATTTAAGGGGCCCATGGGGAGGGGTGAAATTCTGGAGGGGGGGGGGGACAGGAAAGAAAGTGTCCTAACTGATTGACTGACTGACTCACTCATCAAACTCAGGGGGAAAAACTGCTTTAAAGTAAGTAAATAGCTGTTCGACAGTTTTTTTTTTCATAAATCAAATTTAAGGGGTTCATGGGGAGGGGTGAAATTCTGAAAAAAGAAAATTGAAAGAAAATGTCCTGACTCACTCACTCACTCACTCACTCACTCACTCATCATCGCCCAGCCATAATTATTGAAGTTAGAAACATGACAGTTTGGGGATATGTTCATTGTATTTCAAAACAGTCTACTAAGGGAGGATTTTCGGATATTCAGGTTCTAAAGGGGTCTTAATGGGGTTAAACCAGCATATCATTGAATAACAATATCTCCCGATTGGTTTCATTGGGGGATGTGATACACGGCATATAAACTCATCATTCAAAAGTAAGACACGTGTCTGAGGGTTTTTTCGATGTGGTGTATATTATGAGGTGAAAGGGGTGAAAAGTAGGGATTGAAAGATTCTTAACGGAGCGTGTATGTCTTAAACGACATAGGCGAGGAGTTTGAAACTCAGCGGAAAAAAATTAGCATAAAAATAAGCAAATATGTGTTTGACCGTTTTTTCATAAATCCAATTTAAGAGGCCCATTGGGAGGGGTGAAATTCTGTGGGGGGGGGGGGGACAGGAAAGAAAATGTCCTAACTGATTGACTGACTGACTGACTCATCAAACTCAGGGGGGAAAACTGCTTTAAAGTAAGTAAATAGCTGTTCGACAGTTTTATTTATCAATCAAATTGAAGGGGTTCATCGGGAGGGGTGAAATTCTGAAGGGAAAAAATGAAAGAAAATGTCCTGACTCATTCACTCACTCATCATCGCCCAGCCAAAAATATTGAATTTGGAAACATGGCATTTTGGGGATATGTTCGTTGTATGTCAAAAACCGTACACTAAGTGAGGATTTTTGGATATTCAGGCTCTAAAGGGGTCTTAAGGGGGTTAAACCTGAATTTCTTTGAATAACAATATCTCACGAGTGGTTTCATTTGTGGATGTGATACTCGGCATGTAAACTAATCATTATAAATAAGCAGACATGTGTCTAAGGGTTTTTCGATGTGGTGTATTATTATGAGGTGAAAGGGGTGAAAAGTAGGGGTTGAAGGATTCCTAACGGAGCGTGTAGGCCTGTCTCTTAAACGACATAGGTGAGAAATTTGAAACGCAGCGAAAAAACATCAGCTAAAAAGATAAGTAAATCGGTGTTTCGACCGTTTTTTCATAAATTAATTTAAGGGGCCAATGGATTGGGGTGAAATTCTGGGGGGAAAAGGAGAGAAAGTGTCCTAACTGACTAACTCACTCACTCACCAAACTCAGGGGAAAAAGACAGCTTTAAAAATAAGTTAAGAGGTGTACAAGCGTTTTTTCATCAATCCAATTTAAGGGGCCCATGGGGAGGGGTGAAATTCTGGTAAAAATAATTGAAAGAAAATGTCCTGTCTGACTCACTCACTCATCACGCCCAGCGAAAACTATTTAAGTTGGAAAAATGAAATTTTGGAAATATGTTCACTGTATGTCGAAAACGTCAACTAAGGAATGATTTTTGTTTATTCGGATTTTAAAGAGATGTTAAGGGGGTAAACGTGCATTTCAATGAATAACGATATGTCATGAGTTGTTTCTTAGGGGATGCGATATTCGGTATATAAACTAATCATTAAAAATAATCAGACATATGTCTAAGGGTTTATCGATGTGGTGTATATTATGAGGTGATAGGGGTGAAAATTGGGGGTTGAGGGATTCTTGACGGAGTGTGTATCTCTTAAAGGACATAGGCGAGAAGTTTGAAATTCGGCGGAAAAAGAACAGCTTAAAATACAAGAAAATAGGTGTTCGACTGTTTTTTTTTCATAAATCCAATTTAAGGGGCCCTTGGAGAGAGGTGAAATTCTGGGGGGGGGGGGGGGGGGGAACAGGAAAGAAAGTGTCCTAACTGACTCACTTACTCACTCATCAAACTCAGGGGGAAAACAGCTTTAAATAAGTAAATAGGTGTTCGACCGTTTGTTTCATAAATCCAATTTAAGGGGTTCATGGGGAGGGGTGAAATTATCAAAAATAAATGAAAGGAAATGTCCTGACTGACTCACTCACTCATCATAGCCCAGCCAAAATTATTAAAGTTAGAAACATGAAATTTTGGGGATATGTTCGTTGTATGTCGAAAACGTCCACTAAGGAAAGAGTTTTGAATATTCAGGTTCTAAATAGGTGTTAAGGGGGGTAAACGTGCATTTCATTGAATAACAATATCTCACGAGTGGTTTCATTTGGGGATGTGATACTTGGCATATATAGGCCTACTAATCATTAAAAATAAGCTGACACATGTCTAATGGTTTTTCGATGTAGTGTATATTATGAGGTGAAAGGGATGAATAGTGGGGGTTGAAAGATTCCTAACGGACCCTGTATCTCTTAAACGACATAGGCGAGGAGTTTGAAACTCGGAGGAAATCAATCAGCTTAAAAATAAATAAATAAATAAATAAATAACATAAATATGTGTTCGACCGTTTTTTCATAAATCCAATTTAAGGGGCCTATGGGTAGGGGGTGACATTCTGGAAGAAAAACGTCCCCTAAGGAAGGATTTTTGGATGTTCACTCTCATCGACCAACCCAAACGATTAAAGTTAGAAGAATGATATTTTGGGGATATGTTTGTTTTGTGTCGAAAACGTCTACCAAGGAGGGATTTTTGGATATTCAGGTTCTAAAGGGGTGTTAATGGGGTTAAACCTGCATTTCATTGAATAACAATATGACACGACTATGACGCGAGCGAAGCGAGGCTAAAAATGAGATGATGTGCGTCTATGTATTACTCAATCATGCAAGTACCACTGGTCCGATTTACATGAATTTTACATGGAAGTAGCTGATTTACCTGGTTAACATATAGGTTACTTTTGATTTCAATACTTTGTACTATTTAAAGATGGCGACCATTTTAGTGACTTCACTACACCCTTTGGTTTAAAACTTTCATATTTCCATTTCAAATACAAAGAGAACGCTAAGAAATAGCAAACTTTTGATGGTATGTACGAGGTTAAAAATTACATTTTCTATCCGAAAGGTATCTCCAACCGTTAGCGAGTAAAACCTAAATTTGTGCTATAAAACACGGTCAACGCCGAGCGGTGTAGTTGGACAAAATGTTCCTTCCTTAATCTCCCTCTGCGCAGCACCTCGCCCATCCCCTGTTTAACTGTCACCTTCATATTTTAATTTATTTATGACGCGTAGCGAAGCACGGGTACTTCAGCTAGTTAAGTATAAATATACTTGGTGGGCTGCATTTCGTGATAGCATTATGAGCTTACCAATTATTTTGGTCCTCAGTAGATACTACATGATCAAGTTTAATATGAAAGCAAAACTGCGTATAAATAACCTCCATTTTAATAATAATAATAGTAATAATAATAATAATAATAATAATAATGCCTCACGATGAACAAAAGAAGCTTGGTCGAAAATCTGGAGGCCAAAGAAAGGAAAATTTTGAGAAAGATATTGGGTCCCATCAAAGACAATGGGGAATACAGAAGACGGCATAACCATGAACTATAATTATACTCATGTGGAGAAGATAAGTGACGTCATCCGGAAGAGAAGGATACCATTTTTTGGGCATGTGAAACGAATGAGCCCAGCGAGACTGACCAACCGCAACATAACTTACTTTCAGGAGAGGAAAACAAAATGGGCCTGGTTCATTGAACTGGATAAAGATCTGAAAGAAGTGGAGATTACACCAACTGACATTCAGGAGCGCGCCCCACTCAGAAAACTTCAAGCTTGCAAAGGTTTCCAAGGGAAACCGAAGCTGGAAACGGGAAAGATTTGGACCCAGGAACGGAAGGAAGTCCACCGAGAACGAATGCGGGCATACTGGGCAAACATCAAAGCCTGTAGGAGACAGTTGGAATGACGCGGTCCATAGAAGGCCTATACGGAATGAATGAATGAATGAATGAATGAATGAATGAATGAATGAATAAATAATAATTATAATTATACTAATGTTGTTGGTTTTACGTCCCTTTTAAGTACTACGGCTGTTAAAGACGCCGGGGTGCCAGAATTTGCGCACACTCAAATGCCAGCTGACTGTGCCATCTTCACAGCAGGTGAAAACGTTACCGCTGAGCCATGCAGGTAGTCCCACCATTTAAAAAAAATGCTGAACTAAACTGCTCACAAAAAATAGGGGCTATTGTAAACTCAGCTATGTATGCTATGTGTTTCGTACCGCATTAGACGCAATCACTTTCCTTTACTCCCAGAGAAGGTAAACATGTGTTTGCGTCACCCCTGCACATACACCACACGACGGAGGGCACTGTCCGTACTGTTGCTGTCAAAGGATCACACGGCGGAGGTTTGTTGCTGAGGTCAGAGCCATTCCATTCCCGTTGTCAGTTAGTGAATGACGTGGCTTAGGGACAGCAATGCCTCCACAACATGATTTACCTGAATCAATGGCTTGGAGGGCCATAGGACGGATGGAAGCTGGACAGACACAACAAATTGTGGCTCGAGCCCTTGGGGTGTCTCAAAGTGTGATCTCAAGACTGTGGAATCGCTTTCAAACAGCTACTGTTCACAGATGGGTAGGAAAAGATCACCCACGGGCAACAACAGCAAGGGATGAATGTTACCTCTTGTTAACAGCCCACCGCAGAATGCAACTCAACTGAGAAGTGCCCTTCTAACAGCAACAGGACGCAGAGTATCAACCCAAACTGTCCGTAACGACTTCATGCACGTGGCCTCTATGCCCGTAGGCCCATGGTGTGTACCAGGTTAACTCCACAACACCGTAGAGATCGCAGAAACTGGGCGGAGGAGCATCGTGGGTGGAGGCATGCCGAATGGAGCTCAGTTCTGTTTTCTGATGAGTCGCGATTCAACGTGGAATCGGATAGTCGACGTGTTCGCATCTGGAGGGAACGAGGGACACGAAACAACCTATCTTTTGTACAAGAAATATCCCCATATGGCGGTGGTGGGTTGCTGGTGTGGGTGGAATTAGCCTGGGTGGACGTACGAACCTCTTCTTCATCCCACGTGGTACTGTGACCGCTGTAGGTATAGAGACGAGATTCTCCGACATTTCGTCGTGCCGTATGCTGGTGCCATAGGTGCTTCCTTGGTGTTTATGGACGATAATGCACGACCCCACAGAGCTGGATTGGCGGATGATACGCTGGAAGAGGAGAGTATCCAGCGTATGCAGTGGCCAGCTTCCTTGCCGGACGTAAATCCGATAGAGCACGTGTGGGATGCATTAGGCAGGCGCATTGCAGGCAGACCAGCACCTCCCACAACTGTTCCATAGCTGCAGATTGTTCTTATGGACGAGTGGCCACGTATCCCCCAATAACTCACTGATCATCTCATTGCATCAATGGCACACAGGTGTGCAGCAGTGCTAGCCGTTCGAGGAGACCATACACCATACTGAAGAACAATATTCACGATTTTGGTAGTGTTAATGTTGCTTTGTCATATTCTCTCTTCATGCATGTCATTTGATTCAAACACTCATCATGGGCTCTCTGGAATCATGGACTGCTTTATCTCTCAGTATCGCATTATGTAAGTAATAAATGGTTGAAAAACTAAATGATTTCGTATATTAGCGCACCATTATGAGCTGACCTTATAATATCCTCTAATTTTTGTGAGCAGTGTATATCAATACCCCAATAGCCTTATGTGCTAGTCGACCATAGAAACTATACCCATGATAAATTGAACTCTTAATGTTTTCGTGAAAAATTAACCCAAACAGGCAGACCAACTTTCAGAATTATATGATAAATTAAGTCTATATTTCACCGTTTATTATGGTGTTTAAAGCCATTTTCCAGTGTTGCCTCAGTAATCGAAATTAATGTTTTTAGTCGGTCCACACGATTGTTCCCAATTGTTTTGGGTGTTCAGTGCAGTTAGTGACGAGAGTGTTTGCTTGCAACCGGACCGCAAACCTCTCAATCTGCTAAGTTCACAATCCACTCTATCCTGACCATTAAACAGCAATGACATAATCACACGAAGCAAGCACATTTGAGGTTCAATCACCACTTACAGTATCTTAACAAAATATCACATATACCTAACAAATATTGACTAGTTGTGATAGTTTTACTGCTACTGAAACTAAACAGGTGTGCATATTGCAAATACCACCCCGCATGGTTGTAGACATACATTTAATAGTCTAAGTGTAAAGAACCTGATGATGATCGCTTGACGATTGAAACTGATCATCCGAGGGTAGCCTATTTATTAATCTCATGTATTTTTTTTTCAAGAGTAAGAAAACTCCCAATACAATTGGGTACATTCATGTTGACCGACTGAAAAACATTAATTTCGATTTCACACTCTAACATACTTGCAAATTATTACAGAATGATTTTCAGTTGATCTACATGATAGTGTCCAATTATTGTTTTGGGAGGGGAGTACAAAAATTTCAACAGCCTACCGCTAATGAAGTGGAGGGAGTAATTAATCATACGACATGTTTCGATTGTCATTCGATCATCATCAGATCCTGTTCACTTAGGCTATTCACCGAGGTGTGAAGTGTGCGAAGGCAGACCCTGTATAGGATACTCAATTAACGAGCTAAGTTTTCATAACCTTATTCAATACTAGTGTATTAATAGTTGTGTATTTACACACGAACCTTTCATTAAAGATTCATGCCAAAGTTTAATCAATATAACACAAATGAATTAATGTCACATTGGACCTATCAGCGCCCATTAATTCATGTTGGCAACAATGTCATGTATGTGCTGCTCAGAATTAATCTGTAATGAATTATTATGACATATTATTGTCCCAATTTTGGATGAAATCCAGTTGTTAGTATAGACGTTACAAGTATTTAAAATATGGACCTATCAGCAGGCTTAAAATCATGTTGGCGGAACTGACAAGTATTATTCCAAATTAATCTAGAATATTAGGTACTATACGTGTGAAAATTTTAGATGTGTTGGATTCCATACTTTCTGATATATTGGAATTATGATAAAAAACAAGATGTTCAGTAAAGAACATATAGCCTACTTTCTCCTAAATGTATGAGTATAGTTATAACTCGTTGTTATTATCAAAGAGTATAATAGAACTATTCTTTGTTGAAGACATTAGAAACGATTTACCTCTACCAAACGCCACAACCTAGATAAAAACTGCTACCATCATTGAAGAAAGAAAGATAAGAAGTATATCAAGAATGTTATGGATCTGGAGACATAATCGACCGGACTGGCGGCGTGGCTCAGCGGTAACGTTCTCGCTTGCTGGGCCCTAGGTTGCAGGTTCGTATCCTGGCGCAGTCAGCTGGCATTTGAGGGTGCACAAATGCGAGGGAGCCGTGTCAGTACATTTACTGGCACGTTAAAGATCCCCTTCGGGCCAAAATTCCGGCACCCCGGTGTCTCTAAAATCAGCAGTAGTTAAAAGGGATGTAAAACCAATAACATTATTATTATTATTATTATTATTACGACCTGCCGTGGGCAACATCCAACTTTGAGTTGAGGCATGTCTTTACACGTCTGGTTGTGCATGGCTTTCACAACCCTAATTGAATTAACAAATCTTTCCATGACCCTACAGAGACGTGTGTATACAAACTATGTGGATATTTTCGATAATATAATCCTAACATAGCGAGTGCATTCTAGCGGCCAGAAGAAGAAACTTTTCAATAAAATCTGGAAGTTACCTTTTTGGCAGCTAGATGTCTCGAGTAAATCTGCTGGCGAATTATGTTTTAATTAATATATATTTTACACCATAATGTGCACAATATAACGCTTAATAACATTTTCAAGTAACGCAAAATAGGCTGTTACAAACCCTTTAAAATAAAAAGTTAAAATGTATCGTAGTATCATCTTGTCATTCTTCAAATTCGATGCGCATAGAATGATAATGGTATAGTAATCAATGGATCCCCACGTAGACTAGTCGTGACATCTATTGGTGAAATATCGAACAATATAATCCTAACAGAGCGAGTGCATTCTGGCGGCCAGAAGAAGAAACTTTTCAATAAAATCTGGAAGTTACCTTTTTGGCAGCTAGATGTCCCGAGTAAATCTGCTGGCGAATTATGTTTTAATTAAATATATATTTTACACCATAATGTGCACAATATAACGCTTAATTTTAAAACATCTGAGTCATTACAAAACAATAAACATATAACATTTCAAGCAAAAAACCTAGCTCTGATCGGGTTTGAACCATAGGCATTTGAGCGATAGGCTAACGCTCTACCACTGAGCTAATTGTGTCAACGAATATCGTTCTATTTAACATGACTTACATAGAACTTGTTAGCAAATAATGATTTATACTAAACGATTTCATCACTGGAGTATATTATTTATATATAAAGCATTTCATACAAAGTTTATTTAAATTTATCAGTACGCTATATTGCATGCAATACTCAATTAGTGAAATATAAGTCCGGCACAAGATATCCGCTGCCATCTTGTCTTATTACTGAATCAGTTCAGCTTTTTAAAATCACGTCTGCACTATAGTATTACAAAATAAACTTTTAATTTCGAACGTGCCTCTTCCTTTAGAACAGTTAAAACGATTCTCGGCTCGATAATCGGAACTGGTGGGTCCCATGATATGGATTATAAAGTTTGCATAATTCGCACGGCCGCCATCCTGAAATGGTATGGCGGACGACCTTGTAATTTGGTCACAAGACGCATCCTATACGAAGGTATGTTGTTACCAAATTTGGTAGAGATCGGATGATTTGGTTAGTCGTTATTTGATTTTACGTTTTGAACGTTTGAGTGGCCGCCATTCAGTTTTAGTAAAGATGGCGGCGATATAAAACATGACACTGAGGTTTCCTTTGCTAGTGCTACCTTTGTACCAAATTTCGTTCAATTTGCATTCACCGTGTTCGAATTGATAGGGGGGGACAGACATTCAGAGTACACACACTCACACACACACAGACACACACACACACACACACACAGACTCACACACACACATACACACACACACACACAGACACACACACACATACACACACACAGACAGACACACTTTTTTCGCCCTGTGTTGATCTCATAAGTCTACTTTCATTTTTTGCAAAAATCGAAAGTAGGCTAATAAATCGAGTACTTATTACCAGTTAGCAGCCCTGCTGGCTCTCACAAATACGCATAGTCATATCTGTCTTAGTACGCAAAGGACATAAGAAATTTGGTTGATATCCCTTTGATAGTATAGAAGTTACATGCATTTAAATATTGGACCCATCGGCAGATTTAGAATCTTGTTGGTAACTCTGTTAGGCTCCTGAAAATTAATCTGGAATGTTATTATATCTGTGTGTGCCAATTTTGGAACAGTTCACATGCATATCTTCTGGGATATCCAATGTAGAGCTCAAATCTTAATTGTGATATTTCAGCAGTTAGTATCACTGATGTAATTTTCAAATATGACTGGGAGATATTCAGATAAAGATGTTTACTCATACCAATTTTGGTGTTGATAGCTGCAGCCGCTTAGGAGTGATAGAGCGTGGAGGGTTAGACACACAGACAGACAGACAGACAGACAGACAAAACAGACAGAAGGACAGAAAGACAAACATTTCCCGGATCGATCTCACAAGTCTAGACTACTTTTTCCTCATTTTTACAAAATATCTTCCATCACTTCAATATTAACCTAATTAACCACATTATAAAACAAGTAGTTCCGTGCCGAACTAAAGAGCCTACGTTTCTTAAAATTTAAGATACGTGCCAATGATTAATCTATACAGACCTATCTAGAATAATGACGAATTTAAGTTGTTAATACTGACATTTTTAATTAGTTCGAAGTACCTGAATAGTATAGCCTAATAGAGAACTACAGCCCTGGTGACTGAATATACTCTTAGTTCCATCTCTAAAAGTACAGGATGTACTTACAAAATTTGGTTGAAAACCAATAGATGGCATGGACATTATACATGTTGGCGACAGTGTCAAATATCTGTTGCTCAGAATTAATCTGAAGTATTATGAACTATTATTGTACCAATTTTGGATGAAATCCATTTGTTAGTATAGAAGTTACATGTAATTGAAAATTGGTACTATCAGCAGGCTCAGAATCATGTTGGCAACACTGACGTTTGTTAGTTACTCCAAATTAATCTAGAATGTCAGGTACTGTAGGTATGCAAAGTTTTGAGCTGTTGGCTTGCATTCTTTCTGGTATATTGGTTTTAGGGTAAAAGGAATAAAGAGAGCATTTATTTCCAATCGGTCAAAACAAATTGTGCCAAATTAGGCAGGAAAACAAGTATTTATGTACCCTAACCCGAAATAAATATTACATGAGAAATGTATTACAAAATAACAATAACACGCATTTATGTGCAAAAATGGAGGGAGGGCACTTAAATCCCTCTTTCAGTGTTACCTTGAAAGCTCCCTAGTAATGAAACACAAGCCAGGTATGAGTAGGTAGAATTAAACTACTTGAACAATGAACATCCACAGACTGTTTCCAGTCGACCGACCGGTCAGGGAATGGAATTAATGGAGCCCCCATCTAGCGGCGAGGATGAGAATTGTGCCGGGTGCTGAAGCCTGTCGCACTCCCCTGGGGGAAATGATTGAATGAATGACAGATGAAATGAAATGATAGTGGAGAGTGTTGCTGGAATGAAATTGTGACAGGGAAAACCGGAGTACCCGGAGAAAAACCTGTCTGCCTCCGCTTTGTCCAGGACAAATCTCACATGGAGTGACCGGGATTTGAACTATGGACCCAGCGGTGAGAGGCCAGCGTGCTGCCGCCTAAGCCACGGAGGCTCAGAATTTAACTACTTAATGATCTCAAATGAGCGTTCTGTGATAATAAATTACAATTTTCTATCTTGTTGAGTATTCGTTGACTTCAATCAATTTTGTGTAATTATAACGACACTTGAGAATTTTATGCTTTATCTTTAGTCCCATAAATCAGATTAATTAAGTTGGTCTGCAAAGAAAAATCTATACAAGGAGAATTCTCAAGGAGCTACTTTATCACTCTATTGCAGGTATTTAATTATACGAAATATTTCAATAACCTTTATTGAAAATATTTTACATCATAAGCGCAGGAGATTAAACAAACTGCAGGCCTTAGCCGTGCACGATAAATCTCTCATCACAACCGATGCGATGGGAATCTGCAACAAATTCAGCAATCAGAGGGTTGAGTTCCAACATTGACAGAAGTTATCCTATGTGTGAATTTTTACCCGTGGATTTTCCACACTCCCTCAAAGTAAGTGCCGGGATAGTCCCGGAGCACCTACCTTGACTTTAATAATGACAATTACACGCGCTGCTACAGTCACGACAGGAACAAAGATTATCAGACACATAGAATGCTCACCCAAGTAAACGGAGATGAAGCTCAAAGATGTCCCAAGCCCCTAATCCCTCCCTATGTTATTCTGCTAACGTCCTATTCCAGTTTTGTACCGAAAATTAGGTCCCATTAACACCAACCTACACATATGGGGTACCTACAGGTTCAGCATAACCCAATGCGTAAGCGAAACGCACTCACTTACTCTTTAAATGCCTCACAGTTAAATAAATACCTGAAACCATGTACAGTATATTTACAGTGAAATAATGCAGCACGGTAACCATGGTAACAGAATCTCACAGGTCCATCTATTTCTGCAAGACGCAATGCAATTCCAATTATTACATTACTGTGAAAGTTTCCAGACGGTTATAAGGTTATCACTGAAGCAAATTAAGCTGTAAAATTCATCAATACATACAGTATAATGCGCTTAAGGGGGTCATGGGCACTCTAGAGTGTTTTCACACAATTTTCACGTGTGAGTGTGGTAGGTAAGGTCTTTTTCACCCGACTATAAAGGGTCTCCGAAAACCACATTTAGTGGCCCTTAAATTAACAGTGTCTGTGATATTCCCAGAAAACTAACTTCGCTCTGATATACCTATGAAGGAATGACAAACCCCTAACCACTGCACCAGTAGCTGAATTGATAAAGTCTGATTATTCATACCAAGGATAAATCAGTCATTGCATTCATGATTGAGATGTTGCTAAGTGCACTCTTTACAACTAGAATATTCGCGGGTAATGAATGTTAGTACGAATTAAAACAATAATAAGAAGATTGAAGTATTCGAAGCCATTTACAGTGTTGCCTTTATAATCCATCAGAAGTATTGTTTTTCAGTCTGTCAACAATGTGTGCCCAAGTAGATTGGATGGGATCTATCAATTATTTAGTCTACTACCTGAAAGTAAACTGCCGGTTAAATGTTTTTGGACAAAATTAATTCATTGGGAAATCTAAGAAATATTAAGTTTTTGACAAACCTACATAATTGTGTGTTTTTTGACCCTTGTTCTATCCTTAGTCTATTACAAATAAAACAGAACAAATATTTGCACACATAGTTGGCATGGTGTGGGTCTATTGGTATGGGACTGTTTTTCATTCAGTGGAGTTGGAATACTTCATAGAATCACTACAATACTTCACAAATTCGGCTATCATGCCATGTGTCCTTCCATCGGGACAACGATTAATTAGGCATGGATTTGTGTTGCAAAAGGATAATGACCCGAATCATACATACAAATCATGTAGAAATTATCTTCTTACCAAACAGGAACAGGAAAGTTGCGTGTGATGGAATGGCCACCCCAATCTTCCAATTTTAACCCCATTGAATTGTAACGGGAAGAACTGGATTGATGAGTGCGAATGCAATGTCCCACTTCTGCAAATAGAATTTGGAAGGTCCTTCTCAAGTCCTGGGAAAGGATTGAAGCAAGTGTTTAAGAGAAACTTGTGCAGAGAATGCCTGGAGTAGTAAATGGAGTGATGGCAGCAAAGGGTGGATTTTTCGATGAGAAGAAAGTTTAAGGCAGAAAGGAAGTTCTGCCAACTATGTGTACAAATATTTGTTCTGTTTTATATGCAATAGGGTAAAGATAGAGTAAGGGTCACAAAACTTACAATTATTTAGGCTTATTAACAATTTGTGCATGGTTTTCTTTCGATTTTCCAACAAATTAATTTTGTCCAAAACTTTTGACCGGCAGTGTAATATTACATGAGTTATTTATATACTAATTAACACAATTATATAACAAGTGTGGGGTGGGGAAGGTTAACAAGACAACATTTCTCTACAGAGAACACTACCAAATCCCCAAAGCTACCCAAGAACGTTCATGGTTCTGCAGCATCCCGCTGAAGGCACCAAAAGTGCGGCTAGTAATGCTGTGATATACTGCAGTAAAGCATTAAGCACCCGAAAAGAATCTTATTAAAATATCTACAAGATTGTAAGACTGAGAAGTTACAATTCCACCCACAAACAGTCTCCCTCCACCTAATAATCACTGATGGTGTAGCTCCCTGACCTTGCTGAATTATACCCAACTTCGCAGTCGCCTGGGCGATCGGCTATTACAATTCCCAGTTGAATTTGCTGACAAAGTGTGCCCAGCTTCAAGACACTGTCCTTTTGGCGGTACAAGGATGATCCCTCGCAAAGTCTTGGTTGAAGCCGAGCTTCGAATATCATCATCATCATTGGTTTGCAGTCCTAAGACTGGTCAGTTGCCATAAAAACATGTCCAGATCGTCCTGTCATTTGCCGCTTCCTTCATTGAATTATAATCTGTGCTTGGGTGTCGTTTAGAATTTGTTTAAGGAAGGTATTTCTAGGTCTTCCTCGTGGATGTTTTCCCTCAATGAACCCTTCTGCCACAGTTCTCATTAAATTGGAGTGGCGCATTGTGTGACCCCACCATGTGAGACGACGTTTACGGATTGTGCGTAGGATTGATCTTCGTTGGTTCACGGTGTCGAGAATCCTTGTGTTCGAGGATAATGGATTCAAATAATAATAATAGTATTAATAATAATAATAATAATAATAATAATAATAATAATAATAATAATAAAGGAACCATATGCAGTTAATGCAAAAAGCTGACCTCCTTGGTACTGCAAGCATAGTACGAAAGGTTTTATCTCATCAGTGACTCTGAACATCTTGAGGTCCAGTGCTATCATCAGTGTCTTTGGCTCGCAACAAGTCCGACGGTGATGGTTTTGTATTTTCATGTAAGTGCCATAATATAATAATAATAATAATCGTAACACTAATTGCTCAAATTTTCCCTCGTGATGAGAACCGCATTGATGCGTCGGTGATTATCTTTGAAAGCTTTTTCTTTTGGCCGATGTCACTAAAATCGACAGTTTTGTTCGAGAAAAAGTCTCAGATTTACCCCAAGGACAGCGGACTTTCAATAGATCCACGGCCAATTTACTTCCCTGACGCATCCTGAAAAGAAAAGTACATTTCCTTTGGCTGCATTAATAAAATTGTTAATAATTGCTCAAAAATTCGAATCACACTCTAAAAGTCAGTCATGGTTTCTATCTGAAGGTTGGGAGTTCAAATTGAAACGCACGATCGTGTGTGAAATCAAATGGCACGCTTAGGACAACATTCATGTATAGGCTACCTATGCTATCTCATGGTGAAATGGCGTAACGAACATCAAGGTTCAAATTCCAACATAATGACACTGTCTCCTGCAAATCACGCGTCATCAAAATACTGGCTTGAATCACGAGTACACAATCCGTACGTCTCTACCATTATACGACAATAAGTACTGATAAATTCATTTGGAGATAAGAATTCACCCCAAAGAAGTCTGGTTACCAATAACTATAGACTAATTCGCGCCAAAACTGGAGTGAATCCCTTGGAGACGTCAACTACGGGCACATCATCTAGCTACCCAGCATTCATATGAAATCCCCTCGGAGACGTCAACCACGAGTGCGCCATTTGTGTTCCTTTACCATAAATACAGGAACATAATGTTACGTGCCACCCCCTAGTGGCACTTCCGTTAACTGGATTACGGTGGGTAGAAAGCACAACACAAATTGTTCCTTTAAAGAAACGTATTAGCTTTATTGCGGGCCAGAAAGATACACCACACAAATAGCAGATACAAGCAATTAGTATCTCACTCTAGTTTCCTCATGTAGGGAACACTTGCCTTTCACTTGTCAATAAGCCACAGAAGTTAATCCCTCCTAATGGGACCAGTGGCCTCGACAGAACTACCTGCAACACTTCCTTGAATACGCAAGCTACAGTTATTAACGATAGCCGGTCACTCACCACTATACTCTGCTTCGCTGTCCGCTGGCTAGAGAAACAGCCCCCGGTGTTTTCGCAATTCTCCACACTAACCTCTCTTGCACTGGAAAACACACACGCTCAAGACACAGTTCCTCCGTAGGCTTCACAGTCTTTCGCTGTCAAGAGAATCAGCTTCACTAGGGTTTCGCAAGTCACGTCGCCAACAACTGTCGCTCAGGTAAAAGCTCTCACTAGCTCGAAAAACACTGTCCAACTCGCTGGCCAGGTCGCTCTTATATAGCAGGCTGGTGACTCAATGAATGCTTCTAGACCCATCCAGGATTCACGGCTTTTCGAGATTTCCGTCACTGGCTGGGTCACGAATATTCTGGACCATCCCTTTGTCCGCGCAGCCCGTTGCGTAAGGCGCAGGTAATACACATAGGCAGACATAGACCGGGACAGCTGTGACTCAAGTGGCGAGGCGACGAAACAAACTCTCAGCCGTATCAGTATCAAGAATCTTTGAAAAACAACTTGGAAAAATTGTTGGCAAATTTTGAATTTTTTTTGAAAAGTCAATCAATTTGGTAACTTATTATTTAAACAAAAAATCTCTCCAAAAATGTCTGGTTACCTATCATTTCAGATTAATCCCCTCCAAAACTGGAGTGAACCCCTTTAAGGTCAACTACGGGCACTTAATCTATCTACCCAGAATTTATATGAAATCTCCTTGGTGACGTCAACTAAATGCGCGCCATTTGCGTTCCTCAACAATAAATAGAGATTAGTTGGTTGGTTCCTCAGTTCTGGGGCTGCGACAACGCGGTCTTGTAGCCCCGTGTATTTCGGGTGTGTGTAGAATCTGTCTGATAACCGGTAATAATTGTGATAGCTGTATTAGTGTGTGCTATCTATATTTCAGGTAAGGACTGCAGCCGATCAATGTCAAGTAGTTCCTACTTTTGCTACCAAATTCTACCGTCAACGACACCTAGCCGGCAACTTGGCTACAAGATGCCACCAGGCGGCAAACGTCGGAACTAATAGAGCGTTAATCAAATCTAACCTAAACATTTAGCTTCACACAATTGTATTTATTGGAAGGTTCTTTTACATGCCATAAATCTATGACATGGGCCCGCCGGCTTTACTGCCCCTCCGAAGGAAGGCATACTGAGGGATTTTAACGCTCTTGAAAAATCCGACGACTTCAGCTGGGTTTGAACCCGCGATCATGGGCATAGAACCTTAGCATGCTACCAACTAAGCCACCGAAGCCACCCATAAATAGAGAAACAAATCAGAAATCTATGGGGAAAAATTGTTGGCCAAATGTTGTAATTTTTTGTTGACAAATAAACCCATCAATCTGTCAGTCAAATAATTAATCATTCAATCTCAATCATTAAGTACGTTCGGCGGCCATCTTTCGAATCAGACCCGTTCCAATTCTCTCTTATTTAGAATACTCGTTGCGTCAGACTGCTTCATCGCTTTGTTTCCTTCAAGCGCTTGTGATGTAACACAGAAGTGGGGGAAAGCACTTTGTATATTGGCTCCTCAGTCGTATACACCGAGTTGTGTAACCGTGATTTCCATACATTTATTCGGATATTAAGCATTAGGAATATTAAAACCTGTCCAGATAAATAGGTTCTATCAAAATACATTTGAGGGTGTTTTCCTTTTTTAAGTGCTACACTTAAAACCAGTATCCTTAGAGATTTAGCATCTACTTGGAGAGAATGGTCGTTTGAAATCTCAGAGAATGTTAGCAAAAATGTGTCTTCTGTTTTAAATTCCAATAAGAACGATTGAAATGCCAGCATTTAGGCACCTTCGTGAGACAAAACTGAGAAGAGGTAGGTTCGATTCCTACCTCAAGTAATCTGGAAGTGGTTTACCGTGGTTTCCCACTTCTATACCAGGTAAATGCCGGGATGGTACTCTGCTTAAGGCCACGGTCGCTTCGTACCGAAATCCTACCTTAATTATAAATATACACACTAGTACAGACATCACATTGACTCAGATTTTCAGGTACTTCTAGACACCCAAGTACACGGGGTTACATCAGCACGATGTCGGAAAGACCCTAACGAAACAAGGACAACAACATCGAATACATTCGAGGACTACTTTTTTTTTAGTGATGTTAAAGCAGTTGTTGTAAACACATTTTAGGTCTTGGAACATCTTTGGTCCTCAATCTCTTGTACTTGGGTATGTGCCCATTTTGTCTGACAACCTGTGTTTCTGTGGTAACTGAAGAGGTGTGTGTAACTGTATTAGGGACAGGGATGAGGTAGGTGCTCTGTGACTTGAAATAAAGTACTATACTGGCATTTGCCTGGCGTGAGTGTGGACCCCCCCCCCCCCCCCCCCTAAAAAAAACACTTAGGATAGGCACTGACAGCGTAGGGTTTCAAACCATCAGTCTCTGGACTTGCTACATCGTGGTCGTTGTAAACGATTCAAAGCGCACAGCTGCTCTTGGGGGGGGGGGGGGTTGATAATTACGTGAAAGGTGCGTCATCTGCACAGTACTAACACATACTACCTGCAGCGTAGCCATGCTTGGTAATTTTAAATTTATTTTTAACTTGTTTTTCTGTTTGTTCTATTTGTTTCCAGTGTTTGGTTTCATTTTATATGGAGACGTCACAAACACTCAGTCCCCGAGCCAGAGGAATTAACCACAGGAGATCAAATTCCCCGTGGCCCAGCTGGTAATCGAACCCGGGACCCTTCGGGCCAAAGCCAAGCTCGCTAACCTATTAGCCACGGAGCCGTACAGTAATTTGCACACCACCACAACAAGCGAGGCGATGTATGTGAGTTTGTCTGTCTGCCTATCAACTTCCGAACGGATGCTCCTATTACATTGAACTTTTTATTGTGATAAGTAAGTAGTATTTTTTCCGGAAGTCAGACTTTTGCTTTTTTCATTTTCATCAATGTGACCAACTCTTAGTAAATAGATCACACCAATTTGATATTTACCCTTGAATAACCCACAAACGACCGACCCAATTTTGACCAAAATTTGTAACAACATTGGTTGTATTACCAACTCATAGTTTATGAAAATTCATGTCATTCAAGGGTTGCTAACCCTTAGTATTGTTGGTGCCAATCTGAGAAATACTCTTGAAGAACACGCAGTTAACGACTGACCTTGTATCGACCAAATTCTTTGTGAACATAGTAATCTGGGGCAGATGACCTCGCTGTTCTGCCTCTTAAAACAAAAATAACTAACATAGTAATTAACACTAACAGTACATTTAAGAAATATTAGGTCACTTCAGGGTTGCCGACCGTTATCATTAGAGGTGGTACCAACCTTACAGTTACCCTTGAATAACTCTCAACCGACTGACCGTTAGTGACGAACATTTGTATGAATTATGCGTAACCAATACACAACGTAATTGGTTTTAGCCTACATGCTCATTATTGCCGGCCATTCTCAATAGGTCGTACCAACTTTACAGTTACTCTCCAAAAACTCGCAAAGCAATGGTCCTTATTTTGACCAAACTTTGAACGAACATGACTCACACCACCAATCTACAATTTATGAATCATTAGGCCTTTTCAATGTTGCCAGTTGATAGTAATATGTAGCACCTACCCCACAGTAACCCATGGAGAACATAAATATGACTCACTCTATTTTGACCAAATTTGAGTGAAATTACCATTTCTAGTTTTGACTGCTGATTAGAATAGTTTATAGCTCTGTACCCTAATATATCCCCAACTCCTATTTCTACACAGGACATTGCATTCGTACGAGTAAAGCAGGAATTTCAGAGGGTGATGGTGTTGATATAACCACATGAGAACGACATGGAGGCAGCAAACATGTGACATTTGATCCACGGAAATCAATAACTCAGCTCTCTGTTCATTAATTTTCCATCAGATGACATGACTGTTCTATGTTGGACTCCATTGATTTGCCAGCCGTTGATATTCTATACGCATCGAATTTGAGGAATAACACGTTCATAATACGATGTATATTAATTTTAAAGCGTTTGTAATAGCCTAGTGTGCGTTATTTGAACGAAATGACAAAATGATCCCACATAGTACTTGTGCGCTATCTGTTGGCGCTAGTTAAGGATATTCCTATTATACAATAACCAATGTTTCAAAGCCTGAGAAACATGGCGTTGCGAAGCTCTTTGATCCTTACTGTGAACCCAGTGCATGCGCTCTGTTTACTAAACTCAGGTGACAGAATCTCGAGAGATATTCATGAATATTCCTGTTCGAATATAAAATAAAGTTATAATTATCGTCGAACATAAACAGTCGTATGCAACTCGCTTATAATGATAATTAAGCCACTCGTATACCGTGTCTTAATTATTGCCATTATAGTCTTGTTGCATAATGCACTATTACGGTGCATTTTGTTAAGTTGATAAAACGGGTTGGTCTCTGCATGATCGTTCACTTTAATAAGAAACATACTTTCTCTAATCAATTCTCCAATTCTGTTTTATATTAATTATTTTCTTATGAACCAGAACATATCAACTTTTACTCGGTTTCTTGACTGACAGAAAACCTTTCTGTATAAGTGTCACTCATTTCACTCATTTACATACTTCATTGCAGTGAACGAAGAATCTCCCCACGAATTCCGAACAGAATTGATTCCTAAAATAAATATCTTACAAGCATTTATATATTAGATTTAAATAGGACAGATTGAAAAGCATTATGGTGTTTGAAGCCATTTTTCAGTATTCCCTTGGTAATCACAATTTTATGTTTTTCAGTCTGTCAATACTATTGTACACAATAGTAATGGGTTGTTCCTTAATCATAAAAAAAATTGGTAAATAAATAAACAAATCCAAAAATTTACATGAGATTAATAAATTAATAATTCCAAGTGTATTTATTAATCTTATACAGATTCTTTCAAGATTAGGGAACAAACAATCACAATTGGGTACACTCGTGTTGACCGACTGAAAAACATAACATTTTGGGGAACACTTCGCATAAAGAGGAAATGAAAATTGACAAGCAAAAGTTATCGACCGAGGTGGAATTCAATCCATCTAAATTTAGTTATTTATTCCATGGTGCTGCATGATATCCTCTAGATCAGAGGTACTCAAAGTGGAGGGCACCGGCTCTGATTTAAATATTTATATTTCATATTCTGTAACAAGTGTTGCTATCATCATATCTATGAACCTACCATAGGCAGGAAGCTTCCACGACCATTCAAGACTAATAAACTCGTACTTTCATTGTCCTATTTCATAAGAACTGATCAGTAGATCCTGCTAGCAGGAATTCTGAGAAAAGGTGTAGAGTAAGATTTCCCACTCATCACAATTTCACCCGCCACCCCCAAACAACCACTAATGATAAAAAATTACGAGCCTTCCAGTAGTCGCGTATGATGTATATCATCTGACATGTTATCGTACAGTACTATGAAATTGAGATGAAATATATGTGAAGTGAATTTGTTTCGGCTGTACTACTCCAGTTTTAATTTTTTTCTCACGTTTCTTTTGTCGATAGTTTCGCATATATTCTGCTCTGGATTTACCCATCTCTGCAAATCACAAAATCATGAAAAAAAAGGGGCGTCACCCCGAGTCTACAACACCGCATACAAGTCCCTAGCATTATTGGTTCGCGAAATATTAAAAAGCCGATGACCTATTAGTTTTGGGTCCTTTGGTTAAATTAAGGGGGCTATAGGAAAAGAGGGGGCGTCACCTCACGCAAAATGGGTTGGCACCATCTAACAGCCATCTCTCCGCCACCGCGCGCGCTCATTGGTCAAATCAAATATCTTTAATGGGGCCTCCAAACCTTGAAGTACACCGTATGCGATATACATTCGACAGCAAAAGTATGAAGATTGAATAAATCATAATTGTTTTCAGCAAATATGATATAATTAATATTTTCACACCAATGCACAACATGAAGATGATTTATTGTAGGAATATCTTTAATGGGGTCTCAAAACCTTGAAGTAAACCGTATGCGATATACATTCCACATAGGGCTGTATGTTGACCGACAGTACGTCGTGGTACCAATCTCTGCCACCGCGCGCGCTGATTGTTTCAACTTACACTTTTCCGTCCCATTTCCGTCCCTTTTCCAAAATCACTCTTACAAAAATATCAGCAACCTAGTGGAAAGATGTTACACATCAATAAGGCGCTTGATAATGTGACCGCCATTTCCCTTCTTGTATTTCTGCCATTGTCGACTTGAATTCAGCCAGGCCCTTGCAGTCAGTTCAAAGACAGTGAGTGAACAGGTGAATTATAGTGAGTGTTTAGTGGATGTGGTTATTCCGATTTACAATAAACTGATACAAGAAACGCCATCACCCATGGATAAGTGGCTCATTAGCAGTGCTAAAAAGACAAGACACTCCATGAAAGTGATGGTGCTTGACCTCCTTTCAAAATATTCAGTCCTAAAACAGAACATGAAAAATAATGGGGGGAGGGGGGCACTGGATAATTCATGTTTCAGAAGAGGGGCCAGGGCTTCCAGCCACTCACTCGTCCAAAAATAGTGAAATAGTGAGTGTTTTTTCTTAAGAAAATTGAAAAAAGGGTGAGGTTTTGTATGAAAAAGTGAGTAAATAGTGAGTAAATTCATAGTATTATTCGCATTTATGGCCGTATATCTAGTTCATAATTTTAACGTTTGTTGATATCTGTAGACGCAATTAGCGGGGGGGGGGGGTTGGGTGGCTAAGCTCCCCAAAACCAACCATGGCCCCCCAAACATGTGACAAAACTGTATTGAAATACACAAAATTTTTAAGAAAGTGTATCTGAAAAACAAATTAGCCCCCCAAAAATGTCAACCAAATTACGCCTATGTTAATGTCTATGAGTACTGTTTGTGATTTTTCATGTAGTTAGAGAACACTTGGAAATAATGGAGAGGAAAATCAATGCAACACTCAAGAAATTTAAATCGTAAAACAAAAATATAAATGTGAACTTTTGTTAAAAAATGCTTTGTTAAAATTTTCGGCGATTGTTGCATGGCTCCGGCTGTGGTATTGCACTATGGAAGCTTTTCGTGCTTTCTGGCCGCCTGGGTCGCTGCGGCAGCGCGCTTAGGCACCGGTGGCAGAAAAATGAACTATCCATTGATGGGTATATTTTGGGTCGTTTCTAGCAATCTGATTGTGCATGAGACCAGTTTTAACGCAGAATGTGACCAGTTTAGTAAAATAAAAGTGAGAATAGTGAATAATTTTATCATATAGTGAGAAAAATGTGGCTGCTTTGAAAATAGTGAATAGTAGTGAGAAAAGTGAGTCGCTGGAAGCCCTGGGGGGCGCGACAGAAAAAGTTTGAGAACCCCTGCTCTAGCTCACCAATAGTAGTTGCATGTACTGTATCTGCTTCATACACAGCACGCAATATCGTTGAGCGTTAGTCTTTGTTAATTGCGTGCGAAATTTCTCTCCTATAGCTGTGCTGCTCTTAAGATTATGCGTTCTTAGGTGCATTTGTGTGTGCACACTCCATTCACTAACACTTCTAACGAATGCCTCTTTATGCCCTTCAGTTTTCTTAATATTCGTTCTAAACCGTATGCAATTCGTAGTGAAATAATATTATAGGACATTCCTTACCATTTCAATTCTTCCTATTTCAGAACTCACCATGTGGACAGTAGTACTTTGGACACTGGTTGTGGCTACACTTCTTGCAGCAGCCGACACCAAGTACAGCATAGGAGTGGGCATTGCCGATATAACGGGCCCTCCAGCAGAGGTCGTCTTTGTGAGTAAACAAATATTGCCTATTAGTATTATTATTATTTATTTATTTATTTATTTATTTATTTATTTATTTATTTACGATAAACCCAGCTGGAAATATGAAAGACCTGGTGAAAAATACAAGCCATACATATTTCTTATCTTGAATTTTCTCCTATTGCAGATCTACTATTTAGACAAATAGATACGTAAAATAATGTTTGTGTATTTTATAATGATGGTGGTTGTCACTGCTGTTGTGTAACACGTCAATCTTATTTCCAGATGATATTGTTCACTTCTATGTTTGTTGCATTGATGTTGATGTATTTTAAATATGTTAGCCTGTGTTCAATTGAGTTATTATTGTGACCAGAATCAGGAATGATGCTGTTTACACTATTTTGTTATTTATATTCTAAACCAACCGTTCCTATTTAAATTGGTGGAGGTTATATGAATTAGCTTGCCACGGTGGATGAGTGGATAATCGTGTCGGTCTACTAACGCCAAGATTGCAGGTTCGCTCCTGGCCGTGGTTAGTGATTTTTGAAAGGCGGCAAAAATACGATACGCATGTCATACGATGTTGGCATATCAAAGAACCCATTTGAATTCAGTAGGCCTAGTTCATAATGGCAAAATTAATCTCGGGAGTTTCCGCCAACCCAAAGTTCCTAATTTTTCTACTAAAAAGCGCTATAGTGTTCAAGGCGCTTAGATATCTAACATCTAACCTCCTTGACTTTCATAGTCAAGGAACAACGAAATTCGACATGCAAGCTACCCTCTGGGTGTTAAATAGCAAAGCTTGCACCAGGCACCCGAGGCCATACGATATTATTATTATTATTATTATTATTTGAATTTATCTATTATACGATTTCTATGGTGTCCAGTCCTGTTCACTGGGCACGGGGATGAAGCTAAGGTACAAGTTTATACGAACATATGCAATCTGAACATTGTATACATATTTGTGTATAAGTGTAACTCGTTAACATCGTACATTAAATAAGCCTAAGTGAACATGATCTGAAGATGAACGCTCTACGTTCGAAATATGTCATCCAATATAAGTACCTCCATTTTTGTTCATAAAAGCGTGTTATTTTGTGATAAATAGCTTATGTAATGTTCTTCATGTTTTCCTTCCTAATGTAATTGGGCACAATTTTTGTTGACCGACTGGTAAGCTTTCTTTATAAGAACTAGGCAACACTGAAAAAATGACTTCTAAGACTTCAATTTACCTGCAGTGTAAATGAGATAAAATGGGAAAGCACTTGTAGGATATCTCAGGCCTACTCACGAAGATGAGTTCCAACTTACAAACCAGAATCTATTTCCTGGCAGAGCCGGGAAACGATTCTAAGACATAGGAGCAGACGTTTTTCGTTGTTTCTTCATTTGACGGACTTGGACATCGTGGTCATTTAGTCCCGTGTAATTGGGTGAGTGTGGATAACCTTGCGATGGCTGTATTAGTGAGTGTAATTCAGATGAGAATAAATTGGGAAGGAGATGGCCATGGCCTTAAGTCAGGAACCATCCCGGCATTCTCCTGGAATAGAAGTGGAAAACTACGGAAAGACTCTTCCTGGATGACTGAGGTAGAAATCGAATCAATCTACTCTCAGTTTTGCCTCACGAAACTGATTGTACCCCGTTTCAGGCCTCAGACCAAAATTAAACTTCTTGGCAGAGCCGGGAATCAAACCCGGACCTCTAGGACGACAAATATGAATGGTAGCCGCTACAGCAAGAGATGGCACAGGACAGAAGATTCGTACTACTACACCACAGATGGTGGTTATCTGAAACTAAATAAACTACTCGTACTTCGGTATCAGATTTTATTTTTCTGTAACTTGGATCCTTGAGTCAGAACGGTAATTGTCCTCATGAGAGCTGGTTTGAACTTCCCGGCTAGCACGTGAGCAAACTGTGTAAGAGTTGAAATTGCACGCGTCAGCACGGCGATTGTCGTAGCAAAATGAGGTCTCTAATGTACCGTACTTTACAGTTTGTCCGTGCTTCTTAAATGGAATCGCAGTGACAGAAGCTTTGGCTCAGCTTGCACGTGGGAAGGTTACTTGAAAGTTTTGAGGTTTGGAAAGGATATACTGTATTCCACACTCAGAACTAGCCTATCTACACATTCTGAAATCCAAGAGATGCCAACTTGAGCATCGTTGTCCCTAGATTAATTCCCACAATATTTACATTTCTTGGTCTCAGGGTACGTTGTGAGACTTGGTTCCAAAAGTCCGGGGTTTGATTCTAGGCTGTGCCAATAAATTAAATTCTGGCAAATTCCGATGGAAAGGGAAGCACTGTGCCTCGTGAGGCAAATCTCAGATTATAACGGGTTCAATTCTTACCTTATAACATGTCCTAGAAGTTGTTTTCTGTGGCTTCTTGCTTCTAATCAAGGCAAATGCCGGAACTGTTTCTAACTTTATTCCACTGCCACCTATTTCCCAATCCTATCCTAAGTTAAAAATACACGCATTACCATAGCCATCTTAATGTCACAGGTTATCAGACAGATTGTATACCCACCTAGGTACACGGACTTACATGGCAACGATGTCGCAAAGCCAGTAAATGTATCTCTACAACATCTTCCTCTCTTACTCCCGAAAAATGCTGGAAATGTACCATATTTATTATCTTGAAACAGCAAAAAGAAAAAACTTACATGGCAGGGCGCGCGGGAACACAGTGCAACGTTCGATGCAACTATTCCGAAGACTGCTCTGCTGGCACTGGTTGAAACAATAGAAGATGATGAAACTGTGGCCATATGGAGCGCAATCTCTCAAGCTGTACATATTATTATGCGTGCGTCTTCCCGCCGAAAGTCAAAAAAGGAACTACCAAACTAGTGTTGATGTTGCACTTTATTACAGTGCGCGCACGCCGGAGGGTTAATACTAGGTACTAGAGCTCCGAGAAAGTGAATGTTCTTTACAAGATATTTCAGAAAGCCTTCACAGGGATGTATTCACTTTGTACCAGTGTTGGCAACAATGACTACGGTAAGGCACTGTCTTCAAAAGACTAAGGTCCGGCCGCACACGAGCCACTACGGAGAGGGATATCGTTGTATTCTCCGCATGGTTGTGGTGGATCATACTGCATTTGCAGCATCCATTAGAACCTCTTTTGGTACCAGAGTGACAGAGCGAACTGTAATAAGTCGATTACCTGAGGGACAGCTCCGAGACTGACATCCTGCAGCGTTCATGCCACTAACTCAGAATCATCGGCACTTACGGAGTTTAGGTGGTACGGTTATATTTTCTCGAAATGTGATTCTTTTTACATCAATTATGGGTAAATCGAGGGTGCTGATCACGAACATACTATTAGTTTTTCACCCACACCTAACGCCCTAGAGGGACGAGGGTTCGATTCCCCTCCCAGCTACTAAGTCATAAATTCGAATGTGCGGCGTGTAACCCGGAAAGTTATGGTATTGTGTTCATAAAAATAGTATGGAGATGTTTCTTACATTGGCTGTGCGATAAGTCACACCTAATGCCCTTGAGGGTCGAGGGTTCGATTCCCCTCACAGGTTCCAAGTCATAAATTCGAATTTGCGATGAATGACCCGGAATGGTACGGTATTGCGTTGATATAAATTGTATGAAAACGTTTCTTACTTCGGATATGCGAAAAGTCATCCGTAGCCCCCTTGAATGTCGGAGTTCGATTCCCCTCCCAAGTACTAAGTAGAATAATTGAATTCACGATCTCTGGCCCGGATCGGAACGGTATTGCGTAGATAATCCGGGTCATTCATCGCAAATTCGAATTTATGACTTGGTACCTGTAAGGGGAATCGAACCCTCGACCCTCAATGGCGTTAGGTGTGACTTTTCGCATGGCCAATGTAAGAAATGTGTCCACACTATTTTTATGAACACAATACCGTAACTTTCCGGGTTACACGCCGCAAATTCGAATTTATGACTTAGTACCTTGGAGGGGAATCCAACCCTCGTCCCTCAAGAGCGTTAGGTGCGGGTGTAAAACTAATAGTATATTCGTGATCAGCACCCTCGATTTACACATAGTTGATGTAAATAAAATACATTTTGAGAAACACTATCCGTACCACCTAAACTCCATAAGAGCCAGTATTCGCCATCTGCGACTTCAGTGGTGTCAAACTAGAGCTTTGATTGGTTGGTTCCTTAGTTTAGGGGGACATGTAGCCCAGTGTACTTTGGGTGTGTGTAGAATCTGTGATGACTGCATTAGTGTTTGCTATCTGTTTTTAATTCAAGTAAGGACTGCAGACGGTAGTAGTGGAGTGAGGCGGTTTCCAACTCACTTAAGAACATACATGTCGTTACTACTAAGCCTCAGTCATGTTAAATATCTCTCGAACGCATGGTCCGATTTTGACAAATGAGGTCTCATTGGACTCGAGCTGACGTTCTCTTTCCTATGGACTACTCGTTATATATTTGTTTTTTTTTTTTGAAAATTTTTGTTTTCGAAAGTTGGTGATAGTTTGAAAACCAAACATGGTAGAACGTTGTGCCATAGCTCAAACGAATGGTCTTTATGACCTTTATTTTCAATAATAAAACTTTTTTGCTTTTTATGTTTTTTTTGAAAACACTCGAATTTTGAAAATCCTATATTTTGGAAACTAGGAAGTTTACAAAAAGGTTTGTTTGACGTAAATTAATGGTCCCTATGCCCCCTACCCCCAAAATAAATTTCAAGTCTCTAGAGGAAGAATTTGTGTTTTGTAAGTAGTGGGATGAGGGGGAGCTACTACACTTAGGAAGTTGTGAGCCCCTGCGACCTTGGAATGGAAGGAGTGATGCTAGGAGGGCGTGCTTGGATTTGTTTTCTTCGTCTCGTCGTGCTCTTTACGGGAATGTAGGTGTCGAAAAGGTGAAATGCTGGAAACACGCTTTGGGGGGGGGGGAAACTTGATTTTAAACTTTTTGCTATATATCGCGAACCAATCATGCTAGAGGCATGAACGAGGGGTCCAAGGACTCGGGCTGACGTCCTCTTTGCTATGGACCACTCGTTATATTTAAAAAAATTGAAAACTCGATTTTGGGGTAAACACCTGTTTTTTGTGATTTTGCCGATATCTCACGAACTAATAACGCTAGAGACGTGTACGAGGTGTCCTAGGACTGGGGCTAACGCCCCCTTTCAAATGTGGTAGATATGTTTTCCAAAAAAATAATTCACAAAGGGCCCTACGCCATACATGTTGAAAAAAAAATTCTTTACCGTTTCCTGTTTATAATGTTCATGAAGCGTGGTGGTTGAGAGAGACGATACGGCTGGGTGTGTGTGTTTCAACGAACCTGTCGCTAACCACAAGGACCATGCTTAATAGAATAATCGCTATTTCGGCGGGTCGGTGTATGACAGAGCGAGCGTGCGTTTTTCTGATATTTTACCTTTAACGTGTAAACGGTGATGAGAACTTGGTTCTATGTTGGTCGAAGCGAGTAGAGAAACCAAACTTGCAGACGAGCAGGAGGTGAATGTCATTTGAGCTTATTGGAATGCGCTGATCTGACTTGACAACAGGTGCAATGGAAAAATGACAATGACGCTTGAAGGTGAAATAATCTGACCATCGTGGTGGCAGGGGAGTGCGAAATGCGTGCACACACGTGTGAGATGACATGTACGCTAAACAAGTTACATCCTGTTTTGCTTCGTACGTGACAAAATGCAAGTTGACGTGAAATTTGATCTGCCACAGGTGTTCACCTTGGACGTTAGCTGTCCACGTGCGCGATAACTGTTAACAAGTTACATCCTGTTTTGCTTCGTACGTGACAAAATGCAAGTTGACGTGAAATTTGATCTGCCACAGGTGTTCACCTTGGACGTTAGCTGTCCACGTGCGCGATAACTGTTAACAAGTTACATCCTGTTTTGCTTCGTACGTGACAAAATGCAAGTTGACATGAAATTTGATCTGCCACAGGTGTTCACGTTGGACGTTAGCTGTCCACGTGCCTGATAACAGAATGTTCAAAGCGTGGGAATCGCTGAATCAGTAAAAAGTATGATGCAACTTGTGGGAATGATGTCGCAACCAATAGATAGGCAAGAGCTGCGAACAGCAGTGGTGGGAAGTGGAGGGGAGAGAGGGGGGAGGGGTAATGTAAGAGAGAACACAGGTGGAAAGGGAATGACAAACATTTATGAACATGCACGAAGCGCTCCGCGCTGTACACACAGAGCTATAGGAGGTGTACAACATGTGTGAATAAATAAAAAGTACACAGGTTCATACAACATGTAATTTATTGATCCAAGAATTAAACGTAGAGTTAAACCCTAACCATTTGACATACAGTTTATTTCCTTTTTGTTTCAACACTTTTTCCACAAGATAATGCTTAGGAAATGCTGTTTTCTGAAGTTCATGGAGATAAAATCTACCTTTTATGGGTTGATGGTTGAGGTCCTCGAGTAAATAGGTGACTGGAGTGTCCATGTTGACTCGACGAATTCGAAATAGTTCAGTCCCCCACTGTGGCGTGTAGCCCTTATTAAAGGCAGACTTAAATTTGCTCACACGAACAAAATCCCTAATGTTTAGTCGGTGACGTTTAGGATCGGCATTGTTGAATAATTTGTACAGATTTTTCTCAAACTCATTTTTGGCTTGTTTTCGAAGGTTGTTATTAAAATCAACGTATGCCTTTAACCAAGGTCTTTGCTTAAACTTTAACACACGATGAATTTTTATCAATTTTATTCCATGATCTAAAGCCTGTTTTAATGCCATGTAGTGAACAACATATCGCCTTCGATTTCCAAGATGAGGAATTAGTTTTTTCAGAGACGAATCCTTAGGTTGTGTACACTCTGGTAGGAAAGGTAAATCGTTGTGTAGATCATGAAAGTCAGATGGGTAATCAACATCAACGTCTAGAATGTATCCCACAGGATCGTCTTTCTTCAGTTTTTCTAGATCAACGGTATCTGGAGAAACCCACTGAAATCAGCCATAAGGAAGAGAGTGACACATAGCCCACCCGTATTGGTTGTTGGCATCATCATAGGTAATAAACTGTGATGGTTTCTCAGAATCATAGGTTTCCATGTATTTATTGTTAGCTTCAGCATACCGATGAGACACCTGGCATATGCCTCCACGTATTACAGACTCGATTAAAAGAATCTGATCGTAATCCTGTAGCAATTCCAGTTCAATGCCTGTGTAAAGGAGCATTGCCTCGAAACATAAACCAGGCGAAGTGAAAAAGTGTGCAGCATCCACTCGGTGTGTTTCTAGTGTTTTGTTTCTAAACGTTTCAAAGCTGTCTGCAAGAAGGAGTACATCTGAAGTTAGGTAGAGGTCACTATATTCCCCTAGAGTTTTAATGTTGAACTGATTCCACACATTTTTAGCATGTTCATAGTCTTCTTGACTGACATCTTCTTGACTTAATTTGTTAAAGAATACCTCTTTTGGAGGTAAACACGTTTCACTTAACTTTTCCCATGAGTCAATGTAGTCATAACAAAATACCCCTTTACGAGTCATGAGCATTGCATTTTCTTTTCCAAAGTACTTGTCTGTTTCAGGGTATAATGTTAAGTTGGAAACTAAGTTTTCCAAACTACTTGGCATTAACCGAAACGTGTCCACAAATCGAAGCTTAACATTTCCAACATATTTGGTGAAAGAGATGTACTTTTCTTTGGAGTTAGGGATAACGTCCACTCTTTCAGTAGTACACCCCAATTGCTTTACAATGAAATTTGCGTCGTAGCCACTCATATTATGTAGAAATACAGGAACGGGGTTACGTGTTTTACACCTCAAATTACAGTTATTGTGAGCACTTCCACGGTATTCCCCTGTAATATGACAATGGTCTCGAACTTTCCAGTCCTCTTTGGTAAATGGTTTATGACACAAATAACAGGTTTCAGAAGATTGGAACTCTGCTTCTTGATGCTCAGTTAAAGCTTTTGGAACATTTAAGCTGTAAAGACGATCAATTTCATTTGCTATTGAGATCAAACAGTCCATAAACTTTTCTGCAGCGTCAGGTCCACGATAAATAATAGGTTGGCTCGGAAGGTTTGTCTTTATGTGTTCCACAGCTGGTGAGGGTTTAACATATATACCAAAGCTCATAGGAACATGACTCTGGTATGGCACTGTATAACTTGCCTCAGGATTAGGTAGACATGTTTGATAGGGTAACAGTATACTTTCATATAGGTAAGAAACGGGTCATACTATACTTTCAACTACACTAGTTTCAACTACTTTTCAAGGCCACGCTCACCGAGCATTGCCGAAGACTGCCGAAAGTTAACGATTGGATTAAGAGTGTCAGGCGGTAACAAGAAACACAAGCGGTACCCATGCAATAGTTTTATTAATTACATATATCTACAATTTTTACATATAATACACTCTTTTCTTTATTTTAGTAACATTCATTTTCCTATTTCTACATTTTAACTTAAATTTTTGCTTAAATCTCTTAGGTCCCTTTTGTATCCATTTGTTTAATACGAACAGGGCAGCCCAAATTCTTGATTTGTCATGCATATTTACACACAGAACACAACTCTTTCCTTATTTTTGCTTGGTGTAGTTTTAAGAGCATCCAGCTTAATTTTGGTCCGATAATTCAAATCTGTATCCGAATCTTCTAGTTCCTTTTCCAGCCAGTAATTGGATATAAACAAAGAGTCAATATTCTCCATTTCCAACACATATCTAACTTTATGTCTATATACTATTGGTTTTATTCCCTTAATAATTAGTTCTGTTCCTTTTTCCAAACTTTCTAACCGGGAGCACTTTCGGATTTTGATTTGGCCTTTGATTTCCTGCATAGTGATGTTATTAAGCAGATCAACGTCACCTTGCGTATACGATGTCGACTCTACTCTATAGTCTGTTTGAATGCTTGTGAACAACTTAAAATTCTCGATTTTAGCAAACGAGTTACCATTAAATGTAGTAATTCCATTGGTGTTGAATGCTGCAAACGGTTTTTCAGTTTCCAAATGTACAATGTCCAATCCACCACATCGAGTTACAATAAATCCATCCTATTTAAGCAAGTCTAAATTACAAAAAAGGCAACATAAAAAGCCAATACACAAGCTGATTGTAAAATGTTAAACACTTGCATAGTATTACATTTTAGGTAAAGCAACATTCCCATGCAATTAAATCATTTAACTTTTTGTTACGTCATGTGACAAGTTAAATCTTGTTTGAGTTCCAATCGTTAACCTTGGGCAGTCTCCGGCAATGTTCGAGAGATTTTGTATTTATATGTGTACTGCTTTCTGCCGACAAGCGTTGTCAGTTACGTCATAATCTAAAAATAGAATTGATTAATGGTATATATAAGAGACGCTACAGATGCATTTGATCAGTGCTTCGTGGTAGTTGAAAGTGTGAAGATGTCTCTCTCTAAAGTGTTTAGTGTCCCCCAACTTATGGGGAACAGAATAAAGCCTACCAACGAGCGGTTTGGGTTGTGGTTGTTGTTGGAAAACCTGGACAATCTGGTTACAGACATTGGTAATATAAACTACACAGAAAACGAGACGCTCCTAAGTGATAAAAATGTTAATATACTTACACCGATTACGGAACCGTTTTGTGATAACATTATGGTGGTTAGGATATGTGATCAAGTGGACTGCCAAGAACAATTGGAAAATAGTAAGTCTGTGCTGCTAAAGAAAGAGGTGTGTGGTGCTTTCAACCTCTATTTACGTGGTAAATTCTCCAAGTTCATCTCTGCTAAACATGGTGTTAAGGCAAAGCTACCATTTCCTCTACTCAATAACGAGTGTGCAATGGCACGGGGACTCAGGACACAGCTTGGGGAGAAAGGAATGGTTAGCATTATGGAAAAGTATAAAAATCCTGTGGCTATACCATACAAAGTGGAGCTAGCTGATGTTAAATTAGATGTTCTGTTAGCCGAACTTCCAGAGATATTGCAACAGCTTCGTGCTGAGGAGTTTTATCTTATGGATTTGGACATAACCCAAGATTTGGCTGGTGTTTTTAACAAGGCAGAGATGTGTGATTATCTAACATCGAATCACAACTTTTGTGTGCAAGGAGAGTATCGAGAAAAGTGTAATGTGATTGTGAAAAAATGATAAAACGGTTGGTATAGACTGTTTAACATGGATGAACTCTAATTCTAGAATAAAGATATATAACAAATGTATATGTCAAATTACAAGTCCTGGTGTAAACAAAGTCATTGGAAACCATATTATAGACTTTATCCGATGTCCAGACTCCCGTCTAAGGGAAACGTTTACGTCTTCCTTAGCTAAAGAACATGGTATTACAAGACTAGAGGCAACAATTTACAACTACAAAATGGATGGTGTATTTGACCCACTCGAAGATTGTGTTAGTGTATTAAACGCCAACAAACATTACTTAAAAGAAGCGCCCCTGTACTCGGTGCCGATCGCGTCCATGTGGACCAAACTATCGGATAACCTACGAAATAGTTGCTGTGTGGTGTTTAACAAAGTTTTGCAATTTGTGTATTGGGGTAATAAAAATACTCGGAAATTGACTGGTGTGCAAATCGAACTGCGCGATGGACAAGATCGGGAAAAGATGATAAACTATGCTCTCTCTGCCTATAGTTTTAATTACTTACCTGTAAACTTTGTAGAAATTGTTAACGATGATTCTGGAAACAACAATGTTCGCATTATACAGAAATGCTATGTTAAAGCTGGGGAAACATTCTTTTCCCAATCCAGGACATTGTCTTCCACAATTCCCGCAAACATAAACATTAGCGAATTAGGATTGACTCCTACAAATAATATTCTTCCCCAGGTGTTGAGAAAAAGAACCAATAAAACTAACAGACTTAAACCATTCCCTCTTAAGGAAATGACCCCATTGAGTACAGTTAATGTGCTATGTGTAAGGAAACGAAAATTGGAGTTAGAGGAAATTGAGATCAAAAAAAGGAAAGTGGAGTATGTTGCAGAGACTACTGCCCTAAAGGAAGAGTACGAAGCAGTGTTGCAGAAAGAACAGACGATTGTGGATGCAAGAAACAGGTTTACAGTTTACTTTAAACAAAGTCCCTGGCAAAATCTAGATGTGAGTGGGAAATACAAACTCTCAGCATTTACTGTTAACATTGTGGTGTTTGAAGCCATATTTTCAGTGTTGCCTTAGTAAACAAGAGTTTAGTGCTTTTCAGTCGGTCAACACGAATGTACCCAAAGGAGATGGGTTATGCCCTAATCCTGAAATAAATTACATGAGATTAATAAAACACTAGGATGACCAGTTTCGATCGTCAAGCGATCATCATCAGATCCATTACACTCAGGCTACAAAATCTATGTTTGAAAAAGGGGGGAAATTAGGGGGTTATTAATAGGTAAATGTTATCTGGATCAGGTGTACGATGTACTTTTCTTCTGCAATAAACCAAGGCCCATATTCGGGGCAGTATTAAAGGGACCGGGACGTCCTCATCAGACCGTCAACGCTTAGTTCGAATGGGTTATGCTCCACGCGTGGCGAGGGCTAATCCACGGTCTTTAATAATTGTAGACCCACCTCATTCAATAATATACATCTTATCTAGGTTGGCAACACCTCACATAAACACATCGCTATCACTCCCCACAGCACGTAGGAGCAGGGGGGGGAGAAAGCAGGGAAAAACCAGTCGTTAAGATAACCACCGCAGTCTACCGCATAGTGAGTTCCAGTGAGCACGAAAACTGCGACTAGCTGTTATACGGAAGACAATCAGATAAGTAGTTAGCCTAAAATTTTATAGTTTAACCATAGTTTACAACAATATAATCTCTCTAAAGTACAATCTACGGATAGCTATCACCATTTAGCATTTCACCTAACATATATACTGCATTTAGCATACACTGACAGTTGCAGTACCAATGAACATGAAAATCCACAGCCTGCTTCCAGTCTCCGACCGGGTCAGGAATGGAATGAATGAAGCCCCCATCTAGCGGCGAGGATATGAACTGTGCCGGCTGCCGAGGCCTGACGCACTCCTCTGGGGCAATGATTAAATGAATGACAGATGAAATGAAATGATAGTGGAGAGTGTTGCTGGAATGAAATTTTGACAGGGAAAACCGGAGTACCCGGAGAAAAACCTGTCTGCCTCCGTTTTGTCCAGCACAGATCTCACATGGAGTGACCGGGATTTGAACCCCGGACCCAGCGGTGAGAGGCCGGCGTGCTGCCGCCTAAGCCACGGAGGCTATGCAGTACCAATACTGCAACTAAATAATTGTACATATTGTAAATATTTTCACCTGTATTTCAAACATAGATTTTGTAGCCTGAGTGTAATGGATCTGATGATGATCGCTTGACGATCGAAACTGGTCATCCTAGTGTTTTATTAATCTCATGTAATTTATTTCAGGATTAGGGCATAACCCATCTCTTTTGGGTGAGGATATTTAAAATCTATGTTTTTAAAGAGTCATGGTAATTTAGACTTGCTTAAATAGGATGGATTTATTGTAACTCGATGTGGTGGATTGGACATTGTACATTTGGAAACTGAAAAACCGTTTGCAGCATTCAACACCAATGGAATTACTACATTTAATGGTAACTCGTTTGCTAAAATCGAGAATTTTAAGTTGTTCACAAGCATTCAAACAGACTATAGAGTAGAGTCGACATCGTATACGCAAGGTGACGTTGATCTGCTTAATAACATCACTATGCAGGAAATCAAAGGCCAAATCAAAATCCGAAAGTGCTCCCGGTTAGAAAGTTTGGAAAAAGGAACAGAACTAATTATTAAGGGAATAAAACCAATAGTATATAGACATAAAGTTAGATATGTGTTGGAAATGGAGAATATTGACTCTTTGTTTATATCCAATTACTGGCTGGAAAAGGAACTAGAAGATTCGGATACAGATTTGAATTATCGGATCAAAATTAAGCTGGATGCTCTTAAAACTACACCAAGCAAAAATAAGGAAAGAGTTGTGTTCTGTGTGTAAATATGCATGACAAATCAAGAATTTGGGCTGCCCTGTTCGTATTAAACAAATGGATACAAAAGGGACCTAAGAGATTTAAGCAAAAATTTAAGTTAAAATGTAGAAATAGGAAAATGAATGTTACTAAAATAAAGAAAAGAGTGTATTATATGTAAAAATTGTAGATATATGTAATTAATAAAACTATTGCATGGGTACCGCTTGTGTTTCTTGTTACCGCCTGACACTCTTAATCCAATCGTTAACTTTCGGCAGTCTTCGGCAATGCTCGGTGAGCGTGGCCTTGAAAAGTAGTTGAAACTAGTGTAGTTGAAAGTATAGTATGACCCGTTTCTTACCTATATGAAAGTATACTGTTACCCTATCAAACATGTCTACCTAATCCTGAGGCAAGTTATACAGTGCCATACCAGAGTCATGTTCCTATGAGCTTTGGTATATATGTTAAACCCTCACCAGCTGTGGAACACATAAAGACAAACCTTCCGAGCCAACCTATTATTTATCGTGGACCTGACGCTGCAGAAAAGTTTATGGACTGTTTGATCTCAATAGCAAATGAAATTGATCGTCTTTACAGCTTAAATGTTCCAAAAGCTTTAACTGAGCATCAAGAAGCAGAGTTCCAATCTTCTGAAACCTGTTATTTGTGTCATAAACCATTTACCAAAGAGGACTGGAAAGTCCGAGACCATTGTCATATTACAGGGGAATACCGTGGAAGTGCTCACAATAACTGTAATTTGAGGTGTAAAACACGTAACCCCGTTCCTGTATTTCTACATAATATGAGTGGCTACGACGCAAATTTCATTGTAAAGCAATTGGGGTGTACTACTGAAAGAGTGGACGTTATCCCTAACTCCAAAGAAAAGTACATCTCTTTCACCAAATATGTTGGAAATGTTAAGCTTCGATTTGTGGACACGTTTCGGTTAATGCCAAGTAGTTTGGAAAACTTAGTTTCCAACTTAACATTATACCCTGAAACAGACAAGTACTTTGGAAAAGAAAATGCAATGCTCATGACTCGTAAAGGGGTATTTTGTTATGACTACATTGACTCATGGGAAAAGTTAAGTGAAACGTGTTTACCTCCAAAAGAGGTATTCTTTAACAAATTAAGTCAAGAAGATGTTAGTCAAGAAGACTATGAACATGCTAAAAATGTGTGGAATCAGTTCAACATTAAAACTCTAGGGGAATATAGTGACCTCTACCTAACTTCAGATGTACTCCTTCTTGCAGACAGCTTTGAAACGTTTAGAAACAAAACACTAGAAACACACCGAGTGGATGCTGCACACTTTTTCACTTCGCCTGGTTTATGTTTCGAGGCAATGCTCCTTTACACAGGCATTGAACTGGAATTGCTACAGGATTACGATCAGATTCTTTTAATCGAGTCTGTAATACGTGGAGGCATATGCCAGGTGTCTCATCGGTATGCTGAAGCTAACAATAAATACATGGAAACCTATGATTCTGAGAAACCATCACAGTTTATTACCTATGATGATGCCAACAACCAATACGGGTGGGCTATGTGTCACTCTCTTCCTTATGGCGGATTTCAGTGGGTTTCTCCAGATACCGTTGATCTAGAAAAACTGAAGAAAGACGATCCTGTGGGATACATTCTAGACGTTGATGTTGATTACCCATCTGACTTTCATGATCTACACAACGATTTACCTTTCCTACCAGAGTGTACACAACCTAAGGATTCGTCTCTGAAAAAACTAATTCCTCATCTTGGAAATCGAAGGCGATATGTTGTTCACTACATGGCATTAAAACAGGCTTTAGATCATGGAATAAAATTGATAAAAATTCATCGTGTGTTAAAGTTTAAGCAAAGACCTTGGTTAAAGGCATACGTTGATTTTAATAACAACCTTCGAAAACAAGCCAAAAATGAGTTTGAGAAAAATCTGTACAAATTATTCAACAATGCCATTTTTGGAAAAACAATGGAAAATATCCGTAAAAGAATAGACATACGTCTTGTGACTGGCAGCAAAAAGGCAGAAAAGCCAATAGCAAAGCCGACATTTATTGACAGAACTATTTATGGTCCTAACCTAGCTGCTTTCCACATGGCTAAACGTAACATTGTATTCAATAAGCCTATATATATTGGAATGTGTATACTGGATATTTCAAAAACTCTCATGTATTCCCACCACTATGATGTCCTGCTACCCTATTATGGAATGAACAATCTTAAACTCATGTATATGGATACCGACTCGTTCATTTATTTGGTTAACACCCAAGATGTATATGAAGACAAGTTGGATTTCCTAGAACACCTGGACACATCAGATTATCCTACTAATCACATATGTTACTCTACATCAAACAAGAAAACGTTGGGGAAATTTAAAGACGAGGCTTGTGGACAAATTATAAAAGCATTTGTTGGACTTAGAGCTAAAATGTACGCTTTAGACATAAATGGTAAAGAAATCAAAAAGATTAAAGGTATTAGCAGAGGTGTTGTCAATAATTGTGTAAGCTTTCAAGATTATAAGGATTGTGTCATGAAAAACAATGTAAAAAGAATACCCATGAACATTATCGCTTCTAAACAACATGACATATCATCTATAAGACTAAACAAAATTGCTTTGTGTCCTGGTGATGATAAAAGAGTGATTGATGCTGATGGTATAGGTACACATGCCTATGGTCATTACTCAATCATTGACCATGCTTAAAGAGTTAAGTTATGAGTATCAAAATCTTCTGCCTGCAACTAGCAAATACATAAAACAAAACAATTTAGGAAATAAAACAATAGCACTACAAAAGTAAAAAAACAAAAATAAAATATGGTATTCATAATCAAAAATAATTAAAATAGAAAACAAAATAAAAAAGAATATATATATAAAAATGTATTATTTGTAAATAATGTACATGTATTTAAAATTAAAATATTTTATGGCCACTGCTTGTACATTTCTAATTACTACCCGCCTCTCCCCACTCCTAATGCAAAATGAACATGTAAAACACAAATTGGAAAATCCATGTTTCCATAATAATAAAATAGAAAAAACATTAAACTGAAATTTTAAAAACTGTAAATGGGAATTTGGTAAATTGACAAATGTGTAAACAACAAATTAAAAGATCCATGTTTCTATATCATGAAATTGAAAAACTTTAAACTGACATTTTAAAAACTGTAAATGGAATATTTTGAAATTGATAAATGTGTAAACAACAAAAAGCAAAAATCCATGTTTCCATATTATGAAATTGAACAACTAACAACTGACATTTGAAAATACTGATAATGGGAAATTGGAAAATTGACAAATATGTAAACAACAAAATGCAAATTCCATGTTTCCATATTATGAAATTAAAAAACTTTAAACTGACATTAAAAAAAACTAAAAATGGGAAATTGGAAAATTGACAAATGTGTAAACAACAAAATGAAAAAAAAAAAAAAAAAAAACCGGTTGGGGTAGTGATCATGTTGTACAGTAGCCTATAAGACTGGCATAAGGATAGTTGCATGTGCCCTTATATACTTTGTGTGTGTGCATTAGCCTTTGGATTAGCTTAAGTTAGGTTTGGTAAAGTTAGGTTTGGTGACGTTAGGTATGTAGCCTTGTAGTTTACTCTTTTCGGAAAATGTAAAATGTAAAATCTAAAATCAAAAAATCTTAAATTTAGAATGTAAAATCTAAAAAAAAAAATAACATCTAAAATACAAAAAATCAAAAATGTAAAATGTAAAATCTAAAAAATGTAAAATGAAAAAAAAAAATCAAAAATCTAAAATGTTAAAATATAAAATCTAAAATCTTTAAATGAGGTTTCTGTGGGTTAGGTTAGGTTAGGTTATAACTAAGTTTATTATGTGTGCTCTCACATTTGCTCTGATATTTGCTTTGACTTTGAAGTTAGGTTAGGATAGGTTAGGTTAGGTTAGGTGAAGTTGGGTTAGGCAGAATTGTTGAGGTATGAATCAAAAGCCAGCTCCTGTCAGTTTTGCCTCACAAGGCTGAGTGTACTCCGTTCCACTCCTGAGACCAGAAATTAAATTTCTTGGCAGAGCCGGGATTCGAACCTCAGGAATGACCTCCAAGAATGCTAGTCACTACACTAAGTGGTTGACAATATAAGGCTGGTCTTGATTATACATGATCAATTAATAATTACCTAATAATAATAATAATAATAATAATAATAAATATTCAATTTAGCAACTACACGGCCGAACTCCCCCTGTGACATCATTCATGGTCTCAGGACATGGCGGCCATCTTGCCCATTAGCCCCTGCCCCAGCTCTGACTGACCCCTCCATAAGAATAACATAGAGTGATTGCGCGCGGCGGCCATCTTGCCCATTAGCCCCTGCCCCAGCTTCGGCTTATATTACCTACTGACGGTAATTTCAAATTGTTCCTACTTTCGCCACCAAATGCTATCGTCCACGACACCTAGCTGTAAATTTGGCTACTACTAGATACCATCGCAACCAGCGCCTGGTGACGAACGTTGGAACTTAAGGGCAATTATCAAACCTAACCTAAAAATGTTGCTTCACACAAGTTTTGTTAGTGGAAGGTTCTTTTACATGCCATAAATCTATAACATGGGACAGCCGGCTTAACTTCCCCTCCGAAGGAAGGCACACTGAGGGATTTCAACGCTCATTAGAAATCCAAATACTATGCCCGGGTTTGAACCCGCGACCTTGGGCATAGTAGCTCAGCATGCTAAAACTAGAGCTCATTGGAGGGCGGAGTGGAGATCAGTTGTATTCTATTGACTTTTTATTGCGACGAATTTCAGGATTGATGTTGTCTACCGTATTTTGATATTGACGATTCTAATTCAACTGTTCCTATTCAAAATGGTGGCCTATTGTAATGTGGTTACCTTGTCAATGGGGCGAATTCACAAAGATACAATACACTAGAGTCGAATACGGTTATATAAACTTAGCTGGTATTTGAATTCTGAGTCCTATACGGCGTCCGTTCTCGCTCACTGCTTACCTCGGACTGTGAGGTTAACATACAGTACTTTAACTACATTAATAATAACTCAACAGCTGTAGAAGAGCTTCAAACCGACTGTGCAATAATATCTGAAAAGATGTTTCTCACGTCACAGAAGTTTCAACAAACTTTTGTAATCTAAATAATGAATATATATATCTGCATAAGTGTAATGCATGAACATCGTAAATTATCTAAGTCTATTTGAAAAGGACCTGATGATGATCGCTTGACGATTGAAACATGTCATCCTATTAAATAATACCCCCCTCCATTTTAGCATATTTTCATTTATGAAAATGTAGGTTTATGAGATCACCTTTTGTCCGTGTGCGTATGTGAGTGTGTCGCTAATACAGGGTGATTCTTGATGTAGTTTACAACTTCAATAATGTGTAATTATTTATTGGAACCACTTACAGATTTGGTTTATACATGTATGTCATTATATTGCAAAACACTTCAAATTTTGACTCATGTCGTTTGTAGATGCACAGTTGTACGCCACGCGTGCCGCCTGTCACTTGTTGGAAATTACGTATTTCACTGGAGTGGAGAGAGCGAAGTGCGTGTTCTGGTTTGAAGAAACCAAGTCAGCAACGAATGTACAGCCGAGGTTTCGCACAGAATTTGGCAAAGACCCACCCAGCAGACCAACAGTGTACAAATGGTACCAGACATTTATCAAACAGGTTGTTCTGTGCGACACACAAAGGCTCCAGCCCGCGCATCTGTGACTGGCGATGTGGTGGAAACAGTTAGGGAGAGGCTCGTCCGCAGTTCGGAAAAAGCAACACGTCGTCTGTCACTCGACACTGGTATCCATCGGAACGTTTTTTGCACTGTTCCGAGATAATAAAAAAAAAAGATACGAGCCTTACAGTAGTCGCATATGATGTGTAACATCTGATATAGAAGAAACCTCACGTGAAATTGTTGATACACCGGTATTTTATACTATTATTGGCACAAATATTAATCTATTGTAAAAGTGAGTGTTTTACAGATATTGTAGTTTATAATACGGAACTCATTTTCTTAGATGATTTGTAGCTTCCACCAGCACTAGCCTAAATAAAGAATACGATATGGATCAACTACATAAATAGACGCGACACCGCTCATAACCTTAAATTCCTTATAAACAGGACCTCTTGATTCACGGACCAACACGTAATTTCATAAGGATTCTGTTAAAATGAGTCATATTGATATGGTAAATATCGTTTAAAATGATAATCTGGTAGCAAAATATATATATCCCATCCGTGATTCGGTCCCGAGATTTCTAGATTGACAGTCACATGCCTCTAACCCCACGGCTATTTCGATTACGCTAATATTGTGCACAAGATAGTAACTTATTTCCAGTTAGCAACAGTTCATGAAGGCTTGCTCAATTCTCGTATAACCATAACGATTATAATTATTATATTGATGACTGCATTACCGTTATGTGGGTTAATATTTGAATAGCCATTGTGCAGAAACATAATACCGGCAATGCCGAATACTTACTATGTTTAATATTAAGGCATTTTACCATTTAAATACTGAAACCGTATGCGGTGCAAGTTGCGCTCTATACCGGCCAGTTAGTGAACCCTTGCCAGCGGTGTTATTGAAAATGGCATTTTATTGGCCGATAGAGCGCACTGCCAAGTTTAAGCGCGATTAAAAATTAGGTGTGCAGTAGGCCCAGGTATATTAAAGGCGTTTCTACCTGTGATACGTTTAGACCAACGAAGTTTCAATTATTGTTAGTAGTCCGTGTTAATATACTAAATTCCTAGGTTGTTTGTAGTGTTTGTTGATGCGATATAGATTCCACATAGCCGCATGGCCGACAGTACATCGAGTGTTAACATTAAATAAGACTACAGCAAAAGGATGAAGATTTAATAAATCGTAATTGTTTTCAGCAAATATAATATAATGAATATTTTCACACCAAAGAATGGCAGTTTGACTGTGATTTATTGTAGGAATATTTGTAACGGGGCCTCCAAACCTTGAGGTAAAACGTATGCGATTTACATTCCACATAGCCACATGACCTACAGAACGTAGTTGTACCGAGCTCCACCACCAAGCGCGCTTAAATCTATCTATCGAGCGGGCAGAGCATACTTCCGTTGTCCACCACTGCCAGCTAGTACACTTCCATTTGATCGATCGAGCCGGCAGTGCATACTTCCGTTGTCCACCACTGCCAGCTAGTACACTTCCGTTTGATCGATCGAGCGGGCAGTGCATACTTCCGTTGGATCCACCACTGCCAGCTCGATCGTTCCGATCCACTTCCGTCCACAATTTTCAAAATCAATCCCACAAAACTATCCAGCAACCGAGCGGAAAGATGTTACTCATCAAAAAACGTGTATGGACAGAATTTCCTTATTCCACAGTTGGATGAAGATGGCCACGATAGGCGCATGAGTTGGCAACAAGATGGCACCCCGCTGAACTACCTGTCGGATGTCAGGGAATTCCTTGATCAACGTTTCCCAGTTAAGTGGGTAGGTCGGGGTGAACCAATTACATGGCCGCCACGGTCTCCAGATTACACACCACTGGACTTCTTTCTATGTGGCTTTGTGAAAGATATGGTATACATCCCTGCCCTAACTGCAAATCTTGATGAACCGAGATATTGAATCACAACAGCCATCGCTTGTGTTATCCCGGAAATGCTGGTTCATACGTGGCGAGAAATCGACATCCGTTGGGATGTGTCCAGGATGACAATGGTGCACCCGTTGAGCCGTAATGGATTTGTCCAAAGAACTTGAAGTGTTTTGCTATGTAATTACATATAAACCAAGTCTGTAAGTGGTTCAAATAAATAATTACACATTATAGAAGTTGTAAACTACATCAAGAATCACACTGAAAAAATTAAATGGCTGGAGCGATTTCATCAAACTCGGTAACGTCATAGTACTATTTCGGCCGACCCCGACCGTGCCCTTCAAAGTTTATTACGTCTCACTAATCTAACAAAGCAGCTGTGCGAAATATTTCACCGGCATTCCATATCTCCTAAATTATTACTGATATCAGCCTGACATTTCTTACGGTGATAAAGTGCACAACTGAAAGTTCACCTATGTGACTTTCAAGAACCTGTTAAGTCCAGAACATGGCGGCCATCCAAAATTGAAACCTTTAAATATACTTTTCTTGCGATTTAACCATCCAAACGCAGCGAAACTTGGTACAGGAAATGTATATACACATTGTAATGCACTGGCATCTAATTTAGTTCACTTGATTATATAACCTCAAGATGGAAGCTGTGCAAAATTAAGTTTTTATTCCTAAACATGCGATCAAAGTCAATTTTGGAATAATGAACCTACTCAATAACTGTCATCTAATGGTACATAACTCTATGGCTTACATACATAAAATTCCAACATGGCGACCATCCGAAGTCTTTAGACGATTATCAATATCTAATAATCTATGACAGCAATCAAACTGACATTTTGTATGTTGATAAAGGCTATGAACATATATTCATCTATGGGACTTTCAATAAAATGGTGAACACAAATCCAACATGGCGGCAACGCGAAATTAAAGTATTTAAATGGATGTTTCTCGCGATTTAACCTTTCGAGCGCTGTGAAACTTGGTACGGTAAATGCTTATAGACATTTTAATCCCCTGACATCTAATTTATTGCAATTGTTTTTATAACCACAGGATGGCGGTTGTGCGAAATTTTAAAATCTCGATTTATTTCTTATGCAATTGAAGTTTGAATAATACACCTGCTTAATGATCTGCATGCAATAGTTCGTAACTATATGGCCTACAATATTATAAAATTCCCACCTGGCGACCATCAGAAGTATTTAGACGGTTCTCAATATTTACGAATCTATTACAGCAATCGAACTGAAAATGTGTAGGCTATGTTGATAGAGGCAATTAGCATAAGTAGGATTTATGAAAATAGACTATTTAGTTCGTCGCGGAACTACTTGTTGTACATAAAAGCGGGTTATTTTGTGATAAATATCTAATGTAATATTTCTTTCAGGTTAGGGTGTATAAATACTTGTTTTCCCGCCTAATGTAATTGGGCAGAATTTCTGTTTACCGACTGAAAAGCTTTCTACAATAGATGGTTGTATACGTGTATTGTACCCACCTGCTATACGTTATAAATAGGACTACAAGCGTAGTGCCATAAAGCTTACATTTGAATAATTAATCCCTGCATTTCCGTTTTGTGTCCATTTCAGATATGGCAGTAATACATTGCGTCAGTAATCGCTATGCACACTAAACACAGCCAACAAAGCCTGCATGAAAATGTATATTTAAGTAAGTTATTAAAATAGTCATATATTCCAAGCACAAAAAGACCTTCTGTACATGACAAATAGCAGTCCCATGAAACCTGTGATGGAAATAATTCCAGAAACCTGTTCGGTAACAAACGTGTTACAGGACAGGTAGGATGCGATATTAGAGAGAGATGTGATGCATATACAGTGTGGCTGGTGTATTGCCAGGTAGTCGGGAGCATACGTGCCAAAGGACGTGAAGAGGTGCGTGGATTTGCGAAGAAAGAGGTTTAGATGCATTATTTGAACAGGGCTAGCAGACTAATTATACACTCTATTACTTTTTGTTTGCATTATGTTAAGTACGACGAGTGCTTCTCAAGAAATAAATGGGCTGGCTGCGTGGCTCGACGGTAACGTTCCCGCTTGCTGGGCCCAAGGCTGCAGGTTCGTATTCTGGCGCAGTCAGCTGGCATTTGAGGGTGCGCAAATACAAGGGAGCCGTGTTGGTAGATTTACTGGCACGTTAAAGATCCCCTTCGGGGCAAAATTCCGGCAACCCGGCGTCCCTAAAAGCCAGAGTAGTTAAAAGGGACTTAAAACCAATAACATTATTATTGTTCTTCTTTTTGCGTTTTGCCCATTATAGAGCGCGCTGGAACTTGTTTTTCGGCTTGATGATATTCGCCTTCCTATCTTCCCAAAATCTCTTCATGAAGTCACTGTGCTGCTTCTTCCATTCTTTTGTCCACTTGGTTCCAGTCCTGCCACTAGTTTTCACCCTAAACTTGTGCTTTGTTACTGCGGTCCTGAAGACTTTGCGGTTTCTCAGAATATTTTCTCCGATGTTCAACTCTTGCAGGTCCTCTCTTGATTCATCCAGCCAGGCTATCCTTGACTTCTGAGAATTTATTACATTGAATAACCTTTTAGTAAGTCTATAATCGTCCATCCTGAAGAGGTGTCCATAAAATGTTAAACGTCTTCTTCGTACAGTGTTGCTGAAACTATCTGTGTGACGGTATAGATCTGAATTTCGTCTTTTAATCCAAATTCCGTTTTCTTGTATGGGGCCGAATATTTTTCTAAGAATTTTACGTTCTTGCTTTTCTATATTTGCAATTTTAGAATGACCTCCTAAAGCTATGGTTTCTGAAGCATATAGAGCTTCCGGTAGTACAACTGTTTTGAAAGTGTTTCAATTTTGCATTATGTGACATTACTCTTTTATTATAGTGATCCCATGTTAGTCTAAATGCTTTATGAAGTTTTGAGGCTCTTTCTGTGTTAGACAAACTGTCCAATCCTGAAGGAAGAATTATTTCTCCAAGGTATTTAAAAAATTCTATTTGGGATATTGCTCCATACGCTGTTTCTATTTTTTCTTTCTTGTTCTTTTGCTGAAAATTCTGCATGTACTTGGTTTTTTCAAATGATATTTGAAGGCCTGCTTGTGATGCTATTCTGTATAATGTCTCAATAGCATGCTTAGTTTCTTCTTTGTTCCTAGTGATAATCGCTAGGTCATCTGCGAAAGCCAAGCATTTCACATTGATTTTGTTTCCAGCAGTTCCTATGCTAACACCTTTGATGTTCTTTTCCCACTCTCTGATGACTTTATCTAGAACCAGGTTAAATAGAAGGGGTAAAAGTCCGTCTCCTTGGCGAACACCTGTTCGTACTTCAAAAGAGTCAGAAATTTCCCCAAGAAACTTCACCTTCGATGTTGTATTGGTGAGAGTCTGACGAGTCAGTTCTCTGGTCTTCCTGTCCACTTGAAGTTCTTCTAGCGTCTCAAACAGGTTCTGCCTGTCCACAGAATCATATGCTTTCTTTAGGTCCACAATGGTGACAATTGTGGGGTTGAATCTGCGGATCTTCAAAATCATCTTCAGATTCCATATCTGTTCAGCACATGAACGCCCTTTCCTAAAACCCGCTTGATATTCACCAATCAAATGGTCTGTTTGTTTCTCTTGTCGGTCTGGCTGCGTGGCTCAGGGGTAACGTTCTCGCTTGCTGAGCCCAAGGTTGGTGGTTCGAAACCTGGCGCAGTCAGCTGGCATTTGAGGGTGCGCAAATGCGAGGGAGCCGTGTCAGTACATTTACTGGCACGTTAAAGATCCCCTTCGGGGCAAAATTCCGGCACCCCGGCGTCTCTAAAGGCCAGGGTAGTTAAAAGGGACGTAAAACCAATAACATTATTAAGTTTCTCTAGTCTGTTCAGAAGAGCTTTAGATAGGATTTTATAGGCCACAGATAATAGGAATAAACCTCTATAGTTGTTTGGATCAGTTTTGTTACCTCTCTTGTGCAATGGATGTATTAACGCGCACTCCCAGTCCTTTGGGATCACTTCTGTTTCCCAAATTGCTTTTAAAATTGAGTGGATTCTTGTGGTGACCTCTTCCCCTCCGAGTTTCAACATTTCAGCGGTAATACCGTCTTCTCCTGGTGCTTTGTTATTTTTAAGAGATTGAATGATTTCTGCTGTTTCTTCCATTGTCGGTGGATGTGAATCTGGATTCGGTGCAGGCTTTTCAAAGTGCATTTTTTCTTTCGGTGAGTCACAATTGAGTAGGTCTTGGAAGTAATCTGCTAAGATCTTGCAGTTTTCCTTGGTGTTTGTTTCTAGTGAGCCATCTGGTCTACTGAAACATATGCTAGGTGGTTCATAACTAGACGGACTCTCACGGAAGGTCTTATAGAAATTTCTGGTGTTGTTTTTTTAGGAAATCCTGTTCTAGCTCTATGAGTTTATTCCTGTCGTATGTCCGCTTCTCCCTGCGGATGACCTTTGGTGTTGATTTATGGATCTTAAGGAATAATTCCCATCGTTCAGTTGTCTGATGTCCGTTCCATATATTCCAGGCTTTAATTCTGTCTTCAATTGCTTTATCACAGATTGTGTTCCACCATCTGTGTTTCCTTTTCCTTGGGGGCTGCCCTAACTTCTGTGCTGATGTCAGAATTGAATTTCCTAAGTCCCTCCAGTCTTTGGGATTTTGCTCTTTTATGGCCTGAAGAAATTCTTTGGCGTTCTGCTTGAGGTGCTCCGGATCCACTCTTAGTAATCTCTTAGTTTTTGGTTTGGATCTATTAGGCTGGAATTTCACTTTGATTTGGCTTAAGTAGTGATCAGAGTCAATCACTCCCCTGCGCACTCTAACATTTAGGATTTCACATATGTTCTGTTTGAACACTGCTACATGATCAATTTGGAATTCTCCTAGTGCTGGATTTGGTGATTTCCATGTTTTCTTCTTGTGTGGAGACCTGGTGAAATATGTAGACATGAGCCTCAAATTAAAGGATTTACAGCAATTTATCAGATGCTCACCATTCTGATTTGTTCTCCAATGTGCTGGATGATGAACAACTATGGATCTATACTTCTTTTCTCTACCAACCTGTGCGTTAAAGTCACCGAGTAAAATTTTCACATGATGTTTAGGAATTTTGCTGATGGTTTCCTCAAGGAGTTCCCAAAAGTCTTCTACTTTCTGAGGGTTTTTCTTATTGTCATTGTTTATGGGAGCGTGGGCATTAATCAATGTGTATGCCTTGTTGCTTTATTTTATTGAGAGAATGGAGATCCTTTCGGAGGGAGAAGTAAAGTTGAGTACTGAACTGGCTATTGTTTTTCTTACAAAAAACGCTGTTCCGAATTGTGATAAATTATCTCCAATTTTTATTGCTGGTTTCCCCTTATATATCCTAAAGTTTCCTGAATCAAAATGGGTTTCGTCTTGGAAACGTGTTTCCTGAATGGCTGCAATTTGAATATCAAATTTATTCAAGGTGTCAATTAACTGTTTAAGTTTCCCAGTTTTGAGCAAAGTGTTCACATTGACTGTTCCGATGAAGTTCTTTTTCTTCGGGCGAAGAGATTTTGAGAAGCTCCGACTCTTCTCAGCATGATGCTCCCGATCCCCCAGAATCCGATGATCGGGAGAACCCGAACTGTATAAGTCCGGGGCCTGGGGTAGTTGCTGTGATCCAATACGATCCATCATGCCAGGTTCACAAGTTGAAAGTGAAAGGTTGGGGTGATCACACGAAATGATCACATGGTTGCTACTCGATTGTTGAGATCGAGAGGTGCCACTCGATGTTCTGCAGCTGTTTACAGAGTGTTTGGTCCGCGAGAGGTATTTTATTTCCCTCAAGTCCGCTGACAGGCCAGTGAGGACCCCCCTATCCGCCACCTGGGACGCGCCACGTGGGAGTGTCACCTCTCCCCCTGCTACGACAACGTAGTAGGTTCGTGGAACATTATTATTATTATTATTATTATTATTATTATTATTATTATTATTATTATTATCATCAAGAAATTAAAAAACCAGTTACTGCAGTCACTTTGTGGAGTCCATTCTCTGTTAGCAATCTGGCAATAACTATTTAAGTATCACGTGTTAAGGTGTGGAAACGTGCTTGACCGGATTCCCTCCCTCTCCACGAGACCAGGCCTCTCATGTCCTGAGTGACCTTCACCTGGATACCAGCTGGCTACATGCCTGTTACGTGTTATCTTCTTTACGTTTCTCAGATTTTTAGCCTATTTTCAATTTTGAAACAATAGGCTTATGAGATCACCTTTTGTCCGTGTGTGTGTGCGTGTGTGTGTGTGAGGTGTGTGTGTGTGTGTCCCCTAATAAAATCTAAACGGCTGGAGCGATTTCAATGAAACTCGGTAAGTTTATAGCAATATTCCCGGCGACCTCGACCGTGCCCCTCAAATTTTGTTACGTCTCACCAATCCAACATGGCGGTTGTGCGAAATATTTCATTAGCATTCAATATCTCCGAAACAATTACCGATATCGCCCTGAAATTGTGTACGGTGATAAAGGGCACTACTAGAAGTTCACCTATGAGACTTTCAAAAACCTGGTGACTACAAAACGAACATGGCGGTCAAGCGAAATTGAGACTTTTAAATAGACATTTTTCGCGATTTAACTATCCAAACGTAATGAAACTTGGTACAGCAAATGTTTATACACATTGTAATGCACTGGAGTCTAATTTAGTTCAATTGTTTACATAACCTCAAAATGGCGGCTGTGCGAAATATTTCTCTGACATTCTATATCTCCGAAACTATTACAGATATCATCATGCAATTTTGTACGGTGATAAAGGGTACTGATACAAGTTTACCTATGTATATTTCATAAACCTGTCTAGTACAAAACGAACAAGGCGACCAAGCGAATTTGAAATATTTTAATATACTTTTCTCGTGATTTAACTTTCTGAGCGCAGTGAAATGTGGTACAGTAAATGATTTTGCAGATTGTAATGCACTGCCATCTAATTTAATTCAATTGTTTACATAACCTCTAGATGGCGGCTGTGCGAAATTTTAAAATTAAGTTTTTATTCTTGTGTCGTAATCATGCGATCGAAGTGAAAGTTTGAATAATGAAGCTAGGCAATAATTGTCCTTGAATGGTACATAACTCTATGGCGTATACATATAGCAATCCTAAATGGCGAGCTTCCGAAATATTTAGACGGTTCTCAATATCTATGAATCTTTTACAGCAACCAACTGATTTTTTTTAAATGTTCATAGAGACTATGAACATATGCTCACCTATAGGACTTTCAGTAACCTGGTGAGCACAAATCCAACATGGCGGTGACGCGAAGTATACATATTTAAATGGACGTTTCTCGCGAATTAACTATCCGAGTGCCGTGAAACGTTGCACGTTAAATGCTTATACAAATGTTGATCCACTGGCATGTAATTTATTTCAATTGTTTGCATAATCACAAGATGGCTGGTGTGCGTACTTTTAAAACCTCGTTTTTACTTCTTGTGTTCTAATCATGCGATTGAAGTTTGAATACCACACGTACACAATAATCTTAATGTAATAGTACAAAAATAAAAATCCATCCTGGCGACCATATGAAATATTTAGACGATTCTCAATATCTACGAATCTGTTACAGCAATTAAGCTGAAATTTTGTATGTTGATAGAGACAATTAACATGAGCAGGATATATGAAAATAGGCTGTATAGTTCTTCACGGAACTACTTGTTAATATTTAGAAACTAAACGAATTTATAACATTTCGTCTTGTGATTCGAGAGCATAGGCCTACGCACAGTAGTAGTTGTTTCGTTTGAGGGGCTTGGATTTCGTGGTCATTTAACCCTGTGTACTTCGGTGTGTAGAATTTGTCTTACAACCTGTGTTATTGGAGTGTCTGTAATAGTGTATGTGTTTGTTATTCAGGTGAGAATTGGGAAGGAGACGGCCGTGGTCTTCAGTTGGGTTCTAATTTCTACAACACGAGTCTTATGACCAAGTTTTCACTAGTCCCTAAATGGGGGAAGCAAGTTTGGATTACTTATTAATTAATAATTGTTATTTGTTTAATTATTTAAAGTTCTAGATACAGTTACTTTGAGTGTTCTCACTTTTACTAGCAAATTTGTGTAGGCCTACTCTATCATTATTAGTAAATAGGACAGGGAAAATGAAGCAACAGAACAGTGATTAAATGTTCAATGAAGTTCACTATCAACCATGTGTATTTATAATTTAAGAAATGTTCTGTCAAGAACAAAGTAATGAAAAGTGAACCTCGATGAAATTATTATTTCCACCCCTGTAATTACGGCATTTCTCTGAACTAAAGGTGAAAATATGAGGAAAACCACACCCAGAATGACCGATGTAATAGCCAGTAATTCAGCCTCGATATCCGAATGTGAAACATCCCTTTTCAGACGTCGATTGTAACTTCGTAGTTTGCTTGACTAGACTGGGGAAGGGGTAGGTTAATTCTATAACTTTCTGTAAGTGCAAAGTATATCTTCCCAAATTATAGTTACAAACATTCCTATATTATGCCTCTTCACAATGGTCTTGACAGACAGGTGCCCTTAAGGGGATCATGAATATTCTTACTATATAGACGTGCTATCTTTTCAGGTATGGCCATTAGATGATGTAATTAGTGGTGAGTACAATCTGTGTACCTCCTCAGAGTGTATCTATCTTCATTAGCGTGCTGGGCTCGCTTACATTGGTCCAGCGTGCTGTACCTAAGTTTGGTCAACGCGCAATAATTGGAGCAAAATAATAATTAGTCGCTCAAAGGTTTCGGTCAGGTGAAGGAATTTCTCACTTGTAGTTATAGGCTACAGGGTGAGTGAAATATTGCCGGTCAGTCAGAAATACACGATTCCTCTGGCCAGGAAGAGCATCAAGACGTAAAAATCTATAGTAAATGGTATCTGATTTCAGAATAATTTGGAGTTTAAGTACAACGCATTCGACAACACCGCTATTGTGTTGGTTCAGGCAAATGCCTGGATGGTTTATAACTTAAGGCCACGGCTGCCTCTTTCCCAATCCTCACCTCTATTACAAATACACACACTACAACAACAAAAACAACAATATACACTACAATAACGCTGGTTATTTGACAAATTATATTATTGTCATTATATACACAGCCAAATACACGGGGTGTATTAAATTCCTAGGTTGGGTGCACCACTATGTTGTAATCTCTACTGAGTATAAAACCAAGTCCCCGATTCTTGGATGTCACGGGTAATCTCGAGACCCACTGGATGGATTTTGTCAAGGATATCTCGAGGAAAATTTCTGTAGACAACAATTTATTTATGAAAAAAGGAAGCCAAGCAGTAACGATTTCAGTGAAAAAGTAGAAAGAAAACATGGCATCCATGTGTTTTTTAAGCTTACGCTGGACAAAGCGTTAAAAATATCAATATACTAGGCCTATGAGTGTAAGAATGTTCAGCATGAAACGTTCTACTAAAAAGTCCGCGGTAGCATTACATCGCCCACTATAAGTGTTTTTACGTTCATTTCTTCCAACAATTTCCATTCAATTACTGAGGCGACAGTATACAAGCTAGCTAGGGGCGAGAATATCACCCCAGTTACAGCCTAGCTAGCGGGCGAGCCTACTACCCCAGATTCAGCCAGCAGCAAACTGTTGAGTCGTGTTGAGTTAAGACTTCAGAGAAGAACGATTGTGTTTTGAGTTTCCCTGGAAGTGCAACTCGACTTTTCTTCATTTCGCCTGTGAACTTTTCGTTCCGCAAAATACACAGTCAAGTTAAGACTGGATGGAAGGGGGATTTGTGTTTCATGCACCTCGCCATTCTTAAATTACGTCTGAGAAGTATTCGTTGCACATGCATCTCCATGATAATATAATTAATAGTCCAATCCTTGATTTTAACCCACATGTCGAGACGTAAAACGGATATAGATCGTAGTTCATTGACATCGGAAAAAAGGCGCTGAACACGTAATGCATTCATTACTGTTCCCGGCCGAAGCTTGAGAACGATTAAACAAATAATTGGTAGAGCACAGTAGAAATCTCCCTTCTCAAGTCGTAGGATGATACAATCTCCAACCAGAATCATTAGATGAGAGGCAATATACTATAATATCATTTATTAATAACTTACACATATGGTGAAACATACTACAAGTGGTGGTAGTGGGATGCATCATAAATGAGCAACTCAATTCCAATCTCTCCCTATACTGGTTTCTTTGACTGTCGCAACAGTCCAAATCTGAATTCTTTCACGGATAATATTCTTCCTATTCCATCTCCATTGTTATATATTCTCCTCGAATAAAGAATTAGAGTAGCTCTCTTTGCTGTAAGCTCTAATGCCTTTAGCTCACGATATTATCACTACAAAAGTTCCAAAGCCTCAGCAGCCATCTTGTTGTTGTCGTTGTTTGAGTCTTCAGTCTTTTGACTGGTTTGATGATGTTCTCCATACCTCCCTGCCCTGAGCTAATCGTTTCATCTCTACATATCTACTACACCCTACATCCGAGGCAGTCTGTTTAACATATTCTAACCTTGGTCTACCCCTACAGTTCTTATCCTCGACCTTCCTTCCATAACTAAGCTTGCTATTCCTGGGTCCTATGTGTCCTTACAACCTATCTCTTCTCTTCAATAGCAGTCGCCAGAAAAACCTCTCCTCTCCCACTAGTCTTAATAGAATCGGTCATTTGTAAATTTTTACGAAAATGAGTTATTGGTTCTATAACAGTCTCTAGGGGTAGACGCATCATTTCCAGTATAAAGAACTTCAGTACAGTGATTATTGAAGCGACTGTAAAATCATAAAATATTGAGTTCCTTCCAAAACCACGTCAGTCCCGGACTCATGTGGTTTTAACGCGGATTGCCATGATGTACCCATATTCCACTGCAGTATCACACTTCATGCGTTCAATATTTTTAGCCTACATTTCACATTTTGCAAAAATGAGGAAAAAGTAGACTTATGAGATCGGGCAAATGTGTGTCTGTCTGTCTGTCCTTCTGTCTGTCTGTCTGGCTGTGTGTGTGTGTCCCCCCCTATCAACTCCTAAACGGCTGCAGCAATCGAAACAAAATTTGTTAGGAGTAAAGATCTATACCTGAATATTTCACGGCCATATTTGAAAATGATGTCAGTGCTACCAACTGCTGAAAAATCGCAATTGAAATTTGAGCTCCATGTTGGATATCTTGGAAGGTATGAACGGGAGCTATTTCAAAATTGGCACACGTATAGGTAATAATATTGCAGTTTAATTTCCACGAGGCCATACATGGCAGCGTTGCCAAAATGATTATAAGCCTGCTGATAGGTCCAAATTTTAAATGCATATAACTTCTACACTATCAATTGGATTTCAACCAAATTTCGTATGTGCTATGCGTACATAAACAGATATGACTGAGTGTATTCTTAAGAGCCATCAGGGCTGCCAACTGTTAATAAATGCTCTAATTTTTTAAATCCAAATACCCATATATCAGAAAGTATGCAAGCCGACAACTTTAATCTATGCACACGTATAGTACCTGACATTCTATATTAATTTGGAGTAACTTATATACATCAGTGCTACCAACATGATTCTAAGCCTGCTGAGAGGTCCGACTTTAAATACATGTAACTTCTATACCATCAATTGGATTTCAATCAAATTTCTTATGTGCAATGTGTATCATAACAGATATTACTATGCGCATTCTTAGGAGCAACCAGGGCTGCCAACTGTTAATAAATGCTGTCTCTATTCGTTTTTCTTAATATCAATATATCAGAAAGTATGCAAGCCAACAGCTCTAAACTTTGCACACGTATAGTACCTGACATTCTAGATTAATTTGGAGTAACTTATAAACGTCAGTGCTGCCAACATGATTCTAAGCCTGCTGATAGGTCCAATTTTAAAATGCATGTAACTTCTATACGAACTAATGGATTTCATTCAAAATTGACACAACAATAGGTCATATTATTTCAGATTATATCTGACCAATACATGTATGTCATTGTTGCCAACATGATTTTACGCGCGCTGTTAGATCCAATGTTTAACTGCATGTAACGTCCATGCTATCCATTGGACTTCAACCAAATTTTGTATTCTGTACCTTAAGAGATGGAACTAAGAATATATTCAGTCACCAGGGCTGCCAACTGTAGTTCTCTATTAGGCTACCTTATGCGACCATGTATACAGTATTTCGAACTAATTCGAAATTTCGATATTACCAACTTAATTTCGTCATTATTCTAGATAGATCCATATAGATTAATCATTGCCATGGACCTTTAATTTTAAGAAAAGTAGGCTCTTTAGTTCGTCACGGAACTTCTTGTTAAGAATGTCGGATAGTGAGTGTGATTCCACGAGTTTAGTGCATGTAAAGAAGCGAAAGAAAGGTGTCAGAAACAAAGATGAGTATAAAAGAGAGAGGATAAAGTATTTCAAAGTGAAGGGGCTCCAACACACTAATCACAGTGCGAAGTATATACACACATCAAAAAAAGTTTTGCATCACCTCGGTTCCAAGAGTTCCGGAACCGTTGAATACAAAGGGAATAGAGATCAACACAAACAACATTTCAGCTCGTTTTATTGCTCATGAGACCCACACATTGCATGTTGTACCATCATACAGCTAGACTTTCAGCATTTGTGGTCCAGATTGCAGTACACACCACTACCTCTAATACCCAGTAGCACGTCCTCTTGCATTGATGCATGCCTGTATTCGCCGTGGCATACTATCCACAAGTTCATCAAGACACTGTTGGTCCAAATTGTCCCACTCCTCAACGACAATTCGGCGTAAATCTCTCAGAGTGGTTGGTGGGTCAAGACGTCCATAAACAGCCCTTTTCAACATATCCCAGGCATGTTCGATAGGGTTCATGTCTGGCGAACATGCTGGCCACTGTAGTCGAGCGATGTCGTTATCTTGAAGGAACGCATTCACAAGATGTGCACGATGAGGTCGAGAATTGTCGTCCATGAAGACAAATGCCTCTCCAATATTCTGCCGATATGGTTGCACTATGGGTCGGAGGATGTCATTCAGGTATCGTAAAGCCGTTTCGGAGCCTTCCATGACCACCAGTGGCGTACGTCGGCCCCACATAATGCCACCCCAAAACATCGGGGAACCACCACCTTGCTGCACTCGCTGGACAGTGTGTCTAAGACGTTCAGCCTGACCAGGGTGCCTCCAAACACGTCTCCGACGATTGTCTGGTTGAAGGCATATGCGACACTCATCGGTGAAGAGAACGTGATGCCAATTCCGTGGGGTCCATTCAGCATGTTGTTGGGCCCATCTGTACCGCGCTGCATGGTGTCGGGGTTGCAAAGCTGGACCTCGCCATGGACGTCGGGAGTGAAGTTGCGCATCATGCAGCCTATTGCGCACAGTTTGAGTTGAAACACGACGTCCTGTGGCTGAACGAAACGCATTATTCAACATGGTGGCATTGCTGTCAGGGTTCCTCCGAGCGGCAATCCGTAAGTAGCGGTCATCCACTACAGTAGTAGCCCTTGGGCGGCCTGAGCGAGGCCTGTCATCGACAGTTCCTGTATCTCTGTACCTCCTCCATGTCCGAACAACATCGCTTTGGTTCACTCTGAGACGCCTGGAAACTTCCCTTGTTGAGAGCCCTTCTTGACACAAAGTAACAATGCGGACGCGATCGAACTGCGGTATTGACCTTCTAGGCATGGTAGAACTACAGACAACATGAGCAGCGTACCTTCGTCCTGGTGGAATGACTGGAACTGATCGGCTGTCGTACCCCCTCCGTCTAATAGGCCCTGCTCATGCATGGTTGTTTACATCTTTGAGCAGTTTTAGTGACATCTATGAACAGTCAAAGGGACTGTATCTTGGATACAATATACACAGTCAACGTCTATATGCCGGAGATCTGGGAACCGAGGTGATGCAAAACTTTTTTTGATGTGTGTAGCTGCAAGGCAGCAAGGAGATCCGGGCATGTAAGTACAATGTACTGTTTACTTTAGGTTATCACTATGTAGTTTTGGTGGGAATATATGTCACAATAATCCAGTTGTTATTCCAGTAACAAAGCGGTATTTGTGTGTAATAGAGTAGGATTATGCCCAGAAACATATCACAGGAATTAATATATTTGTTTCTGTTGCCTTCAGGTGCAAGCAACAATGTTTAATGAAGATACCTGAACCAGATAGAATAGGCATTGTTAACAAACTTTCGTCATTTGAAAACAAAAATGAGCAAGATTTGTACCTTCAGGAACTTAAAGAACTACATGATATAAATAGGAAACGCCATAGGAAAGAGGACCCCAAAGCAAGAAACAGCAACTTTGTTTATTTTGTTGTTGTTCATAACAAACGGTTTAATGTTTGTAAGAAAGCTTTCATCAGTCTGCAAGGAGTAACTGATAATCGTGTGCGCCGTTTATGCAACCTACTTCAGCATGGAGAACATCCCGTGGATAAGGGCGGGAAACATCCCAGCTCAAGAGCAATTCCTGGGAATACTTGCCAGCTGATAAGGAATCACATTGAATCATTCCCCATAAAAGAAGCTCATTATTCTAGTCGGACAGTGAACTATCTTGATGCGAGACTAGATATCCGACAGAATGATGCATACAATGTTCCTAATTAAATATCCTACTGAGAAAGTTACATACACGTTCTATCTGAATTATTTCAAGGAAAACTTTTCTTTGTCCTTCGGTAGACCGCAGATAGATACATGTTCTGTCTGTGAAGAACTTGGCCAGAAACTCAAAAGCCCACATCTGAACGACAGTGCTAAGAAAGTTGCAGCAGCTGAGCTTACGGTCCACAAAAGAAGAAGCAACAAGTTCTGTGCAACCATGAACAGTCTAAAAGAAGTATGTAGCAATAATGGTAATATTGTGGCACTGGCCTTCGATTTCATGCAAAATCTGCCTCTTCCTGACACACCCGTGCAGGAAATATTTTACTACCGACAGCTCTGGGTGTTCAATTTCTGTGTGCACAACATCAGCACTGGTAAAGCATAATTTTACTCATATAATGAGGGCGAAGGTAAAAAGGGGCCGAATGAAGTCTGCACGTTCCGTTTGAAATATATAAACGATGAAGTTTCACAAACAGTGAAAGAACTCCATCTTTTCTCAGATGCATGTGGCGGCGAAAATAGAAACCACACAGTTGTTAGGTTTTTAGCTGTATTAGCTGCTACAAAGAGGTTCAAGAAAATTGTTCATTTCTTGCCTATATGAGGACACTCGTATCTTCCCTGCGATAGGGATTTCGGTGTAGCTAAGCGACTGATTCGACGCACGAGCCGTCTGACTATATGGAACTAATAGCAAAGTCAAGCAAAAGCAATAAATTCACAGTAACAGAAGTAAAACATGATTATATATTGATTTCAAGCACTGGTGGCCCCAATACTACAAGAAAAAACACATTATCCGTAGCTTCTGAAGGCAAAGGCATACATAAAGATCAGAAGATTTCGTTTGGTATTACGAACTACAGGATGTTGATGTATGATGCCAGTGCTCCCGGTGTTGTGGAGACATCAACCTATATTAATGGAATAGTGACGGAAGTATTTAGTCTTGGAAAGTCACTCAACATACCACCACTGCCCACATAAAAAGCATATTCTTTACCGGTACCCATTCATGAAAACAAGATGCAGGACATAGGGAAGATCATCCAGTACATCCCACATCAACAAGTTGATTTTTAACCTATTTTCAATTTTGAAAAAATAGGATTATGAGATCACCTTTTGTCCGTGTGTGTGTGTGCGTGTGTGTGTGTGTGTGAGGTGTGTGTGTGTGTGTGTGCCTAATAAAATCTAAACGGCTGGATCAATTTCAATGAAACTCGGTAAGTGCATAGCACTATTCCCGGCGACCTCGACCGTGCCCTTCAAATTTCGTTACGTCTCACCAATCCAACATGGCGGCTGTGCGAACTATTTCACTAGCATTCAATATCTCCGAAACTATTACCGATATCGCCCTGCAATTTTGTACGGTGATAAAGGGCACTACTAGAAGTTTACCTATGAGACTTTCAAAAACCCGGTGACTATAAAACCAACATGGCGGCCAAGCGAAGTTGAGACTTTTAAATAGACTTTCCTCGCTATTTAACAATCCAAATGTAATGAAACTTGGTACAGCAAATGTTTATACACATTGTAATGCACTGGAGTCTAATTTAGTTCAATTGTTTACATAACCTCAAAATGGCGGCTGTGCGAAATATTTCACTGACATTCTATATCTCCGAAACTATTACAGATATCACCCTGCAATTTTGTACGGTGATAAAGGGTACTGATACAAGTTTACCTATGTATATTTCATAAACCTGTAAAGTACAAAACGAACATGGCGACCATGCGAATTTAAAATATTTTAATAGACTTTCCTCGTGATTTAACTCTCTGAGCGCAGTGAAATGTGGTACAGTAAATGATTCTGCAGCTTGTAATGCACTGCCATCTAATTTAATTCAATTGTTTACATAACCTCAAGATGGCGGCTGTGCGAAATTTAAAAATTAAATTTTAATTTCTTGTGTCGTAATCATGCGATCGAAGTGAAAGTTTGAATAATGAACATAGGCAATAATTGTCCTTGAATGGTACTTAACTCTATGGCCTATACATATAACACTCCTAAATGGCAAGATTTCGAAATATTTAGACGGTTCTCAATATCTATGAATCTTTTTCAGCAACCAAACTGAATATTTTAATGTTCATAGAGACTATGGGCATTTGTTCACCTAAAGGACTTTCAGTAACCTGGTGAGCACAAATCCAACATGGCGGTGACGTGAAGTATAAATATTTAAATGGACATTTCTCGCGAATTAACTATCCGAGTGCCGTGAAACGTTGCACGTTAAATGCTTATACAAATGTTGATCCACTGGCATCTAATTTATTTCAATTGTTTGCATAATCACAAGAAGGCTGCTGTGCGTAATTTTAAAATCCCGTTTTTACTTCTTGTGTTCTAATCATGCGATTGAAGTTTGAATACCACACGTACACAATAATCTTAATGTAATAGTACAAAAATAAAAATCCAACCTGGTGACCATCTGAAATATTTAGACGGTTCTCAATATCTACGAATCTATTACAGCAATTAATCTGAAATTTTGTATGTTGATAGAGGCAATTAACATGAGCAGGATATATGAAAATAGGCTGTATAGATCTTCACGGAACTACTTGTTATAACACCATATTGCGATGGCCGATACACTCTCAAGCCATCGAGACAGAAACAGTAGGTGATTGAGTAATGTGAAAGTGTTTTGTAGGGATTTATATTTTTTGTGTACCCAATTATTCACTTACGGTTAAATAAAGATGAATATACACTTATACATGTGGAATAATGGTTTGAGTACTGTGAAAGAACTTTTTTAAAGTAGGTTGTGAACTGTTTTGAATCTAAAGAAAAATAACGGTATATATTGACGAAAAAGTATAAAATAAAGTATTTCATGCTGTAGTAATCAATATAAATTGATTGAAAACTTAATAATAATACATTACATAATAGTGTATTATATTTATACCGTTGTTGTTTTGGGTACTTGTTAAAACAACATGAGTCCAAGAAATTAAAACATATTTTAAGTTGGCGTTAAGTGAGATAACCATCATATATAGCTTTTGTAAATAAACATATTCACTTATCGACATTTCACAGAGCTAACTTAAAATTCATTGGCTGTAGACAGATTTTTTTCTTCTAAAAACTTACTTTCTGTGACTCATGTGGTTTTACAAATGACCGATTCCTCTTCGTTTGTAACCCTATCTACCCATCTGATGTTCATCATTCTCCTGTAACACCACATTTCAAACGCTTCAATTCTCCTCTTTTCTGCTGCACCAATAGTCGATCTTGTACGGCTTAGTAAAGTTTCTTTAGTTCTGCGTTTCACCGCAATAACAGCTTCAGCCGTAATCTAGCACGTTCTTTATATAAAGTCTGTTTCGCATCCATTATAATACCTTCTCCATAGTTTATATGCTCCATGCTAGCAAATCAGTGTGCAGTTAATAAGATACCAATAAGAGTTTAGTGCTTTTCAGTCGGTCAACACGAATGTACCCAAAAGAGATGGGTTATGCCCTAATCCTGAAATAAATTACATGAGATTAATAAAACACTAGGATGACCAGTTTCGATCGTCAAGCGATCATCATCAGATCCATTACACTTAGGCTACAAAATCTATGTTTGAAATACAGGTGAAAATATTTACAATATGTACAATTATTTAGTTGCAGTATTGGTACTGCAACTGTCAGTGTATGCTAAATGCAGTATATATGTTAGGTGAAATGCGGTTGACCGCATAGTGAGTTCCAGTTAGCACGAAAACTGCGAGTAGCTGTAATACGGAAGACAATCAGATAAGTAGTTAGCCTAAAATTTTATAGTTTAACCATAGTTTACAACCATATAATCTCTCTAAAGTACAATCTCCGGATAGCTATCACCATTTAGCATTTCACCTAACATATATACTGCATTTAGCATACACTGACAGTTGCAGTACCAATACTGCAACTAAATAATTGTACATATTGTAAATATTTTCACCTGTATTTCAAACATAGATTTTGTAGCCTAAGTGTAATGGATCTGATGATGATCGCTTGACGATCGAAACTGGTCATCCTAGTGTTTTATTAATCGCATGTAATTTATTTCAGGATTAGGGCATAACCCATCTCTTTTGGGTACATTCGTGTTGACCGACTGAAAAGCACTAAACTCTTGTTTACTAAGGCAACACTGAAAATATGGCTTCAAACACCACAAAGATACCAATACAAGTACATGTATGAATCTTCTCAGGAATGTCACAATCACGCCTCCCTCCCACAGCTCATCGCAATTGCACCAGTTCACCCTTAAATAATAGTTCCAATCATGATTTCTGGACACGTTACGGGGGCTAACTGAATACGATATCGCGAAGACCCTAAATGATTTAACAATAAAATACAAGGCATTGTGATGGAAACCGTTTTTCCGTATGCCTTAGCCGTACTTGTTTTTATTTTTTTATTTAGTATGTTTCGACCCTTACAGGATCACATAAAGCAAGTTATGATCTGTTGCTGTTATTTTTCTTGTTCTTCCAGAATTCTTTCATCATGTCGCTATGTTTAGCTCGACGTTCGTCAGTCCATTTTCCCCTAGGCCTGCTGGGCTTATCGTCTGATGCAGCTTCCCAAGTGTAGATCTTATGTCTGAAAGTTTTGCGGTCTTCGATATCTGTGGGTGTGATGTTGGCGTTCTTGAGATCAGGTTGGACTTGTTTAATCCAAACCGCTGTCGTCTTTAATTTTTGTGAGTACGTCAATATTTTCTTTGTTAATCGGTTGTCATCTAGCCTCATAATGTGTCCATAAAATTTCAAGCGTCGTTTACGGAAATCGGTTTCAATATTTGAATATTTTTATGTGATATTGTGCGATTGTAAACGATATCCTTCATCTGTAAGTCTTGGGCCAAGAATTTTTCGGATGATTTTCCTTTCAGTTTCCTTGATGTTTTCAAGATCCCATTTATAATTGAGGTTTAAGGTCTCACTGGCGTAGAGTGTTTCGGGTTTGATGACCGTCGCGTAATGTCGAATTTTAGTGTTAATGCTGATGCATTTTTTGTTGTAGATGTTTGCGGTTTTCCCAATTGTTTATATTAATTATTTTATCATTTTTATGATTATTATTATTATTATTATTATTATTAGATAGCTGTAATCAAGATGCTTACCCATTATCGTCCGCAACTTGCCTCCATGGCAGGAAAACTGTGATTTCATTTAATGACGGATAAAGGGAGGTAACATGAAATGTTTTTCTGAAGAACGTGATAGTGCTCACGGTATATTTTTTGCAATGATGGATTTTCTGACATTAACTCTGACCACAATCTGGTTGTTTGAAATGCAGACTCAAGTTGAAGAAATTGAAGAAAAGTCAAATACCAAAAAGGTGGGCAATAGACACACTGAAAGAAGAGGACGTTAACAATCGATTCAAGACGAGAATAAAGGAAAGACTAATGAAAAACTTGAACAAGTTATAAATGCAGAGAATGGGAACTTTTGAAGAACAAAATAACAAAATCCCCAGAGAAAAACATTGGTAGGAAAGAAAGAATAGGTAAAATCCCGTAGCTCACGCAGGATATACTAGAATTAATGGACGAAATGCGGAAGCATAATAATAAAAGAGATGAAAGGGGAGAAGCAGACTACAGACGTCTGAGGAATGAGGTTAACAAGAAGTGCAAGAGAATGGTTGTAAGAGAAATGTGCAGGTATAGATAATTTTCTGAAAGTAGGAATGATAGATACAGCTTATTGAAGGATTGAGAGTACTTTTGGGGAAAGGAAGGCTAAGCGCTGTAATATTAAGGACTCAGATGGAAAACCTCTATCAGGGAAGAAAAGGTTGAGAGATGGAAAGCTTACATAGAGTGTTTGTATAAGGGAAACGAGATTGAGAATCATGTAATGGAAAGGGAGGAGAAAATTGACGAGGATGCAAAAGGAGATTTAATATTGAGATCAGAATTTGACAGAGCATTGGATGACTTAAGCTGGAACAAAGCAACAGGCATAGATGATATACCGATTGAGTTGCTACGCTGCATAGGAGATGAAGGTCTGATCAGGTTATTTCACTTGGTGTGTAGGATTTATGAGACAGGTGAGGAACCCTCCGATTTCAAGAAGAATGTTATCATTCCTATACCGAAGAAAACAGGAGCTGACAGATGTGAAGATTACCGTACAATCAGCTTGATCACTCATGCTTCAAAGATCATGACTAGAATAATTTACAAGAGGTTGGAAAGACAGTGTATAGATAATTGTCTGAAATTAGGAATGATAGATACAGCTTATTGAAGGATTGAGAGTACTTTTGGGGAATGGAAGGCTAAGTTCTGTAATATTAAGGACTCAAATGGAAAACCTCTAACAGGGAAGAAATGGTTGAGAGATGGAAAGCTTACATAGAGTGTTTGTATAAGGGACAGCAGATTGAGAATCATGTAATGGAAAGGGAGGAGAAAATTGACGAGGATGCAAAAGGGGATTTAATTTTGAGATCGGAATTTGACAGAGCATTGGATGACTTAAGCTGGAACAAAGCACCAGGCATAGATGATATACCGATTGAGTTGCTACGCTGCATAGGAGATGAAGGTCTGATCAGGTTATTTCACTTGGTGTGTAGGATTTATGAGACTGGTGAGGAACCCTCCGATTTCAAGAAGAATGTTATCATTCCTATACCGAAGAAAAAAAGGAGCTGACAGATGTGAAGATTACCGTACAATCAGCTTGATCACTCATGCTTCAAAGATCATGACTAGAATAATTTACAAGAGGATGGAAAGACAGTTAGAGAGTTGCGTGAAGACCAGTTAGGCTTCAGGATAAACGTAGGAACAAGGGAAACTGTACCTAGGTACTAAGTCTTAGGCTGATTTTGGAAGCTAGAATAAAAGAGGATAAGAGAACGTTCATGGCAATTGTAGACTTAGAAAATACTTTTGATAACGTTGATTGGAGTAAGTTGTTAGCCATTCTCAAAACAATTGGAAAAATGTACAGGGTTAGGAGGGTGCTATACAATCTATACAGAAACCAGGCAGCGGTTATTCGAGAGGAAGGACATGAGAGAGAAGCTGGTATTCGGAGGCTGCAACTTATTACCCATACTTTTCAATATATACATTGAACAAGCAATGAAAGAAATTGTAGAAAAAATTCAAGTCAGAGTAAGGATTCTGGAGAATTAATTTTTCAACTCTGAGATTTGCTGATGACATCGTCATCCTAGCTGACACACCAGAGGATTTGAATGAGTATTTAAATGGTATGGATTCTGTCACGAGGAAATTATTCATGATAAAAATTAATAAATCTAAACCAAAAATATAGGATTGCAGTCGAAAGAAATCCGAAACACCTATGGATGTCGAATTGGCAGGTGAAAAGCAAAAGGAAGTTGGTGACCTCTGTTAGGAAGCAAAATAACCAGTGATGGATGAAGCAAAGATGATATAATAAGTAGGTTGGCACAGGCAAGGAAAGCATGTCTACAGAAAAGGAATCTGTTGACATCGAAATAAATTTAGGTATTAGGAAGTCATTTTTAATGCCTTTGTCTGGAGCTTGCCAATCTATGGAAGTGAAACTCGGACTGTTGGAGCAGCAGAAAAGAGGAGAATTGAAGCGTTGGAAATGTTGTATTACATGAGAATGAGTTAGGTCAGATGGGTAGATAGGGTTACACATGAAGAGTTATTAAGACAAGTGGGAGAAGAGAGATGTTTCTGGCGACTGCTAATGCAGAGAAGAGATAGGTTGGTAGGACACATACTGAAACACCTATGAATAGCAAACTTAGTTATAGAAGGAAGGGTCGGGGATAAGAACTGTAGTGGTAGACCAAGGTTAGAATATGTTTAACAGATTGCCTCGGATGTAGGGTGTGGTAATTATGCAGAGATGAAACGGTTAGCTCAGAACAGGGAGGAATGGATGGCTGCATCAAACCAGTCGAAAGACTGGAGACTCAATCAACAACAACAACTGATATTGTAGCAGTTTGGTGACAGAATTGCAGGGTAGAGAGAGTTAATTCCATTTGTTGCGTGAGTGACCTTTAGCACTATTGGTGGGAAATTAGGGGCCACTACGACGAGTGAACACAAGCACACCCCATCAGCTGTTAAACGGGATCACATGCTGGGCCGCTGGCCAAAGTTGACGTCATAGTAGGCCCCTTAAGTTCATTCTCATCCCCGTTAGGATCTAGCTACCATAATTAGCAATCACTAGGGTGGACTCATTACATTAGCTGTTAAGCAGGATCACTGGTCAAAGCTGATGTCATAGTAAGCTCCCTAAGTTGAAAACCATCCCAGTTTGATTCTAAAGAGAACATTCATAGTTACCATAACTTCACATAGGTCTATTGATGATTTGAACACGAATAATCATTACATTTATATTCACTGGACAGTTCCTTCAACGGAGAATTTTTCTCGTAGTTTGCCTTCCATATAATCAACTAGTGTTCTTTCAAGCAAATACTTAAGCCAATATACGACGTGGCTCCATCATGTATGTCTAGATTGTTTCAAACTAGCATCATTTGGAAAGTTCTCCTAGTGCGCGACTGACAGAGGCGCGGACCAATCAGGGAGCAGCGGGACGACAATGCAGGGCAAGCAAGCACCTCTGACTGGCAATAACCGTTAGTTTGAGTACGGACACCAACTCGTACCTACCCATGATTATAAGGCTGCTGCAACGTCGGGAAATAATCACCGATATACGACGCGGCTCCATCCTGTAAGTCTAGATGATAAACTAAAATACTTAATTGCCCACACGAAGCTGCAACCCGCTCCATCCCTCCCGTCAGATCTAAAGTTTTGGTGAATTTCAAATCGACCCGGGTCCTCCTAGGTATCAAACAAGTGTCCTATCCTTACACCCACAAGTCGGACTCCGTCAAGAAATTTAAATCTGGTCTGAGGGTTGAAACGGGGTGAACTCAGCCTCCTGAGGCAACGCTGAGGAATGGTGCGTTCCATTCTCACCTTAGCCGCGGAAGAGTGGAAAGGAAAACTGGGATAATGATCTGAGGACAGAAAGAAGCAGCATAGACTAAGAATGAAGAAATATTGGAAGTAACGCAAGAATAAAAAACAAAGAGTGAAGAATTGAAATTGGTGCGTGGTCCATAGGAGGCCTTATCGGAAAGAAGAAGAAGAAGAATAGACGATGATGTCTTCTTCACCACTAGAATCAGACATTTTCACGACTATCTCGTTACCGCTACTAGAAGATATTGTGTAGAGAACGGACAACTGGAGTACCTCTGTCACTCAGTTTCCTGGTATCCAGGCTATTACGGTTTCCTTTGAGTTACTTTGTGTGAAGAGGGCCAACTCCATCGTACTACAGTAAAAGTCGGCTCAAGAGATCTATAATGTAATATGATAATTTGGTTTCTGTTTTCTCATCAGTTTAATCATTCATTCTGAATTTTTTCGTCTTTCTTTAAAGAATTATTGTTTAAATGATTAGAAGTTTGGTAAGCTTTGTCAGTAATGGCAGCCTTGTAATCGAGCAAGTATTAAATAAAATTACCATTATTTGCAAATAAAGTAAATGAATGGATCTCACCCATTGCCAGCTAGATCCATTCTCAGGGTGATTTATTTAATTGAATTTAGTGTTAATTTAAGCGTGCCTAATGGTGCACAAATAAAAGGGTAAATGGCAGCCCAAGATCACGGGTTCAAACCCGGCCGAAGTCATCGTTTTTTTAAGAGCGTTAAAATCCCTCAGTATGCCTTTCTTCGGAAGGGAAGTAAAGCCGGCGGCCCCATGTTATAGATCTATGGCATGTAAAAGAACCTTCCACTAATTACACTTGTGTGAAGCTAAATTATAGGTTAGATTTCACTAACGCTCTAAGGTCCAACGTTTGTCGCCAGGAGCCGACTGCGGTGGCATCTAGTAAACATGTTCAGAACAAGTTGTCGTTGACTGTGGCGTTTGATAGCCATCACAATTAACACCGATTATCAGACAGATTCTACACACACCCAAAGTACACGGGGCTACATGACAGCGTTGCCACAGCCCCTATACTGAGGAATAAACCAACCAAAAGAAAAAGATCTTAACTTCTAAGAACATCAGCCTTGAAATCAGGGAAAGGTTTCTGAAAGTATACGTCTGCAATGTGGCATGCTACGGCTGTGGAACCTGAAGCGAAGAAGCTACAGTACATTCTTTTGAGATGTGGTGCTAAGGCGCATGCTCAAAATAAAACGGATTGGCAATGTTACAAATGATGCGGCCTTGAAATAGCGGGTGAGAAGAGAAGTTTGAGGAAATCAGTTGTTAAAAGAAGAGTACAACTTACAGGCCATCTATTGAGACGTTAATGAATCCTGAAGACAATCATAGAGGAGTATGTTGATGGAAAAATACCTAGAAGAAGACCACGCCTGAGGTATATAGATCAAATTAAGGAATATTAGGGATGCAAGACCTACGGAGAAAAGCGGAAATACGTGAAGAGTGAAGATTTTCTGCAAACCAATCCTCGGATTGAACACTAGAGAAGAAGAAAGCATACTATGTTGGTATAAATATCTATGTAATAGGGATCTGTAGTGTGTGAGTTTCACTGATAACTTTTAAGTTTCTTACTACCTCTTACTAATGGCTGGTAACTCTAAATTGACCTTTATATGTCGACGGGGCATTCTAATTGCAAACAATTTTTTCTCAACATACGGTTAGTCGTTCGAAAATTCTTCAAGGGTAACCGTATGGTTGGTACGACCTATATCCAGTTAGTGAGTTAGTGGCGTGTACTATGTTCGTGCAAATATTGATCGAACAGTTGGCATTACTATAGTTTATGAAATCTTATGAATTACTTCTCCGGTATTTTTCAGATTGTGTGACAACACTTAACACGCCAGAAATTTTTATGAGAATTAACCTTCGAAAATACTTCATGGTGACGAATTGTCTGACTGCAACAAATCTTCCGTCAGTCCTGTATTTATAGCCTATATTCTAAGGAAGATGGCTTGAAAGACATTTAGAATTGAAGTGCTAAGTGCCAAACAGTTGTTTAGGAGATATTGTGAAAAAACGTATAACAGGAGATTTCATTTTAAATTTTACTATTTAATATAATGAATACTAAATGGAAGGACAATTGTAAATGGGTTGTTATGTTTAATTAATGATATTGCATGTCACATAGGTAATATCACATTGCTATAGTCAGAAATACTAAAAATAAATAAGTTGTTTCAGTCTTTAAGTCCAATAGGCTACTCATACTAAGACACCCAGGAATAGCAAGCTTAGTTATGGAAGGATGGGTTGAGGACAAGAACTGTAGGGGTAGACCAAGGTTAGAATATGTTAAACAGATTGCTTTGGATGTAGGGTGTGGTAGCGAGGTAGAGATGAAACGATTAGCTCAGGACAGGGAGGCATGGAGACTGCATCAAACCAGTCAAAGACTGAAGACTCAAACAACAAGGCTGTTTGCACATCTAACTTATATCCAGTACCTCTCTTTCTTCTTCTCTTTCTCATTTTAACATTATTTGCATGAAAATATCCTGAACTGTTTCCCTTCATGTCTGAAATCAGCTATTAGTACTGAACCCGAGGGGGTCATGCTGACTGGTATCGAACGTGGATCTCAGAGACTGTGATCTCAGAATAAAGGTTCCACCAGGGAACGAACCCGAGATCTGCTGAGGGAGTTCCGTTGTAAAAAAAAAACCTAGAAGAAAGTATATATTTAATCACTGGTGTGATATCAGTTGATAATAACATTATTTATTAAAATAATGCAGGGAAAATGAGCGGAATACAGCATTAATGGACTACATTGAGTTGGCTATGCTGGACTTAGAACACAGAAGTAGAGAGTTTGACAGTTTACTAATAGCCCCAGAATTGTGGGAGGAGACCCTTGGAGCCCTGTCAATCTCGCTGACCTAGTTAAGTCGTCTGGAAGAGGTCGGGGGGTTGAATAATGACCCAGTTCTTCCCCGTTTGAGAATAGGACTAAGAAGAGAGGGGAGAGATCCCAAGGAAAATCATTGATTACTCGTGATTGGTGTAACGCAATGACATGAGAGTTGCACACAGGTGAATCTTTAGCCAGGAGGCTAATTTTAGAGCCTTTAATCTGCAAAATCGAGGCATATTTAATGGAGTGCGTAAGGACACAGGACTATGGATGTTCGCGGCTGGGTTTGACGATGTCGCCAGGGATTCCCACTGAAACCGCGTCCCCACGCCATGGAAAAAGCAATTAATATTAATTAATTGGCCGATCGATCCTTCAGCACGCAGATAGTTCTGGGATCAGTGAAGAGAAAGGAACCCGATGAGCATTGTTTCGAGACCAGAATCACGCTGGGAGAGGAGTTGGTATAGCGCGGGAATTCTAGCTCTACTTTCTTGTGTGAAACCAATATAAGGGAGTCGACCCTTGGCAGAAGTCAGTTTTTGAACAGACTCGAGCGCGGAACGTATGTTGCTCTGGATCAGGAAAGGACGCTCAAACAAAGACTTGAACATTTGAGTGTTAATCTTTATATTCACCGTGCAGTGTAATGCACCAAGTGATAAGATAATCATGCATGGTCATGAAGTAATACGAAGTACGGTAATCAACGAACTTTATTGTGTGAAATGCGTATTACCAGTCAAGGAAGGAAGCCCGGACTTCAACTTGGGAAGCCGTGCAGTAAAACCTTTAGAAGGCTTTTATTAAGGGCAGTCGTGTGGCATGTGTAGTCAGCAGTACGAACAACGGTTTATGTTCACATAGGAAGTACCGTGTGATATAAGTTGCAGAACTATTGAAAGTAATAATCTGTGTAAATACTGTGTACAATGTTAAACGCAGCGTATAATATATTGGGTGATTATACATGTCTTATTACGCCGGACTGCTCGGGGAGAAACTTTATGAAGCATTTGGTAATGTCTTAAGAATACCAAATAGGAACGCTCAGGACGGAAGTAAGCATTTTTATGCAAAGCAGGAAGTTATCGTAGGATAATTGATAGACTGTTGGTGATTCCGGAGGCAGATGAACCAGTCTTTCAATCAGGAGTTGGTAGGAGCATGGAGGATGCCGTTGATACCTGCAATTCTGATATTTTGCCAGGGAAGTTCAACCAATGAAAAGTGTACAAAGTGACGTGTGTTATGTATAAATCATATGTGAAATATCTTTTAAATTAATGGTATAATAAGTGTCATAAAGTGTCATGTGTTTTGGAAGCAATAGCTTCTTAATAGAAATGAAAAGTGCCGTGTGGTTGGTGAAAGAAATGTATTATAAAATGTGTATAGGCAAGATGCAAATGTCGCACTAAATCTGCAAATGGCAGGCGACCCGGAAGGATGTAGGTGGTTGGAGCCACCATGATGAGCCTAGATATGTGAGTACCCCACAAATTATGATTAAGTAGAAGTATAGCCCACTGCATGTAATGCGATTTCAGAATTATAAATATGCCAGTAAGAATCAGTATTAGGAGATAGACCCTCCAGGATTAATCATTATTGTGTTGATTTTAATAGAATTGAGATGTTGTTTTGCATCAGTGAGTGGATTAATCGTTACCACTATTAATAAAATGGCAAATCAGTTATATAAACTTAAGGTAACGAACACGGTTGTTCGATTTTTATGATGGTTGAGTTGTGTCGGATTATGGTAATTTATGTCAGTAATAATAATAATAATAATAATAAATAATAAAGGTATGAATGAATACATCAGGTAAAATGTTGTAAGCAAGAAATATTTACGCTAATTGGAAGACTTATCGATCTAAGCAGTAAGATTATACAGTAAGATTACATTAAGGGATGAGAAAAGAATTTAATATCAGAATATATTGTATTAATGGGAATATAATTATGCAAGGAAATGGAAGAGCTTTCTAGTGAATTGAATTCGCAGCTTGTCTAAAAGCTTATAGAGTAATTGATAGATTTCTCTTAATACTTAACGGACGAAGATCATAACATTAGGTCATGGAACCAGCTAATCTATTCGACGTATGAAATCTCGTATAGCCGTGGGCATACTGGGATATGTGCTTTGTGCCAGAGTGTAATTAGTGTTTGGACCCTAACTCTGATGATGGATATGGAATGTTCCGGGTTCGAATCCTGTGATAGGTGAGAGGAGAACGATGGACACCTCTGCACTCTATCTGATCGCCCGAGAACTTATTATTGAGTGATTCGGCTCTTGTGAAGCGAATCTTATGACGGCAGCATGTGGGCTGACCGCAGCATTTATTAAGATACCGGTTATCCAGATCGACCAATGTTTTTATGAATCTCGTGCCTTCATGTTGAAATGGACCTATTTCGTGCCAATTATTATTATCCTCAGGGTAGGAATAAATGTTAAGCTCATCCAGTACCTATTTGCATACCATTCTGTTTAAATCCATTGGGATATCTGTGTCATTGTGACCACGGTTATTGTCTTTAAAAATCGTATTACTGCTTGGGGAGATAAGCCAAGTGGCAGAAAGCGAGGGTCGAGGTACTGTTGGGACCTCACTCCACCCCATTGTATACAGGCCGCTCGGAAGAGGGGCTGAGCGGTCAAGCGAACCGTGACAGTTAAGGTTTAATGAAGGGCAGATTTTAGACCATAGTAGTTACATGAAAGGAAACATTGTTATATTGAGTAATGAAGTCATGTGGTTTAAGAACACAGTGGTAATTATAGATCACCCTGATGGTTCATCATTTTAGCAATCTAACGAATGGTTGGAAGTTGCATTTGTTACTGTCACTGACACCTTTTTCAGAAGTTGGTTACTTAACGCCACAGGCTACGCTCGCAAGGGTAGCTTAATAATACCATCCGACACAGCGATAACTAACGTTTTGAAGATGAAATCACAACGGCATGCAGTAGAACTATAAATAGAGAAGTGTAGGGGTAGCTTTACATAATTATGGAGTTGCACGTAGATTGTTGTGCAACACCTGAATAGGCTAATGCATGTAAAGCATTTGGTGGGAAGAGAGAGATCAAACACACACGGTACACATAATTGTCAAAGTAAGACGAGGTTTAATGAACAAGTAATCTTGTGAAATTAAAGAAGTCACATTTGATGACAGAAGAATAAAAGTACAGTTTTGTTTATGAAGTTGTATGTGCATCAGCGCACTAGAGTGAATTGTAAAGTTAATATAAGGGTAAAGGTTTGAGTTATGATATGAGTTTATTATGATAATATTATGTTCATATTAGTGGATTGTGAAAGTAATTTTTGTTTGATTTTGTTTTATGTTTGTGGGGATTGTTTTATTTGTTTGAAGCCATGATTTTATTACTGAATTAAAGTCTTAGAATAGAGTTGTGCCTTATCATTGTAGAGTTGATACCTTTTAGTCTCAAATTCAAAATATGCAACTGCTCAATGGGGGAACGGTACACGCCTGAGACCTGACGCTAGCTGGAGGCGGGAGCATATTTTCCAACGAGATTACTCACATGGGTACAGTACTTAGCAGACTTCAGGGTAAACAAATGGGCAACGTAGCAGAGCTTCCATCCTGTGATGAATGTATGAACTAAACAAACCATTCTAGCACATAGCCGTGTCTTGGGTGCATTGACAATGGTATATTGATGGGTTGTAATGCAAAAACGAATTGTTTCCCAAAATGGCACTTAGCAGGTTTATGAGTTACTCTCTTCAATTATAGGATGTGTAGTTTCTAAAGCTTACAAATCCCTGCATTTTGTAATGAGGGTATTAAAAGGAAGTAGTACCTCTGCTTAAGAATTAGGATATTTGTCACTTGTAAGACCTATTCTTGAATACGCCTCGGCGGTTTGGGATCCATATCAAGTAGGGCTCATAAATGGGTTGGAAATGGTACAAAGAAAGGCCGCTAGATTTGTGTTCAGTGACTTTAATCCCAGGAGCAGTGTGAGTCGTATGTTAAAGAAACTTGGGTGGGAATTGCTTGGGGCTAGGAGGATGAAATCTAGACTCTGCGCTATGTACAACGCGTATACAAATCAACCAGCATGGGGTGAGCTTAGCAAACGTATGGAAAAGCCTATTTACATGGGTAGGAGCGATCACCCTTTCAAAGTTAAGGGCCGACCACAGCGAACAAATTATGGTAAATATTCTTTCGTAAACCGTGCCATTGATGATTGGAACTCTCTACCTGCCGCAGTCTTAGAGCCTTTTCCCAAACATATAGGTGTGTTTAAGAAAAGTCTGACAATTTGTGTAAATACTCCAGTTTAATTGTTAGTGAATTGTTATGTACAATTATTTATTTGTTATGTATATCTAATTTGCCACCGGGGGACACACCCCCAATTGCAAATAAATGAATGAATGAATAGTCTTTGGACAATTACATAATCACAACAGTCTTTTTTACAGGGTTTTACGTACCTTTTAACTACTCTGGCTTTCAGAGACAAGGGGGGGGGGGGGGTGCTGGAATTTTGTCCCGAAGGGGATCTTTAACGTGTCAGTAAATCTATTGACACGGCTTCCAGGTATTTGCGCACCCTGCGCCAGGATACGAGCCTGCAACCTTGGGCCCAGCAAGTGAGAACGTTACCGCTGAGCCACGCAGCTAGCCGATATATATACAGGCATTGGTACAAGGACCGAAATGTAGTTTCTCAATATTTATGGATTTTTTTTCCATCAGGGGAAGAGTGACTTCTCTGCTGAGTGCAATTTTATATTCAGCACCTAATTGCTGCACAAGTTGTAACTAGTGCAAATGCGCGTCCTAACTAGGGCGGAGGGTGGAGTGGCGACTAAGTGCCTCTCATTCAGCGCGAAGTAAAGCCATTCCTTTTACTTCCTTTGCGCTATACAAATCATCTGGCTACATCATTACCGGAATTTTTCGCTGTCATCTCAGAGGACCGGGTTCCATTCCCGGCTCTGCAAAAAAATTTAATTCTGGTCTGAAGGTTGTAACGGGGGTAAACTCCGCCTCGTGAGATAAAACTGAGAAGAGGCGGGTTCAATTCCTTCCTCAGTCATCCTGGAAGAGGTTTTTTTTTGTTTCCCACATATACTCCAGGCAACTGTTGGGATGGTTCCAACCATAAGGCCTCGGCCACTTCCTACCCAAATACTACCTCATTTACAAATACATATACTAGTGCAGACATCACATTAATACAGGTTATCAGTAATAATGCTATTGATTTTACGTCTCTTTCAACAGCTGCGGCTTTCAGAAACGCTGGAGTGCTGGAATTGTGCCCCGAAAGGGATATTTTACGTGCAAGTAAATCTACTGACACGGCTCCCCAGCGTTTGCGCACCCTCAAATGCCAACTGCCTGCTCCAGGATTCGACCCTGCAACCTCGGGAACAGCAGACGATTACTTTGCCGCTTAGCCACGCAGCCAGACCCAGGTTATCAGTCAAATTCTACACACCAGGGACCCGGAACAGAACGTAACGCGGAACGGAACTCTTGTCTATGTGGAACGGAGAAATTCCGTTATCTCCAAGGTTATTTCCAAGTTGTAACGTTACCGCTGTCTGTTCCAAGCGTAACGTTACCGTCCTGGAACGGAACTGATTCTGAAACCGTACCCGGTATCTGGAACAGTGGAATGTTAGCCGAGCCTGTACCGGTACAGCGTATTGGAGACGGGTGGAACGTTACGTTGTCCCGTACCGAAATGAACAGAGGAATATCCAATACGTTACAGTTCGGAACATTCTACTTATAATAACGGAACAAACAGACGGAACGGAACGTTACAAATTTAACGGGATTGTATTGTTACAAGGCTGCATTATGACGTCTCAAGATCAAGCAGAAGGCGTGCGATGTAGCTGTTATTTTTATTGGGACGACGTGCATGCATTTACTCACTCAATCCCATTTTCCCGCTCACCTCACAGCACGCCAGCCTTCTGTTTCAGCTAATGTAGAGATCTTGCACCCGAAAAGAAGCTGCGCGACTCCGTCCCCTCGTTGTGATCGGTTGATCAAAATTTCTTTGGGATACCGTACACGATTTGTGAGGTAGGGCAATGGGCAAAGCACAGTGCTATCAAGCGGTTCCGTGGCATATCTCTATATATATAAGAATGAAAGTTTGTCTGTTTTTTCTGAATTTCTACGGAAATTTGCGTTATTTACGCGTTTTAGACTGTTTTATGACGGATGCGCGCGAAAATGAAATTTTTGTCTGTCTGTCTGTCTGTCTGTTTGTTTGTCTGTGGACAATTTTGTGTCCTTATAACTCGAGAACGGCTGAGTGGATCAACGTAAAATTTGGTACAGATATCCTTCAGAGGCATGACACCAATCATTGATGTAACTCATCTCTGTACCTCTCATAAAAGGGGGCCTACCCCCTTAAAATACATGCTGAAATAGGCGTAGAAGGGCGAGACAAACTCATTTTCAGCCCCTCAATGTGACAAGCGAAACTCGGGGGCCCTAAAGGGCCCCCGAAAACCACATTTTAAGGCCCTAAAACCAATAGTTTTTGAGATATTCCCAGAAAATTAATTTCATTTAATACAATAATGAAAGGAAGCTAGCCGGTAACCATGGCAACAGAAATTCACAGGTCCATCTATTGCTGTAATATAAGACGCAATACAATTCCATTTATTACATTACTGAGATAGTTTGCAAACGGCTATAAGGTTATAATGGAACCAATTAAGCTGTAAAATTCATCAATACATATTGGAAAGGGGTGTACCAAGTGGATGTGGTACATCCTAAGGGATTTAGACAGAATGAAGTTTCGGGCACAAAAGGTGATAATGAAGGACAGAGCGGGATAAGACCAAAAAGTTAAGATTTAGATTTGAATGATATTTATTAAATATAAAGCGAATATGTCGCCAGGAATGATAGCTTCAAAGAAATTACTTTAAAAACTGACAATAAAAAATTAATAACAATTAAAAGGTACTTGTTTCTCCAGGAAACGTAAATAGAGCAGTGATTAACTTTAAAGTATTAAATATAAAATTACTAAAAAAGAAGCATAATCATTTAAATTCATTCCAAAGTGGATTAAAATGAAATACTCTTCTGACGGAAAGAATCCGGGCAGAATAAAGGACGTGAAAGGGTACCACCTCTTCTAAGGTACGATACAAGAAGTATCAGGCCGGCAGTCGGAGGTCCTCAGTAGCTGGCGGCAATAGTGCGCCCGCTCTGGCGGTGCGAGGTCATTCTGGCAGGTTCCAGGGTTCCGGGTTCGGAACTAGAGTAGATGATGATAGGTTCTCCCAAAGATAGCGACCAGCATAGAGAGGCTCTTGGTAATACCTCCTGCGGCTGGTGAAATGATGTTCTCAGAATTACGATTTGCAGAGTAGATCCATGTTGAAGATTTTTGGTTGAAGTGCAGGCTGATGAATTTAGACTGCCCTGCCAGGCCGCCAAGTCCAGCAGGGAGATTATGCCGGCGGAGAAGAGACTTCGGCAGCCAGAGGTACCCCGAGAGGGCAGTAACCCCAGCAGGGATGCTGGTGAGCAGATGTGATCCGTTGAGAACAGTGGACAAGAGTAGGCACTGAAGGCCGGGAGACCTCAGGCTATATAGCGGTAGTGACGTCAGCGCGCGGAACCTTCTAGCATGAAGGTGTGGCGAGAGAGCAGCCAATCACAGCGCAGCCCCAAGCACAATGCGAGCGTCACCGCTGGAGAGAGCTCAGTGCTCGTGAGAAAATGTGACGGTATAGTACGTCTAGAAAGACACTACAGAAAACAGGTGAGTAGACATGAATATTACAGAAAAGCAATTAAATTGAAACACCAATATTAAACAAATCAGAACACCGCGTTCACACTGCAATTCACGAAATTAAAATAATGGGGCAGAAAAATTGAACGTGTGTTTCACACCGTAAGGGAAACATAGCCAACAAAAAACATTCGCAAAGCGAACATGCTGGGAGGGGCGAGAAAAATTTGCAGTAAGAAAGCGCAGAAGTTAGGCCTCGCGTGGTAAAGGAGCAATCATGGTGATTGGCCTAAGAAAATGACCAGCAGAAGTCTGCAGTTTTACCACGCGATCCCTACCATCTCTGCCAGGAAAGCACTCAACAACCCTACCCAAATTCCAAACAAGAGGAGGACTAGGGTCTTTCAAAAGCACCAAGTCCCCCACCTGAAGGTTAGAGCAGGAAAAAAGCCATTTGTCACGCTGCTGAAGCAAACCGAGGTATTCCAACCTCCAGCGACGCCAAAAATTGTTGCGCAAACTTTCAATTTTGCGCCAAGAAATGGCTAAAGAAGATTGAGAATTAGAATATAACAAAGGTGGGGAGGCAGTCAATGGACCACCGATAAGAAAATGGCCCGGCGTTAATGGTAGAAGATCTGAAGGGTCATTAGATAAGGGTGATAAAGGGCGAGAATTAATTATGCCCTCAATAAAAATAATTAAAGAATTAAACTCTTCATGAGAAAGGGGGGTGTGGCCACAAACACGTTTAAGGTGCTTCTTGGTGAGTTTCACACAAGACTCCCACCGTCCACCTTGATGGGGTGCATAAGGGGGGATGAAGTGCCACTTGAAATTTCTCTGGTGAGCATAATCAGTAATCCTTTCCAGCGCTGCATTTTGAGTAAGAGCTCTCTTAATTTGCTCAGAAGCTCCGATAAAATTTTTAGCATTGTCGGAAAATACTTCTGAAGGAAGCCCTCGGCGAGCAGAAAATCTGGCAAAAGCTGCCAAAAAATAAGCAGTAGAGGCGTTGGTAACTAGTTCTAAGTGAACTGCTCCGGTGACCATACATACAAATAGCGAAATATAGAGTTTTCCAAAAATACATTTTTTGGCCTCAGGAGAATTTTTTCTGTAAACAAAAGGCCCTGAATAATCCACTCCCGTAAAGGCAAAAGGTCTAGCAGGCGCAGATCTAAAGTTGGGAAGATCACCCATGAGCTGAGTGGTAATTTTAGGGTTGGATTTAAAACATGGAATACACTTCCGGATAACAGAGGTAACTTCATGGACTCCGTTTATGGGCCAATACCTTTCACGAATGACAGAGAGTAATGTACGAGTTCCAGCATGAAGATGCTGGTAATGATACTGACGAATGATTAGAGAAGTGACATGATGCTTTGAAGGAAGAATAATTGGGTGTTTTTTATCCTCGGAAAGATCAGCCAAAGATAAACGTCCTCCAACTCTTAGTAAACCATCAGTGTCCAAAAAAGGGGGGAGTGATGAAAGCCTACTCGATTTCTTAAGGGATTGACCTTGGGACAACACCTGACATTCTTCAGAGAATATTTCTTGTTGAGTAAGCCATAAGATTTTTGTAGTGGCTAAACCTAATTCAGAAAGGGTTAAATATGGCTTAGGAAAAAGGGGTTGCTCTACCACAAAATATTTCCATCGAAGGAGATAAGCCATAACCCTCACCAATTTATGGAAAGAGGAATATCGCTGCAAGAGAAGGGGAGAGTCAGAAACGAGAAAAGAAGATCCAGTAATCTTACCAGCATCCGGCAAGTCTGATAACTCCGGAAGAGGAAAATTTGGCCAAGCGGAAGGTTCTTGCAGAAGCCAAGGGGGACCGTGCCAGTATAATGTCAGGTTAGCCAACATAAGAGGGGAACATCCCCGAGAAATGACATCTGCAGGATTCTCCTTGCCAGATACATGATGCCATTGTTCAAAGTTAGACAATTGTTGAATTTTGGACACTCTATTAGCTACAAACACCTGCCAATGCGAGGAAGGTTTGGCAATCCATGCCAACGTGATGGCTGAGTCACTCCAAAAGTAAGTTTTGCTAAATCGGATTTTCAAAGATTGGCGGATTTTGACCGATAATTCAACCGCCAGAAGAGCAGCACAAAGTTCCAGTCGTGGCAAGGATAAGGATTTAAGAGGGGCTACCTTAGACTTAGCGCAAATTAAATTGGAAAAGAAATATGACTGGTCAAAATTGCGGCAAACAATATATGCACAACACCCATAAGCTTTCAATGAGCTATCGGCAAAGATGTGAAGTTCATATCCTCCACAAGAGGGAAAGGGAATAATCACTCGCGGGATAATGACATTGGAGAGATCTTCCAAACTATTTCTATAAGAAATCCAATTTTTTTGCAACTCTGAAGGAACTGGTTCATCCCAACCAGTTTTCAAGGACCAAAGGTCCTGCATGAAAAGCTTTGCTGTGACAATAATTGGCGCCAAAAATTGGAGAGGATCAAATATCTTAGCAATCTCAGACAAAATTTGCCGCTTAGTTTGCGGTTTGATGTCACTGAGATTAATTTTGAAAAAGAAAAAATCCTTTTGAGGACTCCAATAGATGCCTAAGGTTTTGATAGAATTACTTTCTTGAAGAAGCTCTACTGAGTCGTTATAGACTGAAGTTAATGGAAATTTAGAAAGAAATTCTTCCGAATTAGAGTTCCACTTGCACAAGGAAAATCCGCCTCCCAAAAGCAAAGCTGTCAAATCTTTAGAGACCTGTAGTGCTTCAGATACTGACTCAAATGAATGAAGAAAATCGTCAACGTAAAATGATGATTTTAACACTTCAGAAGCCTTAGGAGAATACAACGGGCCATCCTGTTCAGCAAGTAATTTCAACGTACGTATGGCTAAAAAAGCAGAGGGCTTTAGTCCATAGGTTAAGGTTTTTAGCCGAAAAATCTTGACAGGTTTAGTAGGCTCGTCGCGCCAAAGAATTCTCTGAAGGTCGCACTGTTGTTGATCGACCAAAATCTGCCTATACATTTGCTTGATATCAGATATCACTGCGATAGGGAACAAGCGAAAATTCATCAAGACAGAAGAAATGTCAGATTGAATAGGAGGGCCTGATAATAATGTGTCATTCAGAGAAGTACCATTGGCATCCAATGCAGAGCCATTAAAGACCACTCTTATGTTTTCCTTTAAAATCTCATTCTTCCAAACTGGATGATGATTGAGGTAAATGACTTCAGATGGGGTATAAGAAGCATCATCTTTCTTGGTAACAACCTCCATGTGATCAAGTGCCTCATATTCCTCCATAAACGTGGAGTATTGAGTTTTAACAACAGGGTCACGTTTAAATTTGTTTTCCACAGCATAGAGTGCTCTAAGAGCCCTAGGGTGTGTTTCAAATAAAAGAGGTGGATTATCCACTCGGGGCATTGTTACGACAAATCTACTCTCTGAATTGCGTTTGGTCGTTTCGCGAAACTGTTTTTCACACATTTCATTTTCAACCGAGGAAGGTGAAACTGAATCTATAGTTTCGATTTTCCAAAATCTTTCTAAGTTATAATCGAGACTTGTATTGACAAAATGACATTGAGAGAAATTTTGAAATGACTTACGAGGGACTTGACCCGTTACTAACCAACCTAGCTTGGTATGATGAACAAACACTCCTGGTGATATTTTAACCTTAGAGCTAAGGAGACATTGCCAAAATACTTGGGCACTGAGAAGTATGTCTACCGGAGCGCTCGTATTAAATGTTGGATCCGCCAACTGAATGTTATGAGGAAATTGCCACGTTCTAACTTCAAAAGAATTACTAGGGGTGTTACTGCCAATAGTATCAATGGCAAGGCAATTCAACTGCAATGTTGTGTTACAATTCACAGCATCTTTGATGTGAACACGAACAAAATGCAAAGATTTAACATTGCTATTGTTAATACCGGTAACCTGAATTAATGTAGGTTGCTTGGGAAGACCAAGTTTCTTAATGAGACGCTCACTTATGAAGTCATGGGTGGCGGCATTATCCAATAGGGCACGTGCTTCAAGCCATCTACCAGAAGAGTCTTGAACTTTTATTAACACGGTTGATAGTAGCACCTGGGAACTACGAATTGAGCTAGAGCTCTGAGTATAAGATTTCGCATTAGCTCCTGGGGATGCATCTTTAGAACATCCAGGGGAAGGAGCCTGACGTGGCTTTTCAAACCTATGAAGCAAGGTATGATGCTGAGCCTTGCAATGGGAGCAAGTATTTTTAGATAAGCAATCAGGCACCATATGCCTAGTTGACAAACAGTTGTAGCAATATCTTTTTTGAGCTATTAATTTGCGTCTTTCATCGGTAGAAAGGGCTTTAAAGGCAACGCAGGAATATAACCTGTGAGGTGCTTTACAGAGAATACAATCCATTGAATTATGCTGAACAGTAAAGACAGCAGATTTGTTTATTTTTGCACCGACTGGTTTCACAACATTAGATTTGTTATCTGCACTTCCTGACATATGACAGGCTACAGCTGACAAAACCTGACATCTATTATTCATAAACGTAAGCAATGAATCATAGGTATATGACGTGTCATTTGTTAGTTCCCTCTCCCATGCCTTTAAGGTTGATGAATCAAATTTAGAAGTAACCAAGTGAATCAAGAATAGATCCCAATGCTCGACCGGTTGGTTCAACCGTGCCAATGCTCTGACATGTAGTTGGACCGCGTCACTCAAGGCTCGCAGTGTTGACAAGCTTTCAGCTCGCAAGGTGGGCAGGTTAAATAAGGCTTGAATATGCCTTTGTAAACATAATTTTTCATTGCCATAACGGCCCTTAAGAAGCTCGATAGCAATGTTATAGTTTTCTCCTGTTAAGGGAAGTTCTCTTATAAGTTGAAGGGGTGGCCCCTGCAAAATGGATTTTAAGTAATGAAATTTCTGAATTTCCGGAAGTGTGGCATTATTATGTACTAATGAACTGAACAATTCAAAGAATGATTGCCACATCTCTTCCTTTCCTGAAAAGTGCGGAATTTCAATTTTAGGTAGCAATGGTTTGATACCGTTCCCATGGTCGCTAATTCTTCCTTGAGTTTCTTCTACCTTCAACGCCAGGGTCAAAGTTCTAACTAATGCCACAGCCTGAGCATGTGTATCAAAGTAATTACTCTCTACTTCTTCCCTATCTGATTGATGTTCTGGACTTTTGATTTCAATTTCAAGTTGCACGAGATCATATTTCTCGTACGCCTGTTCAAAAGCTTTTAAACGCTGGGATATAATGTCAAGGTTTTGTTCCTCTTTCGGTAGAGTAGCTAAATATTTTTGAAACCGGGTGAGTTGACCTTTGTAGGCCGCCCGAGAGTTTAACAGTTTATCATCAATTATTGGTGGCATGGCTGGAAAAGTTGGAACAACTCACTCACCAAAGCTGCTTGTGGCACCAGACAGACCTGCTCTCCGGAAAGAAACCAGTTGTACAAATATGCTGGGATTGTTTCCGCCTTCCCGCAGATCTCCCGCGCTAGCCACAGTGTACTGAAATGTATAGAACAAATATTAGATTGAACCAGTTTTTTGAATTGAATTTGCGGTCTCAGAATAAAGGTTCTGGGTTTGATCCGGGGTTGAGGTACCATGGAAAGGGGTGTACCAAGTGGATGTGGTACATCCTAAGGGATTTAGACAGAATGCAGTTTCGGGCACAAAAGGTGATAATGAAGGACAGAGCGGGATAAGACCAAAAAGTTAAGATTTAGATTTGAATGATATTTATTAAATATAAAGCGAATATGTCGCCAGGAATGATAGCTTCAAAGAAATTACTTTAAAAACTGACAATAAAAAATTAATAACAATTAAAAGGTACTTGTTTCTCCAGGAAACGTAAATAGAGCAGTGATTAACTTTAAAGTATTAAATATAAAATTACTAAAAAAGAAGCATAATCATTTAAATTCATTCCAAAGTGGATTAAAATGAAATACTCTTCTGACGGAAAGAAGCCGGGCAGAATAAAGGACGTGAAAGGGTACCACCTCTTCTAAGGTACGATACAAGAAGTATCAGGCCGGCAGTCGGAGGTCCTCAGTAGCTGGCGGCAATAGTGCGCCCGCTCTGGCGGTGCGAGGTCATTCTGGCAGGTTCCAGGGTTCCGGGTTCGGAACTAGAGTAGATGATGATAGGTTCTCCCAAAGATAGCGACCAGCATAGAGAGGCTCTTGGTAATACCTCCTGCGGCTGGTGAAATGATGTTCTCAGAATTACGATTTGCAGAGTAGATCCATGTTGAAGATTTTTGGTTGAAGTGCAGGCTGATGAATTTAGACTGCCCTGCCAGGCCGCCAAGTCCAGCTGGGAGATTATGCCGGCGGAGAAGAGACTTCGGCAGCCAGAGGTACCCCGAGAGGGCAGTAACCCCAGCAGGGATGCTGGTGAGCAGATGTGATCCGTTGAGAACAGTGGACAAGAGTAGGCACTGAAGGCCGGGAGACCTCAGGCTATATAGCGGTAGTGACGTCAGCGCGCGGAACCTTCTAGCATGAAGGTGTGGCGAGAGAGCAGCCAATCACAGCGCAGCCCCAAGCACAATGCGAGCGTCACCGCTGGAGAGAGCTCAGTGCTCGTGAGAAAATGTGACGGTATAGTACGTCTAGAAAGACACTACAGAAAACAGGTGAGTAGACATGAATATTACAGAAAAGCAATTAAATTGAAACACCAATATTAAACAAATCAGAACACCGCGTTCACACTGCAATTCACGAAATTAAAATAATGGGGCAGAAAAATTGAACGTGTGTTTCACACCGTAAGGGAAACATAGCCAACAAAAAACATTCGCAAAGCGAACACATATAATGCGCTTAAGGGGGTCAAGGGGTACTGTAGAATTTTTTCACGTGATTTACACGTGCTGGTGTGGTACGGAAGGTCTATTATATCTGGTCCCTATATTGTTATATTATTATTATAATTATTATTATTACACTACTGAAAGGAAGACCCCAGAGGACAGGAAAAAGGGAATAATTGTCCCGATCTTCAAGAAAGGTAGTAGAACAGAATGCAGAAACTATCGGGGAATAACACTGATGAGTCATTGTGCAAAGATGTTTGAGAAAGTTTTCGGAAGGAGAATTAGGAAAAGGATAGAAGGAGGGATGAGGGAAGAACAACATGGCTTCAGAGCAGGAAGGTCCACAGTGGATTTGATTTTTGCCGTAAGGCAGTTACAAGAACAGCACTATGAGTATGGAACAATCTAATAATGGCCTTCCTAGACATTGAGAAAGCATATGACAGTGTATGCAGAAACAAAGTATGGAAGTCCCTGGAGGATAGAGGAGTAGAAAAATCGACTATAAGGAGGATAAAGGAGATGTACAAGAGAAGCGTGAGCTGTGTGAAAGTGGGAGGATAGAGATCGGAACGGGATGGAACAGAGAAACGGCCTGAAACAAGGAAGTGCACTGGCACCGTTACTTTTCATTGTGGTGATAGATGACATAATGACCCGAGTGGCACAAGTAATTGGGGAAGGAAAGATGAAAGCAATGGTGTTAGCGGATGATTTGATGATTTGGGGAAACAAGGAGGAGGAGGTACAGGAACAGTTGGACGTGTGGGAAGGAATAAGACAAGGATATGGGATGAAATTTAGCATAAATAAGAGTGAGATGGTGATCACAACAAGGAAGAAGGAAAGAACCACAACGGGAATAACAATTGGTGGGGAACAGCTGAAGAAAGTGGAGAGTTTCAAGTATCTGGGAAGCCTGATACAAGATAATGGAAGAAACTATAGAGAAAAAATGAGCGGGGGAGACAGGCAGAAGCATTCCGGAGGAGTGTGAGAAGCATGTTATGGAGCAAGGATGTCCCTCAGAACAGAAAAAAAGATCATATATTGGACGTACTATGCCCCTATCCTGACGTATGCCTCGGAGACCTGGGCTATGAAAGGAAGGGAGAAGAGCAAAATACAGGCCAGTGAGATGAGCTTCTTGAGAAGCAGTATTGGAGTTACAATGATGGACAGAATAAGAAATGAGAGGACCAGAGAATTAATAAAGGAGGAACCATTACGGGATGGTATAGAGAAATCTAGACTTAGATGGCATGGACATGTAAAACGAATGGAGGATTAGAGGATACCCAGGAGGATACACGAGACGAAGTGGGAAGGAAAGAGACCGAGAGGAAGACCGAGAGGAAGACCGAGAGACAGGTGGCTGAAAGGGATGGAAGAAAGCGTGAAGAAGAGAGGAGAAGACTGGACAGGGGTGGAAGCTGAGAGATGGTGGGAAGACAGAAGACGTTGGAGTGGCCTGTGTTCCAAACAGACCCGGCCAACGGCTGGAAACTGTGCAAGAGGATGATGATGATGATACTACGGCCTACAACGACGAGACAAAGCTCATTTTCAACCCCTTGGTGTCAGAAAAAAAAACCTCGGGGCCCCTAAACAGTCGTAAAGGGTCCCCGGAAACTACATTTTAATGCTCTAAAACCAAGAGTTTCTGAGATATTCCCAGAAAACTAATTTCATTTAATAAACTAATGTAGGAATGCAAGCCAGTAACCATGACAACAGTGTCTCAAAAAGGTACATCCAACTTTCCATCTATTTCTGCAAGAAGTATTGCCACTCCATTTATTAAATTTCTGTGAAAGTTTGCAAATGGCTATAAGGTTATCACGGAACCAACAAAAACTGTAAAATTCATCAATGCGCTTAAGGGGGTCAAGAGGTACCCTGGATTTTTTCACAAGACTTAAACGTGCGATGTGTCGTAGAGAAGGTCTTTTATATCTTCAAACAGCAACATCATTTTAATAAATTCCTGAATTGAAATAGTTAATTTTTTATTTTATTGTTTTGCTTTTAGGAATTTGGGCCATTGGAGGCTAAAAAACCTGAATTTTCATGCACCAAAAGCCTTTATAATTTATTAAAGAGGTCTTCCTCTGGATGCGCGCTTGACACAACAGTGTGGGTCAATTTTTATGTGACGTGAATTGCATTTCGTCTACGAGGTTTTCAATTTTATTTTCACGTCAGGAAGTACACGTTAGGTAAATTAGTTTCAGAGCATATTTCAACTAATCATTTATCTTTGTCGACAAACAGGTTCCAAGCCCCTAACCATTGCAACAGCAGCTCAAATGATTACGTTTGGTCATTAATAACGACGACCGTTCGAAGAATGGGTACTTCTGCTAGTTTTCCGTATATAACTAAGTAGATCTAAGTTGCGGGAACACCGTAGTGTTTGTTTGTACTTCAACGTTGATTATCACTGAGACATGAGGTTTGAGACCACATATAAAATTTATACATTTCAAGCTGCCTGGAGTTGGAGAGGGGAGTACAGACGATTCTCTAGTTTAATCAAATTTTGGTTGGCTTACATATCATTGACAATCATTTCATGTCTCTGCTTTCAGAATAAGGCTATATTATGACTACCCACATCGTCACTCCAAGAGGACAGCGAAATACTTATTATTAGACTATTGTTATTATTATTATTATCATCATTAGACAGTTATGTTATTATTATTTTCATAATTATTAGTCAATAATGATTATTATTAGTACACTATTATTATTATATTTTTCATTATTCTAGACAATTGAGTTTGTACAAAAATTCGCTATCCAGCAACAGAGAAACTACCTTATACTATCGGGGTGCAGTTAGCCTATTATTAGGCACAGGATTCTTAGGTTCTTATCTATTTTTCCCATACTTCTAAATACTTTTACGAATCACACTGAAATTCCGTACTACCTAATAAACAAAATAATAAGCGAGTACCTAAAAATAACTAATTGCAGTTTTGTACCATTTATTGTAGTATATTTCAAATTTTGTCCATAATCCTTGTAATTAAATGTGAAGATAGTGTTTATTCCTAGCTCCAGTTGATTGAAAGCAATCCTATCTAATGGAAAAATGAAATATTTTCAGCACATTCCAGCTTTTGGTGATTTACCGAGAGGAAAGAGCGAATAAATCTCTTATTATTCCCAAGAATCCAATATTGTAAAGAATCAACATTATTTGAACGAGATAGAGTGTGAAAATCATCTCTGACATCCTTGGCTTTATTGCAATCCCTAAAAGTGTAAAGTTATCGGTGATAATTTGATTACGCATCATTTTGTAAAATATTTACTCTCTCGTTGCAATCAGATTGTCTACTAACAATGAGGTATTAATTTTAAGCCTTATGTAATGTATGTCAACTTTCGCTATCCTTTAAACATAAGAACCTATTGTAAAAACCCATTCTACCTAATAAAAACTAAAAAGAACAATTTTATGTTTTTGAAAACCTAAAATGACAATTTTAAAAACCACCAAAATCCGGCCCCTATTTTTTATATTCTGATGGTTGGGTGGTAGAGCAGTGGACTCCATAATGGGATAAACGCTAGGAAAGAAGAAGATTGTAGGGTGGTTTCATACGTAAGACAAGAAGTTCCGCGAAGAACTATACAGCCTACTTTTCATGCCAATGATTATTCTACAGTATATGAACCTATCTAGAATAATGACGAAATTTAGTTGGTAATATCGAAATATCTAATTAGTTCAAAACATACCTGGTGTAATGTAGCCTAATAACGCACTACAGTTGACAGCCCTGGTGACTGAATATATTCCTATTTCCATCTCTTAAGGTACAGAATACAACATTTGGTTGAAGTCCAATGGACGTTACATGCAGTTAGACACTGGATCTATCAGCACGCGTAAAAGCATGTTGCCAACAATACCATGCGTGTGCTGGTCAGAAATAATCTGACATTTTATGATATCTTGTTGTGCTAATTTTGGATGAAATCCATTTGTTAGTATAGAAGTTACATGTATTTTAAAATTGGACCTATCAGCAGGCATAGAATCATGTTGGCAGCACTGACTAATATTAATTACTCCAAATTAATCTAGAAAGTCAGGTGCTATACGTGTGCAAAGTATAGAGCTGTTGGCTTGCATACTTCCTGATATATTGATATTAGGGTAAAAAATATAGACAGCATTTATTAACAGTTGGCAGCCCTGATTGCTCTTAACAATACTTATAGTCATATCTGTTATATTACACATAGCACATACGAAATTTGGTTGAAATCCAACTGATAGTATAGAAGTTACATGTATTTAAAAATTGGTACTATCAGCAGGCTTATAATCATGTTGGTAGAACTGATGTATATAAGTTACTCCAAATTAATCTAAAATGTCAGAATATACGTGTGCATAGTTTAAAGCTGTCGGCTTGCATACTTTCTGAAATATTGTTATTTGGATAAAAAAATAGAGAGAGCAATTATTAACAGTTGGCAGCCTTGGTGGCTCTTAAGAATACGCTCAGTCATATCTGTTTATGTACACATTTTACATACAAAATTTGGTTGAAATCCCATTGATAGTGTAGAAGTTATATGCATTTAAACATTGGACCTATCAGAAGGCTTAAAATTATGTTGGCAACATTGTCATGTATGGCCTCCTGGATATTAAACTGAAATAATATTATCTACATGTGTGACAATTTTGGAATAGCTCCCATGCATACCTTATAAGATATCCAACTTGGAGCTCAAATTTCTAGTGCGTATTTTAGCAGTTGGTAGCACTGACATCATTTTCAAATATGGACGTGAGATATTCCGGTGCACATCTTTACTCATACTAAATTTGGTTTTGATTGCTGCAGCCGTTTAGGAGTTGATAGGGGGGGGACACACACACACAGCCAGACAGACAGACAGACACACATTTTCCCGGATCGATCTCATAAGTCTACTTTTTCTCATTTTTGCAAAATGTGAAAAGTAGGCTAGGGCCCACAGCCACTCCTATTTCAGTACACGAGCTATCGAGTCTAATACCAACTACCGAGTGGTTCGAGGCTGGCTGGCGTACCTCTGGTCGTATTGGGTACTGACGCACATTAGTAGTATATGCCAAAAGCATAAGATGGCGTCGATAATTTAGAGGTGGAACACCCGATTCGACGAGTTGGCTGGGTATCGGGATGGTCCGGAAGGCACCAGTAGCCAGCCTAACGCCACTATTGTGGATACTGTCCAGCATTTTCAAGGTTGCCGGTCTTTCTGAACCGTAAGCCGCAGAACCATAGTCTAGCCGTGACACGACGAGGGCTTGGTAGAACCGTAGCAGCACCGCTCCGTCAGCCCCCCACGTAGTGCTACTAAGAAACTTGAGCATGTTCAGTTTCCTGAGACACGTCGTTCTTAGTTGCCGTATATGGGGCTGCCACGTTAATTTGCTGTCAAAATGGAGCCCCAAGAAGCGATAAGTGTCAACCAACGGCAACGCAGCATACCTGAGATGTAGTTTAGGGTGTAAGTGTAGCCTTCGGAGCCGACAAAAATGGACGACGGAGGATTTCGCTGATGAAAACCGGTCGTGAGCCCACCTGTCGACCCGGTTAATAGCTATCTGCAATTGCCGTTCCACGATTGACATACTTCCAGAGCTGTAAAGCAGAGCTAAATCGGCTACATACAGCGATGGAACTATCGAGGGCCCGGTGGCGGTAACAATGCCGTTTATGGCAACCTCTTTTACTTTTCCGCTCATCGGCGTATCGCAGATTCTTTCTTCTTTTATATTTAAGGAAAATAATCAATTCAAAACAACCATTTATTGACACTTCTGGATGCCATGACAGTTAATTTTACAACAGTGGAAAAAAGATAATAAAGAAAAAAATGACAATCTTAATGTAGCATCTTTGGCCAAAAGATATGACACACTCCCACCTTGAGTTGGTGGAAGAACAACTCAACCATACATAAATAACTATAATTACCTCAAAATACAGTAATCATAAATCTAATCTCTTTGGTGTATTTACAGCTCTACCACTTTTAGTGGGTACTCTTGACATCCCTTCTCATCCCTAAACACATTTAGGCTAATGAGACTTTTGTACCAATCTTGCGACTATTTTTTCTGCTGACATTATCTCCTCACATGATAATTCTCCACGAGCTCTTGTAAGGTTTGCTCTTCGCGTATTTTGGATAAACCTCTTTATCCAAGCAACCAACCGAATTATTTTTCCATAGCTTGAAAAATATAAGTAATACCAATTAAAATCGTGGTACCTGCACTGATCATTATTTACAGGTTTTGGGGTGCTACATGAAGTATCTACAAAGTAACTCATTATTTGAGTTGATTTTCTTTTTTCTTACAAAATCAGCTCTGCCTCTGCAGGTGGAAATTCACCAGGCCACTCTGGCCGGTCCTTTCGTAAAAACTCTGGCCCCTCCCACCATTGAAGTGCTAACAATTTTTCTGCCAGACAACTCTTGAAGGAAGATCTGCAGGATTCAAATGGCCAGGAACATATCTCCACATTTCTGGTAAAGTCAACCGATGGATTTCTTTAACACGGTTGTTGACAAACACAGTCCATGTTTCTTCCTATAGAATCCATGCTAAAACCGTTGTCGAATCAGTCTAGAAATTCAACTTGACATCTTGGTAGTTTAGTCCTTCTAGCACTGAATTACCTAATCTAGCTCCCACTGTTGCAGCAATTAGTTCCAGTCGGGGAATGATGACTGTGTTTAATGGGGCTACTCTTGCACTGGCTGCAAGAAGGTGTACCTTACTCTCACCGTCAAGTCGTATGAAGACTACTGCAGCATAGGCCTGTGCACTAGCATCACACAAAATATGTAGACTGACATCCCTGTGGTTCTTGGAATAATGAAACCAGCGTGGAATTCTCATCTCTTTCAGGAGAAAAAGGCTTAAATACCAGGTTACAAATTGGTCCTTAATATCAGTAGTAACCTCTTCATCTCAAGATATAACACTTAGCCATATCTTTTGTAATAACAATTTAGGAACTAGAAGTACTGGACTAACTATGCCAATCGGATCAAATATCTTTTGTGCAACTGACAGAATGGATCTTTTCGTGATCACTCCCAATTCATGGTTCTGTAACCATTCCAAGTTTAACAATAAATTGTCAGATTCCAAATCCCATCGTAAACCTAGCACCGCTGTCCGTCCTAAAAGAATGAAAGCATCATTGTTGGCCTGCCAACCTCTGAGGTCGAACTTTCCTTCCTGCATTATATCACGTGCTTCATTAATGAATTCTTTCAGTTCTGATTCAGTATCAACACTGGTTACAACATTGTCCACATAAAGGCTCTGTTTTTGTCTTGATATCTGTCCTTGAATATATTGACAATCTTCCATTGCCTTGTCCAAATGGTAATCAAGAACTGCTCCTAAATGGAAAGTGCTACATTTTAATCCAAATACCACCCTCCGATGCCGAAATATCTTTATATTCTTCCAGTCATTTGGATCACACCAGAAGAACCTAAGAAAATCTCTGTCTTCTTGACGAACACTTATTTGTAGAAAAGCCATTTCTACATCAGCTGTCACCCCAAATCTCCCTTCCCGAAATTTTAGTAACAGGGAAGGAATCAGTTCAATCAGATTGGGTCCACACTCTAAACAATGATTGAGAGAAGGAGCATTTCTACCTCTTGCTGACACGTCAAATACAGGACGAACTCTGGTGGTGCTATTCTCCTTAATAACAGTTCGATGTGGTAGGTAGTGTCCATAATTCCCTACTTCTTTGACTGGTACTTCTTCAATAATTCCCAGTTCTTCCCACTCAGCTAGAACTGCATCGTATGAAATGAGAAGATTTTGAGACTGAAGCTTTCTAGTGGTAGATTCTAACCTTTTGAGTGCTAGCTCCCTGTTACTAGGAAGAGCCAAGCTATCTTCTATCCATAGCAATGAAACTTCGTAACGTCTCTCATCATTTACAGTAATACCTCTTAGAAAATCATCTCTAATTTGAAGCTGTCTTTCATTTTTGGACATTTTAACAGCTGAGTCTGAGATTCCAATGGTATCTAGGCTCCAGCGATCGTTGATCTCATTAACAAACAGAGCTGTAACTTCTTCTGCCAAGTTAACAGAAGATTGTTTTGGAACTTTCCCCATCAAAGTTCAGCCTAAATTTGTTTCCACAGCAACCAAACCAGAAGATAGAACTTTAATATTTCCTGTCTGAAGTTTGTCCGCTACATCCGCTCCAATCAGCAAGTCCACAGGCCTAGACTCATCCCCAATATCTGTTAGGCTGATATTCCCTTCCTCAAGTTCATTCAACCAAGGTCCTTTCTTGACCGAAGGGATGCCATTACATATTAAAACCTGATCCAATACTTCAAAATTACATTGATATTTTCCATCCAGGCTTTCAATTTCTACTTTGTAACATCATTAACACTCGTTTTCACTCCCCCAAAAAGGTCATGTTTAATTGTTTCAGTTCTGACTGGAGTGTAACCTAATCTTTTAACAATGTCTTTCTTAACATAGGATCTTTGGGATCCTGAGTCAATTAAGGCTCTAACAGAGAAGGAAGAGCCAATACCTTTCATCTTTATAACCAAAGTTTGCAAAATAACTTTAGGATATTTAGAAATATTACTCAGCGAATTTGTCTTTTGTTCATTCTTCCCCCCGGATTGCCTGTGTTCGACATTATTATGGGATATATTTTGTTTATTCTGAGGTAAATCAGGGCACATCAGAACTTGGTGGCTCTTACTAAAAATAATGCACCGTACTACGGCTTTACATTTATTGACACAGTGTCCCTTCTTAAAGCACTTAAAACACCCATCCTTGTCCTTTAGGACCTTCTGTTTCTCAGATAGACCTAATTAGTGTGCTTTAAAGCAATTAAGGGCATCATGTTGACCTCCACAAAAAATACAGTACCCTCTCCTCTCCTCAACTGGGTTAGTGTTTAACAAGTCAGCTGCAGTAGCAATGTGCTCTGACAATTTGGGTTGGTCTCTACTCCTGTTATTATCTTTGATTCCAAAACCGGAAATTGCTAAACTGATCCGTTCCTCGGCTTCCACTTCCCTTTTCATGAATAGCATGAGATTGTCTAACCTATCTTTCGAATCACGTGTGTGTGCGAAATTGGAACTTCTTTGCCAGGCCCTAAGAAACTCCTCAGGCAAACATGACTCTACTAAAGGATACAACATAGATGCACACTTATCTGTTGTAACACCTAAGGTTTCAAGTGACCGTATGTGCGATTCCAAGTTGTCATAAAGGCTACACATTGAATTGCCATCACCGGGAGTGGAAGATATCTTAAGAACTAACGATAACAACTCTCTTACGTAAACTTCAACCAACAGATCATCTCTACCGAACCTGCTCTTTAAACATTCTACTGCCTTCGTATAATTTTCCCCAATAGGTGGAAAACTTTCAGTAATTTCTCGAGCACGAGACCCTTTCACTGTAGCTTGCATTAAGTATTGAAACTTATCTTCCGGTGCAATATCCGGATCCTTGTCTATCTTTTCAAACTGGCTCCTGAACTGTATCCACTGTTTTACATCGCCATCAAATTTCCTTAGTTCTAATTTAGGTAGTTTGAATTTTCTCTTACTCACAAGATCAACACTGCTACAATCACTGTTGTCTTGAGCGATGCCTCCTGAAGGTAGAATATATTCAACACTCACCTCTATATCAAGAAATTGACGTTGATAGTAATCGGCAAGTCTACATTCGTCGTCCAAGTCCTCTTGGCCGACGTCAAGTTTTAGACTTACGACCTTACCATCCAGCTGCAGGAGCTCATCATTTTTCTTCCGAAGTAAAGAAAGGGAAACCTGAACTTTCCTTCGCTTTTCATGAGCTGTCATCTGGACGTCATCAATTTCACCCTTGAGGTTATTCAACTGCCTCGAAAACGCCGCCCGTGTTACCTTACATAGCTTTATCGCTCGATCCAGTTCACGTTGGGTTGTCTCCATAATTAAAATATATTGATATATTTATCCTATCACTGGTCGCCACTTATTTATTTTTACGCTCACCGGCGTATCGCAGATTCTTTCTTCTTTTATATTTAAGGAAAATATATCAATTCAGAACAACCATTTATTGACACTTCTGGATGCCATGACAGTTAATTTTACAACAGTGGAAAAAAGATAATAGAGAAAAAAATAACAATCTTAATGTAGCATCTTTGGCCAAAAGATATGACAACCTCGAACAAGGTGACAGAACAGAACCCTGAGGAACTTTGTTTTCTTGGGTATAATATTGCGATATGTTCTACCGATCCTTACACGGAAGAGTCGGACTACATGAAATTCGTAATGAAAGTCGGTAGATTACCACGGAGTCCCCACTCATGAAGGGTGGAAAGGATCTCGTAGCGCCATATGGTGTCGTAGGTAATTCGGAGAAATGCCTCCTGTATGGCGCTCACAAGTCGCACCAGATAGACGATGGTGGACATATGGGAGCGAAATCTAGACTGGTACCCTGACAGTAAGCCTCTCTCTTCCAGGAACCACACCAGTCGATGGTTCACCATCTTCTCTCGCAGCTTACATAGGGCATTTGAGAGGCCTGTAGCTGCTGACAAGTTTGGGATCCTTTCCAGCCTTGGGAACCGGTATCATGATCCACTCTCGCCATTGAGATGGAAACTGCCCATCAATCCATATACGATTGAAGAGGACCAACAATTGCTTTATACTGGATTCGCACAGATGTTTTAACATTTGATTCTGTATGTTATCCGGTCCGGGAGACGTATCCCTACACAGTGAAAGCGCACTGCGCAGTTCCCTATCAGAGAATGGTACATTGTAGGACTCCAAAGCAGCAGTGGCAAAGGACAAGGGGTGAGCCTCCGCCTCCCGCTTCAGAGTCAGAAACGTAGGATCGTAACTCCCAGAACAGGATACATCATTGAAGTGCGATCCAATACGGTTGGCAATGGCGAGTTGGTCCGTGATGATGTCTCCGATGATGGAGACTCCGTGTGCCATCAATGATATCGGGACTCCGGAGATCCGACGAAGCTTAGTCCACACTTGAGATGAAGGAGTATGTGTCGTCATAAACAACACATACTTTTCCCACGTCGTTTTATTACTCTCCCGAATCAGATATCGGGCTCTAGCACGCATCCTTTTGAAGGTGATAAGGTTGGCCATAGTGTTTTGCCTCCGATAGCATTTGAAAGCACGTCAACGATCTTTAAAGGCTGCTGCAATCTCGGCTGTCCACCAAGGGGCAAGTTTCCGGTGGGAGTTGCCGGATGAGGAAGGTATTGTTTCCTCAGCAGCAGCCGAAATACCATGCGTTATGTGAATGGTATGATCAAGGACACTCTCAAAGGTATCTTCGGCAAAATCAGCACTTGCTGTGAAAGTTGTCCAATCAGCCCGACGGAGAAGCCATCGACTTGGTAATTCGATGGCTCTCTGGTTCGGAAGAGTAACGATAATCGGGAAATGGTCACTAATACAAAGGTCGTCGTGTACACCCCACTGTAGCAGGGGAACCAGCGCACGACAGCACAAGGTGATATCGACATGTGAATAAGTGCCGTGTGCAATAGAGAAGTGCGTAGGTTCCCCTGTGTTTAACAAATACAGCTCCAGCCACCTGATCAGTCTCTCAAAATCTCTCCCTCCATCACTAGTGGTAGCGGAGCCCTAGATGGTGTTGTGGGCATTAACATATCCCAGAAGGAGAAAAGGAGGCGGGGGGGGAGCTGAGAGACTAGATCCACCAGCTGGTTTCAATCCAGTTGAGAATCAGGTGGAATGTACACGTTACACACTGTTGCCATTACTGGCGACGAAGTACGAACTGCAACTGCCTCTAGCTGAGTACGCAACGGCACCTCTTCACTAAAGAGGCTAGAGTGGACGAGAATGCAGACGCCACCGACGGCCACAGCTCCATCCACCGGGTCTTCAGAGAAGAGGTTGAAGTAACCCATTATTGTCTCACGTCCAGGACGAAACCTGGATTCCTGAAGACAGACAATGGTTGCCGAAAACGAAGATATTAATTGACGTAACTCATTGAGATGACCAGAATAGCTATTACAGTTCCCTTGTAAGTAGAAGTGGGTCTTCTACTTACGCTTGACCGTTTGCCACCATTCCTCATCTCTAGTTGGATATGATGGGGCAGGAGAGCGCACCTCAATCTCCACATCTCGGTCCGAAGACGAAGAAAATGGAGCGGGCAGTCCCCTGGATGGCGCGCGGTCCTCGTCGGACTTCACGAGTCTCGCTCTTGGGGAAGAGCGAGAGCGGTGTCGAGGGACTTTCTCCCGGTCCGAAGACTGGGTGTCTGTCCCCGACATGTCCCGAAGAGATTTCTTTCTTGATCGGCGCTGACGTCTATTTGGGAAAGTAGATGGTCGCTTCCCCACAGACGCCAGTTCCTTACAAAACATGACCGCTGACACCGCTCCACTGGTGGTGGTGGGAGTGGAATGGCCAGCAGATACCTGAGCAGCCCTGTCTCTAAGAGAGGAAGAGAAACGGCGCTGAACCGTTCCTCTCTCCTCCGCTGATGTATTTTCCTATTTGTAGGGGAGTTCCTCCATACGGACGAGTTTGGCTTCAGCCGGCTTCGCTCCCTTGATGGTCGCGGAAGCGGGAAGGCCAGCAGAGACAGTAGCCACTCCGTCAGGAGGAGGGCGAGAGAGATGGCGACGAACCTTCTCTCTCATCTCCACTACTACTTTTGCCATATCGGGTGGACTGGAAGAAGGACCAGCCCTGGTCGGCAAACTCTTCTTTCCCCTGTTAACTGAGGAAGACATGTTAGCCGACCGGTTCGAAGAAGACTTCGAAGAGGACTTCTCCGATTTCGCCGGTTTAGATGATATAACTGTCGCCTTCTTTTCCTTGCCCGAAGAAGGTGTGGGACCTCCTTCGGGCAGACAATTTTCGCTGGTACAGCGAGGGGTGATTTCAAGTCTGCTGAATTACCGGACGTTGAGGGTACTACACTGGTAACTGTGACAGCAGGGGTGAATGAGGGCGTCGCTGCGGCCACAAACGTCACCCAAAATTCGGGGGCATTAATATCACGGTACCTCTTGCGAGCATCGTGATATGAAAGCCGATGCAATGTTCTGATTTCTTGGATTGTGGCTTCTTTACAGAACTCAGGGCACTGCTTCGATCGTGGAGAGTGGCTTCCTTGGCAGTTATACCAGGCCCAAAATAACTGTGAACATGAGGGAGGAGCCAGATTCACGCGCTCACCCGCGCCAGCCAATTGCATAGCGCGGCGTTGCCTAGTTAACTACGCAATCTGGGCTCGCTGTGCCGTACGAAATCCCTATTTCTCTCCGCGCACGAAAATCATTAATTATCCAATTATTTAGATGAACCTATGTTACAGAGCTAAACATTCTGAAGCTGACTGTGCAAACCCCATGACGATACAACCAGCCGTTCGGGAGATATCATCTGCTCTTGAACTGAAGGGATAATTAGAGCGAAGAATGGTTAGGTGTTGAAATATTTAGTTTCGCTGGGGAAGATAACTAAGAGTGACAGCATGGCTGTATCAATTCAGTAGTGGAGCTTATAGAAGTTAGTGCTGTGAGCTGAAGTTTTGAACTCATAACAATGTTCCGTAGCAAGCCGAGTGGCAGTCGAACAGCGAGGCAAGAACAATATTTTTCAGGGTATACGGCCTTTTAAAGAATCTTTCGAATACAGAAGTACGTGAAAACACAAAATCTGATAACCTGTGTTGTTGTGTTGTCGGCAAATATGTTTTCTTTTTTAAAATTGAGTCGAATAAAACTCACCTCTTCACAGTCTTACCTCACGAGGCATAGAGTACCCGGTTCTAACCCTAAGACCAGAACTAAATGTCTTGATTGAGCCGTGAATCGAATCTGGACATCATGGGTGACAGCAAGAGTTGTTGTTGTTGTTGTTGTTGATTATTATTATTGTAGGGGCATTGTGACATCGTGGTCATGTAGCCCCGCGTATTTGGGTGTGTGTGGAATTTATCTGATAACCTGTGACACTGTGATGTCTCTACTAGTGTGTATATTTGTAATTGAGGAAGGATTTGCGTAGGAAGCGGCCGTGGCCTTACGTTAGGTACCATCCCGGCAGTTGCCTGGAGTAGAAGTGCGAATCCACAGAAGAACCACTTCCAGGATGGCTAAGGTAGGAATCCAACCCACATATTCCTAGGTTTGCATCACGAGGATGAGTGTACCGTGTTCCAGCCCTCAGACCAGAATTACATTTGTTGGGAATCGTACCCGGGACTCCGCGGTGACAGCCAAGAATGGACAGCAATGTGCTAGCCAGTATACCACAAGGTGGTCTCCACTAAACAATAACTGATCCCAAAAATTGTATTCTCTGTTTCTATTACCTTATAAAGGGCTACCAAGCAATGTTACTCAGAATGGCTTGGGGTGTAGATTACGTCATGTGATATAATAACGTTGTAATTGTTGTTTCATTTGAGGGGCTTGGACATATTGGTACTTTAGCCCCGTGTACTTGTCTGAAAATCTGGGTTACTGTGGTGTCTGTATTAGAGTGTGTGTATTATTATTATTATTCTGGTGAGGATTGGGAAGGAGGTGGCCGTGTCCTTAAGTTAGGAACCATCCCGGCATTTGCCCGGAGTATAAATGAGAAACCACTTTCAGGATGACTGAGGTAGGAATTTTACCTACATCTTCCCAGCTTTGCCTCACGAGATTGAGCGAACCCTGTTCTAGCCCTCAGACTAAAATTAAATAGCTTGGCAGAGCCGGCAATCGAACCTGAACCTCCTGCGCGACAGCCAAGAATGCTAGTCGCTGGTGGTCACTTTCACGAATAACGTTTGTGTGGCATCTTATATCTGCCTCATATCACATTGTGTGCAATCCGTTGTGAGGATAGATATTCGTAGGATTAGGTCCCCCAGCTCGTACATGCGCTTGCATTCGGAGCGCCTTGTGTTCTGGGGGAAGGTCGTGTGTATACTGCGAGCGTAGAGCTGTGTCATCTCTGCCAGTCTCACTGTGGCAACAGCGCTCCGCTGGACGCACGCTAAATGGCGAGCCCATGTTCACAGTTGTTTTGGGTCTGGTATAGGACAAATAGGGGGAGGCGTACACCTCTCACCCTCATGTGTCCCCTTGCCACACTCTCTACACACGGCCTTGGCAGTGCACCTGGCAGAAACATGCCCGAATTTCTGGCATTGATAACATCACATAGGTGGAGGGATGTACGGTCGAACCAGGGGGGTGCCAATGCGGGTGGTCCTCTGCCTAGCCGCTCTTGGGTCACGTGAAGCCGTGACGTAGGTAGTATGGCAAGTGTCGTGGTAGATACAAGCTAGCCACAGTGAATGTCAGTAGCCGTAACGAAACAGGTGCTTTATTTCTTGTGTGTGACCTTTGTCTTGTTCCTAGTTTCATTTACGTGTTTTATAGGTGGTATATTGTGTATTGAATGTACTCCCCTTCAGTATGTACAATCGTCTGTGCGCTAGTTGAAGCAGAATAAACTCATGTACGTTCCCTACAATGGAATGTGCTATTGCCAAATGCCGGAACTATTAGAGGAAATCAAAAGACAACATTGATATTGTGTATAATTGCTTCCCAAGAGATACAACTCTTGTGAAAGCTTGGCTGGCAAAATGTAAACGAGGGGATAAAGTAAATATATCCTAGTCAATGCAAAAGTTTGCTCCGTCCATTTTACGAGCGATGTTTACTAATGTGATTTAGAGTATGAATTATTGGGCCTGCCACTAAGGAATAAAAGACATCTCACGACGGATGCTGTGCCATCTCTTCATCTTCCCTTCGCCAGTGTTCAAGAGCCCTACTCGGACATTAAGAACAGCCCTGATAATTAGAATGACGGGTCTCCACCGCTCTTTCAGATAAGAATAAAAATGAAGATTAGCATGCAAATCTTTTCAACTCCTGAGCGTGTAGTGTAGGTCGTTATTTCTCAAGTCAGTATATTACTGTACATATTATTCTACGAGTTCTGAAATCAGTGGCGTAGCAAAACAACGTAATTCAGATGAGGATTGGGAAGGGGGTGGCCATGGCCTTAATTAATTTGGGAACCATCCCGGCATTCGCCTGGAGTAGAAGTGGGGAACCACGGAAGACCACTTCCGGGATGGCTGAGGTGGAAATCGAACCTTCCTCTTCTCAGTTTTGCCTTACGGGGCGCAGTGTACCCCGTTCCAGCCGCCAGACCAGAATTTAATTTCTTGGCAGAGCCGGGAATCGAACCCGGGCCTCCGCGGTGACAGCCAAGAGTGCTAGCCATTTCGCGAAGAGACGGTTCAAAATAATAGGGGGTCCCAATTGTAGGTTGAAATTATATAAATTAATACCTGCTTTTCCAACAACAACAACAACAACAACAACAAAGTGAATTATTAGCAGTCATGTGAACCTAGAATTTTGGTTTCATTGACCAATTCGGCAATAGCAACAAAATATAGGGGTGGATGACCTCGATGTTCCACTTTTTAAAACAATCACCACGACCAACAACAAAATAAATATAAATGAGCTGCAATTATTTCAATTGGAGGGATCGTAGGAAATGTTTGAGGTATTCTTTAGTTTACAATCAATCAATGCTTTTTAAGTAGGTTAGACAAGTGTAACAACATCTCTCACTTTACTGGTCATTAATTTTTTAAAGTACCTGAGTCGTAATCTATTAAAATACCAAGTGTGATATAACTGTGAAAGAAGAATGATAAAACAATAAAGGATAAGAAAAATAAAGGACAGGAGAAAAAGAAATGCCCTCAACCCTAGAACAATGAAGATTGAGGGACTTGGAAGGAAGGAGAGCCATGAAAGGCAGATATGAAAGGAAAAGAGGGGAGGGCCCGCCCCAAGGTAAGACACGAAAAAGGGGACAAAACGGACCCAGCTCAGGAATCCCTCGGGGTCGCCAACTCCCAAACTCACCAGTTGTGAGCCCTTGAGGGTGTAGCATTATCCAGGGTGCACCAGAAGTGGTGGGGCTACATACACCCTGCCCCCTGGAGGGCCTTGAGCAGTAGGCAGGAGATAACATGAAAAGAAAAAGAAGGCTGTCCCCTCGATTAATGAGGTTATCAGGAAAGATGAGACAAGGGCCAATTAAGGCGGGAAGGTGAAAGACTCCCTAGGCTTCGGATACCCTAATACCGTCGGGGTCGAAAGGGAACATGAGTTGACCAAGAGAGGTCGACAGGAAAGAAGACGGAGAGGAGCCCGGCACAAGTAAACGGAAGCAATGCCTAACTCAGCAGGAGTCCCGTGGTCGCCAACCCATGAACATTTTGAGACAAATTTTTCAATATTTTCGCGGAAATGAATTGAAAAGGGGTCAACGAATAATGCATACGCTTGCATTAGTATTGCAACAGAAGTTCCCGTGCACTAATGAGGATGCTATTCGGCTGTATGTAACAACGAGGACATTATTAGAATGCGCTTCCTCAATGCCCTTAAGTCTCTCAGAGAGGCTGAAAGAAGGTCAGCAAGCAAACGCCTGAAATGGGCGAAATCAGCCTTGTAGAATCCCTGTGTTGGTGATGCCATGTACTTGTGATATTGTATTATATTGTGTATGAATTTCCTTGTGCTGTGTGATTGTCATGTGATATATAAATAATTAAAATAACCTCACGGAAATCTCTCATTCCATATACAGTACTGTTCCCTTCACTCACTACCTCCCAACCGCTGCTTGATATAGTAGCTACGTCACAGCTGCCAGCCAATTGCCGCGCGCTCCCCGACTTGGCCCAACCTTAGTATTTAAGTAACCTTGCGGTCGAACATCGCAGTGGTTCGATGTGACCTACATCTGCTTAGGTAATACATCACCCTCAAAATGGAGAATAAAAGCGCCGGTATCGACGCTGTTCTCTCCAATCTTTCGGGTGATGCGCCCAATCTTGGTGACGCCTATCTTCCCCAGATTCCGCAACAATTCCGCATCGCTATTCAAAATGAATTTACGATGGAAAATAACTCCACGGACCTCATTCAGAGTTTCGTGTTTTGAGACCTTAACGGGAATTTCACTGAAATGCGTGCATTCCAGCAACGTTTCGGTTTGCTGTCGGCTAATTGTATGCAGTAGGAGCTGTCCGTTCCGGAGCTTGGAAATCCCGTTTAGATCTCCAAATTTCCCCTCGAATTCCTCGGAAAAGATCATTGATTTCACCACTTTGAAATAATCCCCGACTGTCCTGCAAGCTACCAGGTAGCGATGTGACTTGTCAACAGGGAAACGTGCATTGAAAGTTTTATCCCTGATCCGACACTCAAGAGACGGCTATTTAAGGGGGACACCCTCTGATGATTTATTGGGCCGCTTTCGCGTCATCCCGAAATCACCCTCCCCGAATACAAACTACTCCGAACGAGGGTCATCACTGTGGGCGCCACCCAGCCAAGGCAATACCTACCTGGCATAGCAGGTATTGCCCGGGGTCCCAGTGCCTTGAATAGGCACTTCCCCCTCGGCATGCACAGTGATATGTTTGGCGAAATTATTCGGCCGTGCAGGGACCTCCGTTGTGAGGCGGATACCACTGCAAGGGTACATGGCGCACCCACCTGACGGGATGGGGAATACCGTCCAGGCTTTCTGGCCAGATGGCCAAGTTGGTGGCCCTTCCGCAGGCAGCATGACGTTTATTTCTAAGGGTCAAACCAAAAATGGGACCGGAAGTCGGAAAAGACCTTTTACAGGCAGGGGATACCGTAGATGAATTTTCTCTTCCCATCAACAGGGAGTCTTCAAAATCAAAGTCAGTCATGTCAGTCTGCTTGTCGGCCCTATTAGTGTCCTCCTACGACAAGCAGAGCATACCGTGTGTGTATTCTAACCCGCAACCCACACCGGGGTGTACCTAAAAGGATGTCTGTCGCACCCAATGGGGATTACCCACACTCCAGTAATGCATATTATGACGATAAACGGTTCCATTGTTGTGGAATCGTGCTTCGTCCGTAAATAAGATGGTCGCTAGAAAAGCCGGATCAGTTTCCACAGAACGCCACCCGTGCTTCGAAATCATGACCATGTATCTCCAGGTGTAAGTGCAGATGGTACGGGTGAGACCAGTGGGTGTGCATTATCCGCATAACAGACGCTCGGCTGATGTTCGTCTCCAGTGCAATGGCCCATGTGGTAGTATGAGGGTGACGCCGGATATGGTCAAACACAACCTCTTCATTGTGAGCAGACGTCACGCGATGATCTCAAACAGGCCGTGTTTTTCCCAGGGATCCAGTATCTCCCAGGCGTCTTTCCACACTCCGAAATACCATGCCTGTCGGTCGTTGTCTATCCGGATAGAGTTCTTGGTACAGGCGATGCGCCTGGTATGCATTCTGTCGAGCTCCGCCATTAATATAACATATTCAGGCGCGGATTCAAGGGGGGGGGGGGGGAGTCACGGGGATCATGACCCCCCCCCCCCCCAAAGGAGAACAAATGTTTTACAAACTCAAAAAACCAAAACACAATAACCAGACAAATGAAACTTAACGAATTTTAACTGAAAAACAGTTTATTTTTCATTTTATTCAATACTGAAAATTTCTTTATTGCAATTATTATGTTCTGTTACAACTGTACTTATTTACTACTTCATACCTGTTATATAAAAACGAGTATTTATATAACAAAATCAACTCGTCTATTTTGTTTAGCAAACCTTGTGATTTCTGAATCGATGTTTATAGTGATGTCACGATGAATGTGCAGCAATGCACGAATAGGAATTTGGGGCATTTTTCGCACCAAAAAAATTTTCCGACGTCCAAACTGCAAGCTTGGTTGGCAATTTAAGCTGTGACTTTCTCCCTTTGTCGGTACCAACCCGACTTGCCGAAACTGCAAGGTACTTTGGTATTTTTCTCGAAGCTCGATGTAAAAGTCGCAAAACACGCCGTTGCAATTTGTACGAATATTTTAGGTGCGCTAAACGCATCAAATTTATATCCATGTAGCTTGCAAAAAATTGGTCTGGTTTTGTACGTTTGGTTATTTTGTGATTGCGTTTTTAGTGATACCATTTTGCTTAACTATTTTGATTCTCTGACCCCCCCCCCCCCCCAAAGCCAAACTCTAGATCCGCGCCTGAACATATTCATATGCTCTTCGCTGGAATACATCTCGAGGCAGTGAATACGCTTCGTGTTGTGAATTACGTCGAAGGAGCGAGTTCGCGCAGCTACATACTGACTTGCCATCGCATGTTGTTTTCGTTCCAATGGGGCACACTTTGCCCTAACTGTGGTCTACGAAGCTTGGGACATGTACGACGTAGCTAACTGGTTGCCTGTGCCCTAGCCAGAGACAATCACCTCCTCATCCTTGTCCAATCCAGCACCTTAGCTTATGCAACGATACACACGGTCTTCTTTTCTTTTTCTTTTTATTTGATCGCTTACCCTCCAAGCTCGGCTTTACCCTCGGACTTTGCGAGGGATCAGTCCTCTACCGTCGAATTCCAGGACAGTGCCTCGGAGCTGAACACACCTTGACAGCAGATACAACTAGGGATGGTGACAAGCCAATCGCCTAAGTGACCACGAACTTGGGTCTAATGAAGGAAAGGGCAGCGAAGGGAGTGGGAAGAAAGATGCCGTGGTCCTGTCGAAAGGAACCATCCCAGCAATCGCCTGGAGGAGACGTGGGAAACCACGGAAAACCACTTCTAAGATGGCTGAGGCAGGAAGCGAACCTGCCTTTACTAAGTCTGTGTGCCCCACGAGGTTGGATGAACCCCGTTCAAGGCCTCAGACCAGGAACAAAATTTCGTGGCAGAGCCGAGATTTGAACCCAAGCCTCCGCGGTGACATGGTCTTTTACAGAGCCAAACAAACAAATCGTGTCGCCTCCGTGGTGTAGTGGTCAGCGTGCATAAATGCCACCCCGTAGGTCTGAGGTTCGATACCCGGCTCTAACAAGAAATTTGACAAGTGGTATGAGGGCTGAAACGGGGTCTACTCAGCCTCGGGGAGAAGAGTAGAGTGGGTTCGATTCCCACCTCAGCCATCTTCGAGTGGTTTTCCGTGGTTTCCCACTTCGTCTTCGGGCAAATGCTGGAACGGTACAATACCTAACAAAAGGCCACGACCGTCTCCTTCCCTCTTCCTTGTCTATCCCTCTCCCTCTTCCCATCCCCTCATCAGGCCCCTGTTCACTTCGCAGGTGAGGCCGCCTGGGCGAATTGCTAGTCACACTCCCCAGTTGTATCCCCTGATTCAGAGCCTTAAGTTGCAGGACACCGTCCTTCGCTTAGTCCGTGGGAAAAGCCAACCCAGTAGGGTAAAAAGATAATGAAAAAAAACCTAATCAGTCTGTGAAAACGATTAAGTATATAACCTTGCCACTTGCCAGGCAACTCCAATCGCGCGCTTGCCATGTGAGCTACTGCGACATTTGACCTGCAGCGCGCACCTCCCGGTCTATACAATACCTGCTCTTGGTGTGTGCGTGCACATCTTGTTTTCAAGTGTGTGTTCTGCGTATCTCGGCTCGTTTAACGGGTTCATTCGAGGTACCCATACTGAATTAATAGTGGCGCTCACGATTCCTGCTGTCTTCCAGCCCGTAAACACACATCTCGTTATATTACCCAGGTTTAGGGAGAGGGAACTATGTCTTTCAGAATTGTAGTACATGTGACAGAATGCATAAAACTGGATCGCATGGGGCCAGTGGACCGTTCGGTATGTAGGCCATAGAGTTTTGTAGACTACTATTACCTGAAGATACCGGTTGAGTTAGCCGTGCTCGTTACGGCGTGACTGCAGGCAGTTGCTCACATCCAGTAGGCGAGGAGGCTCGAATCCCTCCACCGGCAACCTTGAAGATGGTTTTCTGTAGTTTCCTATCTTCCTTCCAGGCAAATGCCGGGGTTAGTCCCCAACTATAGGCCACAACCTCTACCTTCCAATTCCTCATCCTTACATTCACACTTTCCTCGCCAGACAACCACCACACGGGACGGTACTTGTAGCTCACCCCATGGGTGTCCGCATAGAAGTAGCTGAAAACTTGAGCGAGCCGAACATGTACTCGGACACTCCCGGCACTGAAAGCCATACGCTTAAAAAATATAATATAAGAACATGAAGATTATTGCGTAAATATATTATTCAAACTTCAATCGCATAATTAGGACACAAGAAATAACAAGTATTTCCGTGAAGAAATGTGTAGCCCAGTTTCATTTATCCTGCTTATGTTAATTGCCTCTATCAACATACAAAATTCAGTTTGATTGCTGTAATAGATTCGTAGATATTGAGAACCGTCTAAATATATCGGATAGTCGACATGTTGGATTGTTATATATGTAGGCTTTAGAGTTATGTACTATTACATGAAGATTATTGTGTAAGAGTATTATTCAAACTTCAATTGCATGATTAGGACACAAGAAATGGTAAAAACGAGATTTTAGAATTTGCACAGCCTCCATCTTCTGGTTCTGAAAAGAAAATTGAAATATATTAGATGCCAGTGGATTAAAATTTGTATAAGCATATACCATACCAAGTTTCACTGTGCTCATCCTTTTCAATATTCGCATTTCGCGTCGCCGGCAGGTTGGATTTGTGATCACCAGGTTATGAAAGTTCCATAGGTGAACTTATGTTTATAGCCTCTATCAACACACAAAATGTCAGTTTGACTGCTGTCAGATTATCAGATTTTGTGATCCGTCTAAATATTTTGGATGCTCGCCATGTTGGATTGTAACATATGTAGGCCATAGAGTTATGTACTATTAGATGACTATTATTGCGTAGGTTCATTATTCAAACGTTGATTTCGATCGCATGATTGCGACACAAAAAATTAAAACTTAATTTTAAAAATTTGCACAGCTGCCATCTTGGGGTTATGTAAACAATTTGACAAAAATATATGTCAGTGCATTGCAAAGTGTATAAAGAATTGCTGTACCAAGTTTCACTACGTTCGGATTTTTAACCCACCAGAAAAGTCTATTTAAATGTTTCAAATTCGCATGGTCGCCATGTTCGTTTTGTAGTTAACAGGTTTCTGAAAGTCCCTTGAACGATTTTGTAGTAGTGCCTTTCATCACCGTACAAAATTTCAGGTTGATATGAGTAATAGATTCGGAGATATAGAATGACAGTGAAATATTTCGTACACCCGCCACGTTGGATTGTTGAAACGTAATAAAATTTGCAGGGAACGGTCGGGGTCGGCCAGAATAGTACTATGACCTTACCGAATTTAATTGAAATCTATCCAGCCACTTAGATTTTATTAGTGGGGCGTGGGGGCTCACACGCGGACGCACACACACGGACAAAAGGTGAACCATAAGCCTATTTTTTCATAAATAGAAATAGGCTAAAAGCGAGATTATAAAATTTGACACTGGCGCCATCTCGTGGTTAAAAGAACAATTAAGTTTGATTGCTGTCACAGATTAGTTGACATTGAGAATCGTCTAAATATTCGGATGGTCACCATATTGGATTTTTATATACTTTGTAGGCCATAGAGCTATGTACTATTAGATGATGATAATTGCGTAGGTTCATTGTTCAAACGTTGGTTTCGATCGCATGATTAGGACACAAGTAATTAAACCTTAATTTTAAAATTTCGCACAGCCGCCATCTTGAAGTTATGTAAACAATTGAGCTGAATAGGATGTCAGTGCATTACAAGGTGCATACCATTTGATGTACCATGTGTGACGGCACTCGGATGGTTTAAATTCGAGAAAAGTCTATTTAAATACAACAACTTCGCTTGACCGCCATGTTCGTTTTGTAAGGAGGTTTTTGAGAGTCCCATCGTTACACTTCTATTAGTGCTTTTATTCCACCATACAAAACGTCAGGGTGATATCTGTAATAGTTTCGGAGATTTGGAATGCCGGTGAAATATTTTGCGCAATTGCCAAGTTGGATTGGTGAGATGTAATAAAATTTGAAGAGCACAGTCGGGGTTGGACAAAATAGTACTATGACCTTACCGAGTTTCGTTGAAATCGCTCCAGCAGTTTAGATTTTATTAGGGAGGCGACGGTCACATGCAAATACACACACATGGACTATATGTGATGTCATAGGCCTATCTAATATATAAAAGTGAAAGTCTGTATGTATGTATGTATGTATGTATGTATGTATGTATGTATGTATGTATATATGTTGGTTCCGTATACAAATCTACACCGTTCCACCAATCTCAACCATATTTTGCATACACATAGTTTAGGACCCAGAAGGAACCGCTGGCTACATGAATTTTCGATAGTCTTTCTCATTCTTCTGATTTTGGCCCTTTTTCACTCAAAAACAGGCTAATTAAATCATAAAATATACTCATGAAGGAATGGCAAGATAGATAGTTTCCATGGCAACATAGCTCAAGTCGAGACACGGCCGACTTGATGCCAATTGCGCTCAGCACTGCCGGTATAGAAAATGATGATCTTTAGTTGAAATCCCGTTAGTTACTCAACTGCTCACACAGCACTGTCAACCGAGTTTAGCATAACAAAGACTTGACACTATCTTCTTTCTACTATATATTTTTCAAATACCACTCACTCACTCACTCACTCATTCATTTATTCAACAACCACCGAACGGATTGGAATGAAATCTGGTATGCAGCTTCCTCAAGGGCCGCAAATGCCCACTAAGAGAGAAATTTTGGCTATTCAGGTTCTAAAGGGGTGTTAAGGGGGTAGACCTGCATTTAATTGAATAGCAATATCTCCCGATTGGTTTCATGGGGGGATGTGATACTCGGCATATAAACTCATCATTAAAAATAAGAAGACATGTGTCTGAGGGTTTTTCGATGTGGTGTATATTATGAAGTGAAAGGGGTGAAAAGTGGGGATTAAAAGATTCTTAACGGAGCGTGTGTCTCTTAAACGACATAGGCGAGGAGTTTGAAACACAGCGAAAAAAATCAACATAAAAAAGAAGTAAATATGTGTTTGACAGTTTTTTCATAAATCCAATTTAAGGGGCCCATGGGGAGAGATGAAATTCTGGGGGGGGGAACAGGAAAGAAAGTGTCCTAACTGATTGACTGACTGGCTCACTCATCAAACTCAGGGGGAAAAACTGCTTTAAAGTAAGTAAATAGCTTTTCGACGGTTTTTTTTTCATAAATCAAATTTAAGGGGTTCATGGGGAGGGGTGAAATTCTGAAAAAAGAAAATTGAAAGAAAATGTCCAGACTCACTCACTCACTTACTCACTCACTCATCATCGCCTAGCCAAAATTATTGAAGTTAGAAACATGACAGTTTGGGGATATGTTCATTGTATGTCAAAACCGTCTACTAAGGGAGGATTTTCGGATATTCAGGTTCTAAAGGGGTCTTAAGGGGGTTAAACCGGCATTTCATTGAGTAACAATATCTCCCGATTGGTTTCATTGGGGGATGTAATACACGGCATATAAACTCATTAAAAAGTAAGAAGACACGTTTCTGAGGGTTTTTCGATGTGGTGTATATTATGAGGTGAAAGGGGTGAAAAGTAGGGATTGAAAGATTCCTAATGGAGCGTGTATCCCTTAAACAACTTAGGCGAGGAATTTGAAACTCAGCGGAAAAAAATCAGCATAGAAAATAAGTAAATATATGTTTGACCGTTTTTTCATAAATCCAATTTAAAGGGCCCATGGGGAGGGGAGAAATTCTGGGGAGGGGGAGAACAGGAAAGAAAATGTCCTAACTGATTGACTGACTGACTCACTCATGAAACTCAGGGGGAAAAACTGCTTTAAAGTAAGTAAATAGCTATTCGACAGTTTTTTTTGATCAATCAAATTGAAGGGGTTCATCGGGAGGGGTGAAATTCTGAAGAAAAAAAATTGAAAGGAAATGTCCTGACTCATTCACTCACTCATCATCGCCCAGCCAAAAATATTGAAGTTGGAAACATGACATTTAGGGGATATGTTCGTTGTATGTCAAAACCGTACACTAAGGGAGGTTTTTTGGATATTCGGGTTCTAAAGGGGTCCTAAGGTGGTTAAACCTGCATTTCATTGAATATCAATATCTCACGAGTGGTTTCATTTGTGGATGTGATACTCGGCATATAAACTAATCATTAAAAATACGCAGACATGTGTCTAAGCGTTTTTCGATGTGGTGTATTATTATGAGGTGAAAGGGCTGAAAAGTGGGGGTTGAAGGATTCCTAATGGAGCGTGTAGGCCTATCTCTTAAACGACATCGGCGAGAAATTTGAAACTCAGCGAAAAAAAATCAGCTTAAAAAGTAAGTAAATCGGTTTTCGACTGTTTTTTCATAAATTAATTTAAGGGGCCAATGGGTTGGGGTGAAATTCTGGGGGAAAAAAGGAGAGAAAGTCTCCTAACCGACTGACTCAGGGGAAAAAGACAGCTTAAGAAATAAGTTAATAGGTGTTCAAGCGTTTTTTAATCAATCCAATTTAAGGGGCCCATGGGGAGGGGTGAAATTCTGGTAAAATAAATGAAAGAAAATGTCCTGTCTGACTCACTCACTCATCACGCCCAGCGAAAACTATTAAAGTTGGAAACATGAAATTTTGGGAAAATGTTCGTTGTATGTCGAAAACGTCCACTAAGGAAAGAGTTTTGGATATTCAGGTTCTAAAGAGGTGTTAAGGGGGTAAACGTGCTTTCCATTGAATAACAATATCTCACGAGTGGTTTCATTTGGGGATGTGATACTTGGCACATATACTAATCATTAAAAATAAGCTGGCACATGTCTAATGGTTTTTCGATGTAGTGTATATTATGAGGTGAAAGGGATGAAAAGTGGGGGTTGAAAGATTCCTAACTGAGCGTGTATCTCTTAAACGACATAGGGAGGAGTCTGAAACTCGGAGGAAATCTATCAGCTTAAAAATAAATAAACAAATGAATAAATAAATAAAATAAATAGGTGTTCGACCGTGTTTTCATAAATGCAATTTAAGGGGCATATGGGGAGGGGTGAACTTCTGGAAGAAAAACGTCCACTAAGGAAGGATTTTTGGATGTTTGCTCTCATCGATCAACCAAAACTATTAAAGTTAGAAGAATGATATTTTGGGGATATGTTTGTTTGTTGTGTGTCGAAAACGTCTACTAAGGAGGGATTTTTGGGTATTCAGGTTCTAAAGGGGTGTTAACGGGGTTAAACCTGCATTTCATTGAAAAACAATATGGTACGACTATGACGCGAGCGATGCGAGGCTAAAATTGAGATGGTGTGTGTTTGTGTATTACTCAATCTCGCAAGTACCACTGGTCCGATTTACGTGAATTTTACATGGAAGTAGCTGATTTACCTGGTTAACATATAGGTTACTTTTGATTTCAATACTTTGCACTATTTAAAATGGCGACCATTTTAGTGACGTCACTACACCCTTTGGTTTCAAACTTTCATATTTCCATTTCAAATAAAAAGAGAACGCTAAGAAATAGCAAACTTTTGATGGCATATGCGAGGTTTAAAATTACATTTTCTATCCGAAAGGTATCTGCAACTGTTAGCGAGTAAAACCTAAATTTGTGCTATAAAACACGGTCAACGCCGAGCGGTGTAGTTGGACAAAGTGTTCCATCCCTAATGTCCCTCTGCGCAGCACCTCGCCTATCCCCTGTTTTAACTGTCACCTTCACATTTTAATTTATTCATGACGCGTAGCGAAGCACGGGTACTTCAGCTAGTCTTTCATAAATGTAAATAATAAAGGAAGCTTTCCAGTCGGTCAACACGACTGAATAGCTTTCATTATTAGAATTAAGCATCACTGAAAAATGGCTTCTATCAATACTAAATGACAATAGGCCAACAAGTAAACGAAAAGCAGGAACGGGAGGTTTAATTTAGAAAAGAAATACTATTATTGGTCACAAAGGAGCTAAAGTTCCGCTTACACGTACCTTGATGCTCGGTACAGTTGGGAGTCGTGTTCCGACTGTAACGTTCCAGGGCTGTAACGTTCCACACGCTCGTTCTGAGTCCCAAGTTACAGTTCCGGAACGATACCGCAAGCCAGCTCTGGGCAGCGGTATGGCGTACGTTACGTAACGTGGAACACAAGCGGTACGTAACGCATTTCAGTTCTGTTCCGTGTCCCTGGATTTAGGCATTACATTTTCCATCCTTCTTTATGGTGCACCATATAAGGTTTAATACCAAGGGACTTTTTAGTGTTTCGCTATACATTTATCTTGTGTCTTTGATATCAATTCATTCATATCGGCTGATGTTGTTATTTGAGTCTTCAGTCTTTTGACTGGTTTTATCCCGCTCTCCATGCCTCCCTGTCCTGAGCTAGGCGTTTCATCTCTACATAGCTACCACACCCTACATTCGAGGCAA